>OY728141.1:662417267-665003930 GCA_963277665.1 Viscum album
GTTTTACTAATCAAAAACCCAAGGAAGGGGTTTTCCATTCAATTTCCCTTCATCGAGACATGTTTCATATTATGCATCAATTTTTTATATTGTGTACTTAATATCATGACTAATTTACTTATCATAATTGAAATTTATTTAATTATATTTAAGAATATAATTAATAATACATCCTTTATATTCATTTGATTTATTTACTAGTATGGTTGTGGGTTTTTCTTTACATTACTTCTTTCATTGAGTAATAATGATTTTTAACTCTTCCCACATGACAAAAATTTTCCACCATACACATTAATTTTATCTAAGATTATTTAGATCCATTTATTCATGGTATTAAAAATTAATATCTACAGTTAATGTTTTATAAATTATTTTCTTTTGAAATAAATGGTATAAAAAATTCATGGGTTTCTCATCTAAACTTTCATTTATTGAGATATGCTTCATATGCGACACTTATCCTCTATTATGTGGAGTATGTAATATTAATGGATTTATTTTTTTATTAATTTTACTTTAATAGATGGTATCAAAAAATCCATATATGGTCCCCACTTTCATGGGATTTCAAATCAGGGGTTGCCAAAGCTGTATGGTTTTCCTTTTGATCTCACATTAAGTTTGAAATTATTTATGTATAAATTAATAATTTTGTTTTTTTTAATTTATTGATAAAACCACATATTAATTCATCTATTATGGTAATTTTATAGGATTTAAATTTTTCCATTCCATTTTTACTTTTCTATAGTACACAAATTCATATAAAGGATTCTTCTATGTAAAACTGATATTATCTCTCCCTTTTTCTATATATAATTTTTTAATTATTGTCTATATTTATTATATTGTTTATTTAATGATATTATTTATAATTAAATCATTTATTAAGAAACTTTTATAATATATTTTACTTATATTTCAATATCTTTAATTAAATTATTGCTATCATTTTTTACATAGATCATTTTTAATAAATTTCGACTCAATTTAATATAATGTTGACATAATATTATTTTATAATGATTTAAATTATTATATTTTTAACAAAAAAAAATTCTAATGTACTTGTAAAATTATTTTCATCATTTAAAATAACCTTGAATATTTATTATTATTCCACAGTGATATTCAATAATTATTTCGTCAATTTATTTTCTTTTTATAGATTATGATCTTGTTTTTTGGATGTTTTCATGAAATAAATTTATTTCTATAAGTAATATAATATAAGATAAAATGATTAATGTTTTCATGTTAATGTAAAAAACATATTTATGAGATTAGTTATTTGAGGGATGGGATCAGAATTAATAATTCCTTTAATGCATTGGGTAAAGATATTATATCTCATGATGTGAATTAAAAGGGGATGTGCATTGAACCTGACCAAATATTGTATAAAAGGAATGAGAGGTGAATAAAATCCACAAATGGACTCTCTTTACAATGTGATTGTGGTCATGGATATAAAACATGAAAACAGAAATGAATTAATATTTTTATTGTTATGACACACACTTATTCCACATTATTATTCCTATGTTATGTTTTCAAGGATCATACATATTTAATTTTTTCTCCAAACACCTATTACACATATTTTGGGTCATTCCAAATCTATATTCTTTAACTCAGTATTTTTTGCCACTTTTTTATTGGGTATTATGACCATGATATTTTGTTATTCAAAAATACACAAATGTTCATCTTATTCTCCCATATGATTTTTGAATAACATCTTTTATGTTTACCATTACTTTGAATTTGAGATCACCTGTTCTTATGTTTCCATTCCAACTGGTAATAATGAAGTGTATTGTGTAAGATGTTCCTAGATAGATATTATTTATAGATAATTTTATGGGAGATGTTGAAGAATTATTTTAAAATAAGAAACTCATGGTTTAGTGGTAGAAATTACTTTCAGGTGGGAATGATGTGGGTTTTATTAGGTAATGGTTTTTCCTAATTCTCTAAAACTATATTCCTAAATGGTTTTTGGTAGTAAGTGATAAACTAATATTTATATATATTTTAATCATTAATGGATAAGAATCAAATTAGATACTATTTATGAAATGCATTTTTTTAAGAATATATTTTTAGAATAGGATTAGTGAGTTTGGGTCTTGGGAACTTTATTTGGAATTATTTTAGGTTTTATATAACATTAGAGGTTATGATATTTTCATATAAGGATAATTTAGGAGTCATAGTTACCATTATTGTTAAATAATATTAATGTTTTTCATTAATAAAAAGGTATATGTTCCATTTTAATGTAATTTTTTTATTTAAGAAGATTGATTATATATGGGGAATTTTTTATTAGTTTTTAATAAGAATTCGTGATTAAGGTATTGATAACATTTGGGGTTAGTATATAGATTTATTTCATGTTAATACATGTTATTTTTGGAGAAGATAAAAATATTTTTGAGTTTCTGTATGATTAAGCTATATATTGATCTCTCTAGAATTAAATATTTTTTGGGATAGATTTTATGTTTTAATATGGGAGCATAGGATTCAATATTTTTTAGGATTATAACATAGTAAGTAATTTCTTGATAATTTCAGGTTATTTATTTTTGGGGATTAGGTTACTGATATTAAAAAGATAAAACATGTGAAAATCTTGGTTTAACTAATGGATTTACAGTTTTAATTAATATATATAAATGTATCTTGTGTTTAAATTAAGGTTTTAAAAGATAAAACACATTTGAATGTTTTTTATATTAAATTTTTATTGATTATTATGATTACGATATTGTTTTTAGTATTTGGTTGGGAACAAGATCATGGAAATTATTTTGTGGAATTTATTCCTATAAGAACAATGAAAACCAACTGAGGAGGAGTATTTCAAATAAATGGTTATGGAAAGTGAAAATAAACACATATGACTATTATAAGAGAAAGGATTATTGATTCCAACGTGTAATAAGGTGTTTTAATGTTATGAAAAACCTAGTTTATATCAATGAAATGATTTATTATGTATTGATTTTTGTTCTCAAACAAAAATTAGTTACCATTGTTGTGTTTTCAATACATAAGAAAAAAATAAAGATGAATGAGGTGAATTGAACTAGTTCAAAAGATTGATCCTAATAGACTAACTTGATCGGATAGAGGATAGAAATATGTTTTTTTTTCTGATTATGTATATAGTTTTATTCGAAAGAGATATTTGGTAATGCTAACATATGTAAGGATTTTTTGATCGTCAAAGTACTCAAAATATCTATGTTTATATAAAGGTATTCATGGTTATAAGTTAAGTGGTTTGAAAGATGATTGCTTATAATAATAATAATTCAAATATGTGTTTAGGAATCTATAGATGAAGGTGGATTGAATATAGAGTTTTATTAAGTCTGCTGAATGAATGTTTCAAGATGATAAAATAGAATTTTAAAAATTCCAACTGATAGATAAACCGTAGGTCATCTGATGATTTTTTATGAAGTCTACCGAAATAATAATTTATGTAGTTTATGATATGTAGAAGTGTTATATTTGTTCCATATAGAATAAAGCCACATAAAATTCATTATTTCATAATAAAAAACATTGTTTGTGAATTCATCAGATAATGGTTTTGATATGAGATAATAAATAGTGTTTTTTAATATGATCCAATTTATAAAGTATTCTTAATAAATAATTTAGAATAATTATTTTATATAGTTTCTACCATATGAAGAGTACATATAGAGGCATTAGAAAAAGGGTTCCAAGCAGATCATTCAAATATATTTACATGATGATATCCAAGAATAGGAAATGTATATGGGTTTCCGAAAATAGAAACATGAATTCCACCAGACAAAAGGTGACCAGATAAAGAATAATGTTATGAGGATACAAGATAGATTAGTTCCTATGAATATGTACCAATTTAATCCTGAAAATATTTATAATGTATTTGAAAAGTCATTAAATATGATGATATTGAGATGTAGGATAAAAAAATCTATAATAATACGAGAAAATCCTATATAAGGATAATATTTTAAAAGATTTGAAGAATATAGTTTACAATTAGATTTATTGAATGTTTATTTTGATGTTTTATTGAATCTTAACTTTTAGGATGTTTGAAGGTGGTACAATATAAAAATATTTCTGTTTGGTATTTAATGTTTATTCATGAATATTAAAGTTGAATTTCATGGTGATCTATTAATATTTGGAGAATTTATTCAAATATAAAGGATGTTCGTTCACTTTTTATTAGCTGTTATTAATGTGAATTTTACTTAACAACTAAGGTGTAGTAATATCAATGAATCATTGAAAATAGTGGAATAATATGAATTTTTATTGAAAATATGGTTCAATTTAGTCAATGTCATATAAATATCATGATGAATATTCCAAATGTAGCGTATCAAATAAATTTGTTTAATGTAATTTCCCATACATTTATTGCATTTCCATTTTGTTTTTTGAGTCTTGTAAGTGTTATAAGATATTTTGGCGGTGATACAAAGGTTTTTGTTGGTGTTTTTTCCTTCTATAGGGACACTATTTGTAATCAAATGTTTTGATAAGTCATGGTGGTGGGAGTTTTGGTGTGGATGTGCTCCTGTATAAAACAACCAATGTGTACATGACCTGTGAAAAGTATGGTTCTTGGTTTGACGGATTAGTGGTATTCTAGTGTTGAAAAGGTAAGTGGAAATGACCGATGAAGGGTATAGTTCTAGGCTTGGCTCATTAGTGGATCATATGTGTGAAATGGGAATGAAAGACTCACCACACCATAATCATGGTAATTTTGAGGGTGAAACGACTATATCCTAGGTTCCAGACATTCTTGGTTGTCTATGGAAGAATATGGAAGAAAAAACATGATTTAGACTACACTATGCACAGACCACCGTGGTGGTCAAAATATCATTTTTTAAATGATCATTAAAATTACATCCCATGTGAAATATTCTGAATAAGCCTTGATTGGACACACCATGGGGGTTCTAGATATTCTATATGCCATGGTGGACTTTAGAGGGCTTTTCTTATAAATATGAGATCAACTAACTAATTTTTTTATTCTCAAAATTTAACTTAATTCTTTTAAATCTTTTTCTTATCATTCTCTTCTCTAGTTTACTCCCTTGGTGTTTCAAAACCCTTGGCCCTTTTTTGATCATTTAGATTGGTTTCCTTTGGGTTGAGGTAACCCATTATTCCACTATTATCCATTCCTTCTTTTCTTATCTATCATATAGTTCACTATAGTGTTTTTCTTCAATTTCATGGGATTTTTTTGATATAGTCTTTGTATACATAAGAATTTGATGTTATTCATTTGAGATCGGTGGTGGTCAATCCTTTGTTCTTGTATATTTATCCTTAAAGGTTAAATCAAGAAAGGGGATATTTATCTTTCCTAGTTTAGTTTTACATGTGAGAAAATCATGATTTTTTTCCATTGGAGAGGTAGTACAAATTCTCTTAATAAATACAAGTAATTGGTTAATTAAAATTAAGGGGGAGGGAAAAAAATCCATGTGTTTCAAGTGTTGTTATTATTTTTCCCACATGTTTGAGCATGCTTTATATTCTTTAAGGTTTAGATTATGTAGAGAGTTTTAATTCATTAATTTCATCTGAAATTTGGTGATCCTTTTCGATCTTATTGATTTGGATCACTATATAAGAAAATTTATATGAATGTAAATTAGTATAATAAACTGGTTTCCCATGGAATCTTTGTTTGTGTAAAAATTACCTTATAATAATGGAATACATATGATGAAATCCATTTTTTAATACTAAGATGGTACGTTGGAGTGGTTGTGATGATAATTGGTTGTGATGTGAAGTGGTAATAATGCATGGTGGGTGTCATATGTGGTGGTTGATACTTGGGGAATTATTGAGCTGGTGAAGATTTACTATTCCTTTTTTTATGATGTGGTATTATTTATTACCAATAATGATGGAATGATATATTATAGTATAAATGAAATGGATTTGGATATAAAGACTAATGAACTCTTTAATTTATGAGTGAAGTGTTACTAAATCTTTTTTATTTAAAATAAAATGAACTAGCATGAGAATGGGGGATAGTTTGAAACTAGAAAATCTAGAAATAGAATATCCTGAAAGCCAAATAAGAAATGTGGTTTTTTTATTATTGATTTCTTCTTGTTATAAATCTTTTATATGTGATATTAAAAGTGGTGTAGTTTACAACAAGTCATGGTGATGTTTTGAGTTATTTTAGTGAATATATTATAAAACCATATTATGTGATTGTGTGTGTAAATATTATATATTTTATTTTCATTGTGATTTCTATATTCACCACACATATATCAATGACTATGTGCCAACACTTAATTTTTTTCAGGGGGAGTGGGGGTTCTTAATATCTAAGATGAAAAGGATGTATTTTGGGATACCCCTATTCCCTATTACATCTTATAAGAGAGTTTCCAACAAACATTATGTGATGGATTACATGAATAGTGTAGTTTATAGTAGGGTAAAAGACAATTATTAAGTGGTTCATAGTAAGGGTTATTCATGGTTGGAGGATGGTATGAGGTTGATGTCCATAACGTTCTAGATACCCTACAATCTTGGAGTGGTTATGGGAAGATGTGTATGTGATGACTTGTTTTATGTGGGGTACTTTTCATAGTGAGGTTTCCCAGTGGTCTTAGGGTGGGATTTAATAACCCAATTCATGTCGTGTTCTTGGTATGATGTATTTTGCCATGTGTTAGTAGGTAGGATTCTAATAATGGAATCAGATCGTCAGGATTATTGCTATTGGGGAATTAGAGAATAAAATTAGTAGTGAAAGTGGAATGGGGTACCCTTTATTGATATTATTCATATTAGGTTACTATACATGGATTCATTATCTGGTGACCACGTACAAGTGTGGATGGTGCTCGTAAGATGAAATGTTTTGGTTCGTTTTGTTTTTGTTATATCCAACTGATAAATTGGTTTCTCTTTTCACATGTTCATGAGAGAGATTTGGTATGATCCTACTAAGTATTTATGTTATGATTACTACAAATATGTATATTTTTTTGAGTTTCTAAGAGGAAAATGTGGACCATGTTGGGAATTAATAGCCAAAACATTAGAGCTATTGATGAGTCACTTCCAGAGGTTTTATTTTTTGTATTTATTTTGGATTCACCAAGTATTTTTTACATTATACATGAATTATGGGATGGTTGTGGTTTCATATTTTATTATTCCATTGTTTTTTTAGTGGTCGATAACCTATCACCCAATCCTAATTTATTTATTGTGGGAAAATCATTCAATATGTGATATTTTATACCCTCAGGGCTAGTTATCAACCTAGAGACTGATGAAGGTGGTGCTAAGGGGGATGTTATATCTCTTCCCTCATATTTGGCGCAATGGGGGTTCCTTTTGGAGGGAGGGGGTCATTACAGAGCGGTATCAAAGGTAGTTTGGGAGGTAATATGAAGTTTAGAGTTATACCTTGTTATTATTTAATTGGAATATAGGGAAATTATTCCAGTTGATCTTGGTGTGTGACTTATGAAATAAATACTGGTAGGAAACAAGATTTTAGGCCCCTTGTGATCTGATGTATGGACTTTGAGTAAAATAAATGACCAAGTGAGTTGGTTCTACATGAAGGTTCGAGAAATATGTGAGGTACATTCATAATGATTGTTTTTATTCTTATCTTAATTGTGGAGTCTTGTAAATTAAAATGAATTAAATAAACCCTAATAAAAGTATATTCAACTGGTTATTAAGAATCTTTGATTTATTTTCAGTTATGGATTTTGAATGTCAACTGAATGTTCTTTAAGTTGTTGAGTTTTAGTTGGCTGACCTAGTTGTAATCTAGAGGGTCTAATTTTTTTATGATGATCGGTGACAAATTATTCTATGTACTTTTCAATTGTGGGATATGAAAAATATTCAGGGAAGTGTCTGTAATATTGTAACATCCCAAGTAAATAAGGAATATGACATTTTTCATATTTATTAATATTTTTAAATTTAATTTTAATTTTACTTTAAAGGGGATTCCATATTTGATGAAATTACAGATATGCAACAATGGGTTTCTTTGAAAACTAAAATTTCACACAACATTGAGTTACATAGAAAAATAATATAATAATATTATTAATTTAAATGGTAGTTAATGACTAGTCGTTGTATTTTCATGAATGAATAGAAAAAACTAAAACATTATTATATATGTTTGTTAAATGTTTTTTAATTTATCCAATAAATTTATGAGACTTAAATTGTGAATGAATACAAATTTATGTTTAAATACTCTATTATCCTTGAAAAGTTCGATTTACCACCTTTTAATGGAAAAATCTTTTTAAATATAGTTTTTGTCAATATTATATGTTCTATTAGAAATAATAAATTTCTTCTTTAGAATTGGAACATAAAAATTTACTTTGGGTAAATATTTTCTATTTTTCTGATAAAATTCATTTCTTAATTAATAGTGAAAATATTGTACTTTAATTCAAAAATTCATTTTAATCTAATTTATTTATATTGTTAGATTATTTTTTAAAATGTTTTTAAAGTTTAATTAGTTTATATTTTTACGATTTAAACAAATTTTGGTCATTGTAATTACTTGCACATTGATCTTGTACATAAAAAATTGTCAATCTTTTGATAGTAATTATTTCTTAAAAACACCCTTTTTTGTTTTTGACAGTAGGAATTAATTTTAAATTAATTAATAAAACTTCTATATCTTGAAATTTTTAAAATAGTCAAATTTTTTTAATTCGGAATGTCAAATAAATATAAAGCTGAATTTTTGGTGTTTTTCTGAAAAACATCAATTTTTGATGAATAGTGATAACACTGAGTAGTAGAAAAAAACCGATTATTTCATTTAAATGAAATTTTAACGGTTCTGTGAATTGAATTTTGAAAATCTGATATAAATTGTTATTATTATTCTGTAAAATTTTTTCCAGTATGATGAAACCATTTTATCTGAATTGTAACTTTTGACTATTATTTACCCTGATTAAAGGTAAATAAGCTAATTCAAGGTAAAAATAATATTATAATTTTAGTAAATTACCCTTATATGTGTCCTAATCCTATTGGATAATACATTTCCAACAAATTCATCATTGGGTCGCTTTTGGGACCTGATGGGGCCACTTAAAAGTGATAATGACACTATATATTAATTAATTTAAAATAATGAAAATAATGACATAAAAATATATCTTTTAGTAAATAAATTTTTACACGGGGTTATATAAGTTGTCTCTTATACTATAAATATTAATTTTAAATCTAAAAAATTTTCCACATCTTGTAATTTTTTTTATAATTTTTTGACATCAAATAAATAAAATTATTTATGACACAATAATGATGTAGCCTTTACCTCATTTATGAATGATTTAAATAAATAAGATTATATATTTTAATGAAATATACAAAACATGTTCAATTATTATTGGATAATTCTATTTAGAACAAGAATCATCTTATCTTCAACTTTAATGAATTTTGGACCTTTTGAAACCGAAAATCATTATATAATAAATTAATATTTTCAAACATTCCAAAAGAGCCCCACCCCCCTATAAAAATTCCTCACATATAATCCATTACTCACACCTCTCAAGATCCTTGGCAAGTCCAACCTATACCCAAATAATCTCTCAATATCCCTCTCTTCCACCTAGAAGCCTTACCTTCGGCAGAAGGCACTTCAAGATAGCCATTTGGTTCAAACCAAATGGAGTTACCCTATTTAAAGGTACCATATTCTCATAAGTTCTTTTCTTTTATTTTATTTCTCCAACCACTTTACACTATTTATAAATTTATTTTATAATAACACTATTATCATCAATATTCTAGGTTGTTTATATGAGAGGGATTCAAACTACACTTACACAGACCTCTATCTAACGGGTAAAGAACATACTGTTTCTATAGATGGCATACTACTACCTCACGAAACGATGATAGTTCAATCTTATCATAAAACCTATTAAGGTGGAAATTATGATGAAAATGTATTTATATGTTATATATATTATATTTATGTTGTCTCTTTACTTCTGTATTTTTTATTTATAGCATAAATTTATGGTTTTCATAATGGGTAAAAGTGTTAATTTCAATTGATGAAGCGTGGGCTACTGCCCCCTCAATGTGATATGAATCATTCAAGACATACTTGGGACATATAAAGGATGGTGTTAGATAAATTATAAATTAAATTGTACTGGAATTATAATATACCTATGTATCATTATTTTTTCAATCCATTAAAAGATGAAATAGAAATGAAAGTAGAGTTCATGCGTACGTACGACTTACCTTTTCCATGAATGGTGCATTTATTTTATAATATCCAAATGTTATGTACTATTATAAATAAATATATATACTGGATATATATGATATATATGATATTTAAAAAATTAATTAGATTCTGGATAATATATACTTTTGACTACATGGACAATTTGTAATTATAAGATGTTCATTTTTTACTGATGTTCCGAACATCAACATAATGTCCGATATGAACTCCAATTATTAACTAATTTATATAGTAAGATAACTAGTGATATAAAAGGAATAATTAGACATGAAAACTTTTCTTAGGATAGTAGATATTAAATTAACATTATTATTCAGGAAGAACAAGGAACATTCAATAGAAGTCGGACTTGAGGTAAGGGGTTCCTTATCTCACTTTAATTCTGTAATATTTTTATTGTTCAACACTTATTTATTACATGTGGTGTATTGGGTACTTACATTATATAAATATATTATTAGTATTATATTTATATTAATGGTATTCCATGATTAATTTTGTGGTTATTATCCTTTGGTCATACGACTCAATTGACTATAATGTGGTAACGGGTTTTCATCTCACTTCTTATTCCCGTGAGATTCATTCTATATTTTTCACTATTAAATTTTTTTGGTGTATGGACTGACCATTATTTTACACTTTGGGTAATATAATTTTCTTTATGGTTATTTTAATATTTATTGTATGATCCATCATTCATGTAGGGAATGTTTCGTAAGTTACCAAATCGATAAGGGAACCTTTCACCCTCCTCTTTTTAAAAGGCTTCTTTTTGTTAGGTCTTTTAATTTACATATTTTTATGTTGAGATATGTAATTATATATCATTATTACTATATATTTTATGTCCATGTGATGATATACCTTTTTCTCTCTCATCAACTCATTTTCTGTATTTTAAAGTGACACCGTTACGCTGTCGAATTTCTGTAAGAGAACTTCTTAACCAAATTTCAATTCTTTGGGGTTAAACTTCTACTTCATGATTATGTCATGCTATGAATATGTGTGAATGACATAGGATTTTTATACAGTTAATATCCACTAATATTGGGTGTTTTTTTATTTTTCATACATAATTATGTCATTGATTTATACTTAATCTACGAATTTTATCTTTGCAAGGGACTTTTTCACAATTTACATTCCATTGAAACTTATATGTTTTTTTATACACCAATTCACTTATATATGATGTATATACTTCCAATTGAAATATTATATCAGTAATCCCCTTATTCGCATGATATTATAAACATTGATTGATGTTATTGTTCAATTATTTGGATTCCAGCATCTCTCATTTGGTTAGGAACTCTTTAACTAAAATATCATTTTAAATTTTTTAATGATTTATTCTTCTAAATATTTCTCATTAATGACCATTTTTTCAAAATGGTTTCAAGGATTTATTTATATGGTCATTAATTTTAAAAAATGTAAATTATTTTAATGGTTTAAAGAGGTATGGGTCACTTTGATTCAAAAATCTATTTATTAAATGTTTTAAATTTTTTTGAAAATGGTTGGATAAAGAAATTATTATGTTAATATATTGAAATGATTTCTTGTCATTGAAAATGAAATGTTATTTGTTAAATGTTTATAATTGAAATATTTTATGTGTTCGTATTTTATAATGGTACTCATACATTTGATGGGTGGTTACGCGATAAACCAAATGACATGTGGGGTCATGATAAACTAGGACGAGTGGTTACATTTTAACCTCTAATGCATTGGGTATGGAGGGCGTCCATAAGTCTCTTCCATTTAGTTATATGTGTTGAAGTATAATATATGGTTATTTAATTTATGTATTTTTATGTCCCATGTTACCTTTATATGTTATGTTTGATTTCTATGGGATTCATGGTAATCATTTGGTTACAAAAGGGTAAGTAGTGATATTTTATATAGTGAAGAGTATTTAATACTTCAAAAAGGTAAAAATTATTACTTATGATAAATTATTCATGGTTTACTTGATGTCTTGAAAAACTAATAGATTCCCTTATTTTTGTATCTTTTACTAATCTTTTTTATTATCCCATGTTTTATAAATTTTTTTTCAAAGGAAATAAAGTTGAATAGGGTCAAGGATGTGAGAAAAAAAAGTCATACTGTCTAAAACATGGAACTAGACATGTTTCTTTTTACATGTTTTAATTTTATGAAAAATGGATACTGATTAGTAGTGTCTACATGTAATATTCAAGTTAATATGTAATAGTTATGGCCTAATTATATAAAACTCTAAACCTGGGAAGATCCTCAATTTGAAATCCTGATTTACCTCAAGTTTATATAATGTTTTAAGGTTGCGGCCTTATAGTTGGTATCAGAGGTAGGTTTAGAAAACTTTAGGGTGTATGAGTTTTCATTAAACACATGGTAAGTCCCTATGTCTATTTTTTTAGTTAAATCCTTTTTGTACAACTTTTTCAAGTCAAGGAATGTATGTTACATATGTAAGGAGGATGATCTCAAATGACATTCCTATTTGTTCCCGACGACATGCTAGCAATAATTATTGCTATGTCATGCTCAGATTATTGTGAATATTTTTATAACATAAAACTCACTTGCAAGCAATTACTTGAGATATCAAACAACTCCACTATACCTCAATATTAATGTGGATCATGGGTTGTACTTAATCAAATTGTATATTCTCAATATTACCATATTTTCAATAAAGGTAAATATTATCAAGGAATTTTCAAATATTTTACCTTATCACAAGATTTTGAAGAATATTATGATTTTGGAAAAGGTGCTGAAGAAGGATACCATTGTGAAACCTATTTATATTTTCTTTTACAATATCATCTCTCAACACATACTTATGGTATTTTAAAGGGACAGTTGAATGAAAGTTTCAACTCAAAATTCGTCCGATTGTTTTATAAAATTCAAGTTTTATTAGTTGTTTTGAAATTACATGTCATACATGATTATTTTCTGAAACTATTTTTCTACGAACACCCTTATGACACAAGTTGTACAAGGTCTTTTTGGATGAAGTATGAAAATGATTTCGAAGGATCAGTAAATCATTATTGTAATGAAAGGAACTTCTACCTATGTGAACAAGATTATGATGAAGACATATAGACACCATGATCAAGGTATAATGTTATTTCTATCAGGAATAATTTTATTTTATCATATAAAGGAGAATGAAAATGATAATATAAAAGATGTTAAGGTATTAATGTATTGGGATGAAAATTAATAGTATAATAAAAACATTAATGTTAAAACATGTTAGGGTTATTTTTAAGATTTATAAAAAGGGAAACCAAAAATATGGGTGACAACCCATCGTTCGGGGAAGGCCGCATGAATCTAACCCACAACCGAAATGCAATAAGGGTGAATCACCTACAATGAGACTACATGATGTTCTTGATTAGTAATAATTACCTTTTTCAGTTAAAGAATTTTATGGATCACGAATAAGCTAATTTCTTGAATTTATGTTTTGTCAAATGGATATCCTTAATGTAGGAAAATGATTTGGTGATTAAGTGTTAATGGTTATTTTGGAAGATGTTATCAATTTTAGGGAAACACTATATGCCTATGGAATATAGAATACTTTGATATTTAAATTGAGGAGTAATGGTGGAATTTTATTTTGGAAGAATCTATGTTAATATTATGGACTTATAAGCATTTTGGGTTATTTAAGGAAATGATTGACCTATCTTTGAGAATATGTGACTAGGTAAATTACACTTCAGTATGAGACTTGATGAGTAGTCAATGTTATTTGGAGATAAATGTTATGAATTACTATGGACGATTATGTGATTAAATCCATCTGAATTTTGGGTTTCAATCTAACTTTGGATTACTTTTAAGTATTTTAAGGACAATTGAATATTGAATGGTTTTTCTAGAACTTTGTGTATTTTTTGTTAATTTTCTGAGATTAATAGTTCTATTTTTTTTAAATAATTATCCTTTTAGGGATTATCTGATCTTACACTAACATTTTTGGTTTTGGTAGATGTATAAATATGGCGAAAATATATAGTTCAACTTTTTTAGATTTTGTGATACTCTAAAAGTTGATTCTAGAACTTCAGGAGTGACCACGTCATCTGAAATACTCATAGTTTGGAGAATAGATGAGTTTATTGAAGGAATTTAGTAAAGGAAGAAAGTCTACATGAAAAGTAAGTATATTTCCTTATATATTTAGTTAATTTCATAAATAAATTATTCATCTTTATGAAAAGTAATGTAAAACAAAAACGTTGTCGGTTAATGTTTCTTATAGGGGAATCAAAGACCGTTTAACACATCACATTTTTGGGATTTTCCGGTGGTTAAAATTCTCTTAATCATGTTTTATAGCACTCTCTATCAGAACATGACACTTAGTTTTTCCACCATATCCATGTTTTCATGGAATACCTGTATGCATTTTCTCAGGTGACCTTTTTACATATCATTTGTTCTTTTAATGTGATAGTTTTATATACTATTTATCTGATGTGGGACTTTCAATGAAGATTCTAATCCGAATTTAAAAATTTTGAGGATGCAATTTCCAAAGGGGGGAAGGATGTAACATCCCAAGTAAATAATGAATATGACAGTTTTCATATTTATTAATATTTGTATATTAAATTTTAATTATTCTTTAAAGGTGATGGTATGATAGATTTCATACCTGGTATGCACCAATGGGTTTCTTTAAAAACTTATGTTGCACACAATATTTAGTTATACCCAAAATAATATAATAATATTATTAATTTAAATGGTAGTTAACATATAGACATTTTAATGGAGGGAATGAATAGAAATAACTAAAATATGATTTTATATGTTTGTTAAATGTTTATAAATTAATCTAATAAATATTATAGGCTTAAATTGTGAACAAATCCAATTTTTAGCATAAATACAATAATATTATCTAAAAGGTCGATTTACCGCATTTTAATGGGGAAAACTTTTTAATTTTTTTTAATTTTATATGTTATATTTGACAAAATAATATTCTTCTTTAGAATTTGATCATCAGAATTTACTTTGGGTGAATTTTTGGTATTTTTCTTACAAAGTTTATTTTTTAATTAATAGTGAAAAAATACTGTGTTCTAATTCCAAACGGCCTTTTAATGTAATTTATTTATATAGTTATATTATTTTTTTAAATGGTTTTAAATTGTAATTAGAATATATTTTTACCATTTAATAAAATTTTGGTCATTTAAAGTACCTTCACTTTGAATTTCGACCTAAACAAGTTTCAATCTTTTGATAGTTATTATTTCTAAAAAACACGGTTTTTATTTTGACAGTAAGAATTAACTTTAAATTAATTAATGTAACATACATATTTTTAATTTGGTAAAATAGACATTTTTTTTTGAATTCAGAATATCAAATATAGCTTAGGCTTAATATTTGGTTTTTTTCTGAATAACTTCAATTTTTGATGAATAGTGAAAACACTGAGTAGTATTTAAAAAAAATGAAATTTTCATTTAAATGAAATTTTACCGTATCTGTGAATTGAATTTCAAAAATAAGACACACATGGTTGTTATTAGTAAGTTAAATGTGGTTTAATAAGATTAATTTTTTGGGGAATAGTAACTTTTGACTTTTATTTACCGCAGTAAAAAGAAAATAGGGTAATTCAAGGAAAAAATATTACTATAATAATATTAAATTATCCTATAATGTGTACTAATACTATTTTTGATACATGTCCGACCATGGACAGAATTGTGTCGCTTTTGGGACCCCATGGAAGAACTTAAGAGTGATAATGACACTTTATATTAATTAATTTAAAGCAATGACAAAAATAACATAAACATATATCTTCTAGTAAATCAATTTTTATATGGGGTTATATCAGCTATCCCTTCAAATATCAATATGAATTTGATATCTAAAAATATTTCCACATGCTGGTATTTTTTTATAATTTTTAGACATCAAGTAATTAATTTATTTATGACACGATAATGATGTAGTGTTTACCTAATAAATGAGTGATTTAAATAAATTAGATTATAAAAATGAAAAAAAAATCCAATACCACCCCAATTGTTATTGGATAAATTTATTTTAAACAAGAATCATATTATCTTATAATTTATTGAGTTTTGGACCTTTAGAAACTGAAAATCATTATACAATAAAATAATATTTTCAAGCGTTCCTAAAGAGCCGCTCCTCCGCCTTATAAAAATCCCTCACCTCTAAACCATTATTCACACCTCTCAAGCCCCTTATATAGTCCATTCTCTACCCAAATAATCTTTCAAGATCCCTATCATTGACAAAGAATCCATACCTTAGGCATAATGCACTTCAAGAAATCCTTTTGGTTCAAACCAAAGGGAGTTACCCGATTTAAAGATTACATCTTCTCTTATGTTCGTTTCTTTTATTTTATTTCTCCAACCGATTAACTCTTTTTATTATTTTATTTTATAACAAAACCATTATCCTCAATATAGTAGGTTGTTTTTATGATATGTATCTTAACTACACTTACACACACAACTATCTAATGGGTAAATAACGTAATGTTTCTATGGACGACGAACTACTGCCTCAAGAAACGATGATTGTTCAATATTCTTCTACCACCTCATATGGTGGATATTATGATGGAAATGTATTTATATTTTATATATATTATATTTATATTGTATCTTTACTTTATTTTTTTTTATTTATATCCTACATTTATGTTTTCCAAAATGGGTAAAAGTGATAATTTTATTTGAGGAAGTGCGCACTACCGCCCCTTAATGTGATAAGACTTGTTCATGCCATATGAGGGACATATAAAGGATAGAGTTAATTAAATTATATATTATATTATATGGTAATTATAATTTACCTATTTATCATTATTTTTAAATCCATTAAAATAACAAATAGAAATGAAAGGTGCGTTCATGCGTATGTACGACCTGTCGTCTCCATGAATGGTGAATTTCATTTCTTATCTCCAAATAAAATGTACTATTATAAACACATATATATAATTGATATATATTATATTTATGATACTTAAATATTTAATTTTATTCTGGAGATAATATAATTTTGACCACATGGACAATTTGTAAGTATAAAATTTTCATTTTTGACTCAAGTTCTGAACATCAACAAAATGTCCGAAATGAACTCTAATAATTAACTAATTGATATAGAAAGATAATATGTGATATAAAAGTAATAATATAACATTAAATATTTTATTAATAAATTATAAATTAACTTAGCTTTATTATTTTGGAAGAACAAGGAACATACCAGACTAGTCGGACTTGAGGTAAGGGGTTTCTTATCTCACTTTTAATTCCGTGATATTTCAATTATTTGCCACTTATTTATTGCATGTGGTGTATTGTGTACTTATATTTGATATATATTATCATTATTCTCTTTATATTCATGGTATCCTATGATTTATTTTGTGGTTATTAAATTTTGGTCATACGACTCAATTGTATACAACGTGGTAAGGTGTTTTCATATCACTTCTTATTCCCATGATATTCATGCTATATTTGTAACTATTTAGTTTGGGTAGTGTATGGACTTCTCATGATGGTACTCTTTGTGTAATATAATTTCAATTATGAGTATTTTCATCTTTATTGTATGATCTTTCTTTCACGTTGTGTATGTTTCGTAAGTTACAAAATCAATAAGGGAACCTTACACCCTACTATTTTAAAAAGACTTCTTTTTGTAATGTATTTTAATTTACATATTAAAATTTTAGGATATGTCATTCTATATAATTTTTTATGATAAATTTTATGTCCATGTGATGAGATACCATTTTTTTCTCTGATCAAATAATTTTATGAATTTTAATGTGACGTTGTTAGGCTATCAAATGTTTGTAAGAGAACTTCTTATTCCAATTTAAATTATTTGGTGTTAAAAATATTCTCATGGATTATGTCATTATATGAATATGAGTGAATGTATTCTGATTGTTTTACACATAATATCCACTTATATTGGTTGTAATTCTATTTTTCACCAATAATTATGTCATTGATTTAACCTTAATCTAAGGATATGATCATTTCACGGGACATTGTCTCAATTTTATTTCCATTGAAACTTATTTACTTTTTTATACAAAAATTAATTTTTTATATGGTTATATACTACTATTTGAAATGTTATATCATGAATCTCTTTATTCTCATGATAATATAATATTTGATTGATGTTATACCTAAATTATTTGTATTCAGGCATCTATCATTTAGTTATGGACTCTTTAACTAAAATATTATTTTAATATTTTAATGATTTATTCTTCAAAATATTTCCCATTAATGAACAATTTTCAAAATTGGTTTAATGATTTATTTATATGGTCATTAATGTTCTGCAATGTTAATTCCTTTAAAATTTTCAAAGTTGAATGAGACACTTTGAATCAAAAATCTCTTTATTAAAAATTTTAAATGGTTTTTGAAATGGTATAATAAACCCTTGTTTTTTTAGTTTCATGAAATTATTTCTTATTATGGAAAATGAAATGTTATTTTTGAAATCATTATATTAGAAATATTTTATGTGTTATGATTTTATAATGGTACTTGGATATTTGACGGGTGGTTACGTGATAAACCAAATGACGGGTGGTGCCGTGATAAACCAGGACATGTGGTTACATAATAACCTCCAATGCATTGGGTATGGATGTCGGCTGTATGGATATTCCATTTCATGATATGGGAAGAATTCTATCGAATGTTTATTCCATTTAATTATGTTTATGTTACAATTTACCTTTATATGTTATGTGTGCTTTCTATGGGTTTTATGGTAATATTTTTGTTACAAAATGGTAAGCATTGATATTTTATTTAGTCAAGAGTATTTACTGCTTAAGGAAGGTGAAAAGTATTACTTATGACAATGTATTCATGGTTTAATTGTTGTTTTTAAAAACTAACAGTTTCCCTTCTTTTTGTATCCCTTACTGAGATTTTTTGCTCATCCAATGTTTTTGAAATGTTTTTCATAGGACATGAGGTGGAATAGGGTCAAGGATGTGATCAAGGAAAAGTCAGGCTATCTAAAACAAGGAAGTAGAAATGGTTTTTTTGAGTTTTTATTTTATGAAAAAATGGATACTGAGTAGTAGTGTCTACATGTAATATTCATGTTGATATGTAATAGTTATGGCCGAATTCTCTGAAAATTTCAACCTAAAAAGACCCTCAATGTGAAATCATGATTTAACTCAACATTATATAACGTTTTAAGGATTGGGACTTATAAATATTGAGGGGAAACACTAGTTGGGGAAGCTCTATATTTCCTTCGATATGATTCATGCCTGGAAATGTAATGGGTGATATTAATAGTCAATTAGATTTGGGGTTTAGCTTTTTAGTGGGAGATTTTCTATCTAGGGTGGTGAAAAGAGGTACTTGTTTCATCAGTATACTTCTACAAGGTTTTCAATGAAGTGGTCTTATCACTGACATGATGGAAATGAATAATGCGGGCACATTATTCTTAAGACGTTGAGTATGTTTGGGTGAGTGATTTGGATAAAATACATGGATATTTAGTATTTCATTAATAATATTTCCCCAAAAGTGCAATTTCATGTCTGGTGTCATGACGAGGCACTCCTCCCATCAATCCAGTATGTAGTTACTCAATTTACATTAAAAATTTATTTAGAGGTACTAAAGAAGGTGGTGGTGATTGAGCATATTCACAAATGAGTAGGGTTA
This sequence comes from Viscum album, assembly GCA_963277665.1. Classification (NCBI taxonomy): domain Eukaryota; kingdom Viridiplantae; phylum Streptophyta; class Magnoliopsida; order Santalales; family Viscaceae; genus Viscum; species Viscum album. The sequence continues at coordinate 662,437,413 of OY728141.1, forward strand.
CCACAAGATGGGAACTATCTGGGTTAATTGATGAGTAGATTTTTTAGTAGAAGGTATCAAGTGAAAATGTTTTTCAGCTTTCAACAAGTGGTGAGTCTACCTCAACAACTTATTTTTAAGAATTCTAGGGACAATAACATTTGTAATTTTATTGATATATATGGTCCAGTGTGTTACGTTTATGAGAGCTATGGTCATCATCAACATTCATTAATAGTAGTTCTTGGAGCATAAAATGTAGGGGTGGTGAGGTTAAACATCGACCTAAGTAGTAGTTGTTGTAACGACCTGAGTCCGGAGCCCCTCCATTGGCGCCCCGTACCTGGTTTGCCACATGAACTCAAGCGCGTTTCCCCGAATGCCAGAGGCTGCCGACTAGCAGAAAGGTCCTTGGTGAGTCAGTGGGGAAACTATTCCCTCATTCAGTAAGGTATACAAGATAAGAAAACAACCATAAATAGCGGAAGCAGTAAACAACATGCATAACCACATAAACCAAAAAACAGAAGCAATGTAGATATATAACTATGATGAAAATGATGCAGCAGGTACAAGTATCTAAGGAAAATAGAAAACACAACAACGTGATGAAATACAACTGAAACCAAGTGAAAAATAAAAACAAAGTAATCTCCTCAGCATCGCGAGCCACGGCTCGGTCCCATGCTCCCCAGCACCTAATGCAGTCAAGATCCTGAAGTAGAAGGGAACTTTACCTTTTCTATACCTGCGTCAACATATTCTGCTTGGGCCAAAAATCATGGCCCAAACAGGGTGTGAGATACAATCTTAGTAGGCAATCACCGGAAGATTTGTGCCTAACAGTCAATCAATACATGGAATTAAAAAAACAAGAAGCAGTAAACAGTAAAACACAAGCAGCTACAATCCACAGTTCTAACAAGTAAAGTACACAAGTAAGCAAACAACAGGAAGAAGAAAACAGGTAACCCTCTGGGTAGCTCTCACAGCCTAACCCCTATGGTTCAACCTATAGTACTAGCAACCCTCTGGGAGGCACACACAGTCTCACCCCTCTGGTTCAGCTACGTAATTAAGCAGACTCTCTAGGGAATCACTCACCATCAATTCCCCCTATAGTCTCGTATCGTGCTAAAGGATCTATGGGGAAGCACTCAATATAAATTCCCCCTGTGGCCCGCGTCAAGGATCTACAGAATCTCTGGGGAAGCACTCAACGTCAATTCCCCCTATAGTCTCGCATCGTAAAAGAAGACACTCTAGAGAAGCCCTTCTGTCAATTCTCCCTTTGGTCTACTACTCTATGTTCTCACAGTCTTGAGTATAACTAAACATGCTCAGTGCATGTGTATCGGACAAGTATTCCTCAAGAACTACTTGGCTATCATCTAAGGCTCAACAACATGTCAAAAGAGACAATTCCACTATCCTACAACAAGGTATGGAAACTGGAAAAATGCCCAATAGGCAAAACTAGCATGTCAAGAAACCTGAGAACAAAATAAATTATAATACTCACCAAAAATAACCTATACTAAAGCAATCAAGCAAAGAAGCCAAGTAACAAGGGAAATACCGGAAACACGCCATACCCCGTTCAAGGGTATTGGTGGAAATTGCACAAAATATTCATCAACTTTCTACGGAAAGGCACAAACCACCTACCTCGATCCGAGGAGATCGATATACATGAACCTCGATGACATATTCCTCTTAGAACAACATAGATCTGAGAAAACACACAAAACGTTCATCCCATGATAACATGGAAATGAGGAGGAATCAATAAACAAGGCTAAAGTAGAAGGAAGAACTCACCACTGCGATTCCAACGCAATCGACCGTGATCGAATCAGAGAACGGACAGTGAGGCGGGAGCCCGTCGAAGATTCGGCTGTACAGTTGATCTTGGATGGATGAAAACTGGTGAAGAAGATGAAACTCTGGGTTAGGCGCGACCCCGGTCTGTTTAATGAAAAAATATTACACGACGTGTGCTTCTTGAGTACTAGGCGTGTACTTCAGTTTTCTGTACTCCGAATTAACCAGCCTCCACCTCATCCTTACACACCGTGTGTGTGGCCCAGACACGGCCAACACATGGCTTCATGCCAGGGAAGAGTACACGGCATGTACTCAGATAGTACATGGCGTGTACTTCTGAAATTTCTAGAAAATTCTATTTTCTAAAAAACTCTAGAAAAAGAAAAAACATACCTTAAAATAAGATTTTGGTTCTTACAAACCTCCCCCCTTAAAGAAATTCGTCCCTGAATTTCCCTAACGGGTCAGAGAAGATGAAACCTCGACCATCTCCGGCCATTGCGATCGTACATCGGCCTCCCTCTCCCAGGTCTCGTCCTGTACTCGCCCGTGATGCCATAGCACTCATACCATAGGAACAGACCGCCCACATAGAACCTTTGTACTGCGATCGATAATCCGGATAGGATGCTCATCGAACGATGCATCTGCTTCAATCTCGACTTCCTCGAGCTGAAAGACGTGATATGGGTCTAAAAAGGAACGTCAGAACTGAGAGACGTGGAATACATTGTGCATGGACTGATACCTCTGAGGTAGCTGAAACCGATAGGAGACCAGCCCCACTCTCTCCATGACCTCAAATGGCCCGATGTACCATGTTGAAAGCTTAACCTATCTCCGAATCCTCTTGTGCCCCAACATCGGTGCGACATGCAGGAAAACCTGATCTCCGACCTCGAACACCAGATGTCTTCTCCGTTGATCAGCATAAGACTTCTGTCGAGACTGCGCTGTAGTCATCCTCTTCCAAATCAGCTCTATCTTCTCTGAAGTCTCCTAAACAAGACGAGGTCCCAACAAAGCGGCCTCTCCTGCCTCCAGCCAGCATAAGGGTGATCGGCATGGCCTACCGTACAATGCCTTGTATGGCATCATCTGAATGGTTTCCTGGAAATTGTTACTATAGGTGAACTCCACTAGAGGAATATGCTTCTCCCAAGAACCGCCAAAGTCAATGATGTAAGCTCGGAGCATATCCTCAAGCACCTAGATCGTGCGCTCGGACTGGCCATCAGTCTGGGGATGGTATGCTGTACTCAAAAGTACCTGTGTACCCAAGGCCTTCTAAAGTCCCTGCTAGAACCGAGAGGTAAAGCGCGCATCTCTGTCTGAAACAATAGAGTGTGGAACTCCATATCGGCGAACGATCTCTATGATGTAAAGTCGTCCCAGATCATCGACACTGAAGGTCTCCTTGATCGACAAGAAGTGAGAAACCTTTGTAAGTCTGTCGACGACAACCCAAACAGCATCGTTCCCTCGAGGTGATCTCGGCAACCCGGTCATGAAGTCCATCGCAACATCGTTCCACTTCCACTCTGGAATGGGTAACTACTGTAAATGTCTTGATGGTCGTTGATGCTCTGCTTTCACCTGCTAACAAGTAGAACATCTCGTGAAAAAACCAGCAACATCCTTCTTCATACCTGGCCACCAGTACTGGTGATGAAGGTCCTGATACATCTTGGTGACAACAGGATGAACTGCCCAAACAGAGGAATGGAAATCCCGCATCATCTCCTCACGTATGTCTGCTGGCACCCATACGCATCCTTGGAAATGCAAGATCTCATCCTCGCCCACTGTCCATCCAGGAAGAGGGTCCCCTCCCAACACACTCTCCCTTAGGAATAAGCCTTCCGAGTCTGATAGCTGACTCATCCGTACCTGATCAAGTAGCGTGGATGTAACAGCTACAGAAGATAGAAAGGTCTGTCCCCGTCTGTCATGCACCTCTAGATGCATCTCAGAGAACAGAGCCATCAGCTTCCACTCACTACTGGCCTTCTGAACTGCCTGAATCTAAGTTCTCTTACTCAACGCGTCTTCCACGACATTTCCCTTTCCCGACGTATATGAAAGCTCGAAATCAAAAGACTAAAGATACTCGACCCACCTGCGTTGCCTCAGATTCAGATCACGCTGAGTGAAGATATACTTGAGACTCTTGTCGTCAGTGAAGACCACAAAATGCTCTCTCATAAGATAATGTCTCCAACAGCACAAGGCATGAACAACAGCTGCCAACTCTAGATTATGCATAGGGGAGTTCCTCTCATGTGGCCTCAGCTACTGAGACCCATACGCAACGACTCCATATCCCTTCATAAGCACAGCTCCCAGCCCGATACCCGAAGAATCACAGTAAACAATATAGCTCTTTCATGGCTCTAGAAAGACTTGTATCAGTGGTGACGTCAACCTCCCTTTCAGCTCCTGAAAGGCTGACTCACAAGAATCTGACCATAAGAACTTCTCCCCTTTCTTGGTCAGTCCTGTCAAAGGTGTTGCTAGATGAGAAAAGTCCTGAATGAAAATTCTTTAGTATCTATCCAGCCCTAGGAAACTCCATACATCAAAAACATTCTTTGGCTGCTCCCAGGAAACTACAACTCTCACTTTCTTTGGGTCCACCGATACTCCTACCTCTGAGATGATGTGACCCAAGAAGTGAATCTGATCCATCCAGAAGTGGCACTTTGAGTGTTTAGCCTAAAGCTGATGCTCTCTTAGTGTACTCCGAACGATCTCAAGACGTGTGGCATGGTCGTGTCAAGTGTGAGAGTACACCTAGATATCATCCACGAAGACCACGATAAAAGAATACAAGTGAGGATGGAACGCTCGGTTCATTAGTGCCATGAAAACTGGAGGTGCGTTCGTGAGTATGAAAGGCATAACTGTATACTCGTAAAGGCCGTACCTGGTCCTAAAGGCTTTCAGAGTTATATCTGATGGTCTAACGCATAACTGATGATAACTGAACCTCAAGTCGATCTTCGAGAACACCCGGGCTCCTCGAAGATGATCAAAAAGGTCATCAATACTCAGCAAAGGATATTGGTTCTGGACCATCAACTGGTTCAACTTCTGATAATCCACACAAAGCCAAAGGTTACCGTCTTCATTCTTCGCAAACAGAACAAAAGAACCCCAAGGAGAAGTACTGGGTCGGATAAAACCCTTAGCATGTATCTCCTCCAACTGATTCTTGTGCTCCTACAACTCAGGTGTGGCCATCCTATAAGGAGGAATGGACACTGGTGTCGTTCCTAGAATGAGCTGAATAGAGAGTTATACCTCACGCTCTGGAGGAAAACCTGAAATCTCCTCTGGAAAGACATCCCTGAACTGATCCACCACTGGAGGAAAGTCCAACTATGGAGTCCCCTGATGATCTAGGAAAATACTAGAAATCTGGGCCATCACTCCTCCTATCCCAAGATGCTCGAGTCCCGCCCGACTCGCCCGAACGTCTCATTCGCCTCTATGAAGAAAAGATCCACCCTCTCGTGAGACTAAAATCACTCTATGGAGATAGCAGTCGACAAATGCCCGGAAGGGAATCAACCAGTCCATGCCAAGGATGACATCATATCCTATCATCTCTAGGACATAGAGATCCCATAAGAAGTGATACCCTGCCACCTCGAGAGGGAACTCTCTACACTGACGTTCACTAGATGTCCTCGTTCCCAATGGTGTTTCTAGTGTCAACGAGTTAGCAGAAGAAAAGATGCAGAGCCTAATGCTCTCCATGACAGCAATGGAGATAAAGCTATGCGTAACACTAGTATTGAAAAGGTCTGAAGATAAAAATAAGGATACTAAAATCATACCTTAATCAATAGAAGGGTCGGGATCCTGCTCATGATAAGTCTGATCCACGGAGAAAGACTGTCCTGCACCGTGGCCCTACGCCCCGGACTGACCACTCTTAGCTGAACCTCCCTACTGGTTCTAAGGAACTGGTGGCTGACTGCCACGGCCTCGACCTCCACCTTGGCCTGAAAGGCCGGAAGAACTCTAGTTTCCTGACAGGTGAGAAACTGGTGGGGCTACTCCTGAATGAGGAGTAATGGAAGAACCCCGTTCAACTGATGTTGGTGAGAAAACCATGAAGAAATGTTAAAGGTGACCCATTTTTCCACAATATCGGAACTCTACAGGGTCTCTCTGGAACTGTGGCCTCGTGTTCCCCATCCGGCCACACCGGTAGCACATCACCTGGCTGCCTGATGATGCGTCTTGCTTCATCGAATCACCGTGTGTGGGCTCCCAACGACGCTTCTTGCTGTCATCTGAATAAAAGCTAGCTCTGGAAGCAGAACCTCCTTTGCTCGCAGCTCTGGAGTCTCTCAGATTGTGCTCTACAATCAGAGCATGGTTGATGATGGAAGTAATGGAAGTCTGCTGGAAGATGTTCACCTGTGAGCGGATCTCCCGCTTGAGTCCATCCTCAAACTACCTCGCCAAGAACACCCCACTCCCATCCCGATGGGGTGTAAAACGCTGCATCTTAGTGAAACGAGAGGAATAATCCTTTACAGATAGAGTACCCTACTCTAAGCTCATGAACTCCCAGGCTCGATCGGCCCTCAGGGTATCCAGGTAGAAGTAGTCGTAGAACACGCACTGGAACTCCCCCCAAGCCATAGCCTGCAGCTGACCTGCCTATGAGATCACGTCCCACCACCTCTTGAAGGAGTCTCAAGGCATGTAGGTGGTGAGCTTGACATGCCTCTCTAGATGCATCTCCAGATTCTTGAACATAGTCAGCATGGCTTCCAGCCATGACTCTGTAGCCTGAGGTCCTCCCTCCCTCGAGAACGTGGGAAGATGTTGTAGCTGAAAGACCCGCGTCAAGTCTTCCATAGATGAGCCAGGAGGCGGTGCTCTCTAGAAGGCCTGCATCATCCTCATGAAACCTTCCCTGAACTGTGCATCAGCACCTGCAACTGGTACAAAAACCGGTGCCAAGGCTGGGTCGTCTGGGGGATCGACATGAAGTCCCTGATCAGCCCTGTCTGGCATCTAATCACTGCCTGATGATAGACGTACGAATGGAGGACATCTCGGAGGCATAGCTCTGAAAGATAAAAAAACACCTTAGATCAGGAAAACAAGGACAAAGAACACCAGAGTACAAAATGGGAACATGGGAAAAAACACAGAAGATTTCAAAACACGACTACATGGCGTGTATAAAACTACACAGCGTGTCTTCTTAAACCACTGACATGGGTGTGTACTCTCACCCTACAAGTCGTGTACACTTCAAACTACATGGTGTGTTGACCCCCACACACAGCATGTACTTGAAAACTATTCCCCTGTCCGAGTCTCCTTATAAGGGTAACCCACATGGTTCGACTCAACCCGAGACTACACGACGTGTTCGAAACAAACACGACGTGCACTAGATAAGGCTTTGATGGTCCGTGTTGTTGAGTACACGACCGTCTACACGACTGGACCTTACATGGCATGCTCTGAACAAGCACGTCGTGCATAAGTGAAGTCGACACCATCCCGTGTTGTTCTTGACACGGCTGAATACCTGGGAAAGACTACACGGAGTGTTCCGAACAAACACGACGTACAGAAAGAAGGTCACGTCGGCCCGTGTTGTTTGTGACACGGCCGGGTACCTGGACAGGACTACACGGCGTGTTCCTTATGGGTACGGCATGTTCTACCCAAGCTTCCCCGACTCATGTTGTTAATGACATGATCTGGTACACGGCTCTGAACCCACACGACGTGTACCAACGGTACACGTCCTGTTCCCGAAGTTACTCCCACGACACCGTGTTCTGCTCACATGGTCAACGACAGGGCCATAAAACTACATGGTGTGTATCCAAAAAGTACACGCCGCATATTCTGGGTTTTTCTAGGTAGTATGTTAGAAACTGAACAGAATTCCAGAACACTAAAACAAGGAGAAAAGTGCCAAATTCCGATCCGTGAGGGCCCGTAACACCTCAAGAAACAAAATTTGGTGTTAAATTTATGAAAAGAACAAAACAAACAGTTTTCTAACATAACAATAGAGGATCTATCAAGAAACTACCAAAACCGCATGCATAATCTACACAAAGTCTATCACAACAGCATGCAATCGCTAAGGCACCCAAGATGTCATGGCAAGAATTCATGGCATGTGATTCCTACAAGTGTCTATATGATGCATGAGATGGCATACCCTCATCTCATCGGGTTGTGATAGGAATAAAATCGAAATATAAAAACAATAACCACACAACTCATACGAATCACTCTAGGTGAAAACATACAAACCATAAAATCTCAAAACCAGAAAAGTGCAATTAACGAGGTAGTATGGATTTTCCCTATACTCAGGTTAGCTACTCCTGAGAACAGCTTAATACCAAGTTCCGAATCCATCCTATCCCTGGCTAAGGTCTCCAAATAGTAAATAAAGAGAAAATAACTCCTCCGATACCACTTTGTAATGACCCGAGTCCGACGCCCCTCTACTGGTTCCCCGAACCCGGTTCGCCACATGACCTCAAGCGCGTTTCCTCGAATGCCAGAGGACGCCGACTAATAGCTAGGGCCTTGGTGAGTTGGTGGGGAAACTATTCCCTCATTCAGAAAGGTATACAAGGTAAAAAAAACAATAAACAGCAGAAGCAGTAAACAACATGCATAACCACAGAAACCAAACAAAGAAAGCAATGTAGATATATAACTATGATGAAAATGATGCAGAAGGTACAAGTATCTAAGGAAAACATAAAATACAACAACATGATGAAATAAAAATGAATCCAAGTGCAAAATAAAAACAAATTAATCTCCTCAGAATCGCGATCCATGGTTCGGTTCCATGCTCCCCAGCTCCTGATGCAGTTAAGATCCTGAAGTAGAAGGGCGCTTGCCCTTATCTATACCAACAACAACATAGTCTATTTGGGCCTAAAAGCATGGCCCAAACAGGGTGTGAGATAAAATCCAAGTAGGAAATCACCCAAATATTTGTGCCTAACAGTCAATTATTACATGAAAGTAAACAAACAAGAAGCAGTAAACAAGAAAACACAAGAAGCTATAATCCACAGTTCTAACAAGTAAAGTACACAAGTAAGCAACCAACAACAAGAAGAAAACAGGTAACCCTCTGGGTAGCTCTCACAGCCTAACCCCTATGGTTCAACCTATAGTACTAGAAACCCTCTGGGAGGCACACACAGTCTCACCCCTCTGGTTCAGCTACGTAATTAAGCAGACTCTCTGGGGAAGCACTCACCGTCAAGTCCCCCTATATTCTCGTATCGTGCTAAAGGATCTCTAGGGAAGCACTCAACGTCAATTCCCCCTGTGGCCTGTATTGAGGATCTATAGACTCTCTAGGGAAGCACTCAACATCAATTCACCCTATAGTCATACATCGTAAATAAATGACACTCTGGAGAAGCTCTTCCGTCAATTCTCCTTTTGGTCTACTACTCTAGGTTCTCACAGTCCTGAGTATAACTAAACATGCTCAGCGCATGTGTATCATCCATGTAAACCTCCAGAACTACTTGGCTATCATCTAAGGCTCAACAACATATCAAAAGAGATAGTTCCACTATCCTACAAAGGGGTATTGCAACTGAAAAAAATGCCCAACACGCAAAACAATCATGGAAAGCAAACTGAGCACAAAATAAATTACACTACTCACAAGAAATAACCTCATCTAAAGAAATAAAACAAAGAAGGCAAGTAACAAGGGAAAAACCAGAAACACGCAATACATCGTTCAAGGTTATTGGTGGAAATTTCACAAAATATTCATCAACTTTCTAAGGAAAGGAACAAACCACCTACCTCGATAGGAGGAGATCGATATACGTGAACCTTGATGACATATTCCTCTTAGAGCAATGCATATCTAAGAAAACACACAAAATTTTCATCCCACGATAACATGGAAACGAGGAGGAATCAAGAAACAAGGATAAAGTAGAAGGAAGAACTCACCGCTGCAATTCCAACTCAATCGACCATGCTCGAATCGGAGAACGGACGGTGAGGCGGGAGCCCGTCGAAGATCTGGCCATATTTTCCCACTCAGACGGACGAAAACTGGAGAAGAAGACGAAACTGGGGGTTAGGAATGACCCTAGTCCATTTAATAAAAAAAAGTACATGGCGTGTACTTCTTGAGTACACAACGTGTACTTCAGTTTTCCGTACTCCGAATTAACCGGCCTCCACTTCAACCTTACACACCTTGTGTGTGGCCCGTACATGACCAGCACACAGATTCAAGCCGGGGATGTGTACACGATGTGTGCTCAGAAAGTACACGGCATGTACTTCTGAAATTTCCAGAAAACTCATTTTTCTCAAAAACTCCAGAAAAAGGAAAAACGTACCTGAAAAGGAGATTCAGGTTCTTACGGTAGTCGATGATTTCATTTCAGTAGTAGTGGAAATAGGCCTAAGCTTCATCATGTGCAGTTGGGGTAGAAAGGGGATGACAACATGATTTTCTCCATTATTAGGGCCTTGACCTAATCAAGGCCATATAGAAGTCCACCAACATCAAGGTATCATCTATGGGATTATATAGTTACATGCTATAGAGGTTCCATCACTAGAGGGTCGTGTGATCATCGAAGGTAGTACTAGCATATCATATTCCCTTGTTTATTCCATATTTAATACTTGATTATTTCACTTATTTATTTCACAAAACATTTTATATTCCTTGGTTCTAGATATAGAGTGTATTCTTATTCCTCTAGTGTTGACAACACTGGTCAGATGCCATACTAACTTGTTCAATGTGTTTTGAGGGTGTAAACTTATGATGGGAGAACATCAGTCATGTGAGGATCAATTTTTGTTTTATATATATCCATATGATGTCATACCAAAAATTTATTATTTTTATTCAATAAGTGTAGTTATTAATTAATTACCTAGGAAGGATATTTTATAGATGTGGATCATAAGAGTACAATTTCCATTGCTGAAGAGAGTAATTGGATGAGAATTAGATGTGTGAAGAACCTTCTCTCCTTGATAAAAAAATAATTAGTGATGGGTTATAGGATTGTGGAAGATACTTTTGTGATACGTTTCTTAATCTTTTTGTGATACTACCCCCAAAATTTTATTTAATTTAATATATATTTACAAATAGATGAAACTATAATTTTAGTGGATCCTTATCAAATTAATCCTTATGGGCTATTATAGTTTATGATTTAGATATATTTACTATTATAGAATGGTTTTATCTAGCCTATAATGTCAATCTGGGGTTTACCCATGTTTTCTCTAAGATGTAAAAGAGTAGTTTTAGGTTTTATATAGACTAAAAATGGTTGAATTGGGTAATGATCAAGAATTTATACCCATTATTAGGATTAATGATATTTATGATTAGTTTATAGGATATAGTTTGTTCTCTAATATTGACCCGTAGTGTTGGATAAAACAATTTGAGGGTGAAGAGAGTGGATATCCCAAAGGCCACCTTCTTGTGTAGCTAGGGGAACTTTGACTTCAAGGCCATGTCATTCAGTGTCATGAATGCACCTGATGTGTTCGTCAGACTCATTAACTCTTTTTTCCATGACATACTATATTATTTTGTATTTATTTCCATCATTAAGATCTTGATTTACTCAATGTAATATGAGGTCGATGTTGATAATAATAGAGATGTATTTTTGGTTCATCGATGCCATCAAATTTATGGAATGTTTTCTAGGGGAATTTTCTAGACATGTAATGATAATTTACTTAATAATGGGATGTCCTTTAGGGTGTATTAATGGATCCATCAATGATTAACGTTGTTTATATAATGGAAGAACATAAGAATATGGCTGAGGTTCATTGTTTCTTCAATATCAGTGGCTACTACTATAGGTTCATTTCCCATTTATCTTGTATTTTGGACCTATTGATTTATTAAATAAGAATAAACATTTATTTTATCTATATTAATCAGCATTAAGAAGTGTTTTACTACCTAACATCGATATTGATTAGTTCTCTAGTGCGTTAGTTGCTTGTGGATTCTTGAAGTAGTATGTAGTGCTTCCCATCTCGGATTGGGTTGTTTCGTGATGCATCAAAAGGTAGTAATATATTAGGGGTCTATAAAGTTATTCCCCCATGAGTGTAACTATTCCACCCATGAACTATAACTAGTGGTGGATGTGTTCGTGTTAAATCTATGGAGGGATTACCTAATCATAGAATGATTTTTAGTCTTCAATGATCACTGGAGATTGATGTATAATTTATCTTAGCTTGACATGAACTTTTGAAAATTGAAGTTGATGAAGTTTATTCAATAATATGAATTTTATATCTCTATCACATTTGGGAAGTGAAATATCATGGATGAAACATATGGAATTATGTAATGAAAGGATGTTTTTCAAGATTTTTTGGATTCATGGAGGGAAATGGAGGATTTTTCATCCATGCATCAAGACACAGAGGTATTTGATAGAAGAAGATGATTCATTAAAATTATATGTAATCTTTATATAATGCAGTTATGGAAGAGTATCAATAGAAAAATTAGTGGTAGAGGAAACATGAGTCCATGTTGACCATGTTGATTCCCTAGAAGGATGGCCAGAACTGGGTGGGTTTTTGGTGGTGATTTTCATTCCATTGGAGAAACACAAGGTAGTCTTATGTGAGTTTCAGAGATCTCCTTTAGAAGTGAGCCCATGGGGTTTTATATTGTTCCATGATTTTAGGATATAGTTTTAGTGGATCTAGATAAAATGAGAAGTGGCAATGTTTATATCTCAGTGTCTGGTTTTCTAGTAGGGAATGGTAAAACATAGTGTTTCTTGTGATTTTTTCCAACCCTTGGACATTACTCAGTTGATCTAAGGTAAAATATAGATGTATATCTACATTGTATTACCTTGGGTTCATGGAGGATATGTATCATATGGGTAATCGTGGATCGACTCAAAATGTAGGCTCATTAACATAAAAACAAGGAGTTGGGTGTCGTTAATGTTTTGATGTGGTGGTTTGTGGATGAGGTTGTGTCGATTCATAGAATTAAGAGGTAAATTATCACGGATCATAATTCTTGTTTTCCCTCTTGATTCTAGAATGGATTTCAACAAAAAAACCAGTTATTTGATATAACTTATTTCTATCCTCATATAGATGAAAAAATTAGCGGACTATCCAAACACTGGTAGATATGTATTGAGTGTGCATATTTTAATTTGGAGATCTTTTGAAAATAACTTGACTATGGTTGAGTTTAATTATTAAATTTTATATCAATCAACCATATAAATGTCCCCATTTTAGGATTTATATTGGTGTCAATTTCATTCTACATTATATTGGGTCAATGTTGGGGAGTCATCAATTATCTGTCCGGATGTATGAAAAGAATAATAGAGAAGCTTATGGTAGTTCACTATAGGATTAAATATTTGTAGGACCAAAATCTGTTTTGTGATAATCATTGGATGATTCCCATCGAGCTCATAGTTGGAGACCACATGTTCTTAATATATTCACCTCACTTTTGGTAGTAGATTTTTGAAATAGAGAGAAAGCATTATCCTCAGTTTTTTGGGCCTTTTGTATTTTTGTAGCATATTGGTGAGGTGGTTCTTTGGTTAGTGCTTCCTCTATAGTTGGAAAAGGTATAGGAAATATTCTTCATATATCAAGTCTATCGATAAATTCACAATTCCTCCCATGTAATTAGTTGGGGATAGTTGGATGTTGTGGATGATGAAACATTCAGCGAAGGACCAACATTGATCTCAGATTATTGTGAGAGGATAGTATATGGATGAACCATCAACATGGTTCATGTTCTCTAGATGAATGGTTGCATATATGATATTATTTGGGATCATAATACATAGATGCATGCCTTGTCCACTGAGATGTTTTGCATTTTTTCGGGCCTTGTTTTCATTGATGATGTGATAAATGAATCTCATTTATTTACAAAGTGTTATTATTTCCTTAATTCAGTCTGTGTTATGTATTTATGAATATAAATATTTTATAACCCTTAACAAATAAATATGGCTTTTTATTAAAACGTATCATAGAATCATTCTGGTGAGTTATTTCTTCCCAAATCGGACAATATCATGATGTGTAAGGTGAATTCCCTTGATTTATATTCTTGGGGCCATGCAATGTGATAGTTGAGGTAATAATTGTATTTTTGTTTCCTATATATGGAATGGATTTATGGATGGAAGTGTGGAAAGTTGGTGACCAGATGTTAGTGTGAGATGGTGGTAGTGTATTAGTCGTAAGGAGATCCCTAAGAGTTATCCTGTATGATGGTTTTTAGACCCTTAACTATCTTTTTGTGTCATGGTATTGTTTTTATTCTCAAGGATTAAAATTATTTAAGTGGAATATAATTTAATGGGGTTGACCTTTATGGAATTTCTTTTGTGTTTTTTCAAGACATTGAGGTTTTATGGGAGCATTTTGAGGTCATTAATAGGTAGGGGTGGGGATTTGTCCTTATTGATGGATACCAATACATATAAATGAATTGAAAATCCATGGTGGGGGAAGTTTGGTGTGGGTGTACTACTTTTAAAAATAGACTATGTGACCATGACCTTAGGAAGGGGTGGTGCTGTAAATTTTGTACTGGGTTTTAGTCTATGTATAATGAGCAAGTGTAAATTCCCGGAGAAGGGAGTGGCTCCAGGAATGGTTCTCTAGTAGAGAAGGTATGTGAAGTAGTGAATAATTAATCATCACACCATAGAGTTGCTATTGGCATAGGTTAAATGATCATGTAAAAGGATTCAATCAATTTTTGATGGTCATGGTGGAAGCATGAAGAACCACTATGGTTTAGAACGAGCTATAGTTAAGAACATGTTGGGTTGAAAATATGATTTTCAAAATGAGCATGAAAAGAGGATATCAGACAAAGGCTTCAGATCCTGTGTTGACCAAACCCTTCATGGGAAGTTTGGCCCCTCCCTATGCCAGAGTGGGGTCTATTAGTCATTTCTATAAAATATTATGCTAGATACAACCTTGTATCAATTTCCATTTTTTTTCAATTCATGTCCAACCCCTACTCATCCTTCCCTTCTCTAGTCTCTTACCATAGTGTTTAAAACTACTTGATTTATTTTTTATCATTTAAATTGTTTTATAATGAGTCAAGGTAACCCCATAACCCCATGTTCTTCCTCCCTTCACTTTCTCTTATATCCACAAGTTTAATATTTTTATTTTTATACATTTTTTTGGTGGGTCTTGAGGAAGGATTATAATACATAGTAATCCAGTTGTTATTCCTTCAAGACAAATTGTATTAAACAAATGTTTCTTGTTCAATTATCAACGAACCTTAAATCATGGCATCAGATCCTTTTTATGTTCTCCATTTGTTATAAATATGTGAATGATATGATTTTTTCAATTAGGGATGTTGTATGAACCGAATTGATGAAGATAATTTATGGGTTAACTGAAATTGAGTGGGAAGGGGAGAGATACAATTCGTTTCATTTGTTAATATGTTTTTCCCTATTATTTATAATAGATTACATTATTTATGGTTTTATGTCAGGCTTAGTGTAGTTATTTTTTCATATTAAAATTTGGTAATCCTTGTTATGCTTATTGATTTAGATCAACACATATGAAAATGAAAAAGAATATATACATATATTTATTTATTTATATAACATGATAAATAATTGGTTTCACATGGAATCTTGTTTTATGTTAAAATGAACTTAAAAATAGATATGTAAATATGATAGAATCCATATTCTAAAACTAAAATAAATTTTTAGAGTGGTTGTGATGCGAAGTTGTTGTGACGTGTAGTGATTATGATTCACGGTGGTTATGATGTTGGTGGTTGGGACATGGGGATTATTGAAATGAGGAAGATTGATTGTCAATGTTGTGTTGTAATGCATTGTTCTAGTTTCTAGTTGGTGATGAAAGAAATATTAATTTCAAAAATTAAATGATATGGGTAGACATGACTATTGAAATCATGTACTTAATATTGTATTGTGACTAAAGTGGTCATTTTTAAAATAAAATTGATGTTCTTAACAATGTATGAAGGTTGGTAATAGGAAAATCAAGAAATGGGTTACCCAGAATGAGAATGATGGATTTCAGTTTGTGGGTTGTGTCTTTCTTGTGTGTTTTAATGAATTTAGAGGGGCTACTGATTGTATCAGAGTTTTTGGGGCCTCATGGGGATGTTGTGAGCTATGAAATTTTCCTATTTATAAACCCATAATATGGTCTTGTGTGAGTAGCAATTATATATTGTATTTTCATTGTTAATTCTATACACACCACACCCATATCAATCACTACATATTTACACCAAAAAATGGTTTGGTGGAGTTTCTACCTATATCAAAGATGGTTAGGATAATTTTATGGATACCCACTCTTCCATGATCTCACTTCAAAGTGTGGTTCCAACACATGATCTGTGATGGCTTATCGATAAAGTGAACGTATTGTTGGGTTGAAAACATTGATGAGTTGGTTCATATTGGGGGTTGTGAATGGTAGGAGGGAAAATGAATGATTTCATTAATAGTCATGATAACTTAATATTGTATATATATTTTAGTTGTTATGGGAATATGTGGTTGTGATGAATGGTTTCACATGGGGTTCCTGGAATAATGAGGATTCCTAGGTTTCTTTGGACATGATTTGATGATCGTTTGAACATTGTGTACTTGGTATGATTCAGTTTACCATGCATTTTTTTGGGGGATTATACATAAGGGATGTGATAACATTGATAGTATATATAGTTTCATAAGAGTGAAAAATTAGAATGGAACGTCATTCAAGGTACCTTTTATCAATATTGTTCATATTATGTTATTATAATTTGATGCATTTTTTAGTAAATATACAATAATGTTGATGGGGATGGTAAGTTGACCAGTTCAAGTGCATGTTGGTTCTTCTATTGGTCCACTAGTATATTATTATTAACTTTTCACATGTAAATAAGATACCTTGTGTATGATCCAATTGAGAATACATATTATACTCACCCCATATACATAAAAAACTATTTTTTAGTTTTTCCGGAGGACTATGAGGACCATAATAGACATCACTATCCCAGAATATGAAACAACTACTTAGATGATGAAATAAGTTTTTTTAATTTATATTATTGAATCATTTTATTTTTTTACATTACACATTTATTATGGGATGGTTTTTGTTTTTTCTTTTATTATTCATGGTTTTTTTAGTTGTAGATAATCCATCGAAAAATCCTACATTATCTATCGAGGTTAAGTGATGAGTATAGAATTTTAATACATTTTATACGATTATGAAATGTTTATAATACCACCATAGTGTTATTGTATGAAATATTGTCATATTATTATGTTTTAGAAGTTTTTTGAGCTTATTTTCAAAATGGAATATCTTTTTGATTTTAATTTTTTAATTTTTATTCTGTATTTTAGAAAAACATATTTACTATAGTATCTAAAATTATGAAATTATTTCTTTTAAGCATACATAAATAAAGGTATTCATTTCATTAAAAGAGATCTAAATCTCAATCCATCATTTGAGAGACCAAAACTATATCCTAATTTGGGCCTCGAAAATTGTTTAGCGATCTCGATACTTTTAGATATGGGCCTATATATCACATGTGGTTGGGTCAATGAAGATTAAATTCTATATTGTGATAGAAAAAATCATATGTAAAAACTTTAATAACTGTGACCTAACATGATTCAGCCTCATTCAAGGTCATAAATTCAAAGAAAGTTGGATCCTTGGAATTCAAATAGTCACCTTAGTGGAATATATTTTCTGAGTAAAACTACAATATATCCTATATACAACAGTCAATAAAGATAAATTCACTTGATGAACATGCAATAAATATATGAAAAACTTAAAATAAGGAATAAATTTTGATTTTGGTCATTTATTAGTTATAACTTGCGTAAAATTCTTCTAGATAGAGTTTTAGCTGATTTTTTTCTCCCTCAACATATAAAAATGTATCTCCTATTCACATCAAGGGGTTAAAAAAGTGGGGGTTACATTTTTTTAAAATTTTTCAATAGTTTTTTTTGTATTATAAATTCTATAATATTATTATAAACCAAATATATTAGTGTTATTATTTATATATATTTCATCCATTTTTTGTGTTATCCCACTATATTCCCTTATCAAATCTAACAAAATGGATAACTAACCTCAGTGTTTGTTCAAGGTAATGAAAAATTTATTGATTTAATTTATTATGATTTGATTTCAAATAATTATTCAATTATGGGAATTTCTATGATTTCTCAATTGATTACATTGAGTAGTCTCTATGTTTTCTCCATTAGTCAAATTATTTTTATCTTTTTCATTTTCATTCCCGTTACTATTTGGTTCAATCAAAGAATCTAGAATGATATGACTATGAGGGTTAGTTTAGAGGCAACCTAGATGAATTAATGAATAGAATTACCCCCATATAAAGGGGTTTTAGTATGGGGTGATGAAAATTAAAATGGGAAGGTAATGTGTGTAAGGTCTTGATCACATCATTGAATTGAATTTTGAGAATCAATTTGAACTACAATTTCAATAACCATGACCTTTCAAGAACAATTTCCTTATTTCTTTCAAATTATTCTATCTTTGATTGAATTTATTTAGAAATATAGTATTTTATATTTCATTTATCATTAAAAAAACTCATTTATAATTGTTAATTTGTTTTCATATTTATTAGATTTAAAATAGTGACAATAGAAATTAGATATGTGTAAGTATCCTATATGGGATCTACCCTATGATCTGGTACTATGGAAAAATCTTGGGAGAATAAGAAATAAATTGACTAGGGATCTAAAATAAATCCATGTGCATTAATTCCGTCAATATTTGAGTTTTTTAATTCTTCTGGGGTGAGTAAACAACCCAAAGACTATTGAATTTTGTGATTAGGGGTAATTATCTATCTTAATTCATTGCTGATTTAGGAGGGAATCATTTAGAGGGAGGGATCATGACTTTTCAGTCTATCTATAGGCACAAGATGAAAATGACATTAGAAATTATGATAAGAATAAGTACACTTGATACACTACTACCAGATAAAGAATAAATGAGATAAACATGTTTGGACATTGAATTTTGTAAAGAAATTATTGGTCACTGTTACGCAATAAAATGAATAGAAAGTAGAATAAAATGCACGAACAAAAGTGTGAATAATTTTTTGCATCATAATGATAGTGTACTAATGAATATTTGTGATGGTTATTCTTTTTGTTATAAATTATTCTTATATTATATTATATATACGTTGAGAATAAGAACTGTTGAAGGAATATATTGATATTCAAGTGATGGGTATTCCCTTCTATCTATAAGTAGAAACATTATTTTTTGTAGTGCTTTTGTGGTCTTGTGTTACTACCAAACCATACTAAAGACTAGAAACACTCATTGGGTAATGAACCTAGTCAATACCTATTTTCTATGGGTGAGATTATTTATTTTCCAATATAGTCATTTATCACTAATCATAGGTGAAGGTTATTTATATTGTGTGAAAACATAAAAATTGAAGATCACTAGTTCAAACATCTTCCTATTAGTGATGACATAGATCGTGATTTCTCTTTATAATTGGAATTAGAAAGAGGTTCGTTTTTTGTTTCATTTATATATTTTCAATGAAAGGAAAACTATCACGGATTTTTAGAAATTCGTGAAAAATTAAAAGATCCCAATATTATTTGGAAATAACTTCCATATATGGATCGAATGAATGTTACCTCAACTTATATCCATTAGATATGAATCTAATGATGTTTATATAGATTGTTTTTGCACATCCCTATAAGGGTGTCCCCTTAACACTCGCTAATTATAATAATCAAGAGAATTATGGGTGAGAAACAAATTTTATTCCTTACACACTATTTGAAAGTGAATTTATGAGAGTTAAAGGTATTGTAATAGTTAAGGAAACTTAGGATAAGTTTCAGAAAATTTAGGGAAGAAATAAAAAATTGAAGAATGAAATTTTACAAATAAATATATTGAATTATGATGTTCTTAAAATGGATGATGATTAATCTATTAGTGAATTATTTATAATGGTTAATGAAATTGTAATCACTATAAGTTTTTTTAGAGAGGTATTTTATTATAAAGCAATTAATGAAATGATTTTAATAATCCTTCAATAATTGTTTTTTAATTTTTCATTTTTAGAAGATATAGATTCTCAAAATATTTCTTTTTATGATCTAAAATGCATTCTCAACATGTATAAAATCTGGGAAGATAAATTTTCAATAATAATGAAAAGGTTGATTAGGAAATTTCATTCAAAGATGATAATCAAAGAATTTATAAGAAATTTTTCAACTAATATTTCAATAACTTTGACAAGGAAGATGATATTGGTAAATTTATTTATTAAATCATCTATTTTTTTCTAAAAGGAAATAATAGGGCCAATAATGGATAGTTACTATTGATGTTATTTGGAGGTAGAGATATTGGATACTATGTTCCAATTTTCCATCACTAGAGGAAAATTAAGATAATGATGAATATGATAGAAAGTCAAGAATATATTGAAAAAGGAAGGTGGACTAAAGAAATTTCTATTCAAATTGAATTGATAAGAAATTTTATAAATATTAAAAGAGAATCTTTTAGTCCAAATTTAATGATGTTGATGATAGTGAATTGGATGTTGCAAAATCCATTGATGATATTGCTAAAATATTTCTATTTGAAAAACATAATGTCTAGATGTTCACTAGTTATGAAATTAATAGATCTCAAGATTAATAAGTGGTGGCTCAGATGATGTTTATGAATAAAATATAGTCTAGATAATGTGTCCCAGGAATTGTTAAAAAAATAAGAGAGAACACAATGTTAATGAAATATGGTAAATTATAAAAAAAATCTAGAATGGTTTCTTGAATAAAAATACATGTTTCTAAAATATATTTATGGCATGGGGATGTTTCTAGTTGAATATAAAAATATCAAAATAAATATTGATGAAAAGTTAAATGTGAGGGTAAAATAATTTTATTTTATTAATCAAAAATATTATTAGGGTTATCAAGGAATAAAGAATTTTCAAAACATAGTGTCAGAAGTTTTTTAGAGTTTTAAGAAGTTAAAATCTCAAAAGTTTAAATAATAATTATCCATATATGTTAAAATAAGGTTCAATATGTAAAAAAGAAAATGCAAGTTTACATGAACTTATATGTAGCCAAAAAACCAAAGTTGAAAATCCTAAAGATTCAAAGGTGTCAAAGTCTGAACAGAATACTATTACAAATATAGATTATCTTATTGATTTAAAGAAAATATATATTAAAGAATAAGATTCCATAAGACTAAAAAAAATGGTTCACAATAAGGAGAAAATTTTTGTAGTAAGAAAGGTATTGGAAATAATGTACATTGTTTTAGAAAAAATGTATGTCATAGAAAAAAATATGATTTCTATGGATACTAATGGTTATTTGGAGGATTCCAAAATATGCGAAAATGTGTTTGTTAAATCCTCAAAACTATAATTAATCCAGGTGGAACTGGATGTCGAGTTTTAGTGGGAGTAAATCCACTTAAATAAGGTGACTTGTGAGATCGTATTTTAAAAATAAATATAATTTTCTCCCTATTAATTGTATTTCTAAAAAATGGGAAAAAAACATATTTGAAAAGGATTTATTATTATGTTATCTACTAAGAAATATTTATATGATAAATCTTAAAATCTACTTGTGATTGAATAAAAATGAAATTATAAGGCCTTTGTTGTTGAAATTTCTCTCAAATTTATAAAAGGGGAATGACCATATATATTGGATAGTGGAAGTTATTCATATATAAAATGAAATTATAATATTTTTAAAAAATTCGAATCATTATAATGATGGTATATTTACTTTTGGTAATGATGTGTCACTAAAAATAAAATGAATTAGATCTATTATAATTGATAAAGGGAAATTCTAATCCAGAATTGAATTGTTTTGCTGATGGATTGAAACCAAACATGTTGTGTTTTTTGAAACATTATGATAAAGGTAATGTGGTTTCTTTATAATAAATGAATCTATTTTTTAATTCATTAAAAAAGGGAATGTTGTAAAAATATAATATCTAACAAAAGGTATCCTATTTTATATTGGAGACAAAATGAGTTAATTCCATCCGAGCATTGTGAAAGAGAATTAGTATTGAATAAGAGGTTTGGGAAAATGTTCTAGAGAAATATCTGAATTATAATGAATATAAAAATTAATCATGATATTCTAAACAAGGGAAGAAGAGGATATTAGTCTATTCGGATATGTCAGAAAAGGAATATTAAAAACATTGTATATAATAAATTTCATATACACTGAACTTATCCATTAGATCATATTCATCCCGAAATATGTGGGACCGTGAATAAGAAATTGAAAAATGAATATAATTATTTTATTTAAATTATTTATTAAATTAATTTTATTATATTTAATATTTTTTTGAAACATAAATCATAGGCCCTCCAATTGTCTAAATGTTTTAGGATAAGTGCAGAAAAAGAGTTTCAATATTCTGTGGTGGAAAATAAATTAGATAAAAGTGATTCATATTTATATATTTTTTAAATTTTATATTAAAAAGGTAGTAATTCTTCATGAGTTTAGTGTTCCATACATACAAAAAAATAATGATGTTATTGATAGATTAAGTATAGTTTTGGATGGGATTTCATGAACTATATTAATTTTATACCGCATGATTATTTTGGAAACAAACTATTGGAGAAGTATTTTATATTTAGAATCAATATTTTTATAGGAAAACTATGATATGAATCATTTTGATATATATTAAAAATTATCCCCATGTTTGAAACACATAAGGGTGTTTGGAATTCCAAGCATTATTAATGTTAAGGGTGAGAATCCTGGGATGTTAAATCAAAGAGGCGATGATTGTATCTTTCACTGAAACATCCATAGTGGTAATATATATAGTTTTTATAATATATAAATAATATAGATAGTTGATTATGGAGGTCTGAATGTTGTGTAAAATGATTAAATAATGTTTTCAAAATAAGTTACAGTTATAAGAAAAAGTAAGGATTAAGTTGTTATTATTAAAAACATAATTGTTTTTGAAATAATTATTGATGTAGAAACTTTTAAATATGAGGACTCTAAATTTTCTATTTCCCATGATGGGAGAAAATCTAATTTACTTAATACAATTATAATAAAAAATTTGTAGTTCAACAAATATCATTGGTGTCTAATGAAAATAGTTTCAAACTAGAAGAACATCTAGAATGGTCTTACATATATTTTTTTATTCATTGGCTCAGCTAAGATATGTTATGTAATATTTGCATAATCTATAATGGATGGATTCCATGGACGAATAATTGAATTATACTGAGAATAATGAGACAGAATATCATGTACCCAAACAATAAAATAAGAATGTGATTGAAGAAAAAATAATTTCGTTAAATAAGTTGAATGAATAAGGTAAACTGATATAAAACAAGGCATCTTTGATATGTAATGGATACTCACTATTAAAATCAATTTATTTTTAGGTGGCCTTTAATATTGATTAAATACATGTAACCATCATAATCATTCATTCCATAATTATACATTAAAGATATGATATATTTTGTATGGATGTCATGTATGATTTTCATAATGGAGAGATCGATAATGATGTTTATATTGAGAATCCATGTGGAAACATTATTAGTAAAGATGAAATTTATTTTTTAGACTTCAATAAGGATTTATTATAGCTTGAAACAAGGTATAAGATCATGATATTTTTACATGGATACATACATAACAATGTTTATTTTAATTAAAATAAATTTTGATAGCATCCTCTATAAAAAATAAAATCATTATGTTTTCCACATTGTGATTGTTTATGTCAATGATATCATATTTTTAGGGAATGATAAAGAAATGTGTGAAAGGTTTGGTGAGTAGATTAAGTATTTATATGAAATATCCAATCTAGGAGAAAATAAATACTTTTTAATCTTACAAATATCTTAGAAGAAAATTCTTATTTTCTTTTTACAAGAGAGTTATTCTAATGAACACATAAAAAATCCATATTTATCATTAAAATACTATTTCCAAACACATTTTAGATGAACAATGTTGGAAATATATGGGCAAGAAAAATTAGTTGATCATAAAGAGTTCATAAAGTTGAATGGATGTCTGTTATATCTAAAAATTTGATGGATAGATATGGATTATATTGTGACAATTTTTCCATGAATCAATGTAAACTAATGGAATCTCATCCCAGGAATGGAAATATAATTCATTTATTTTTAAAAGGAATGATTTATTTTTTTTAATAAAATATGACTTCTCATTAAATACAAATATTATTTTACTCAAATAGATTTAAAAGGTTGTGTTGATGATAGATTATCCATATATGGTGAAGTTTTATTCTTGGGATAATGATGTGTGAGTTTTATAAAGAATAAAAATTTAGTAACTGTCTATTCAAAAGAATCTCTCTATATATCATCCACTAAATATATAATATGAATAATGTGAATGAAGTCACATTTGGAATATTTACTAGTTGAAATTTAGATTAACTATCACTATCGATGTGATAATCAAAGTGATAACTATATCACCAAGAGTCTAACATAACATTATCATTCGACGAACATTGTCATTAAATATATCTTCACCAAAAATAATGTGGAATGAATTGAAATAAAGCTAGAGTATAATCCTATAAAGAAGGAATTTATTCATATACTCATTGATCAATTTCTAACAGAATCATTTCAATAGTTGTGGTTGATCTATGGTGTAAAACCTCACTAACATTAATGATAAGGTATGTGAAATATTTCCCCTCAAACAACATTACTTAAGATAGTATTATCGAAGAGGAATAAACTATTTAACATAAAAATATCCAATGAAATGTTATTTACCATAAGGGTGGCAAATTTTATAGGATATTTGATAAACTGGGTAAGATATTATTTCATCCTGTGTGAACTATTTTAATAATTTTTTTGAAGTTATTATAAGAATTTTTTCTTATTGTTGTAATTTATGAAGATATGGGAATGGAATAATTTTGGGAAGTTTCCTAAATCATAGCTTTATAGACATCATGTTATTGTTGTTAACTGATTCTTGTTTCCTATACTGAGTTCCCTTAGATATTCTTATAATTTGTGAATAATTAATCCATTTCGTGAGTATCATAGATTCAGTGATTTATGGTCCATGTTTGAAAAATATATAAAGGGTGATTTAGTTGATACAAAGTGATTCTTTGGTGTTTTATTATTTTGGAGATGATATATGACAATAAATAATAGAATTTTTATGTATTTTATTTTATTGGAAAACATAAATGACATAATTTTTTAGAGTATTACTTACGAAGGTGAACTTAAAAAAGATGCATGAGTTGAACAGAACCAATTCAACGAACCGATTCCAATCGACCAACATGATTGAATGGAGGATAAAAAAAATAATTTATTTAATTATGTACACAGTTCTATGAAACAAATATGTTACATAATGATAAATAATGTGATGATTTTCTAATCTTCAAAGTACTCAAACATAATTTTAATAGGAAGGTAATCATGATTTTATCATTAGTTGGTTGAAGGCATAAATGATTCACAATTGAACAAAAGAGGTATTGTAGTACTATATGAAGTTTAGTCGTACTCATAGGAGTATAGTGTTTACTGAAGGAATGTTGTAATTATATCTGATAGAGTTTTTTTATCACTATTATATAGGAGAAATCAAGGTTATTAGATGAATTTTTATGAAGTCCACTGGATAAAGAAAATCAATATGATTATTAAGGAGGGAATAATTGAATATGTTTGAGATTAAATAATTTTTCATGAACATTCATGAGTTTTTATGATTTTTTTTATGAATTCATAAAATATTGGATTCCTTATAAAACAAGGAATTTTTTTCTATGATGTTCTATCATAATGATATTTTTTGAATTAATCCATCAGAAAAAAACTTTTGAATAATGACCCCAGAATGAAAAATATGTGAGGAGGAATTAGACCAAGGTTTCCTAGAAGATCCTTTCAAAAGAGTTACTCAATGATCTCTGAGTAGAATAAAATTGTAAGAGTTTCTTTATATAAAAAATGATGTATATTGGATAGTGGTATACCTGACAATGATGCACCATATGTGGTTATTAAATATAGAATTTCCTGTGATGTTTTATCACATAATTCTTGTTAATTATTAAATTTTTTATATAAATGTATGAAATGCAACAATTATTAATAGGGAATTAAATGATTGGATAATTGAGGAGGGAAGATCATGATTGAAGATGAAATTTCAAGAGAATTGAAGAAGATGTTTAACAATGTTGGTCGGATTAAGACACTCATGATGGGGATGAACAGAGTTCCTATTAAAATTTCCGTTAAAAAGTTTATTTAAAGGATTCCCCCAATTAAAATAAAAATGCCTCATTAACCAATGTAGTAAAATTATAATAGTTTGATAGTTCAAATAGTTTCTTATAATATGGATTAATTCTCTATTATAACAATTTCATAAATTGATATAAATTTTGAAACTAATCTAATAAAAAAAATAGTAATAAATACTATCCAAAACTAACAATCCAAGTAATATTTTGTTTTCTGAAATATTAGTTAAAACATAGCAAGATTAATTGAAATAAATAATGGATAAAATAAGTGGTTCAGTCTCAAACCAAGACCTAATCGAATCCCCTTGGTGATCACCATCCACTAAGAAATAAAAATATATAAAAAAATTTGATCCACACCCTAGGTCAAGGTTCACAATAATACATAAGACTCTCTAGGTCACAAGACCTCTATAACTATTCTATAAGGGAAAAATAATAGACAGGTCATAGATGACCTCTTCCATAGTTACATGAGGGTGAAAAAGGGGGTAAAATGATATTTGGGAAAGGATATCTTGTATCATCTAGTTTAGTGTAGGAGATAGTGTGTGTTTGTAATATACACAGACACACAACTCAATGAGTTATAAAGTAGTTCAGAATAGAGAAAATTGAAATGAGATAGAGTTTAGAAGGATTTTTGTGTCCTGAAATGCATTTATGGACTATTTGTATACAGTATATGCCATTTTCTAGTCCTCTTCTGAAAAAAAATTGTGAGTCGACCATTCTGGTTTTCAATGCACTGAGATGTTCATCTTCTTGTTTGAGTTGCAGCAAGGATGTTTTCAAGATGGTTCATAGAAGGTTCTTATTTTTTATATTCACCAGGAATTAAAAGTTCTTACTTTGGTGTATTCTTGTATTTATGGGTTTTCTTCTATTTCACATGCTTATAACTACTATTTTTTTGTTCGAGTTACACACATTAATTTATTTCAGGTTCTTGTGTAAGAGATGACAAGGTGAATGACCTACAAACTTAAAAAATTGTATTTTATACTAACATGACTTCAAAATAACATTTATTATATCAGGGTCATGGAAAAAATATAATCATCAGAAAGAAAATTTAATTTTATTTAGAAAAGACAGAAATATGGTTAATTATGGAATGGTGACAAAGTTATAGTGAGACAATCATGATGCCATAGTCATAATGAGACAATCACGGTACCACAGTTGCGGTGAGATCTAGGACTGATATCAATGTTATGGTGTATGGTCCTTAGTGAATTCAGGATCTAGTAGCATAGTTATGGTATCTGGACCTTTGTGAATTCTGGAACTATTAGCATCGTTACGATGTTAGGTCGTTTCGAATTATGGAACCATCATCACGGTTACAGTGTCTAGTCCATTGCGAATTTTTGAACTGGTATCAAGCTCAATGTATCATACACATTGTGAAAATATGGAACCAGTATCAAGCTTATGGTGTCACAAACTTTGTCAAAAAATTGTAAGATGTCTTAAGATGAAATCTTGAAAAAATGGATTAATATTAGGCATAATCATAGTAAAACATAATAGAACAACATTAGACATAGTTCAAAATATTAATATATAATTTGTGATATTTTGAACATGAAATTTTCAAAGTTTTAAAAACCTGAGTTATAAGAGTTCAAAACATGATTTGTGAGCATTAAAACACGAGGAGTCCAACAAAATCCCCCATTTTTATGATAAAAAATCATGGCATTTAGAAGAAAAATATTTTAGAAAGAAATAAATAGATTTCTTATCATATCATGATATTAATGCATATATTAAATAAATAACATAATTGTCAGTTCTTTTCTCAGTTATTATTTTTCTTTTAGGTTCTCCCCCTTAGTATTTCTACCCCTTAGAATGAAAATTTTGATTTCTCCCCTATAAATTCCTTCTTATAATTTCTCTATCATTTTGGATTATCAGAAAATTAGAGAGATAAACATAAAATAAATATACTATTTGAAAATTAAAAGTGAATAAACAACATCAGGCCGCATTCCATTGAATTAAAATAAGGTCCAGTACAATCAAGAAAGAAAAATACAACAGATCCCTATGAAAATTAGCATTCAATTTTTGGTAGAGTCATCAAAGATGGATTTTACTTTTTTAGAGACATCAAATGGTGAAGCAAGAAGTGAATAAGAGGAGGTGGTAAAAGTAGTGTCCAATTAAGTAATTTTCACTCCTTCAATGATATAACATGCATTGGAAGGTCTAGTGGATGATCAAGGCAAAGGTCACTTTACAATGATAGGTCTGATCTGGCTTAGAGCATGAGCAACAGACATGATGACTGGTGCAAAAGTGGTGGATGAAGGAGGATAGGTAGAAAAAGGTAATCCATGCCTCAAAGGAGCTGTTGTAGGAGCCACAATTGCAGCACTATGAAAATGTAGATAAGGTTTCAAAAAGAATAAAATGTCTGTGATGATCTCCCCACCATACCACATGACCTTCTCAAAGTCACCCTTGTATTCCAAAAACTTCCCTATAGTGGGTGTGAATTACTTGATCTTCTGCACTTTATCCTTGAAGGCTTGAGTGACTGGATGTATCATTAAATTTTCCACAAGATGCACGATGTGATTATTATGCTCATGCTTAAAATAAATTCCCTTAATGTAGTAGTCTACATTCTTAGATATTTCTTTCTATGAATCGATGGAAATATTTGATTTTATCCACAGCAAATCAAGCACATGTTCACTGTTCATGATGATAGCAGAGAGACTTTTCTTATCAACACTACTCAACACTGACTGAATCTCTTCTTGGAAAATTGATCTGATCAGGCCACTGTGCAGAAGATGAGATGGATATCTAGAGGAAAATAGAGTTGAAAAAACTGATTTTAGAGTCTTAAGCTAATTTAGAATTTTTGGTAAGAAAATTTATAATCTTCGGTCGGCTTATTGTGTCCAGATACAAGCCCACACATCTCATTGGCTAACATGGTGTTGTTCTCAACCACTTTCACATACATATTGATCATGTTTGGTTGAAGCATAGATACAACCATATGTGTAGTATTATTACCATCTTCCTCACTAGTATGAGAAATAGTTGCTTCAATTTCTTGGATGTCCTTATTCATTTCTTCAATCATAGATTTTAGATATATCACCTCCTCACCCAACTATCCGTTCTCAATGAGAACTTCAGGAATATCATGAAGAATATAGGGTTGGATCATCCATATAATATTCTCTAACAGTAGTGCAACATACCTTTCACATAGATTTGTCCTAGGTGTAGGTTGATACTGTAGTAGCTTCCCAAATCCAGACAACAAGTTGTCCCCAATTGATTTCAGATCACTGACTTAAAAAATCAGAATATTCTTGAGTAGTTTCAGAAATAAGAACTGATACAGGTTCTTATTCCGTAACAGTGGATACTTTTTTAGAAAATATTTGTCTCAACTGAAACACAGTTTAAAGTTGTATCCCTTTTCTAAGGCCTATTTAGTATCATTGACATCAAAATAACTAGGAAAAGTATAAAATATATCCACAGAACGTTGGTATATAGGATTTAAAACATGAACACTTTTTATACTGGGATGATTCTCCCCCTAAACTGGTGAATCTCTTCAAGGACTAAGAGACTCAATAACTTAACCCATTCCCATATTTTTTTCTCTGTTAGGATCACCCACATCACTTTCCATCCTAATGTTCAATTCCATAATTTCCTCACCAAATTTGATTACTTAAGTTTCAGCATTTGGTTTAAACTATTCTATAACAGTAGTTTCATCCTTTCAACATGAATCAACGTCACCATTAGAGAGAGGAGGTAGCTCAGGATATAATCCCAGAAAACCTTCACTAACATCATCGTCTATTTCTTGATCTAGATAGTGCACAATCTCATCAAATTATAATCCTGTATCAACTACATATTTAGGTCTTGATGGATTTTCAATAGGATTAAAATCCTCATAAAACCTATCATTATCCTCACCCATGATATCTTCCATGTATTCCTTCTTATTTTTATTCTCCAATATGTATCCTTAGAGATACAGAAACCATATTCCACAAACACTTCTTCATTCTGTCCAACCACACCTTTGGCTAGAAGAATAGAAGAAATAAACCATGAATTGAAAAGGGAGGTGTAATTTGATATAGTTTTGATCGTATCACACATGTGAAGTATAATATACTTACCCAAGATTATTTTTTGTCCATTCATCAGAATATGAATAAAAAAACATCATGATTCATAATATTGTAAAAATCCATATTTCTTGGAAAAAATAGATGTTCACGGAACATGAAAAACAACCTTGACACCCTATATAGCTCAACAACAATAGGCCTTCTTTTTTTCTTATTTCCAGTTAAACTTTCCAGATCCTCATAAAAGTTAAAAAAATCACTAGGTGGATGAGCACCTATATGGTAATCCTCAAAAATCCCTTCATGTGGTACATCTATGAAGGAATCCCATATCCTCAAAGAGAATGTGTATCTTTGAACATTTACCCAACTCTTAACAACAAATTCATCGTAAAAATAGAAGATAAACTGGAAATATTGATAAAAATCATAAAACAAGCTTCAGATAAATGATTCTCTTCTCTTTGATAAACATGTACAACCATCCCTGTTCTTTTCGAACACACAAAAAATGATACATACTTAAAAAGATCCACATCACATAGATTTCATTCTCTAGCACTACATTCTGATTCTCAAGAACTAGATTTCATGACTTCTCGGGCATTACTACAGGTTCATTCTTCTGTTTCATTAGAGACATATGCTTCTCAGAAGTATATGTGGATGGACGCCTCATCCTGGGAATTCAATCTGGGATGAATAAGGATGATAATGATGGATATTGGTTTCAGAGGCACACATGGTTTTGGTTTTGAGAGAAGTGATCTTGAGAGTAGTGAAGCGATATGTATTTATCATTTGGGTAATTCAAACATCACAAACACAAAAATTAGGTAAAAATAAATAAATAAGTGATAAAAATAGAATTATTTAAAAACAAATTATAAATGACACTGTAAGACCAGTATAGGCATTCACTCTGTGACTGTAAATAAGTCGACTGTAACTTGTGATACAATGAACATAAGATAGCAAGCTGTGAGATGGTAGGCTAAGACGAAAATCCTAATATAGTTAATTGAGACAATAATCCTAAGACAATAAACTAAGATAGCAATACTAAGATGGTAAACTAAGAAAGTAAACTTGAGACAATAAACTATTCACTCTATGTGAATCATTCCTAATTCATGTATGATTTAATCCATTCTTTCACAACATAATGGGCTTGTGAAAATATCAGTAAAATTATGTTCTCTGCCCATGAATTCTAAAGTAATATCACCTTTTTGATAATGATCTATTAAAAAGTAATGTCTTACTTCTAAAAGAATTGTTCTATAATGAGAGATATGATTTATTGATATATTAATTACACATGTGTTATCAAAATTTATAGGGAAATGCCTGAATTATTATACATAGTCCAGAAAAGAGTTTTTTATCCACAAAATCGGAGTACAACAACCACCACCAGCTATATATTCAGCTTCATCATTTGATAATACAACGTAATTTTTCTTTTCTTCTACACCTTGAAACTAGTGATTTTTCAATAATGTTACATGTTTTAGAGGTTCCTTTTCTATCTAACTTTCAACCACCAAAATCAGTATCTGAATTGCTAAATTTCTCAAATGATTTTACACTGGGATAAAAAAAATCCTAAGTTAGTAGTATGTTTGAGGTATTCGAAAATCCTTTTAACAGCATGAATATGTTACTCATTATGATTTTACTGAAAACTGACACACATACACACACTAAACAAAATATCATGCCTACTAGCAGTCAAGTAGTGTAAGCTCCCAATCATTACTCTATAAGTTATTTGATCAACAGATTTACCATTATCATCAAGATCAAACATACCAGTGGTAATAATTGAAGTATCACTACATTTTTTATGAGATAAACCAAAATTTTTTAGAAGATCTTCATAATATTTACATTGATTCAAAATAATACCTTCCTTATTATAGAATATTTGAAATCTAAGAATGAATTTTAGTTCCCCCATCATACTCATTTAAAACATACTTTGGATCATTTTTTAAAAATCAACACATAAAAAATTCATAGAAGACTGAAAAATAATTTCATCAATATAGATTTGATCAGAAAAAACATCACTAGAAATTCTTTTTATAAAGAGAGTTGCATCAACGATACCTTTTTAAAACCCTTTTGGAAATAAAAAAACTACATATTCTATCATACCATTATTTTTTAGCATGCATTAAATCGTATCAGTATTTTGATAAATTAAAAACATTATTTTGAAAATGAGGCTTTTTAAAACTAGTTTTTGTTAAAAAACAACGCCCTCCTTTATATACCCATTTAAGAATGTACTATTGACATCCATTTGATAATGTTTAAAATTAAGATGTGATGAATAAGCTAATAGTACATTGATGTCTTCATGTATAGAAATCAGTGAAAAAGTTTCATCATAATATATACCATCTTCTTGATTATAACCTTATGCAACTACTCTTGATTTGTTTCATAATATTGTTACATATTCATATAAATTTTTCAGAAAAAACCCATTTAGTTTCTATGGTCATGATGTATTTAGGTTTATCTACATATTTCAAGACATAATTTATTTCAAACTGATTTAATTCTTCTTTCCAATCAATTACCCAAAATTTATCATTCATTGCTTCATTGATGTTCATTAGTTCAACCTGTGATAAAAATAGTCGATGTTTAACATGATTCCCTAGAGAAGATATAGTCTGCATTCCTTAATCTAAATCTATAACTATAGAATCTGAAGCATAGTTCTTAAGGGTTCTAACAGGTCTTGAAAAACAAGGGCAAGTCACTCCATGTTCATCAGCATGTTCGGGTTCATCCTGGATCATGTTTGGAGAAATTCCAGCAGTGAGAGTTTTAACATATTACTTCATAGGATAGTTAGAATATTTTTCATTGATGTCTAGGATTTACATATCATCCACATGATTTTATAGAGAGGTCTTTGACTCATGTTGATCTATCTCATCAGACTTGACATGTACAAATTATTCCACCCATTTGGTTCTCTTATTGAAGGCTCTATAGGCTTTACAATAAATTGAATAACCTTATAAAATTCCTTCATCACTCTTGGAGGAAAATTTATCAAGATTATCTTTAGTGTTCTGAATATATACATTACAACCAAAAATATTGAAGTAGTTAACCTTGGTGTTTCTATTGTTCCACAACTCATAAGGATTTCTTTTCAATATAGGTATAATCAGTACTCTATTGATTATATAACATGTTGTATTGACAGATTCTACCCAAAAGTTTATAGGTAGATCGAATTCATTACGAATTGTTATATATATTTCTTGTATGGTTCTATTTATTTTTTCCACAACACTATTTTTTGAGGTGTCCTAGGGGATGAAATGTTACAACTATAGACAATTTGTGAGAAGAAATATTCAGACTCTTGATTTTCAAACTCACAAACATGGTCACTTATTAAATATTTAATTCTTCTACCACTTCAGTTCTCTAATGTTCTGGAATACTTGATAAAGTGAGGGAAGAATTCACTTTTGTGAGTTAATTAAAAATGTTCATGTATATGTAGAATATTCATATACAAGAACATTGACAAAGTACTTACCATTAAGAATTGAAACTCTATAAGGTACAAATTATTCCATGTGAAACAACTCGAGTGGTTAAGAAGAATCAAATTGATAATTTTTATTGAAAGAGACAGTGTATTTTTTAGTCTTTTGACAAGGATTACAAATTTTGTCATTTGGAAACTCACATTTGGGTATATCATTGACAAAGTCTTTTCTAGTACGCTTTTTTGGGGAGTTCAAATTTTAGTGTCCTAGTCATTTATTCCAGTGCTAATAATCATTGTGAAATACACTTATGTATGAAACATTTTGACAAAATAATCAATATTTGTTATTAACAAAAACATTTTAATTTTTAATATTAGAAAATAAAAAATCATTTTAGAATAAAAAAAACATCATTCATGGTTATCAGATTTTACATGAAATCCATCATCACAAAACTATGAAATACTATGAAAATTATATTTTGATCCGTAATCAAATAGTGCTTTAGAAATTGAAAACAAATTATAGTTACCTATCGGATCGAGGGCATTGATTTTTCCTTTTGCATTGTAACCAAAGGAAACATGCCCACCATAAATCTTTACTAGATTCTTGAAACATGAGTAATCTCTTGTCATCTGTCTTAAACATACACTATCCAAGTACCATAGAATTTTATAGGAGCTAATCAATCATCTTTTGTGAATAAGGATCAAACAAAAAATGATTTTGGTACCCAGATATTCTTGGGTCCATATTCAGTAGTAATAGGTGCTTTAAGAACCCCTTCTTGTTTCATGGGGTTCCTATAACAAAATTGTGAAGCATTTGAAAAATAAACTCTATGAAGTCTTGAGAAACTAGAAGAATTAAAATAGTTCCCAGAACAAGAAAATTTAAAATATTTATTAGTTTTAATCCCAAAAACAATTTTTCCAGATTTTACAGTAATACTTCCTTTTCCATGTTGATATCCTATACCAGTAGTGTATCTGGGAGCTAGATGTTTACCAGTAATTAATGATAGAGTATTATTTCCATTGAAAATTTTCTCTATGTCCTTTTTTAATTACTCATTAAATAATTCAAGTTCGTTCTTCTCTTTATGTAATTGATAATTCTTCTCCCTTTCTATTATAAACTCATATGTAACCATAGAAGTAGGATCAAGTTGATTATTCAATGTTTTATATTTATCTATTATTTAATTGCAGGTGTCCACAAAAATTCTAAAATACTCATAAATTTCATCATTAGACATATTTTCATAATCACTTTCACCACTAGAAAAATATGAATTTATTACATGAGACTCATGGGTTATCTAAGATGTTTTTATCATTAAAAACATATTGTCTTTGTCAGTCTTTTCATCATGTGAAGACTCTAAGTCACTTGAGCTATCCTAAGAAACCCACCATGTTTCCTTCATTGTATTTTTTAATTTTTATCATTGTCCTCATAATTATTATTTTATTTTATCTTAGAATTGTCATACTTTACATGTACTCTTCTATTACATTCATAACAGACTATTTCATTAGATGTATCACTTTTCATCCAATCTTTATTCTAGTTTTCCTTGTTATATTTACCTTTTTAGATAGGATTCCATAGGTATTTAATCCTTCTATGAAACTTCATAAATATTCGGCCAAATTGATCCATTTACTCATCATTTTCATATGGTAAATCATTGTTACAAGTACTATTAGAATGAGTTTTTATCCTTTTCATTTCCATGGTTTTTCAAGTAGTGGTTTTGAAAGCCACTGACTTTACCTTTGGTTAATCCTCCTATCCCATTTTTACTTTTAATTATTTCTCCAACATCATTTGATTCCCTACCAAATCCTTTACTGGTAGGGTATTGAGGTCATAATATGCTCTTATTGTTATATAGGTCCATCTAGATCAATCTGGTAAGAATCTTAGTATTTTCAGGATTTTCTCCTAGGCTGTAACATCCCTTATGAAAGAGATCATTGTATTCACAATTTCATTAAACCTAGGATAAATGTCAAAAATATTCTCATCAGGCTTCATTTTAAAGTATTCATATTTAACAGTATATGAGTTATGTATCATTTCCATATCAGTAGAGGTTCCTTCATGTGAAACAGATAACGTGTCCCAAATTCCATTGGCTGCTTTACATCCAGAAATTATATTAAACTCATTATAACCTACAAAATAGTATAGTAAATTCATATATGTGTAATTATTTTTATAATCCGGATTATTTGGGTTATCCCAAGTATTCAAAATAGTAAAATGAATCTTACATTCATCTATAATTGAAGACAAAATCTGAAAACCGATACATTCTATGTGCAATTTTATTTTAATTTTCCATTGTGAATAATTTTTTTCCATTAAAGAATGGAGGTATGTTGGTAGAAACACATTCCAATATATTATTCATGATTATGAAACATGATTTTAATGATCTAGAAATTTAGAACTAATAGAAAATTAAATATATTTTAAACACGACTAAAATGATAGTTGAAAAAGATTTTAAAACATATTCAAAATTTTGAAAGCAGAAACATGAAAACAATATTAAATACCAGATGCTGGTTGGAGTAGGACACTCAAGAGGGGGAGGAATTGTGTCCCAATAAAAAAATTGTTAAAAATATTAATTAAAATATTCCATATATTAAAATAAAACTGGTCAGTTAACAATGGTAGTAAAATTATAATAGCATGAATGTTCAAATAGATTCTCATAAGATTGATTATTTATATGTTATAACAATATGAGACATTGATACAAAATTTAAAACAACTCTAATATGGTCCGAAATTTATAACTACTATCCAAGACTAAATATATAAGTAATATTTAGTTTTTTTAAATATGAGTTAAAATAGAGAAAGACTAAATTGAAAGACACAAAGGATAAAACTAGTTGTTTAGTCTCAATCCATGAACTAATACACTCCCGGTGATGATCAAATTCAACTATGAATTATATATATTAATATTTGATCCCCAACCTGGATCAAGGTTAATAATAGTACTCAAGATATTCTCGGTCAAAATACCTAGACCACTGTTCTACATGTGAAAACTAACAGGCAGGTCACACATTACCTCTTTAAAAATATTAATTAGGTGAAATAAGGTATAAAAATATATTTGAGTAAGTATAACTTATTTCCTCCAGTTCAGTGAAGGAGAGAGTGTGTTTTTTAAATATATACACACAAACTTATCAAAGAGTTATAAATCAGTACACAATAGAAAAAATGGAATGAGATAGTGTTTAGAAGGCTTTCTGTGTTGTAAAATGAAGCTCCAGACTCTTTGGATGTAGTAGATGCCATGTTTCAGTCATCTTCTCCAAACAGAGTGTCATGAGTCTAGTGTTCTAGTTTTCAATATATTGAGATGTTCTTCTTCTTCTTTTCATTGTTGCATAGATGCTTTCAAGATGTTTCATAGGAGGTTCTTCTTTTTTTACATCCAGTAAGAATTAATAGTTCTTCCTTTTGTGTATTCTTGTATGTATGGGTGTTCATATCTTTCTTCATTCATTTAACTACTAATTTTTTTTCTCGAGTTGCAAGATTTATTTTAATTTAGGTTCTTTTGTTAGAGTTGACAAGGTTCACGAAATCCACACATTGTGCTTCATAATGTCTGCTGACAGGACAAGAAATGATAATTAATTATATTAGTGTCTTGAAATAACTCAAATTTGGCCATTAGAAGAAACATTTAAATATAATTATCAAAGAAAAAAGTGGTTATGCATGGAATGATGTCACAATTGTAGTGAGACAGTCATGGTGCCACTGTCATGGTAAGATAGCCATGGAGCCACAGTCATAGTGATACTATCACAGTGCAACAGTTGGGATGAGATCTTGAACTGGTAGCAACGTTATGGTGTCTGGACCTTTATGAATTCTAAAACCAGTAGCACAATTTCGATGTTGGGACCTTTAAGAATTCCAGAACTAGAGGCCGAATTACAATGTCTGGTCTTTTCTAAATTGGAACTAGTATCATAGTTACAATGTCTGGTCCTTTGTGAATTTTGGAACTGGTAGCAAGCATATGGTGTCAAAGACATTGTTAATATATGGAACTGATAGAGAGCATACGGTGTCACTAACTTTTTCAAATAATGTAATGTTGTCTTTAAAATAAATATTCATAGAATGGATTATTATTAAACATAATCATACTAAAACATAATAAAATAATTTTTAACATAGTTCACAAGATTAAAATATAATTTTGTGATTTTGAACCTGATCTTGTGATAGTTTTAAAAACATGAGATATAAGAGTGTAAAACATGTTCTGTGACCATTAAAACATCAGGAATCCAAAAAACTCCAAACAATATTTGTTATCCTTACAACTTGATGAGTCCAAGAAATAACATGTTTTAAGGAAGGATTATTTTGGTGTTTCATGGAATCCCATATTTTAGAACTCGTGAAGGAATTTAAACATTGAATGATTTTAGAGGGGTATTTAAAGTTTAATTAAAACATTGAATTTTAAGGTCATTCTCCTTGATTAATATTCATTGATTTGATTTTTATATAAAGGGGGAACATGTGTGATTTCTGTTAATTTTTGTTCAATGCAACTTGTTGAAATATTTAGGTGTTGAAAATTGTGGAAGAACCAAATATAATACACACAAATTATTTTATTACATACATGGGGTATTACATAGTTACTAACAAATAAAAAAAGTGAATAAGGCACTAGAAATAAGGTACCAAAAAAGGAAGTTTCAAATAATATTTCAACATTAGAGAAACAAGGAATTAGATACAGTGGCCAGACTGAGAGTATTGGATGCACCCGAACCAAATAAAGAAGACACCATACTAAATTATTTAGACTTATAATTTTCTAAAGAGTCTCTTTCTTGTTGTTTTGTAAGAAACTGATGATTAATAGGAAGGAATTGTAAAAAATAAAGTGTGATGAATACTAAAGGCACATTCGAAATATAATGAAGCATGATGGTGAATGTTCTTATTATTATATGAAAATATTGTTATATCATATTATATATGTGATGATCATACTTATTTTCAAAGGAATATTGTGCTGTGAAATTTATAGTTATTCACTACTTACTATAACAAATATAAGGATTGTTTTGTAGTGGTTGTGTGGTCTTAGATTGCACCCAAACAATTCCAAGCACTAACTAATATTATTGAATAGTGAACATTGTAAATACATATGTTCTAGTGCCTGTGTTTGTTAGTTTCCAATAAATTAATTTCTCATTAATTAGTATATATGTTTTTTTCATATGTAAGAGACCATACAATGAAAAGATAACATATTTAACTCCTACCATATTTAGTGATCACATTAATTCCCATTCAATGATGATTTTATTATTCATATGTACGATATCAATGTTTAAAACTAATTATAAATTATATATTGAGTCATCGCTATTCTAAAAGCATCCCCTTTTATCTTAATTGGAGAGATAATTTAAAATTGGGAGGATGTAATTTATTTACAGGTGGAATGTTACATGCTATTTTATTATGCATTTAAATTTAAATAAATATATTGTGTTAGATAAATTATTTTTATAAGGCCCCAGCCTTAAACCTTACTTAATCTTGAGTTATTACAAGATTACCCATTGAGAATCTTTTCAGGTTTAGAGTTTTAGAGAATTAGATCATGAAACATGCATTACATTCCATATTTAGACAAAGTGGTTACATGAAAGACAGTATTCATTCTTCCTATCAACGTAAACATATTTAAAATAAAACATGGATTCTTTCTTGACACATCCTTGTCACTGTCATCACATCATGTACCCTTCCCTTGACCTGTGAAAAACATTTCAAAAACGTGGGATGAGCATAAAAAGCTCAGTAAGGGATATAAAAATATGGAAAGGAATCATGAGTACATGTATACATAAGAATGAAATCATACTTTACCCATAAAACATAGGCACTTTAACATACCTCATAAAATCATATAAATCATATGACATAAAGGTATCTTGAGGCATTCATAACATTCTTACGTAGGGAGTAACCCTCTTGGTTACGTTTGGAATACCCATCACAGTATATTCCCTAAATCTCTTCGCAGAAACCTTAACGTTTCACTCCTTCGCGTTACCCAATGCATTGGAGAGATATATCGGGCTCACCCGCCCTTAGTTTATCAAGGAACCATCCGTTTTAATAACAATGCCCAAGAACCATAACATAAACGTATCACATAAAACATGCATAAAGGAAACAAAACATTTCCACATTTCAATCACAATATAACATTTTAGTATTTTGAAATAATGAATCCATACAAAAAGAAACCATTTCCAAAACCATTTAAAACATTTAATAAAGAGATTTTTGAATCAAAGTGTCCCATACCACCTTGAAGCTTTTAAAATTTTAAACCATTAATATCCATATAAATAAATCCTTAAAACCATTTTGAAAACATGGATATTAATAAGAACAAATAATTAAAACATTTAAAGCGATATTTTGGTTAAAGGAGGTTTTACCAAAATTAGAGACACTTGAATACAATAATTGAGGAATAACATTTAGTCAGAACTTTATAATATCATGAGAAGAAATGGATTCATGATATAATACTCCAAAGGATAGTATATACACCATATAAGAGAGAATTGGTGCATAACAACAGTGAACTCTCAATAGAAATGTCAAAAGTGATGAAATCCTTTATATAGAAGGTATCCTTAAATTAAGGACAAATCAATCTCAAAAATATGTGTGAAAAATATAAATAAACCCAATATAAGTGGATATTAAGTGTAAAACAATAAAAGGTCATTCACACATATTCAATGGATGACATATTCAATGACTACATATTGAACCCAAAGAAATCGAAATTGGGTTAAAAAGTTCCCTTGACAGCCTAACGGCATCACATAAAAATGAGTTGATGAGAGATAAAAAGTGTATCTCATCACTTGGACATAAAATTTACATCAATAAGGATATATGAGAACACATCCCAACATAACAATATGTAAATTAAAAGACCCAACAAAAGAAGCCTTTTTTAAAAAAAAGAGGAGGGTGAAAGGTTCCCTTACCGACTTGGGTATCTTTCAAGACATACACCCCATGAAATAAGGACAATAGATCATTGATTTAAATACTCATAAATGAAAGTATATTACACAAAGAGTAGAATAATGGTCAGTACATACACCACTCAATGGAATTTGTGGATAATGTAGCATAAATCTCACGGGAATAAAAGTGAGATGAAAAATCCCTCACGAAAACTCGGCAGCCTAACGGCGCCACATAAAACATCCGAATATGGAATGATGAGATCAAATAGGGTATCTCATCACATTACAATAAAATTTAAAGAAAGAGGAATATAAAATAACATCCCCCAACATTACAAAGAGGAGCTTAAAAGAAGTGACATAAAGGAGAGTACTTAAAAAGAAAGAGAGAGGTTAGATCTCTTAAGAAAGTTCGGCAGCCTAACGGCGCCACCCAAAACATCCAAAATGGATTGATGAGAGAGAATAGGGTCTCTCATCACATGAACATAAAAATTACAGTAAGTTTAATATAAAAGTTCATCCCAATAACAAGAAATATGAGCTTTAAAAGGAATGACATAAAAGTGTGTACTTAAAAAGAAAGAGAGGAGTAGGATCCCTTACCTCGGGTCCGACTTGACTCGATCGTTCTTTAATCTCCTGAATAATAAACTTGAGTTAATTTCTAATTCCTTAAGAACCTTTTTCAAGTTCATTATTCCTTTTATATCACTTATTACCATGTTATAAACACTATGTAATCATTAAGTTAATAATGATTGTTTTGTCGATATTTGGTTCTTAAGTCGAAAGTGGACTTCTTACAATTACATGTTGTTCGTGTGGCCAAATGATTATTATATACAGAATTGTATTCATGATTTAGATATAATATATTTCATATATATCCAGTACATGCATGCATTTATAACATTACATAATCATTTAGAGGTAAGAAATGAAATGCACCGTTCATGGAGACGGTAAGCCGTACGTACGCATGAACGCTACTTTCATTTCTATTTCGTATTTTATAGAATGGAATAATAATTATATAAAGGTATATTATAATTCCAGTATAATATCATATATAATATCATAGTTCCATCCTTTATACTTCCCACATATGGTATTTAACGAATCAAATCACTTTGAGGGGGCGGTAGTCTGCACTTCCTTAAATGAAGATATCACGTATACCCATAATGGAAGCCATAAAGGTAAGAAACAAATGAAAAATACAGAAGCATAAGTAAAACATAAACATATAATATATCATATATGAATATAGTGACATCTTAATGGACACCTTTGAATGTGTTAAGAGAATGTCGAACAATCATCGTTTCGGGAGGCAGAAATTCGCCATCCACGGAAACCGTATGTTCTTTAACCATTTGATGTAGTTGTGTGAGAGTGTAGCTCGAATAAATCTTATAAAAACATCCTAGTATATTGAAGATACTGGTTTTGTTACTAAATAAAAAAATAAAAAGAGTTTAGGGGGTTGGAGAAGCAAAATAAAACAAATGAACATGAGAGAATGAATTACCTTTAAAAGTTTAACTCTTTTTGATTTGAGCCTATAAGCTTCCTTTGAAAGGATTCTGCCCAAAGGGAATCCTATAGGATGAGGAGAGGGATGTGGAGAGAGTAAATGGTCATGGGTTGGCCGAGCCAAAGTCTTGAGGAGTGTGTGTAATAAGGTAGAGGTGGGGGCCTTTTATAAGAGGAGAGGAGGGTCACTTTTGGAAAGTAAAGAAATATTACTTTATTTGAAAATTTGTTTCGGTTTTAAAAGGTCCCACATTGATATAATATGTGGATAAGGTGATAAGGGTTCGAAATACACCCATCCAATAAGTTTTGGACATGTGTAGTTTATAGATTTTACATTATCTTTCCATTTTATTTAAATCGTCAAATAATGATGTCATCGCTGCATCATTATTATGTCATAAATAATTTAATTTATTTAATGTCTAAAAATTATAAAAAAAAATAATATGATGTAGGAAATCTTTTTGGATTTCTAATGACTATTTATAATCAAATATATGACTTGTATAACCCCACTTAAAAATTGTTTTAGTAAAACATATCATGTTTGTGTCATTTTTACTTTTACATTAAATAAAAAGTTATTTATGTCATTTCCCAACCAAAGTGGCTCCATGGGGTCCCCAAGTTGACCCATGGATTTTATTGGTCGTCCATTACACATCCAATGAGGTTAGGACATGTTTCAAGTTCATTTCATATTATTAAAACATTATATTTACCTTAAACTACACTAATTACCTCTAATCGCAATTAATGAAAAAAAGTTACTATTCACCAAAAAATTATTTTCATCCCATTGAACCAAATTTTACATACTAATGACAACCATGTATGTCGGATTTTCAAAATTCAATACACATTAGTGGTAAAATTTTATTTAACTGAAAAATCAGTTTGCTTGATTACGACTTAGTGGTTTCACTATTCATCAAAAATTGGAGTTTTTCAGAAAAATACCAAAACTTCACCCTAAGCTATATTTGATATTCCGAATTCAAAAATGAAGTATGTTTTACAAAATTCAAAACATATTAGTCCCATTAATTAATTTAATAATTAATTCCCGCTGTCAGAGCAAATAGCGTGTTTTTATGAAACAATAAGTATTAAAAGATTGACACTGGTTTAAGTCTGATTTCAAAGTGAAAGTAATTCCAACGACCACTATTGGATTTAATGGTAAAAATATATTCTAATTTCACTTTAAAAACAATTCAAAATATAATCTAATCATATAAATAAATTAGATTAAAAAGCGGTTTTGAATTAAAATACAACATTTTACACTATTCATTAAAAAAATGAACTTTATCGGAAAGATACCAAAAATTTACACAAAGTAAATTTTGATGTCCCGATTCTTAATAAGAGTTTTATTTGGTCCAAAAGAATGTTTAAGTGTGAAAAAAACTATATTTAATGATGGTTCAACATCAAAAGGTGATAAGTGAACCTTTAGTGAAAACTAGGGCATATACGCCTAAAATTGAATTCTTTCCGTATTTTAAGCCTCTATCCTTTATTGGATAAATCTAAAAACATTTAAAAAAATATATAATCATATTTTAGTTACTTCTATCCATTCCCGCCATTA
Source organism: Viscum album (assembly GCA_963277665.1). NCBI lineage: Eukaryota > Viridiplantae > Streptophyta > Magnoliopsida > Santalales > Viscaceae > Viscum > Viscum album. The sequence continues at coordinate 662,481,670 of OY728141.1, forward strand.
CAATGGCTACATGTAAACTACCATTTAAAATAATATTATTTTATTATTAGAGTGCAACGTAAGATTCCCAAGAAACTCGTTGTTGCGTGTTGGGTACGCCATCGAGCATAGCGTCCCCTTTAAAGTCATATTAATATTTTATTCACAAATATGGATAAATATGAAAATTTCATATTCATTATTTACCTGGGGTGTTACATCCTTCCCGCCTTTTGGGAATTGCGTCCTCGCAATTCTAAAATTGCTCTTGGAAACATCCTTGAAAGTCCCACATCAGAACAAGAGTCGGTAAAACAATCACTTTAAAATAAAGAAAGATAAGCACATAGGTCACCCGAGTTAACCCATACTAGGATTCCAAGTATGAAAATATGGACATGGAGGAGAAAACATAGGGTCATGTTCTTATGGAGAGTGATAGAAAACATGTTTAGTAGAAAGTTAACAATGAGAAAATCACAAACTTGTGATGGGTTAAACGGTATTCGATTCCCAAGTAGGAAAAGTTAATAGACAACATTTTTGTTTTATGTTACATTTTATTGATGAATTTATTCATAAGGAAACATAATCACTTATCATGTTGACTTTCAACTTTTACTAGATTCCTTAATCAAACTCATATTTTTTCCAAAATACGAGTATTTAGGGAGACTTGTTTGCATTAAGAGTATTATAATCAACGTCTAGAGATTCACCTAATCCAAAAAAGAGAACTATATACATTCCATGTCTTTAGGCTTTAATCAAAACCAAAACCAAAAAGGTTAGTACAAGGTCAGATAATCCAGAAAAGGATTACCCTTTAAAAAGAAAATCCTTGCTTAATCCCCAAAATTTTTCCAACAAAACCCAAAGTTCAACGAGGACCATCCGATAAACAATTTGTCTATAAAATTCTTCAAAGTAAACCAACCTAAGATTGAAACCCAAATATTTGAAGGATTTAGTCACATAGTCTTCCAAGATAAATTGTAACATTTATCTCCAAACAACATTAGTTGCTCCTAAAGTCTCGTATTGAAAAGTAATTATCCTAATCACATATCCTCCATGATAGGTTGATAATTTTCATAAATAACCCAAAATCAACTTACTCTTAATTCATAAAATCATATAACTAGAAATAATCGGTCAAACTAACCAGGGACTTCACGTAGTCCAGTGGTAGGTGATAAATACCAGTCGCACATTGGTTGTGGGTTCGATTCCCACAGCTTTGTCCGACGCGACAGGTTGTCACATGGTCTGCGTGTTGTCCTTTTTCCAAAACTATATAATTCTTAAAACATTCCCCAAAACGAGATAAAATCTTAAAAAATAATCATAACATATTTTAACCTCAAGTTTATCTCATTCCCTTCATTTTCCATCATATCATATAATAACCCATAATTACCTCAAAAGTAAGGATCATATAAACCCTAATGGTTACCTTAATAATTATTACCTGAACTTCCACATCGATTGGTCATCTCGTACATGATGCATTACAGAACATACCAAGGTTCAAGTGGTTGATCATGACTCCTTGATAGTTGGTTTAGAACAACTATGAGATTCCTCATTGAATCCCCCATCTCATCCAGTATCTTAATCAGAGAACCACCACATTTTCCTTCAAACCCATTGTCACTTTAGTGCCTGCTAGATCCAGCCATTTACTAAAGCCAAAAATGTCAGTGTGAGTATATCAACAAAACCATCATGTACTAATGAGGAAGGTAAACACTAAGATATACTTACTCATTCACTTTATCTAAAACGAGGACTCTTTCGGAAATCCTAACCATTATGGTAATGTCACTTATGCTTAATGAATACCCTAACCTCTAAAGTTATCTAAACCGACCTCTAATACCAACTATAAGGCCCCAGCCTTAAACCTTACGTAATCTTGAGTTATTACAATATTACCCATTGAGAATCTTATCAGGTTTAGAGTTTTAGAGAATTAGATCATGAAACTTGCATTACATTCCATATTTAGACAAAGTGGTTACATGAAAGACAGTATTCATTCTTCCCATCAATGGAAACATATTTAAAATAAAACATGGATTCTTTCTTGACACATCCTTGTCACTGTCATCACATCATGTACCCTTCCCTTGACCTGTGAAAAACATTTCAAAAACATGGGATGAGCATAAAAAGCTCAGTAAGGGATATAAAAATATGGAAAGGAATCATGAGTACATGTATACATAAGAATGAAATCATACTTTACCCATAAAACATAGGCACTTTAACATACCTCATAAAATCATAGAAATCATATGACATAAAGGTAACTTGATGCATTTATAACATTCTTACGTAGGGTGTAACCCTCTTGGTTACGTTTGGAATACCCATCACAGTATATTCCCTAAATCTCGTCGGAGAAACCTTAACGTTTCACTCCTTCGCGTTACCCAATGTATTGGAGAGCTATATCGGGCTCACCCGGCCTTAGTTTATCACGGAACCACCCATTTTCATAACAATTCCCAAGAACCATAACATATACGTATCACATAAAACATGCATAAAGGAAACAAACCATTTCCACATTTCAATCACAATATAACATTTTAGTATTTTGAAATAATGAATCCATACAAAAAGAAACCATTTCCAAAACCATTTAAAACATTTAATAAAGAGATTTTTGAATCAAAGGGTCCCATACCACCTTGAAGCTTTTAAAATTTTAAACCATTAATATCCATATAAATAAATCCTTAAAACCATTTTGAAAACATGGATATTAATAAGAACAAATAATTAAAACATTTAAAGCGATATTTTGGTTAAAGGGGGTTTTACCAAAATTAGAGACACTTGAATACAATAATTGAGGAATAACATTTAGTCAGAACTTTATAATATCATGAGAAGAAATGGATTCATGATATAATACTCCAAAGGACAGTATATACACCATATAAGAGAGAATTGGTGCATAACAACAGTGAACTCTTAATAGAAATGTCAAAAGTGATGAAATCCTTTATAAAGAAGGTATCCTTAAATTAAGGACAAATCAATCTCAAAAATATGTGTGAAAAATATAAATACACCAAATATAAGTGGATATTAAGTGTAAAATAATAAAAGTTCATTCACACATATTCAATGTATGACATATTCAATGACTACATATTGAACCCAAAGAAATCGAAATTGGGTTAAAAAGTTCCTTTGACAGCCTAACGGCATCACATCAAAATGAGTTGATGAGAAATAAAAAGTGTATCTCATCACTTGGACATAAAATTTACATCAATAAGGATATATGAGAACATATCCCAACATAACAATATGTAAATTAAAAGACCCAACAAAAGAAGTCTTTTTTAAAAAAAAGAGGAGGGTGAAAGGTTCCCTTACCGACTTGGGTATCTTTCAAGACATACACCCCATGAAATAAGGACAATAGATCATTGATGTAAATACTCATAAATGAAAGTATATTACACAAAGAGTAGAATAATGGTCAGTACATACACCACTCAATGGAATTTGTGGATAATGTAGCATAAATCTCACGGGAATAAAAGTGAGATGAAAAATCCCTCACGAAAACTCGGCAGCCTAACGGCGCCACATAAAACATCCGAATATGGATTGATGAGATCAAATAGGGTATCTCATAACATTACAATAAAATTTACAGCAATAGGAATATAAAATAACATCCCCCAACATTACAAAGAGGAGCTTAAAAGAAGTGACATAAAGGAGAGTACTTAAAAAGAAAGAGAGAGGTTAGATCTCTTAAGAAAGTTCGGCAGCCTAACGGCGCCACTCAAAACTTCCAAAATGGATTGATGAGAGAGAATAGGGTCTCTCATCACATGAACATAAAAATTATAGTAAGTTTAATATAAAAGTTCATCCCAATAACAAGAAAGATGAGCTTTAAAAGGAATGGCATAAAAGTGTGTACTTAAAAAGAAAGAGAGGAGTAGGATCCCTTACCTCGGGTCCGACTTGACTCGATCGTTCTTTAATATCCTGAATAATAAACTTGAGTTAATTTCTAATTCCTTAAGAACATTTTTCAAGTTCATTATTCCTTTTATATCACTTATTACCATGTTATAAACACTATTTAATCATTAAGTTAATAATGATTGTTTTGTCGATATTTGGTTCTTAAGTCGAAAGTGGACTTCTTACAATTACATGTTGTTCGTGTGGCCAAATGTTTATTATATCCAGAATTGTATTCATGATTTATATATAATATTTTTCATATATATCCAGTACATGCATTCATTTATAACATTACATAATCATTTAGAGGTAAGAAATGAAATGCACCGTTCATGGAGACGGTAAGCCGTACGTACGCATGAACGCTACTTTCATTTCTATTTCGTATTTTATAGAATGGAATAATAATTATATAAAGGTATATTATAATTTCAGTATAATATCATATATAGTATCATAGTTCCATCCTTTATACGTCCCAAATATGGTATTTAACGAATCAAATCACTTTGAGGGGGCGGTAGTCTGCACTTCCTTAAATGAAGATATCGCGTATACCCATAATGGAAGCCATAAAGGTAAGAAACAAATGAAAAATACAGAAGAATAAGTAAAAAATAAACATATCATATATCATATATGAATATAGTGACATCTTAATGGCCACCTTTGAAGGTGTTAAGAGAATGTCGAACAATCATCGTTTCGGGAGGCAGAAATTCACCATCCACGGAAACCGTATGTTCTTTAACCATTTGATGTAGTTTTGTGAGAGTGTAGCTCGAATAAATCTTATAAAAACATCCTAGTATATTTAATATACTGTTTTTGTTACAAAATAAATAAATAAAAATAGTTTAGGGGGTTGGAGAAGCAAAATAAAACAAATGAACATGAGAGAATGAATTACCTTTAAAAGATTAACTTCTTTTGATTTGAGCCTAAAGGATTCCTTTGAAAGGATTCTGCCCAAAGGGAATCCTCTAGGATGAGGAGAGGGATGTGGAGAGAGTAAATGGTCATGGGTTGGCCGAGAAAAAGGCTTGAGGAGTTTGTGCAATGAGGTAGAGGTGGGGGCCTTTTATAAGAGGAGAGGAGGAGCACTTTTGGAAAGTAAAGAAATATTACTTTATTTGAAAATGTGTTTCGGTTTTAAAAGGTCCCACATTGATATAATTTGTGGATAAGGTGATAAGGGTTCTAAATACACCCATCCAATAAGTTTTGGAAATGTGTAGTTTATAGATTTTACATTATCTTTCCATTTTATTTAAATCGTCAAATAATGATGTCATCGATGCATCATTATTATGTCATAAATAATTTAATTTATTTAAGGTCTAAAAATTATAAGAAAAAATAATATGATGTAGGAAATCTTTTTAACTTTATAATGACTATTTATAATCAAAAATATGACCAGTATAACCCCACTTAAAAATTGTTTTAGTAAAACATATCATGTTTGTGTCATTTTTACTTTTACATTAAATAAAAAGTTATTTATATCATTTCCCAACCAAAGTGGCTCCATGGGGTCCCCAAGTTTCCCCATGGCTTGTCTTGGTCGTCCATTACACATCCAATGAGGTTAGGACATGTGTCAAGTTCATTTCATATTATTAAAACATTATATTTACCTTAAACAACACTAATTACCTCTAATCGCGATTAATGAAAAAAAGTTACTATTCACCAAAAAATTATTTTCATCCCATTGAACCACATTTTACATACTAATGACAACCATGTATGTCGGATTTTCAAAATTCAATACAAATTAGTGGTAAAATTTTATTTAACTGAAAAATCAGTTTGCTTGATTACGACTTAGTGGTTTCACTATTCATCAAAAATTGGAGTTTTTCAGAAAAATACCAAAACTTCACCCTAAGCCATATTTGATATTCCGAATTCAAAAATGAAGTCCGTTTTACAAAATTCAAAACATATTAGTCACATTAATTAATTTAATAATTAATTCTCGTTGTCAGAGCAAATAGCGTGTTTCTATGAAACAATAAGTATCAAAAGATTTACAATGGTTTAAGTCTGATTTCAATGTGAAATTAATTCCAACGACCACTATTGGATTTAATGGTAAAAATATATTCTAATTTCACTTTAAAACCAATTCAAAAGATAATCTAATCATATAAATAAATTAGATTAAAAAGAGGTTTTGAATTAAAATACAACATTTTACACTATTCATTAAAAAAATGAACTTTATCGGAAAGATACAAAAAATTTACACAAAGTAAATTTTGATGTCCCGATTCTTAATAAGAGTTTTATTTGGTCCAAATGAATGTTTAAGAGTGAACAAAACTATATTTAATGATGGTTCATCATCAAAAGGTGATAAGTGAACCTTTAGTGAAAACTAGGGCATATACGCCTAAAATTGAATTCTTTCCGTATTTTAAGCCTCTATCCTTTATTGGATAAATGTAAATACATTTAAAAACATATATAATCATATTTTAGTTATTTCTATCAATTCCCGCCATTACAATGGCTACATGTAAACTACCATTTAAAATAATATTAATTTATTATTAGAGTGCAACGTAAGATTCTCAAGAAACTCGTTGTTGCGTGTTGGGTACGCCATCGAGCATAGCGTCCCCTTTAAAGTCATATTAATATTTTATTCACAAATATGGATAAATATGAAAATTTCATATTCATTATTTACCTGGGGTGTTACATCCTTCCCCCCTTTTGGGAATTGCGTCCTCGCAATTTTAAAATTGCTCTTGGAAACATCCTTGAAAGTCCCACATCGGAACAAGAGTCGGTAAAACAATCACTTTAAAATAAAGAAAGATAAGCACATAGGTCACCCGAGTTAACCCATAATAGGATTCCATGTATGAAAATATGGACATGGAGGAGAAAACATAGGTTCATGTTCTTATGGAGAGTGATAGAAAACATGTTTTGGAGAAAGTTAACAATGAGAAAATCACAAACTTGTGATGGGTTAAACGGTATTTGATTCCCAAGTAGGAAAAGTTAATAGACAACATTTTTGTTTTTTGTTACATTTTATTGAGGAATTTATTCATAAGGAAACATAATCACTTATCATGTTGAATTTCAACTTTTACTTGATTCCTTAATCAAACTCATATTTTTTCCAAAAGACGAGTATTTAGGGAGACTTGTTTGCATTAAGAGTACTATAATCAACTTCTAGAGATTCACCTAATCCACAAAAGAGAACTATATACATTCCATGTCTTTAGGCTTTAACCAAAAACAAAACCAAAAAGGTTAGTACAAGGTCAGATAATCTAGGAAAGGATTACCCTTTAAAAAGAAAATCCTTGCTTAATCTCCAAAAATTTTCCAACAAAACCCAAAGTTCAACGAGGACCATCCGATAAACAATTTGTCCATAAAATTCTTCAAAGTAAACCAACCTAAGATTGAAACCCAAATATTTGAAGGATTTAGTCACATAGTCTTCCAAGTAAAATTGTAACATTTATCTCCAAACAACATTAGTTGCTCCTAAAGTCTCGTATTGAAAAGTAACTATCCTAATCACATATCCTCCATGATAGGTTGATAATTTTCATAAATAACCCAAAATCAACTTAATCTTAATTCATAAAATCATATAAATTGAAATAATCGGTCAAACTAACCAGGGACTTCACGTAGTCCAGTGGTAGGCGATAAATACCAGTCGCACATTGGTTGTGGGTTCGATTCCCGCAGCTTTGTCCGACGCGACGGGTTGTCACACGGTCTGCGTGTTGTCCTTTTTCCAAAACTATATAATTCTTAAAACATTCCCCAAACGAGATAAAATCTTCAAAAATAATCATAACATATTTTAACCTCAAGTTTATCTCATTCCCTTCATTTTCCATCATATCATATAATAACCCATAATTACCTCAAAAGTAAGGATCATATAAACCCTAATGGTTACCTTAATAATTATTACCTGAACTTCCACATCGATTGGTCATCTCGTACATGATGCATTACAGAACATACCAAGGTTCAAGTGGTTGATCATGACTCCTTGATAGTTGGTTTAGAACAACTATGAGATTCCTCATTGAATCCCCCGTCTCATCCAGTATCTTAATCAGAGAACCACCACAGTTTCCTTCAAACCCATTGTCACTTTAGTGCCTGCTAGATCCATCCATTTACTAAAGCCAAAAATGTCAGTGTGAGTATATCAACAAAACCATCATGTATTAATGAGGAAGGTAAACACTAAGATATACTTACTCATCCACTTTATCTAAAACGAGGACTCTTTCTGAAATCCTAACCATTATGGTAATGTCACTTATGCTTAAAGAATACCCTAACCTCTAATGTTATCTAAACCGACCTCTGATACCAACTATAAGGCCCCAGCCTTAAACCTTACTTAATCTTGAGTTATTACAAGATTACCCATTGAGAATCTTTTCAGGTTTAGAGTTTTAGAGAATTAGATCATGAAACTTGCATTACATTCCATATTTAGAAAAAGTGGTTACATGAAAGACAATATTCATTCTTCCCATCAACGGAAACATATTTAAAATAAAACATGGATTCTTTCTTGACACATCCTTGTCACTGTCATCACATCATGTACCCTTCCCTTGACCTGTGAAAAACATTTCAAAAACTTGGGATTAGCATAAAAAGCTCAGTAAGGGATATAAAAATATGGAAAGGAATCATGAGTACATTTATACATAAGAATGAAATCATACATTACCCATAAAACATAGGCACTTTAACATACCTCATAAAATCATAGAAATCATATGACATAAAGGTAACTCGAGGCATTCATAACATTCTTACGTAGGGAGTAACCCTCTTGGTTACGTTTGGAATACCCATCACAGTATATTCCCTAAATCTCTTCGGAGAAACCTTAACGTTTCACTCCTTCGCGTTACCCAATGCATTGGAGAGCTATATCGGGCTCACCCGCCCTTAGTTTATCACAGAACCACCCATTTTCATAACAATGCCCAAGAACCATAACATAAACGTATCACATAAAACATGCATAAAGGAAACAAAACATTTCCACATTTCAATCACAATATAACATTTTAGTATTTTGAAATAATGAATCCATACAAAAAGAAACCATTTCCAAAACCATTTAAAACATTTAATAAAGAGATTTTTGAATCAATGTGTCCCATACCACCTTGAAGCTTTTAAAATTTTAAACCATTAATATCCATATAAATAAATCCTTAAAACCATTTTGAAAACATGGATATTAATAAGAACAAATAATTAAAACATTTAAAGCGATATTTTGGTTAAAGGGGGTTTTACCAAAATTAGAGACAATTGAATACAATAATTGAGGAATAAAATTTAGTCAGAAATTTATAATATCATGAGAAGAAATGGATTCATGATATAATACTCCAAAGGACAGTATATACACCATATAAGAGAGAATTGGTGCATAACAACAGTGAACTCTCAATAGAAATGTCAAAAGTGATGAAATCCTTTATAAAGAAGGTATCCTTAAATTAAGGACAAATCAATCTCAAAAATATGTGTGACAAATATAAATACACCCAATATAAGTGGATATTAAGTGTAAAACAATAAAAGTTCATTCACACATATTCAATGGATGACATATTCAATGACTACATATTGAACCCAAAGAAATCGAAATTGGGTTAAAAAGTTCCCTTGACAGCCTAACGGCATCACATCAAAATGAGTTGATGAGAGATTAAAAGTGTATCTCATCACTTGGACATAAAATTTACATCAATAAGGATATATGAGAACATATCCAAACATAACAATATGTAAATTAAAAGACCCAACAAAAGAAGTCTTTTTAAAAAAAAAGAGGAGGGTGAAAGGTTCCCTTACCGACTTGGGTATCTTTCAAGACATACACCCCATGAAATAAGGACAATAGATCATTGATGTAAATACTCATAAACGAAAGTATATTAAACAAAGAGTAGAATAATGGTCAGTACATACACCACTCAATGGAATTTGTGGATAATGTAGCATAAATCTCACGGGAATAAAAGTGAGATAAAAAATCCCTCACGAAAACTCGGCAGCCTAACGGCGCCACATAAAACATCCGAATATGGATTGATGAGATCAAATAGGGTATCTCATCACATTAAAATAAAATTTACATCAAGAGGAATATAAAATAACATCCCCCGTCATTACAAAGAAGAGATTAAAAGAAGTGACATAAAAGAGAGTACTTAAAAAGAAAGAGAGAGGTTAGATCTCTTAAGAATGTTCGGCAGCCTAACGGCGCCACTCAAAACTTCCAAAATGGATTGATGAGAGAGAATAGGGTCTCTCATCACATGAAAATAAAAATTACAGTAAGTTTAATATAAAATTTCATCCCAATAACAAGAAATATGAGCTTTAAAAGGAATGACATAAAAGTGTGTACTTAAAAAGAAAGAGAGGAGTAGGATCCCTTACCTCGGGTCCGACTTGACTCGATCGTTCTTTAATCTCCTGAATAATAAACTTGAGTTAATTTATAATTCCTTAAGAACCTTTTTCAGGTTCATTATTCCTTTTATATCACTTATTACCATGTTATAAACACTATGTAATCATTAAGTTAATAATGATTGTTTTGTCGATATTTGGTTCTTAAGTCGAAAGTGGACTTCTTACAATTACATGTTGTTCGTGTGGCCAAATGTTTATTATATCCAGAATTGTATTCATGATTTAGATATAATATATTTCATATATATCCAGTACATGCATGAATTTATAACATTACATAATCATTTAGAGGTAAGAAATGAAATGCACCGTTCATGGAGACGGTAAGCCGTACGTACGCATGAACGCTACTTTCATTTCTATTTCATATTTTATAGAATGGAATAATAATGATATAAAGGTATATTATAATTCCAGTATAATATCATATATAATATCATAGTTCCATCCTTTATACGTCCCACATATGGTATTTAACGAATCAAATCACTTTGAGGCGGCGGTAGTCTGCACTTCCTTAAATAAAGATATCGCGTATATCCATAATGGAAGCCATAAAGGTAAGAAACAAATGAATAATACAGAAGCATAAGTAAAACATAAACATATAATATATCATATATGAATATAGTGACATCTTAATGGACACCTTTGAATGTGTTAAGAGAATGTCGAACAATCATAATTTCGGGAGGCAGAAATTCGCCATCCACCGAAACCGTATGTTCTTTAACCATTTGATGTAGTTGTGTGAGAGTGTAGCTCAAATAAATCTTATAAAAACATCCTAGTATATTGAAGATACTGGTGTGGTTACAAAATAAATAAATAAAAAGAGTTTAGGGGGTTGGAGAAGCAAAATAAAACAAATGAACATGAGAGAATGAATTACCTTTAAAAGTTTAACTCCTTTTGATTCGAGCCTAAAGGCTTCTTTTGAAAGGATTATGCCCAAAGGGAATCCTCTAGGATGAGGAGAGGGATGTGGAGAGAGTAAATGGTCATGGGTTGGCCGAGCCAAAGGCTTGAGGAGTGTGTGTAATGAGGTAGAGGTGGGGGCCTTTTATAAGAGGAGAGGAGGGGCACTTTTGGAAAGTAAAGAAATATTACTTTATTAGAAAATTTGTTTCGGTTTTAAAAGGTCCCACTTTGATATAATTTGTGGATAAGGTGATAAGGGTTCTAAATACACCCATCCAGTAAGATTTGGACATGTGTAGTTTATAGATTTTACATTATCATTGCATTTTATTTAAATCGTCAAATAATGATGTCATCACTGCATCATTATTATGTCATAAATAATTTAATTTATTTAATGTCTAAAAATTATAAAAAAACAAATATGATGTAGGAAATCTTTTTATCTTTCTAATGACTATTTATAATAAAAAATATGACTTGTATAACCCCACTTAAAAATTGTTTTAGTAAAACATATCATGTTTGTGTCATTTTTACTTTTACATTAAATAAAAAGTTATTTATGTCATTCCCCAACCAAAGTGGCTCCATGGGGTCCCCAAGTTGACCCATGGCTTTTCTTGGTCGTCCATTACACATCCAATGAGTTTAGGACATGTGTCAAGTTCATTTCATATTATTAAAATATTATATTTACCTTAAACTACACTAATTACCTCTAATCGCGATTAATGAAAAAAAGTTACTATTCACCAAACAATTATTTTCATCCCATTGAACCACATTTTACATACTAATGACAACCATGTATGTCGGATTTTCAAAATTCAATACACATTAGTGGTAAACTTTTATTTAACTGAAAATTCAGTTTGCTTGATTACCACTTAGTGGTTTCACTATTCATCAAAAATAGGAGTTTTTCAGAAAAATACCAACACTTCACCCTAAGCTATATTTGATATACCGAATTCAAAAATGAAGTCCATTTTAAAAAATTCAAAACATATTAGTCACATTAATTAATTTAATAATTAATTCCCGCTGTCAGAGCAAATAGCGTGTTTTTATGAAACAATAAGTATCAAAAGATTGACACTGGTTTAAGTCTGATTTCAAAGTGAAATTAATTCCAACGACCACTATTGGATTTAATGTTAAAAATATATTCTAATTTCACTTTAAAACCAATTCAAAAGATAATCTAATCATATAAATAAATTAGATTAAAAAGAGGTTTTGAATTAAAATACAACATTTTACACTATTCATTAAAAAAATGAACTTTATCGGAAAGATACCAAAAATATACACAAAGTAAATTTTGATGTCCCGATTCTTAATAAGAGTTTTATTTGGTCCAAAAGAATGTTTAAGAGTGAACAAAACTATATTTAATGATGGTTCAACATCAAAAGGTGATAAGTGAACCTTTAGTGAAAACTAGGGCATATACGCCTAAAATTGAATTCTTTCCGTATTTTAAGCCTCTATCCTTTATTGGATAAATGTAAAAACATTTAAAAACATATATAATCATATTTTAGTTATTTCTATCCATTCCCGCCATTACAATGGCTACATGTAAACTACCATTTAAAATAATATTATTTTATTATTAGAGTGCAACGTAAGATTCCCAAGAAACTCGTTGTTGCGTGTTGGGTACGCCATCGAGCATAGCGTCCCCTTTAAAGTCATATTAATATTTTATTCACAAATATGGATAAATATGAAAATTTCATATTCATTATTTACCTGGGGTGTTACAATTTTACAGAAAACCCCAAAATTAAGTGAATAATGACTTATTATGGTATAATATTATAATAAAAAATAAATATATTACAAGATAAATAGAAAAAATATTATAAAAATCACTTATTTTTTAATATAATTAAAATATATTAATCCACTTTGGAAAATACCATTGAATCTAACAAAATATTTTTTTATAAATTATGGGGTTTTATTAAATTGTTTTATTTTAAATAATTATATAAATAAAATTTATTGATTAAATTCAAGGAATAAATATTATAATTAATTAATAAAATCCAATAAATAATTATGTAACTATGAAAAATAAAACATTAATTATTCCATGCGAATTTTTTTTAAATTAAAATGATTGTGTTTATTGTATTTTTTAATATTTAATGTCAAATATTTGATGCATTAAAAGGAATGTAATGGAATTTTTATATTTGTAAACAAATGAATAAAATTTATTTCATTAATTAATAATTATTTGGTAAATAATTTAAATAAAATTAATGATAAAAACCCTATTTTTTAAGAACTGTTTTTCTATATGTTTTGTATTTCAATAATATCTATTAAATATTTCTTTTAAAAAAAGAATTAGTCATATATTACAATATATGTTAAAATAATTAATAATTATTTAATGATTATTATTTAGTATTGAAAAAGAATAAATATTTAAATGTGTTTAAAAATAATTGTTTCTAGAAATCATTATTAATGAATCGTATAATTGTTATTTCAAAATTTATTTTTAGTTATAAAATAATTTAAATCTAGTAAAATAAATATCATAGTTCTAATCAGTATTTAGGTTTTTTATTTGGTAAATTTCATTTTTATGCATAAAAATAAGTAACTTAGTTAAAATTTAGTCACCGTAGAAAATGTTGAAATGAGACAAATGAGTTTTATTTAGGAATAAAAATTTAAATTTCTATAAAACCTTATATTAAAATGTTTCGAGAAGATATTTATTGTCCTACCCTATTATTTTATTTATTAATTTCTATATATTTATTCACATTCATTGAATATTAAAATCCAATATATTAGGACATAATTATTTAAAGAAATTACTCTGCTTCTCAATAATAAAAGGATCCCCACCACCATTTTTAATACTCCCATAAAATTTTAATTCCGACATAAAATATAATATATCTAATAATTTAATAAACTTATAACCCATTTTTCATCCCCTAGTGTCGAGTGGATTCCTAAAATCATTCAAAAATAAAAAGGATTCCATAAGAAGATAAAATTTATTCTTTGTAAGTAATTACTTTTATATTTATTTTTATTAGAAATTTATATATAAATATTCTTAAATCCAATTAAATAATTTACTTAAATGTTTTTAAAATCATTAAGATTCTTTAAAAGTGATATTATCGCTATAAAATATTATCATCTTACTAGTTAGTCATAATAATTTCTCTTTGTTTGGATCAATTTAACCACCTATATTAATGATGTAATAATATTTAAATTATGGATGACTAAGGAAACATGAATAAAAGTAATATTATGTAAATATAATTAATTAAATATTTTCCCCCTATTATTTAATAGTAATAAGAAATAGTATATTGAAAAATTATTTCAATTCTTCATTAAATAGAAGATTTTAATCATTTTATGAAATCCATTGGTATAAGTTTCATGAAATTACTTTGGTACATTGGAACAAAATGAAACAAATATATTAAATAATCATGAGATTTTTTTGGAGATGAAACTATAGACAATGATCAAGGAACATAATCACCAGAAAAAAGCATCCACGGAAAACAAAATTATTGTTTCTGGAATATTAAATTTTTCAAAGAGTGATCAATGAAAGGAATTAAATAAACTATAAATGAACATTATTAATTAAAGAAAATAATTTTTTTATATTGATAAAAAATAAATCAAAATTAATTATATATGAGGTTAGAGTATGTTTGATGGAGAGAGATTCCACGGTAGTGTTTTTTCATCTCAATATTACTTAATTGAGAAATGTTTCGTATTATGCACAAAAGTTTATCTTATATGTTTTAATTACCAACCCACATACATTACATAGAATATTTCATTTTTATATCTCGGGGTTTGTAATTATATTTCATGATACAACAATCAAATACTCTTGGTTTATATATTAACAATTTTGTATATATTTTTTATTCATTGAACTTCTTCTCATTGATTTTTGAGAATTTTTTATTCTTTCCAGATGATGAAATCTTTTCACGACAAAATTAGATTTCACTAATATTATTTTAATTTATTTATTCATGGTATGAAAAATTAATTTATAATCTTATTGCATAATAAATAAGTTTTTTAAATTAAATTTGATTGAAAATGGAAGGGGTTTTCATCACAATTTTTAGTGCTTGAGATTTTCTTCCTATTCACATATATTCCTCTTTTATATTGACAATATACTTACAACATATATTTCTTATAAGTATTTTTATTATAATTAAAGGGATTTAAAAATCCAACTATTGGAATCTTATAAAAACCAATCTCAATTCACCTGAATTAGACTGGAGTTCCACATGAACTCATGTGTACCTATCCATATGTCAGAGGCTTTTAAATAAAAAAAGGTACAAAGTGGTAAAATAGGGAGAATTGAACCTTAGTATCATTTCCCACATACCATAAATAATAATAATAATAACCTAAAAGGGGGATATGAAATAAATTAATAACAATTCTAAGAAAAATGACATGATAGGTACTTCAATTTCATATGTTGTAATAATCTTGTGCCCAAAATATAGAATGTGATCCAATTTATAAATAGAGAAATAGGAATATAAATAAATACACCACATCATCACTCCAGTTTCCCTCCAAGTACTGCCTCTGAACATCAAGATATACCTCCTCAAGTCCATGTAGCTGGGCCTTTCCTTTTACCGAGTCCATGACCATGAAATATACTCGTGCATTGATATGCCATTGAAGTATGTGATTATAAACCCAAAAGGATACTTCAAATGCATCCTTAAAAAAAGTAAAAAATCCTAAGAGAATTATTTCATGAAAATAATTAAAGTGTAGATATGAAGCAATAAATCATGTCCCAAGAAGTTGTGTACAAACTAATCCCATAATAGTCCAAGAAATACCTTCTTCGGCAATACGTCAGATGAGTTTTAAAAACAAGTAACTTTTTTACTCAAATACTGTAATGATGTCACACAAGGCCCAAATAACTAAGATATAAACATATATTATCCCTTTTTACCTATAATGAACGATCCCCACATCCCATTGAGGGATATCCCTGATCAATCAATAAGGAGTTGTAATCGTGATCATTCATCCTTCCATAGTCACATGGTATTCATTTGAATATGATGGTATATCCATTATGATTCAGTTTAATATTAAAGACAATATCAATGAATTAGTTTCAATTAAAAGTCAAATTTATATTACCATATCTGAATCTTACTATCAACATAGTCCATATAACGCTCGACTTGAACCAACATTGTAACATATAATTATCCGTAACTCTTATTATCAATTCAGTGATCATAAAAATCAAATTAATAAAATTGAATCAGTGTACATCACATTTCAACTCGTATATATCCACCAATACAAACATGCAATAACCATTAAAAATAAATTTCATATTTCAACATTCTTTATCATTCTATATTAGGGAAGTCAATCTGTATTCCCGAACCCATGTTCTCTCTCAATTGAGTCAACCGTTTACCCCAGAGGAACCTACTATATTGATTACATCAATAACATTTCTATAATATATGAAACATCAAAAACAAGGTAAAAAATAAAAATCAAAATAATAATAAGTAAAATAATTATTATCATAGAAAGACACACACACATACCCATATGTTCATCAAGCATTCATAAGTCTCATGAGCTACGAACTGATGCTAAGAATGTCACATCAAAAATAAATTTTCATACTCTATACTTGATGTCAATCTAAAATCATTAATAAACTATATATAATGTCTTTATATGGTATATACTTCCTACG
Source organism: Viscum album (assembly GCA_963277665.1). Taxonomy (NCBI): domain Eukaryota; kingdom Viridiplantae; phylum Streptophyta; class Magnoliopsida; order Santalales; family Viscaceae; genus Viscum; species Viscum album. Next base: position 662,498,888 of record OY728141.1, read on the forward strand.
ATTATGAAATTGATACCAAATTCATGGATTATCAAGAGTTAATACCGAAATAACACATGTGCACTAACCAAGATCAATAATGTACAACAAGGATAATTAGAACCAATCCAAAATGGTCACAAAATAGATTCTAGAATAATATTTAGGATATATATTGAGGTCTAGTCTTAGATACACAACCCATCCTAAAATATGTGAATAATACCATGTATAATCGAAGTTTAACAAACCAATAATCGCCAAAGGATGATTCTGAAATGCTACGTATGAATCTTTGATTTTTGGGGATAAACGTGATTTTGAATAAGACAAATAGTTTTAAATAGTTCAAGTGGAATGTATTGGTAGAGGTAGGTTTCAAGGTGAATCTAAAAGTTATAATAAATATAGAAAATCTTTTTTCTCAGTACACCACTTAGGGATATATCATAATGTGTCACAAATTTGTAAGAACTATGGCATTAGAAAAATGGACAAGACACAATGATTCCCAATAAAATGCATGTTTTTAATATATGTGGTGGTTAAATTAGAGATCCTATAAACTATATAAAGGCCCAATGATGTAATTTCCATCACTAAAATGTTCCCTACATGACCTCATAAGAACACCATTCCATAACCAAGGTCTCATGCCGTGTCTATACCAAATTTAGAATAATTACAAAAAATATAATGGTGATCAAAGAAAACAGGATTAAACTAGAAGATCATTAATTATGGTGTCACATATGTATTTTTATTCACACTTTTAACTATGATATGTTAAAGAATATTTGTAGAATGATTATCAAAGATGGATGTATTGTAGAAGTTCTAGATGAATGAAATTTTCATGAACCTTAACGAGTTTATTAGATAAATTTTTTTTTATGAATTCATCATTTATTTTTTTCCTTATGAATAAAAAAATGTTTTCTAGGATAAACCACCATAATGATCTTTTTGAAATAAGCCATTAGAAAAAATCTTCTCAATACAGTCCTTAGGATGAAGAGTATGTGTAGAAGAATTTGAAAAGGGGTTCCATGAAGAGACATCATAAAAAATTTAATATAAGTTACTCAAGTAGAAAAAATATACAAGAGTCTTAAAATATACAAACCTGAAGTCTATTCAATAGAGGGTAACCTGAAAATGAAGAAACATATGAGGATATCAGACTGAAAAATTCCTATGATGTTCTATTACATGAATATTGTGAATCCTTAAAAATTTCCGATAAATCCATTAAATGTGAAAATTATGAACTAGAAATTCAGTGATTCAATAATCATGGGGGGAATATCATGATTCTATTTGGTATTTTTGTATGTTTAATTAAGATATTTAATGCCATGTTTTATTGAAATATTCTTATGATGTTTAATTGAATCCCATCTTTTATAATTTTTGAAGGCTGTAAAATGATGAATTATATTATTAGGGTATACAATGTTTAATAGTATCATTTAATATTAGTTTCATGAAACTTAATATTCATAGAAGTTACACCTATATAATGGGAGGGATTTTGTGATTTCGATTAATTTTTGCTTCCATTCCTTTTGTTGAATAATTGAGGAGTCGACCCATTTTTGAAGCCTCATATGAAGTAACATTAGATAAAGTCATTACATACCAAGGGAATTAATAATATAGTATCAAATAATCATTGTAAAGATTGTATTAGACATAGGGTAACATTCAAGGTGGTTTGATACTTTTAGTCGACATTAAATTAACCTGGTATCAGCTAGAGTGACTAGTGAGAGGGTATTAAATGCAGAAATACAAGAGGTGTAAGGACCTTTTTGGAGTAATGAACCACTGAGAGGGGGGGTGAATCAGTGGTACCCCTTTTTCTTCTTTTAAGTTTCTTTAAATAGAGAACAAATTTTGTCTCCTATTAAAAATATACTTACCTACTGAGAAACAAAATGAAACAAACATCCAAAGGAACCCAGTAATTTACAAGGTTCACTCTTCAATAAGAATAGCTAAATCCTTGGTATGGTTGGAATCAATCCAGTGCCATACCATCCACTAAGAAAAAAATCCATGGATTACAACGAGTAGGATATACCCTTACACACATGAAGCACTGTGAAACAATCACTCCAGTGAATGTGCATCCTCTTAGCACAATAGGGAAAAGTCTCGTTTCTTGTAACAAATTATGTTACCTAAACTTCCTTTCAAATACACAAGTGTAAGCAAGTTCAGCACAAATATACACTTCCTTACCCAGAAGAAAGGAAAGGACTCCTTGGACTTGAGATAGATCAATTACAGTCCAAACTTCCCATTCCAAATATCCACTCTAAATTTTCCTAATCCGATTATTCAATACGAATCTTCATCAATTGGATAAACTCAATTCAGTGATAGACAGTACGGATTCCCCATTCCGAATCTCCACTCAGAATTTTTTACTCCGAATTCTTCACTCCGAATTTTCTTCTTCAATCTGATTCTTCAATCTGAATTTTCTTCTTCACTCTTATTCTTCAATTCAAGTCTTCCTCAGTCTGAGAAACTTAATACAGTGAAAACAAGTAATGATTCATCATTGTGAATCTCCAATCCTAATTCTTCACTCCAAATTCAACTTTCACTCCGATTCTTCAATCTGAGTTTTCTTTAATCCGAGAAACTCAATACGGTGTCAACTAGTATCAAATTCCCGTTTCAATTGAAACTGCAATGAAAACACAGTCGGCCACAGACTTCTTTCTCTCTCTAGATTATCAGAGCTTCTCTCATTATAACATCATCAATAAATTTACTTAGTACTCTGATATCCTTTTATAGGTGCTCCAAAGTGTGCTGAGGCGGGAAACCAAAATAATTTTCCCGCTCACTTAAATTCACCCAAATCATAATTTCTCCTGAAATCTCATAGTAATTAAGACATTGTCAATGCTTCAAGAATCTTCTTTAATCTTATTCCCCTTCTCTTGATTTAGAGCTCTGGCCTTTTCCGAATCCGACCTTATTATGCAGGATTCTTGGAGTCACATTCTCGGATCCACTCTTCTTTTCTTCCTCGGCATGACACCCTTTCAATTCTCGGTATGACCCTTATTTTTTCATCGATACCAAAGATTTTGAACTCTCGGTATGATTACTCTAGATCTCGATACAACTTAAGGTTATGACTTACCCAATTCTTGGCATGACTCCAAACTTTTGGCTACGAACTTTGGGTTCAGGAAGTCGACTCTGAACTTCGTCACTCCGAACTTCTGACTCAGCAAGTCGACTCCGAACTTCCCGCTACGAACTTCTGACTCAGGAAGTTGAATCCGAACTTCTCGCTATGAAATTATTCTTCAGCAAGTCGACTATGATCTTCCCGCTATGAACTTCTGACTCAATAATTCGACTCCGAACTTCTCGCTACGAACTTCTTCTTCAGCAAGTCGACTATGAACATCCCTCTACGAACTTTTGACTCAGGAAGTCAACTCCAAACTTCTTGCTACGAACTTCTTCTTCAAAAAGTCAACTCTAAACTTCTCGCTATGAACTTATGACTCAGGATTTCAACTCCAAAATTCTCTCTATGAACTTCCTCTTCAGCATGTAAACTTTGAACGTCCTACTACGAACATCTAACTAAGGAAGTCGACTCCGAACTTCTCACTATGAACTTCTTCTTCACCATATCTTCAACCAGCTTTTATCATGAATTGTTTCATGATTTGTGAGAACTTTAAGATCAGAAAATCATCTTTATATTAAGGGCCTTCACATCTTTTATCTGTCAGCTTTCAAGAATTTGAAATATCCCGGCTCTGAACTTTTCAATTTCCAGACTCCGAATTCCAGACACTGAATTCTTCGAACACTAGGTTCTGAATGTTCAATATTATCAGTTTCGATCTTTTCAATTTCTAGACTCCAAATTCTAGGAAATTCAAGGTGTCTTTCCTTTATGAAAACATCCTAAAGATATACAAAAGAAAAACCATCTCTTCCTTTAGCTTGGTCCTAATAATACCCCCATTGGATTTTGTTTTCATTCAAGTTGTCATAAATCACTAAACATTGTAACTATAAGAAGTGGATTACTTATAAATAATTCTAAACCTACGTGTGATAAATCATTGTAGGAAACACGAATCATTGAAAGAAAAACCATGTTGTCCATAGTTAGTGAAAATGACATCTTCAACTTCATATATCTTCACCTCAGCTTCATATATCTTCAGCTTCATACATCCTGTAAACAACTTCAAGTTCTTTCCTACAACCACTCCAACAAACAGTTAGAATAATTCACATACACAAGCAGCGATGAGTTCACATCTTACCCACGACTCTCTCTTTAAACAATAGATTTATGATACAAACAACCTCTCCCTTGACAAAATAATCCAAAGGTCAAAAGATATAGGGGACATAACAATATACCTTATCCTTGTAGAGAAAGAGTTTGGACACCCATGTTCAACCTCAATATTGTGAATGATTCCTTCAGAAAGGGTTTCGTGAAAATATTATCACCTTATTCAGTAGATGAAACATATTCATGTTTCAGTTCATTATGTTCCACATTCTCTTTGATGAAATGATATTTAATGTCAATATGGTTTGATCGAGAATGTTGGACTGGATTCTTGGTAAGATTAATTGTGATTTGATTATCACAACCCAAGAGCAAGGGCAGCTTCACTCAACTAACAAATTTTCCAACTGTGACTTCATCCAGATAAGTTGAGTAGCGGCCATGGTGGCAGCAACATATTCAGCTTCATCCGTACTAAGTGTCACAAAATTTTTCTTCTTTGAGTTCCATCCAACACAACTTTTTCCTATAAAGATCACTCCACCAGATGTGGATATTCTGTCATCAACATTTCCTTCCAAATCTGCATCAGAAAAGCCTAATAAACCAATGTTATTTGAGCCAGTGTACTTGTTTATGAATTATGCTATGCCTTTTATATATCTAAGAATTCATTTACCTACAAAAAGATGTGATTCTTTAAGAGCACTCTGAAATCTTGCACATAAGGTAAAAGAAAAAACAATATCTGGTCATGATGCAGTTAGGTATAACAAACATCCAATCATCATTCGATATTCGTTCTGATCAACTTCTTTTCCTTCATCATCTTTTCTTAGCTTTGTTCCCACTGAGACAAGAGTTGATACATGTTTTGAGTTTTCCATCCCAAACTTCTTAAGGTTATTCTTAGCATATTTTTCTTGGGAGAGAAAAATGAAATCTTTCTGTTGAAAAATTTGCAACCTAAGAATGTATCTCATTTCACCCTACATGGACATCTCAAAGACACTATTCATTTCTTCAGAAAACCTTTCATAGATTCTTTCATCATTACCAACAAAAATAATGTTGTCAATATTGATAATCACAATGAGAGAAAGATCTTGGCATTTCTTTGATGTATTGATTTCTATCAAACCTCCCATTCTTGAAGTTCATCTCCTTTAATAAAGTATCCAGTTTGGAATTCCATGCTCTTCGAGCTTGCTTTAGCCCATACAAGGCTTTCTTCAACATGCACACATAAATTTCATTCTTCACAACAACAAATCCACATGGTTTCTCAATATAAACTTCTTCTTTGAGATCACCATTAATAAATACCGATTTAACATCCAATTGAATGATTTTGTAGCCTTGTTGTGTAGCAATAGCAATAAAGATTCGGATAGTTTCTAATCTGGATACCAGAGAAAAAGTTTCTTCAAAGTAAATTCCTTCAATCTGAGAGTAGCCTTTGCAAACCAATCTTGCTTTATTCCTAATAACATCACCTTCTTCATTAAACTTGTTCTGGAAGACCCATTTGGTGCCAATAATGTTCTTACATTCAGGCTTGGGTATGAGTTCCCATTTGTCATTCTTTTCAATCTGATCTAATTCTTCATTCATGGATTGAACCAATTCCAGATGCTCAAAGGCTTCTATAACATCATTTGGTTCCACTTTGGAATTCTTGGAAGTATGTGATATTGAATTACTTGTTCTTCTTGTTTGAACCATGTGACATTGATCGGAAATATTATTCCGAGATTGCACTTGTTTTATCAGCCTTATATAAGTTTTTCTTGTACCTTCCTCATCACTTTATATTGCTGAATCTGATTCTTCATCTTGGTTAGGATTACAATTCATTGCATCCTTATCCGAATTTTTAACTTCATCTTCCTCATATTACTTGTCTGTCTGGACATGCTTATCTTTTCCCTGAGTTTCAATGACTTTTACATCAACTTCATCCACAATTCTTCATTTTTCTTTGTTAAATAATCTATAAACTATTCCTTCTGGTGCATATCAAAGGAAAATTCCGTCTTCTCCTTTCTGCTCGAATTTTCCACTACATCCACCTTTATTATTTATAATGCATGGGCTCCCGAAAACATTAGCATGCTTCATACATGGAGTAATTCCATTGAAAAGTTCATATGGATTCTTTTTTGATTAACTCCTGTAGAAACATCAATTTTGAATATAAATAGTTGTACTTGTAGCCTGCCTCCCAAATTAATGAGTAAGGCCATATTCAAGAAACATGGTTCTTTGTATTTCCACCAAGATTCTGTTCTTCCTTTCGGCAACCCCATTTTGTTGAGGTGTATATGGAGCACTATATTCATGATAAATCCCATTATTCAGAAGATAGTCTTCAAATTATTCACTTCTATAATCACAACCATTATTTGTTCTCAACTTCTTCACAGAGTACTCACATTCTTTCTCAGATTTCCTTCTGAAGCTTTTAAACATTTTCATGGCATCTGACTTGTGCTTCATAAATATAACAGATGTAATGCGAGTAAAATCTTCCATGAAAGTGATGAAGTACTTGTCTCCATTTGTTGATTGTTTTCTCATTGGCCCACATATATTTGAATGTATTAGTTCCAGGGGTTGTTTAGAACAAATTTCAACCTTCATATGCACAAAATTGTAATCTTTCCGTTCTGAAAGGCAGTGCAACACCAATATCTTATTCTTGGAAAATATGGAATATCTCAAACACTATCCCTTTGAGATAACTTTCTCATATTTCTCTAACACATGTGTCCAAGTATTCTATAACACAACTGATTTTCTTCCACTTTTCTCATGTAACATGAGTATTGTGAATTTCCAACATGAAACAGATTTCCATTGGTTCGTTGGCCTCTTGTAACAATCTTCCCATATTCTTCACTTTTCACAATAAATCAATCTTTCGTGAAGATTACTTTGTTACCCTCATCACACAGTTGTGATACACTCAACAAGTTATGCTTCAGCCCATCAACATACAAAGTTTTCTTGGACTTTAATTTTTCCTTTCCAGTGATCGCTGATCCAACACCTTTGATTTTTAAAGATTAATCATTTCCAAATGTCACTGTTCCTTCTTTAAACTTCTTCATATTCTTTTGCAACTTCCTGTCACCTATCATATTGGAAGAACACCCACAATCAATTATCCATGGTCGTTCTTCCTTTGTATCTTTTAGATCAGTTTAAAAAAAAGAGCTTTTTATTCTTTCACTTCTATCTTCTCCTTTGTCTTATGAAAATTAAGAACTTTTTGTTTAGCTAGTAACATCACAAGACATCCTTTTTCAAGGTTTCAAGGTTGTTCACACCTTTCACAAATGGTCACCAAAGGCTGGAACCTATTTTCTGTCATGACTTCATTCTTCTTAGGTTTCTTCAAGAAAACCTTCTCACTCTTCTTCTTTTGACGAGATTGACTCCCCTTCAATCACTGCCTTTCATATCTCATGGGGTGATGGTAAAACTATTGATTGAAACAACACATATTTACTGTATACCGAATCCACCACAATACCAACAGTACCCATAGAAGGAGTACCTTCCTTTAAAGATTTTTTTTCTGATACTTCTTTGTTTCTCTTTCATTAGCCCCACAAACCATTCTTTTGTTAGCAAGATTTATCTGCTGGAATTCTGCCTTCTCTGATTTTGCTTGTTTTTCACCAGTGTTAGACATAGGTTTCCTTGAAACTTCAGAGCTCCCAGTAATGCTGGTCTTGACCACATAAGTAACATTCTCAACATTCTTCTTCATAGAAACCACATTTTTCTTATATTGAATTTTCTCATAATGTGCTTGTTGAGAGCCTTCACCAACATCAGTAGTTGAGTTTTGAAAACAAATGTTTTTTAATTCAACTTTAGAGACCTTATTTTGATCAAGTTCTAATTCTTCATCTTTTGCCTTCATCTCAACTCTCATATGCTAATTTTGATTTTTCTCATCATCAAGAGACTTATTTAAGTCTTCAAGCTCTTTCTCAAGTTATTATTTATCATTGGATTGATTGGATGATAAGAAGCATTCATCTTCAAACTTTTTGTTAAGATTCTAATGCCTTCTGATATTCCTTAAACATTCCTTCAATTCTTCTTTCAAAGGCCTCTCAAGCTGAGTTTCTTCTTCTTCTGAGCAACTACTTCTGAAATCCTCATCATTCACTGTTGCAATGAAATTATTCTCCACACCATGCTTAAATGATTTTTTGGATTCAACATCACTTTCTTCATCTTCTTCATTTATTGATAGGAATCTTTTTCTCTTGAATTTGAAGAACTTCATTTCTTTCCCTGACATTCCTTTACCACCCTGCTTCTTCCATAACTTTCATGGCTTTCTTTCTTCTTCATCACTATTTCCTTCATTCTCCCTTCGTGGAAAGTTAGCCGCAAAGTGACCAATTCCACCACATTCAATACACTTCAAGGTATGTTTTCCCTTGTATTTCCTTGTGCCTCTTTTAACATTTTTGAAAAACAAGGATAAAATATCGTTAAGATTTTTACATACCTCGCTTTCAGAGTCAGAGTCACCACCATCTTCTTCAGTCAATATCTTCTTAGATCTCTCCTTCTTCATGGATTTGAAATATAATTCTCTATCAACCATTGTCTTGGTCTTCAAAGATTTTTCCCTTATCATTTCATAAGTAATGATTGTAATATGCAAATCATCAAGAGATAGAGTCTTTGAGTGTCTGTCTTCTAATGAAGATACCTTCACATCAAATTTATCAGGAAGAATCCTCATGATCTTTTCCACCACAATAGATTCTTTCAGCTCTTCACTAAGACCTATTATGGTACTAATAATATCGTTTACCCTGGTGAAGAAATCCCCAATTGATTCACGCTCTCACATCTTCAAGTCTTCATACATCAATCTCCATATTTTAATTTTTTCCTTCTTGACTTTTGTATTGCATTTGTATATGTTTTCAGTTTGTCCCATATAACTTTGGCTCTGGGCACTCCTTTTACTCTTATGAATTCACTTTTCGAAAGTGAAGAAAATATAGCATTCTTGGATCTTCCATCATTCTCAACAAACTTCTTGTCAACAGGTGTAAGTGGAACATTTTCTTCAATGGGGGGAAACCCAACTGTTACAGCTTCAAGAACTTCATAACTAATAGACTTGAGATACGGTAGAATTCTATCCTTCTTGATGTGATAGTTCTTTTCATCAAATACTGGAATGAATTTATTGTTCACACAATTCAGATTCTCCATCAGCAAGTAAAACATAGTCAACCTCACTTTGAAACCACTTGTAAGGACCCAGTTGGAGTAATGAACCACTACGGGGGGGGGGGGGGGGTGAATCAGTGGTACCCCTTTTTCTTCTTTTAAGTTCCCTTAAAAAGAGAACAACCGTTGTCTCCTGTTAAAGATATACTTCCATGTTGAGAAACAAACAAACACACATCCAAAGGAACACACCAATTTACAAGGTTCACAATTCAATAAGAATATCTAAGTCCTTGGTATGGTTGGAAACAATCCAGAACCATACAATCCACTATGAAAACAATCCTTGGATTACAACAAGTAGGATATACCCTTAAAATCTTGAAGCACTGTGAAACAGTCACTCCAGTGCGTGTGGACCCTCTTAGCATAATAGTGCAATGTCTCGTTTCTTGTAAAAAATTATTTTACCTACACTTCTTTTCAAATACACATGTGTAAGAAAGTTTACCCCAAATCTTCTCTTCCTTACCTAGAAGAAGGCAAGGACTCCTAGAACTTCAGATAGATGAATTACAGTCCAAACATCCCATTCCGAATCTCCACTCTAAATTTTCCCAATCCGATTCATCAATCTGAATCTTCCTCAGTATGAGGAACTCAATATGGTGACAGCCAGTACTGATTCTCCATTCCGAATCTCCACTCCTAATTCTTCACTCCAAATTAATCACTCCAGATTTTCTTCTTCACTCTGATTCTTCAATCCGAATTTTCTTCTTAACTATGATTCTTCAATCTAAGTCTTCCTCGGTCTGACAAACTCAATATGGTGACAGCCAGTACTAATTCCCCATTCTGAATCTCTACTCAGAATTCTTCACTCCGAATCCCACTTTCACTCCAATTATTCAATCTGATTTTTCTATAATTTGAGAAACTAAATACGGTGTCAACCAGTATCAAATTCTTGTTTCAATTGAAACTACAATGAAAACTCATTCGGCCACACACATCTTTCTCTCTCTAGATTATCAGAGCTCCTCTCAATACAACATCATCAATCAATTTACATAGTACTCTGATCTCCTTTTATAGGTTCTCCAATGTGTGATGAGGCGGGAAACCAAAATAATTGTCCCGCTCACTTAAATTCACCCAAATATTTATTTCTCCTGAAATCTCGAAGTAATTAAGACTTTGTCAATACTTCTAGAATCTTCTCGAATCTTCTTCCCCTTCTCTTGATTTAGAGCATTGGCCTTTTTTGGATCCGACCTTGTTACGCAGGATTCATGGAGTCACATTCTTGGATCCACTCTTCATTGCTTCCTCGACATGACACCATTTCAATTCTCGGTATGATCCTTTTTTATTCATAGATACCAAGGATTTTGAACTCTCGGTATGATTCCTATGATCTTGATACGACTTTTGGTTATGACATCACCAATTCTTGGCATGACTCCGCACTTCTGGATATGATCATCAGGTTCAGGAAGTCGACTCTAAACTTCGTCACTCTGAACTTCTAACTCAGCAAGTTGACTCCGAACATCCCGCTATTAACTTCTAACTCAGGAAGTCGACTCCGAACTTCTCTCTACGAACATCTTCTTCAGCAAGTCGACTCTAAACTTCCCACTATGAACATCTAACTCAGGAAGTCAAATCTGAACTCCTCACTATGAACTTCTTCTTCAGTAAGTCGACTTTGAACTTCCCGCTATGAACTTCTGACTCAGGAAGTCAACTCCGAACTTCTTGCTACGAACTTCTTCTTCAGCAAGTCGACTCTGAACTTCCCGCTACGAACTTCTGACTCAGGAAGTCGACTCCGAACTTCATTCTACGAACTTCTTATTTAGAAAGTCGAATCTGAACATCCCACTATGAACGACTAACTCAGGAAGTTGACTCTGAACTTCTCGCTATGAACTTCTTTGTCACCATATCTTCAACCAGCTTTTAACATGAAATTTTTCATTATTTGTGAGAACATTAAGATCAGAATAGAGTCTTCATATTAAGGGCCTTCACATCTCCTATCTTCCAGCTTTCAAGAATTTTCAATATCCTGGTTCTGATCTTTTCAATTTCGAGCCTCCGAATTCCGAACTCTGAATTCTTCGAACACTAGGTTCCGAATGTTCAATATTATCGGTTCCAAACTTTTCAATTTCCAGACTCCGAAATCTAGTAAATTCAAGGTGTCTTTCCATTATGAAAACTTACTCAAGATCAAAATAAGACAAACCATATCTTCCTTCAGCATGGTCCAAACAAGTGGTAGTAGACAACATACAAAACATTTTAGAAAGATAATTTTATAAAGATGTTCTTTATCACAGTTGTGAAATAAATTTGAGAGGAATAAGAAGTAATTTTAATAAAGAATGTGTGAAGAATGTAAATATTATACTGACAATATAATGTAGCATGTTTGTTAATGTTATTATTATTGTTACAAAATATTGTTATATTTTATTATATATGCGATGATCGTCTATATTTTCAAATGAATAGAGTTTTATGTAAGTTATTGATATACCAATATTATTTTAACCACAAAAATGAATGTATTTAGTAGTTATGTGGTCTTAGATTACAACCTAACCATATCATGGACTTGCTAAAATTACTTAAAATAGTGAACATTGTAAATAGCTTTCATCCATTAAGTGTTCTTGCTTTTATCCAACATATTATTTTGACTAATCTGAGTTGAATTTTTTTTCTTAACTAAGAAACCATATAAATATAAGATCATAGATTATACACATAATTCATTCATTAATCACATAGATCATGACTGGTCCATTAAAATATTATTTTCTTATTCTCACATAAGATATTAAGGTAGAAAACTAATTATAAATTATTTCTCAAGTCACCACTATTATAAAAACATCCTTATATATTTTATTGGGTGAGAAAACCTAAAATTTTGAGGATGTAATTTATTAAGTGGGGTAGAATTCCATATGATTATATTTTAGTATGTATTTATTTTTAAATAAATATTGTTTGTTCGATAACTTCTATTCCAAATAACACAAATCTATTTTGATTAATATTTTATCATATTAGAATATTACAATAAAAAATTAAATACCTTAAAATATAGATAAATTGAATATAATTTTAAAATTGAATGATTTTATAGCAGAATTAAAATATATTAATTCACATAGTAAAGAGCAATGATTCTATAATATATTTTTAATAAATTATGTATTTTTATTAAATTTTTAACTTTTAAAGAATGATATCAATAAATTTTATTGATAAAACTAGATGAATTATAATTTAAATAAATTATTAACATCAAAGAAACTATTAATTCTCTATAAAGAATATTAAATTAATTATTCCTTGATAAATGGAAATGGTTTGTTTATAAAAATATATTTATTATATATTTTATTTTAATTTTAAATGTCTCATATTTTAGGTACAAAAATTAAGGGAATATATTTTTTATATATGTTAAAAAATGAAAAAACATTCTTTAATTTATTATTAATTAGATAGTAACAAATTTGTAATAATTTAATGATGAGAACATATTTTTGGAGAATTGTTTTCATATATAATGTGTATTTTCTTAATATCTATTATGTATTTTTTTAAGGAAATAAATTAGTTATATATAAATATATATATATATAAATTTTAATAATTATTTAATGATTATTATTTATATCGAAGAAGAATAAATCAATTATTTTACCTATAAATTTATTTTCCATGAAATGTTTTGTAATACAATATTCATTTATTATTTATAAATTAATTTTTATTTATAAATGAAAATGAATCCAATAAAATTTACTTATTATTTATAATATTTATATCCCATTTTTTATGTTCATTTCATTTTTAGGAATAAATATAAGTTACTCATATAAAAGTTTGTCACAACAGTAAATTAGAAAAAGAAGATAAATGAATTTTACTAGGGAATGAAAACCTAAAATATCATAAAATAGTATATCTAAATGTCAGGATAATATCGTTTTCAAACATATTTAATTTATTCCTCACTAATTTTAAATTTTTCTCTACTTTCAATTAGTATCAAAATCCATTATATTAAGACATGAGTATTTACAAAAGATGGCTCTCTTTCTCACTTATAAAATGACCCATCCACCACCAATTAATATAAACCACTAAAATGTTAATTCCTACCTAGAATATAATATATCTTAATCGGTAATAATTATATGACACACCTTTTATCCCCAAATTTTAATAATGTTCCCGAATTACTTTAATTAATATCATTGAGATTTATTTTATGGGGTTTCTAAGTCTATTTCATGATACATCCATCATATACTTTTTATTCATATTTTAACAAAGCCGTATGGGGATTTTATTAACTCAACTTGTTCTTATTGGGTTATGGTCATTTTTAATGCTTTATACATGATCAAAATACCCTAGTATCCAAATTTGATTTATCTAATAGGATTTTACTTCATTTATTCATGAAATTACATATTAATTGATACTATTGTTTCATAATAAATAATTTTTTAAAAATTAAATTTAATGAATAACATAAGGGGATTTCATTTAAATTTTCATTAACTGAGATATGATTCATATTCATAAATTATACTCATTTATATGGTTTAGATACTAACCATGGATGTATTTTATAATTATTTTTTTGTACATTTCGGTATTTTAAAATCCACCTATGGCCATCCTGTAATTCCCAATCAAAAATCACTCAGTCTAGTCTAGAGTTCCATAAGACCTCATGTGTGCCTCCCTGTATACAAGATGTCTCTAACGAGAAAGAAGGGTCTGAATGGTAAAATGGATTGAATATAACATTAGTATCAATACTTATAGACCAAAATAAAAAATAATAAGAATAATAAACTAAAATTGAAAAATGAAATAAGGTAATAACAATGCTAGTATGAATGGCATGATAAGTTTATCATAGTCAAATGAAGCAATAATCTATGGCCCCCATTGTGGATGTTGAATCCAAGAATAAATATATCAACAAAAATATAAATATAGACACCCGAACATCACTCCATAGTCTCTATGAGTACCACATATGAACACAAAAATCTACCTCTATAGGCACATGTAGTTGAACCATATCCTTAAATCAGGTCCCTAACAATGAAATCCATATGAGCATTGAGATTGACATGAAGGGTGGGAGTATAAACCCAAAATGACACCAACAATGCATAATTGACATATGTTTGAATTCATAAGATGTTGTTTTGATAAATATAAATAAATAAGAAATAGTAATCAATGAAACATGTCCCAATAAGTCATGTGTAAACTAATCCCCCACAAACCTGGACTGTACTTTGATCTATACTATGCCATAAGTGTATTCACAACTAGTAATTTTATGACTCAAATAATTCAAATATATCACATAAGGAACAAATAATTAAGATATAAGTATATTGTATCATTTTCACCATTAATGAATGATTTAAACCTACCTTTATGGGATATCAATGATCAAAATCTGAGGAGTTGTATCCCAGATTATCCCACCATCCATAGTCATAAGGTTTTTCATCTTCAGATTATGGTATATCAACTACAAGCCTATTGAATCTTATGTACTATATCAATGAATTTCGTTCAATCCCAAATTGGCTAAACATTTCTATCTTCGACTCATACCATTATCAAAGTTAAAAAAATTCCCCAACTAGTTACGTTTTTACAAAAAACATTGCTCCATAATATTTACCATCAACATCGTGATCATTAAAACCCAGGTGATATTATCGACTAAGTGTACATTAAATTTCAACTCATGGGACTATAATTATATGCACAGGAAATATCCATCAAAAATCCATTCAATAATCCAACACTCTAGACAACTCATCTTAGAGAAGTCAATATATACTCTCGAACCCTTGCTATCTCTTAAAGGAGTGAACCAATAACCCCTAAAAAATACTCTCTTAATAACAACAAAAAAATTCTCAAAATTTCTGAATCATCCACAAAAAAGAACAAAAAATAAAATCAAAAGCATAACACATCAAGTAAAGTTTCTCATAGAAACACACACACCCTTATAAACATCAAAAAAGCATAGGTCTCATGACCTACACACTTACACTCAGAATTAATTATCACATAGAAATTTTTACTGAATATGCATCAAGGAATAATAAATCAATGAAAAATAAAAATATATAAAAGATATATATGGTAAGTGGTTCCTTCCAATAACAATTTGATACCAAATTCCATTGTTATCTAGAGATGATAACCAAATCACATAAGTTCACTAACTGGATCATGCTCACCGACGATGGACCATTTGAAGAAATCCCAAATTGTTCCAAATTTGAATCTAGAGTATGTTAAAGAAGGAAATTATGACATAGGCTAAGATGCACGATTCATTGAAATAGAACCGAAGAATAACAAGTAGAATGGATGTGGAAATCACCAATAATAACCAATAGTTAATTCTCTAATGTCAAGAATGAAACAAATAGTTTTTAGGATAAAAGTGATCTTGAATAATCCCTAGTGTGTCCCATTGTTCAGGATTAATGTCTAGGAAGAGGTATGGTTCAAGGGGCATTAGTAATTTACTGGAATGTTGGAAAAAATGGGTCATATTGCATCACTTAGGACTACAGTAAAATGGTTCCCAAATTGGTGAGAAATATGGAACAATAAAAATGGACATGTTGTAGTGGTGAGCTATCAAATTCATTTATTGAATTTATGCTATTGTTAAATGATATATCCTATAAACTTGAGAAAGGAACCATGAAGTAATGAACATCACTACACTATAGCCTCTATGTCCTCACAAAAACACCATGACATAACCTATTATCCACACCATAGGTATACCATTTTTAGAAGAATTCCACAAACCCACCATTAAGGACTTTACTCCACCGCTATTTCCCAAATCCAAAATAATGCTAAAATTATGAGAACCATCAGAACTAGATAACATTCCATAATTCCAAAAATATTATGCAACCTTAACTTCCATAACTGAAAACAAGAACCACACCTTAGAAACCATTTTCAACGACAAAAATTCAGTTCATAATCCTTATTTATCCTCTAAAACCAACTATATGACTTCCATTAAAATCCCTGTTTTCCCAAAATATTCCCCACTAACAATTTCATAATTTTGATAAGTACCTCAAGTGGTATCTCAAAAATTAGTCAGGATAAGGATATGGAAGCTCAGAATCCTTCTCCCACATCACCTCTTGGATCCTTCCATGATACCATAAGACTTGAACAAGTGGTACAATATTCCCCCTCAACACCTTGTTTCTACAATCTATATTTTTCCTAAGGAAATCTACAAATAAATCATATAGCTCCAAGAAAATTTCCATGTAGTTGACCACATGTGTAAAATTTGGCTCATAACACTTTGGCTAAGAGTCAAAGAATATTTCAAACTGCCAAAAACATATTACAAGAAGGTAATGTCAGTAATCATTTAATCCAATACACGATGTGATCTCAATTGGTCCCAAAACCATATTACTAGATTCCAATGACTCTATAAATAATGATGCCTCTACATATGTGAAACCTACAAAAAAACCCAATAACAGATAGTGAACTCCAAAGGCTATATTCATTGGTCAGATTATGATTTTTTCTACTTTGAGTGGTAATAAAAAACATTATGATCAGATTAATGCTCTCAAAGGTATCCTACACCATACATGGACCAACAAAAATGAACTCATCCATCTCATTCCATCGTAATAGTGAGTGACACAACCACCATAAACAGACTCAATGTTTTCTATCTGAATCAATTTATGAATAATTTTATTTTACAAGAACAATTCAATTATGGATTATCATCCTATGCTTCAAAAAAGTACAGGATTCAGTATTGAAGCATATCATTCATGATCTAAATTGTTCACTCTGGCTATCCACCAATATTTAAATGATATGTCCTAGCCACCTTCAACTAAACACCCAAATCCTTCAATATTATTTATCAAAATAATGATGTAAATATTTTTTCCCTTACAGATATGACACTAAAATATACTCCATCCAGTCATAAAATTATATTGACATAATGATTTCCTAACTCATGTACTGAGTGAGTTTATTAGATAGGCAATAAGTTTACAATGGTTATTAATTGGTCAACAATCACTAAAAAACACATCCCATCTTCTCAGGGACTTGGGAAACCCCATAAGAATATATAGAATTACATCATTTTACTTCCACATAGTCAATAGAATGGATGATTTAACCCAAATGGTTCCTGATGTTATTTCTTATTCCTTTGAAAAGTAATGGAAAAAAGAGATAATTCTTGAAATATCTCTGTTAATTGTTGACCGCCAAAACAATTTCATTATATCTCAATAAATATTCATCAAACAGGGGTGAAATTCCTATTAAGAGGATTGATATTCCATCATCAGCTCTTCTATCATAGAATATGGAACAAAAAAAATACTATAAAAAAAGATGAAACAGTCACCAACTGTCATGAAACATAGAATAAAGACAGTTCCAGCCAAAAATTCATATATCACTATTCATTAATGATCTAACATCCAGTTAAATTTTACCCAATCCGACAACATCAATGTGATAATTAAGGGAGACAAATTAATCACCCCCAATTCATCAAATTAACCTTCCAACAACCCATACAACAAGCTCATCAACCATTATTCCGCATATGAATATTTCTATATATGATCCTTTATTTTATTACTAAGATCATATAAAACTACATTACCATTCGCATGAATATAATTCAGCTAAATATGAAAATTCTAAAGATAATTCACCTAATTCCTTTTCCTTATATATAATTCCTAAAGAAATAATATGTAACACATGCTCTTATAGTCAATTTATATGAAAAATATCATACCAATGATATAATGGTGTGGATGTGGAAACCCAGCCCGGATTGACCACTCGAGGGGGGGGGGGGGTGGGGGGGGTGAATTAGTGTTATATTTTTTACAAATTATTTTCATTTTTTAAACTATATGAAATTATTAAGGGTATTAATCTAAAAAATGATATGTCACAATATCAATTTGTATGAAGAGATAATTATATATAGTAGGTCCCAGATATGTAAAAGTCTTTTTACAAAGACTTACACCATTACAGGATGGTTAGATCCCCTAACATGTCTTCTCCACTATAATATTTTTATTAATTACAATTGAAAAGATATAGTCACACTATATTCTATCTCTGGGCTACAAAAGGATGGATGTTTAGACCACTACACACAATATAGCCAGATTACATAGTAGCCTTCCCACTCTTAAGTCACACAAGAGGATCTTTATAGTACATCACTTAGTCTTCCCTTATATAATACTAAAAATATTGTTTATACACATATTCCTTATTTAGAGTAATATTCCTCCATGAATGTATTGTATCTTCTCTTCACATGTAAAACATCAGGTACGTTTATAGCTTATAGGTCTTGATAAAAATATTCATGATCACCTATATTTGATCAATTGGATTAATAAAACAATTCTTATAAGAATATTATATATTTATTATAATTAATTCCTAGCCTCAATAATATTTGTTCAAGTAATGAACATAATCACTTTAATATTATTTTTTTCATGATTTAATATTTACAAAATGAATATGATTTGTATTCTAATTCTCATCACAATGATAACTTGAGTATGAATGAATTCAGAAAAAATACCAGGCATCCATCTCAAATAAGTTTTTCAACAAATACTTTCCCAAGCATCACACTATTTCTCACAATGCTACATTAAATATTATTTTCATTATTTTAGGATTCATAGATACTCACTTCTTCATTGATAATGTTTCAATATTTTTCATGAATCCCAAATGAAAACAATATTAATTAACTTTATCTATATTCATGTGTATTATCATACACATGTGACTAAAAATATGTTAGCATAAAAAGTAAATGACATACATGTAATTATTTTATATTCATGAAGAATTGAATATTGTATTCGATAACCAATAATACTTCACGTAGTCTCAAGATAGTTACTATCTCACTATTTCTTCACGGAATTTCCTTGAGTGTGAGTTTCATAATAAAAGGGTTATGTAACCAACATCATCATTATGTTATTTTTTATGAAAATTTACATGATGGTGACATGGAACAATCTTGAAAATGTAGAGTTTATTCAGGTCTCTTGTTTTCATTTTCACAATTAACTAGAATATATGTTAATATCATACTAAAAAATGGTGAAGTTATAGGGTATTTATAGACAACACCACCAACTTAGTCCACCAAATAAATATTTCACACACACAAAATCACTTTTTAATGCGTACAAAACCACATTTATTTTTTCATGACTTTTGAAATCACCATCACTGAAAAAAAAATAACTCCAATATTTAGCACCCGTTCACTAGTATTATAATTGTAAAAATCTTGCAAGTCATCTCAATATTAAATATTTTTTCATATGATCAATCCCATGATTTGTTCATAGTCATAATAGCTCAGTTCGATCAACATAGGATCAACCATGTACTTTGAAACATATGAAAATATCATATGAGGGTTGATGATGATATCGATGGATTGATCAAATTGTATTGATACAATAGATTTAGTTATAAATGTTCATTACATATTAATTAATTGGATGAAAAATGTTTCTTAACTATGATCCCATAGAAGATTTTTTTTCACTCACACTATACTTTATATTATATCCCGTTTTATTTTCATCTAAAGTTAGTACAAGTGTTGAAGCACAATTACATCAAAACACAGGTATGGGGTGGTCTACACCGCTCCTCCCTGTTGATCCACACATGTGAACCTTATGGGAACAATGAATCCACCATGATTAATTACTCACTCCAAGAAGTTCATATATATGTCATGCATCCTCTCCTACCACAATGGGTAGATGAGGTTTACCCAATTCCCCATTTAAGCAGTTGTTGCAACGATCAACTAATGGGCCAATGGTTGGACCTATTTTTTTATATAACATTACATTTTATTCTAACTTATATAATATATGTTCCATATAATTATCAACATAAATTTCCAAGATAAATTTATTATCAAATCTATTCAAATTATCCACTTTATTTTATTTTGGAATTTAATTTTAAATCCAAAAACTCTTAAATAATAAATAATCTTCACTTCAAAATCTATAGAAAAAAGTGTTCATTCTCAAATCCCTTATTTAACCTTTCTTTGGCATTAAGAATGGGTTGAAAATCATCACAATTTTCATGGATAATTTCTCAATCTCGAAATCTATTGTACCTTGATAAATCCATTACAATCAACTATATATCATTAATTCATCTTCACTCACCAAATAATATTATCTCATTAAATAGAAATTCACTACATACATGGGATCATCAATCTCCTCAATTGTATTTTCTATCATCATCTACTCAGATTATAAAATTAAATATATGGTTTTACATGTTTTATCCCCCTTACAAAAAATAAAATGAAAATGATAAGTTTGGATCTTCCCGTCTCACCAATTTTCCTACTACATTTTAACCTTCCTTATATAGTTAATTATTGACCACTTAAATGAGTGATATGATATCACCTGGTTCATTTAGATAAACATTTATAGTATATCAAGCTTATGTATAAATGAGATAACTCGGTGTAGAAATCCAGATATATATATATATACACATCTATTTATGTTGACCATAAAATACCATGCATGTGATATCAAGATAAATAATTCCCATATATCATTTTAGGGTTGTTAAATATTCATAATTATAAATATAATGAAAAATCCTACAAAATCCTCAGCGAGCACAACAAAACGGTCTTGTGAAAATATTTATAGTTACCCCTTGTTATCTCAATACCTACCCCCTTAGAGATAATTATCAAATTAATTCAATGTTTGTATAATTGAGTGATTTTAAAACCTCATAATATAATGTTCAAAAGTTATTATGAAATTCATCATTAATTGTGTATTTTAGACATAACAGCTTTTTATCATCAATTATCCATGTTACGAGATACATTAGTCTCCTTCAATTACATGAATGTTAGTATAAAATAAAATATATAATGGAATAAGGGTGATTTTTGTTTCTTCAAGAGTATAATTCAACTTGAGTTCTTTTTCTCAACATGAGACATTATTTTCTCCAAATCACAATATGTGAATATTTAATTAGACACATTTTTCTATTTAATGTCTCATCTATTTGACTATATTTTTTTCTCCGTAGATATTTTACATTTTTTGGTATAACTTTCTCCTCCTCAGTCTTTAGGATCTTCTAGTTAATAGTTGTGGATTAATTTTCAAGATTTTTCAAATCATATTTCAAATCCACTTCAATTCCCTTTTCTATAGAAAATTATTCTTCCTCCAGTAATTCATTTTTCAATCTCTATTGATTTGGTTAAAAATCTAAGCACTCTTACTTGATATTCTCTATCTTCTCAAAATCATTACATAACTTAACACTATTTTTATTTTGAATCCTGCCCCCTTTATTAATATAGGGAATATTAGTTGTCATTATTTTTAATAAATTATTTATTTTGTGTACATTCAACTAAATTTTACTTTAACCATTTTATAATCAATTATATATATTATGAGTTGAATATTTTATTGATTTGTGATCACACTAGTGTTTATTTGAGAAAACATTATTATATATTCATCATGGATCACCCTTGATTCATTCCCATTTCCTATAAATGAAAGTTATACTGATAAGATTATCCTTTTTCTCATAACATTCATAGAACCAATAAAAATATAGGAACTTGAATCTTACTCCTCGAAATAAATATTTTTATAGAAACTTGTTATTTTTGTACTTATTCAATCCCAGCCTTATTTTTCGAGTGGATAGTGATTTTATAAACATATTTATTTCTTTATTTATTATAAGAGATAATATCTCATTTATTTTATTGGATATATATTGTATAATAGTTTTCTTCTCCTATTCACATCCCAAAGATAACTTATCACATTATCCTCTTACCTGCCTCCCCATTTATTATGGTCTTCTCTTATATTCTTGTGTTGTCTATCCATATATGAAAATTTTGATTCTTTTTATAATTAAGTGAAAAAAATATATTTAGAGAAATTATTAAGGAACATATAATTTTAAATATTTTCTCATACACCCTTGATTTTGTAGGATTATTAGCATTTTCACCATCCATACTTTCCCATAATTTTGACTAAAACATCTACTAACAATTGAAACATCAGTAGTGTATAATAAAATTTCTAGGTCATCAAATATCTTTAAATTAGAGATTGTTTTCATTCCAATATAGGATGATCTAATGTTCTTTATGGAGTAATATTTTTTTTTTGAAAATGTATTTTGTAACATATCTATTTTTATAAATATAGGAAATCTATTTTGTGGTGAATGTTGATTCTTTAATCTCACCTCCAGATATAAAAACATCATGTTTAGAGTGTTTATATCATTCTCAAAATATCTCAACATATTGTCCCATTCTTTCTTAATATTCATTGTTAATTGTTGAAGTATTTTTCTTGATTCATGTAATTAATTTTTACCATCATTTATCCTATTTTCTATATCCTAAAATTTAGAATCTTTTACAATCCTAGATAAATTGTTAACTTTTTAATGGGAATAAGAAGATTCTATAAAAACCATCTTAGAAAAATATTTAGTAATTTTTTTTTCAATTCTGTATAAACATTATTATATCATTCATTGAAAGGATTTCATTTTTTATTGTAACCAGTTTTTGGGTTGAATTTTATATCCCTGCCTTTGTAGCCAATACCTCTTCCATAACATTAACATATTCTTCAATATATAAGTTCTGATCCTTAAGGCCCTCTATACATCCAACAATATAATTTATGAATTCTGGGGTAATATTATTTATAATTTATTTGAATTAAGAATGATGATAACAAAATGATACATTATAATCATAGTTTTAGATGGATTAATAAAATTAATCATAATATAGAGAATTAATGAATCATATACCATTCATATTAACGTTCATGGGAGGTATCACTCTATTTACAATAATATTATTTTCCATATTTCTTTATTATTCTTTCTTTATATTATTCTTGTACTAAGAAGAAATATCTAGATTATTATCCTTATGGACAAATTACTTTTTATTCATTTGTGATTAATCATTCATTTACGAAAAACTATAATTCATGAAAGCTATATTAGATTATTAGTGTAACCTTACATTGATACCAATTATAGAAACCCATATATGATTGAACACTAATGTTTTGGGGATTAATTAGTGGATAAATTTATATAAATTCATTTACATTAAATTGAACCTATTTAATGTGTTAAGGTTCTTGATCCACTATGTGATATTTCAAAGTCTCTACTCAAATGTATAAAAAATAATAGATATAGGGGAAGAAAACATTTACATGGTTTAGAAAAAATACATTATCCTTTCCTTGATGGTTAAACCCTCCAACATGGATTGTCCATTATAAAATATAAATAAATTATATTTTCCAATACAGAGTCACACTATATTCTTACAAACAAGTCCACAAAATAAGATATTTATACTACTTCACACAGTGTTAATAGTGCCCAAAATGGCCAACCCACTCTTGAGGGGAACAAGAGTATCTTTATATATCTTCACACAATCGTTTCCTTCTTCCATGATGATCCTGTAATAGAAAGCACTCTACATTATTTAGATATATATTTATCCACAATTTTAATGGATCTACTCTGCTCATGTATAACATCAATTGACTTTGTATCTTTCTATGCTGGTTCAAATATTTTTTCTCACCTATATATGACTTGTTTCCATTGTGAAAAAATGCACATGACGACATTATATATTAATTATGAGTAAATCTCAAAAAAAAATTATATGTGTTCAGGTAATTCTAAAAATTCCTTAGTTTTTATTTTATACATGATATAACATGAACATACTAAGTAGTAATTAGTTTTCAAATTCTCATCACATTTTTATATTGTTTATAGATGTATTATGAAATACTACATAAGTTATGTCTAAAATTCATGGTGCAACATATACTTTCACTAGCCTCATAATATTTCTCACTACAATCCCTTCAAAATTCATTTTTTATTTTTGGTTTCATAGTACCTCAGGTATTCTCTAGAATATTTGTACTGTTTTTATGAAACTCTTAATAACACCAAACTGCTTGACATTATCCTTATTCATGAGTATTATTATATGCATGTAACTCCAAATACTCACACATTAAATGTGCATGAGACATCAATTCTAATTTATTTTTTATGAAAGATAAAATTAAATATGTTATACCCAGTACTAATTTTCATAGTTTCACGTTCATATAAAATCCCAATTTTAATTCATGAAATTAATTTTAGAGTGAGTTTCACACTCAATGTTTCATAAAACCATTTTATTATTCATGTGATCACAAGGGAAAATGTACAACATGATGGAATGGAATATTATTTGAAAAATGAAGAACTTTCACGTCTGTATTTTTCATTCTCCCAACAATGTAAGATATTTTTATACTTATGATAATAAATAGATAGTTCCATTGTTATTTATAGACAAACCACAAAGACATAGTCCACCACCTCAATACTGTGTGTGCACCTCCTTGCTTTATTATTTTTGCACCACATCATTTCATTTGTCATGAAATCAGAAATCAATGTAACCACAAACAATAACTCAACAATCTTGGGCACATTCACTTCTATCATTCATCAACAACTCATATAAGTATTTATAATATTTTAAAAATCATATATGATCAATCCCATCATTTTGGAAAAATAGAAGTAGATCAGTTATATCACCATAAGTTTGGCTAAGATATATATATATATATATATATCATGTCAAACCCCTAGTGAGAACAATGGTTAAAGATAACATCCTAGTTTTGATTTAATTACCCTGATACATCATAACACGAGTACAACCTTGGTACACTCTATCTCATGGTTGAAATTCTTTACATACCATTCCAATGAATGAAAATTATTTCAAGGCTACAATACAAAAATTCAATATTTTTTTTGTATCTCTCCCATTTATAATACAACATATTCTGGTTTCTTGTTGAGTCAATATCAGGGTCTACACAAAGATACACTTACACAAAAATTGGGGCAGGCCAAACAATTTTCGCCTTTTTAGGCAACCTGTTCTCACCAAGAAGGTGTTATGCATCCATCATGTTCTTGTAGTCCTTATGTGTGTTGTTTTTTGTTTCCATGCATCATCACATTATCCCATGTCTAGAGTTGGTTGACCTATATTCTCACATATGTATAGGTTTCATAGGTCAATTGTAAGGTCAATGGTTGGTGATATTTTTTGATATAAGGATAAAAAACGTCAACCAAATTATTGAACTTAAATACCATAAAATTCTCAATATATATTGACAAGAAAAATTTCTCATCATATCGCTTTGTCATCTCCTATTTAATTTATTTTTAAATTATGTTATAAATTCAAAAATATTCAACAAAAATCATCTTTAATTCATAATATACATAAAATAAGAAGTATTCTCTAAAAAAATATTTCACTTGCCTTTGGAATTAAGAAGATCCTAAAAATAATAACAATTTACACAGTTAATTGCTCAAGAATTAAATCCCATTCCCTTATATGAATCCATAAAATTTTTATAATAATGATTACATAATTATTACCTCCGGAAACATATATTGTCTCATTGATAACAAGTGAAAGAATTTATTGGGATTAAAGACTATCTCTTTAAATCCTAGACCATAACTATGAACATTAAGTCATGCGAAGGGTATTTAGACTCTTGGGATGATAGTTTCTTAGACCCATAAGTTCTACCCAATACCTATGCATTAGAATGTCTCCTAAACCAATACCTGTGAAATCACAGTAAGCTATATATATAGTACTAGGAACTATAAATATCAGGTTCAGAGATGTCCTCTATCACTTTTTCTGCCCCATGAATGACTTTTTTACACATTTTAGTCCACTCAAAGTTCACTAACATCTTGGAATAACTATTCATAGGTTCTTATTAATTTTATATGTTCTAAATAAAAATTTTATAAAATATAACAAAATAATTAATGTTATAATCACAATTACATTATACGGTGTCCTAAAGACATCCCATCGTGTACCTTCTCCATGTTTACATAAATTATATCCTGAAAGATAAAATGATGAAGAAATAATATATAATATATACATAAATGGCGCATTTAGAGACTGAAATAGAGAAAATTTCAATCAAGTGTACTCAATAAGAACACCATGTTTATACCATGCATCGTTGAGGTTCGTTAGTATATGGGGATTTCATTAACAGAAACCCGAATAATGAATTCAATATATAGATGATAGATCATTTTAAAAAGATCCATGAATACTTTTGGTGCATTATTCAAACCAAAGGACATGATAAGATACTCATATATTTTTTATCTACAACTGAATTTTATCTTAAGAATATTCTCGTCTCTAAACCAAAGATCGTGGTAGCATGATCATTACTCACCCTCACATAACAATCGCCCCCCCCCCCCCCCACAAATGATCACACAAGTCATCAATTGTTGACAAATGGTATATATTTTCACCTTATCCTAGATTAAATTCCTATAGTTAACACCAAATTGATGACTAAAAAACATCCTCTTAGAGAACAATAATGGAGCACAACGTAGAGATGGTATTGATCTTATAAAACCCTCCACTTCTGAATCCTAAAGCTTCACTTTGAATTCATTAAACTAGGATGAAACCATATGATATGTAGGTATTGATATAGGTTTCCCTTTAGTCATGATCTATATCTCTTAATCAATAACTATATTAGTATGATGTTTTGATAAATCATCTATAAATATAACCTAATATATGTCTATGAAAGGATAAAAAGAGGAGATATCAAATTCCTAATCTACTAAATTATCAATTCCTAAAACATGTATTATAATATCTAAAATATAGGTAAAAAATATTCTCATTATTCCATATGAAACATCACATTACCTTGTCATAAAGAATTATATCTCTTAGGTGTAGTAATGGATACTTATCTTCTACAACAGTCAATGTGCACCTGATAACTAGTGAACCGGTTCATGATAAAAGTCACATGGAAACAATTCATATCAAGAATCATGAAATATCATAGATGTCTATAGTCAAAAACTGCTATGTAAAATTATATAAATCTGTACATATGATTAATATTCTTTCCCATGGGTGTGTCAATAGATAAAAACTGAAAACATAACAAGACATGTATTTCAATTCTAGAAATAAATTGAGAACATATAAATGATTTGGAATCATTTACATAAAAAATCTGAAGACTATCGAGATTTGATCAAGACCATACCTGGAAAATTCTTTGGACACTCTCAACTATTACATGGAATGTGGTCTACTAAATATATCATACTCTTCTCAAAATCACAGGTCTTCACCTAAAAAGTGTTACTCGTCTAGATCACCAAGTCCTATAGAGTCTAAACCAACCAATGAGTATCCATACCTATAATCTAACTCATCCTACTAGACCCCAAAAACATCTTCATATAATAGTAACACTATAGATTCCAGTCCTTCCACATGAGTAACACCCCTTCACTAACATCCCACAAGATCAACTGAAGTGTCTTCTCTCTTCACAATTATTGAATCTTGTGGAATTAATCTCCACTAATGTAATATATTACCCTAGATATGTTTTACCTACCTACTTTCACCCTAGTGTGTTTAATTTCCAGCCTCATCCATCAATCAGAATATGATAGCAAAATATTTCAAAATTACCCACTCACAGGCCCAATGAAAGATAATATAATTCTGACATCATTTTCCTCCACTTGATAATTCTAAATCATCCAGGCCCTTCATAACACCATATAATATATTTTTTAGTTCAATGCACTAGATATGGTTTATAAAATTGTATTGGAGGATGATCTAAAACTTTTGGGCCTTGTATACCTCATCACCATCCAATAGACGAGTAAAGTTAAGTAGTTCTATGAAATGAATAGGGTAATAAGACACCAAAATCAGTCCTAGATGATGCTCTATTAACTAATAAGAATTATATAGAATTATCATACTTCGAAATAAATACTCTAAGAAGAGTAACTTGATGGTATCCCATGAAATAATTTTATGTATTCTATCGTAGTCCATTACACCACACTATCACTTACTGGGTCCCTAAAGTATGAAGGAATCAACCTCTACTCATCAATCCAATATGATCTCCACTGGATCAAAGATACCATCAATGAAATCAATCTAATCCCTAGAATTCAGTGGGAATTTATTATCATATAAAGTTGGGGAATGGTGAAGATAGAAGTCCTAGTAAGAATCAATAATTTTCCACAGAACACCTCCACAATGAATACAAGCTGTGAAAAATAACCTTGGTTGTATCATTTCCACCACTAGAACCACTAGAGAAGTTATTAAGGAATAATTTGTTTCATAGAGTTGTAAATATACTGATAGAACAATGATATTATTCTTTGAGGATGTATTCTAGTCTTCATCCACTAACATTCCCCTCAAATGTCTTCAATGATTTTTTTTCTAGATATCCAAATATATGTTTATAATTCTTATAATAGTTTACATAAGATAACAACTGAAATAGTTTATAGGATCACATATTGAATTTATATGGAGAACCTATCCTAGGAGGGTAGCCTAAAAAATATAGAACAACCCTCATTTTACAATTCAAGTATCAATTCGAGTTCTTCATACCTATATATTATCCACACAAACAATTATATAAAAACATACATTCTTATGCTAAAATAATCCAAATGTCAACACAATATATGATTAAAGAACAAAAAAAAAAATCAATATATTTACTAAATGATCTAGTATACATATAAAGAAAAAAGAATATATATTAAATGTAATAAAATGTTCCTATACATGATGTATGAACATACTGAAATGCCATAAAATGAAACAACATCATTAAATAAGTGTTATTATGAAATCCTAAAAACAAAATTGTATCAATAGTACCATCATCGATAACTTAATGGCCCGTTATATAAGATATTTTCATGAATTTATGTGACCCACCCACCATTTTTATATACATCATAAATCCTTTCCACCTATCCCAAAACATAAAAAAGAATAAAATGAATGGAAAATCCCCATTGATACCACTTTTTAATGTCCTGACACAAGTCACCCTGTCTAATAGGGAGTCTCGCATGATTTTTTGCATGAATCCTCATATGGAAGTGGTTTAGGACAGGAATATTGGGTATTAATGGTACAATGGGGTGACAATATTTCCATTACCAATGACCACAAAGTGGAATAAAAAATAAAATGAATAATAACCCAAAGGGGTACATTGGGATAAGATAATAAAAATTTTATAATAAATGACATGTCAGGTATCTCAAAGTCCTTTGATTTAATAATCTTGGACTCAAAAATGGATTTTGAAGGCGATTATAAGTATATGAACATAAAAATAAATAAATACACAATATAATCACTCCCAATTCCATATTGCTATTTCCTTCAAACAAAAATATCCACCTCTTGTGCTCCTTGTCACTAGGGCCATTCCCTTTCCTGGGTCTCTAGAAATGAAGTATTCACATGCATCGAGATTACCAATCTGGGTGTCATTATAAACTTAGTAATAAACTATAAAGGAATCCTTTACTTAAGGTTATATGAATAAGAGGTTTATTTTATGATAAAAAATAATGTTAAATTATATTGAAATCAATCATGTGTTGAGTGATTTTGTGCTAACCAAGACACAACAAATACCAACCATACCTACTTATGATGAAATATAGAAGATTAGTCATAAATTTTAATTGAATGAGTCATATTATGAAATGATTTTACATATGACTCATCTCACTATGCTTCCAATACCTAGACTATATTCCACCATTATTTAATGATATATTCCCACCTATAAGGGCCATCCACACTCTACTTCTATAGAGTAGTCACCAATCTCAACCAAGCATCCATAATTATATTGTTTTTTTCTTCACAAGATGAAATATACACGATGATTATGATGAAACATAAGGACCATATCAATGTAGAAGGTTCAATACACAATAAAATCAACGTGTCCTACTCCAAATCATACCATCAAGACTACATATATAATTTCTCAACTTATACCATTGAAATAACATACAAAACACCTTAAATTATATAATCTTATTGATGATCACTAAAAACCAACTCATACCATCAGATCAATGTGCGTCATGTTTTGAATCATGTATCTAAATATATTCACACACAAAATCAACATCATCAAATCATTCCATATTAAAAAATTCAACATCATGTTATCATAGAGGAGTCAATTTTTAGTCCTAAACCAATGATCCCTTGATATTGCGACAACCAGTCATCCCTAAGAAATCTAATATCTTGATACCAGTAGAAAAATTTCCAAAAACGACGAAACATCAATAATAAGGAACATTATAGAAAATCCCAATAACATTGTATTAAGTAAATTTTATCACAAAGACAAATACACCCATATGTGCATCAATAAAGCATATGTCTCATGTGATACAATTAAACAACATGAATGTAATACCATAAAATAACCTTCTTTGGATACGCACACACACACAATAAAAACATAGAAAAAAGCTATATATAATGGCCATGTATGGTAATGAAATCCATTCTCAATCACGTTAATGAAAAATGCCAAGATTATCATGAGATGATACCTAAATCATGATTCTAGACTAACTGGATAAATACTACATGAAAATCATCACTATAAATAATACAAAATTCTGATGAAATAGATTCCAGAATTTAATTATGGATGTAAATGTGTACATAGAATATATACATAATTAATGTAACACATTGAGATTGTTTGAATTTTTTAAATAAATTTAATCTTTTTTTACAATTTTCATTAATTGAAATATCATATTTAGATTAAATTAAACTAAAAAATTATATTGTAATACTTTTAACATAATACCAGTTTTATCTTATGTTACACATCACATCATGTTTAGCTTGCGTTACATGTATTGTCTATTTTTAATTAATTATGACAAAAAATTAAAATTTTTATTTAGAATGGAACATTATTAAAAAATAATTAAATAGATTTAATAAATAATAATATATAAATTTTAAATATTATATATAATGGTTTTATATAATGAAAACAATATGATAAAAAATGTACTTAATTTTTTCAGTAATTTTTATAAATTTTGAATATACTATATTCTCAAAATATTTTTTTTTATTTTAATGAAAAAATAGATTCATTTGTTAAAAGTTTATAAAATTATATTATAAAGTAATACTAATTTTTAAAATTATTATATCAAAATTAATTTAGGGATAATGCTTGAGATTTTTCTAAAAAGAATCATTTTTTATTAATAGTGAAAACCCATTATTTTTAATTGAAAACACCCTTTTAATAATTTATTTATAAAGATAAATTATATTATAAATTTGTTTTGTAGTAAAATTATATCAATTATTAATAAAATTATACAATTTGGATAATTGTTATCAATTTCATATTTCATATTGAGATAATTTTTGTAAAACATTTGAATGTTTACTTTTTAAAAACCCTGCTTTCTCGTCACATCTACTGGAATTATTTAAAATTAACTATTGAAACTAATGTGAGATAAATTTGGATAAATGGATTACACGTTTTTATTAATAATAATTTTTATTATATTGTAAAATCAACTTATTTTGTTACTAATATTAATAATAAAAATAGTAAAAAATATTTACCACGGTTAAGTTAAAAATCGGTTTCCTAGAGGTTAAACTAAAATGAAAATGGTATCAAAATGACATAAAACTTTTCCAAAACCCATTAAATGAACAAATTTTATCCTTATACCTTATATTTTAGATCATAATTCATTTTAAATCCTTTTTAATGATAAAAACCGTAGTACACATTTCTTATTTCAAAAAATTACAAGTATACCACTCACCTCACTTATAAAAGGAAATTCCATATCCTATACTATTGAGACATAAAAAAACATTGTTTACGGAAATACCTATACAAATCAATTAAATTTTTCATAATAGAATCCTAGTGTCCTTATTTTTTACATTAATCCATTCTATGGAATATTGTGGTGGAAACCTAAGTAGGATACCAGAAGGAGAGGTCATTCTCATCAATAATCTTTTTTATTTTAGTTATTTCCAGAAATCATTCAATTTTTTATTATAAAATGATGATAAAATAAACTAATTAAATTAAATATTATGAGACATTGTTATTTTAATGTCCGTATTTACAAAAAAATCCCCTTTCATCAAATTATTTATGAAATCATTGATCCTGTATACAGTGGACTACTGACTCATCAACCTTTGTCATTTGTTTTTCCACTACCACATATTACGATTAGAAATAAAAATATATATAATGTATATATATGATATTTATGGTATTATTATTCTTATATAATTATTATATCACAAATAACTACATTATTTCAATTTTTTCGAATATGATAACCACTCTCATGTGAACGCCATACTACCACCTTAAGAAGAGATATGATTCATTCATGATTTACATGGAAGGTAATAAGTATGGTTTTAATTAAAAATATATATATATTTATTAAATATAATTTATTATTTAATGATAATATATAATTTAACTTTACTTATTTCAATACATCAGGAAAATAGAAATAATGTTCAGGCATGTATAAAACATACCGTCTACTCCAATGGTGTAGTTTAATTTCTATATTTGCATTTTATAGATTACTATAAGTAAATATATACTAAATAAATAATATATTTATATAATGGGTAATTTTTTTTTTCAAATTATGGATCCATTATCTAACGAATATGAAAAGGAATATACATTAAACTAACAAGAAAAAAGCAGTTATTTCTTGAAACATGAATTTATCATGAAATTGTTAATAAATGGGTAATAAAATGTCACACATAAATTATATGAGGTAATATATATATATATATAATATAATATAATAATAATAAACTTATATTTTTTTCATAGGATCTTATCACATGTATGTTGGATGTCATGACATAAGTTAATAGATTTCTGTCTCACTTTTTACTTATGTGACACACATTAAATATTCTCCAAATATTCATTATTTTTGGTGTATATAATTACCATGAATATATATTGTTATTCCTATAATAAATTTTTTTT
Source organism: Viscum album (assembly GCA_963277665.1). NCBI lineage: Eukaryota > Viridiplantae > Streptophyta > Magnoliopsida > Santalales > Viscaceae > Viscum > Viscum album. The sequence goes on from OY728141.1 coordinate 662,532,698, forward strand.
GGTCTCACATATCCATTTTATGATCTCTCTTTCATGGCATTTGCAGTTTAAAATTTAATAAATTAGTAGGTGATTTTTGTCTCAATTTTTCATTATTTGAGACGTAAGTCATGTTATGGACCTATATAACCTTAAAATGTGTATATATAGACCCTTGGAAATGTAATAGAATTAATTTAGTTATCATCATGCTATTTTATGTTTTATTTAATGATATTATCTCACGGTTCTAATTTTTCTATGTTTCCAAAGTGGTAAAGTGTTTATGTTACAAACTCATAGTTTTTTAAGATTATTTATGATTATGTTTCTTATTATATAATATTATGATAATTTTTTCAGGAAATTAAAAAAAATTATTATTATTTTTTTATGATATTTATAGTAACATATTTCTATAATTTGGTTCTTAAAATAACTGATAAAATGTTTTTAATAAAAGACGATTTTATATGTCTCTTCAGTCGGAAATCAGTTTTCATCCAAAAAAATGTTTTATTAAAATGTTTCAAAAAAATGTTTTACTATTTCCATATTATTTTAATAATAATTCTTTACCATGATTAAATTTTTACAAACTTTCTTTTAAAATTAATCTTCAGGTAATTTTCCAAAAAAATCATGATTGTCTTTTACCAATAATATGAATGGAACTTTGTTCTAACATAGAAGACATGAACAAAACATCACGTCCCCATGACCATTATATTATTTTAATCATACATTATATGTTTTCAAATTTTTATCCAAATTAAATTATTTTCTATTTATTGTTTTAAAATTTATTATTCCATGTGGAAATGATATTTTTCTTCACAATAGTTTTAAATGATTTTATAAGATTCCATTATAAATTTTCATGGTTATTTTAAAAGAAAATGTATTTAAAAATATATTAGGAATTTTTAGTTTTAAATAATGATTCCCAAAAGTAATCTTCCTTTTGAAATGTTCTAAGTGATTTATCTTCTGAAATCATTCTCCATCTAAGATAAAATCATTTGATATAACATATAATTTTATAGGGAGATGAAACAAATCTTGAAACATATCCAAGGAGCATCATGATAGGATTGTGAACTTCACTAAATAATTTACCACATACATGTTATCCTACTGATGATGCAGAATCTCTTGGATAAAAATTGATTTCAATGTGGCTAGATAGAACACTTCCCAGATGATCTGCTCAAAATCTTCATAAGTGAGTGTCTCCTTGTCATGGTAATACGTCACCAAACTCCACCTACACCCAGCCAAACCCTTTAGAAGGATTTATACTACGGTAAGATTCTGATAAGTAGGTGTAATCACAAGGATAAAAAGTTGTGTGGCTACCTTAATCTAGTCATCAGCTGCCTTGGGGACTAAATTTCCGTGATACCCTTGAGTTCACATCCTATGGAACTTGTGCAGTGCACTCGGCCTATGTGCATCCTAGTCCTGATATACTAGCACAGAATATATCCCAACAGGTAGTGTATGAACTTCTGGAGCACCCAAATGAACTACTTTAGGAACAGTGACCTACTCTAAATCCTTGTTGATAGATTGATCTTTATTACAATACCACTATGGAACCATTTTAGTTTATCATCATGGTGGAATCCTAAAATAGATATAAATACAAGCTATAATCAAATAGTATATTTGGGGAGATGACTGAAGAAGGACATGAAAACTATTTCCCATTCCAATTTGACGCCTGTAACCAAATTTCCTCATAACTAGTTCCCTAATATAACAATTAAACAAGATTGTCATCATAGTATTGATAAATGAATATGTCAGCATCCACAGAAACACCAGAGTCCCTAGAATAAAAGATAAATTTGAAATACTTTAATACTTTCTCTATGCAACCCAAGAGATGCACATTGACACCGGTCCAAAGGAATGATTCGTCTCTGATACCACTCTCTCATGACATGACCCACCAAGGACCTAGCCATGACTACCCCAAACCCACCATCATTGGTTAGAAAATGTAGTGTAACACCATGTAGTATTGTTACACAAATGAGAGGCCTTATCCTATGTTATCTATATACACTCACCCCCACATATCTCAATGAAATAGTGCATAGTTAAAATAAACTCTAAAATAAATGAATACATATATTTGTCCCATAACAAGACTTTAGAAAAAGTAAATCAAAGGAAAAAACTAAAACAAAAAAATGAAATAGCATCCAAACTTCTTAGAAGGTGGGGGTCACTATAAAAAACAACTACCAGTAAGATCCTCAACCAAGCACAGATAAACACCATGGTCGGTCTAGCACACTAAGCTCTGCCTTCTCTAGGCCCTCCTCGGACTCTATCTGAAGGATTATCATCTACATAAGACACAACATGTGTGGGAAATTACAATGTTGGGGTGATTATAAAAATACCCAGTAGGCTCCCCTAATACCCAAAAAATGGGTGGAACCAAAAGGAAATAATCAACTCGACCCAACTAAATATAACCCATACGAGAGAGAAACTCCATCTTGAAAATCCACAACTATAAAAGACGTGTATGATATTTCTACATCGTGTGTCAACCAAGAGATGTTATTAATACTAAAGGAAACTTTGAAACACCAAGATATAATCTTCTCATACTCTAAGTCTGACGAGGTTCTGACCTCATAGACAACTACAAGATATTACATTTAGATTTAAGAAAACACATATCCAAGATAAATCACTATAGGGTATCTATAATTAATGATGGAACTCATCCAATAGATACACTTCATTGGGAACAACACTTCCATTCCAGATGGAATATCTGAGTGATAACACTCTAACGGGTATCACTAAGTTGATGACACATCCCCACCATCCCAGGTGATATACATATGAGAAAACAAATTTTTTTGATTTCTATATGAATAAAGTCATGTGGTAACCCAAGGGATCCTCATACACAGATAAGGTATATCTCCCATACCAAATGGGGGATGCCTTTAAACCGTCTAGAACCATGAATGGTCTCATCAATCAGAGAGGGGATCACTCCAAGTACCACCGGGGGACTCTACTAACCCAATAAAAAACATCTAAAACTACATCTCCTGGTTTTGGAGGATCAAACCCATGACATCCTAGGGAATCCATGGACTCAATCTAGTAACTAAAAGATCTCCCATAAAGGATATCACAATGAGTACAACTAGGGGACCCGAAGAACTGAATTTTACATCCTATAGATCGTATCACTCAAATAGGGACCAACACCAATGTAGTGTTGGTACTGATGAATATTTAACCCCTAACTAGTATAACTCATGAAGTAGGGGGAGTATAACTAACAATGCAAGAATTCCTACTTAAACCATCGGTGGAATTTGGGATCATGTACTCAATGATGCCACAAACCATACTATTATTTCCCACTATGTAGGGGATCACATAACTGATTATTACAGAAACCATAAAGGGAAATCCAGAATGATAGGGTATCACCCCCCATGTAGTGTTAGTCGTGAGGATACCAAAACATTGGTCTAGAGGAAATTATTTGAAAGAGGATACCACCTAACCCCCCAGAAGGGATGCTACAACTCTATCCAAGATCATCCTAACGAGAGGATCATATCCTATACTAAAGACATAATGTCACGTTGTACCCTTATTGGGATAGAACAATGGAATCACTCTACTATTTCTTATCCAAACAAGGCTAACATTTGAGAACCAAAATATATCCTCACATCACATCTCAAAGTCACAAATCGTGTCCACCATCATGTTCTATATAGAAAACCGCTCAAGATAAGATACCCACAACCATGAACATGAGCCTTGAAGAATGATATATGTTATGTAGAAGATTCCAAAAGGTGTATATGACATTTATTAGGGTCCAAAAATTTTATGACCCCACCAGAACATCTGGTCGTGTCCTCTTCCACAAGGCATGGCAGTCCATGTGAGATCACAAGGAGTGTACTTGAGGTACGTGGAATGTATCAGCTCACCTGGTCCCTTGTCATGTTTTCCCCCACATGGAATGGATATCCATGCCTCCAAATGCATGTGTACCATTGGAACACAATGTTTCATATAGTACATGCCCCTTCAAAGTCTCATCTTCCAATGTCTGTGTACTTTACACACCGTGTTTTTTGTTGTGTCCTTTCACATGACCACATCCTTTGACATGAATACCCTATCCAGGAACCTTGGACACAATACATGGGATTACTACATAACATGTAACCCTAATACATGACATGTAGTCCAAAAAATTTGATATTCTACAAATAGGAAGAAGACACATTGTGTGACCAAGCACTGAACATCTCATTATTGGGAATTCTGAATGAGAATTCCCTAAAAGCATCCCAAATCACCTCCGTTCCCCCAAAAACCTGTCGATCAACTACAAGGGGATCACCAATATACGTAATAGGGATACAAAACCTTAAAAATCATAAAAGGATATTTTCACATAAAAATAAAATCATCCTACATCCTGGAAAACATCATATCATTTGGTCCAGATCCATGCTCTGAAGTATCTGCACCATGATCATTGAGTAAACACATTCATGATCAATGATCAGTGGTTACCCATATCCTTATATACACCTCAGTTTTCCATCACTCCCACGAGGGGAGAGTGTCACCTCCACAATTTCGGGAACACATTTGAGGTTGTTATTATTTTATTTTTTGTAAAATCAATAACCCTCTATTTAACACCCCCCCTACACAATACCCTGACCAAACATCATATTCCAACATATTTTGTTTTCCACCAGGGTAAAAACTGCATTCTAAACTCAACTAAAATCTGAGAATTGGGATTTGAGACTCCACACTGGAGTTAAACCATATTTTCAATGAAACTTCATTTGTGAGATAAAATATATGAAATATATATAATATCATCACAATAAAGATCTCCTTGCCTAGAATACCACGACGACTCAACACAGGGCTTCAAAACTGTTCCGTGATATATACTAATTTCTTAAAGGATATAACAAAAGTCACAATAGGGAATTCAAGATATCTATTTCACGGGCCTTTGAGATAAATTCTGTTATGCCTATAAGCCATTAGAAATTAGTTCTAGAAATATGGATTTCAAATCCATAGGGATCCACTGAAAATTGAATAAAATATGACTAATGGGTTCTTATAATTCTTTATGGGGAAGGATGTGGCTCAACCCATTAGGGTGCTAGGATGTGTGAGTTGTTTTCAACTTGTAATCCCTTTACCCAGTACACACATCCACACATCCATATTTATTTAGAGACATGTATATAAATAGAGGTGCTTAAATATATTTATAATTATATATAAATAAATACAACTATATGTAAGTATATATAAATATTTATAAACACACATAATATATATAAATACATTAATTATACAATGATTTGTACATAATATAAATAAATTTATTTATATATATATAAATATATATATATATATATCTAGGTTTATATATATATATATATATAATATATATATATATTTAAGTATATATGTATGTATATGTAAATAAATATGCTTATATATTTTTATACATATATAAATATAGAAAAACAATTATAATTATAAATACATATAAATGTGTATAAATATATATAGAGTTGTCCCACAAAATGACATAGATGGTATAAAGTAAAAAAAGGTTCATGAATAATCAGAAAAAGATAAGGATTGAATAAATTATTGAACTAGCTCGGGTTAACCTGAAACATCACCCACTTTGTCCCACAAAAAAGATAAGGATGAAATAATGTAAAAAATGTTTTATGAATAATTAGAATGAGATAAACTACTGGAGTAAAATTTAGAAGAAGGGTTAATATTCTTAAGACATATAATATCAACAAAATATGGCTAAAATAGAATGTGAAACAAGATAAGAATAAATCAAGTCTCTATGATACCATCTTTCACCAATATCCTTCTTGCTGAGAAGGGGATGAAATCTAAGAGAAGTAATTTAACTACATGATTTCCCTCCCTTTCCATGTGTCCTACAAAACCAAATTTTTATACACCCAATAGAAATATTAGGGGATGCGGATAGAGCCTTGTAGTACCATATATTCAACAAGAATTATAATACCATGGAAATGTTATCTCTAGATTAAGAAAATATATTTTTAAAATCATTTTCATAGGATGTGCCATTTTTTAAAAAAACATTGGGTTTTCATAAAATCCATTCATATTCACATAATCCTTGGATAATACAAGTACACCTATTCATCAATAGATCCAAAGATAAAAAAATGATCAACTAATCCTAAAATGCACCAACATGCATGAAACCATGTACAAATGATAATGTAAAATATTGGGATCTATCCTATGAAGAAAAATACTTAAAAAAAACAAAGGAAAACTAATCCAAGAATAAAAAGAATCAAATTGATATTGATTACTACCACTATTTTTTTATATTAATAAGAGAAACCCTAGTTTCAAAACAAACACTAATGTGACATTTCCATTTTCCAGATACTCCCAAGGTTCTCAATGTGATATATTTTCCAAAAACCATTTGAAAACTATTCTAATAATTTAAAAATTATTTTCATAGTGAAGAATCAATTTTCAAAATCTTGAAAATCCATTTCATAATCAGAACCACCATTAATTGATTTCATCAAAATCATAGTGTTCACAAATATGGTTCTAACAAAATCCACATTAAAAATTGAATCACTTTGAACAAAAAACAATGATATCAAACCATTCATTTTCATAAAATAATAAGAATTAATATACAAGAACATGAACTAATTTATGATTTATAACCTTTATATAGAGACACCTACCTCTAGAATGGAGGAAAATAACTCCCATTAAGATAGAGGATTGGAAATGAGTAGATTAGGTCCTCACATTCCAAATTGCATAAGAAAAAAATGTTCAAATTTCTTTCAAACCCCTTAGAAATGTAAATTACATCCCAATCTAGTTCTAAAAAGATGATTAAAAATTTAATAATCAAGGACATGATAAAAGAATAGAAAAACATAGTGAAAATAGAATATACAATGAAAATATCATTTGATAACATTAGAAGACCACCGAGGAAGAAAGGGGGAGTACTCTAGATCCCTAGGGATTGATAGTTCAAGCCTAATAGGAAATAGGGGGTTATTAGATATAAATTAAATAAAGTAAAAATAGGATAATTCCAACTTTTTAATGGTTAATATATAGGAACAATATTAGCCAACAATATTATGAAAATGACATGCCTACAATGTGTGACAATTATAATTTAAAAAAGCATAATGTTACATATGGAAGAGCCAAATGGTTTGGGAAAAACTTTTAGAACCTATTAGACACCAATAAACAACAACCTAGATACCTATGTAGTTTCATATTATGTTGTATTGATTGTCAAACCATTATAAAACCATAAAACATTCCTATGGATCCTCACAGTTAACACACAGTTAGGACTAACCCTGATCCAATTGTTTTTCCTCCAAAAATATTATTTTCAACTCTCGACTCCGAAAAACCAATAGAATGATCTAACAGATCAACTAAACTCAGACTAAGAAATACAAGTGACCTGAAGAGAATCCAAATTCTCTCCATAATAATATCTTAAATCTACAGAAATAGATCAACATTATAGACTCAAATAATATAGATAACCACTACTACCTCATCAGTGATTCCTTCTCCCATGTATCAGGACATCCCATTTGCACTACTACATTACATAGATGAAGGGAATTGTTTTATAACACATTACCATTTCATAGAGATCCTTAATTTGAACTTATTACACAACCATAGTGGTGTTTAGATCAAGATCATCATTTTCCCACTCGATCACATGGGAAGGGTCTAATTGATACCTCCATAGTAGGGAAACAAGAAAAAAAATCAAGAATCAATGTTAATAAATAATGTTCAAGAGAGATTCCACATTACTAATTTATTCCAAAATATCAATGGAAATAGAAAAACTCATTGTCAACTTACCATTCTTACAGAACTGATGGTGTCCCAATATAGGTGAAACTCTGAGAATAATATTACCAGCAACCTCAAACTCTAGTGGATGACAATAAAGGTATTCACAGTATTTCTTCTAATACTATGTAAATAATAATATCCCATGAACCAATGTCTCTTTTTTGGTTGTTTTAATAACATATTTCAATCCATACAATGACCTATCTCCCAAATATTCCCTTCACACCCATATAATTCTTTGATGAGAACCATAATAATCAATTCTAGATAAATATTTATATATGAAAACTCAATTAGAGAAAGATCGGTTTCCAAAAAATTTACAAAATCATGAATGCATGACTAAATCATATCCTCAAGAATTATAATATCTTTCTCACTCAAAACATCCATATGTAGGTGTTATAATATTCTGAGTTTCAAATAGGAACCTATAACCTATTGAAATACTTTTCAAAACCTATCAGTAAATTGCTGGTCTCTTTTAGAATCAATTATAGATGGATCATTATGAATCCATAAAATCACTCAGTTGTATAAGAGATCGAGTTATTCCACCTTTATTGTATCTTTGATAGGGTTAAAATGAGATGATTTTAGAATTAGATCAATGATCACTGAAATATTATCTTTCTAACATGGAGTCCTTGTTTAACCAGTGCTGAATTTCATATTGATATCATCCCACTTACATACAAAAAAGAGGGAGGGTTGTAACAAACTAGTTTGTCCCTCATTATATGTCTTAATTTTCTATAAAGAATAGAACTGTGACATAAAACCTACGATTGATCACCTCATCCCTAGCCACTAATACTGACATTTCTGATCATGAAATATATTGACAGTCTTGATGTGTATAAGACAGCAATATTGATGTCCACTATACAAAAACCATTGCCTAAGAGATATATAAAAACATACCTACATCAGAAATAGAAAGAGCCAATTGGAGACCAAGGATAATCACCTCAGGACTCTCCATCATTTATGATTCTACCAGATCAATATTAATTAGTGTATATTAAATATTCATTGTAAATTATACAATAAAATTTTGAGTGAGCCTTCATAGAATCCATGAACACCATCCCACGATTACTTAACTCCCAAGATCATGTTTGTGAAAATAAATGATTAAAGACAACATTTCCATTGACTCATTAGCGGATTGAGTTTTTAATTTATGACTCAATTTTTCAGCCACAACATTCCCTTTTCTCACAGTATAAGTTATTTGAAAATCAAATGTCTAAATAGAGTCAACCGAATTCCTTTGTCACATGTTTAGATCACTCTGTGTAAAAAAATAATTCTAGATTTTATTATTAAAATGGACCATAAATCGCTCTCTAAAGCGATAGTAGTTAAAAAATTTATGTGTGTTAATATAATCTTTCAAATCAAGGTAATGTTTTGGGTAGTTATTTTCATGAGTATAAAGTTGGAGAGTGCTATTGGCCACCACCTACATTCCATGCATCAAGCACACCCTAATTTTTTACCATAGTCATTGAATTAAATGTCATAACCTGAACATGGTTCCAAAATAATTAAAATAGGATCCAATTTCAACAACATTATAAGTTACTCTAATTATATATTCATTTTTTCATTCCATTCAAACATAACTCCCTTAAGATTCAAATCCGTCATTGGTGATGCACGCCTAAAGAAGTCTTGAAAAAATTTCTTATAATAACTGGATATGACCAAGAATATAGTAATATAAAATACCCTCCTAGTGTTCCCCCAACACATTACCACATGAATCCTTTTATTATCCACTAATATACCCCTATTAGATATAACATTCCACACTAATTTCACTTTTTGGATCCAAAAATCAGATCATAAAATAATAACATATAAGTATTGTTCATTCATGATATTTAGAATGATATAAAAATGACTCCCATGCCCCTCAAATGACTTGGAATACTTTAAAATATAATAAAAAACATAATGAACATTTTTTTCTAGGAATTGATTAAATATGTAGTTCAATAATTCCATAAACACCACATAAGGTTCGGTGAGACCAAATGCATAACCAGAAATATACAATGCCCAAACTAACTCATAAAAAATATTATATATATATATATATATATCAACTTCTATAAACACAAACTGGTAGTACCCTCAGAGAATTAAAATCTTAATTAAAAGAATTATCCCATCTAAGTTGATTAAAAAGATAATCAATTCTCATAATAGGATACTCTTTCTTAATGGTCATACAATTTAACATTATGTAATCTATTTAAATATGAGGAAATAATGTACCTGATCATATGAGAGGATATGGTAAGCGTAATATGAAATGAATGGAAAAAATAAATCCCTTATCCTCAATATTCTCTATTGAAACATTAATCTCTTTTAAATAAATAGTTTCCCTAAGGTAAGATGGAATAAAAATCGAAATTTTACTCAATTTAGGTAAATAGTTAACCTGACAACTCTATGTGTTAGAAACCTAGAAATATCATAATGATAGACCTTGAGATATTCAGTCACCACTATACGAAGTTGGATGATCATGTGAGAGTCAATAAAATTAAGGAAAATTTCAAAAACGTTGTATGATATCGCTCTAGAATAATGAATATGATTCCCTAAACTCCATGATCTAGAGTCCCACTCTCCCTGAAATAAATGAGAGAGTCAATCAGGAGATAAGAACTAAATTTATTGATTATAACAACTGATTTGTCCATATTTTTGATAATACAAACCCTGTTGGTAATATAGTTGAAGATATAATGATAACGAAAAAAGAAACCCCATACTACTTCAAGGTTAACTATCATCACCCTACACATTATAAATTTAAAACCTTTATCAGATCTATTTCTCAAAGGTGTTGAAATATTAAGCATGAATGACATAAGCTCATAATTCATTGTGATATCATTAATTAATATTCATGATAGGAAATATCAAGTAACACCTGTAAGAAATAATTCCAGTATTATAGAGAATCAAATAATCCCCGTATCTATAACATTAGTTGACCCCCCTCAGATTCCACTGGTTCATAATCCATTGTGTAAATACACTCGTTATAAGCTCATCCCTAAGCATTTTTATCCATATAGAAATCCCCCTTGGTAAAAGGATAAGACCCTTTACACCTGGTAGCGTCAGAAAGAAGTAGTGTATCCTTGGGGAGAGTGCATCTAGACCCACTTCCTTTGAGACAAACTCCCACAAAAATGAATGAGATGACCAGATTTTCCAAAATGGTGATAGGTTTCATGTGTTTCTATAAAATTTGGATTGGTATAGATAAGGTACACAAATTGATAAAAAAACATATTGCTATCTAGATGGAGCCTTGAAAAATGGTCTTAAAGAATAACGTTCATCATTATTGTTTTGTTGGAAGAAGACACACCCTGGATAATAACTATAACAACGAAAGCTCCACCTAAACCCATTTTCCTAGCTATTTATACCTCCACTATAGAAAATTTTTCAACTACCTCCATAAATTAAAATATTCATAAGATAATCCTTATTGAATAAATAACAACCCTCATACCAATAGAAAACCTTTATGATTTTAGGGAATCATTCATTAAAGGATCAGGCGCTATGTTCATCAACTCAACGAAACAGCGGGAATACTCCAAATAAAAAAAATCCTTTGAAATAAGGTAATAAATTATGTATTCTTCACCAATCAAAATGACTCAATATATAATGGATAGTTTAATATTTATTTTGGCTAACGTCATAGTAAGTTCCCCATGTAACTTCTCTTTCTCGATAGAGTCCCACCATTTCCATCATGGTCCTTCAAGCATGTATGTAATGAAACAAACCTTACAGTCCTATTGAGTTCTCAAAAAAATTGAGGAGCCAGTCAATAAAATCAATCCACTATTTAGATTCCAAGGGTAGTTTGTAACCGTATAATATGGGTGGATTCTAATTTATTAATTCTTGTACATGATCCACTTCTCATCCCTAGTTTTCAACACTAGAATAACCTAATGTATGAATAATGAAGATAACTACTTCTAATAAATATGGGTCAAATAAAGGATTCACATTCAAAAATCTGCTCACAACTTCATGTCCATGATTTGAGAGATCACTTCTAGGAGGCATTGTATAATAAATATATACTATAACAACCGATGGGATTAATGAATGTTCTAGAATCAAAGAACCACTTCCAGAATCCAAATCATTACATTTATGCGAAATGAATTTAAATCAGGCAAGGATTCTATGAATGAATGATAAAATATTAAATGGAAAAGGTTCTTCAAAATAATCCCCCAAATGGGGTTCATTTAAATAACCCCAAACAAAAAGTTTCAAGCTTGGAAAAAAACCCTGACTTCTCAAGGTAACTCGGGTTCAGACACTAAAATGGGATGGGAAGACATACATCCCCACTTACAATCTAAATTCCAATGGTCCTAAATACTATATAGTATTTTATATGAACCAAAAATAGAAAATTTCTCACTCTTTTGGCTAGGTAATAACTTTGATAACATTTTGTAACAAAGCATCTCAGGTCATCCTAAGAAGTTACAAAATTTTTATCATCATATGATAATGATCAATGAAAAATTATAAAAAATATCTCACAAATAATAGGAAAGAGATAACCGTCCTAGTAAAATGATAAATAAGTGTAAAAAACAAGAATATATACAATATAAATCCAATAATTCTATAATATAATGTGTAACAAGGAAAGAGAAAACCAAGTCTACATGTGACCACATATCACCATAATTCTATCTCACTAAGAATTGGATGACATCAAGGAGATATTGGAGAACAACATGAATCCCTTGAAAATATCAATTTCCATAAAATAAAAATCTACTACCACATAAAAAACTTGAGTGTGAGAGAAAAGAGTTTCATGATATCACTAAATAATATATACAAAGTCTAGTACCATGAAAATTCTAGATGCATCTTTTTATAAATATATTTTATAAATTATTTGAAGAAGATGGGTCATTTTGTAAAAAATCCATTAGTTTTTTCATAATATTTTTTCAGATTCAAATTGTATAGGGATAAGACACGTACATGTAAGTTAACAAGAAATAATAAACAAATGTACCCACGAGTACCAAATAATTTTTACAAGTGAGTAACTAAGAATTATAAGTTCCAAAGTGTATAAAACCTAGAATAAATAACAAAGCACAATAATAGGATCTTTATTATGAGAATAAAATCATTGAAATTTAAGGGAATAATATGACATACATAATGTGATTCCAAATGATATCAAGTCCTTCCACCATCTATAAATATCCAAAAAGAGAATCCATAGTGGTGAAACAAATACAATAGTGACATGTCTACTTCTCATGGAACCTAGGGCTACCAATGTTCAATGTTTTATAAAAAAATGTTGAAAAGCATTTTCATATTTTAAATCATTTTTACAGTGAATTATCACATCTCCCATGCTTTAGAACACATTTTAGAATAAAATCTACCTTTAGGTAATTTCATTGAATACATATAGTGAATAAATAGTTTCATAAGGAAAACCACTTTAAAAATGAATCATTTTAAAACCAAATTTTATATAAAATAAATCAATTTTATAAAATCAAAAAATGTAATTTACAAGAAATAAAAGTAATTAATGAGTTAAAACCTCTATATATAGGCATAAACCATAAGAATATATTAAAACTAATCTCCACGAGAAACAGATATTGGGATTGAGTGGTTGTTGTCCTTATAAGACTAGATTCATTGGAATCATCATAAAACCAATATCAAACATCGTAGATCCCACCACTACAGACTAATTAGGTTCCAACGATATGAGGGGAGAAGATATCATGTGGGTATCTAAGAAGAGGATAGAAAAATGGATTGAAAATGGAGCATAATATGAAGTGATTAGTCATAACTGAAGGAAACCCACAAAGCAAGTATGAGGAGAGGCCAATGGATCATTGTGGATGGTTTATTTAGAGCCAAAAGGGGATGATTTTGTTATTATATATAAAATAAATTAATCAAAAAAATTTATAACATTTCAAAGGTTCATATAATGTAACATGTTTTGGTTTCATGGTTAGAAAAAACATATGACATCCATGCATGACCTCTGTCCATTTGAGAAAAAATAATACATATACATTGGGAAGGGATCATGATTTGAAAAAATCATTCCAAAATATTATGGAATCACTATAAAAAAATAAAGACACCCAAATTATTTCTTGGTGAGTTGTATGGTTTAGAAAACTTTACTCAAACCTTACAAAATATCTCTCGAGCGTCACAATTCTATACCACCTAGTTACCTAATGGTTATTACTATATATGTTCCTAATCCATACTCCTGAACTGTTTCCTCAAAAAATTCATGTATATAAACCTTGACCCTTGAAATACTCTAGAACAAACAAAAAGATAAATCAATCTCAACCAAATGCATTCCAGTGAATCAAATGGTGTCATAATCTAGAAAGGGACTCTATCCATATTGGGATTTTGGTCATGGAAGTTATCCATGATAATTTAAATTAATTTATATTCTTATGTTTATTCCATAATCTCATGAAAGAATCAAATTCCAATGACATATTTTCATGGATCATGATTTTTTACTTATGTCTCTACACCTATATTACCCATGTATTATATTATTCCAAAGAATTATATCTGAACATAAGGTTTGTGTTATTGGTTTCATTGGGTATGATTGTATTATATTAAATATATGATCATTGATTATGATTTCATACCCATATATTCAACTTAATCTCACTTATGATATTCAAATGATATCTCATAAATTAATATTTTTTAATTTGATCTCCCAATTTATTATATTTCCATTCCTAAGGGTAATTAAGAAGTGTATTATATAATTTTTTTACTAAAGAATATCTAGTGTGATGAATTTTCTATGAGATATTAAATATGCAACAACCCGAACATTTATGAATAAAATTCATTTTCAGTTAATTAAATATCTTATGGATAAATAAAAAACATGAACTCCTTTTGTTTTATTATATCTAATTGGATTTAAATGACTGTCATGTATCCTTACCATTGATAATATATCCATTGAACAGTGATCACATGACTAGTATAAATATAAGGTTTTATCAAATCCATTTGACACAGAAAAAAGAAGTGATATCCTCAACCAGTTGGATCGTACCATATAAATCCCATCTATCAGAGCTTCCGAGGGAGATAGAATTTTTTGGATTTTACCTAGACCAAGACCAATATAAGATCAATTGACATAATCATGAGTGAAACTATTTATGTGAGAAGTTCAAGCTAATCAAGATCACGGACCAAAACATGTTCTCCAAACAGCCCCTGAAAGCCCCACCGTTGCACAACTTACTCTTAGAGAATATGCTAGTGTAATAAAGGTATATGTAATAAGACCCTGTAATTATGATTATGGGAATTATTTTTTATATAATAATGAATATAATTTTATTTCAGTATTGTTACATTTTAAATGTTTTTTAAAGCAGAAATATTTTTTTTTGTTAATGTTAAAATTCATTTAAAAAATATATTTTGATAAATGAATTAATTTTTAAATTATATAATATTTTAATAAAATATCATTATTAAATATATTTTATTAAAAATAAATGATTTTTAATTTTAATGAAGTCAATTATAATTTTTATTAATGTTTTAAAATTGTTTTTTTCAAAACCCATCAATTTTCAATAAATGATGTTATTTATTTTAAAAGTGATAATTAATATATTTTGGTCATTATTTAGATAAAATGAAAATAATTTTTGGAATCGAGATGTCAATATTATCTTACAATGATTTTTTCATAATTTTTCTGAGACAGAGAAATTTTTTAGGAAAACATAAAATACAATAAAAATATATATTGTGTTTTCTAACATCATATTAAACCAATAGTGATGTAATTAAAAACTATAAAATGTTTCACTATCAAAATATATTTTTTCCATTAAAATATTTTAATTTTAGGTTTATTTTATTTATTTTATAAATCCTTTGTGAATCCTCCAAGACATATGAAATATTATAAGATTTTAAAATCATTAACATGAATGTGTGAATCACCAACCCAGAATCAAGGGAAATAATTTATTATATTAATCCCTTAGCCTTTAAAATCCTTCATACTTTTCATGTTTTTCCTCAGGTTATCCCATGAAATGATTAGTATGAAAGAATGTTTTGGTCATGTATAATTAGTTTTTAGTAAAGATTTGTATTTAATGTTTTATGTTGTCATGTAATGTTCATATTCCCTAAAGACACTAGACCTTTAAAAATTATGAGTTGTATTATGTAAATGTTTATGTAATAAATCATGTTTAAATATGAAATAAAGGGAAGGGTTGGTATAGATGGTGTCATAACATATGTTTATTTGTATTTGATATTAGTGAAAGCCCTTGTGATAAGACTAAGTATAAAAAAAGAATCCCTAAAATTTTTTGAGTGTAGAGAAACTGGTTTATCAAGAAAATACTTCCCTACCTAGATATGAAAAAGTAGAGGAGGTTCTATTATAATGGTATCTATGGTAAATTTATGAAAACACCACTTTGATCTATACTCAAATGAGAACTAGTGCACTTAAACCAGCCTTACTGTACTATTGTTTCGTCATTCCTGGGGGATATGCTTTGGTAAATTCCAATGCTTAGTACAAACCATTATTAAGGGGACTAAAAGATGCCCCTAAGAATATATTTAGTATTTTGATCATGTATAACATAGATCGAAGCATATAAATTCATTAGTTAAAGAGATAAATAACATTTAAATGTAATTATTTTTTTCATTGGATTCACCTGTATGTGAATAATAGTATAAAATATTTACCTGAAAATTTATTTTTATTCTAGTCAATGGCCTGTAATATGAGGAATTGGTCCAACAACTAATGTGAATATCAATGTGATGACTAATCTAATTAGATTCCCTATCTGATGGGAGAGGGAATCACAAATTTTTAAAGATACTCTTTTAGTTAACTCAAGTTTTTAATAGAAACTTGGATCAAGAAAAACATCCAACCCCCTTAATAATAAAAATTATCAATCAATATCTTCATGAGAAAAAGGCCACCAACATTAAATGAATCATTTGATCCGTCAATCATCAAATAGTGGATAAACTTCATTTTGAAGATATTGTCCATCCATCAGTATTCCAAAAAAGAGGTGTTTCTTCTGGATTATTATCATATGGAGGGTGAAGCAGATAAATGGAGGACATTAATAAAAAATAAAATGATTTAGGAAGAGATTTAGGCAATGGTATAGAAGGATTTCCAGAAAAAAGAATTGATAAATATTTTCCCCACACCCTTTTTCTTAATATGTAAAGATATTTCCTTGAAAATAAGAAATAAGATGGCGAATCAGTTATTGAGTATGAGGAAAACATCCCCATACATGTATGATACGCCTCTAGTTTTGTCGTTACATCCCGATTGCAAGGTGTACAGCTTCATTGGTAGGCTAAAACCAAGAACACAGAAGGCCATGGAGATCCACGACTTTGAATGCAATGAAAATATTCTCTGATATTTTCTCAAAGTATATATGGAGATCATCAAATCTCAGTGGTATCATGGTGATAAGAAGCTGGGAAGTGGTATTTAATTTTAGAGGTCTAAAGGATAAATCCAATGATGATATAAAATTATAGCACCAAGCTTGTAAAAAGTACAGAAAGAATCACCCTATAATTTTCTTAAAGGGGATGAGAAAATTCATTAGGTGTGGGAAGGAAGGGAACCTAACCAATGATTTCCGGCAAGAAAAACCCACTATTTCGATAGAGGAAAGGAAGGATCAGTTCGATCCTGAACTCATTATTCAGTTCTACTACTAAAAATAACCATGTAACATTGCATACCAGTGCCCTATGGAAAGGGTTTTATAAGGAAACCAATAACCTCCAAGGAAAAAATGAATGCTTTTGTCATCAATACCACTAAAGTGAATCCCAACAATGATGTGGTACATGGACACTGGTTATTCATTAAATAATAGAGAAAATACTTTTAAATTATGGTTTTACACATTATTTTATATCCCAAAATTTTATTAGAACAATCCAAATACAACCACAAATGAAAGAAGTAGAGATGTCGGTGAAAATGGAAAATGTGGAAATTATAACATCCTAGGCATATGACTCCACACATATCACAATTAGTATATTGAACATCCTAGTGAACCTCGTCATACTTCCCTTAGTTTAATTTTATACAGGTGTTTGAATGGATTGAATTTCCATATATAGAGCCTACATTAACTTCCACAATAGGTAAATAACTATCCATATGGTGAATTGACCCCTGATTCAATACGAGTGAAAGGATGGGGATGAATCTTCTTTATCACCATCATCTCAAGAATGGATTTTAATGCCCTATTAACACATATATATTTATATGGTGATTGAGTCTATGTAAGGAAACACCCCCAATGACATGCCTATTTTGAGGTAATTCACATGTGTGTTTCCCGAGGAATATCCTGGTCTTCCTCCTATAAGAGATGTCTAATTATCGATTAATATTTTTACTAGGGTGTTTCAAATATCCAATAATCAACATAAAATGAATTTTGTAGATCTTGAGGAGCTAAAGAAAGAACTACAATAGAATCTAGATAAAGTGTTTATACAACCAAGTGCTTTACCATGGGATAAATGAGTCCTCTTCGTCAAGATAAAGGATGGGTCAGTGCACCTTTTCAATGATTATCGTGAGCTCAACAAAATCATGATAAATAACAAGTATCATTTGGAACAGATTGATGACTTGTTCTATCCTCTATATGGAGCACTATACTTATCCATAGTAGCTATACAGTCGGTATATAACCAAGTCATCGTGAAGATGGAGAATATCCCCAAGACATCCTTTCGTACAAGGTATGATCACTATGAATTCATATTAAAGCCTTCCGAACTCCCTAATCCTGCAACAATATTCCTAGACATGATAAATATGATATTTATAGATTACCTCTACACATTTTTGGTTGTATTTATTGAAGATATTCTTATATAATTCCAAACCAATGAGGATCATAAAGCGTTTTAAGCACTTTACTTGAGACCCTGCAAATGGAGAAGTTCTATGAAAAGTACAACAAGTGTGAGTTCTTGTTTAAAAGGGTCTCATTATTTTGTAATATCTTCAAAATCAATGGGATATATTTGGATCCTTCCAAAACAAAATAAATTAAAGGATGGCCAATGCCGTCATCTATTACAGATATCTGTATATTCATTGTGTTAACTAGATATTATATCCAATTTGTGAGAAATTTATCATGATTTTCAAACCCTCTTACCAAGATAACTCATAAGGTAGAAAAGTTTTCTTGGAATTATTAATGTGAAGCATCTTCATGGAGTTGAAGAATAGATTTATCACTACCCTTATTCTAACAATACCCCCAAGTGGGAAGCTTTCCGTAATATTCAGGGATTCATTGAAGAAGGGAATGGGATGTATGTTAAGGCAGAATGAAAAATTCATCCCTTATTCTTCAAGGAAGTTGAAAATTCATGATCAAAAAAATCCCATGCATGATCTAGAGTTGAAAACAGTGATCATTGCATTTAAAATCTGGTGGAATTATCTCATTGGGGAGAAGTGTGAAATATATGGATCACAAAAGTCTGAAATATATTTTGACACAGAAACAGATGAATATAAACCAACGAAGATGATTAGAGGTCATTAAGGATTACAAATACTCAATCCGTTACCTCCCTAGATAGTGAAAAATGTGGAAGATTCCCTAGGTATAAAATAACCAACAATTATCTCATTTTGGATAATTGAAAAGGATCCAATCTTCTTAAAATTGATGAAGCTAGACTTGGGAATCATAAATATCGAAAAATTATATATCCATTCACAAATTATTTTTCAACATATTATTTTTGAATGGATAAAGGATTATCAAAAAGAAGATGTGGGAATTTAGATGAATGTGGAAACTATCAGAAAATGGAAATACTTGAATTTTGTATTTAATGAATAAGTAATTGTGATATTTGGGTCTAGAATATGTGTTTCATAAAATCCATTTTTAAATAAATAACTTTTAGATGGTTCAAATAGTTTGAATTTATCTTTTCACCCTAAATAGAAAATGATGTATCGAGATCTCTAGGAGAACTATTGGTGGGATTACATGAAGAAGGAGATCACTAAATTTACATCAAAGTTCCTTGTATCTTAGCATGTGTAGGTTGAGACACATAATTATATGGGGATTAAGCAACCATTTCCTATACCAACATGGAAATGGGAAAAAAACCACCATGGAATTTTTCACTGGACTTCCGAAGACATCCAAATGAAACAATTATATTTGGGTTGTTTTGGATTATCTTATATGGATTGTAGAGTTCATTAAAATTCATGAGGATTTGTCACTAGATCAGCTAGAACATATATACATCCTAGAAGTGGTAAGGATTTATAGATTACCACAATCAATTTCTTTAAATCAAGATCCATGATTCACCACTATGTTTTGGAAGAGTCTCCATTACACTCTAAACTCTAAGTTGAACTTCAGCACATCCTATGACCTTCAAAATAATATACAATCTAAGCATATCATCCAAATACATTGGGAAATGCTGAGTGATATCTCAATATACATGAAAGGTAGATGAGACCAACATATTCCTTTGGTGGAGTTTTATTAAAGTAACAGTTTTCACTCAAACTTCCAAATGGTTCCCTATGAATCCATTTATGGGCATAGGTGAAGAACACCAACATTTTCGGATGAAGCTGGGGGAAAAACTTATAGGTTCATAAATGGTTAAATAAATTATGGAGAAGTTTAAGACCATCCTACAACACATCAATGGAGCTCCGAGTTGAAAAAAGATCTATACTCACAATCAACTGTGTGACCTAATGTTTGATGATGTAGATACTGTAATCCTCTTAATATCTACATGGAATAGTGTTATGGGATTTGGGATGTAGGGAAATCTTGATCCATGGCACATCATCCCTTTTGAGATCCTTGATCACATCGGGGTTGTGACCAATCAACAAAAATTCCCACCGATCATGTCCCACATTCATGATTTATTACACGCATTTCTTTTGAGGATGTACATACTAGACCAATCACATTTTCTCAATCCAGAGGTGGTACCATTTGATAATGAACTTTCCTATTTATATTAGCTAGTGAAGATATTATATAATAGAGAATATTCTTTTAGAAATAATAAAATTCCCCTCATCAAAGTGTTGTGGAGAAACCACAAGTTTGAAGAGGCAATGTGGGAACTAGAGGAAGTGATGAGGTATAGTTTCCATCATCAATTTTACTGTATGAAAAAAATTGAGGGTGAAATTTCTTAAGGGGGGAGGATGTGGCGATCTAAAAGTTTATGAACAAAACTCTCATTCTTTTAATTAAATGGCATATTGATAAAGAAACACATGAACTTATTTTGTTTTAATATATAAAATTGGATTTAAATGACCATTATGTATCCTTACTATTGTTAATATAGTTTTGGAATAGAGATCACATTTCTAGTATAAATAAATGGTTTTAACAAATCCATTTGATAGAGAAAAATGATTTGATTGCCTCAACTAGTAGGATCAAACCCTATGATGGCCATTTATCAGAGTTTATGTGGGATATATCATTTTTTGAAATTTCCATAGAATAATCCCAAGTCATGATCCAAAAACATAAGCATGAACAAAACTGTTTATGGGAGAAGATCGTGCTCATTGAGATCATGAACCAACCCATGTTTACCGAACGACCCCATGAAAGCCCCACCATCACATACCTTACTATTAGGGATTCTGCTAGTATAATAAATGGATATGTAACAAGAACTTATAATTATTATTATGTGAATTATGTTCATATAGACTAATGAATATACTTTAATTTTATTATTGTTAGTTTGTAAATGAGTTTTAAAGCAAAAAAGCGTATTTTTGGTTAGTGTTAAAACTCGATTAAGAATTCTATTAGGATAAATTAATGGATTTTATAATTAAATAATATTTTAATAAATTATAGTTATTATATAAATTTTATAAAATATAAATGAATGTACACTTTTATTTGAAGTGAATTATAATTTTTATTAATGTTTGAAAACTATTTTTGTCAAGATCCGTCAATTTTCAACAAATGATGGTTTTAATTTTAAAAGCGGTAATTCAAAAATTTTGATAATTATTTAGAAAAAATGAATACTATTTTTGAATCATGATTTCAAAATTATCCAATGATGAATTTTTCATAGTTTCCAGAGAGAGTCGAATTTTTGGGTTCAAATTAAATACAGTAAAAATATATAATGTGTTTTTTAACATCATATTGATCCAATAGTGATGTAATAAAAAACAATTAAATGTATCCCATTCCAAATATTTGTTTTTCCTTTAAAATAGTTTAATTTTATGTTTATTTTATTTTTTTATAAATCCTTTGTGACTCTTCTAAGACATGTAAAACATTTACGATTTTAAACTCATTTCCACGAAAGTGTGACTCACCTCAACATAATCATGGGAAATATTTTAATATATTCATCCCTTATCCTTTTAAAATTATTTTTTCCACTACCCTTTTCATGAAACCATGGGAAAAAATCATGGGATGGATTGTGATTTTGAATATTTTAGTGTGTACTTTCCAAAACCCAAATAATAATGAATTCCGACAACATTCTAATATAAATCCACACATGCACCCGTTTCTCTTCACTAATGTTCTTTTATGATATTTAAACATCTTCCACATACTCCCTAGAGTCCTCCAAAGTCTATCCATGCTCCCATAAAGGCTCCCCCAAGCCTTTAGTATCATACATCAAAGTAAGGGGTGTCCCTCTCTCCTTTTAACTGAAGCACCTCTTTTATGTCATGCCTTTTAATTTCCATTTGATTGATTTGGGATATTTTCTTCCATAGATCATTACTTTAAATTTGATTTTAACATGATGGGATATTATTTTCACTCCCATTAATCTCTTCTATGGTAGTTTATACCCACCTGTTACTATACTGATATTTTGCAAGGAATTCTCTCTTCTCATTTGCACTAATGAATTTATTTTATATTATGAAATTAATACCATTTCAAAAGTTTGAATATTTTTTACCCAGATCCCCTTAGAGTCCATCTTATGTATAAATTATTATATTACCCTTTCTCTCTCATTAACCCAGTTTAGGAATTTCTATATGATTCCATTACGATACAAAAATTGCACCGCAATTTTCCATGCCAGAATCATCATGTAGTGAATACCATATCCAATCCCCTATAAAGGGTATTCACCTTTATGAACATATAAATAACTAATGGTGAATTACATGTATGATTTATACATTCCTTGATTGTATAAAAAATTATGATGTTGAATTAATCCATGTTATATGATTCATGTGGCATGCTTAAGCATGAGATTTGAATGATTATGAAGTGTGCATGCTGATAGCATTCCAATGCATTGGGTAATTTTTAGTAACACAATACCTCATATTCAGATAGGGGTTTACCTGATTATTTTATTGGACATGTATCTATCATTTTGGGATAAGGGTTTACCTAATTCCATTATGTTAATGATGTAGTGTTTTATGTTTTTACCACATTTCCATCTTATGGTAATCATGATATATCATGCCTTTATGTTCATGTTTCTATTATGCTCCATTGATATGAATACCTCCTAAAATGAATTGTATTCTTAATGTTATGCCTTTTATACTCCATTATTAGGCTTTATATCTCACGCTTTTCTAATGTATGTCCTCAGGTTATCCCATGCAATGATATGTATGAAGGAATGTTGTGGTCATGTAAATGAAGATTTCAATAATGATGTGTATTTCATGTTTCATGTTGTTATGTAATGTTCCTAATCCCCAAATACACTTGACCTATTGATATTATGAGTTGTATTGTGTGAAATTTCATGTATTAAATCACGTTTATATATGAAATAAAGAGCATATATATTATAAAATAATTATTGTTAAATAAGTAATTCTTGGTTTAGAGGTAGAAATGTTCATTTAGTGGGAGAGATATGTGTTTTATAATGTAATTATTTTTCATAATTCTATAAAAATAAAGACCGAAATGATAGTTAGTAAATGAGTGATGAAATATTTCAATAGATATTTTAATTATGGATTGATAGGTTTGGGATATCATTGTTGGTTTCAAAGAAAGAGTTTAAAGAATATATTTTTAACACTAGATCCGAGTGTTCTAGATTGGGGTGCTTTAATTGTAACTTGTACACATTAGTGGACTGATTTAAAACATAAAAATATTTTTTATTTTTAATATAAGATTCATTTAATAAATTTATTATATGTAACGTTTTTTTTGACATCCATTTTACATACATCATAATCAAAATGAGCTTTTAAGGAAAGAAAATTCTGAATGGACTTTATCATCACTACTGGTTAAATATTGTCTCCAATGTTAATACCCTGAATTTCTTAGAAACCCATCACTATATATTATTTTTTATGTAGAAACACTAATACCAAGGTTATATAAACCACTTAAACTATATGGGTATCACCCCTTCAGGTGCATCCAAGATGTTCCGACATTGGTTACTGTACATACATTCCATTGATTTTAATCGTTTCTCATAATCAAAACACCCATTAGTACCATGGTAGGTATTTTTTTAAACACATATTAATATTTATTGAACATAATTTTACATAATAAATCCATATATCATTGCATATTGATAAATCCAATAAGATCATTGATGTTCTTTGGTAAATTGAGTCAGCCCTTTTTCCATAATTCATTGTGGAACCAGATCAACATCCTTCTTCAGAACACTTTTTATTTTGAGGTATTTTATTTCTCCAAGTTCAATAATTTTTCCATGTAAATACATTATTAATGAATTAATTCTCAAATTAAACACTATCTAGAGCTGTAAACACCTTTTTTAGTAGGGTTGTTAGAACAATATCACTTTGTTTCATTGTGAAGAAAAATTACCCTTTTTATAAAGTGTGTCCTATCATATAAAACTAAATTCTTATAAAAATTTATTTAAAACCAAAGATAATAATTAAATAAATAATGTGGTTTTTTTTCAGTCCACATATCACATGTATTTATTATGAAAACATTACTTAGAATAAATTTATGTAAGAATGCATCTGTTTCGAGATCATAACCTTAGAATATAATAAGATTATGAAACTCCATCATCATTGATTGATTCCTATTTGAGATGTTATAATTAATCTTATTATAGATACCACTCCACAATAGTATTCTATGATAGGTTAGTTATTAAATAATTCCATAATCTCTCATATTATTAGTGAATTTTAAGATCAAGTATTCACTACCCTGATCATGTCGAATAATCATAATACTTTTTCCCAATATATTTTATACATGGTTATGAAACTATTTAAACATTTACAAGGTTTTTTACTTATATATTGATAAAAGAATATAAATATACTGACTAAATTCATTATTAAATGAAAAAAATGTATATAAACCTTGCACTGTTTTGTTTTCTCATTGGTCTAGAAAAATCTGTATATATGAGATCCAACAAACAAATAACTTTTTCACCTCCACTAAAATTTCATTTGACCTTATTTCATAATAAACATGATTTTCATGTGTAAAATAATTAATAATTAAATGTTTCAAAAAAATAATATCTATGGAGTCTTCGAATGAATTTCTCATTTATATATTCGAATTGATAATGAAAACGGTTGGTGGTATTAGAATAATCTCTGGCCATCTTATTATGAATGTTTTATGAAGTGTTATATATATCTAGATTTTATAAAAAAAATTATCATATTATAAATACCAAAAAATATTTAATTTTTATATATAAAATGTGTCTTTTTTTAATAGTGAATAAAACTAGTAGCTAACTTAAATAATATATAGAAATATAATTTCTGTTTATATAGAGAACATAATACTAGTTCTGTATTTATTCTATTAATACATTGGGTAGATATAAATAATAAGTTATGAATTATAATGATACAAATCATTATCTATTATTTACATTATGATCTACTTCACCACTTATAAATTATTTATTTTATTTGAGTCAGTTTTTATTAGCATAAATGTGTGTTTTAAAACTGGAATCCAATACCAGTGAGTTAGAGATTGAGAAATTGAACACTATAAAATTCATAATCAGATGCTCAGAATTCTCATATTTGGTAATAATTGTCAAGGATACATACCAATATCAATAAATCTTATATGTTATGTATACAATTGATCTTATGATGATTTTGATATAGTATACCAAAATCCAAAACCAAGATATATATTTTGGAGTGGATATCATGGTTAATACATTTTCATCATGGATTTTTAATGAATGTAATCCAACTAAAAATGATGACCCCATTAATCATACCCATTTTATGATTTAATATTCAACATTCCCTATGAAGTGAATATACTTTTTCATGAAAATAATCAAAATAGTTATTTAGGGGGAATGTCATCCTAATAAAAACTATTATGACTCCGAGATAATTGAGTGTACAACTCTTTGTCCATATCTATCGTATGCATATTAGTTGACTATATTACTCTAGTATCCCAACCCCAGGGACACTAGTTAAGTGTCACCTAGAGGAAACAATGGTATGTGTTTACCTAACCCTTAATATTAATCAAATATACCCCACCTCACACATGAAAATGCTTGGTCACTACACATTATCTTGAACAAGCTCGGAAGGATGATCAATTTCAGGATATGTGATTCATTGGATGGAAACAAAAATATATAATTTAGGCGGGATCCCATTGAATTTCTCACATACATAACATAAATAATATGCATATTAAATTTAAAACTATTTCATTATATAAAATCTTCATCATCTATTTTGATTATTTTTTTTATGAATTATTTTAATGATTTATATTATGAATATGTATTCCTTCCACAAAAAACAATGAGTTCCAACTACATTAATGTTCAACTCTTTTCATGACCCACAAATTTTGTTAGTCACCAAAATATATAAGCCATATATAATATTACATATCGTAATGTATCCTTTGAATAGGGAACCTAAAAAAATCAGTCAATACTTTAAAATAACATGAGATTGGAAATATCTATATGAGTAATCCTGGAGCCACTAATAGCCAACCCCTAATGTGGTAGTATAAATAATAAGGCTCTAGTATAGTGGAAAGTCCAAAAAAAGACCCTCTACCTAGGGATACATTACATAAGGGGTAATATAGTTCATAATAATTCTAAAACCTAATATCAACAAACATTATCTAACAACAAAATTTAAGATAGTAACATCAATTACAACCCATGGTTAAAATTAATCCTTTAATGTCAAACCTTGCATGTAATTCGGGGTATAAAAATCAATTAAAATTATTTTTTTCACATAAATTTACCATATGAAATTTCCATACATTATATAAATTTAAAAAATATCCATATACTAAAGGAATAAACAAATAATAAAATCATTATTTGTTTTCCAAAACATGAGGTAAAAATATAGAATTTTGACATTTAATCAATGCGTGAAATTATTATTTTTTAGATCTAAAACTTATAATTTTTAAAACATTTATAGAAAATAAGTACAATAAACTAAATTAATAGATTTACGTAACTTTGGGATTGAATTTTCACTTGATAATATGTTAACTCTTAATGTACAATCAAGGTTGAAAACCATACACTACATTATATCATAATGTAATTTCAAGAAAATTATCACACACTATGTTGTCTCTCAATGAAATTCTGACTAGGATATTATATTATGGTGTAGTGGGATGAAAGTTATGTTATCATATAATATTATTTTATACTTTAAAATCCATATTTTTTATTGATATAACATAACATCGAGAATCAATGCATCTAATGTTATTGAATATTTATTAATTAAGAGATATTATTGAGAATATGTCACCATATAAATAATTTTTTTACTTTTATAATAATATACCTAGAGGTTAAGTGGTAACCACTCACATTACTAATCCAAAACAATCCTGAAACTATTGACAATCCAAGCTTCATGACATGATTTTATATATAAACCATTTAAATGAAATCAATGAGATAGGGAAAGATGTCTGATAGAAACCATGAAAGTCACCTTGATCACTATTATAGATCCCCATGATGCCCCATATCATCTCTAATGACCCCCACCCACATGCCCTAGCTATTGAGAACACAACCTATACCCAGGATCCAAAACCGAACCAGGAAATACCCCTTTTACATGTCCATTTTATATTCACCATAATTATCATAATGAGCATATGATTTAATACAATTCACCATCACCCCATATTAAAATCATATTACCATCATTGAGGAAAACTGCACCACTAAGAAGAACATCAAAACCAACCACTGGAATCATGATCCACCACTATCAACGATGAATATGACAAATACCAAGAAGAAAAACTCCTGTGCGAACCTAATGTAAGAATGAATCTATTGAAGGATGTGCCTCCTAGACTGATGACCACTCAAACAACACATTCCAAAACCTTTTTGAATCCCTCCCCACCATGGCACCCCTAGATAGTCACAATGGTTCTTTATTTAAGATAAGGGTAAGAAAGGATCCCTCCAAAGTGAACCAATTTTTTTTCCAAGACTGACTACTCCTTCCTCTAGGACCCCCACAAAACAAGACAATCACTTTTTAACATATTTGAAACAAACTAGAGTCTCCAAACTACACATTGATGGTCTCCAAACTGTTACATCTATCCATGAAACCATGTCATCATCACTCACCATGAACACTTCATAGGAAATAAATTCATCATCATATATTCTAGAAGAATACTATCTTTTGTTCCATACACATCCTAAATGAATTCTAGTGAGTCTTCATTAGAACCACATATTCCCATCACAACACACATGAAAACATGTTTTTCACCTCGTAAAACACTATTGGACACTCTAATAACACCTCCCAACGAATCCTTATGAACCAACATACTAGATAGACCTTGGGGGAGTTATTCGACATGAATCATGGGAAGAGTTAAAGTGAAAGATGATATCCACAATGATTCCAGACCATTTCCATACCATTAAATTTTTTTATACGGAACAACCTTTTCAACATTACACAGTGTAAAACCACCATATAAATGAAAAAACACCTCAAAAAATAGGTTTCCTTAAACATTCACAATCCATTCCTCCTGGGAAATTGCCAATTACTTAGCCAACCCCTATAAAACCAAAAAAACATGCACTCTAAATGAGGTGAGACTACAATATGAGTGTTATCTAAGAGAATACGAAGAAAAAAATAATGAATCAACTGAAATATGTGACCAAAATCGTAATCCAGAAGGATATTTCATCATTAGAATGTGTGAAACTAATATTCCAAGATAGACAAGGGAAAGAAGAAATATAAGGTGGAATCAGAGGAAATTATTTGAGAGGGGAGGGGAGATGATACTGGATAGAAATTTAAGGCTCCCCCCTCTATATCACCTCCATGGTGGAACCGAAGGATGAGTGAGAGGAGATATAATAGCAGTCATAGGCCACATCTCTCTTTTTTTTAATAGTATCGTCTTTTGGATAATATGTTCCCACATAAAATAATGCAAATATTTCAAATCATATACTATGTTATAAAATAAGGTATTGATGGTAGACAAGAAATTTTATATTATCATCTAATCATAAAATCAAAGTATCTTTTTAGATTATGTTAAGGCCTAATATATTTTCAAGTAGTAGAACCTCATACTATGATAACATATTAAATAAATCCTATCAAAATTACCTATTAATTTATGATAAATATTTTCTGCACAAAAAATGTGAAATACTAATTCGTCAAATAAAATGGCTCAGATACCACGAATAGGTTTGAGGTTCCCATATAATGAACTTGTAAATGGAATAAAAAAATGTAATTTACCAATCTATATTTAGTAGTTCAACATTATATATGAAAGAAAGAACAAAACATTTGAATAGCTTCACTATTGTAAAATCATTATTTATTCTTTGATGAAGAATGATTGACAGGGGTCACTAAATAAGTTAAAACAAATATTAATTTCCCCGAGGATCAAATATCTTCATTTAAAATTATTACATCCAATATCAACAAATGGGTTCTAGTGCCTTATCCATGCGACTAAAATGATAATGGAATAGAAGAGAGTGTTGTATTAGCTTACATGAAACCTGGGAAAACCAAAATTAATGAATGTCTTCTATTTTATAATATTCCCCAACACTCTTCATTAAATCATATCGTCAACCATATTGAGATCCATCTCGTGGAACCCATATATTATTTCTAGTTGAAGTATATTACTACTTAAACATTTGTAATGGTTCTTTATTCAAAAAATGATTCAACTATCTGATTCATAATAGATGAAATAGTGTAAGAAATATGTAATAGTTCTAGTTGATAGACCATGTAATGTTAGGTATAACCTAATCATAGGATATACATCATGTGCATACTAGAAAATATTTCCAACAACATTACCCAAGTTTTTCTAATGGAAACATTAATGGAATATCCTAAATATATTGATGTGGGTCAACTATATATCATTTTAGTGCACATATAATAAAAAGAATTAAATAATGGAGACATACAAAAAATGGTATCATGTCATTTCATGATCCTATCTCTAACACCTTCCATCATTATTTCTCAATAATAAATTACCAATACCATAACCTTACCTTCATCCTAGTTCATTAAGTCATTAATTCAATCATATTGAATATTTAGGGTATAGGTACAGTGTAAAAGAAGATCAATGATAGTGCACATAAATTGGGGGAAGATTTATGAACCCAAAAAATTAATTTTATGGGAAAATTATATGGATTTTATAATTAAAAATAATACTATGTCATAATATGCATTATCTTTTGAAAACAACAACGAATTGAAATTCATATTGGAAAAGTAACCCTCATAGTAATGGTAACATAAGATTCAAAATAACATAAGAGGGTTACCAATAAACTGGTGTTATAATATCCTAAAATGAAATATATTTATTATAATTTATGCTAATGTGGTAGTGAATAAACCATATAAATTAAATTTGGGTGCACAATTTCAAACATGTCTCATGGAATTGAAAATAGAGACAAATAACTCGTAGAACTATTCAATCATTTGAATCAAAATCCCATGAAATATAAAATGTGAGATGGATTATTTAAAACCATACATTTGATTAAAATTATGATAAAATATATTCATGGATAATATATACACCCAAAAAAATAAATAATATTTGGGTACACAACATACCTCAATTACTAAAAATTGAAATGAAAAAGAGTTACCTTGTTTCTCTATAATATTGAATGTATTCGAACCTAATATAAAATAGTACTATCTATCATAATATTAATTTTAATATATTTATTCATACAAATTATATTTTATATACTTAAATTAGGGTCATTAGATTTTATATGTAGGTTAATTATAATTTATTTTAAAAATCATGCATTGAAAAACATAATTGTTCCACGAATGATTAATAATATAAACATTAGTATCCATTCATTGATACAGAGTTTATAATTCATATATTCTTTAAATAAATATAATATATAACTTATATTTATTTATAAATATATTATTTTATAATTGTTTTAGTTATTTTATATGAAATTTGAATCGATGTTGGCATATTTCGATAATTCTAGCAATAAGAGATGATATTTCAATAATAATTAATATAAATAATATATATTTTTAAAAAATAAATAAATATTTATTTTCTTAATTATTTAAAATTAAATTTTTATTTTAATATCCATATTCATCCATGATATAGTTTTATAGTGTCATTCAAGTACTCGGTTAAAATAACCTAAACAACAACCCAATATAACTTGATTGGGGTGTTTGATTAAAGAAATGAATAATATCACTATAATGGAGTAGTAATGATATTATTTATATTTTTATCTGTTTTTGTTATATATTTTAATTTTTTTTGAATCACACTGAAAATAATATATGGAGAAATAAAAATGTTACTTCGTTGAAGTTGTAGTCCACATATACGCACAATGAACATTCTTTTTTACTAAATGGATGATAATGAGTAATAGGGGTTGTTATACTTATATAATAACAATTCATTATAATAATGATATTTATATCAATATATTAATATCGTTATCTAGGTTTTTAATATAAATATTAAGATGAAAAAGTTGTGGATTAAGTGATACTCATGTTAGGACCTTAAACACTATTTTGAATGTATCCCATGAAATGAAGGGACGTCAATAAAATATAGTGAAACAGGGGATTTATAAACATATAGGGACAAATATTTTTTTTAAAATAGGGATAGTTTTAAATGAAAATTTAAAGGTAAAGTAGATAATTTTATGGGTAAAAATGATCCTCTTTTATAAGTGAATAAAATGACATGTTTGTAAACACCCATTATTTTTCAATAAAAGAATGATAATATTTTTGGGTGAATGTCTATAAATGTTTTCAATAATGTAGTTTGGGGAGAGATAAGGTTAATAAATCACATTCAGATAATTTTCAAACAAAAATTAATCATTTTTCTATCATTTTATCGCTTATATTTTTTTTCATTTTTTCAATTTTTTTTAGTTTAATAAAAAGTTTTTAACAAATAAAATTATGTTTTAATCAAGAAATAAGATAACATATCAAATTTATTTTTTTTATTGTAAAAAAAAATTTAATACCCATATAATTTAGCTATATTTATAAATAAGTAAAAAATAATTTTTTTATATTGAAAACCAATTTCGTTGAAAAAAATGTTGTTTTCCATTAAGTTTTCATGATCCTATTTAATATTGAGTATCCAATGAATGAGTGTTATGATATTTATAAATAGTTTTTTTAAAATTATGTTAAATTCATTTTTATATGATATTATTTCATCTTTCAGATAAACATTACATAATGATAATAAATCAATTCTCTTATAATAATTTTTTTACCATTTTTATGGTAATTAACATTAATCCTAGTAGTATTATGTTTCCCCCTAAAAAATTTAAATTATAAATATTAAATTAAAATAATGTTTAAAAATATAAAATAAATTGGTTTATTCTTAAATCCTATATGTGATGAATTTTTTTAATATAATGAAATACAAAATGGCATTAAATAAATATTACTTAATATTATAATACATTATACATGAGTTCTATTAATTCAATATAGAATTTTTAAATGAATACTTTTTATCTATAAATTTGTATATTTTTCATCTAAGGAAAATTTCTATAATTTTTTTGTAATATTTACTTCATGATAATGTTTTAATAATTAGATTACTAGTAAAATTTGTATTTATTAATATTCACCTAAAAATCATATATTATAGAAATACCATAAAAATTCATCTTCCGAAAATTTTTATATGTTTAATCCAAAAATAAAATTCATTTTTGGAATCCGGGTTTAATTTTTTTTAAATTTATTATTTAAATGAAAATACATTATGTTATGAAGAAATAATTTAATTGAAAAAATGCCAGTTATAAAGTTTTTTTATCTTCATATTATTCGATATTAATTTTTTAATTTAAATATTAAATATATAATATATTATATATTGAAACATTATAAATAATAATAATAATAATTTAAAATTTCTTGATTTAACTTATTTATACATTAAGTTGGTTATTCAGAATGAATAATCATACTTATTATTTATCCTCTAAATGTATGCACTTTTCATTGGTTAATATATATATTTTCATTTGTAGAGGTTTCATTATTATTATTATTATTTTAATGATCATAAAATATTTTGCAAATTGTTTTAGCTTGGGGTGTTTTTGTTGGTCAATCTATCATAGTTATAATTTATAGAAAATATTATATTAAAAAATCTGAGGTTATTACATTTTACCCTATAAAATAATGTTTTCCCTTAAAATTTCATTTATCGATTACTAATGAAGATAATTAATGAAATTATATACATTATTTTTACTCACATATATATTTTTATATGGAAAAAACATATTTACTATCTAAGCATATAACAAGATTAATTTCTTCTTCATTATTAATTATTATATTACAAAATAATTATATACAACGATTATATATTCTAGAATAACCTAAATTTCCATGATATAAAACCATAGAAAACCATAGATTACATAAAAAAACTAACTCTATATTTAAACTTAAAATTTTATCTAATAAAGTCTAAAATCAAATGCGAGAAAATATATACCATAATTCCAAAAGTTCAGTTACTTCACAAAAAATATCTTGAAACACTTTTTTCATTACATGAACTTTTAATCCCATTGTTTCCAATTATATTTAAATTAATTTCTCTAAATCAATATACCAATTATCTCATTGATCAACCACTTTATATTAATTAATCACATATTAACTCGAATATTTATCCATCATAAATCATGTTTCAATTTATAGTTATCTACAAAGTTATTTACTAGCAATAATATAACTTTTCACGTTTTTCAATACCATGTATTATATATTTCTAAACATTTAAAGAATAAATACTAAAGAATATTCCATTTAATTTTTATATAAACTACATAACAATTTATTACAAAAAATATCAATTATAAAAAAAATATATCATATTACTTGAATCCCTATACATGAACACTTTATGAGGCTATCTTCATTACCATGCTCTACTGAAATATTCCTTAATAACTTCATACTAGAAAAAATTGAATCTTTTCCAAAAATATATTAATATAAATATAATTATGTTTCTATCATTAACATGATAAAAATAATTCTGACATTATATATATTAACTAAAAAATTTACTTTTCCTTAGTAGTTAATTTCTTTATTCTATCCGCTTTTACAAATAAATCATCTTCTCATTTTTTTAAAAAAATCCCTTGGGTGCCTCTTCCCACATTTTTAATACAAGGAAATTAACATCTATTTCTATTATCATCCACATATCCAAAAATTATATTTCATCAATCCTTATCCTTATTGATGTATTTGGACACTCAAATAATTCTACATGGTCTAAAGTAATTCTGGATGGTTTTTTCATAATCATTTGATTACTACATTATAATCATATCATGTTAGGTTAATCATTTGGAACATATCATGATTTTACATAGTATCCATGGTTAAAATGTTTCCATTGTGATTAAACCATTAATGCAATTGAAAGGGATATACATGAGTGATAGATAAATAACATAATAAAAGGATTATCACAAATTATTTTATTGAGAACTAAAAATTTAATATTTCTACTATTTGGGAAAAAAATTATCATTCATTTCAACATAAATAAATTTTGGTTCAAAATGGGTTTCTTTTTTTGGGTTTCACTCAGACTCCCTAAAAAACTTCCTTTTCATAATAAATCCTTCATAATAGATTGCAATGTGAATTTGATTGAGCAATGAATATACCCCAATTATGTCAAAAGTAGTGTCTGATTATTCATCATTTCCATTAATTTGTTTAATATTGAGTTAATAAATAATAAAACCATTTTGAGGTTATTACCAAAAAGAAAATCAGTTATTGATCATGCATCCACTTGTAGTGTCAATATTGGGATGTTATTTCTAGGAAAACCACCGATTCATTACATTATAAAAAAATCTTGATGTTATCCTACACTTACACATATCCCTTAGAAAAATAATTATGAGTTTTAATAAATTATTATTATCTTAATTTCTCAAATAAATAATATAATATAAAAAATAAAGAAACCCTACAGTGATACAAACTATAAAAACATATACCTACTCTCTAGGTTTCAGCTCTAAAAATAATTCCTTCAAACACTAACATTGATATAATGTGAGAAGAAGATGTCATTATTTTATAAAAATCAAATATAAAACACATTACATGCCCAAAATAAACCCAAAATTACAATAGATAATGTTTAGTTCCATGGAGTATCAACTTCGTGTGAAAATTTATCCATTATTGAGCTACACTGGACTCTCTCCTAGACCTGAGACATATTACACATATCATAAAAACATGGGGAAATGGAAATGAATGAAATGGGTGACATAAAACACTGGGTAAGGTTAAAAATTACTGATAACGGTCAATGATTATAAGTGTTTATAGGATGATTAAATGGGTATAATTAAAGTAGATACGGATATCATACCCAATTAAACATATATCATAAAACACGATTCATAGAATATGATATTTCATAACATAATAATTGAATAATACGATTGTGGAAATTTGAGTCAATTAAAATGATCAATGATATTCTAAAATATTCATTAGAATAAGTATAATATTTTGTAGTATTCATAATAAAAGGAAAACATTGTGAAAAATTATATGTGAGTCCAAAGATTTCTGTTGTTAAAAATTAATGCATGTCTACCCATTTATGTCGTGAAATAATATTATTATTATAGCGACAAAGGATTAACATATATTGATATTACATCATTTTATGTGAATTTTTATGATATTATAATAATATATTCTTGAGGACAATAATAGTTTACTGTCTTTGGAATCATGGAAAAATATTTTATCATAGTGAAATATCTTCAATATCTCTCATAATGATCTCCACCATTAGTACTTCTACCTAAAAAGTTTATTCAAAACATGGGGATGGGAAACATAAGAATGTGGTGAGCTCACATGCTCAGTAATAATTAATAATCAAATTGCGTCGTTATAACATGAACACAAGGGTATGTAACATGAGTATAATATTTGATGATCGTACCCTACATATTAGAGATAAAAAAAGTGATTAAAATTTCATAAAACATGAATCATAAGAAAATAGAAAACATAATCCATTAAATAATTACGTAGGAATACAACTTAAAATTATTAAAAAACGTAAGCATACAATAACCATGTGTCAAGGAAGCCTACCAAGGACTTTGTAACATGTTACACATGGGTTAATCCCCTGTGTGCCTACTTCAGTATTGGGATTCGAACTCATGTACCATTTTTTGGGAATTGTATTTCCTCCCATATCACCTATTGCTTCTCCCTTGGGATCTCCTCACATGTACCCTATTATTTTGGTCTTGGGAGGTACTTCTGTATACCCTCTTGTTTTGGAATTAGGATTTCATCCCGTATACCCACATGTATTGGGATTGGGATATCCTCATTTGTGCCCTCTTGTTTCTGGCTTGGGATGCCCTCCCATTTTATAATTTATCCCATTAAAAATTTATAATTATCTAATTCATTGAAGGGAGATATAGGTCCCACCCACCACAAAAATAATAATACCTACATGTTCCGCAAAACATTCATCATATTATGAACCATTAAATAAGATGGGTTTTATAAACATCGAATAATAATCAATGAAATAAAATGGGTATCATTAACATTTCATCATTTTATAACCTATGGAAAATATATAGGTTTCATAATTATTTCATCAGTGTATAACCCATTAAAAGAATAAGGATTCATAAACATATTACCCATGAATGAGAAATGGGTTTCATAAACATATAACTCGTGAATGAAAAATGTATTCAAAAAAACCATGACCTCAAGAATAACTCATTTAGGGTAAGAATTATAATGGAACCTTTATATCATTTCAATGAAATGAATTATTTACATCAATGTATGTCATAATAGAAAGACAATAATTTCAATAGATACCTTGAAAATATTTCTTGAAAAATATATCACTTCTTCGTTTAAAAATAAATTTTAATGTATTAAACCATATGAAAATAATTTTCATAGAAGATATATTGAAAAAATACAATGAATACCAAAAATCATATTGACAACTATTTTCTAGGAAAACATATTGAATATGTTTCAAAACCTTTTAATTTTTTCCTTTGAAAACACCTTAAAATAATTAAATGAAGGCTTGAAAATGTTTTGAAAACCATTTTATTGAATATACATTGCAAACATATATAGAGGACTAGAAATAATTTTGAAATAACTTTTCCATGAAATCATAAAAAAATAGTTGAACATTATTTTGAAGGCCATTTTACTTCAAAATTTAAAAAATATTCTTGGAAATATTTTGAAAACTATATTCCATTAAAATAAATCAATGAATCTTGAAAAAAATTTAAAAACATTTTTCTTTTGAATTAGCTTCAAAAATTTATAATGAAATATTTGAAAACAATAATACATTTTTTCAAATTATTTTTCATTTAAAATTGTCTTCATGGATCATTTGATTACATTTTTGAAAACAAATTTTTAAATCATGGTTTTTGTAATAAAATAGATTTTCCAATGTAGAGAGTGATACGATCATATATTTCATCGAAACATATTCTTCATTATCTTAAGTACCAATGAATGGGAAGTTTTAATAATATAAGGATATATCATGAATAAAAAAATAGAAGGAAGCACATGAGTTTTCATAATAGGTGTACTATAAGGTTTCATCAAAAGAGGCATAATAATTAATAATCATGAAAAGATATGGGATTTTTTAATAATCTTTTTTTAACTTGGTTACTTAGGATCATACTCCTCATGTAAGAAAATGATATTACATGAATAATAAAATATCATGAAAAAGATGAGAATCAATATATAACTAATTATTTAGAATAATATATACCTCATTAAAAAACATAGGTTCATAAAAAACAAATTCCTCAAAGAAGGTTATTTGAGACAAAACTACATTACTGATTTGGTATCTTCTGAAACATTAACCCTAGGAAATAATGATCATTGAATGGAGATGTAAATTCCAATTAATTTAATTATTATAATCATATAATACATGAATGGGATGAATAAAAACCACATAAAAGGAAAGAGTTGTTAATAAATCATATATCTCATGGAAATATAAATTGAAATGGAATCCCCTTACATAGTATCTTTAGTCTCATCATACTCATTCAATCCACCTTTTAATTGGATAACTCTTATTTTATTGTACCAAAATTATTAATTTTAAGAAATATACCACAAATATTGGCTTCAAGGAGTAAGGTAGTGATTTTGTGATGCTTAATAGGTAAATCATGGATGATCCTAAATGGTTTGAGATGTGTGGAGAAGAGGGATATGTGGAGGGATTTTACAGAGAAGGAGGAGTGGCACTCTTCTAATTAGTTTAAGTGAAAATACCATACACATATTTCAGGTCGAATTTATATCAAATAATGATCAATATTATAGAAAATTTATTATAGGGTTGATATATGTCCAGCCAATGGATTTTGGAAAGTGAATAAGTCGATTTGTGCCTTAAGGTTATGGTTTTGCCCCTTGTGATGTTTTATTTAACCATATTCGATGTAATTAATTTTAATCACTGTCAATAATATTTTTTATAAAAAATGTTTATAGTATTATCCATTATAAATTATTCAAATTCTAAATATGGCATCCATTTTTCTAAATTATAGTCACATAAGTTCCAGTAAATAATTTAAAATTAATATCGCTGATGGGATGACACTGTAGGTTTTTTTAGTAAAAATGATCAACCATTTTCTATGTTTAAAAATACAATCTCAAAGTCAAATTGGATCGAGTGACCTAAATTGGATTAATTTATAAATTTATTACCTAATGATAATTTTAATTCAATTTTATATATAATTAATCCTTAAAAATTAATAAAATAAAAAAGTATTTTGTAATTAAAATCCAATATTTTTAACTATTCATTAAAAAATGAAACCTTACATAAAAATACAAATAATTTATACTAACACAATTTTTTATTTTTCAATTCAAAATATG
The DNA here is from genome assembly GCA_963277665.1 of Viscum album. Taxonomy (NCBI): domain Eukaryota; kingdom Viridiplantae; phylum Streptophyta; class Magnoliopsida; order Santalales; family Viscaceae; genus Viscum; species Viscum album. The sequence goes on from OY728141.1 coordinate 662,572,536, forward strand.
AATTTTATTTTTTAATTATTAAATCTTTTAAAGTTAAATAATTTTAATTTTAATTTTTTCTCCATTAAAAGGGTGTAAAACTACCTTTATAAAAAATTGGTTTTTACGCATAAAATTAGTATAGTTTATATATTATTTATATGGAAGATAGTAGATGAATAAAAAAATATTTTAATAAATATATATAATATATATTACATTAATCTCACATAAAAATTGTAATTTATAAAATTTAATAAGTTTAAATATCATTGTGAATATTATAACAATGTCATTTTCATTTATATTCTATCAATATCCATATTCATTTTTAATTAATTGGTAACCTATGAATTCATCTTGTATTTTTATATAAAATATATTATTATAAATTAATTAATAATATTCATATCCTCTAATTTAATGGCTAGGTTATATCTTATTATTTTAAATAATAACAATTTAATGAAAGAATAATGTGTGGAAAAAATATGTCCTGTGTGTTTTTTCAGCCACAAAAGAAATTCATTATTGCATGCAACACAAGATAACCATGATGTTATGTATATAGATAGATAAAATTTATATTTTTGGTAGAGCATGTTTAACATGGTGTTGCGTATAATGAAATCCAAAATTGTGTATTATATTAAAATAAACTATTTAAGTGTTGCGTGAAATGAAAAATATCAAAAAGATTTAATTATTTCGAAAAAAGAATTTACTGAATTTCAGGGTGGTATATTCAACCACCCTTAAAATGAACTTCTCTCACTAAATTCATCTATGTTATCTGAGGATTATTATTTTTAATTTTCATTTATAGAATCACACTTCATAAAAATGAATATTATTAATTCCCTTAAAAATGGAATGTTGGAACCATAGTGGTTACCCAATGTAACATATAAAGAGGTTTATACATAGGGAAACATAGCTGGGAAGTGAAAAAATTTATATGGAAAAATATATAACTATCATGTTCTTATGGATAGTGATAAATAAGATGTTCATGATAATATTTATAATAAAAAATCCCTAAATTTATGAAGAACTAAGGGACCATCTAATTCATCGGAAATGGGGTTACTAGGATTACATTTTTGGATTATTGAACCTTTTTCACAATGTAAAATGATTTTCATGAAAATATTCACTTTCAAGATTTCAGGACAACCTCACCCTTTTCTATTCCATGATCAACATAACCTCTTTATCCAAAAGGAAGCTTAATTTTTCATTCCTGAACCAGTAACAGATCAAGATATCTTTAATATTCTATCTAATATGTCATCAATTATCATCAACACCATTTTCTATAATATTTCACCCAATTTTCATAAATCCTCATGTTGTAAGATAATAAATTATTCTCATAAACTAGAAACAAAGTTTAAATTAATCTATCCATAAAATTTTAACATAATAACCCATCCAAAAGATGAAAATTCAAAGCTTTAGAAATAAATTCATGAACTTAGTTTAACATTTATCCCCCATATATCATAAAGTACCTCTTTCTTTGTCAAATTCCAAACAAGTGAATAAAATCATTGTATATTTTCTTAAAAAATGGTAATAACATTAATGACCATAAATCCTTTTGGAGGAAATGAATTATTATTTATTCCAATGATTACACGATATTTTTTTTAAAAACATGAAGTTGTAAACATCATCCATAATGGAAAAGGCCATTTTTTCAAAAATCTATTCGAGGGTAATCCATACCGTCCAATTTATTTTTTCACATCCAACATATCTTTATCCAAAGAACATTATATCAATTTCAGGCCTTAGTTAAGGCTTACATCTCCGTAATCAAAATATCAATATTCCATGAAATAAATTTTTTATATATCCATCACCATTCAATATGTACTTTTAAAATATTTTTTTAAAAATAATTATACATTTCATGATTCCTATAACATTATATTTGAATTCCAAAATGTAGGAACTCTGTTTTTCACTCAGGTATAGATCCTTTAATTTTCAGTCTAAATCCTTACTTTGGACCTAATGTATATGCATAATAATTTAGTTGAGGTTCCTAGGGTTTTCAAGGCTTATTAAAATCCCGAAACCCATCTTTTTGGAGAAAATAGACATTGTAAACAATTTATAGAAAACATGTGGATGTTGTTTTTTTCGGACAGAGCCACCTTGAATGGATGGTGGACAGCCGTGTGGTCTAAATATGTGAGTGCCCATTTTTCCCACGTATCTGTGAATGGATGGCACACGATTTGATCAAACCATATGAGGGACGAATTTATGGGAAAATCTGTCTCACATGGTTTGCGCATGGTTTGAAAAAATGTCCAGATTAACTGTGTACGTGCTATTTCGTAGGGAAATTTTCCTTTTTCCCTTAATGATCTTATTAAGTCACCCATTCCACCTTAATCTGGGATTAAGTGGGATTGACCTATTTCTCTCTCAATTTGGGATTTTTTGAAGATCAAACACTCAAATCAAGTGATCTCCATCATCCTATATCTGATCAAGCTTATGTTCATCACGTTGGATGCACAACAGTATGTAATCGATTCCCCTTCAGTTGATCTGCTTCTACTTCACTCTCGTCATATGTATCTTCATGTAAAGTTTTTCACTTTTCATTGATATAATCCAATCCAAGGCAAATCAAGGGCTGATACTAGATGCGTAGGATCGTACAACAATATGGCGGGTGGGCTATAACTCATCCCTAAAGTGCATAGATTTTGGAATGTTCATGTGGGGCCCACCGATCCCATTAGGGACAATGTCTTAAATTTACATTCCATACTTTTACTTGTTAAAATCATGTGGTTATTCTCTTTCCAAACATTTGATTAGTTGTTAGTGGTTACACCCACAACCCAATACGACTAATGTATAAGGTTATTCTATAAATGGGGTTTTATTATTGTGACACGTTTGAGCCACCGTTCAGGTGTTCCCCTTCTTGACCTTCCTAAAGGTGATCCTTCCTATAATAAATAGTGTTTTGAATGAGGATTTCATAAGGGAACATACCATTTATTATCACCACATGAACCGCCTTAGGTATGTGCTTCAAATGATTGTTAAATGTGAAATGTGGAATGGAAATTATACTAAATATATAACATGGACATATTAAAAGAGATTGAATAAAGGGTACATGTCTGTAGCAGCCCATCCATTTTGATGGAAGGTAGTAGAGTGACCCTCAATAAGTCGGCGATCCTCAATGGTTAACTAAGACATAATTAAATGGTTGAATCTCTATATGGCATTTCCACACTAATTAAAGACAAGTCATGGACCAATCAATAAATGATTTTAACACTAATCGACCCATCCAAGCTAATTTAAGGAAAGAGTTGAACCAAATTAATTATTACATGATTACAATATCAAATAAGAATGGACTGACATGAGTTCTCTGAGAATTCTGAGAGGGGATGACCTTAGGTATCAGGAACCCCTTTCCTATTAAAGGACGTGGTTTACTTCGGTTGATACACACCTAGATTCTAGTTCTTGTATTTTCCTTGGTTTCCCAGTATACTACCATAGGGTCCCCTTTCATTATTTTATGATACCTCAAATACACTCCTTGGATTCGGCATTGACAAGTAGTTTCCTCAGATGCACTCCTTGGACCCATTACTTGCTTAGCCCCATTTTAGCATGGATGCATTCCTTAGACTCCGTAGGTGCCTTATTGTGGAATTCCTTGGATTATTCTCCTTGGAGTACTCTCTTTCACCTTATCTAGACTCAGATACTACTCAGTTAGATTTCTATGAGTATAGGTTACCATGTTTATTACCGTGGAACTCCCTCACTGGACATCATTATCAGGTATCCTTATTATGTCGTGAGACCTTGACTAATTATACTATCATGAGGTGATGTCAGTGTTGGATAGGCCTCACCTGACCTATTATCATTAAATAGTAAAACATAATTAATGAAAAAATTACTTGTTCAGACACCATCTGAGGGATGAAGCAGGTACTTGGGCATTTTGTTACATTGTATAGTTTTCTTTAACATATATATACATTGTTGCACACTTTAATATTCCAATTCACGGGATAGATGTTATAGACACCATTGATGGTGGCCCACTGAGATTTATCTCCCACCCTTTACAGGCATCATTCGGTACGAGGAGTAGATTACATGGTTTCAGGTATTGACCAATGGAAGCATACATCATCTAACTCTTGACTGTGTACTGATTGGATGGAGCTTGATATCATATGACCAAGTTGGATCTCCGGATTCTTATAGTTGTATTTGTTTTCCTTTACATTTTATAAAATGTTATATAAACTATATTGTATCCATTCATTCCAGTTTTCTAGTGACATGAAATTTCATCATCATTGTTCAGTTGGTACTATTTTGTTTGTTCTCAGTAATCTACGACATCAGTTTGCATCCGCTTTTTATTTATGTTGATTATGCAATTTACTTTTCCTTTACATTCCTTTAATAATTCTGCACTCTATTAATGATGGCATAGTCTTCCCAGAAACACACCTTAGGTCCTTTCTGCTAGTCGGCACCCTCTAGCATTTGGGAAGATTCTCTTGAGTCCATGTGACCCATCGAGCTCGGGGAATCCATTATGTGGCACTTGAGTCTAGGTCATCAGAAAGTGGTATCAGATGTGGTTTTTTTCTTTACAATTTTTAGACAATAAATTAGAGAATATTAATTATTGTGACTTGGTTATCAGTCAAGCTCGGTCATCATGAACCCATGTTCGTGGTAAAATCCAAGTTACCCATTATACAATTCTGGTTCAATTTTCCCTATATTAGTTGATATTATTTCACCATTGGGTGACACACATTCTATATGGTGTTGTTTATTATTATTATGTTGACAAATTTTTTTATCCATAGCTCAATGATATGAGGGAATGGTTCATTTCTACATGCATCATTATAGGCACCTAGATTTCCTTTGTCATGCATATTGCCATGGAATATCGGTGCATCTCATAGATTTTCATTTCTTGATATGACTGGGATTGTTGAGTGATTTTGTGATTTTTTTATTGCACTTGTATTACATTGGTTATGATTGAGTGATTTTTGGTCTCAATTCATGAGGTGTATGGGACCTCATGGGTTTGTATGATTAATTTACTGAGTCAATCAATTATACTATAAATAAATGGGTGTCATTTCGGGTGATAAGTGTATGGGCACTAATTCAACAGATATAGATATCCATTATAAAGGGAATCCTAAAATATTGAATGAATTGGTTGCACATAATTATCCCACCTTATCATGATTATGATAGGTAATGGAGTGAACCCAGAAATTAACTACAAAATGACATGAAACTTATACTTGAGAACATCCCGATGACTGGTTGTCTAAGAAGGTAGTTTGGGTAGTATTTCTTGGGTTGTGAGTTATTCATAAATTTAGTTTCTAATGGTGATGCTATCATATGAACCTAATCTTTTTCTAGGATTCATCTGTGGAATTTGTAAACCAATGTTGCCACAACGTCCTTGTGTCATTCTTCATGAGGGTGGTGACATCCATGCTACAGACATGGTGGGATCAGAGCTTCTAGTCTTACATCCCTGAGTGTGACTCGAGGCACCAACGGTTGTACCAGATACATGAAATGATGACCAATTCCATGATAGTTTCCTATGTTTGATGAAAATCCATGCAAGGTGCTCCACGGGTTGCACCTACATTGGCTGATCTGACTCATGAGTTCCAACAGTAGCATCCTCCTACTTTTTCAATGGATTGGGGTTCTCATAAAACTGAGTCATGGATATAATCCATGTTTTCTATCTTTGAGCATCTATAAATTCCTCCATAGTGAAGTGTCATGCTTAATACAAACATGGTTCATGATTTGGAGAAGAAATGGTGAGATGTTTCTACTCAGGCTTGTTGTCATCATGGCATGTTAGGTGTTGATTTCATGACTGCCTTCTATGACCAATTCATTCCTCAGGCATTGAGGGTTTACAGAGCCAGAGAGCTCAAGCATCTTGAGTAGGGTTATTTGACAATTATGGAATATTCCACATGTTTCCCTGATTTATAATGCTTTTAAACACTTTTAGATGGTGTTGATCTTTCACATGCTAGACATTTTGAGTATGGGATCCAGTACACCAACCGAAGTCAGGTGAATGTCTTTTGACATCCTAAAATTTCTTAAATAGTTGATCAGACCTTTATCATTGAGCATAACCTAAGGGATGGCCCATGTACCAGATTTAATGGATCAGTGTCCTGTTAGGCCAATAGTTATCCAGGTGGTAGGAAACGTTCCCTTGAGATTTTTTGTCAGGGTAGTGGAAGCCAGAGTATCTAGTTTGATAGCTCTATGGTGTTTTATCAGTGTTGAAACCTAGTGAATTAGAAAATTTAATTAGATAGAGACCCTATAGAGTGTCATGCATGTGGCTGTAAGGGTTATCTTTATCATTTCTGTAGGAACATTCCACGATCATCGAGTGGAAAAGGGTTTGTACCTGCTCCACCATGAAGAGAGAGTTATTTGATGCCACATCTGGAGGGGAGTTGGAATATTACCTGAAGGTCTAGATGAGGAGGAGGTCATGGTCGTGGTAGTATAATCCCTAATCAACAGCAATATAAGTTGAAAAATTATGATCATGGTAGTCCATCTATTTCGCATGCACATTGATCAGGTCAGTTGCATTCTTTACAAGTGATACCTAAGGATCATACTGTAGCACCATCTATAGTACGGGGAACTATTCTAGGAGCCTCTACTATTGTCTCTAATTTTTTTTGATAATGGAGATGAAAACAATTTCATTTCTGTATCTATCATGGAATGTCTTAGACTTGAGATACATTATCACTATGTCATAATGATGCTCGATACAAAGCTAGGTGTATGGTAGAAAGGAATAAGATGGTGCAGGGACTGTCCCCTTGAGAATGAAATATACCCTTTCTTTTGGAATATTTTTTTTCTCGAGATGATGGGAAACGATGTCATTCTTGGGTTGGACTGGTTAGTACAATATCCCACCTTTGTAGACTTCTACAACCATAGGGTTTCATTTACATCACAATAAGGCAACATTTATCTTTTCAATTGTGAGTGGGACGTCCAGGTTGGGAGAGCTGGACCAAAACATCATGGGCTATGTGAAGTGACTGCTCCGATTGAAAATATTTTCATGGGGGATTATGGGTTGCTTCAAACTTATTTCCCTCCAGTTGTCGATCATTTAAAGGAAGTCATTCCTGATGACTTTTTTAGATTACCTACTTATAGAGAGGTAGAGTTTACAATTGATCTTTTTCTGGGAGCATCTCTAGTGTCCATTCCTCCATATAAGATGAAAACTTCAAAGATTTTGGAGCCCAAACTATTGATAGAGGACCTAGATTCCAAAGGATTTATATGGACTGGTACATCCTCTTGGGGTTCACCCATGCATTTTCAATGAAGGCGGATTGAACTCCTTGTCTATGGGTGGATTACATAAGGTTGGACCAGGGAACGGTCAAGAACTGGTATCCACTTACTTGAATATATGATCTCTTCGACCAGATCTGATGAGCAAAGGTGTTTTCAAAGATCTCCTAAGAGCAGGATATCATTAGGTGTGAATGAGACCCTCTGACATACTGCTTACAGCTTTCCTTTGAAGGTATGGTCTTTATGAGTACCATGTTATGTCATCCAGTCTTATGAATGCTCCTTCCATATTCATGGATTTCATGAATAGTGTTTTCCACCCCAATTTAAACTCTTTTTTCATGGTCTTTGTGGAAAAAATCTTGGTGTATTCTCACACATGTAACGAACATGTCAAACATCTTGATATCGTCTTCAGTATACTGAGAGAGAATCATATTTATGCCAAGATTGATAATTGTGACTTATGGATTGAAAAATTCAACTTCCTGGGTCATATTATTTCAGAATCAAGACTATTCATTGAGCATAAAATGGTTAGTGTTGTAGTGTCCTTAGAACAGCCTATGAACTTGTTGAATATCAAGATTTTCTTGGGGATGGATGGTTATCACTTGTGATTCATACAGGTCTTGTCAAATCATTATTCACCTCTTACTAGACATACAATGAAGAGAGTCATTTTCTTATGGTCAGAAGCAAGAATGGAAGCCTTTTAGGAGCTAAAAGGGAGGAATGTCTGGACAATGTTTTTGATTCTTCCAGAACCTGTTAAAGGTTCTGTTGTCTTCTGTGATGCATCATGAATTGTCCGAGGAGAAGTGTTTATGCAAGATGACAAAGTTTTTTCATACATATATCCAAAGGTGAACCCTAATGAGATAAATTACTCATCGCACGACCTCGAGCCAGCAGTAGTGGTCCAGGCCTTACGTTGCTGGAGATTTTATCTATTGGTAAAGCACATTGTGGTGTATACGGACCACCAGAGTATCTAGTATGACTTTTTCCAATGTGGATTGAACATCAGACATCGAAGATGGATCAAATATATAAAATCCTTTTATTTTGATCTTGCCTATATGCCTGGAGAGGGCAATGTGGTCACTGATTCACTGAGGAGAGAAACTCAAACACAGGCTTTACCTGAAGCCTGTGATGAATGGATGTTAATGGCCCTCTTTTCTGAACTTCATATAGAGTTTCATGATAGTCTTGATCAGTATTACTTATCACAAACCAACTCGGGATCCCTATTAACCCAATAACAAAGTTGACTCTAACATAACCCGAAGGGTATTCTCGATCCCCACATCTCGGTGACTAGAACCTGGTCTCACACAACAAGAAAGTGGGTACAATTTTTCCACATACAATGCAGAAGAAAAGGAAAAAAGACAGTATTCCTAACAATAGAAACTCCACTATGAGTAATGTCCTAAAATTCAACAAGGCATAAACTATCCCAAAGTACTACAAAAAAATTACCAAAATGGGAAAACAACCACGAGGTCCCTAAGGAAAAAACACACCAATATCAATGCTAAACAACTTTATCCATATCCATGAGATCCATTCCCTTTGGTCGAACATAGATGGAGAATGTCTACAAACACCCGATGGTAAAAGTAGGGTGTGAGCTAGAAATACATGTAGGGTGTCACCACATATTCTATAAAACATTCCAACAATCGATTAACCCAAAGAGTGCATTAAATATTAATGATAAATATGTTTTAAATTGTAAATCATAATTAAAAAAATCAGGTTATACAATTAAAATGATGGAAAAATGATTTAAGAAAAGGCTTTACAAAATGATGTAAATTTTCTAAAATAATGGTCTAAATAAAAACATTACATAAAACAGTATAAGTAAAAACAACATTCATGCAAAGCAGTTCAAAAACATTAGCACACATTTATATATCAAATACAAATAATCAAGAGAGTGAAATGGTCATCTTCAAATTGGTATGATTGTATTAACCATCTATAGGAATCTATACTCTCTAGAACTGAGATATCCTTATCAATCTATTTTGTTTTGGAATTACACCAGCGAATGAGGCATTTTAAAGAAGTTTTAATTTGTAGATACAAGCAAAACCATCATTGTGATGATGCATGCCTTCCCTGTAATGACCCAAACATTCACTAATGGAAATCCATCTTGATCTAATTAAATGACTTTTTATGTAAAATGTTTATATTAAATGTCAAATTCTTTGGTTTTATGTTAATAATTGAGACTGTTGTTAATATAGCCATTGAATAGTGATCACATTATTAGTATAAATATAGGGCTTTAACAAATCCAATTTACTCAGAAAAAGGAAGCGATGCCCTCATCTAGTAGATGTTCCCCCTACGAAGGAACTTTTTCCTAGGTCAGAAAGGAGGTGGAATCATTAGGCTTCACTCTTGACCAAGCCCAAGCCAAGCATGAATATTTCAAGCTTGTGTGGGACCGCCTATGAGAGAAATGGAAATTGATAGAGATTACCACCCGAGAAATGTTATTCGAGCCACCCCAAGAGTCTGTCACCATCGCACACCTTACTCTTCAGTCTTAGGTAGGTGTTATAAGGGGTTATGTAATAATACCCTTGTACTATGGTTATGAACTTTATTTTTTTTATAATAATGAATATACTTTCATATTATTATTGTTACCAGGTAAATAGTTTTTAAAGCACAAATAGTGTTTTTAGTTAATGTTCAACTAAGAAATCTATTTTGAAGAATTAATGGACTTTTGATTTAAATAATATTTTAATAAAATATTATTTTTATTTTGAAATTAATTTTTATTATATATAAATGATATTATAATTTTATGAATGCAATTGTAATTTATATTAAGGTTTGAAAGAAATTTTTGGCAAAACCAATGAATTTTCGATGAATGTCGGTTTGTATTTTAAAAGTGAAAATTAATATATTTAAAAAATTATTTAGATAAAATGAATATTATTTCGGGAATCATGTTGTTGAAATTATCCAAAGGTGGTTTTTTCATAATTTTATGAGACAGTCAAATTTTTGGGTAAAGAATTATATACCGTTTAAATATATAATGTGTTTTATGACATCATAATGACACAATAGTGATGTAATAAAATAATATTAGCCTTATGTTCATACAATATATGTTTTTCCATTAAAATAATGTGATTTTGGTTTTTTTTGACTTATTTTAAAAAACATTAATGGACCCTTCAAGACTTATTAAACGTCTTGTCTTTTGAAATTGTTTTCCTTAGGAGTGTGAATCACCTCCACATAAGCAACCCCATTATTTTAAGAAGTTTGGACTTTTGTCTCATAATTTTTTTCCACTTCCCTTTGAAAAAAACCATGGCCAAAAATCATGGTATGGTTTGGGGTTGAGATTAGTTTAATGTGAGGTATCCAAAACCTAAATAATAAAGAATTCCCTAACCTTTCCTATATAAACCAACACAAGCTCCAACTTACTCCTCACTCAAAGCCTTTGGAGTTCTTCCAACATCTTCCCTACTCTCTCTAGAATCCTCCAAAGGTTCCCCAAGCTCCAAATAAGCCTCTATCAATCCTTTCTCATGCCTTTGGAAGCACACTTCAAAGTAAGGGTTTTTCTTCCTTTCTCATTTATGTCCAATATTCTTTAAATTGTTATGCCCTTTCAATTTAAATTATAATTTTTGGGGTATGGTTTCAAACCTCCCCCGTACTTCACTCATTATGATTGAATGATGTGAGACCCCTTTCACTCTCATTAAATGCCTCCCATGTACACTCGTTACTATACGGAAATTCCGAACGGAATTTCTCTCTCCTCTTTTATATTCAAGCAATTATTTTGTACCATGACACTAAATTCCATTAAAATTGTAGGTAAATGTCTCTATATGACCCCCTTATAGTCCATTTCATGTAAATATGATGATACACCCCTTTCTCTACCACCAACATTTTTTATGAAATCTTACGCCACGTCGTTACGCTGCCGAAATTGCACCATTTTTCCAAGCCAAAGTCATTGTGTAGTGAATACCATGCCCATTTCTCTATCAAGGGTATTAACCATTATGAACATTTACATATTGTTTAAATAATTTCATGTATTAATTCAACATTCCTTTATCATGGAATAAATTTTTATGTTTTATGAATCTATGTTATATGATCCATGTGGAACACTTATGCATTAAATGAAATGATTAAGAAGGGTGCACCCTTATAGCGCTCCAATGCATTGGGTAAAGTATAGTATCATGATACGTCATGTGAAATGGGTGTTTAATAATTATAATTTAATTTCAATGAGTTTTTACTCATTTTTCATGTGCAATATTTACTCATTCTCCATGTGCAATGAGCCTTGGCTCATGCTAATTCCATGTTAAGTGTTGTTGCCACATTTACATGTTAAGATTATAATGCTTTATCATGCCTTTATGTTTATTCTTATCGTGTCCTCTGTTGTTATGCCTATTTTATAACATGTATTGTATTCCTCATGTTATTCCATGATTATTCCCTTACTGGGCTTTATAGCTCACCTTTTTCTTATGCATGTCCTCAGTTTATCCCATGCAATGCTATGTACAAGGGAATGTAGTTGTCATGTAAATAAATTTTTCAATAATGATGTTGTATTTCATGTTTTAAGTTGTTATTTAATGATCCTAAGCCCCAAATACACTATACCTCTTTATCTTCTATATAGTATCAAGTGGTTTTTATGTAATAAATTATGTTCAACTGTGTAATAAAAGATCGGGGTTTTCACAGTGGGTATCAGGGGACGGGTTTATTTATTTTTGGGATTAGGATTAGAAAATCTTAGTGAAGACTTATAGACATGACTAAGTATAATAAAAAAATACCTAAGTTATTTTTAGTATTGAGTAAGTGGTTTATCAAGAAAATTCATCCAAGTCTGGATACGAGCAGGTAGAGGTGGCTTAAATCATTAATAACATAGACTGAAGCCAATAGATTCAATTGTTAAGGAAATAAAATTTATTTATAAGTTGTTAGTTTTTTCCTTGGATTACCCTTTATGTGTTACCCCTAAATGTTATTTTTGTCCAGCCAATGGCCGGTAATAGGATGGCATGGGCTAAAAATAGATGTGAAGATCAATGTGATGATTGTACTAATGAGATGCCCAATCCAATGGGAGAGGGAATCATGAACTTTGTCACGCTTCTCACTCAGCTAAATCAATATTTTAATAGAAACATGGGTCAAGAGGAATTTTCAACCCCCCCCCCCAATAAAGAACAAGTCTCTCTTGAGAGGTTCATGAGACAAAGGACTCCTACTTTTAATGGATCATTAGATCCCTCAATCACTGAATAATGGATCTACTCCATTGAAAAGATCTTCTCCATCCTTCAGTGTTTTGAACAAGAGAAAGTTTTCCTGGCCACTTATCATTTGGAGGGTGAAGCTGATCATTGGTGGACATTGATAAAAAATAAAAATCTTGAGGAGGAGATCGAGGCGTTGGAATGAAAGGATTTCTAAAAGATGTTTTTCGATAAATATTTTCTGTGCACCCTCCGGATTAAGATGGAAAGATACCTCATTTCCCTCATGAAAAAAGAAGGAAAATCTATTGGAGTATACATGGAAAACATTATAAGGGTTGCATGATGTGCTTATGGCTTTGTCATTACCCCCGAATGTAAGGTTGACCACTTCTTTGGTGGGCCGAAACCAAGCCTTCGGAAAGAACTGGTGATCCTTGACATCGACAACTATGATAAAATAGTTTAGTGTTCCGTCATGGATGAAATAGATATCAAAGAATATCAGGGGTATCACGGGGATAAGAATTGTATGGTGGAAATCAATCTTGGTGGTCCGATGGATAAATCTCATGGTGCTAAGAAGATCCAGCACCCCATTGCCAAAGGTTTAGAAAGAAGCACCATAGAAATTGTCTGAAGGGGATCAGGAAATGCTTTAGGTGTAGAAGATAAGGGAACATAGTTGTTAACTGTTGGCAAGAAAGACCCACAACTGTGACAGAGGAGAGGAATGCTTCGTCCAAACCTTAACGTGTGGTTCATTGCTACAACTACAAAGAACCAGGGCATCTTTCAAATCATTTCCCTAAGATAAGGGTTTTCAGAGGCAACCAACAACCTCCAAGGTAGCAAGGGAAAGCTTTTGCCATAACTACTACCAAAGTGAACCCCGAAAATGATGTGGTGACAGGTACTCTAGTTATTCATTCAAGAATGGTGAACATACATTTTGATTTAGGTTCTACGCATTCTTTTAAATCTTGAATGTCTAGTAGAAGAATCCTAACACCACCAAAAATCATGGAAGTGAAGATGTCGGTGAGTACGGAAAATGGGGAAATCATTGAATCCCATGAATATAACTCCTCCCCAATCATAATATGTGGTTTAAACTTCCTAGATAACCTTTTCAAACTCCCTCTGGTGGAATTTTATGCAATTCTTGGAATAGATTTTCTTTCCTTATATAGAGCTAGCATAAAAAGCCATGAAAGGGAAATCAGTCTCCATATGGAGAATCGACCCCCGATTCTTTACAAGTGCAAGGAGGACAATGAATCTTTTTTTGCTCCATCATCTCAAGAATGGATATTACTGCCCTATGAGAATGCGTATCTGGCTCAGATGATTGAGTCTAAAGAGGAAAACATCCTAGAATATATGCCTATTGTGAGGGAATTCACTGAAATGTTTCCCGAGGAATTGCATGGACTTCCTCCTAGAGTAGATGATGAATTATCAATTGATTTTATACATGATTCATTTCCAATATCCAAGACTTTGTATAGAATGGCCATTGTGGAGCTTTAGGAGCAGAAGAAGCAATTACAGGAGATCCTGGATAATGGGTTTGTACACCAAAGTGCTTCACCATGGGGTGCACCAGTCCTCTTCATCAAGAAGAAGGATGTGTCAATGCACATTTTCATCGATTAAGATCAACTCAAAAAAAATCTTGATAAAGAACTAGTATCCTATCCCACAAATTTATGACTTGTTATATCATCTTCAGGGAGCACAATACTTCTCCAAGGTGGATTTTCTGTTGGGATATTATCATGTGAGGTTGAAGAAGGAAGATATCCCCAAGACTATTTGCGTGCAATATACGGGCACTATGAATTCATAGTAATTCCTTTTGGACTCACTAATGATCCCGCAATCTTCATGGAATTGATTAATAGAGTCTTTAGAGATTACCTCGACAAATTTGTGGTAGTATTTATAGATGATATTCTAATATACTCAAACAATAAAGGAGGATCATAAGGAGCATCTGAGAACTGTAGTAGAGACCTTGCAAAAGGATAAGCTCTATGAAAAGTACATAAAGTGCGAGTTCTGGTTGAAGGAGGTATCATTCTTGAACCATATAATCACAAGGAACGGTATATCTATGGATCCCACCAAAACTGATGCAATTAAGGGGTGGACGAGGCCAACATCGGTAACAGATATCCATTTCTTCTTGGGGTTAACTGGATATTATCAATGATTTTTGTGAAATTTCTCACTATTTTCCAACCCTCTAACCAAGATAACTCGAGAGGGAGTAATGTTTTTTGGACTGATGAATGTGAAAAAATATTCAAGGAGTTAAAAAGGATCTTATCATTGTGCTCATACTCACATTACCCACAAGTGGAGAATGTTTTGTGGTATGCAGTGATGCTTTGAAGAAGGGCATAGGATTTGTGTTTATGCAAAATGAAAAATTCATTGCCTATGTTTCAAGGCAATTGAATGTTCATGAATAGAACTATCCAATACATGACCTCAAGTTGGCTGCAGTGATCTACACTTTGAAAATTTGGTGGCATTATCTCTCTTAGGTGAAGTGTGAAATATATATAGACCACAAAATCCTCAAGTATTTATTCACATAGAAAGAGTTGAACATGCAACAATGAAGATGGTTATTGCTGATCAAAGATTATGACTGATCAATCCATTACCACCCTAGTAAAGAGAACAAAGTGGCAGATTCCCTATGTAGAAAGAACCATGATATTATATCATTAATGAGAATTGAAAAGGATCCAATCTTCTTAGAATTGATGAATATGGACATGGGAATCATATATAAGGGAACATAATCAATCCTTTCACAAATATTTTCTCAACCATCTCTTTTGGAAAGGTTAAAGGATGATCAAAAAGAGGATGTGGGAATTCAGGAAAATGTGGAATCTATCAGAAAAGGGAAATCCTCAGAGTTTAATGTTAATGAAGAAGGAATTGTGATATTTGGGAAAAGACTATGTGTTTCATCAAGTTCAGAGCTAAAGAATGAACTTTTTGATGATTCACATAGTTCGAATTTCCCTATTCACCCAAGAACCACATAGATGTATCAAGATATCCGAGTGCATTATTGGTGGGATAATATGAAGAAAGAGATCGATGAATATATATCAAAGTGTATGGTGTATCAGCAAGTGAAGGAAGAGAGGTAAAAGTCTTATGGTATGGTGCAACCATTTCCCATACCAGAATGGAAATGGGAGAACATCGCCATGGACTTTGTCACCGGAAATCCGAAGACATATAAAGGAAACAATGCAATCTGGGTTGTTGTGGGTTGTCTTAAAAAGGCTGCAAACTTCATTTATATTCGAGAAGATTTCTCACCGGATCAACTGGTATGGATATATATCAAGGAAGGGGTAAGGCTGCATGGAGTTCCACTATCTATTATGTGTGATCAAGATCCAAGATTCACCTATATGTTTTGGAAGAGTCTTCAACAAGCTCTAAATACTAAACTGAACTTCAGTATGACTTATCATCCAAAAACTAATGGCCAATCCAAGCGGAATATCCAAACACATGAGGACATGTTGAGAGCATTCTCAATGGACTATAGAGGAGGATGGGATCAACATCATCATCTGGTTGAGTTCTCTTATAATAACGGTTTCCACTCGAGCATCCAAATGGAACCATATGAAGCCCTTTATGGGAAAAGGTTTAGAACACCAGAGTGATGGGATGAGGTCAGTGAGCAGAAGTTCTTGGATCAGAAATGGTTGAAGAAATGGTAGAGAAGGTGAAAATCATTCAGTAGTATATCAAGGCTTCCCAGAGTCGACCGAAGTGTTATGCAGATAATGTTGATGATACCTTGAGTTTAAATTCGGAGACATGGTATTTCTACGAATATCTCAGTGGAAGAAGGTCATGAGGTTTGGAAAGAAAGGGAAGTTATGTCCAAGGTACATCGGCCCATTTGAGATTCTTGGTCATGTTGGGGCTATGGCCTATCGACTAGAATTTCCACCTACCATGGACAAAGTACCTGATGTCTTTCCTGTATCCCTATTAAGGAAGTTGTAATGGCCCAGACCCTCTTAGCCCATTAATTTTCCAAAAGTGAGGCTCCACCAAAACAATGGCACCATGATTGTATCACCAATCACGGTGGCACCGGTCATGGTGGAACCATGGTGGTGGCACTGTGAGGGTGACACCCTGACAGTGGCACCATGAGGGTGACACCGTGCTGGTGGAACTGTGTCCTCTTCGTTCTTTTCCCGTTCCTGACCTTTCCCCTCCCACAGTAAATAATTCTTTTACCCTTATTAAAGTCCATAATTAATACCTAAAAATCCCAAGAAATATCCCCAATGGGGGATATTAAATAAAAACATAATACCATCGTCTGTAACCACCCAAACCATATCAGAAACCATAATCTGACTTTTAAGGTGTTCAAAATCCCCATATCCAGTAACAACGGGATTTTATCTATATATATTGCAGAAAAATTTCTTCTTTCTCTTCTTCCTTTTGGCTGACTCCTCTCCTTCTCCCTACAGCGCCTGGAGTTCCCCCCCCCCCATTCCCGAGACTTGTGGTGCGTCTGCGCTCGGGTCGTCTACTCCTCCTTGGAGTTCCCGACGTCCCTCTCCTGCAAATCGCGCATCCCCTATTCTTGGCGCGTGGAGAAAAATGTCGATCCTTGATAAATCAGGTAGGGATTTTCTCCTTCGTCTCTCCTTTTTTTGTATCATGTGGGGTGGGCATGCTTTTGTCTCTATGGAAATTGATGAAACAGAACATAATGAAGATAATGAATGGACCATTAAATAATGAAAGGGGGTGTGATCGATTTTCTTTGATACTCTTTTATGTTGATAAGTGTTGTGAATTGTACGGGCCTATGATCACTAAAAATCATCTTCATTGGTGGTCTTTCTCTTCTCACTAATGAACCTCTGTGCTCCGGAATGTTTAAATAACCATAAAATAAAATTGGATAATTACGAATACTCAGTTCAATAAATTGAAAGCACCAGAATCAACCCTTTTCTGTGATAACCCCGGTTAAAGAACAGTGGAATTAAAACTTTAGAGTGTGTTAAATATTTAAAATCTGAAAATACTTGCACGGGTGTGCCTTGTGTTGGTGGTAGTGGTTTGTTTGTTTTCATTCACATGACTATTATGGGAGACTTTATGGTTTTCTTGGATAGGGGATTACATTTCTGGGGTGATATGGGCGGGGATGGGATCCCCTGTTGTTATTATTTCGCTGGATGTAAATCTGAGGCTATGTGGTTACTCTGCATATATCACTAATTGGGGTGGAATCCTCTGCTGTTGAGAAACTGTTGGCTCTTGGATTTTGGGGACATGGGGCTGTGTCTTGGGGTTTTCATTAGTTCAATTACATTGAGGGATCTCACTTATCCCTTTGTTGTTGTGACTTTACAAGAGAACCGAGTGTGAATGTTTAAGTTACTGATTGACTGTATTCTTTCTCTGGCTTACGGTTTTGCCTGTTAATTTCCCATTAGTGTAGAATTCACCTAAATGGGGTTAATTGAACATGAAAATAGGAATAGTTTAAATGGTAATTGGTTTTGGAAATGAGTTGTGTCTTGGCCGTGAGTGTCGTGCTATTCTTTCATGAATGACTAGTAACGAGGATATTTGTGCTTAAGTTTGGGAACCCCTAGGTTAGGATTTGTTTTTTTACCTATACATATATCTATAGGTTTTATGTTTCTTATTCACGCCCCACCCAAGTATTGAACTTAGTACCGAACACCCCATTTCATGGGGATGGTGTTTTTCCCAACACTCCTATGAGTGGCTGGTTATCTGCTCCTTTTGTGCTGCCTTTCCCAAATATCCGAAGACCCTTAGAGCAGTTTATGATATCCCGAAGTCCATTATCGTCCCAAGATTCTTCGGGCATGGAAGATGTAGCAGTTGACCTAGGTGTTTGCGGGAAGGTTGTTTCCCAAGTGTCTTCGGGATGAGGCTCATGTATCTTCGAGCATGGTAGTAGTTGTTCTGACCCAGATGTTTGCAGGTGTGGTTAGGCATGGTGGTTATGGCCCAGGTTTGTGCGGGCGGGGATTGGCAGTGGTACTACGGTGAGGTTATGGCCCAGGTGTGTGCGGGCGGGGATTGGCAGTGGTACTACGGTAAGAATGGATAGATTGGTTCGATGCGTAGGAAGTGTTCAATAACTAGTGGGAAAGTGGCGCGGGGTACCCAAATATCGATGTGCTATTACTATATGTTACTTGAATTGCATTATTTGGGGAGCGTGCCATGGTAAGGTTAGTGTGGATAGCTTTTCATTGTTGGGTGTTTGGTTATCTATTTTTCCATGGGATATTAGAATTCCTCCTCAGTTGTACATGAGAGTCTTTTGTTTTCCTACATAGTTTACTTGTATGACCACCCTACGTATATAAAACTACTTTCAGGTTTCAAAGAGGACTTGTGGGATCGTGCGGGACAGTACTAGCTCGGACCTTTGGGGAAGTTTTTGTTGTTGATTTCCTTTTTTGGTATTTTTTTACTTTTGGAGTTTTGTGGCTTGTATCTTTTACCTTTGAAAATGCATATGGGAATGGTTTACTTTCATTCATACTTTCACTTTCAGTTTTGGTGTTGTGGGATTTACTATCTTATCTCCTGATCCTATTAAAAGAAAAAGGGTAATGCCTTCCATTTAGTGTGTGATTTTATACCCTTGGTTCTAGTCGCCACTCCAGGACCTATTGAAGGCGGGTCTCAGGGGTCCTTATCTCTCCTTCAACATGAAGAAGGAAGGGTCTGGAAATCTGTTGTCCCTTCCCTCATCTTGGTAAAGGCAGGTCGTGACAGAATGGTATCAAAGGAAATAGGTTTGAGATATAGGATGGAGTTTGGAGTTAGGCACAGTGATGATTGCATGGGATGGCATGGCAACCATGTTCGGTGGCCTTGGTGCGTGAATTAGACCAGGGAAGACCAGCTAGGACACGAGATTTTAGGGGCCCCTGTGATCTGATGTAAGGACTCTAGACCTACCGAACGGCAAAGTGAGGCCACACTTATTGTAGGGTAGAGACCCTAGGAAAAGTACTTGCATCATAATGACTTGTGTTCTCGTGTTTCATGGGTGTCTTGGGGATTCAAAATAAATGAAGAAGTCTAAGAACATTTAAGAACAAAATTATACACTACTCGGGCATAGGCATTCCTTGTTTACCTTGCTGCTATGGCACCTGGGAGGCGACCACGAGTAGTACGGACGATCGAGGCCTAGGAGGATGACTTGGACAATCGAAAGAGGATCGAACAAGAGGAGGAGGATGACCAGTGGAAGAAGACGCTTTGATATTTTCAAGACAGACCCTCGGGAAGTACGAGGGCAGCATCTCAGACGTGGAGACAGAGAGCTGGATCGAGGATCTAGTGATAGCATTCGGCTTCATTCGTGCTCCGACAGAGTTCTGGGTTCCCTTGGCTACCATCCAGATGCGGGGAGCAGCACGTCACTGGTGGACGCTTTATCTTGGAGAGATGAGGGAGACTGAGGTTGCATGGGATGACTTCGAGAAGGAGTTCTGGGAATAATTCTTCTCTTCCACGATAAAGGACGAGAAGAGACAGGAGCTACTCTCCCTCTAGGAGGGGATTATGTCAGTGAGAGATTTGGGGATCAAGTTCAAGGATCTCCTTTGCTTGGTTCCGAACCTCTTTTCGGATGAGGAGTTTCTGGCGAGACGTCTAGATGAGGCACTCAGACCTTCTCTTCAGTATGTTGGGGTTCCCTTTTCCTTACCGACATACCTGGAGGTGAAGAAGATGGATGAAGAGGTGGAGAGGATGCACATGCTGGGAGGTGTGTCACGAGAGGTGATCCAGTTGGGCCCACCGTAGGGGAAGGCCGTCAGCAGCAGGCCTCCGGCATCAGGACCCTCAAGGTTTCGACTGGAAGGAAGCAGGCCTCAGATGTTCCAATTCTTATCCCCATATCCTCACTATTTTTTTCTGGCCTAGGACCGAGGTGCTTCGTATGTGGGATATATGGACATATTCGGAATCAGTGCCCATACAAAGTGTAGTACAGTGGGGGTGGACAGGTTCAGCGCCCACCTTAGCCATAGCAGTTTCCAGCTATGCCCATTTAGGAGCAGCAGCAGGGGTAGTAGGCTCCCACAACTCCAAAGGAAGATGTTGCAAGAGGAGGCCAACCTTAGGGAGCTCCTTAGGGAACTTGACCAGGGCATGGTTGGGGAGGCGTCCGATAGTAGAGAGGCAGAGGATCTGAGCATGGGAAGTTGCACGCCGCAGAGGCAGTAGTTTCAGCAGGGCCATAGGTTGTTCGAGGTATGATCAGCTTGATTAGTACTCTTGCCTATGCCTTGTTTGATATCAGAGCTTTACACTCCTTTGTTACACTCGGTCTGGCCCGTGATTTGGGGTTAGATGTCGAGAGACTTTTAGGGCCTTTGGTGCTGAGCACGCTAGTCGGAGGTCAGACTGACTTATCTTATGTTTTCTGAGGGTGTAGACTGATGATAGGGCCACATCAGTCTACTAGGGATCTTCTATTGTTGCAGATATAGCGATACGATGTCATCCTAGTCATTGACTGGCTGTTCTATGTGGGTTCCATCATTGACTGCTTTCGAATAAGGGTTTTTTATTTAGATTTGGGCAGTCAACGTGTAACTTTCGTCGGTGGGTGGGGTTGTCAGAGAAGTAGTGGGTGAGAGGATCCCCTCCTTTACTTATTGGCTGAACTATCAGTTCAATTAGTAGATTCAGAAATGGTGGAGGTCCCAGGAATCGTTAGTGAGTTTATGGACGACTTTCCTGAGGAGGTGGTGACTCTACCCCCTTGACGGGATGTTGAGTTTGGGATAGACTTGCAACCTGGTGCCCGTCCGATTTCCATGGATCCCTATCAGATGGCACCTTCTGAGCTGTGGGAGGTACGGATACAGATTCAAAATCTAATGAATAAGGGTTTTGTTCGGCCAAGTGTGTCACCGTGGGGTGATCCTTTGTTGTTTGCGAAGAAGGTGGATGGTGGCCTAATGCTATGCATAGACTACAGGAGACTGAATTAGGTGACGATCAATAATCTCTACCCTCTCCTGAGGATATACGATCTCTTAGACCAGCTGAGGGGAGCGGGTTGGTTCACAAAGATCAATCTGTGGTCTGGATATCAACAAGTGAGGGTGAAGGAGGGTTACATCTTGAAGACTGCCTTCAAGTGTAGATATGGGCACTTCGAGTTTGTAGTCATGTCGTTCGGCATTATGAACGCAGCAGATGTGTTCATTAGGCTCATGAACTCCGTCTTTTGGGAATATCTGGACCGGTTCATTGTTGTGTTTATTGACAACATTCTGATCGACTCAAGATCAAAGGGGGATCACGCAGAGCTCTTGAGGACTGTTTTAGAGGTCCTCTGACGGAACCATATCTATGGAAAATTGTCCAAGTCCAAGTTCTGGATGCGAGAAGTTCATTTCCTTGGGCATGTGGTGTCTGATTAGGGGATAACAGTGGACCCATCGAAGGTTGAGGTGGTTGTTTCTTGGGAAGAACCCAAGAACATGGTAGAGGATTGTAGTTTCCTTAGGCTGGTTGGTTACTACCGGAGGTCTGTGCCCAAATTATCCTTAGTTACGACACCTTTTATAGTCTTGACCAAGATGGACCAGGATTTCGTGTGGAATGAGTAGTGTGAGTAATACTTCATCAATATGAAGGAGAAGTTGGTTAGTGCCTCAGTGCAGAGGTTTCTAGTTGAAGGGGAAGCATATGAGGGGTTCTGTGATGCTTCGGGGCAAGGCCACAGATGAGTGTTGATGCAACAACAAGGGGTGATCTCCTATGGTTCTAGGCAGTTACGTCCCCATGAGCGTAACTATGCCACCCATGATATAGAGATTTCAACGGTCGTATTCGCACTAAATCTGTGGTGGCACTACCTCGTTGGGGAGCGCTTCGTGGTCTTCACCGACCACAAGGGATTGAAGTACGTCTTCTCCCAGCGGGACCTAAACATATGACAGTTAATGTGGATCGAATTCCTTTAGGACTAATACTTCGAGATTTCCTACACCTCGGGAAAGGGGAATGTGGTGGCTGATTCATTGAGTAGGAATTCATGGAAGGACGCAGTCCGAGAGTCGACAGATGCTTTGATGGCAATGGAGGAGTTGACTGCCCTGCAACTAGATACAAGGATGGAAGGTGATAGAGGTTACCTGTACCAGATGACTGTGCAATATTCTCTATTTCGAAAGGTTGGGGAGTCCCAATGGGGAGACTTGGAATGTCAGATGATGCGTGACCAAGTTAACCAAGGTGATGCTCCAGAAGGGTGGATGGAGGATGGTCAGAATCAGGAGCTTTTCTGAGGAAATCTGTTTGTTCCAGAGGCGATGCACGAGAGAGTTCTTAGTGACTTCCACAACTCACCCCTAGAAGAGCACCTGGGAGTTTCCAAGATGTACCGGGGCTTGAAAGGTTAGTTCTTGTGGCCCGAGGTAAAGTGGGAGGTGGCGGAATTCATGGCCAAATGCTTGGTGTGTCAGCAGGTGAAGGTTGAACACCATGTTCCAGTCGGTTTGTTACAACCTCAAAATGTTCCCGAATGGAAGTGGGATTAAATCTCGATGGATTTCATCATGGGACAACCTAAGGCTCAAGGAGGTTGCGACTCTATCTGGGTAGTGGTGGACCGGTTGACGAAGTCGGCTCACTTTCTGGCGATCAAGGAGTTTAGACCAGTGGATGCCTTAGCACGAAGGTACGTGGATGAGGTGGTGCGGTTGCATGGAGTTCTGAGATCCATAGTCTCAAGTAGGGATGAACGGTTTACCTCACGAGTCTGAAGAATATTGCATCATTATATTGTTACCCAGATACATCTTAGAATTTCTTTCCATCCCCAGAAAGATGGACAGATAGAGCGCACCATCCAGGCCTTGGAGGATATGCTGCGGGCATGTGTTCTGGACTCAGGAGGATCGTAGGTGTGACACTTTCCACTGGTAGAGTTTTCCTACAATAATAGATATCACTCTACCATTGTCATGGATCTGTTTGAATTCTTATACAGAAGGTCGTGTTGCTCACTGGTGTGC
Organism: Viscum album; assembly: GCA_963277665.1. Classification (NCBI taxonomy): domain Eukaryota; kingdom Viridiplantae; phylum Streptophyta; class Magnoliopsida; order Santalales; family Viscaceae; genus Viscum; species Viscum album. The sequence continues at coordinate 662,596,369 of OY728141.1, forward strand.
TGGACTATGGTTGGGGAAATGAACATTCTTGTCCCAGAGGTGGTGCAAAGCACGTCAGAGAAGGTTCAGCTTATATTGGAAAGTATGAAGGTGGCCCAGGACTGACAGAAGTCGTATGCCGATAGCAGGAGGAGGCCCTTGGCGTTTGAGGTTAGAGACCACGTGTTCTTTAAGGTCTCCCCTCGGTGTGGACATCGGAGGTTCGGTAGATGGAGTAAGTTTTCTCCCAGATTCATCGGACCCTTCGAAGTGTTGCGGCGGGTCGGTGAAGTGGCTTACCAGCTCGTGCTACCACCGCCGCTACTGAGGATACATGATGTCTTCCATGTTTCCTAGCTCCGTCAGTATCTACACGATGATTCACACGTCCTCGACTGGGGAGAGCTAGATATCGAGGACGACATGACCTTTATGGAATGACCAGTAAGGATTGAGGCTTGTGAAGAAAAGGTGTTTCATGGGAAAACCATTCCTTTATTTCGAGTGTTGTGGAAGAATGGTGGGCTTGATGAGAGTAAAAGGGAATTGAAAGCATAGATTCCGCCCAGTACCCAGAGTTGTTTTGAGTTTTGTGATTTTATATTGATACTTGTTTGTGATGGAAAAATTCAACTTGTTGACTGTGGAATGTGTGGTTTTCCTTATTCTCTGAATGTGTGTGAAAATTCTTGGCTATGGGGAGGGGAGGACTCGATCCCTAATCAAGACACATTAAGGTGGATGCAATTAAACCCATGCGGGTGAGTCAGTGTTGCCCAAAACGGATAGTATCTTGACATGGGGGAAGAGACTCCCCAACCCATAGGACTGGGCAGTTTGACCCTAGTATGTTTCTTGGTTCTTGAGAGGGAGGTGTTTCAAGGTAATGATGAGGTTCACTCCTGAGAGATATCTTTCGAGGTGGTTGTTCGGAGCCTCTCTTCTCTTGTGGTTTGTTTTGATTCTTGAGGGATAGAATAGTTTGAGAGGTATCTAATGTAATGACCCACACCCTCCTGGCCCATTACTGTTCCAAAAGTGAGGCTCCACCAAAACCGTGGCACCGTGATGGTAGCACCGGTCACGGTGGCACCAGTCATAGTGGAACCGTGACGATGGCACCATGAGGGTGACACCGTGAAGGTGGCACAGTTTCCTCTTAATTCTTTTCCAGTTCCCGACCTTTCCGATCCCGTAGTAAATTAATTATTTTACCCTTATAAAAGACCATAATTAATACCTAAAAATCCTGAGAAATTTCCCTGATGTGGGATATTAAATAACAACTTAATACCATCATGTGTAACCGCCCAGACCACATGGGAAACCACGATCTGACTTTGAAGGCGTTCAAAATCCCTATATCCCGTAACAACGGGATTTTATCTATATATATCGCAGAATAAGTTCTTATTTCTCTTTATCCTTTTGGCTGACTCCTCTCCTTCTCCCTGGTGTGCCTAGAGTTCCCCCTTTCCATTCCTGATACCTGTGGTTCACCTGCGCTCGAGTCATCTGCTCATCCTTGGAGTTCCTGATGTCCCTCCCCTACAAATCGTGCATCCCCTGTTCTTGGAGTGTGGAGAAAAAATGTCGATCCTTGATTAATCAGGTATGGATTTTCTTCTTCTTCTCTTCTTTCTGTGTATTAGGCAGGGTGTGCATGCTTTTGTCTCAGTAGAAATTGATGAAACCGAACATAATGAAGATAATGAATGGACCTTTAAAGAATGAAAGCAGGGTGTGATCGATGTTCTGCTGTACTCTTTTATGTTGATATGTGATTGGAATTTTATGATCCTATGTTCACTGAAAATCATGGTCGTTGGTAGTCTTTCTCTGTGCACTAATGAACCTCAGTGGTCCTGGATGTTTGCATAACCGTAACAAGGAATTGGTTAATTATGTATATTTGGTTAAATAAATTGAAATCTCAAGGATCAACCCTTTTCTGTGATAACCCTGGTTAAAGCACAGTGGAATTGAAACCATGGAGTGTGTTAAATCTTTTAAATCCGAAAATACCTAAATGGGCCTGCCTTGTGTTGGTGGTAGTGGTTTGGTTGTTTTCTTTCACGGGCCGATTGTGGGTGACATAACGGTTTTCTTGGATGGGGGCTTAGATTGCTGTGGTTATATGGGTGGGGATGGGATCCCCTGTTGTTATACATTCACTGGTTGTGAATCTAAGGTTGTGTGGTTATTCTTCTTATATCACGAATTGGGGTGGAATCCTCTGTTGTTGAGAATTCATTGGCCCCTGAATTTTGGGGACATGGGGCTATGTCTCAGGGTTTTCGTTGGTTCTAGTACTTTGAGGGATCTCACTTATCCCTTTGTTGTTGTGACTTTACAAGAGAACCGGGTGTGAATGTTTAAGTTGGTGTTTTACTATCTTTATTATCTGGATTGTGGTTTTCCTGTTAATTTCCCAGTAGTGTAGAATTATCTTAAATGGGGTTACTTGAACATGAAAACCGGAACAGTTTAAATGGGAATTGTTTTTGGGAATGAGTTGTGGCTTGGCCGTGAGTGTCGTACTGTTCTTTCATGAATGAGTAGAAATGAGGCTGTTTCTACTGAGGTTTTGGAACCACTAGGTCGAGATGAGTGTTTGTTAACTATACATACATCTGTAGCTTTTATGTTTCTTATTCGCGCCCCACCCAAGTTTATCACTTAGTGTCGAACACCCCATTTTATGGGGAGGGTGTTTTTTCCAACACTCCTATGAGTTCCTGATTATTAGCTCCTTTTCTACTCTCTTTCCTAAATAGACCAACACCCTTCGGGTATGTTTTGATGGCCTGAAGTCCATTATCGGACCAAGCATCTTTGGGCATGGAATTTGTGGCAGTTGGCCCAGGTGTTTGCGGGAAGGTTGTTTCCGAAGTGTGTTAGGGATTATGCCCAGGTGTCTTCGGGCATGGTAGTAGTTGTTCTGACCCAGGTGTTTCCGGGTGTGGTTACGTGTGGTGGTTGTGGCTCAGGTGTGTCTGGGCAGGGTTTTGATGTGGGACTAGGGTGAGGTTATGGCCCAGGTGTGTGCGTGCGGGGTTTGGCAGTGGGACTGTGGTAAGAATGGTGGTATAGGTTCGATGCATATGAGGGTTTCAATAACCAGTGGGAAATTGGTGCGGGGTACCCCAATATCGATGTGCTATTACTATACGTTACTTGACTTGCGTTATTTGGGGAGCGTGCCTTGGTGAGGTTTGGGTGGATAACTTTTCCTTGTTGGGTGTTTGGTTATATCTTTTTCCACATGACATTATAATGTCTCCTCACTTGTACATGAGGGTATTTGGTTTTCCCTACTGAGTATACATGTATTCTCACCCTACGTATATAAAACCACATTCAGGTTTCCAGGAGGACTTGCGGGATCCTGTGAGACCGTACTATCTTGGACCATTGGGGTATTTTCTGTTGTTGATTTCCTTTTCTTGGTATCTTTTTACTTCTGGAGTTTTGTGTGTTGTATCTTTTAGCTTTGAATATGCATATGGGAATGGTTTACTTTCCTCCATACTTGAACTTTCATTTTTGGTGTTGTGGGATTTATTATCTTATCTCCTGATCCTATTAAAAGAAAAAGGGCAATTCCTTCCATTTAGTGTGTGATTTTATACCCTTGGTGCTAGTCACTACTCCAGGACCTATTGAAGGTGGGTCTCAGGGGTCATTATCTCTCCTTCAAATTGAAGAAGGAAGGGTCTGGAAATCTGCTATCCCTTCCATCATCTTGGTGAAGGCGGGTCGTGAGAGAAGTACATACCAGACCCCTCACATGTACTCTCTTTAGAGGTGGTACAGTTAGAGGATGACCTTTCTTATGAGAAGTAACCAGTGATGATCTTAGATCATAGAGAAAAAGTTCTTCGAAATAAGACAATGCCTCTGGTCAAGGTGTTGTGGTGAAACCACAAGTTTGAAGAAGCAATGTGGGAATCAGCGAAAATGAAAAAGTAGAGTTACCCACATCTTATTTATTGTGGGAAAGGAAAATTTCAAGAGTGAAATATTTTTAAGGGGGGAAGATTGTAATAACCCAAACATCCATTAATAGAAATCCACGTTGATCTAATTAAATGCCTTTTAGTATAAAATGATTATATAAAATGACATCTTCATTGGTTTTATGTTAAGAATTGTGACTGTTTCTAATATAGCCATTGAACAGTGATCACCAGATTAGAATAAATATTGGGCTTTAACAAATATAATTTACTCAGACAAAGGAAGAAATGGCCTCATCCAGTATATGTTCCCCACACAAAGCCCATTTTTCAGAGATCATAAAGGAGGTGGCGTCATTGGGCTTCACTCTTGACCAAGCCCAAGTCGAGCTTGAATATTTTAAGCTCGAGTGGGACCTCCAATGATGGAAATGGTAGTTGATAGAGATTACCAACCGAGGAATTTTATCTGAGCCACCCCAAGAGTCTGTCACCATCGCACACCTTACTCATCGTTCTTATGCGGGTGTTATAAGGGGTTATGTAACAAGACCCTAGTACTATGGTTATGTACATTATTTTTTTATATAATAATGAATATATACTTTCATTTTATTATTGTTACCATGTAAATAGTTTTTAAAGCATAAATAGTATTTTAGTTAATATTCAACTAAGAAATCTATTGTGATGAATAAATGGATTTTTTAATTAAATAATATTTTAATAAAATATAATTATTATTATTATTAATTTAATTTTTATTATATATAAATGATTATATAATTTTATGAATTCATTTGTAATTTTTATTAAGGTTTGAATTCCATTTTTTTTAAAACCCATGATTTTTCGATAAATTTCGGGTTTTATTTGAAAAGTGAAAATAAACATATTTAGAAAATTATTTAGATAAAATTAATATTATTTATAGAATCTGGACGTCAAAATTATCCAACAGTTAATGTTTCATAATTTTCTGAGACAGTCCAATTTTTGGGTAAAAAATTAAATACCATTTAAATATATAGTGTTTTTAAGACATCATAATGACCCAATAGTGATGTAATAAAATACAATAAGTCTTATGTTCAGCCAAAATATTTTTTACCATTTAAATAATGCAATTTTGGGTCTGTTTGACTAATTATCCAAAGCATTAAAGGACCCTTCAAGACTTATTAAATATCTTATCTTTTTTAAAAAAATTCCATGGGAGTGTGACTCACCTCCACATAAGAAACCCTATTATTTTAAGATGTTCGGGCATTGGACTTAAAAAAATACATTTTCCACTTCCCTTTTCCAAAAACCATGGGCAAAAACCATGAGATGGTTTATGGTTTGGATTAGTTTAATGTGAGGTATTTCAATCCTAAATAATAGAGAATTCCCTCACCATTCCTATATGAACCCACCAAATCTCCCACTTCCTCCTCCCTCAAAGCCTTTGGAGTTCATCCAACCTCTGTCCTACACTATCTAGAATCGTCCCAAGGTTCCCCAAGCTCCTAGGAAGCCTCTCTCAAGCATCTCTCAAGCCTTTGGAAGCACACTTCCAAGTAAGGATTTTTCTTCCTTTCTCATTTTTGTCCAATATTATTTAAATTGTTATGCCCTTTTAATTTCAATTATAAATGTTAGGGTATAGTTTCTAACCCCCCATTCTTCTTTATTAATGTTTGAATGATGGAAGACCCATTTCTCTCTCATTAAATGTATCCCATATACACCCGTTAGTATGCCGAAATTCCGAAAGGAATTTCTCTCTCCTCTTTTACATTAAAATAATTATTTTGTATCATGACTCTAAATTTCATTACAATTGTTGGGATAGGTATCTATATGACCCCCTTACTTTCCATTTCATGTATATAAGATGAGACACCCCTTTCCTTCTCATCAACAATTTTTATGAATTCTTACGTCACACCATTACGCTGCCGAAATTGCACTGTTTTTTCAAGCCAAAGCCATTGTGTGGTGAAAACCATGCCAATTTCTCTATCAAGGGTATTCACCTTTATGCACATTTACATACTGTTTAAATAGTTTCATGTATTAATTCCACATTCATTTATCATAGAAAAATGATTACATTTTATGAATCCATGTTATATGATCCATGTCGCACACTTATGCATGAAAAAAAAAATTTAAGATGGGTTCACCCTTATAGCACTCCAATGCATTGGGTAAAGTATATTATCATGATACGTCATGTGAAATGGGTGTTTACACATTCAAATTCAAGTGAAACAAGGTTTTTTTCATGCTTCATGTGCACTAGAGATTTTCTCATGCTCCATGTGCAATGAGCCTTGGCTCATGGTAATTCAATGTTAAGTGTTGTTGCCACATTTCCATGTTATGATTATCATGATTTATCATGCCGTTATGTTTATACTTCTCTTGTTCTCTATTTATATGCCTATTTCCTAACATATATTGTATTTCTCATGTTATTCCATGATTATTCTCTTACTCGGCTTTATAGCTCACCCTTTTCTTATGCATGTCCACATGTTATCCAATGCAATGCTATGTATAAGGGAATGTAGTGGTCATGTAAAGGTAGTTCTCAATAATGATGTTGTATTTAATGTTTTAAGTTGTTATGAATTGATCATAATCCCCATAGACACTAGAACTCTCGATCTTCTATGTAGTATCAAGTGATGTTTATGAAATAAATTATGTTTAATAGTGTAATAAAAGATCAGGGTTGTCAAATTCCTAGAATCTATTAATAAACATTGAACTATCTGGATCCATAGCCCAGGAATTATACAATTTGAAAGGAAGAGAGATATTATTACGTCTAGTGAAAAGACTGACAAGGATGGGATGATGATTAGAGTTGATCGTAGATAAAGTAATACAAGAAATGGAGTCCCATTTATCTAGGGTAGAGGTATTAGTAAACGCCCTACCAAGCATACTTGCAACAACCCTATTTAGATGTCTTATATACCAAGTGTACTTATCACCAGTAAGGTTATTTTCTAAAAGATTACAATCCTGAATAGAGGATTTAAATTCCCTTGAATAAATAGAAGAGCGGGATGGTCGATTTTTTTCACAATAGGAAAAAATCACATTAAAATCCCCAATAACAAACCAGGGGTCCTGAATGACATTATCTAGATAATTGAGATCATGTCAAAGGGATCTACGGTCTTGGAATCTATTCATAGCATAGACCATCGTGCAAAAGGAATGTGGACCATCCAAATTATAGTCACAGATAAACATCTTTTAAGAAACATAAAAAGCATTAACTGACTGTAGTGTTGAGTGATAAAAAACCAAGAGGGATTTAGTAGCAATACCATCCTTGAAAGCACCCATGAGATTATAACCAAGGAGCTAAGATGAAAGATTTTTTCATAAAATTTAATTTTGGGATCTGGAATTGATAAAATTTTAGTCTTATTAGTCAAATGAAATATTTTAAGGACAATATAAGTGTCAGTGTTAGTAAGAACCTAACAATTCCAAAATAATCAATTCATTGAAACCTGCGTTTGGAGTTAAAACCCCCTTTTTTGGACCTCCTGAACCCATCATTCTCCCTAATCTTTGGACAACTTGTGAGGAGGGGTGGATAGCTTTCATTCCCTATTGATCATAGAGGAAACATTGGAAATGTTAGAAGCACCTGTATTATCATCCATATTATCATTTTTAAGAGGAATGCATGAAGATACAGAAATAGTGGCATCATTAATACCCACTTCCACTGGAAGATCCCTTAGTTCAAAGCCTTTTTCCAGAGTATTATCCCCTAGATTAGTCTCCACACTAAAAACACCAGAGTTTTTGGGCACATCCAGAGATGCAACCATCCTTTATCTATTCACCACCGAGTAATGAGAACCCTCTCCTGAAGCGTCTATTGATTTTAGCCTAGAATATTCCAGGCAAGTTTCAATAGTGGGGTCCACATGTTTCATAACCGGGGGGGAGCATGTTGCTGTCTGGTAAAGCAATGATATCAGTATCCCCCTCAGATGAACTAGGAACTGCTGCCTCACATCCCTTACCAGAGAGAATCACTAGAGAAGACAGACCCGCTTCAATAGAGATGATTGTGCCCGGTTCTTCTACAGTAGGAGCATCTGTAGGATGCTCTACCTGTATCTTCTCATAAATGTAAAAAATAATTTCTTCTAAGTCTTTAAGGATGTACTCATCAATAGATTGCTGATCCTTTTCTTCACCCATCTCAGACCATAAGGCTCCCAGTGTCTCACATGGTTGGATAATTTTTAACCCATTTTCCAAATTTTTCTCGGGAAATTCAGGCTTACCTAGGTTAGATTTTTCCCATTTCCTGTTTCAGACCTGAGTTCACATGTCAGCCTTTGGTTGGATCACTTAGATCTTCACCAGGTTCTTCATCACTCGAAAATTGATCAAAGAGTGACCATCAATCTTGTACAGTTCATAGAAGGGTAGTATATATTCATATTCAATACGATTCTCCATTTTTATGTCCATGGCATTGAAGGTAATTGTTCCTGGAAGCTTATAATCAAGGTTGACTTTAACCAAGAATCTCGCATAGAGACCCAGTTCTGGACTCAGTGGTCTCTGATCAATCATGAGCAGAGTACCAATACAAGAAGTGATGTTGTTAAGGATCTTGGGATGCCAGAAATAGAATTTTAGACCATGAAGCCACACCCATACATGAGACGACATGTTCTGATGCGTTAGCAGATTGAATGCATAGTCCCATTCAGAGAGAAAAAGAACCCCATGCATGAGTTGGATGTTCCCCATTTTCCAAACACAGTCCAGTTCCTCTTGCGAGCTTAATAAAATATTATAGTAACCCCTTCTGATTGGGACCAGCTTCCAGTCAGAGAAACCCCAAAGGTGCGGGATTCAATTCTTGATATTGAGCGACATCCAGGATTTATCACATTTTAGATATGAAATTCAACCCATAATAGAGAACATACACAGTTGCGAACATTTCTGTAAAGCATTGGGATTTGCCTCTTCCACATAGCATCCATCATCCATCTTTTTGCACAAGGAGCACTTCGATTCTCTATGTTTGCACAGATCAGAACCCTTATGTCCTTCCAGGAAGGATATTCCTTTCAATTTATCGAGCATAAATGATTGATCTGCTTGAGGTTTGAATCGACCTCCATCAAAGGCATTTTCCCATTTAGGATCAAAGGCCTCCATGTTATGCAATCACTGAGAATATTCAGTAGGCACATCTTAATAATCTCGAGTAAAGACATGGATTCGAGCAGGCGCTGCCGAAGAGACCTCTCGATCCATCTCCCATCCTAATGTATCTCAATGACCAGAAATAATTTTTTATAAGATCATTAGAGATAAACAGGTGGTTATAACAATAACCATTTATAAATATACATACATATATATAAACACATATATATATATATATTATAACCCGTATATTCATATAAAAAATGAATGGGTTTCGCATAGCACATGTAATAGACCATTCAAGAAAATCATATTTTATAAGTTCATCCACGGAAATTCTATAGGATTAACGTCAACCATATATCTATATAAATATAAAAATTTTAAAACAATGAAAAATAATGATGAATTAGGTCCCATACATGTTTCGATGAAGAAGAAGTCCGGAGAAGCATGATGGTGGCATTGGAATGAGGAAAACCTGTAGGGTTCAAGTGAAAAACCAGTTATATATATATATATTGTTTATAATATATGTTTAAAGAAATGTCCTAGAAAACCAATGATCCTCAATTTAAAATATGACTGGGCACATCAGTGTTTTGGAAAATGAGAGAATGGAGGATCCACTAAAGGTCACAAGTGTGTAAAAAAGAGAAAAGAAAAGAGTAGCGAGTTACTGGTGAGGTGCATGCGAGAAGAAGAAGAAGAAGGCGACGAGTTAGGTGTGGAAAAAAATGGATTGTAGGGATTTAACTCAAAAAAGATACAGCAGATGAGGTTATTATGCGGGTTTTAAAACTGTTGAATCATTGATATTTGATGAAGAGTGACTCTGATGGCTACGAAAGATTCGATGTTTTTAAAAAAATGGACAAACAGTCATGATTAGATAGGATTTGAACAGAAATATGCGAGCGGTGTGATGTTTTAAAAAGGAATGAATGGTCAAGATTAGATCTAATAGGATCAAACAGATAATAGAATTGTGGTAGTGGAATTTGTAGTTGTGCGGATTTGATTGTCGAATGGATAAGACATCTCAGATATCGCACGACAAGATCTCGCTATAAATTTCCATTCTCGCATCAAAACGAAGTTTGTTTCTGGACTTGTTTATTACCTAGGGGATCCCTTCAATAGTCTTGAAATCTCCCTCCCCTCTCCCCGGTACCGCCCCATATCGGGTCTCTACTGGAGCACATCCGTGCCCACCCTTGCCGTCATGCCAGCCCGCACGGTGGCATGCTCTGGCACCCTTGCATGCACACGCCTGGGTGCACATACAGACTACTATGCATAACTATTCTTGTGACATAGCATGCACCCATGCATGCACAACCTTGGGAAATTTTCCAATAGTTATATGAGAATCCACTAAGTCCTTGAGTGGATTGACCTACTAGGTTGCTCTTGGCAAGGTGGGGGACACACCTAAATATTTCATAGTAAAATTTATTTTTAAATAACATAAGAGTAGTATATATAAAAGTGTCTTAAATAAAAGAATATAAACTATACTTTAGGGTTAAATAAAAACATAAAAAATAGTATCTTCATTAGTTTATAATAATTTAGGTTCTCAAAATATCAATGTTCAAAAATCTATAAAACAAATCCCAAACTAGTTTTATATTCATAATCCAAAACATTTTTTCAATTAAAACATTTTTTTATTCCTCTAAGGTTGAATATAATTTCCAGGTAACATTATAAACCATTGAAAAAAGAAAATATTAAATACAACAATAGTCATTAATTTTAGTTTTCCCATGGTATGCTTTCAAACTCAAAAATATGCTTCATTGTACCAAAACAAAGCAGTATCAAGTATATACTTCTCTTGGTATTTCATTTAAAACATAAGTGTTATGATTCAAACACAATTTAAACTTCAAATAAATATCCTTATAAGATATATAAAAAGAGTTGAAAACATGTTTATGGTTTATATATTCAATGCATACTTTAAACACTTGAAAAACTCATTATACCCAGACACATTAAATTTAACCACTAGAAAACCAAACGGGTATATGGTTTTATAGACGTTAGAGACTCAACGGAAACCTAAATGATGAAATGGTCTTATTTACATTGGCCTCATAAAGACACCACTACGGTGTTCCAACGTCAAGGAAACATGGAGAATATAGTGCTCATCAATCCCTTGATGCTTAGCACATTTTTTGTGGTTCTTTTTATACAAATGTTCATTGTGACAGTTTTGAAATACCCTTACTTTTTTTCATGCACTTTTTGTTGTATTGGGAGGTCTCCCTGTGATTTTAATAGGTCTTTTAGTGGATATACTATGGTAGTGAGTTTCTTTGGTCTTGATGTAATGTAATAATATCTAGTGTTTCATTGAATAAAGTCAAAATTGTGTTTATCTGCAAGAATTGTTTTGGATAATATGGAATTTTAATGAAGAAAAACCATAAAATAGTGTTATTAAATAAGAAATAATTTCAAGGCAACACATTATTCCCCCCTTCATAGAATTGCATCCTCACAATTCTAATGTACTCATACACAAACACCAGAAAAACCAGACACACATTACATCCAACATCACCTCACCATGTCTGCCAACGTGGAAAATATGCCAATTACACCAGGTGGATCCCAAGATTGGTTTCTAGTCTCGTGACTTCTTTGACCAAAATACACGATGATCAGCTAGGATCATCCATATGCAGAAAGAATTTTGGTTTCTATAGGAATGAATGTGTAGTGTAGAGATCAGAGATTTGAGAGTTGACTAGATAAAACATAGGATTTGGGTCATATAGTCCGCTCGATGGTCACCCTCAAATGTAGCTTCATGAAACATTATCAAAGCTCGATGGTTATCAGATAAGGTGAAACATAAGAAATGTCCTTCATAGTACATCCTCTTCTACCTATAATCTACAAATTGAGTATATGAAAAATGGTGAAATATGTAGCTCTCTCCTTTGTAGGAATGAATAATATTTGAGCTGAGGGACACATTATAATGGCATTTGTAGGATGGGCGAAGGTTGACAAACGGATGCTATGTCTCTGAACAAGATTAGAAAATTATGCATTCTAGTTATTCGTTAGGGAGTGATAGGATGTTTGTTTGTGAATTCACGTCTTCCATTTGAAAATTTTCATGATACATGTTTTACATAATGAGGAATATCCATATTAAAACATGTATTTTATTTGAAAAGGTATACTAAAACACTAAAACATAAAATATAACATTATCTACCTATACAATGTTCAAAAAACCAATGGTGTTACATAACCATTTTTCCTTCTCACGATTTATTGGTAAGGATTTCCTAACATCCTCTAAGATGAATTTTCACTGGTATAACTGGTGTTGGAGATTTCCCCAATTCCTAGTGAAACGAATCCCTAAGGTGGTTTCAAACTCCTAAATATCCTTCATCCAGATGTAGCACATGCAACTCTGATCTATTGGATATGGACATCTAATGTTCCAAAAATGGAATTTTTTATGTGTATAGAGTTGGGAAAAATCTCTTTGAACTTCTTTTCTAAAATGAAAATAGGTATACTCTTTCTCAAAAATTTAGAAGTCCATGACCTGACCTTGAAGATTGTAGATAATGATTTGACAAAGTTATGCTTTGCAGAGGTCACCCTCTTGTGTAGCCTCCTGGAAGTTCATTAGTGATTGAAAATTGTTGACAAGGTAAAGTATCTGAATAGGCCTTCATAATACCATCCCTTACGTGCATAAAATAGAATTTGGCCATGCATCATTAGGAATAAGTCAAAGCCAGATTCTCAAAAAAGTTGGAGTAAATGAAGAGAAGCAGGTACATGGTAGAGGATTTTAGAATACAACCAAGGGATTTCAAAAGACTCATATACCTCTAAACATGACATGGACACTATAGTTTCTAGTAAATCTATTATAAGTGATAGAAGGCCCAATTCATCTAACATTTGAATGTTTTAAGAAAAATTCAACAAAGTAATACGTAAAATGTATTTTAATGTCGTTCTAATTTCTAGGGATTTTTAAACCAATCCACTTATACCAACTGTCACACCCTCGGACTAGACTGTCCCCGAGCTGGTGCGGTTACAATAAAACATGGTGTGTAATTTGTTTAATAAAACTAAAAGCTGATTATTACATATCATGTTCCACTGATGATAATCTTTTTGGTTTAGATTGTGGAAAACCATATACAAATATTAGAATCCTTCAAAAATTGAAAGAGGATGGAATCTCCACAACAGTACCACCTATCAATGTAACTAAAATATAGTAAACCTTTAAAATTTATGTTTAAATGTTGGGTGAGCATACGAATGCCTAGTAAGGTGTTTTAAAATAAAATTATATTTCAATTAAAACCTTTAGAAATAATTCCTATAAAATTAATCATAAATTATATTCATAATGAAATATGTAATACATGAATCATAACATAACATTTTTTCCAAGAATTATAAGTGAACATTTCACGTAATATTAATAGAGTTACAAAAATAATGTTCTCAATCATCGAAATTCTTATACAAATATAAGGCATGAAACATAAAAATTATGAGTCATTCTGATTATAATGAGTGTGACATGAAAAAGTTCTAGTAAAGCATTTATCAATGACTGTAATACATAATCATAGTTTTCCATAAAATGAAAACTTCAATCTATTTCCTTACTAACTGTAAATCATAAATTGGAAGATAAATCTATGAGTGCTGAAAAAACATTATGCCATAAGCATTTACTTCCTCGGATACTCATAAGTACAAGATCTTAACCTCGTATATTTTTGTAGTCATATATTCACTCGGTTAATTAATTATCACAAATATAATGAATGAAGTGTATATATCGGACTGTGTCAAGGCCTCGTGAAAAGACCATAAACTCCCTGTCAAGGGCTCGTGCCAAGACCAGTGATCAAAATTTGGGAAACGCCTCTGCAAATTCCACATCTATTTGTGTCATGAGACCAACTGATGCATCGAGGGGCTATAAAGAGTCCCACACATCACATAATAAGTCCAATGCATTCCTCATTCCCATAAATCAATGTTCATCAAACTACTTTCATTTATTAAATTAATGCACACTTATTATTAAAATTTCTACATACTACTTTAAATATCATATTTCTCATTTCATATTATTCAATGTGTCACATAACACTTTGAAAAATCTAGTTTATTAATCCATAAATCATCATAATAGTTTAATTCCATACTTTATAATTTTCATATATATATAATTAATCATGCACTTAAGTGTCAAAACAAAACTAAATGGAATCTTACTAAATGAAAAGTATGGTAGTTAAATTATAGAACATTAGATGATAACAAATAAACATAAAATATTGGTTTTGTCACATAGAATGATAACCCTAAAATTCTAAAATCCTAGTTATGAAAATATATATATTATATTCTAGAATACATATTTTAAATTTTAAGAGAGTTATCATTTGTATTTATAACAAGTTATGATAAATGGGAATTACAAATATACTAAATCAAGAACTCAAATAAACAAAATCATACATAGTAACATTTCATTATGGGTAGAAAAAATAACTACTTTGAATGTAAACATCTTATTTTATCTGAGGCATTAAATTTTATAATAAACTAAACAAATGTCAAAAATACTTGTTATTTCATTTATCAATACATTGTGAACTCATAATGTGAATCCATATTAAATTAATAAAATGTAAATATATATATATATATATATATATATCACTGTATGTACTTAAGGGTGTATCATCAAATCTTAAGAACCCAGAACATAATTTATGTATATTGAAAGAATAATTCAAATCAATGATCAACATTAACATTCTCAATGTAAAACCGAGGGTATTGTTTCATAAATACATATACATACACACATAAATATATGTACCTATATGTAAAAATACTTATTTTTTATAATTTTGTAATGCCCCAACAATAGTTACCCAGATTCAGTGCATTATTACATAACATTGGCATGATCACACGGAAATAATGTCTCGAAAGACCGGTCAATTTAGTATTATTAGAAACAATATTCATACATAAATTCAACATTAAAACTTGAAAAGAAATAAAACACGAATTTATTCCATTGAAAACATCCAAGCCTCCTAGATAATTCCTGAAAGTCATTCATAACTAACTTATTCATATTGAGGGAAAATGAAACATATGAAAGGGGTGAGCTCAAACACTCAGTAAGGGTAAGCAATACAACATAAGATAACATAAATATTAACCATGGTGAATAATTGAAACCCCATACCTTTACCAAAAATAAACATGAATTCTTTTATGGAAGGAATATATGCTGAGTAAATAATGCCATAATAAAACATAATCATGAGTATTCTACTAGTAGAATCACCACATGAACCATCAATATTATTTTCATAATGAGGGAATGTATAATGTCATACATTCTGAAACATTTGTTCAAGGCCTTGGTCAACACGTCTAAAAACGATTAAGGCCTCGGACAAAACCATATATCAAAATTGGGAAAGGCCTCGACCAATTCCACATCTAGTTGTCTCATGAGATCTACCGATGCATCGAGAAGCCATAGCGGGCTCTACCCATCACTTATTAATTCCAATACATTCCTCATATGAAAAGGTTTAAATATATCATAAACATCCGTTTTAAAAATAGAAAACAAAATCCTGATACTTTAACCATAAACCATGAATGGTATAAGAATAACACATCCATTGTAAAACATATCACAAAACCTTCAATAGAATATAGATGTTTTGTATCATAATAAACCAACATCAAATAATCTTAAAATCCATCAAATGATGTTGACATAGATGAAATCAAAACCTTTTTAGAGAAATATATCTTTATTTTTTGAAATCATTTAAGAGTCACATAATAATAAAGAAAACATTTATTTTGAAAATATTCTTATAACATTTTAAGGGAAGATTTTATGAGGATATAACAACGGAAAATAGCCGCACCCTCCGTATAAGTTAAAAAAACATTCTTACCTTATATTTGTCGAAAAGGTCAAAAAGTACCTTGTCTGGAAAATGATGGAAAGATTCCTTTAAAAACAAATAAGTGTATAAATTACTTTAAACCATATTCTAGTAAATAGTAAAAAAAAATTGAAATACATTTTTAAGAAACATGGACGTGGATGATAAAGAGGTCCCAATAGATAATGACATACAAACAACCTCGGATAATGAAGAGATTATAGAAATAACCCTTACCTTGTAATTTTCCTTGGTCGAGGGTAGTCTATCCTCCTATATACTAGTGAAATAATTGTAATTAAATTAGACAAGAATCATACACATTAATATGATATCATATATCATCTTTTAACATTTCTTTGTTAATAATATCTTAGTATTATTATCATTTCGGGTGTTAACAGATTCGTTTTCCTTTATATTATTTGTTATGTGAGTCATATTTTTTTTGGACGGGATGTATCTTATTCATATACAAAATTATATCAAGTCTTTATACATTATTTTTAGTCATCAAATGAAAATTAGTCTCGAATGGATATGATGTGGAATGAATATCATCGTGTTCGTGGAGATGGTAATCCATATGTACGCACGCCCAAAAATATCATTTTTTGATATTAAAATAATATATAATATGATGGTATATAATATATAAAGATTCAGTATCATGTCATATTCATTATTTACATCAATTACACATCATTATTATACCCATCCAATTAATAATGTATTGAATAACAATTACACCACGACTTGGAGATGGTAAAATATACGTACACACATATGGTGAAATGTCATTAAAGGGATGGATAGAATAATGAATATGGATATACCATATTTATAATAACATCACAATGTATAGAAAATACCGTAGTTATTATTCTAGAATAGAAATAACAAAGAAAAAAGAAGTGGAAGAAGAAAAAAACTTGAAAGAGGGTGGTGAAATTATTACTTCTTCTTCAGGTTCTTTCATTGGATTTGATCAAAAGGGATCTTTAAGTTGGCTTTCTGACTAAAGGAAGGCCTCTAGGAAAAATTGAGGTAAGTCTAGAGGATATTTGGTCTGGGTTTGGCCGAGCCGAAAGTCTATGAAGGTGTGAATTAGAGAGAAGGGTGAGTTCCATTTTATAAGAGGGTTGAGGGGCACCTTACGAAAAGCTAGAAAATTTATTTTATAATAAAATCATTTTCGGATTCTAATGGCTCCAAAATAGATTATTGAAATTATAAGGTGGTTATGGGTCCAAAAAAACTCATCCAATAGGTTTTAGACTACTTTGGGTCACTATATTAACCTTAACATTTAGATTCAACTTTTAGGTAAATAGTTTGACATTTACAACATCTCTTTTTATTTTTATAGTATATGGTTAATAAAAAATATATATACTTCCAAGAGAACAAAAAGTTGCTCATTAATGATAAACCTATCATTATATAAGTCCTTTAGAAGAACCTTATATTTCTAGAAACATAATCTCAATTAATAATATAATATTTATTTTAAATACTCTTTTATGTCAATTTTGATACTATTTGGTATTTTGTTTTTACTAAATTCATAACAGCATTATTAATTCAAAAAAAAATTAATCTAATGAACCCTAATATTCCATATTAACCTATAAAATTAGTTTAATTCACCAAAGTCTCAAATTACATTAATTTGGTATTTAATATATCAATTATTTTAATATTTCAGTGATAAGGTAATTACTGCATCACCATTGTGTCATAAATAAATTAAATTATTTAATGTCTAAAAAATTGAAATAAAATACTATCATGTAGGAAATATTTTTATCTTTATAATTAATATTTATAATCGAATTTATCTTACGTGTAACCCAATATTAATAATGTTTTAGTTATTAAACATTGATTCTAACTCTTCTAACTCTTCTTTGAATTAAATAATAAAAAATGTCCTAATCTAATCCAAGTGGACCAAAGAGGTTCATATTTAATTCCTAATGTTGTTTTTGGTCAAAATATACTTATCAAATAGAATTATGAAATGTGTTAGGGTAATAATAATATCATTTTTACCCTTACTTACCCTATTTACTTTTAATCGTGGTAAATAAAACTAAAAATTTACTATTCACCAAAAATTATTTTTATCTTATTGAACCAAATTTTACCCCTTGATATTAACTATGTCTCTCAGATTTTTGAAATTCCACTCACATAAGTGGTAAAATTATGTTTTATATGAATTTTCAAATTCTCCTAGGAGGTGGGTAAAAGACGGTGAAATGTTCAATAAAATTTTTATATATCTAAAATTATTATAAACTTACTCCAATGAATTAAATTGATATTATATAGGTATTATATATCTATTTTTACCCAAAATAAATTTAAATAAAATAAATGATTATTTAAATAAATATTTGTTTTTAAACTATGACTCAGTGTTTTTCACTATTCATAAAAAATTGACAGTTTTCAGAAAAATACCAAAAATTCACCCTAGGCTAATTTCGATATTCTGAATACAAAAATGAAGTCCATTTTGAAATATAAAATTTATAAAATTTCAAAAAGTGGGTATTACTATTCATAAAGGCTAGTTTGATTTGTTGTGGTGTGTTAGAACTCGAAGTTGCATACAACACACGCTACTATATTATTCAATGATAAGCGTACTGTGGAATATTGGGGTGTTACATTCTCCCCTCCTTCAAATAATTTCATCCTCTAAATTTCTAGAATATTAATGCATAAAAAGACTCAGGTGGTTCTTCATCATAAGTTCCTCAGGTTTTCACACTGCCTCTTCCATCTTATGGTTTCTCCATAGAATTTTTACCAGACTAGTCATCCGATTTCTCAACACTTGTTATCTTGTATCATAAACCTTGATAGGCTCTTCATAATAAGACAAATTGAGTTCCAGTTCTAATTCCTCAAAGGTAAGTACATGCGTTGGTTTGGGCTTGTATTTTCTCAATAGTGATACGTGGAATACATCGTTAACTTTGGGGACACTTGGCGGCATTTCAAAACGGTAAGCTACAACCCAAATTCGTTCTAGAATTTCGAAAGGTCCGATGAACCTGGTACTCAATTTACCATTCTTACCGAAATGTATAGCACCCTTCCATAGAGATGCCTTAAAGAAAACATGATCTCCTACCTTAAATTCCAAATCCTTCCATCGGTTATCGACATAGCTTTTATGCCTACTTTGAGCTGATTTGATGTGGTTTTGGATTACCTTCACCTTTTCCATCGTTTCCTCCACCAGTTCTGGGCCTACGAGTTTTCTTTCACAAACATTATCCCAACAGGTTGGTGTGTGACATCTCTTTCTTTATAATGCATCATACAGTGCCATTCGATTACTTGAAAGAAAGCTATTATTATAGGAAAATTCTACTAGAGGTAAATATTGATCACACACACACCGTGAAAGTGAAGTGAGCATGATATCAACATGTCTTATAAGGTTTGAATAGTCCATTCTGATTTTCCATCAATTTGGGGGTTGTAGGCAAAGCTCAAATGAAGAATAGTATCCAGGGATTTCTAAAGACTTTTCCAAAATATTGATGTAAAACGTGGATCACGATAAGAAACAATCGATAGTGGTACTCCATGAAGTCAAACATCTTCATTAATATATTGTTTTTCCAATTGTTCAAGTGTTAAATATTCTCTTATAGAAAGAAAATGTGATGACTTGATAAGACGATCAACAATTACCCATAATGAATCGTTCCTTCGAGGAATATTTTTTAGTCCCATGAAAAATTCCATCATAATATAATCCCATTTTCTCTCAGGTATGGGAAGAAGTTGCAAGACTATTCAAGGATATTTGCTTCCAGCTTTCACTTGTTGAAAAAACATACATCTTGACACAATATCAGCAATCTCACTCTTCATGTTTCCCACCAAATATTTTCCTTCAAATATTTATACATCTTTGTGATATAGGGGTGTATAAAGAATTTGGAACTATGAGCATCATCCAACAATTCCCTTTTTAGATCTGGTATATTGGGAACACAAAATCTTTTACCAAATATCACAATTGCATCTTCATACACAACACCACTCAATCTCCCATCATTCACAGCTTTAATCTTTTTTTAAACTCTTCATCATCTATCTGAGAACTATTTATCCTTTCTAGTAAATATGGTTTGGAATCCATTTGAAAAAGTATTGATGTTTCACCTTCCATGGTTATTCCCATATACATCTTTACTAGATCCATGAAAATAGGATCCCATTACACTCTCATCTTGTTCAAAACTCCATGATCCTTTATTCTCAAAGCATATGCCATCTTATTTTCCTTCCCTGGGTGGTAGTGTATGGTGCAATAATAATCCTTCAGTAGTTCAAGACATCTCCTTTTCCTCATGTTAATTATTTTTGTGTGAAAATATACTTCAAACTCTTGTGATCGGTATATATGTCACACTTTTTACCATAGAGATAATGTATCAAAATCTTCAAAGCAATGATTAAAGCTGCTGACCCAAGATCATGATTAGGATAGTTTTTCTCATGAATTTTCTGCTATTGTGATGCATAGGAAATAACTCTATCATTTTCTATAAGGACATAACCAAGTCCTTTCTTTGATGCATCATTATAAATAACCAACGCATCATTACCGTGTGGTAGAGTCAAAATTAAAGCATTGACTAATCATATCTTCAGTTCATCAAAAAAAAATTCATACTCTTTCTTCCAAATAAATTTAACACCTTTTCATGTGAGCTTGTTTAATGGGTTAGCCAATCAGGAAAATTTCTGGACGAAACACCAATAATAGCCTGCTAAACCAATAAAATGGCGTACCTCAGTTATACTCGTCGGTGCTGGCAATTCTTGGATTGCCTTGGTCATAGAAGGATCGACATCGATTTCATCATTGGAGATAATATGGCCATGAAATGAAATCTCCTAAAGCCAGAATTCACATTTGCTAAACTTCCCATATAATTCATGTCTTCTAAGAGTCTTCAATATAGTGAACAAGTGATTTTCATGATCTTCGTAGCATTTTGAGTATACCAAGATATCGTCAACAAATACCACCACAAAATCATTGAGATATTTCTTTAAAACTCCATTCATTAGATCCTTGAATACAGAGGGTGTATTAGTAAATCCAAAAGGAATTATTGTAAACTCTTAATGCTCGTACCTAGTTCGAAATGATGTATTCGGAATGTCATCCTTCTTCACACAAAGCTGATGATATCCAGATCAATGGTAAATCTTTGAAACATATTGATCTCCATGAAGTTGGTCGAATAAATCATCATTGCGAGGTAGGGGATACTTGTTCTTTATTGTTATAGAATTGATCTCCCTGTAGTCAATGAATAACCTCATAGATCAATCGTTCTTATAGATAAAATGGACAGGGGATCCCCATGAAAAACACTAGGGGGAATAAATCCCTTATTATTCAATTCCTCTAGTTATTTATTTAGTTCCACTAATTCCACTATGGTCATTCTATAAGGAATCTTTTATATGGGCCTGGAACTAGGAATTAAATAAATGGAAAACTCAATTTATCGCTCTCGATGATGTATATGTAAATATTCTAGAAACACATCCACATATTACTTCACAATATGTACATACTATATTTGATAAATCATTTCCTCACCCACAATTATTTCATTATCTTCCTCCCCAATAATTTAATTTAGTTGAGCTACTAGGGGTGGATGTAGATAATAACCAGGTGGTGATGATTCTGCTATAAAGATAAGGTGTTCTTTAGCATCATCATCAAAAATCATAACCTCCATATTCTTACAATAAATTTGTACACCATGGTCCAAAAGCCATTCCATACCGAGGATTATATAAAATTCAATCATGGGTATGAATATGAGATAAGTAGATAAATAACATTTATATGCCCTATGGGAACTAATTCACAGATCATTGTAGCAATGATACTTCCCTTATGAGTTTTCACTGAGAACTCCCTTGTTAAATAAAATTAAAAGTATCTAATTTTCTTAAGAAACTAAGAATATATGAAGCAATGTGATGACCTGGAATCAAATAATGCATTTTCTAAACTTGAGAAAACCATTAAATTACCTACCACTACGTCTTTCAGAGCTTCAACCTCAGTAGTAGTGATCACATAAGCTTGACCTTTATCCCTGGGCCTTTTCGAAGGTAATTTTACCTGATGATTAGGATATTCATTTTCATAATGTCCCATCTCCATGAAATTGTAGCATTGAACATTGGTAGCGTGTTTTTTCCCTTATAATCACCAACAATATGGCCTTTTGTCCAAATTTATAGCATACTCCTTTTCCTTTTTGACAAGAACTAGGGTGCTTCCTTCTGCAATTATCACAGCATGGAAATTCAATTCTTTCTTTCTTCCATGTTTCCTTATTTCCTTTCCTTATGTGTTATGTAGATCTCTTCTTCTCTTTCATTGATTTAAAGTCATAAGACTTAGGGAATTCCTTTTTTGTCTTGAAGGCACACGAGACAATATCTTCGTATGATGAGAAGGATTGTGATACTAATCCTAGACGTAGAAATGGTTTTAACCCATTAAATAAAATATCAATATTACTTCTTGGGTTTCGTATATAATTTTCTACATGCCTCACTAACATTGTAATGTTAGCTTTATACTTTGCGACATTTTCATCCTCTTTTTGCCTCCGAATCAGAAATTTTCTTTCTATATCCGCTCGATGGTTACGAGGAAATTATTTTTCTATGAAAATCTCTTTAAACTCCCTCCATTCCAGATTTGATACTTCGAATTCTTCCTTTATGTTTTGAATCAATGGCCACTATTGATCAGCATCTCTAGTGAGACGGTAAACTGACATGCCAGCTTTTTCCCTTTCGCTACTCTCTAAAGCATGGAATATTATTTATAATGAATTTATCCATTGATCAGCCACTAAGGGATTTATACACCCATTGAATTTCAGTGGTTGTTGCCTCATGAAGTGATCTAACTTTGATCCTCCAAGCTGTGGATCAGGGTGCTCTATACGGGTATGTTTATTATTCATAACCTGTGTGAGTTATCCCAGTATGGTGATAAGCTAATCAGCACCAGTTTTATGACTAGATCAACTATAATTATCTCTGACAGGAGGGAAATCCATACATGGAGTGCGTTCATTGATACGATTCCCATTTCTTCCACTAGGATCCATTTCTAAACAATGTCATACACTAGATTAGTTTATGAATCACAATACATAAATCCAAACTTGTAAAACACATAACATAAATTGAGTAGTTTATGGATATAATCCATAATCATAAAAATGTTTTCCTTGAGGAATTATATACTCATAAATCCTTTATAATGGTTTGTAATGAAAATGCGAATTACCCTATGCATATCCCCCGGGAGTGTCGTAACCAAGAGTGAAACAAGGCCCATTGTCGTGCACCAGTTCCCATTTGAGTTTAGCTAATTAAGTGTTTTCGGGTTTTACCCCTAGGTACTTTTGTGCCAGAGCTGCCTCTACCTGGTCATATCCAGACATGGATGTATTGCTTGGAAAACTCACAAAATCTCTACAATACCAAAATTCTAGGACATTCTTATATAGTAATCCTCAAATTCTATCTTAGGGCTGTATGCTCCAATCATAGTTTATCTAAAAAGAGTTTCCAACGTTTGTACTAAGGTTCCTCTGATACCAAGTTTAATGCACCAACCCATGTTACCCAGATTCGGTGCATTATTACATAACATTGGAATGATCACAAGGAAATCATGCCTCGAAAGACCGATCAGTTTAGTATTATTGGAACCAAGTTTCATACATACATTCAACTTTATAACTTGAAAAGAAACACAACATGAATTTATTCAATTGGAAAAATCCTAGACTCCTAGACAATGCCTGAAAGTCACTCATAACTAACTTCTTCGTATCCTGGGAAAATGAAACATACGAAAGGGGTGAGATCAAACGCTTAGTAAGGGTAAGCAATACAGTAGAAGATAACATAAATATTAATCATGGTGAATAATAAAAACCACATGACTTTACCAATAATATACAAGAATACGTTTTTGGAAGGAATATGAGCTGAGTAGATAATTATATAATTAAAAATAATCATGAGTATTCTACTAGTATAATGAACACATGAACCATCAATATTAGTTTCATAATGAGGGAATGTATAATGCCGAACATTCTAAAACATTTTGTCAAGGCCTCGGCCAAGACGTCTAAAAATGATTAAGGCCTAGGCCAAAACTATATGTCAAAATTGTGAAAGGCCTCAGCCAATTCCACGTCTAGTTGTCTCATGAGACCTACTGATGTATCGCAGAGCAATAACGGGCTTCACCCGTCACTTATTAGGTCCATTACATTACTCATATGAAAAGGTTTAAACATATCATAAACATTTGTATTAAAAGAATCATACAAAATGTCAACACTTCAACCAAAAACCATGAATGATATAAAAATAGAACATTCACAGTCAAACATATCATAAACCCATAAACAGAATATGGATGTTTTGTATCATAAAAAATCAACTTCAAATAATCTTAAAATCCATCAAGGGTTGTTGACATAGATGAAATCAAAACCCTTTTAAGAGAAATATCTTTTTCTATTTGGAAGTAATTTAAGAGTCACATAATTATAAAGAAAACATTTATTTTGAAAATATTCTTATAAGCTTGTAAGGGAATCCTTGATGATGTTATAACGACGGAAAATAGCCGCACCCGCCGTATATGTTAAAAACACATTCTTACATTAAATTTGTCGAAAAGGTCAAAAAGTACATTTTTTGGAAAATGATGAAAAGATTCCTTTAAAAACACATAAAGGTATAAATTAAATAAACTTAATGTCTAGTAAATAGTAAAAATATTTTGAAATACATTTTTATGAAACCGGGATGTGGACGATTAAGAGGTCCCAGAAGATAATTACGTTTTAACAACCTCGGATAATGATGGGATTGTAGAATTAACCCTTACCTTGTACTTTTACTTGGTAGAGGGTAGGTTATCCTCCTTTATAATGGTGAAATAAATTTTATTAAATAATACATTAATCATGTACATTAATATGATATCATATATGATCTTTTAACATTTCTTTGTTAATAATAACTTAGTATTATTGTCGTTTCGGGTGTTAATGGATTCATTTTACTTTATATTATTTGTTATGTGTGTAATATTTGTTATGGATGGAATGTATCTTATTCATATCCATAATTATATCAAGTCTTTAAACATTATTTTTAATCATCAAATGAATATTAGTCTTGAATGGATACGAAGGGGAATGAATCTCATCGCGTTCGTGGAGACGGTAATCCGAACGTATGCACGAGTGATGATATCATTATTTGATATTAAAATAATATATAATTGGATGATATATCATATATAAAGAATCCATATCATTTCATATTCATTATTTACATAAATTACACATCATTATTATAACCATAGAAATAATAATTTATTGAATAACAATTACACCACGACGTGGAGACGGTAAGCCGTACGTACGCACATATGGTGACATGTCATTCAAAGGATGGATATAATAATGAATATGGATATAACATATTTACAATAACATCACAGTATATAGAATATACTGGAATTATTATTTTAGAATGGAAATAACAAAGAAAGAAGATGTGGATGAAAAAAAGAACTTGAAAGATGATGGTGAAATTATTCACTCTTCTTCGGGTTCTTGCTTTTGATTTGATAAAAAGGGCTCCTTATGTTTAATTTATGAATAAATTAAGTCCTTTATGATGAAGTGAGAAAAGTTACAAGGATATTTGGGTAGGGTTTGGCTGATCCAGAAGGGTTTGAAGGTGTGAATTAGAGAGAAGGAGGAGTGCCATTTTATAAAAGGGGAGAGGGGCATCTTAGGAAAACCTAGAAATATTAATTTATCATAAAATAATATTCTATTTCTAATGGATCCAAAATTTATTAGTTAAAGTATAATGTGAGGAAGGGTCTAAAACCACTCAACCAATAGATTTTAGACAGGTTTGGGTCACTATATTATCATTAACTTTTAGATTTAACTTTTAGGTAAATAGTTCGACATTTGCCATGTCTCTTTGTATTTTTATATTATATGGTTAATAAACATACTATATACTTCCAAGAGAACCCCAATTGGTTCATTAATGATAAAAATATCATTATAGAAGTCATTTTACTAAACTATAAATTTTTAGGAATAGAATATCAATTAATAATATAATATTTTTTTAAAAAACACTTTTATGCCAATTTTGACACGATTTGGTATTTTTTTTTCTGAATTCATAACAGCCTTATTTGTAACTGCCCGAGATTTTATGAAAAATATTCTTTTTAATTTCATTAATGTCTTGTGTTGTACGCTACACCAAAAGGAGCTTGCACAACACGCATCTTTGACTTGCCTTGCACGCAATCGCAACCTTCCTCGATAGCGTGTGTAATACGCAATACAGAGTTTCACGAAACAACAATATGCTATTAAAATATTATTAAAACTAGCCGTTATGAATATTAATAACCACTTTTTAAATTTTAGAAATTTTAGCTCTCAAAATGGACTTCATTTTTGGATTCGGAGTATCGAATTTATCCTAAGGTGAAATTTTGGTACTTTTCAGATAACTTTCATATTCTGATGAATAGTGAAAATTACTAAATTATAATTAAAAACAACTTTTTTAATCAAAATAATTAATAGTGATAAATTATTAATTTGAGTGGTTTTAAAGTATATTTAGAATATATTTTTATAATTTAATACAATGTTGGTCGTTGGATGTAATTTCACATTTAAACCAGACATAAACAAGTGTCAATCTTTTGATAGATATTGTTTCTTAAAAACACGCTATTTGTTTTAACAGCGGGATTTAATTATAAAATTAATTAATGCAACTTCAATGTTATGAATTTGGTAAAATAGATTTCATTTTTGAATTCGGAATATGAAATATAGCTTAGGATGAAATTTTGGCATTGTTCTGAAAAACATCAATTTTTTGATGAATAGTGAAACTACTAAGTGGTAGTTAAAAAACTGAATTTTTCATAAAACTTAATTTTACCACTTCTGTGAATGGAATTTCAAAAATCCGAGAGACACGATTGATTTCAGTAAGTAAAATGTGGTTCAATGAGATGAAAATAATTTTTGGTGAATAGTAACTTTTTACTTTTATTTACCACGGTTAAAAGTAAATAGGGTAATTAAGGGTAAGAATGATATTAATATTACCCTAAAACATGTCCTAATTCTATTGGACAAGTGTATCTCGACCAAAAACAACGTTAAGTGTAAAATATTATCATTTAGGCCCACTTGGATTAGATTAGGACATTTATTATTATTTAATTCAAAGAAGAGTTAAAAGAGTTAGAATCAAAGTATATTTACTATAACATTTTTAATATTGGGTTCTACATAAGATAAATTCGATTTTAAATATTCATTATAAAGCTAAAAATATTTCCTACATAATGATATTTTATTTGTAATTTTTAGACATCAAATAAGTTAATTTATTTATGACACAAAGATGATGCATTAATTATCTTATTAATGAAATATAGACATAATTGATATTATAAATATCAAAATAAATGTAATTTTAGACTTTTTATGAATTACACTAATTTTCTAGGTTACTATGATATATTAGTGTCGATTTAATAAACTTGTTTTGAACATATAATTCTGTTATGACTTTCACAAAAATCATATATCAAATAGCGTCAAAATTGATACAAAATAGTTTTTAAGTAAAATAAAATATTATTAATTGTTATTTTATTCCTAAAAATCTAAGGTTCGGCCAAATGACATAGATAAGGATATATATATTAATAATAAACAATTTGGGGTTCGTTTGGCATGTTATAGTAAGTGTATTAACCATATAGTGTAAGAAAACAAAAAGACACGGTAAAAGTTAAATTATTTAACTTAAAGTTAAATCTAATTGATAAGGTTAAAATAATAACCTAAACTTGTCTAAATCCTATTTATTGATAGGATTTCGACCCATACCCACTTTATCTTCGAAATAATACCCTTTGGAACCATTATAAACCGATTTTGACTTTAATATAAAATAATATTTTGAGATATTCCTAAGGTGCCCCTCTCCTCCCTTATAAAAGGGCACCTCCTCCCTCTCTTCCTCACACAACATTGAGCCTTCAAGCTCGGCCAACACCTGCCAAAATTCCTTCTACACTTCCCTAGAATAATCCTAGAGGTCCTGGTCTTCTTCAAAGACCAATCTTAGTTCCCTAAGTGGAGGATTCAAAGAGGCGTTTCAAAGAAGAGGTAATATCCATTACCGATCTTTTCAATTTCTTTCTTCTTCAAATTCTTCTTCTTTAGTTGTTTCTTGATAAAGTAATACCATAAGTATTACTTACATACTGATATGCTATTATAAATATGAAACAACCCTAATTCACCTTCTATCCATCCTATGGAAAAATGAAATCATCGCGCGTGCGTACGTACGGAATACCGTCTCCACGCCGTGGTGTAATCTATTTTCCACCATCACCTTACAAGGATGGGTATAATGGTATAATGAGTAACTATATATGATTATTATAGAGTGATATTGATACTGAAATAGTATACATACACTTCAACACAATTCCATGACCATGGGAACGATATCATCGCTCGTGCGTACGTACGGACTACCGTCTCCACGGCGTGATGAGATTCATTCTCCATGTTAATCATTTATGAAGGATTACAAAGTATATATAAGAAATAATATTGAAATATATGACATTATAAAGCTACTGTATTTATATATATATATATATATGTATGTAATCTACTTACTTCCATTCATGACAATAAGGAAAGGAAAACAGCGTTCATGCGTACGTACGGACTACCGTCTCCATGAACGGTGTTTTTCATATCATTTATCTATCTATTATATATATATATATATACTGAATATATATGATATATAAATCATATTTTATATTCTGGAAGTAAGTAAATCATGATATTAGTAATAATAATGTCAAGAACAACAAGTCAAAACACCTACGATAAATGAAATGATTTTACCCAAAACGTTTCTTTAACATGGAATTTACAAAAGAACGGGTAATATAAAGTCATAAGTGAACCATATATTATATCATAACAATGAATATGATTCTGTAATAAGTCGATGACATTATTTAAATCATTATACAGGAGTTTCGGACACATACGAAGCAAATCGGACCTAAGGTAAGGGAAATATCACAATCTCATTTTTATCCGAGATTGTTTATTCGTAAGTATTTATTGGGGAGTATTTTATCATCCAAATACATGTTCCCTCAATATGTAATATTTTTTCCATCCACTTACAATAGTTTAAATCCAATTTTCACCTTCGGTGAGTTTTTAGTAAAGAATATGAAAGGAATATTTTGTTGGTTTTTCGTACGAGGTACTTTTTGACTTTTCCGACAAAAGTACGAAAATTGTTTTTTTTAACTTATACGGCAAGAATGGATTTTCAAAAAATTATTTCCAAGAACATTCCTTTACATGTTTTCAAGTTTATTTTTAATCAACTTCTTAGTGTTTATAATTGTATAACATGTTAAGAAAAGAAATTTTTTT
This sequence comes from Viscum album, assembly GCA_963277665.1. Lineage (NCBI taxonomy): Eukaryota > Viridiplantae > Streptophyta > Magnoliopsida > Santalales > Viscaceae > Viscum > Viscum album. The sequence goes on from OY728141.1 coordinate 662,626,183, forward strand.
TTGAAGTAGAAAGGATATTTTCCTCAAGAATGGAGTTCAAGTATTTTATCAAAATTATTTTCCATCTAAGATAATAAAAGGGTTCTGTTTTTATCCCTATTATTACATTGGTTTGATTATGTTGTGATGGAAATATTTTTATGAATTCCTTTATCTTATATGGATTGTTTATTGATTTCATGTTGTTTCAGAATCCCATTTTTATTACATGGGTTACGCTATGATGTATGGTTTATGATTATGTGGCACACATAAGAAAGGATTCATTATAAGATGGGTGGGACCTATATCTCCCTCCAATGCATTGGGTAATGATTTCATATCTCATGAGATAGACATGGCTGGAATGGTAGGTTATACCGGTTCAGTGAAACAAGACTGAAACGAGGGTGACTCGATTCAGAAAGGGACTATGTCCACTAAGATAGTCTTGGAAATGAGTCATGACTAACAAGAAATGATTCTCTATGATTATGTGTGTATGCCAAAAAATTTCATGTTTTATGTTATGCTTAATGGGATTTCATTTCACTACTATGATTTATCCCATGTTATGAAATTATGCACTCTTTTGCAGGTTATGATTTCCAAAAGTTATGTTCTTATGAATATGATGTGATTGATTTTTCTTTTGTTTACCCTTACTGAGCATTTGAGCTCACCCTTTTATGTTTTCTTTTCCCCAGGATATAAAGAAAGGTTTTAGGTAAAAAAGTGGGAAGATATTTATGGGAGATATTTAAGATCTTTCACCACGATTAGAAGATTACGTTCTGAGTTTCCAAAGGCACTAAACTATTACGATCCTTGTGTGTGTGTTTTTTTTAAGTACTATGTATTCAGAAAAAGTAATGTAATGTTCATGTACATCTAGCTTCGGGTCTTTACAGTTGGTATCAGAGGAAAGGTTTAGTCAACCTTTGGAAACTAGGATCCAAAAACGTTAGTGAGATCCCTAGAGATATTTCTAAGGTATGTCTAGGGATGTCCCTAAGGATAAGTATACGTATAGGATATAATCCTAGAACTATGATAACGATCTTAGAATTTAACCTATGATGTTAGATATTAAGAGTACTCCCCCTTTATTATGTTGTTTTCCCTAGCATGATTTTTTCCTCTCACAAGATTCTTTTTGTGTTTTAGTTAATGGAGGGAACCAGAAGGAATTTGGTTAACATTGAATCCACTAGACAAATTGGTGACTATGAGCAAAAAAAGTGTGTAATTCCTAGAGAGAAAGATCTTGTGATTATGCCAAATCAGTCATCGCGATATATGATTAACAAGGTGAAATTTAGTGGTATGCCGAATTCATCAAAGAAGAGGAAGATAAACTATTATGCATGTTCGCATGTTGAGGAGCATAAAGAAAGGAAGATTGATATTTCTAAAGAAGGGAAGAAGAACCTTGAGAAATACCTCAAATGGAGGGACCAATGTTATCTGTGTGGAGAGAAGGGTCATAGAGTGACAGACTGTTATGGAGTTCAATGTCTTATTTGTGGAGAACATGGGCATTACCCAACTCAATGCCCTGACCTAAAAAGTTACTTCTAAATCAAGGAAGGACTTATTCCAGGACAATCATTGAAGTGGATGGACTAAAGTGTTTATGTATTGGTATTCAAGAATAATGATGCTGAGGTACTTTTATGGTGTACTGAAATATTTATGTATTGGTCTATTGTGGTTTTCAATAATTTTAAGGTACAGGTAACCATGGAAAGTGATTCAAATATTTTGGAAAGTAGATGATATGCGCATAATTAAGGGATAAGGAGAAAATGAAATGTTTGACAGTATTCATGAGCTCATGATTGATATAAGGACTAAGTGATATCATGGTTTGAGTATATAGAATTTTGAGGATTTTGGTATGTGGAAAGTGTTAACATTTAACTGCATTCATGTTTTCACTACGTTATTCAAGAGAATACATGATTAAGGACATTGAATGTTTGGAATGTGACCAACAAAACATATCTTATGATATATGGGGATCGACGATGGTGTTAAATCTCTGGTAATCGTTTTCACTATGTTATGAGAGTGGACTGCAGTATTATGGATAAGCCTAAAGATTGGAATGGATAATGTTGGACATAAGTTAGTATTGTTTAAGGATAGAAGTTTTTTTCGATATTATTGACGGGATGTTATAGTAATATAGTGTTAGAAAAAGGACAACCTGCAGAACGGGCGACAGCCCATCGCGTCGGACAAGGATGTGGGAATCGAACTCACAACCGAAGTGCGACTGGCCTTTATTGCCTACCACTAGCCTACAAGAAGTCCCTGTTTATTAGAAACTAGTTTTATTATATTAAGCAGTATGATATAGGAAGTATAAAGTCCATTTTAGGAACCATATATGATTAATCTCACTATAGATCGACTTATGTATATAATTTTTTCTAACCTTTTGTTTGAGACAGATGGAATGACCCGTCATTCTATCACATGATCTGCTAACACTTCACGAATAACAAATTCAACTTCATTTATTTAAGAGATGAAGTGGAAATTGTTAAAGGCACGAACAACAGTGAGATTGTACCAAAATAAAATAAGTATTTATTCTAATTCAAATTCTTTTACTTTAGGGAAACGATCTTGAAAACCAAAAATGTTGTCCTAGTGATCTTATATCTGATGAATCATATGGTACCTTAGATCGTCACAAATTTATGTCTTTGTGATTGCTGGCTTTTCCATAGCCATGTTCTCTACCACTCTCCATCAGAACATGATGGTTAGATTTCTCTTCCATATCCATATTTTCACCTATGTGGAAACCCAGTGATTAGTTTATTTGGGTAACCGTTACGTTTCATACTTTTGTTTTTAAAGATTGGTTTTGATATTTCTTTTTACGATGTGGGTTTCTATTAAAGAAACATTCTAATAGTAAACCATTTATAACCCCGACGAATTTCGAGGGTGAAATTCATTTTAATGGGGGTAGAATGTAACAGCCCGAGATTTTATGATAAATATTCTTTTTAATTTCATTAATGTCTTGTGTTGTACTCTAAACCAAAAAGATCTTGCACAACACGCATCTTTGACTTGCCTTGCACGCAATCGTAACCTTCCTCGATAGCGTGTGTAATACGCAATATAGAGTTTCACGAAACAATGATATGCTATTAAAATATTATTAAAACTAGCCATTATGAATAGTAATAACCACTTCTTAAATTTTAGAAATTTTAGATCTCAAAATGGACGTCATTTTTGGATTCGGAGTATCGAATTTAGCCTAAGGTGAAATTTTGGTACTTTTCGGATAACTTTCATATTCTGATGAATAGTGAAAATTACTAAATTATAATTAAAAACAACTTTTTTAATCAAAATAATTAATAGTGATAAATTATTAATTTGGGTGGTTTTAAAGTATATTTAGAATATATTTTTACAATTTAATACAATTTTGGTCATTGGATGTAATTTCACATTTAAACAAGACATAAACAAGTGTCAATCTTTTGATAGATATTGTTTCTTAAAAACACGCTATTTGTTTTAACAACGGGATTTAATTATAAAATTAATTAATGCAACTTCAATGTTATGAACTTGGTAAAATAGATTTCATTTTTGAATTCGGAATATGAAATATAGCTTAGGATGAAATTTTGGCATTGTTCTGAAAAACATCAATTTTTGATGAATAGTGAAACTACTAAGTGGTAGTTAAAAAACTGAATTTTTCATAATACTTAATTTTACCGCTTCTGTGAATGGAATTTCAAAAATCCGAGAGACACGGTTGATGTCAGTAAGCAAAATGTGGTTCAATGAGATGAAAATAATTTTTGGTGAATAGTAACTTTTTACTTTTATTTACCACGATTAAAAGAAAATAGGGTAATTAAGGGTAAGAATGATATTAATATTACCCTAAAACATGTCCTAATTCTATTGGACAAGTGTATCTCGACCAAAAACAACATTAAGTGTAAAATATTATCATTTAGGCCCACATGGATTAGATTAGGACATTTATTATTATTTAATTCAAAGAAGAGTTAAAAGAGTTAAAATCAAAGTATATTTACTAAAACATTTTTAATATAGGGTTATAAATAAGATAAATTCGATTTTAAATATTCATTATAAAGCTAAAAATATTTCCTACATAATGATATTTTATTTGTAATTTTTAGACATTAAATAAGTTAATTTATTTATGACACAAAGATGATGCAGTAATTATCTTATTAATGAAATATTGACATAATTGATATTATAAATACCAAAATAAATGTAATTTTAGACTTTTTATGAATTACACTAATTTTATAGGTTACTATGATATATTAGTGTTGATTTAATCAACTTGGTTCGAACAGATAATTTTGTTATGACTTTCACAAAAATCATATATCAAATAGTGTCAAAATTGACACAAAATAGTTTTTAAATAAAATATTATATTATTAATTGTTATTTTATTCCTAAAAATCTAAGGTTCGGCCAAATGACTTAGATAAGGATATATAAATTAATAATATACAATTTGGGGTTCGTTTGGCTTGTTATAGTAAGTGTATTAACCATATAGTGTAAGAAAACAAAAAGACACGGTAAAAGTTAAATTATTTAACTTAAAGTTATATCTAATTGATAAGGTTAAAATAATAACCTAAACTTGTGTAAATCCTATTTTTTGATAGTATTGAGACCCATCCACACTTTAGCTTCGAAATAAGACCATTTGGAACCATTATAAACCGATTTTGACTTTAATATAAAATAATATTTTGAGATATTCCAAAGGTGCCCCTCTCCTCCCTTATAAAAGGGCACCTCCTCCCTCTCTTCCTCACACAACATTGAGCCTTCAAGCTCGGACAACCCCTGCCAAAATACCTTCTACACTTCCCTAGAATAATCCTGGAGGTCCTGGTCTTCTTCAAAGACCAATATTAGTTCCCTAAGTGGAGGATTCAAAGAGGCGTTTCAAAGAAGAGGTAATATCCATTACCGATCTTTTCAATTTCTTTCTTCTTCAACTTCTTCTTCTTTAGTTGTTTCATGATAAAGTAATAACATCAGTATTACTTACATAATGATATGTTATTATAAATATGAAACAACCCTAATTCACCTTCTATCCATCCTACGGAAAAATGAAATCACCACGTGTGCGTACGTACGGAATACCGTCTCCACGCCGTGGTGTAATCTATTTTCCACCATCACCTTTCAAGGATGGGTATAATGGTATAATGAGTAACTATATATGATTATTATAGAGTGATATTGATACTGAAAAAGTATACATACACTTCAACACAATTCCACGACCATGGGAACGATATCATCGCTCGTGCTTACGTACAGAGTACCGTCTCCACGACGCGATGAGATTCATTCTCCATGTTAACCATTTAAGAATGATTACAAAGTATATATAAGAAATAATAATGAAATATATGACATTATAATGATACTGTATTCATGTATATATATATATATGTATGTCATCTACTTACTTCCATTCAAGACAATAAAGAAAGGAAAACAGCATTCATGCGTACGTACGGACTACCGTCTCCATGAACGGTGTTTTTCATTTCATTTATCTATCTATTATATATATATATATATATATATACTGAATATATATGATATATAAATCATATTTTATATTCTGGAAGTAAGTAAATCATGATATTAGTAATAATGATGTCAAGAACAACAAGTCAAAACACCTACGATAAATGAAACGATTTTACCCAAAACCCTTCTTTAACATGGAATTTACAAAAGAACGGGTAATATAAAGTCATAAATGAACCATATATGATATCATAACAATGAATATGATTCTTTAATAAGTCAATGACATTATTTAAATCATTATAAAGGATGTTCGGACACATACGAAGCAAATCAGACCTAAGGTAAGGGAAATATCACAATCTCATTTTTATCCGAGATTGTTTATTCGTAAGTATTTATTGGGTTGTATTTTATCATCCAAATCCATGTTCCCTCAATATGTAATATTGTTTACATCCACTTACAATATTTTAAATCCAATTTTACCCTTCGGTGAGTTTTTAGTAAAGAATATGAAAGGAATCTATTGTTGTTTTTTCGTACGAGGTACTTTTTGACTTTTCCGACAAAAGTACGAAGAATGTTTTTTTAACTTATACGGAAAGAATGGATTTTTAAAACATTATTTCCAAGAAGATTCCTTTACATGTTTTTAAGTTTATTTTTAATCAAATTCGTAGTTTTTATAATTGTATAACATGTTAAGAAAAGAAAAGTTTTTTTTTGAAGTAGAAAGGATATTTTCCTCAAGAATGGAGTTCAAGTATTTTATCAAAATTATTTTACATCTAAGATAATAAAAGGGTTCTGTTTTTATCCCTATTATTACATTGGTTTGATTATGTTGTGATGGAAATATTTTTATTAATTCCTTTATTATATATGAATTGTTTTATGATGTCATGTTATTTAAGAATCCCATTTTTATTACATGGGTTATGCTATGATGTATGGTTTATGATTATGTGGCACACATAAGAAATGATTCATTATAAGATGGATGGGACCTATATCTCTCTCCAATTCATTGGGTAAAGATTTCATATTTCATGAGATAGACATGGCTGGAATGCTAGGTTATACCGGTTCAGTGAAACAGGACTGAAACGAGGGTGACTCGATTCAGAAAGGGACTTTGTCCACTAAGATAGTCTTGGCAATGAGTCATGACTAAAAAGAAATTATTCTCTATGATTATGTGTGTAATAAACAAAGTTTCATGTTTTATGTGATGCTTAATGGGATTTCATTTCACTACTATGATTTATTCCATGTTATGAAATTATGCTCTCATTTGCTGGTTATGATTTCCAAAAGTTATGTTCTTATGAATATGATGTGATTGATTTTTTTTGTTTACCCTTACTGAGCATTTGAGCTCACCCTTTTATGTTTTCTTTTCCCCAGGATATAAAGAAAGGTTTTAGGTAAAAAAAGGGGGAAGATCTTTATGGGAGATATTGAAGATCTTTCACCACGATTAGAAGATTACGTTCCGAGTTTCCAAAGGCACTAAACTATTACGATCCTTGTGTGTGTGTTTTTGTTATGTACTATGTATTCCGCAAAAGTAATGTAATGTTCATGTACATCTAGCTTCGGGTATTTACATTATTACTTCTAAAAAAATTCATATAACCAACCCAAATATGTCATATTAACTTTTAAAATTAGTGTAATTCATAAAAGTCTCAAATTACTTTTATTTGGGTATTTAAAAAATTCAATTATTTTAATATTTCATTAATAAGGTAATTACTGTATCACCATTGTGTCCTAAATAAATTAAATTATATAATGTCTAAAGATTATAAATTTAATACCATTATGTAGGAAATGTTTTTGTATTTCTATTTATTATTTATAATTGAATTTATCTTATGTATAACCCTATATAAAATATGTTTTCGTTATTAAACATTGATTTTATCTCTTTTAACATTTCTTTGAATTAAATAATAATAAATTTTCTAATCTAATTGAAGTGGACCAAAGAGGTTCATATTTTATTCCTATGGTTGATTTTGGTCAAAATATACTTATACAATAGAATTAGGACATTTGTTAGGGTAATAATAATATCATTTTTACCCTTAATTACCCTATTTACTTATAATTGTGGTAAATAAAAGTAAAAAGTTACAATTCACGAAAAATTATTTTTATCTTATTGAACCACATTTTACTCCTTGATATTAACCGTGTATCTCAGATTTTCAAAATTACACTCACAGAAGCGGTAAAATGATGATTTATGTGAATTTGCAAATTCTTCTAGGAGGAGTGTAAAAGACAGTGAAAAGTTCAATATATATTTTATATATCTAAAATTGTTATAAACTGAATCCAATGAATTACATTGAAATTATATTGGTATTACATATCTATTTTGACCCAAAATAAATTTAAATAAAAAAATTAATTATTTAAATAGAAATTCAGTTTTAAACATGGAGTCAGTGTTTTTCACTATTCATCAAAAATTGAAAGTTTTCAGAAAAATACCAACAATTCACCCTAGGCTAATATCGATATTCAAAATCCAAAAATGAAGTCCATTTTGAAAGGTAAAATGTATTAAATTTAAAAAAGTGGGTATTACTATTCATAACGACTAGTTTGATTGGTTGTGATGTGTTAGGACTCGAAGTTGCGTAAAACACACGCTACTGTATTATTAAATGATAAGCGTACCGTGGAATCTTGGGGTGTTACAATTTAATCAACAATATTCACCTCTAAAACTTACATGATTTCTGTTTATTATGCATTCCATTTAGAGAAGGGGTTCTTCTTTATTTAATAATTAAATTGAAATTGTTTAATTAAGAACACATATATACATATGGGTATATATGAGGTGAAACCAAATTTAGTTACAAACATAAAACCCCATTGTGATTTTCTTTTCAATTTTTTTTTTAAAAAACCAGAAATCCATTTTTATATGATCATTCAAGATAAACAGAAGGTTATAATAACAACAATATATATATTTATATATATTCTAAGTCATGTATAAATATAAATAAATGAATGGGTTTTTCATAGAACATGTAATAGATCAATCAAGAAAATAAATATCTATAAGGTAATCCACATAAATTCTGTAGTATTAAAGACAACCATTTATATATATAAATATATATTTGTATTTACAAATTGTAGAACAAAGACAAGTCATGACATACTAGGTCCCTTACCTGATTCGATGAAGAAGAAGAAGTCAAGAGAAGCATGATGGTGTCGTTGGAAAGAGGATGACCCGTAGTGTACAAGTTCAAAACGAGTTATATATTTAAACATTATATAATATATGTGTAATGAAACATGCAAGAACAATGCAGATCCATGGTTTATAATACTAATAATCACTCCGTTCTTGAGGAAAATAAGGGAGAAGAGGGGCCACCCGAGGAAATGGGTGTGGAAAAAAGATAAATGAATAGAGTAGCGAGTTACTGGAGTGGTGCACGTGGGAAGAAGAAGAAGAAGGCGACATGCTCTGTGTGGAAAACAACGGATGGTGGGTGATTAACCAAAAAACTATCCAGTGGATGAGTTGAGTCCACATGTTTTAAAAGAGATGAATGGTTGAGATTAGATGAGGAGAAAATCAGATGGCTATGAACAGTTCAATGTTTTTAAAAGACAGATGAACGGTCAGGATAGAAAATATTTGATCAGACTGTTGTTTGTGACGCAACATTTTAAAAAGGATTGAATGGTCAAGACCAGATCCGATGGGGTCAAATAGCTGATAAAAACGTGGTGGAAAACTCCATAGCTTCATGGGATTGATGGACAAACCGATCAGACGGCTCAGATCTCGCGTGGCGAGATCTGATGTCTTAGATAAGATTCATATATAAAATGAACATCCCACATTGAAATAGGATGGGTTTCACATCTTCCTTATTACCCATGGTCTCCCTACATTAGTCTAGAAAAACACGCCCCCCCTCCCTGATATCATCCCATAGTGGGTCTCTACGTGCGCGCTTCTGCGCCCACCCCTGCTATGGGGCCACCATGAAAAGTGGAGTGCTCTAAAACCCTTGCATGTGCACTCCTGTGTGATATTCGGGACTATTATACATTCTTGCATGCACAACATGGCAGGTACCCAGGCATGCATATCCCTGGGCCATTTTCCCGACATTCTGTGAGATTACCACCAAGGCCTTGAGTGTCTTGGCCTATTACGTTTCCCTCAGCTAGGTTGGGAACTCACCCAATTTTTTCATATTAAAATTCATTTATGTTTAATATAAGAGTAATATATATAAAATAACCTTAAATAAGAGAATATAAATTCTATTTTATGGTTGAATTTATTAATAAAAAATAGTATCTTGATATGTTTATAATCATTTAGGTTCTCATAATATCAATGTTCAAAAATCTATAAAGCAAATTCAATAATAGTGTTATATTTATAATCCAAAAAATATATTCAATTAAAATATTTTTTTAATTTAATGATGAATAACGTTTCATGGCAACATTCTAAAACATTGAAATATAAAAATATTAACTATATAAATATTCATTAATTTCATTTTTCTTAGGGTATGTTTTGAAACTAGAAAATACTTTTCTTTTTACCAAAACCAAGTAGTATCATGTATATAATTCTCTTAGTATTCCTTTTAAAACACAAGGGTTTTAATTCAATCCCATTTTAATGATTACATCATTATCCGTCTAAGATATATAAAAAGTGTGTAAATAATTTTTATGGTTTATAACTTCAATTGATACTTTAAATACTTGGAAAACTCATTATTGCTAGACACTATAGATTAAATCACTAGAAAACCCAACGACTATATGGACTTTCGGCCGTTGGAGACTCAAAAGTCACCTAAAATAGGAAACAGTAAAATTTATAGAGGGTTTATAAAAACATGACTATGGTGTTCCTACTTCAAGGAAACTTGGTGAAAATAGTTCTCATCATTCCTATGATGCTAAGAATGGTTGTTGTGGTCCTTTCTATAGAAATGTTCACTATGATGGATCTGAAATACCCTTACTATTTTCTTGCAATTTTTGTTGTATTGGGTGGTCTCACAATGATTTTAATAGGTCTTTTAGTGGTTATCCTAGGGTAGTGAGGTTCTTTTGTCATGTTTTAATGTAATCATTTTCAGTGTTTCATTAAATAAAGAAAGTCTTCTATTTAATTGCAATTATTGTTTTGGACATTATAGAAAATAAATAAATTAAAACCATATAATACAGTTATTACATAAGAAATAAGTTTGGGGAATCACATAAACCCCTCATTATAGACCCATCAGTGGTCTCATATTTCCCATATGACTCACCATTTGAGAGATACTGAAATATTTCTAATTAATAATATATTAAATTTAATTTAATAAATTTATCTCTAGAGTGAGAGATCCAAATGCCGACACCTTCGAATGTTATAACCCTCCTAGCATAAACACCATATTTTGGACATAATAGTGGTCTCATATTTCTCAAATGATGCATCAATTTAGAGTTATCTAGAAATTTTAAAAAAAATTCACTTAATATATTGTATTAAATAATTTTATTCAATCTTCTCTCAGGCTTTCCAGTCCACAAAAACTCATAATTACTCTATGTTTAACACATAAAATATTTATTTGAATATTACAGAGTATTAATTGTTAATTTTGCCATTCCATGCTGCGTTTTAAAAAAACACAACTTTTCACTGATAAACCATATTTCCAATTTAATGTCATGTTTCTACAGAATAGGTTTACAAATACCTGAAACAGTAACTAGATGTCAAAAAATCTGCACTAAAGAAACATTCTATCCCCAGAAAGCGTACAGAGAATCCATCATGTCCAAAAGATGGGGTCATCGCTTTCTCATCAGTTCCTCCATTTCCCACGTCTGATGAGAATTAGATCCATGCAGCCATTGTACATAGAACAGAGGTATTATCCTCCCACGAAGTACCTTGGTCTCAGAATTAATAACCCTGACTGGTCATTCAGTCAAATATAAATCTAGTTTAATCTCAAGACCAATCCAACACAAAACATGAGATGGATTAGAGAGATACATTCACAACTACCATGCAAGGAAACACATTATTAATTGACATCAACGGCGGTGGTAGTTCTTAAAAGGAAAAAACATTTCCAACCTTATCAACAATATCTAAAGGTCCCAAAAAACAAGGAGAAAGCTTCCCCTACCTCCCATGTCGTCGATGACCCAACTGGGGTGATTCCTTCATGAATACATGGTCACCAAAACTTTACATCAAGTCATAGAATGTCTTAGTGCTTCTTGGGTTCACAACACAATGGTTGAAATGGTAATCCCCTATTATAGCCTTCATTGTCACTAACGATGCAACATTACAATTATGATAACACAGAACAACCTATTTGTTGAACATCCACTAGGAATCAGTCTCCCCAAATTAATGAGAGACACTAATTATTAAATAATTCATCCAAAATATTCTGTTTCTAAAGAATCATCTCGGAAAGGTATGATTTTAGAGAACCATCAGCTTTCATGGATAATAGAACCGGCACCGCCCAAGGTGACACACTTGCGTGAATAAAGGATTTCTCAAGACGATCATCCAACTAGGAAATTAGTTCTCTAAAATAAATTAGAGCCATTTTGAAAGAGGGGAATGAAATTGGTTGAGTACCGGGCATCAAGTTAATGGAAATATCAATCTCTCTTACTGGTGGTAAACAAGAAAAAATCAGAAGGAAACACGATGGGAAGCTCGATGACAATAAGAGGGAGATCACTCCTCCAAATCAAAATAAAATACAAATGTTACCTTCCCCAACTCCAGATAAGATGGCTTGGCCCTGCATGACTATGGGTCACATTCTCTTTAAAAGATAAGAGACACACCACTAGATTCGTAACATTGACCCATCTAAGATAAAAATCAATCTAGTCTTTATATGGAACGAGTCAACCCATCCTGAATATGATGTGAAGAGATTTCCTGTCGAGTACCAGAAAATTCCATGCAAGTTTGACATCTGATATAGTGAAGATACAAGATGGATTTTAGAGATTATTCTCTCTTTTTATACCAAGCGGATTAGTAATATCCGTTGCACTAGATAAAAAATAAACATGAAGATTAATCATATTAACAGTACGGGTTGAAATAAACAATCTAGATGTACTAAATATCAATTAGAGAAGGCACTAAAGATGAAGATATAGTAAGGATACCTATCACAGTCGCTGGACCTGTATCAACTTCCTCTAGATATTATTTCACTATGTGAAGAAGCATCATTCGAGATGGCTATGGCTGGAACTCTTTTGTTCATGGAACATTTTATTTCCCATCGATTTTTGAAATTTTTTATGATTATGTTCCATTACATGGAGGTGAAATGTTTTGGAAAAACATCTGCAAGTTCTCTAACCATCTGACTGATCCATAGTTCTATCATCCTGCTCATTCTTGAAAAACTCCACACCCTTGGCCAACACCATTGACTCTGGATAGAAGTGTCCTGTAAAAAAACTTTAATTCCTCCCACTCTAATACTTAATGTTTCTTATCCATCTCTATCATATCCCACCATCTCAGGATTGTTCCCTCCAATAAAAGGTTGTACACTTTACTATGATCTTTTCTGGTGTCTCCATGAACTCAAACAGATAGTCAATTCATCCCAAACATTCCTTAGCATGTTTAGGGTTAGTGGATCTATATAAAACTAGTGGTTTCTATTTAATTATCTTCAGATAATAATTTCAAATTGTACCCCCAGGTTCCACAACTATATCCTAAATAGGGACTAGAGGCAGTGGCTATCCTAGAGCTTGGCCAGTGTGCACAATAACCTCAACATGGCTTGGGTCTACTGGAGTATTCGCTTGTTTTGGTTAGCAGTAATCCCCTTCATAGATCAGATTAACACATATTCTCATAGGAATGATGATATATTAAATCATCAAATAAATATGAAGATACTAGATAGTTCTCCTATATAGAAATGAGGGATACATGGTACCGACCAGTAGAACATACATTATTTGTATATCCCTCTATCCAAATAAAAATATGGAAAATAATTGAACTATCCAAAAGATGAATTTCCCTCACCATAACTGATTAGATTAGGATCATTGCGGTGAGAGCTAAACAAGCACTCAATTGCAACTACCTCATATTCCCCGATAAGATTTCACAAATGCATACTGACTTCAAGAAAAAAGTTAAACCTCCCTATGATACCATTTTTTCCTGAACCAACCCAGGTACATTGTTAACCTGATAACCGAGCATTCCCAAAAATATCATGAAAGGATTTCTCAATCCCCACTAGTCAGAGACTAGAACTTGGTATCACACAATATGTAAGTGGGAACAATTTTTCCACCAACAATGCAGAGGAAAAGGAAACTTGACAGTATGCATAACAAATAAAAATCCACTGAGGGTAATATACCTGAAGACAAAAAGGAATAACCTAGAACAAATAACTACAACCAAAGTACTAAAATTGGGAAAACAACCACAAGGTCGCTATGGTCACGACACATGATGAACAATTCTCAGAAGTTAGATCCACCTATAAGAGATACCTTCCCTTTGCTCGAACCTGGAAAGGGAAAATCTAAAAACTCCCGAATGAAAAAGTAGGGTGTGAGATACAAATACCTGTATGGTCTCAACAAATATTCCAAACAAAATTCCAACAAATGATTCAAAAAATAATGCTTTTAATATTAATGATAAATAGGGTGGTCATTTTAAAGAATAATTAAACAAATCATGTTATACAGTTCAAATGATAGAAAAATGCTTTAAGAAAAGTCATTAAAAAATAATGTATTATTTCTAAAACAATGTCTTAAATAAAATAGTTACATGAAATATTTTATGAAAAAAAAGAAGGCATGCAAAGAAGTATAAAAACATTGGAAAACATTTATCGCACAAATTCAAAAAAATTAGTGAGCGACATTGTCATCTACAAAAATTTATGATAGTGTTAACCTGATAAGGGGTTCCACACTCTCTATGTGACCTTAGAAACATGTGTATATACACCTCCCTATGACACTTTCCAAAGGAGATTCATCACTAATCATTCGGGGATATGACCCACCACATGTATGTTTTACAATGTTTGTCATGGCGTATAATGTATCCAAATAACTCACTAACTACACAGGGATTGGATGTGCTCTTATTTGATGGGTAAAATATTTTAATACTACTTAAAAATATGATCAATACCATTATTCCATTTAAAAAGTTCCAATTTCATTCCATTTAAACCGAAAATAGGTTTTATACAAAAATATGAATTCTCCCATGAAAACACCACTAGGTTTTTATCAAATCATTATAATCCATTTTCACAAGTTTGAAGTCCATTCAAAACCAAATCCATCACTACAAAATATAATTCCAAAAATAAATTCAACAATTTAATTGAAATAATTTCGATGAAATCCACAATTTAAATTAAACAATTTAAATCTTCCAATTTCCATTAACACACACAATTCAATGGAATTTGGGGTTTTCCATATTTCTACGCCTAAAAAATTTCATATATCTCGATTCAGTGAAATCATGTTTTTATCAATTTAAGTGAAATAATATTTGACCAATTGAATTTAAATAAACAATAGAAAAAAATTAGTAAATTCATGGATAATCAATTTGAATAATCGGAACAGAACCACCTGCCTCAAGTTCATTGATGTCAGCGATAATGATAAACCACTCTGTGTGGTTCAATACCCCTCATCATAATTGTATTGTTGTAAGCATCGACAAACCAATGTTTGACATTCATCAATGGTTACTAGAACCAAATTCAGTTATTTTATATCAAAAAACAATTAAAATTTTTCATGCGATAATACATTCTCAATCATAGTTAAATTGAAATTTATCATTTACTTCAATGTTTGTGATTTCATTATTCTCTTTCAAGAATTATTATATCTTTTATTAGAATCATTTAAATTATCCTAAGAAAACATTACATTAATAATTTATAGTTATTAATTTAATTAATTGTGTAATTATATTCAAGAAATTACCCTTTATAAATTATCATTTTTTTGAATTTATATAATGATAATTTGATGAAATAATCATTTGACAATTTTAATTCTAATTACCTTCCAATAATCAGGTGAAATTATCCCTAGAATATTTCATTCAGATATCCTTTTATAAAAAGGTTTGGGCTGAGTAGATATGATTTTATAAAATGTTTGGGGATGAGATGTGAACATTTATATTTTTAAAAAATTATCATTCAATAAATCAGGAGATTACATATTGATAATTTTTTATTTAACAAAATTATCTGTAAATTTCATAGTAGTTAAAAATATATATATTTAAATGTGCGTATACACATATATATCTATTGAAAATCAAAATAAATAACATTAGATAATTTTAATAAATTATCCCATGTTTGTTTATCGATATATTTATATATATTTCTATTAATAATTCACTATTTTTTAGACATTCCAAATAATTATCATTTGAAATTAGTTAACCATTGATTATATTTAAATTATCTATTGATAATTTTATTATTTATACATTGATAATTTGGATAAATTATTCTTATATAAGTAATTTTTTATTATCATTAATTTTAATCAATAATATTTTTTTTGGGATTTAAAGAAAACTTTTTCAGATTTTCTTGAAAGAAGAAAAATTGATGAAAACTAATAAATACCAACAAAATTGGATAGAATCATGCATCACAGAGATTATTGGAAAGGTGACGCACCTGGAAAAAACATTCATGTCTTGGTAAAGTTATGTCTAGTGCATAATGGAGTCATCCAGACTCAATCAAACATACCAACATGGAAGGTTGAGTAGTTCGTATATAAAGAACCTCAAATGTGTATTTCTATGAGTAATTAAGACCTGAAATTAAAAACTCATTTTTAACTACCGTTTCAATCAAAACATAACTAAGGTGTGTTTAATTTTATACCATTAATGATTTGGAAATTAATCCTATTAATGATTCGGCAATTAATCTCCCTCTTCATGATTCCCACCCAAAATGTTCC
The DNA here is from genome assembly GCA_963277665.1 of Viscum album. Classification (NCBI taxonomy): domain Eukaryota; kingdom Viridiplantae; phylum Streptophyta; class Magnoliopsida; order Santalales; family Viscaceae; genus Viscum; species Viscum album. The sequence continues at coordinate 662,642,839 of OY728141.1, forward strand.
TTCAAATCTCTATACATCATAGTGCTACCAGGGTGTATAGAGAAATTAGAGAAATGGGCATCATCCAACAAATCCCTTTTTAGATCAGGTATATCATGAACACAAAATCTTTCCCCAAATATCATATTTGCATCTTCATACACAAAGCCACTCAATATACCATCATTCACAGCTTTAATCTTCTTTTGAAACTCTTCATCATCTGTCTGAGAACTATTTATCCTTTCTAGTAAATAAGGTTTGGAAACCATTTGAAAAAGTACTGATGTTTCACCTTCCATGGTTATTCACATATCCATATTTACTAGATCCATGAAAATATGATCCCTTTCAACTCTTATCTTGTTCAAAACTCCCTGATCCTTTCTGCTCAAAGCATCTTCCACCTTATTTTCCTTCCCCGGGTGGTAGTGTATGGTGCAATCAAAATCCTTGAGTAGTTCAATCCATCTCCTTTTCCTCATATTGAGTTCTTTTTGTGAGAAAATATACATCAAACTCCTGTGATCGGTATATATTTCACATAGTTCACCATAGAGATAATGTATCCATATCTCCAAAGCAATGATTGTATCTGCTAACACAATATCATGAGTAGGATAGTTTTTCTCATGAATTCCCAGCTGTCGTGATGCATAGCCAATAACTCTATCATTCTACATAAGGATATAACCAAGTTTTTTCTTTAATGAATCACCATAAATAACAAACCACTCATTTCCTGATGGTAGAGTCAAAATAGGATCATTGAATAATCTTCTCTTCAGTTCTTCAATACATTCTTCATACTCTTTTGTCCAAAAAAATTTAACCACATTACGTGTGAGCTTGATTAATGGGTTAGCCAATCTGACAAAATTCTGGATGAAACACCAATAATAACCTGCTAAACCAATAAAACGACGAACCTCAATTATACTCGTCGGTGCTGGACATTCTATGATTTCCATGGTCATAGAAGGATTGATAGAGATTCCATCAATAGAGACAATATGGCCAAGAAAAGAAATCTCTTGAAGCCAGAATTCACACTTTCTAAACATCCCATATAATTAATGTCTTCTAAGAGTCTTCCAGATAATGCGCAAGTGATTTTAATGATCATCATAGGTTTTTGAGTATACCAAGATATCATCAATAAATACCACCATAAAATCATCGAGATATTCCTTCAAAACTCTATTCATTAGATCCATGAATATAGAGGGTGCATGAGTCAATACAAAAGGAATTACTATAAACTCATAATTCTCGTACCTGGTTTGAAATGATGTCTTCGGAATGTCATCCTTCTTCACAAAAAACTAATGATATCAAGATCAAAGGTCAATCTTTGATAAGTATTGAGTTCTATGAAGTTTTTAGAATAAATCATCATTGCGAGGTAGGGGATAATTGTTCATTATTGTTATAGCATTGATATACCTGTAGTCAATGCACAACCTCATAGATCCATCTTTCCTAATAACAAAAAGGATAGGGGCTCTACATGGAGAAACACTAGGGGGAATAAATCCCTTATTACCCAATTCCTCTAGTTGTTTCTTTAGTTCCAATAATTCCACAGTGGACATTCTACAAGGAATCTTCGATATGGGCCTTGAACTAAGAATTAAATCAATGGAAAACTCAATTTCTCACTCTGGAGGATGTCCAGGTAAATCTTCTGAAAACACATCAACATATTCTTTCACAATAGGAAAATCCTTTATTTACACATTCCTTTCCTCACCCACAATTATTTCATTCTCTTCCTCACCAACAATTGAATTTAGTTGAGATACTGGGGGTGGATCTAGATAATAATCAGGTGGTGATGATTTTACTCTAAAGATAAGGTGTTCTTTAGCATCATCATTAAAAATTGTATCCTCCTTCTTCTTAAAATAAATTTTTTCATCATGGTTCGAAAGGAAATCCATACCCAAGATTATATCAAATTCAATTATGGCTATGACGATGAGATCATTTGATAAAGAACATTTATATTCTCTAATGGGAACAGATTCACAGAACTTTGTAGCAATGATACTTCACATAGGAGTTTTGACTGATAACTCCCTCATTAAATAAAATTTGAAATATCTAATTTTCATAACAAACTGGGAAGATATGAAACAATGCGATGATCCAGAATCAAAAAATTCATTTTCTAAACATGAGGAAACCATTATATTACCTACGACTACATCTTTCAGAGCTTCAACCTTAGTAGTAGTGATCGCATAAGGTTGGCCTTGATCCCTTGGCATTTTGTGAGGTAAGTTTTTTTTATTCTTATGACATTCATTTGAATAATGTCCCATCTCTCGGAAATTTTAGAATTGAACATTGGTAGTGTGTTTCTTTCCCTTACAATCACCAGCAATATGGCCTTTTTTTCCGACATTTGTAGCATACTCCATTTCCTTTAAGACAGGCACCAGGGTGCTTCCACCCGTAATTATCCCAGGCTAGAAATTCAATTCTTCCCTTCTTCCCTATTTCCTTATTTCATTTACCTAAGTGTTCAACAGATCTCTTCTTCTCTTGAATTGATTTAAAGTCATAAGACTTAGGGAATTTCTTTTCTGTCTTGATAGCACACGAGACAATATCATCATATGATGAGAAGGATTGTGATACTAATGCTTGACGGAGAAATGGTTTTAATCCATAAAAGAATCAATAAATATTACTTCTTGGGTTACGTATATAATTTGTTGTATGCCTCGCTAAACTTGTAATGTTATCTTCATACATTGTGACATTCTCATCCTCTTTTTGCCTCAGACTCAGAAATCGTTTTTCCATATCTGCTCGATGGTCATGTGGAAAGTAATTTTCTATGAAATTTTATTTAAACTCCCTCCATTCCATATTTGATACTTCATCATCTTGCCTTGTGTTTTGAATCAATGACCACTATTGATCAGCATCTCCAGTGAGGTGGTAAATTACCATGACAACTTTTTCCTTTTCACTACTCTCCAAAGCATTGAATATTTTTTCTAATGAATTTATCCATTGCTCAACCACTAATGGATTTGTACTCCTATTTAATGTCAGTGGTTTTTTCCTCATGAAGCTATCTAATATTGATCCTCCACGCTGTGGATTATGGTGCTTCATACAGGTAAGGTTATTATTCATAACCTGAGTGATTTATCCCAGTATGGTGATAAGCTAATCAACACCAGCAATAGGACCAGCTCCACAATAATTATCTTGAACAGGTGGGAAATCTCTACATGGAGTGCGTACAATGATACAGTTTCCATTGCTTCCACTATGCACCATTTCTAAACAATGGAATACACTAGATTAGTTTATGAATCACTATAAAGAAATCAAAACTTTTAAAACACATTACATAAATTGCACAGTTTATGGATATAATGCATAATCGTAAAAAAAAAATCTTTGAGGAATTATATACTCATAAACCCTTCATAATGGTTTGTAAATAAAATTAGATTTATCCTATGCATATCACTCAGGAGTGTCGTAACCAAGAGTACAGCAAGGCCCGTTGTCGTGCACCAGTTCTAGTTCGGGTCTAGCTCAAAGCGGTGTTTTTAGGTTTTACCCCTAGTTACATCTGTGCCAGAGCCGCCTCTACCTACTCGTATCCAGACATGGATGTATTTCTGGGAAACTCAAAAAATATCTAAAATACCAAAATTATATTAAGTTCTTCAATACTAATCCTCAATGTGTATCTTAGGGCATTGTTCTCTAATCAGAGTTTATCTAAATCTTGTTTCCAAGGTTTGTACTCATTTTTCTTTGATACCAACTCTAATGCCCCGACCCTTGTTTCCCAGAGTTGGTGCATTATTACATAACATTGTCATGACCACAAGGAAATCATGTCTCGAAAGACCGATCAGTTTAGTATTATTAAAAAAAATATTCATACATAAATTCATCTTTGTAACATGAAATGAAATAAAACACGTATTTATTCCATTGGAAATATCCATTACTCCTAGATAATGCATGTAAGTCGCTCATAACGAACTTCTTCATATCTTGGGAAAATGAAACATAAAAAATGGGTGAGATCAAACGCTCAGTAAGGGTAAGCAATACAGCAGAAAAGAACATAAATATTAAGCATGGTGAATAATTGAAACCACATTCCATTACCAATAATAAACATGAATACTAATATGGAAGGAATATGAGCTGAGTAAATAATTCCATAATAAAAAATAATCATGATCATTGTACTAGTCGAATAACCAGATGAACCCTCAATTTTAGTTTCATAATGAGGGAATGTATAATTCCGGACAATATGAAACATTTTTTCAAGGCCTCATCCAAGATCTCTAGAAATTATTAAGGCATCGGCCAAAACCATATATCAAAATAAGGAAAGGCCTCGTCCAATTCCACGTCTAGATGTCTCATGAGACCTACCGATGCATTGGAGAGCTATAGAGGGCTCCACCCTTCACTTATTAAGTCCAATACATTCCTCATAAGAAAAGGTTTAAACATATCATAAACATTCATATTAAAACTTGCATAAGAAATGCCAAATACATTAACTAGAAACCATGAATTGTATAAAAATAGCATATCCATAGTCAAACCTATCACAAAACCTTAAATATAATATAGATGTTTTGTATCATAATAAATCAAATTCCAATAAACTTAAAATCCATCAAAGGATGTTGACATAGATGAAATCAAAACACTTTTTAGAGAAATATATTTTTCTATTTTGAAATCATTTAAGAGTCACCTAATTATAATGAAAACATTTATTTTTAAAATATTCTTATAATATTATAAGGGAAGCTTTGATGATATTATAATGGTGGAAAATAGCCGCACCCACCGTATAAGTTAAAAAACATTCTTACGTTAAATTTGTCGAAACAGTCAAAATGTACGGTGATTGGAAAATGACGAAAAGATTCATTTCAAAACACATAAGGGTATAAATGACTTTAACCCATTGTCTAGTAAACTGTAAAAATGTTTTTAAATACATTTTTATGAAACATGGATGTGGATGATTAAGAGGTCACAGTAGATAATTACATATAAACAACCTCAGATAATGAAGAGATTGTATAATTAACCCTTACCATGCCTTTTCCTGGGTCAAGGGTAGGTTAACCTCCTTTATAATGGTGTAATAATTTTTATTAATTTATAAAATAATCATGTACATTAATATGATATCATATATGATCTTTTAACATTTCATTGTTAACAATATGTTAGTATTATTGTCGTTTCAGGTGTTAACAGATTCATTTTCCTTTATATTATTTATTATGAGAGTCATATATGTTATGGATAGGATGTATATTATTTATATATAGAATGATATCATGTTTTTAAACATTATTTTTAATCATAAAATGAAATTTATTCTTGAATGGATACGATGGGGAATGAATCTTATCGTGTTCGTGGAGACGATAATCGTTATGTATGCACGAGCGGCGATATCATTCTTTTGTTTTTAAATAATATTTAATTGGATGGTATATCATATATACAGAATCATTATCATGTCATTTTCATTATTTAAATCAATTACACATCATTATTATACCCATCCAAATAATAATTTATTGAATAACAATTACACCATGACGTGGAGACGGTAAGCCGTACGTACGCACGTATGGTGACATGTCATTCAAAGGATGGATTGAATAATGAATATAGCAATACAATATTTATAATAACACCAAAATATATAGAAGATAATGGAATTATTATTTTATAGTGGAAATAACAAAAAAAGAAGATGTGGAAGAAGAAAAGAACTTGAAATACGGTGGGGAAATTATTACCTCGTTTTCAGGTTATTCCTTTTGATTTGATCAAAAGGGCTCCTTATATTGACTTTATGACTAAATTAATGCCTCTAGGATGAAGTGATAAATTTTTATAGGATATATGGTTAGGGTTTGGCTGAGACATAAGTCTTTGAAAGTGTGAATTACAGAGAAGGTGGAGTGCCCTTTTATAAGAGGGGTGAGGGGAACCTTAAGAAAATTTAGAAATATTATTTTATAATAAAATATTTTCAGTTTATAATTGCTCCAAAATAGATTATTTAAATTATAAGGTAAGGATGTGTCTAAAACCATTCAACCAATAGGTTTTAGATAGGTTTGGGTCACTATATTATCCTTATCTTTTATATTTAACTTTGAGGTAAATAGTTTGACATTTACCATTTCTCTTTGTATTTTTATATTATATGGTTAATAAACATACAATATAATTCCAAGAAAACCCAAAGTGGTTAATTAATGATAACACTATCATTATATAAGTCATTTGGCAGAACCATAGATTTTTTGAAATATAATATCAATTAATAATATAATATTTGTTTTAAAAACTCTTCTATGTCAATTTTTACACTATTTGGTATTTTGTTCTATCTAAATTCATAACAAAATTATTATTTAGAAAAAATTCATCTAAAAAACCCTAATATGTAATATTAATATTGAAAATTATTTTAATTAATAAAATTCTCAAATTACATTTATTTGGGTATTTAAAATATCAATTATTTTAATATTTCATTAATAAGGTAATTACAGTATCACCATTGTGTCATAAATAAAAAAAATTATTTGATGTCTAAAAATTATAAATAAAATACCATTATGTAGGAAATATTTTTATATTTCTAATTAATATTTATAATAGAATTTATATTATGTGTAACCCTATATTATAAATGTTTTAGTGATTAAACATTGATTTCAACTCTTTCATCTTTTCGTGGAATTAAATAATAATAAATGTCCTAATCTAATCCAAGTGTACCAAAGAAGTTCATATTTTATTCCTAAGGTTGTTTTTGGTCGAACTATACATATCCAATATAATTATGTCATTTGTTAGGGTAATAATAATATCATTTTTACCCTTAATTACCTTATTTACTTTTAATAGTGGTAAATAAAAGTAAAAAGTTTCAATTCACCCAAATTTATTTTTATCTCATTGAACCACATTTTACTAAATGATATTAACCGTGTCTCTCAGATTTTCTAAATTCCACTCACAGAAGTGGTAAAATGATTTTTTATGCGAATTTGAAAATTCTCCTATGAGGTGGGTAAAAGACGGTGAAAAGTTCAATAAAATTTTTATATAACTAAAAATATTATAAACTGACTCCAATGAATTACATTGAACATATATAGGTATTACATATTTATTTTGACCCAAAATAAATTTAAATAAAATAAATAATTATTTAAATAAAAATGGGGTTTTAAACTATGACTTAGTGTTTTTCACTATTCATCAAAAATTGAATGTTTTCAGAAAAATTCAAAAAATTCACCCTATGCTAATTTCGATATTCAAAATCCAAAAATGAAGTCCATTTTGAAAGATAAATTTTATAAAATTTCAAAAAGTGGGTATTACTATTCATAACGACTAGTTAGATTGGTTGTGTTGTGTTTGAACTCGAAGTTGCGTACAACACATGCTACTGTATTATTAAATGTTAAGCGTACCGTGGAAGCTTGGGGTGTTATAATTTCATCAACATTATACACCTATAATCCTAACATTATTTCTGTTTATTATGCATTCTATTTTGAGAAGGGGATCTTCTTTCTTCAATAATGAAATTGAAATGGTTTTATTAATAACACATATATACATATGGGTATATATGTCGTGGAACTAAATTTAGGTACCAACATAAAACCCCATTGTGATTTTCTTGACAAAAACAGTTTTCAAAAAACCAGAAATCCTTTTTTTATAAGATCATTCGAGATAAACAGGAGGTTATAAGAAGAAAAATGTATATATATATATACTCTAAATTGTGTATTCATATAAATAAATAAATGGGTTTTTCATAGAACATGTAATCGATCAATCAAGAAAATAAATTTTTATTAGGTCATCCATGTAAATTTAGTAAGATTAAAGACAACCATATATATATATATATATATATATTTATTTAGAAATCATAAAACAAAGACATGTCATGACAATCTAGGCCCCTTACCTAATTCGATGAAGAAGAAGAAGTCCGGCGAAGCATGATGGTGTCGCTGGTAAGAGGAGAACCCATAGTGTAGAAGTTCAAAATGAGTTATATATTTAAATATTATATAATATATGTTTAATGAGACATGAAAGAAAAATTAAGCTCCATGGTTTAAAATACTAATAATCATGCCGGTCTTGAAGAAAATACTAGAAAAGAGGGGCCACCTGAGGACACATGTGTAAAAAAAAGATAAATGAATAGAGTAGCAAGATACTAGAGCAGTGCACGCCGGAAGAAGAAGAAGAAGGCGACAAGTTCTCATCATTCCAATGATTCTTAGCATGGTTGTTGTGGTCCTTGCTATTCAAATGTTCACTATGAAGGATCTGAAAGACCCTTACTATTTTCTTGCAATTTTTGTTGTATTGGGTGGTCTCCCTATAATTTTAATAGGTCCTTTAGTGGTTATCCTAGGGTAGTGAGGTTATTCGGTCATGTTGTAATGTAATTATTTTCAGTGTTTCATTGAATAAAGAAAGTCTTCTATTTATTTGCAATTATTGTTTTGGCCAGTATGAAAATTAAATGAATTAAAACCTTATAATATTGTTATTAAATAAGAAATATGTTATGGGAATCACATAAACCCCTCATTCCAGACCCATCAGTGGTATCAGATTTCTAATACGACGCACTATTTTAGAGATACTAAAATATTTCTAATAAATAATAAATTAAATATTATTTAATAAATTTATCTCTAGAGCGAGACATCCAAATGTCGGCACTTTCAAATGTTATACCACTCTAAGGGTAAACACCATATTTTGGACATAATAGTGGTCTCATATTTCTCAAATGATGCATATTTTTAGAGTCATCTAGATATTTTAAAAATAAAAGTTTGCACTTAATATATTGTATTAAATAATTGTATTCAATCTTCCCTGAGGATTTGCAGGCCACCGAAACTCATAATTACTTAGTGTTTAACACAAAAAATATTTAATTAAATATTACAGAGTATTAATTAGTCATTTTACCATTCCATGAAGTGTTTTAAAAAAACACAACTTTTCACTGATAAACCATTTTTCCCATTTAACATCATGTTTTTACAGAAGAGGGTTTACAAATACTTGAAACAGTAACTAGTTGTTACAAACACCCCACTATAGAAACATTCTATCCCCAGAAAGCGTAGAGAGAATCCTCCGTGTCAAAAAGAAGGCGTCACCACTCTCTGATAAGTTCCACCCTTTACCACGTCTCATGAGAATTAGATCCATGCTGCCATTGTACACAGACCAGGGGTATCGTCCTCCCACGAAGTACCTTGGTCTCAGAATTAATAACCCTGACGGGTCATCCAGGCAAATATAAATCTAGTTCAATCTCAAGAACAATCCTTCTCAAAACATGAGATGTATCAGAGAGATAAATTCACAACTTCCATGCAAGGAAACACATTATTAATTGACTTCAATGACGTTTGTAGTTCTTAAAGGTAGGAAACATTTCCCACCTTATCAACAATATCGAAAGGTCTCACACAATGAGGAGAAAGCTTCCCCTGCCTCCCATACCATCGATGACCCAACTGGGGTGATGACTTCAAGAATACATGGTCACAAAAACTTTACATCAATTCATATAATGTCTTAGTGCTTCTTGGGATCACAACCCAATGGTAAAAATGGAAATCCCCTATTATAGCCTTCATTGTCGCTAACGGTGCAATATTACAATTCCGATAACACAGAACACCCTATTTGGTCAACTTCCACTAGGCATCAGTCTCCCCAACTTAATGAGAGTCACTAATGCATAAATAATTCATCCAAAATATTCTTTTTCAGAAGAATCATCTCGAAAAGGTATGATTTTAGAGAACAACTGGCTTTCATGGAGAATAGAACTGGCGCCGCCCAAAGTGACACACTTGGGTGAATAAAGGATTTTTCAAGAAGATCGTCCAACTAGGACATTATTTCTCTCAGATAAATTAGATCCATTTGGTAATAGGGGAAATAAATTGGTTGAGTACCAGGAATTAAGTTAATGGAAATATCAAACTCTCTTACTAGTAGTAAATAAGAAAAAATCAGAAGGAAACACGATGGGAAGATCGACGACAATAAGAGGGAGATCACTACTCCAAATCAGAATAAAATACAAATGTTACCTTCACCAACTCCAGATAAGATGGCTTGGCCCTGCTTGACCATGGGACCCATTCTCTTTAAAAGATAAGAGACACAGTAATAGATGTGGTAACATTGACACATCAAAGATAAAAATCAATCTTGTCTTTCTTGGTAAAGAGTCAACCCATCCTGAATATAAAGTGAAGAGATTTCCTGCCGAGTACCAAAAAATTCAAAGAAAGTTTGACATCTGATATAGTGAAGACAAAAGAGGGATTATAGAGATTATTCTCTCTTTTTATACCGAGGGGATTAGTAATATCCATTGCACCAGATAAAAAATAAACATGAAGATTAATCATATTAACAGTACGGGTTGAATTAAACAAGTTAGTTGTACTAAATATCAATTAGAGAAGTCACTAAAGATAAAGATATAGTAAGGATACCTATCACAGTTGCTGGACCTGTATCAACTTCCTCTAGAGATTATTTCACTATGTAAAGAAGAATCATTCCAGATGTCTATGGCTGGAACTCTTTTGTTCATGGAACATTTTATTTCCCCTCAATATTTGAAATTTTTTATGATCATGTTCCATTACGTGGAGTAGAAATGTTTTGGAAGAACATCTGCAAGTTACCTAACCATCTGACGGGGCCATAGTTCTATCATCCTACTCATTCTTTAAAAACTCCACACCCTTGGCCAACACCATTGACTCTGGATAGAAGTGTCCAGCGAAAAACAAACCTTTAAGTCCTTCCACTCTAGGACTTCATGTTTCTTATCCATCTCTATCATATCCCACCATCTCCTACTTGGTCCCTACAATAAAAGGTGGTACACTTTACTCAGATATTTTCTGGTTCCTTCAAGAACTCAAACAGATAGTCAATTATTCCCAAACATTCATCAGCATGTTGAGGATTAGTATATCCATAGAAAACTAGTGGTTTCTAGTGAATGATCTCTAGATAATAATTCAAATTTCACCCCAGGTTCCACAACTATAGCGTAAACATGGACTAGAGGTGGTGGCTATACTAGAGCTTGGGCAGTGTGAAAAATAACCTCTACATGGCTTGGGTCCACTGGAGTATTTGCTTGTTTTGGTTAGCATTATCCCCTCCATAGATCAGATTCACACATCTTCTTAGAGGAATGATGTTATATAACATCATCAAATAAAAATGAATACATTATACAGTTCTCCTATATAACAATGAGGGATACAGGGTCCCGACCTATAGATTATACATGATTTGGATATCCCTCTATCCAAATCAATATAGGGAAAATACATGAACTATCAACAAGATGGATTTCCCTCAGCACCACTGGTGACATAAGAATAATTGCGGCGAGAGCAGACCATGCACTCCATTGAAACAACCTCCTAGGCCCCGATAAGATTTCACAAATGCATACTGACTTCATGACAAAAGTTAAACCTCCCTGTGATACCATTCTTTCATGAACCAGCCCAGGTACCTTGGTAAACTAATAACCGAGCCTTCCCTAACATATCTTGAAGTGCGTTCTCAATTACCACATGTCAGAGACTAGCACCTGGTATCACACAATATGCTTTTGGGAATGATTTTTCCACCAACAATGCAAAATAAAAGGAAACATGACAGTATGCATAACAAAAGAAAATCCACTTAGAGTAATGTACCAGAAGACAGCGAGGAATAAACCATCCCAAATCACTACATCCAAAGTAATAAAATTGAAAAAACAACCCCAAGGTCCCAATGGTAACCACTCATGATGAACAATGCTCAAAAGTTGGATCCACCTAGAAGAGATACCTTCCCTTTGCTCGAACCTGGAAATAGAAACTCTACAATGTCCCGAATGAAAAAGTAGGGTGTCAGATATAAAGCCCATTAGGGTCTCACCACAAATTCCATAACAAATTACAACAATTAATTAACCAAAATAATTCTTTCAATATTAATGATAAATAGGTTGGTCATTATAACGCAAAATTTAACAAATCATGTTATAAAGTTTAAACGATGGAAAAATACTTTAAGAAATGACTTTACAAAATAATTGATTATTTTTAAAATAATGGATTAAATAAAATATTTACATGAAATAGTTTATGAAAAAAAGAAGGCATGTAAAGAATTATAAAAACATTGGCATGCATTTATCTCTCAAATTCAAATAAATAATTGAGTGACATGGTTATCTACCAAAATTTATGATAGTATTAACTAGCTAAGGGGTTCTGCACTCTATATAAGACCTCAGAAAAATGTGTATACACACTTCCCTATGACACTCTCCAAAGGAGATTCATCACCAAGTAGTCGGGGATATGACCCACCACACGTATGTTTTACAATGTTGTCATAGTGTATAATGTATCCAAATAACTCACTAACTACACAGGGCATGGATGTTCTCTTATGTGATGGGTAAACTATTTTAATACTGCTTAAAAATATGATCAATCCCATTATTCCATTTAAAAAGTTCAAATTTCTTTCCATTTAAAACAAAAATTAGTTTTATACAAAAATATTAATTTTCTCATGAAAAACCCACTAGGTGTTTATCAAATCATTATAATCCATTTTCACTAGTTTGAAATCCATTCAAAACCAAATCCATCACTAAACAATATATTCCCAAAAAGAAATTCAATAATTTAAATGAAATCATTTCCATGTAATCCAAAATTTTAATTAAACAATTTAAATCTTCCAATTTCCACAAACACACTCAATTCAATAGAATTGGGGGTTTTCCATATTTCCATGACTAAACCATTTCAAATATCTCGATTCAGTAGAATCATGTTTTAATCAATTTAATTGAAATAATATTTGAGCAATTGAATTTAAATCAACAATCGAAAAAATCATGAAATTCATGGATAATCAATTTGATTAATCGGAACAGAACCACCAGCCTCAAGTTAATTTATGTCAGTGATAATGATAATCCACTCAGTGTGGTTCAATACCCCTCATCATAATTGTATTGCCGTAAGCGTTGACAAACCAATGTTTCACATTCATCAAGGGTTCCAAGAACCAAATTCAATTATTTTATATAAAAAATAAATAAAATTTTTCATGCGATAATACATTCTCTATCTTAGTTAAATTTTAATTTATTATTTATGACAATTTACGTGATTTCATTAATATCTTTCAAGAATAATTATATCTTTTATTAGACTCATACAAATTATCCTAACATAATTTTACATTAATAATTTATAGTTAATAATTTAATTAATTGTGTAATTATATTCGAGAAATTACTCTTTATAAATTAACATTTTTTCAATTTATATAATGATAATTTGATCAAATAATCATTTCATAATTTTCAATATAATTACATTCCAAAAATCTGGTACAATTATCCCACGAATATTTCATGCAGATATCCTATTATAAAAAGTTTGGGGCTAAGCAGATATGCTTTTATAAAATTTTTTGGGCCGAGAAGATAACATTTATATTTTTAAAAAATTATCATTCGATAAATCGGGAGATTACATATTGATACTTTTTTATTTAACAAAATTATCTTTAAATTTCATAGTAGTTAAAAAATATATATAACTAAATGTGTGTATAAATATATATATCATTTGAAAATCAAAATAAATAACATTGGATAATTTTAACAAATTATCCCATATTTTTTTATCGATATATTTATATATATTTCTTTTGATAATTCATTGTTTTTTTGACATTATAAATAATTATCATTCAATAATAATTAACCATTGATTATATTTAAATTATATTTTGATAATTATATTAATATACATTGATAATTTGGATAAATTATTCTAATATTAGTACTTTTTTTATTATCCTTTATTTTAATCAATAATATTTTTTTTGGGTTTTGAAGAAACATTTTCATAATTTCTAAGAGAAGAAAAATTGAAGAAAACTAATAAATACCAAAAAAACTGTTTATACTCACACATCACTGAGATGATGGGAAAGGAGGCACACATGGAATCTCACACGCACGTCTTGGTACCATTAATTATAGTGCATAATAGAGTCATCCAGACTCAATCAAATAGACTAACATGAAAGGTTGAGTAGTTCATATATAAAGAACCTCAAACGTGTATTTCTATGAGTAGCTAAGACCTAAAATTTAAAACTCATGTTTTAACTACTGTTTCAATAAAAACATAATTAAGGTGTGTTTAATTTTATCCCTTTAATGATTTGGAAATTAATCCAGTCAAAAATGGAAGAAAATCAAATGTTTTGAAACTTGGGAGTGTCATCAATGGAGGTGCAGCATGGAGAAGAGATAATGAACAGTGAAAATCATTTTTTATAATTAATATTTTAATTACATAATATAAAAATTAAATGACACCAAACATCTGTTGTGAATTAAATTTATACCCCATCTATGGTAAACATCTCGTTCCAAACCCAACAATGGTGTCATATTTATCATAGGATGCATAGTTTGAGAGATATTAATGATTAATTAATTAAAAATAAAAACAATTAAATAATTAAAATAAAAAGTTTAATTTTTTTATGTTATGTATCCAAATGCCCGATGATTAAAAAAGTTATACCCATTCAAGGGTAAAACACTCATTCCAAACCCATCAGTTGTCTTGGATTTCTCATATGAAGCACTTTTTGAGAGATACTAAATAATTTCTGATGAATAATATACTAAATATTACTTAACAACTTTATCCCATGATAAATTCATCCAAATATCAGGAAACATCAAGTGTTATACCCATCATAGGGTAAACACAATTTTTCAGATAGAACAATGGTCTTATATTTCTTAAACGATGCATTGTTTTGGAGTAATCCATGTTTTTTGAAATGAAAATGTGTGCTTAATATATTATATTAAATAATTTTATTCTATGTTCCCTGAGGCTTTGGAGACCTTGAAAACATGTAATGACTCAGTGTTTAAGGAAGTAAAATTTAATTGATTATTATTGAGTATTAATTGGAATTTTTAGCATTCCATGATGTGTTTTAAAAAAACAAAACTTTTTTACTCATAAACCATTTTTTTCCAATTTTACATAATAATTTTTCACATGAGGGTTTACAAATACCTATAATTTGAATGGGTTGTTACATTACCTCTCATAATTAAAGTTACCACTTCCCTCCTTAAGATGGTAAAGAGTTGGATGACTTTAGATCATGAATATTTGGTTCACCGTGATAGTATATCAGGTGAAAACCCACATCTAGATTGGTCTATGGATAGAGATGATGTTCTGTGATTACGTGGATATATCTAGGTTCCTAGAGAAATGAGAGAATAGTGGATGAAGAGTCCCATGTTTCTCAGTGGGAAGTTCATCTAGGCATCTCGAAGATGTATCTAGATATGAGATGCCAATATTGGTGGCCTAGAATGAAATATCAGATTGCTGGATTCATTACTAAATGTTACACCTGTCAGAATGTGAAGGGGGAGCACCAGATAACTACATTCTTGTTATATCCACTTCCATTCCTAGAATGGAAATGTGAAGATATTGCTATGGATTTCATTGCAGGCTTACCTTGGACTCTGAGGGGTAGTGATGTTATCTAGGTAGTCATTGACCGACATACCAAATCACCCCACATAATTCCTATTTGGGAGACTTTCTCAGTTGATGAATTAGGTAGACTGTATGTATGGGGGATCATACGACTACATGAGGTTCCACATACTTTAGTTTTATATTGGTATGATCATTTCACTTCAATGATCTGGTAGGGTTTGTTGAAATCTATGAGATTTCTGGTTCTTTTAAGAAAAAATTTTCACCCTCATACTGATGAACTATCAGAAGGGACGTTATAAGTTCTATAGGACATGCTTCGATCATGTGTCTTGTATTTTGGATGTTCTTGGGAAAATAATATCCCTCTCATTGATTTAACCTATAATAATAGTTTTCAGGTGATGATTCAAATGGATCCTTTCAGGTCCATATATCGTTGGCCATTCCGTTCACCTTTGTTCTGGCTAGAGGTAGGTGACACAACACTACATGGTCCTCATCTCATTCAAGAGACTTTAGAATAGATCCAGCTAATCAGGAAGCATATGAATACTACATAGTC
The DNA here is from genome assembly GCA_963277665.1 of Viscum album. Taxonomy (NCBI): domain Eukaryota; kingdom Viridiplantae; phylum Streptophyta; class Magnoliopsida; order Santalales; family Viscaceae; genus Viscum; species Viscum album. The sequence continues at coordinate 662,659,102 of OY728141.1, forward strand.
TAGACAAAAATATTATTTTGATCATTGTCGACAACCTCTTGAGATCTAGGTTGGGGATCTTTCTTTTTATTGGGAATCTCCCAGGCTCAAGCATAGCTGGTTAAAGAAGTAGGGAAAGTTTTCGCCTCATTACATAGGGCCGTTTGAAATTCTAGGGAGAGTCAGGCTGGTAGACTATCGATATCTACAACCTCATTGGTACAGTTCCATGTATGACATATTTTATGTATCACAACATTTCCAATATTATATTGACCCATCTCATAAAATTTATTCCGATGAAGTTAAGTTATATTTTGATGCTACCTTTGAGTATTTTCCAGTATGCATTGTTGATCAGAGAACAATGGTTCTCTGAGGAATGTGTGTACTTCTCATATGGTTTCTATTGCAGCAGGACCGAGTATTTGATGAGACTTGGGAGAGGGAAGCTGATGTACGTACACAGTGGGTAGAGATGTTCTAAGATAGTGTTTCTTTACCCTTGAAAGAAGAACTAGGGGTGATTTCTTTTAAAGGTGAAGGCTGTAAGGAACCAATTTTTCTCTCAGTTTTGGATATATTAAATCTTATTCTAAATCCTAGATTTGTTCTTAATTTGGATTTATATTTATTTCATGTAGGTTATGATGTTTTTCAGAGCTTTTTCAGAGCCCAGATCCCATAATTTTGGAGAAAACAGAACTGGCACACAGTTTTGAGATAGCTGTGATGAATTCCACATGGCTTGTAAAACCATGCAGATGTTGTTTTTTCAGATAGACCCACATGGCACAGCTAGCACACGACCATATGGTCTAACCATTTGAGAAACCATTTTTCCTAGGTAACCATGGATGGTTGTCACACGATTTTATCAAACCGTGCAGGGGATGAATTTTTGGGAAGAACTATCTCGCAAGGTTTGCGCAGGGTTTGACAAACCGTGTTGAAAAACCATGATTAGGCTATTTCTATGGGTATTTTTTAATTTTTTCTCTTAATGATCTAATTTAGTCACCCCTTCCTCAATAATCCGTGTTTATGTGGGATTGAACTATCTCTCTCTCAATTTGTTGGTTTTTGAAGATCAAAACATGGAATCAAGATATCTATATTGTCTGGAATCTGATCGAGCATTTGTTCATCATGTTGTATTTGTAAGGGTAACTACTCATGTACGCTTCAGTTGTTCTTATTCTCTTCCACTCATGACCTAGGTGACACCATCTGAGATTTTTCAACCTTTTATTAGATCTACTCTAATCCAAGTAAAAGCAAGGGAAAATACTAGAGGAGGAGGATCGTACAACCATAAGGAGAGTGGTCTATAACTCATCTCTAATGTTCGTTGATTTTGGAATCCTTGTGTGGTGCCCACCGATACCATAAGGGGTTGTCTGTTAAATTTACATACCATGCTTAAACGTGTTAGAATCATGTAGTTATTCTGTTTCCAAAAATGTGATTAGTTTATAGTGGTTACACCCACAACTCAATCTGCCTCATGTCGATGGTTATACAATAAATGGGTTTTTAGTGTTTTGACACGTTTTAACCACTGTTCGGGTGTTCCCTTTCTTGAACTTCATAATGGTGAGCCTTCCTATATAAAATGTCTTGTTGCTAAATGAGGATTGCATAATGTCATTTACCATTTATTCTCACCACCTAACCCGCCTAAGGTATGTTATTCAAATGACATATAACTGTGAAATGTGGAATGGCATGTTTAATAACAATATAACATGGAATAATTAGAAGAGATTGAATAATGGTTACATGTCCATAGAACCCCTTCCATGTTTATGGGATGTAGAGGAGTGAATCTAAATAATTGATCATTATTTAACGGTTATCCATGACATAACTAAATGGTTGCAATGCCACATGTCCTATCCACACAAATGGAAGACACATATTATACTAATAAACAAATGGTGTCAACTCTACATGACCTATCCAAAATAATGGAAAGAAATACTTGAACCAAATGAATTATTACATGATTACATTAAAAAATTGGAATGTATTGACTCGAGATCGCCTTTGATTCTGAGAGGATAATTTTTTGGGTCTCCAAAACCCCATTCCGATTCAAGGATGCAGTTTTATTAGGTTGATACCCACCCAGATTCCAATTCTTTTCTATACATTGGATGCCACGTATACTACTGTAGGGTCTCATTTCATTATTCCCAGATACCTTAGATATAGTCCTTGGATCCAGCATTGACAAGTAGGTTTCTTAGATACACTCCTTGGACCAAGTCCTTTCCTAGCATCATTTTATATTGGATGCGATCCTTGGACTTGATAAGCACATAAATGTGGAATTACTTAGATTACGATCATTGGATTACACTCTTACCCCTTAGCTAGACATAGATAAAACTAAGTTATATTTCCATGAGTTTAGGATACCTTGGTTATTACCCTAGAAATCCCTAACTGGATATCAATTTCAGGTTTCCTTTTTACGTCTTGAGTCCTTCACTACTTATACTATCACGAGGTGATGTCAGTGTTTGATATGCCTCACATGACCTATTAACATTTAATAGTAAATACATAATGAATGAGATGGTTACATGTTTAGAAACCAGATGAGGGATGAAGAATGTACCTAGGTTAGATACATTGTATGGTGTTCATTATATTATATATGAAAGCCTGCACACTGCTATATTCCATTACATGGGCCAGATGTTATAGAAACTGTTGGTCGTGGCCCACTAAGATTTATCTCACACCCTCTCTAGGAACCGTTAGGTATCCAATGTGGGTTACATTGTTGAAGGTATTGAAAAAGGGAAGCATACACCTTCCAACTCTGGATTGTTTATTGATAGAATGGAGCTTGATAGTAGATAACCGAGTTGGATCTCGGGATTCTTTGAGTAGTCATTGTGTTGCTTTACTTTGTAGAACAAGTATTGTTTGTGGATTTACATCCATGTTTTCTAGTTTTGTAGTGATGAAATTTCATCATCATTGTTCAATTGGTAAATTTTTTTTTGTTATCGCTTATTTATTGAATCAGTTTACTTATGCTATTTATTTATATTTCTTCCGCTATTTACTATAACATTATATTCCTTGTGCTCTGCTACACATTTCAAATGATGGCATAGTCTTCCAACAGAAACATTCGAAGACCAAGCTTCTAGTCGGCAGCCTTAGGCATTCAGGAAGATACACATGAGGACATGTGGCCCACTAGGCATGGGGTCCCCATTATGTGGCATATAGGTCTGGGTCATCAAACAAAAAATAATTAATTAATTAATCCAACATTATTCTTCAACCATTACTTTGGAATAACCATCTAATTCAATAATACTTCTTTCCTATAATATAAAATTGGAATCATGTTTTAAGGATTCTAAGCCAAAATCTAATCATGCTTCTAATTATAAATGTAAAAAAAATAATATTATAGAAACATATACCACTCATATTCCATTTATGGTCACTTTATCATCATAAGTATAACCAATACTCATATCACCTTCTTAATTATCTTTATGACATTTCTACTTGGGAAATCAATTTTCTTAATGCCCATAATTTCCACATCTTCGACATTAAATTTTTACCATGTTCCTCCTAGTTCAATCCATTTACTGAAACAACAATGTACTAGGTGTGAAACAAAAATCATATAATAAAGCCACATAATCAAGAAAAATTACTTATAGGATGTATAAATCATTACAACTACATTTTAATGGATGAAACCTTTGGTTTATCCTAGGTTAATCATATTCATATTCTATTTAAATCCATCATAATGGTTTTGAAGTGTTTGTAAATTTCCAAATCATATCCCCTAGGAGATTCAAACTAGGTATGTAGTAATGCCCATTTTCATGTAGCTTATTACCCTGAGTCAGGCCCATGACTTCATGATAGAGTTGTTACACAAAGGTAAATCATTTCAAGAGCTATATCCACTTTTACTATCTATTCATAGATGTATTTAATGAAAACCACTCACTGTATCCTATAGTAAAATTATAGGATATTTTCCATAATTATGAATCATCCTTATACTTCTCCTTAGCTAAATCCCTATACACATTCTAAGAAAAATACCGAGGGATCTCCTTAATGTTTTCCAATCATAGTTTCCAATGGATTACTAATCATTTCCTTTTATACCAACTATATAGACTAAGGATTAATATATAAGGATATTACATCATCTTAGATGAATATTCATTACATTTTGATGATACATTCATGAGGAATATAATAGATTAGTGTTTGTGGAAACATGGAAAAAATCATCTATCCTGGTGAAAGATTTTCATCATCTCCCATAAAGGTGTCTCCAATAATTACAGATACCTAAAACTATTCTTCATAACCTGGGGAAAGGAAACATAATAAATGGGTGACCTCAGATTTTCAGTAAAGATAAATTAAGGAAAAGTGTGGTAATAACATGAACAAAAGGGCATGAAACTTGTGAAAAACATTTTAAGAACATACCCTTCATATTATAGACAAAATAATGGTTATAAATTCATAAGACTTTAATCATTCAAAAATAGGGAACATAATTTCTGAAATAATAATATAGGAATAAAGCATTGAATTGTGGTAAAACATAACGATATAATAAACCTATTTCATGGAGGCCTACTAAGTCCTTTGTAACATTATAGGCTTCCGTTAATCAGCTATGTACCTGATTCATTCTTGGTATTCCCTCCTTTGTACTCAATAGTTTCAATCATGTTATGTCCTCCCATGTACCATCTTATTTCAGGATTGGGATTTCCTCCCCAATACCCTCTTTTTTTAGGCTAATGATGTCATCCACTATAACCTATTGTTTCAGTCTGGGATGTCCTCTCGTATACCCCCTAGCTTTGAGCTTATGATGTCCTCTCATGCACCCTCTTGTTTCATGCTTGGTACGCCCTCCAATGTGCCCTTTGAGTTCATAAAATAATTATCATTACCCAATGATTTGGAAGGAGATATAGGTCCTACCCATCACATAATAAAATCATACATTCATATTCCACCAAACATTTAACATGTTATGACCCATGAAAAGAAAATTTATTTATTAAAATCAAATACTAACCCAAAAAATGAAGTGGGTATCATTAACATTTCATCATAACATAACCTATGAAAAATATATAGGTTTTATAACTATATCTTCAAATCATAACCTGTGAAAAGAATTAGGTTTCGTAAAAATACAATTGGTGAATGCGAAATGGGTTTCATAAACATATAACATGTGATGGAAAATGGTTTCTCAAAGACTATGACATCAAGAATAACACAATTAAGATTTTTTTTAATAAAACGATTAGATAATTTCATATAAATTCATGAGTCAAATAAATGGATGTAATATTAGGTGAAGAATTTGTATTGATATATCTTTAGAAAAATTTCTTGATGAAAATATAATTTCATTATTTAAAATTAAATTTTATTTCATAAAATAGTTTTAAAATTATTTTCGTAGGAAATAACATGAAAAAATTTAAATATGACCAAAAAAATTTTAAAATCCTTTTTTCGTAAAAAATTCGATAATATGATTTAAAACATTTTGAAATCAGTGATCTTTTAAAAAAATTGATTACTTTAAAAGAAATGTTCAAATTTTTTGAAAACAATATCACTGAATACAAAGAAAGAAGACTTCAAATCATTTGGAAAAATATTTTCCTTCAAAACATGTTATGTAAACCTAAAAAATATTAGAACCAATTTTCCAGGAAAACTTTTAAAATAATATTAAAAATATTTTTAAAACCATTTTCACTTATAACATATTTATGAATCATCAAAACCATTTTAATGCCTTTTTCATTAAAAATAGCTTTGAAAACATATACATGAATATTTAAAAAAATTAATATACATTTTTCATGAAAATGATCTCAATGATGATTTAATTTTTTTGAAGACATTTTTTAAAACATATTTTCTTTAAAAAATTTATTTTCAATTGTAGTGAGAGATACAATAATATTTTTCTTAAATACAGTATCTTACATATCATAAGTTACAATGATTGGAGAAAATGGTACTAATACATGGATATAAATTCAAAAAATAGTCGATAAGGATGATCATGTGTGTTCGTGAGATATGGATCATAAGATTTCATCAAAATAAGAAAAATAATTCATAATTTCTAAATGCACGGAGATTTCTCAGTAAACTCCTACCACTCGGTTACTTGGGATCATACTTCATGTAAGAAAATGAAATTACATAAAGCATAAAATACTATTAAAAGAAGAAGATTAATTTTTTAAAATATGAATTAAAATAATATACACCTCATTAATGAACATAACTAAATAACTAAACATGTGTCTTAAAGAAGTTAATTTGTGACAAAATATTTTTACCAATTTTGTATCTTTTGAAACATTAACCCCAAGAAATAACTATCATAGAATACTAATAATATTATGTATAGTAATCATAGAAATAATTCATGAGAATTTTACATACCATAAATAAGGAATGGCTGGTGAATAAATAATGCATCTCACATAAATCAAAAGGGATATGAAATCCCCTTATTTTGTTTCTTGACTCTCAACGTACTCATTTAAACCTCATCTTAATTAGGTGACTCCTTTGTCTTTGTGAGATAAGGATTACATGGAATACATTATGCACTAAGGGAGATTAAAATAAGGTATTGATATATGATGGGAATAAAATTAGGTATATCATGTCTGATACTATGTTTTTTATGAGGTGTGAAGAAGAGGGAGAGGTGGTGTAATTTTTTAGGGAAGGAGGAGTGACACTAGTAAATATTTGAATAGAGAATTCCAAAAACGTTTTTCATGTTGAATTTGGACGCAATAATTATCCAAGGTCTATAAAAGGTAGGATAGGGTCTAAATATAGACATATAATGGGTTTTGGAAAAGTTTATATGTGGTTTTTTTCCTCAAGGTTATTGTTTAGTCCCTCATAAAGCTTTGTTTAACCTTAATCGATGTAATTAATTTTAACCCCTTTCACAAATATTTTTTTTCATAAACTATGTTAACACTATTAGAAATTAGAAATTATGATTATTATAAATATAGAATACATTTTATAATATTATATTAACATTAGTGGAATGAATTAATATAAAATAAATCCCACATATGGAATGACACTACAGGTTTTTAAAGTAAATCCGATCCTATTTTTTCTATTATTTTATATCCAATTTTAAGAATAATATGGTTCCTATGAAAAAAATTATATTAATTGATAAAATTATTATCTAATTATAATTTTAAACTAATTTATAATATATTTTACCCTTATAATGAATTAAATGAAAAATAAGTTTTGAATTAAAATCCAGTACTTTTAACTATTCATTAAAAAAAATCCTTACAGACAAATATCAATATTTAATCCTGACATTATTTTTATATTTTGGTTCCAAATATGAAGTTTATTTTAATATAATAAATCTATAAATGTTCCAAAAATTGGATATAAAATGGGTTCTCCATTAAAATGAGGTAAAACTACAATTTTAAAAAATATTGGGTTTTAGGCGTAAAATTGGGTTTGTTTTATCTTATGTTTATGGAATCCAATGGATTAATATAAAAAATATTTTATTTAATATATAAAATATTAATTACATTAATATAACTTTATTATGGAAATTAATCTAATTTATTAAGTTAAGACATCTTTGTGACTATAAAAATAATAATAGTTTCTATTATATTAATTTGGTTTTGATAATCATTTTTAGTTAATTTATAACCTATGAAAGTAGGATACATACATATGAGAGCCTTAGAGTGGGTTATCCTCTTTCCTCCCCAATGGCTTGGGTTTTTTTGGTGCAACAGCTTGGAGGGGGGAGCTCGACTTCGGTCTCTTTGGCCTCAGTCAGTGTTGTCTCTCCCCTCTATCTATTCTCAGACCCCCCTTGGTGACCCTCCTATTATTCTATAGCCTTTAGCTTTTGGATTGAGCGGTGTAGCATTCCCACAGTTGTCCCCTCTTTCCCCTTTCTAGATCCCTTGGGTTTCCTAGATGGAACCTCTAGATTTGGTGTCCCATAGCGCTCATTCACTGCAGATCCCATCCCAGAGAGGCGATTTCTATTTCAGATCAACTTAGGTCCCTTATTCGGTGATGGCATATAGTATTCTTGGAAGGTCTCTCAGCATTGAGTGGCGTTAGATCTTCCTTGCAGCCTCACATCATCTGGCTCATCAGCATGAGTTGATTTTTTATGGGTGGTGGTTTCTGGGGAGCCGCAAGATCTTCTTCAGTGGTGGTGGGGTTTGAAGTGAGTTCATCTGCAGCCTCTTCAAGAGGTTTCTGGGTTGCGGCTCTAGTTTGGTGTGCTGGACCTACCATGGGTGTTTGTTCATGATTCCATTTCTCTTTGCAATGCGATCGATTCTAGTTTCTGGTTTTATTTTTGGGCAATGATTTGTGATGGATCTCGATGATGGGAATGATGGAGGTTCATTTGCGCTGCCTTGAATTTTTTATCTTTGAATTTGTTTGTATGGGGGTGATGGGGGTCACTGATATTGACTTCTGGCGATAGTGAGGAGGCATTGCTAGTTTTTAATGGATTTCATGTTACTAATTGTGGATGGTGGTTGTTCGTATGGTTTGGTAATGAAGGTGGGAAGTCAGTACCCACAGTATGTATTTTATGGAATTGGCCTCACTAGTGGATTTAGAGCTGACAGTTCATCTTTACAGAGATTTTTAGAATTGGATGTTTGAGAGTGTTTGGCGTCAGCCATTAGTTCGGGCCTGTACTTTGATACAGGACACATGTTTTCCATAATTCATTTCAACAATGGATTGAATCATGATCAAATTCTAGGGAGGGGAAGCTCTATGTTGTCAGTCTGGTTTTACTTCTTTTGTTCTTCAGGTGTGATTTTTTTATGTCAATTAATTTTTCTTGGGTTTCCCCCTTCCTCACTTAAAAGGGGATTTTAATAAATGAAAAACATGAGAAGGCCTTCAGGCCATTTGAAGGATGTAACCTATGAATTCATATTACATTTATTTAAACCACATATTTTTATAAAATAGTTAATAATATTCATAATCCCTAATTTAACATATAGTTTATGCCTTATTATTATAAATAATTACTTTTTAATGATAAACTATTTTTCAGTAAAAATTAGTCATGAAAGTTATGCAATCCATTGATGAAAGTCAGTGATTCATGTAATGCAAGAAAACATTGGTTTTCTGTGTAGAGAAAGATAAAATTTATATTGCATGTAGTGAATGATTAACTTATTATTTCATATAACTGAATCCACACATGGTTATTTAAAAAAATAAACTATTTTCACTGTTTCATTAAATTTAAAATATCAAAATTATTTAATTATTTAGATGAAAATAATTAAAAAAAATATTAGGATGTTAAAAATATTTCATGAATAATTCTATAAGGAAATATAAATACTTAACCAATGCATTAGAGGGTGATATTAGACCCCAACGTCCATCATCATTTTATATGAGTGTCACTTTAAATCATTCATTTATCATTTAAGTCAATCATTTAACATATCACAAAGAACCCATGAAAATAAAATGAGTTTCATATTTTTGTAGAAGGATTCATGAAAGGGAAATTTTTTTAATTCCACCAATAATCCTAATATGATGTACCCATGGAAAATAAATAATTATCAGAAGATATTAAAAAACATTCTAATTAAATTCACTTTAATTATGATTATAGATCATAGGTTATATTCACTTTATGGATAGAGGGTATACTATTAATTCTATAATTCCCTCAATTGATCAATTTATCCTAAATAGTTTAACACCATGAAATCCAAGAAAGGGATAATGGTTTATTCAAAAAATTAAGGGATTGGAAACAAATGTCATTCTTATTAATTATGGTTGGATTGGCAAGACAATGTTTATGATGGATCACACCTATGATAGAATTTTTTTTGAATCAATAATTTTTATTATGGTGGATGGTATAATTTTATTAATATACATATTAAATCATAAAAAATGGAAAATATTGTTTTCTTTGATAAGAAAATATTTTTTAGGATGATTAGTAAAATTATTTCGAAAATAAGAAACATTCTTTATTTTTTTAAAAACATTTATATATTTTGAAACATTTAAAAAATTGAAAAATGAAATATATTTTATTGAACATGAAAAAATTGGTAATATGTTTCATTGAATATGGCCTAAATGGGAGATATATGTATTCACACAGAATATGTTATAAAAATAGGCTCTATTCCCACAATAATGAAAAACCGATGTAGAAAATGTTAGAAATTTTATTGAAAATTTTAATAATGTAAAATGTATTTTAATATTATCTTGAAATACTAATATGTAATATATGGGGACATTTTAAAATTAATCCAATGAATACATTCATCAAGGAGGATGATTCTAGAATAAAAGTAGAGTTAGTGTTTTATCCTTAAAATTATTAAATAATGAGACCAAGAGGAAAATAAAATAGTGAGAAGACATATATATCCACAAAATATCATTGTTAGGGAAAATTACGAGGTATTTTATAAAAAAATTTAAAAATCCCCTATATCAATTATCTTTAAAAAAATCTCAATTTAAAATGGAGTTTCATAAAGAAACCCTTTACGATAAATGTAACATAACATCAAGACAGGAATAAGAGATTTATAAAGAAATAGATATACAAATATATGTAAATTAAAATATTATTTATACCTTAAGGTAATAGTTTATTCAATACACAATATAAAATAAATAATGGTGCATAATATCAATCATATCTGATGGAATTGAAAATCGTGAAAAATTACACTCACAACAACATTAATTCTCTGCTCAAAATCCCAAGAAAGATAAAATGTGATATTTATTTTTAAATCAAATTTTATTCCAGAAAATTATGATAAAATAATTCCATATCCCATATATTTCCCACAAAATAGAATGAAGTGGCGAGTACTTATCATATCACAATAATGAAAAATCGAAAATAAAAAATCATTACTTTCATTCGATGACTAATTAAATGTGATATAACATCTTATTCAACAAAAATTACTGTATTAATATTAAACAATAGAGTTTATTTATATAAATTACCTTTTTTTATAATTAGTTTATGTTAATTTATTATGAATTTATTTTGTTATTTATACCTTATTTTTACCTTTAGGTGATTATTACAATAATTGTTTCACACATGATTTATGATATTGATTTCAGTATCCATTATTTAAAAAAAATTATTATTACTATAATATTTATTTTCCTTAAATATATAACTGTTATTTATTTATAAATTTATTATTCTGTTATTGTTTTAGTTAAGCTTCATGAAAATGGATTCAATGTCAGCTTATTACAGTAATTTTATCGATCAAATATGATATTTTAATTTTAAGTTATATATTCAATATTAATTTATCAGTATTATAAACCAATAATATATTACATGAGAACATAAAATAATATCATTATTTATATTCCCATTGTCTTATATGATATATTTTAATAGCGTTGTACAAATTGGTCATTAAACCAACCCAAACAGGAACACACTATAACTATATGGATGAGAACAGTTCATGAAGTGTATAATATAATTATAAATGAATGATAATGATACTCTTTAGTTTTTTTGTCGATTCTGTAAACATATTATAGGTTGTTTTGATAAATAATGAATATATATATATGAATAATGAATAGTGTTTGTTTTTGGAGGAGGAAGTCCACACTTATGCACAATCAATAATATTTATTTTTCTATGCATATTGAAAAGAATAAATTATTATTATTATAAATTAATAAATAAAATTTAGGAATAATATTGATACAAATTTCATTATATTAATATGGTTATGGAATATTTTTAGGATAAATTTTAATAGGAAAACCTTAAATATTATTCAATTCTCAACCTGGGACGTTGAACATTCTATGGAAAGACTCCTCATAAATGAAGATCATATGATATAATATAGTGATCAGGGGATTTAGGAAAATAATGGTAATTATAATACATGAAAAAATAGCGTGGTTATATAAAAATTTAAATGTATAGTGAAGCAATTAAAGGATGAAAGTGATCTCTATTTATATGTGAAAAAATGATAACTTTTGTGAATTCCAATTAAGTTTCAATAATGGCATGAAACTATTTGATGGCCAATGGATCTGAAAGTGACAGAATATGATTTTTTGGGCGAGATAAGGATTACAAATCCTATAAAAATTATTTTAACACATTTTTTAAACATGTTTCAATATTTTTACCTCTTTTTCATATATTTTATCATTTTGGTTTTTTTACCTTTTTTATTAGTTTTTAACTAATTAATTAATATTTTATTAAAATAAATAAAAAATATTATTTACATATATTTGTTCTATGAAACTAAATTTTATCACCATATAAAATAATTTTATTTCTAAATAATATAAAAATATATTTTGAATCATGACTTTTAATATATAAAAAAACTATTTTTCCGAAAGAATATTATTTATTACCATTATGGTTCCTTAATCCTAATTAGTTTTGATTATAAATTTATTGAGTATTAACATATTAAAATATATGTTTAAAAAATTCAATTCAATTTTTAGAATATATTGATTAATTTTATTTGATAAAAATTACACAATTTGAATAATAACTCATTACAAATAAATATTTTACTATTATAGTTGTAATTAATCATAATCCTAGTAATATTTTTTTCATTAATAAAAATGTAATTTAACTTATAATATTATCATTTTGATATAAAATAAGATATAAATTTTATTCTATTTAATTCTTATAAATTATGAAAAATAATTTATAATATAATCCAATAAAACCGTTTTTACAGAAAAATATTATCCACATTTCCCTTGCTTTAGACATTGGTTTAATTTAGTATACATAGTATATTTAAATTTATAATTTTAATCCTTAAACATGTTTATATTTTTGAGAAATTTATATTTATGTATGTTTTATGTAATAATCCTTTCAGGATACAGTTATAATCATTTTAGTATTGTTATTTTTTAATATTCCCCTAAAATGAAATTATTTTTGAAAAATATAGAAAATTAATCTTATAAAATTTTAAATCTAGAATGAAAAAATCCATTTCATTTTTAGATAAAAATTTCTAAAATTTATCATTTAAATAAAGATTTTGTAGATATATAAAAACATATTTTATTAAAAAGTCCTTTTGAAAAATTATGCTTTCTCAATATTATTTCATAAAAAATTCTAATATATAAAATTTTAATAAATTAGTTAATTTGTTGAAATATTATATTTTATAAAATTTATCATTGAAAATGGTTGATATAATTTACTAACACTTTATGTAGTTAATTGGTAATGAATAACCATATTAATTATAAATCCACTAAATTTAAGAATTTCATATTGTTTAATATCTATTTTTTAAATTGAAGAATTTGTATAATATTTATTAATATATATATATATATACTTTAATATTTATCAAATATTTCATGACTCATTTTAGTTTTAGATTATTTGTGGATAAATCCATTTAACATATTATTCATTTAGATAAAAAAATATATTATAAAAGATTCATGGTCTTTATAGAAGAGAATATTTGAAAATAATAACTCACAAATGAAGAGTGATACCGTAAAAGTATTTTAATAAATTTTTAACCATTTTCAGAAAATAAAATGTTATGCATTATATTAATGAATCAATTTAAAAAATTTGATGTGCTTATTTTGAAAAAATTTATTTTTAAAAAGGATTATAAATAACGGATCCTTTAAAATAATATAATGATTTCTAAAAAATTTTGAGTAGAAGATAAAAAATACGATCATTAAAAGAAATCCATTTTTAAGAACTTTAATCATTTTTTTAGAAAAATCGTAAAATTAAATTTGACAGTAAAAAATTATTTTTAAAATAATAATAGGTAATTATAATAGTCATATTTGATAGTAAATAATATAGTTTCTAAATGTAGAATAAAACATTAGTTGGAATGGAAAATAAGGACTAAGAGGGGACACCATCATTAAAGCGTATGAAATTTATTCTCAATAATGACATAATTTTTTAGAAATAATTTCATCAAGGAGAAAAATTGAATTGAATGGTCATTAACCATAAATATATTTAGAAATTACCAAGAAATAAAATTATATAGCGGATGAAACCATGTTTGGATGAAAGAAGTTCAAGAAGAAGAATTATAACTCAATGAATGGAGTTGAGTTAATAAAGTCCCTTAAGAGATTGGTAATTTTTATTTAAATCCATATGAAATATAGAATGATAGATGGATTTATTAATCAATTAAATTTACTGAAAATTACTACAAATATAAATACATTCCCAATATATACACCATAAAAGGAAACATGAGGTGAATTAAAACATATCTCAATGAATGAAAATTGTGATGTAAGAACCCTTAAAATAATTGTAATGTAAGAATAAAAATAAAATAAGTGAGCTACCCTGAAATAAATATTAAAATTTCATAAAATGAGATGTATTCATTATATATAAAGGTAATAGGAAAATAAATAAAACATATAGAAAATGATGTTGCATAATATCTAACATGTCTTAAGATATTTAAAATAGAGATAAATAACAGTGAACTTGGGTCGTAATTCTTTCCGCGCATGTACCCAAACTCAAGAATAATCAAATTACATTTATTAAAAACATTATTAATAATATTTTAAAAATATATTTCATTTTATGATGTCTATTTATTATAGTATGTTATTTATTTATTATACAATTTTCTTTTACGGGGGATTTAAGAGGTGTTTCGGTCCATTTCTCTAAAACATCCTTGTCATATTTAACTTTGTAATATATATTTTAAAGAATATTTAAAATCTCCATAATTTTTTATGTGAATTAAATTTGATATGAAAATTTAAAAAATGTATACATTATGATATGTTTTCCTAAAATGGAACCAAATTAAGAAAGGTTCAATGATATGTTCCTTTTGGTGGTTGAGTTTACCATGAATGTATATTTTTAATATGACTTATATAATGTCTCAAATTCCCTTGATAGAAAATAAATTTCATTATAAATATAATTATTATATATAAAATTCTTTTGTAAAGTCATCCATGTTAGGTTATAATGTAATATTGTTCATATTGTTCATGGAGTCAGTTGTTCGCACACACGTACGACTACATCTTTATTTTTTGAATAGTTTTTGAGGAGGTTTGAAAACGATTGTTATATTTCTATAATAAAATTTAAAAATATTTTAAATAATTATTTTATTGTAATTTTAAGAAAATAAATTATTTTAGGGTGCATAAGAAGAAAATAACTAGGGGAGTTTGGTCGAGTATATTATCTCTTCCATTGGAAATTATAAAATAGTTAAAACTCTAAAGCTCTTTATCATAGTAATTTGGAAACAAAAAGTCTATAAGAATGTTTCTATAGGTTATAGTAGGATAAATGGAAGAGTTATGGTAGAGTTAATTCTTTTTAATTAGTAGATTAATATGGATTAATGGTTTATATGTAGTGAAAACGTCATTTTCTTAAACACCCCATACCTTTTTAAGGATGGCATGACGCTATTTAGGTGAAAAAATCTATAAAGTGGTAAATAATATTTTTTTGGGTGTTATAAGGTCAAAAATTCATTTTTACATATGCTATAAATATGTTTGAATTACTTTACTCTATGATTTATAAACATTATCATTTTGGTTTTTAGCTAGTTAATTTTTTTACAATTGAATTTTATTTTTCATAAAAAATATATGTCAGAACCTCCTCCCTACAATGTGTACCCCTGCTGGTCTGGCAATGTGAGATGGGAAAAAAGGACCCTCAAGTCCCACCTCTAGTAGGCCTCGGGTTGGCGACTAGCCCCGAGGTTATAGTAAACACACAAATTGGAGGCATTACCCTCTAAGAGAAAACATGCAGATAAGAGAGATACGTTAAACAGAAACCAACACCAACCTAGAACTGAAATATAAAAGAAACCCAAGTGCACATATGTAACGACATTAAAAACTAATACTACTTGAAGGGGAAAATTGCAAGTACCCAAAAGAAAGTAAAACAGAAGAAACCACTGGCCCGAATAGCTCCAGTAACCACAATCTAGTAGTAACCTG
The DNA here is from genome assembly GCA_963277665.1 of Viscum album. NCBI lineage: Eukaryota > Viridiplantae > Streptophyta > Magnoliopsida > Santalales > Viscaceae > Viscum > Viscum album. Next base: position 662,675,261 of record OY728141.1, read on the forward strand.
CCTGATCTCCAACCTGCTCCAAGTGACCTGAATAAATGTTGGTATATAAATAGATCTAGTATAACATTATACTCAGTAGGATCCTCCCTAAAGCCTCTCATGAAAATGTAAAGAAATCATACTAAAGTATAGTGTAGTACAAGTGGAACAAAATCGTCACCTAAACAGGTATACTATGTTCCCTGCCTCACCATGGATAATCTCATCAAGTAACACATAAAAGAATATATCATATATTAAAGAATATTAACGGTACCCAACTACTACTTCCCCACTATTTTTCGGCTTTCCCCAACATCACACGTCTGAAGCATCTCTCTCCTAAAAGGGTTTCCCGCAGACACCTTGGCGAAGCACCACAACATGCACCTCATGCAACAAAAACCACCACGTCCACATATGAAAAGTAACCAGGTATTATCTGGGAGCCACCACAGCTCGCATAATGAGTATCATACACTGCATATTACACCTCAATCCATTACAACCCATACACCGAGTAAGGATCCTCAAGCCATCACAACCTATACATGTTATACCTATAGTATTCCAAAGAAAACTATGTCTAGAATATATGTGTGTGAAAAACTACAAGCCATTAAATCTCTCTACACACATATTTGGGGAAAACAAACCAATGTGCCTTCCAGGACAAGTAAATACCAATAGAAGAGAGTGGGGCCAAAGGGGGTAGTCAGCCATCCATCCTCCCACTGGAATGTTGGGGAAAACACCCCCTAGGGCTCATAATCCCTGAGGTGTCAGTGACCCTTACTGATTGGGAGGAGTATCATATAGAAACAAAAAAAGTATATGATATACTATATCTCACAACCATAATATGGGCATAATATAGTCTTAGAGACAACTGTAACTAACATCTTTCAGACTCTGGGCTGTTACTTCTATGACTAGGTATCTTATAAGCACACAACCACTTGAATAGAATTAATAAATTATTTCATTTCCTTCATATTACTTACACATTACATTAATTAATTCTTTAAAAATTAATTAACCAACGAAAATTCCACATTAAATTACATCAGCATCACACCCAATATCCACTGTCCCATTAAAATTACAACCTCATTATTGTTTTCTAGAAAACTTTAACCACATGGGTTAACACTATTTATTCAATTATTTATTACAGAATTATTTTCCACATTCCCAGGCATTCTAGAAAAACATTCTATGCTACTACACTCAAGGGGGCTTAACACGGTGAGTAGATGTACTACCCGTCGAGTCTTTTCCACCTATAGCAAGATCGTACATCCATCCTCACTTGAGAAGATAAACATGGAAAGCACGTGGCATACCCTGCCCGTCTTCTCCTCTTTAGGAAGAAGGTTAAGCAAAACCAGCTTACATAGCCAGTGGGGAAAAGTAAAACAGATAATCAACCAATAAGGATCAGAAATAATCCAACAATCACATCTATCCCATTCTGTCATCCCTGGTGTCCTCCCCAACAACCACATGCATAAACCGATGCATCTTTCCACTATAGGCGTCGTCTTCTGCCACAACTAGAAGTATCCATGCCCTCACATATCACAACAGCCATCCAAGCTCACATGACAACATAAGCAGGAGGAAAACAAACATCACATCAATTGGGATAATAGCCCTTTAAAAATCTAGAGGTTAACTAAGAACCCTTCAATGAATTAACAAACAAACAGTTCTTTATTCCATCTTGAATTAATAGATTTATTATTCATAGTTTTTAAAATTTGGGAAACCTAATCAGTAAGCTATCAAAAATAATTAAACTTGTTTACTGCACCAATTATTTTTTCATAAAAATTAAAATAAGAAGAACCAGATTCATTTAAATTCCTCTTTATCAATATCCAAAAATTATGAATTAATTCCAGTTTACATTCTTTACCAATTTTCATCCATAATGAGTAGCTAAATTAATCAAGCATATATATCACACTATCTAGAAAACAAGGGGGAAAGAGTACGACTGATATCAATTTATTTATCCTGTTAAAATATTTATTATTTCATTTCTATTGTTGCCCAGTGGGATAAAACATGCTAACAATATAGTTTCACGTAAAAGAAAATAGGAGCAACAAATCCACTACCTCAAACAGTTCTTGAAGTTCTTTATCCACATAACGGGTCACGATTCTCCTCTTGTGTCAACTGCATCCACACAAGGATTCCATGGTACGATCTCACCAACCAAAACCCAAGAAAATCCAATTAGAAACTGTAGATTACATTTTATAATATGGAAAGGGGAAACTGGATTGATGAACCACAATAGAATGACGATAAAACATACCATATATAGAAGATTGATCGATACAACTTGGTTGCATAAAAAGAGAGCAGAACCGATCTAAAGATGAAAGTTTGATTATGAATCTCCTATGGAATAGAATGAATTGTTTTAGAGTCTCATATCTGACAAGAAAGAGGAAGAAATAGGTAGGAAGATATCCCCTCCCTTTAGAAGATTTTATAGAGAGACCATTTAAGATATACTTAATTTCACATTAAAATCGGATCACCTTAAACCACACAGTTTGACCAAGTGAAGACATCTCGAGCCTTAGGAATAATTAATATACGAGTTATGGCCTTTGAATCAGCCTTAGAGTCCTTAAAACGAGGCTTTAAATACATTTTACGTCGAAGGAAAACACTAAAGGGGCGAAACTATAAGAAGGTTGAAAAACTGTTGACGAACTCAAAATTTGGAAAAGGAAAAACATTGTTCATGAACCTCGCCATTAGACACTGTTCATGAAACTCACCATTAGACACTATTCATGAACCTCACCGTTAGACACTATTTATGAACCTCACCATTAGAAGGTCACTATTCTGGAAACAATGTTCAAAAACTCAAAATTTGGTAAAGGAAAGAAAAGGTCACCGTTCTGGAAACACTATTCACAGAACTCAAAAATTGGAAAAGGAAAGAATTAGTCACAGTTAGAAGGTCACCTTTATGGAAAAACTGTTCACAGAACTCAAAATTTGGTAAATAAATAGATATTACCATTAGAGGATACTTATAGAGGATAACGATAGAGGTTACCGTTAGAGGTTACTGTTAGACCTCGGCGATAGAACTATTCACCGATGGAACTATTAAAAGAAATGGAAATCTGAGAATGGAATGAGAGGTTACTGTTAGAGGTTATCGATAAAACTATTCACCAATGGAACTGTTCATAGAATTGGAAATTTGGAAACGGAATGATAGGTTATTGATAGAAATGCTCACTGATGGAACTATTCATAGAACATTACCGATGACATTGTTCACAGATGCTTACCGTTGCACTATTCACAACTGTCTAATGTTGGAATTGTTCACCAAACAAGGAAATTGGAAAAATGTTGGGGATAAGTCACCTTGAACTCCTGAAACACCTAAAACACCATATTTCCACAAAGGAATGGACCAAAGAGGTCTGAGCCATTATATCAGATACCTCTCCAAACATTCTCGTCTCGGAGAATTCAAAAGCCACCGAAACTGAAAATGAAACGGGGTTCGAAAAACCACCCATTGAGATAACTCTCAAAAGATATCATGCCACAAATCATCAAAAGGATGACATCTCTTAAGTATGAATGGTTTATAACCACAAGAGATACATCGACACATCAAAAGAGTTAAACATCATGCAAATATTGGTACTAAGCTGGTTTTTGTGACTCACATTCCCAGGTACTCTCCTCCATGCCACCATGTCACCAGAAGAAAAAAACCAAGGGGGTTGAATGCCTGCACAACACCTTTTCTTTGCGGTCTGGGATCTTCACATGTTGCTCCTCAAAGGATTCATTATCATCAACATCAATCTCTCCTCAACCGATGATGCGAGAGACATCATGAAGATAACAACGAAGATGTGATACGTGGAAAACATCTTGTATCTGAATCATCTGCGGGGAAGTGCTACTCGATACTCCACAACACCAACATGAGATAATACCTTGAAAGGCCCAACAATGTGGGGAGAAATATTACCCCCATAACCAAACCTTCACTGCCCAAGACGGGGAGTCACCTTCAGAAACACATGATCCCCAACATCAAACTCAATGGGCCTCCTACTTTGATTGGAATATGATTTCTGACGATCTTGCACAATCTTTATCCTCCCACGAATCACCTGAACTATATCTGTTGTATTATGCACTAGTTCCGGTCTGAAAATTTCTAACTCTTTGACCCCAGTCTAGCACAACAGAGAATGACAAGGTCGGCTATACATGGCTTCAAATGGTTCCATACTGATGGTGGAGTGAAAAATATTATTGTACGATAATTCCACCAAGGGTAAGTGATTCATCCACAAACCTCCAAAATCAAGAACACAAGAGCGTAACATTTCTTCATGAGTTTGGATGGTTCACTCTATCTAATAATCCGTTTGAGGATGAAAAGTAGTGCTAAGTCATAGTTGATAACCGAAAGTATGTTGGATACATCTCCACACCCTTGAGGTAAAATAAGGATCTCGATTAGAAATTATCATCATCGGGACTCCATAATGTCTTACCACCTTTTCTAGGTACTGCCTCGACAAAACTTCCACTGAGCTCGACTCCTTTATCGCTATAAAGTGGGATGATTTTGTTAAACGATCCACTACCACCCAACGAGCATCATGTCCACCCAGAGCTCGAGGTAAAATAGTAATAAAGTCCATTGATATGTCCTCCCACTTCCACAGAGGAATATATAATGGCTCGAGAAGACCACCAGGAACACAGTGTTTGTACTTCACCTTTTAGAAGACAAAACAATGAGACACATACTCTGCAACCGCACGCTTCAGCCCCAACCACCAAAACTAGCTCCTCAAGGCTCATAAATAATTGTCAGGACAGGATGCACCGCTAAAGACGATCTATGGAACTCAATGAGAACCACCTCACACATCATCAATGGAACAAAGCGCCTTAAATGATTCAACACTCAGTGTTGTTCATCCTTAGTCCAACCATCAGGGGCCTGGACACAAACTACTTGGTCTCTCTTTACCTCAACCTCAAGATCCCCCAACTAGGAATCTTCCTCCTTATGCGTCAGGGATGACTATCTCTTCATCTTAAAAAGACAAACTCTTCCCCCAAAATCTCCCATATCAATATGTAATGCTGATCGCTCTTCCATTACTCTCCATAAATCACCAGATTCATGCAAAGCATCACTACGTGAATTTCGACTCAGCGCATCTGCTACAACATTCCACATTCCAGGTGTATATGATATTTCAAAGTCATATTCCCGTAAGTACTCTATCCACCAATGCTGTTGTAAGTTAAAGTCCCACTGGAAGAAAACATACCACAAGCTCTTATGATCGGTGAAAACCACAAAGCTCTCACCAATGAGGTAATGTATCCACAACTTCAAAGAAAACACCACAGATGCCAACTCTAGATCATGAGTGGCATAGTTACGTTCATGGGGATGTAACTACTGAGACCCATAAGAAATAATAGACCTCTACTAAATGAGAACACAACGTAACACTAGGTTCAAAGAATCATAGAAAACATCAAACTGAACTCCCTCAGCAGGAAGAGAATGAAATTGAGCACTTACTAACTTCTCATTTAGATACTTGAAAGATGGCTTACACTGATCAATCCATATCAATGCCTGATCCATTTTGGTCAAAGCTATCAGTGGATTCACAACTCGTGATAATTTTCCTTAGAACCTCATGTAGTATCCTGTGAGACCAAGGAAACATTGGACATCTGACACTATCGTGGGGGCTGCCCACGACACATCTGCTTCTATCATCAACGGATCCACCACTAATCCCTATTAGGACACAACATGGCCCAAGAAACCGACTTCTCGAGCCCAAAAATAATACTTCAACAAATTCCCAAAAAGATGATGTTGACGATGAACTCCTGAAACGGCTTTTAGATACTCTGCATGAAACTCCTCATATCTAGAGTACATAAGGATGTCATCGATGATAACTACCAATAAATTGTATAGGAACTCACAGAACACATAGTTCATCAATCCCATGAATACAGCTAGAGAATTCCTCACCCCAAACAGCATTACAACAAACTCATAATTCCCATGACGGTAACAGAATGCAGTCTTATGGATATCCTCATCCTTCAAACACATATGATTATATCCCGACCTCATGTATATCTTTGAGAACCAACTTGAACCCTTCAGTTGATTGAATAAATCATCAATCCATGGAATATGATAATGAGTCTTTATTGTCACTTTGGTTAGGCGACGATAATCGATACAAAACTACAAACAACTGTTAGCCTTCTTCACGAACAAAACTAGTGAACCCCACGATGACAGACTTGGATGAACAAAAACACTCTTTAACAAATCATCAAGCTGTATACGTATCAATTGTAACTTAGAAGGGGCTATCCTATATGGAGACATAGAGATAACAGATTCTCTTGGTTATAGATCTATCCCAAACTCGATCTCTCATCGAGTGGGTAATGCTACAACCTATTCTAGAAAAACATCAGGGTACTCTTCTATGACCCTAGGAAACACCAACTACTGAACCTTTGATGAACTCAGAATCATCTCTGCCATCATGGATGATAAGGAAGAAACTAACCTATGACCCATCCGAGGATCTTGCTCGCCAACAAAATCCACTGGCTCTCCATCCACACCAATGAAAATGACCTTCTTTTTGAACCAATCCTCAATAGAATGCACCGAATACAATAAATCCATGCAGAGGATGTCATCATATGGTTGTATTCGTAAACATAAGAAAATTCCCAAGAGCGTTGTTTCCACAACACTAGCTCACAGTCTCTACATACTTCAAATAAGTCTGCTCGACCTCCAACTGGCGTAGTAAACTCCAAGGGCACTGGAAGCCTCTCTACCTCATGTCGCAAAGCATGGAAAAGGGTAGGTGATATGAAATATTGTGTCTCTTCTGAATTAAAAAAGGCATACACCAATGTAGAAAACAAGTAACGGGTATCTTGAATGACGTCTGGCTCGCTTAGGGATGGAAACACTAGAGCATAAAGCTGCCCCCGACCTCCTCTACGGCCTCTCTGACCCTGATGATGACCACCACCATGGTCACGTTCTACTCTCTGGGTACGGGGAGAATCATGGAGTTTCCTCTTCTTTCCCCATATACCCTCTACCGATATAAACCTAGTGCAACCTACTGCTGCATCCTCGGCTAGAACTCCCTCAACGGAGGAACCTGGAGTGTAGAACCTGCTGCATGATGACCACTCTGAAAGGTTGGGCACTCCCACTACTGATGACCATGACCAACACATGAGAAAACATGCGCTTGATTCCTTATCATAGGATGGATAGTTTATACCTCTGGATAAACGAGACGTGAGGGGCTAGGACCTACCCCCGTCTGAACAAAAACTCTTCTGACCTAAAAATCGGGAACCCCAGACTGCATATCTGGTTCGTGATGAATCATGAATATTTCTCTATCGCGATGATCTAGTCCTGACCAAAGTCCTCTTGATAACATCTGCCCTCTCCAGCACCTCATGATATGTTTTCAGCATAAATGGGGTGACCTAGCGTTGGATATATGGATGCAAATCCTCCTCGAAATCCCTCACCCCAGCCTCCTCTTCTAGTAACAGGTCTGAAGCATATCGAAAATGTTTCTTGAAATAGATTCCAAAATCTCGAACACTGGAGCTCCCCGGTCGAAGGTTAATAAGCTCCTAGTGACTGGACGCCTTCATAGTCGAAGAAAGATTGTCGACTCTAACCTGTCTCTGAACTCCTCCCATGATATCGCTGACTCCTCACGATCCCCAAGGAACAAGATCCAACACATCCTCACTGCTCCATGAAGAATCATTACAACCAGGGATACCCAGTTCTCTTTCCAAGCACAGATCGAAATGAAGCCTATCTCGACCACCTCCAACCAGTATTCCATGACTGAATCTGAAACAAAGCCCTCATACTTCTGTAGACTCTAGCGCTGAAACTCTCGGAGTGTATTCTTCTAAGTGACATTATCATCAACCTATACACTGATAAAATCTACTAGAATAGCCTATTGGAATTTTTATGCGAAAACCTGACATAGACGATGAGCAAGAGCAATACCCGTAAAATAATAAACCATTTGAGCTCCTAAACCTGGAATATGGAAGACTCAACATTAATTAATTAATTATTTTTCTTTTATTCATTTTAGGTTAACCTATCTTAAGGTATACACATTCAAACATAGGAACAAAAGAAGAATGATGCATGATCATTTCCTAGGTCCTTACCAGGAAACTTGTATCACCTTGTTTAGTATCCATTGTAAACATAAAGGTCAGCACATCAGATCATTGGGGGACCTAAATGCCTATGTCTCAGCTACTATCTAGTGTTTACCTCACTTGATAAACTTGAATAACACTATTCACCTACCAACCCATGCATCCTCACCTGTTTATAACTCCAAACTCCATCTGATCCCTCAACCAGACCTCAGATACCACTCTGTCATGTCCCCTCCCCATAATTTCTACCCCTCCTGGGCTGGAAATGTGATAAGGGAGATAATTACCCCTGTGTCCCACCTCGTGTAGTCCCCAGATTGGCGACTAGCACTAAGTTATAGTAAACACCCCAATGGGAGTCATTACCCTCTAAGAGAACACATGTAGAAAAGAGAGACAAGATAAACACAAAACAACAACAACTCAGAACAAAAATATTAAAGAAAACTAAGTTCACATATGTAATTCCATAAAAAAAATACTTCAAATTGAAGGGGGAAAACTGCAAGTACCCAAAATATAGTAAAACAATAGCAACCACAAGCCCGAACATCTTCATCAACTACAAGCTAGTAGTAAACATCCTGATCTCGAACCTGCTCCATGTGACCTGAAAAAATGTTTGTATATAAATTTTGTGAGTGTAACAGTATACTGAGTATGATCTTACCCAAAGCCTCTCATTCAAATGTATATAAAGCATGCTAATGAACAGTGAACAACAAGTGAAACTAACTCATCACCTAAACATGTACAAAATGTTCCCAACCTCACTATGGATACTCTCACCAAGTAACACATACGAGAATATAAAATATAATAAAAAATATCAAGGGTACCTTGTTACTACTTCCCCACTGGTTTGCCGCTTTTTTTCCAACATCGCACGTCCAAAGCATCTATCTCCAAAAATGCTTTCCCGCCGACACCTAGGCAAAGCACCACAACATGCACCTCGTGCAACAAAAACCACTATATCCACGTAACAAAAGTAACCAGGTAGTTTCTGGGAGCCACTGCAGCTCTCATTATATGTATTATACATCTGGTAATACAACTCAAGACATTACATCCCATACACCGAGTAAGGATCCTCAAGACATCACAACCTATACACGTTACACCTATAGTAGTCCAAAAAACTCTATCTAGAATATATGTGTGTGAATAACGAGAAGCCATTAAAAACCTCTACACACATATATGGGGAAAACATACCAATGTGCCTGCCAGCACAAGTATGTACCAAGAGAAGAGAGTGGGGCCAAAGGGGGTTGTCAGCCATCCATCCTCCCACCAGAATGTTGGGGAAAACACCCCCCAGGGCTTAAAATCCCTGAGATGTTAGTTTCTCATACCGACAGGGGTGGAGTAGCATATTGAAACACAAAAATTATAGGATATTCTATATATCAAAACCACACTAGGGGATAACCTAGTCTAATACACAACTGCAGTTAACATCTCTCAGACTCTGGGATGCTACATCTAAGACTAGGTATCCTATAAGCACACAACAACATAAAGAGATTTAATAAATTATTTCATTACCTTTTTATTAGTTTCAATTTACATTAATTAATTATTTAATGATTAATTAACCAATGAAAATTCCACAATACATTTCATTAGCGTCACACCCAAAGTCCATTGTCCCATTAAAATTACAACCTTATCATTATGTTATAAAAAACTACAACCCCATGGGTTAACACCATTTATTCAATTATTCTATATAGAATTACCTTCCACATTCCCTGTAATTCTAGAAAAACATTCTATGCTACTAACAACAAGGGGGCTCAACACGGTGAGTAGATGTATTACACGTCGAGTCTATGCTGCCTATAGAAAGAGTGTAGACCCATCCTCCCTTGAGAAGCTAAACACGGAAAGCACGTGGAATACCCCGCACGTCTATTCCTCTTTCAGAAGATGTTTAAGAAAGACCAGCTGACTTAGGTAGTGGGGAAAAGTAAAACATATAATCCACTAATAAGGATCAGCAGGCATCCAACAATCACATTCATACCCTTCCATCATCCCTGGTGTCCTCCCTGACACCCACATGCATAAACCGATGCATCTCAACACTCTACGCATCATGTCCTGCCACAGACATAAGTCTACATGCCCCCACATATTACAATAGCCATCCAAGCTCACATCACAGAAGGAGCAGGAAAACAAACATCACATCGATTCGGCTATTGCCCCTTTGACAATCAAAAGGGTAACTCAGAAATGTTAAAGGAATTATCAAACAATCAGTTCCTCAATCCATCTATAATTAACTGATTTATTATTCATAGGTTCAAAAAATAGGTAAAACTAATAAATAAGCTATAAAATTTAATTATACATGATTAATACACCAATTTGGTTGACATAAAATTAAAACAAGAAGAAATAGATTCATTTACATGCCTCTTTATCCATAGGCAACAGTTATCAATAAATTTTGTTTTATGTTTTTTACCTATTTTCACCAATAACGAACTGATAAATGAAGCAAGAATTGATAACACACTATCTAGAAAACAAGTGGCAAAAACATACTACTGATATCAATTTTTTTATCCAGTTCAAATAATTATTATTTAAATTCCATTGTTTTCATGTGGGATAAAACATTATAATAATACATTTTCAAGTAAAAGAAAATAGAAGCAATGAATCCCCTAACTCAAATTGTTCTTGACGTTATTTATCCACACAACGGGTCACGATTCTCCTCTGGAATCAACTACATTCAACCAAAGATTCCATTGTACAACCACACCAACTGAAACCTAAGAAAACCCCATTTGAAACATGTAGAATACATTCTATAATATAGAATGGAGAAATAGGATAAGATGAACCCCAAAAGAACGATGATAAAACATACCTTATATAGAAGATTTATCGATACAACTTGGTTGTATCAAAATAGAGCATAACAAATCTGAGGAAGAAAGTTTGATTATGAAACTATTATGGAATATAATGAAAGGTTTTAGAGTCTCACTGCTGAGAAGAAAGAGGAATAATTATGGAGTAAGATATCCCATCCCTTTATAAGATTTGATGGTGCGACGATTTAAGATAAACTTTATTTTTCATTAAAAGCTGATCACATTAAACCATGCGGTTTGACTATGTGAAAACAACCCTAGCCCTAGAAATAATTAATATAGGAGTTATGGCCTTTGAATCAGCCTTAGAGACCATAAAATGAGGCCTTAAATGAATTTTACATTAATGGAAAATGCTAACGGGGCGAAACTGTAGGAAGTTGGAAACAATGTTCACGAACTCAAAATTTGGAAAAGAAAAAACACTGTTCATGTACCTCACCGTTAGAAAATGTTCATGAACCTCACATTTATACATTATTCACAAACCTCACCGTTAGACACTGTTCATGAACCTCACCAGTAGACGTTGTTCATGAACCTCACCGTTAGACACTATTCATGATCCTCATCGTTAGGCACTGTTCATGAACCTTGCTGTTAGACATTGTTCATGAACCTCACTGTTAGACACTCTTCATGAACCTCAACGTTAGAAGGTCACTTTTCTGGAAACACTGTTCACAAACTCAAAATTTGGAAAATGAAAGAAAGGGTCATTGTTAGAAGGTCATCGTTCTTGAAACACTGTTCAGAGAACTCAAAATTTGGAAAAGGAAAGAAAAGGCCACCATTAGAAAGTCACTGTAATGGAAAAACTATTCACAAAACTCAAAATTTGGCAAAGTAAATAGAGGTTACCGTTAGAGGATACCAATAGAGGTTACCGATAGAGGTTACCGTTAGATGTTACTGTTAGACCCCACCGATAGAACTACTCACCGATGGAATTGTTCAAAGAAATGCAAATTTGGAAATGGAAAGACAGGTTACCATTAGAGGTTACCGATAGAACTGTTCACCGATGGAACTATTCACAGAATTGGAAATTTGGAAAAGGAAAGAGAAGTTACCGTTAGAGGTTACCGATAGAACTATTCAATGATAGAAGTATTCATAGAAGGTTAATGATGACACTATTCACAGAAGGTTACTGTTGCAATGTTCACAATTGTCTACCGTTTGAACTGTTCACCGAACTAGAAAATTGACAAAGTGTTGGGGATAAGTCACCTTGACCTCCCGGAACACCTCAAACACCATATTTTCACAAAGGAATGGAACAGAGAGGTCCAGACCATTACTATATAACATGAAAAATGAAACCAAATATTAATTTTATGAAACCAATTTTATGATTTATATAATCTAATTAAATTTATAAATAATATGAAATTTACTATTATATTTAAAAAAGGAAATATATTGAAAAACTGTTTTGTAGAAGAATATTGTTTTCACTATTATACATTATTAATATTATAAAATAGTAATTTTCAATTAAATGTTCATTAATATAATTTAGTATTTATGTAAAAATAATATTATATTAATTATATAAAATAGGTAAGTTTAATATATTATAAAAAATTACATGTTATTATTAAATTAATTCTTTTAAAATAACTCCTTTACCATTGTTCTGGTCTTTAAAATAAATATTATTAGTATTAATTTTATGCCTAAAAATAAAAATTAGTCAAATTAATTAACTTCAACAAATTTAAAAAAAATATGAAAATTATATTTAATTTATTTTAATATCTACAAGTAATAAAATATAACTTTTCAATATTATTGAATGAAACCATTTTTGGTATAAAATATTATATATGATTGCAAAATATTATACACAATTTATATAAATTAAACACAATGTTTTTAAATTATTTATAAATAATTTTAATTATATATTTATAATTAATTTTATTTTTAATTATTTTAAATCATTATTGTGTTATTATAATTTCATAAATGATAAAGTATTAGAAAAATTAGTATTATTCAATATTCAATTAAAAAACATATTTTACTAAAATTAAAAAAATTAATTCTAATAAAATTTTTAGGCTATCAATTCCAAAATAAATTCATTTTTAAATAGTTTAAATTATAAAATATTAAAATTAATATTTTATATTTTTAAAAAATATATAATGAAAACATAATTTTTTTTAAAAAAAATCTTTTAAAACATTAAATGTTCTTAATCCTAATTTATTATTCTTCGATAATTGATTATAATATTTTTATTTGCTAGATTTTTTATTATTATGAAAATTTCTTGATAATTGTTTCCCTAATACAACTTAAATCTTTTAAATTCGGTGTTATGTGTGAAAAAATCTATCGATATAATAATTATTTTATGGAAAAATTATTCTGAAATATCATGTTGTTACAATCTCCCCCGAAAATAAATTGATTTATCATACTTTTATTTATCACATACTAATGAAATAATATTAGGGATATTTAAGAAACCCAAGATATTTTTTACTATGATATCAACCTCAAAATCTTAAATAATAATAGTCTAATTATTTTTATCATAATGGGAATGTATTGGGATTTCTCTTTTATCTCATAAATTTATACAAAATATTCCTTCCCTAGTTAGTTATAATAGTTTCTAAAGACCTAATATTCACAAATTAATTTCCATGGAACTATTTTAAACAAGATACTAAAATAAAATATTTCATTATATTATCCAATAAAATTAGATTAAAGGATCATATGCATATAAAAACACAATCAAAGGATTTATTTTCTAATGCCACATTGTTTTCAACCTATGATGCTTTAAGATCAACTAGGTTATTATTAGATCTATTTATCACTCATTTACATTAATGACTATTTCCCAAGGTAATATTCCTCTTAGGTTCTATAACATAACTTGCAACACCAGGGTATTTTAAATGAATACTCTCATTGAAAGGGTTTATGATACACAATAATGAGCCTAAATCTACCACAAAATATTATTATTTAAATATGAACATTATTACATAACAATTTAATTTTTGAGCATGAATGATATTAATATAATTAATATATATATATTAAGTACCAAATCAATAAAAAATAAATGATAAATTTTTAGGAAATTGGCACTCAATTTGTTTTAAATTAAATTTATTATTCAAATCATACGTTTTCATAAAATATTAGTTTATTTTTAATGGGAAATATTATTATTATTTTATGGAAAACTTGAAAAATTATAGAATAAAATAAATTTAATCTTTTAAAAAATAATATCAAAATAATATTAGGGTGAATTTTTTAGATTTTTCTAAAACGATTTATTTTATTTTGAATAGTGAAAAATACTACTTTTTGTTAAAAAGTATATTTTGTTTTCAAGAATTTAAAATTTAAAATTTATGTTTTAAAATTATTTAAAATAAATATACTTCAAATAAAATAAATAATAAAAAATTATTTTCATTGGAATTAGTTTTATGATTGAATTTAGTGTGAATATAATTTTTTACATCAAAGTAAATTTTATTGAAAAATGGGTTTTCTTTTAATTTTTATTTTATGTTAATTACTACCAGTTATATAAATTTAATTTATAAAAATATATTCAATATTCGGAATCATTAGTTTAATATTTGATAAATGTGGCAATTTTATCTTTGGCCAATATGAATAGTAACTGTAGTAAAAATAATCTCGTCTATAAAAGGTAAATCAGGTTCGTCTATGTTAAAACTAAGTGATAAATTCATATGTTTTCATCATAACTATTATGGTAAGAATTTAATTATACCTGTAACAACCTAGTTTCAAATTTTTTTGTTTAATGAAATATTTTCAATGAAAATGAGACATATAATATTTACAAACAAGATTGTAACAAAATTTTACTCTCTTAGTTTTAAATATATTTCATGAGTTCCAATATATAAAAGATCATATGTTACATGAATATTAATGATAATTTTTTTAATAATTAACTTATATAAATTATGGTAATTTATTTATAATTTTTTTAATTAAATAATCACTATCAATTCTTATGCAACACTAAAATAGTATTTATTCAATTAATAGAGAAATGAAATAAATGGTTATTAAAATATTTAAATTGATGTAATTTTAATTAATTAGTGTTTTCCAATAATTATATATATATAGGTAATTTTTAACGGACTATATTCAAATTCCCCTTTATCTGTATGTATTTAAAATCAAATTAAATGAATATTGTGAAAAATTTCATTGATAATATTTTATAACAAATAATATTTTAAATATGAATCAAATATCATTAAAATATATCATCTCACCAAATTGATATAACATGGTTAAAAAAATAAATCATGACCCATGTATGGTTCCTTTTTCTTTTTTTTGATAACAATCTTGACCCTTAAATGTAAGAAAATTTTAATATCGCATTAATTGTCAGAAGGGGTACCAAAGGGGTAAAAAAATGATAATGGTGAAACTAGAACCAAAACATGTAAAATATTATTCTATGATAGGATATTGACTCATAATAATATTATATATTAATTATTTAAATTTGTATCAATTTTTAAAAGAATAGTAATTTCTATTAATTTAATACATTATGAAATTACAAGAATAAACCTCCCATCACTTGTATATGGACACCCATTTTGTTTGTTCCATAATAAACATTGAGCCATATATTTGGATCATCCCCTAACAAAATACCCTTAAAATTTACTTAATATATTTTTATTAGTTTTTTATTCATTGAATACCATCTTTGAGGACCTTAAGAAGAGCTCTAAACGAGTTCTTTTAAAGAAGAGGTAATCACCACAACCGATCACTTTCATTTTAATTATTATTTTCCCTGTAAATATTAATGATATTTTTCCTAAAATAATAAAATCATAATCCACAATATAAAGAAAATTATAAGTAGTTTTTAATCACCATTATCCAACCCCTTTTCAATCTAATGTGAATTGAAAGTATTACTCTTTCAAATGTACAAATTAATGTATCCATGTATTGATACAATTCATTTTCCACCACCATATTTAAATAATGGTTATTATTATGGGTATAATATTTATATATCATACTAATGAAATAATTATACTTTTAGATATATAATGTCATATCTACCATATTACCTTCACATCTTTTGGAAAACGATAACATCGCTAGTGTGTACTTGTGTTCTACTGCCTCCATGATGTGGTGAGATTGTTTTTTTAATGTACCATTTAAATGAATGGTAATAAGTATATATATAATGAATATAAATGAAATAAATTATTTAATAATAATTATATAAATTTTAATTATTATTAATCATTATTTAGTTCCAATATTTTGAAAATGAAAACTACGTTTATGCATACGTACAACCTACCTTCTCCATGAATGGTGTAATTAATATTTTTGTATATATATTCTACGGAAGAATATAAATATGTATATAATAAATATATATTATATTTATATCATTATTACAATTATGAAGTTAATTAATCCCTTAGAAAATGATATTACAAAATAAATCGATCAAAAACATTCATGAAAAATGAAGCAGTTGTCACACATAGTACTGATTTAACAAATAATTATTTATAAACATGTGATATACTGGTATAAGTTAAAAACATATGATTTGATATAATTTAGTATTTGGTATTAATAGATTTATAATAAATATATATTTATTATAAAGGAGGTTCGATCATGTATGAAGGAAGTCAGACATAATGTTTGAGTTTCACGTCACACTTTTAATTCTAGGAGACATATTTCATAATCACTAGTAATTTCATAGTGTGGTTCATATAAATTACATTAACATGATATATCAAGAATATTTTATATTTATTTTATTTAATGTTTCATTATAATTTATTGTTTCATGGGGACTATGATACAATATTTACTAATACAGTAAGAGTTTAGTTCAAAATCTGTAACACCCCAAGATTTCATAGAGTGTTATTTCTTCAAAATAATTCAATAACTTGCACTACACGCAAGACCGAGTTCTAACACACCATAACCAATCAAACTAGCCGTTATAAATAGTAATACCTACTTTTTGAAATTATATATATTTTATATTTCAAAATGGACTTCATTTTTGGATTCGGAATATCGAATTTAGCCTAAGGTGAAATTTTGGTACTTTTCGGATAACTTTCATATTTTGATGAATAGTGAAAATTACTAAATTTTAATTAAAAACAACTTTTTTAATCAAAATAATTAATAGTGATAAATTACTAATTTGAGTGGTTTTAAAGTATATTTAGAATATATTTTTACCATTTAATATAATGTTGGTCATTGGACATAATTTTACAATTAAACCGAACATAAACAAGTGTCAATCTTTTGATAGTTATTATCTCTTAAAAACACGCTTTTTGTTTTGACAACGGAAATTAATTTTAAATTAATTTCTGCCACTTCTGTGTTTTGAATTTAGGAAAATGGATTCCATATTTGGAATCAGGATGTTCAAATTGTGTAAATAGGTAACTTTTATTTTTAGACATTTTGAATAATTACTGCGGTAAATATTTTATTTACCATGGATAAGGGTAAATCCGGTAAATAAGGGTTAAAAAATAATATTATAATAATACTAAATTACCCTAAAACGTGTCTTAACCCTATTGGTTGATACATGGTCGACCATGGGCATCTTTGGGTCAATTTGGGGACCCCATTGATCCACTTGTAAGTGATAATGACACTTTATTTTAATTAAGTTAAAATGAATACAAAAATGGCATAAGCTTACATCTTTTAGAAGAACAATTTTTACATAAAGTTATACATGTTGGATTTTCGATTATAAATATTCATTAGAAAGATAAAGAGATTTCCTACATAATTATATTTTATTTATAATATTTAGACATCAAATAATTTAAATTATTAATGACACAATGATGATGCAGTAATTACTATAATAGTGAAAAATTAAAATAATTGATATTATAAATACCCAAATAAATATAAAATGAATCTTTTAATGAATTAAAATAATTATCTAGGATAATATGAAATATTAGTATTGATTTAATGGACTTTTTTCGAAGTAATCAATCTGTTATGAGTTTCACAAAAATCAGCTATTGAATAGTGTCAAAATTGACATAAAAGAGTTCTTAAAAAATATTATATTATTAATTGATATTAAATTCATAAAAATCTAAGGTTCGGCCAAGAGACTTATATCATGATAGGTTCATCATTAATGGACCACTTGGAGGTCTCTTGGATGTATATAGTAAGTTTATTAACCATATTATATAAAAATACAAAGAGTCATTGTAAAAGTGAAACTAATTAACTTAGAGTTAATACTTAAAGATAAGGTTAATATAAGTACCCAAACCTGTCTAAATTCTATTGGTTGAGTGTTTTTCGACCTATTCCAACCTTAACCTTTGAATAGTCAACTTTGGATCCATTAGAAACCGAATATGAATTTATTATAAATTAATATTTCTAGCTTTTCAAAAGGTGCCCCTCACCCCTCTTATAAAAGGGCACTCCTCCTTCTCATTTCTTCACACCTCTAAAGCCTTTTGGTTCGGCCAAAATCTGCCCAAATACTCTCCCAACATCCCTCAATACAACCTAGAGTCCTTAGATTGATCATAAATCCAACCTAAGGAGCCCTTTTGATCAAATCAACAGGAAGAACCCGAAGAAGAGGTAATGATTTCACCACCCTTTTCTAAGTTCATTTCTTCTTCCACTTCTTCTTCCTTTGTTCTTACCATTCTAAAATAATAACTCCAATATCTCACATATACTGTGATGTTATTATAAATATGGTACAACCATATTCAGTATTCTATCCACCCTTTGAATAACATTTCACCATACGTGCGTACGTACGGCTTACCGTCTCCACGTCGTGGTGTAATTGTTATTCAATATAATATTATTTGGATTGGTATAATAATGATGTGTAACTAATGTAAATAATAAAAATAACATGTTAATGATTCTGTATATATGATATACCATCCATTTATATATTATTTTAATATCAAAAGAATGATATTGTCGCTCGTGCGTACGTACGGACTACCGTCTCCACGAACGCGATGAGATTCATTCTCCATCGTATCCATTCAAGTATAATTATCATTTGATGATTTAAAAATGATGTTTAAGGAATTTATATCATTCTGGATTTGAATAATATACAACCTATTCTTTACAAACATGTATTACGTAACAAAACATATAAACGAAAACGAGTAAGATAACACCCGAAACAACGATAATACTAAGATATTATTAACAAAGCAATGTTAAAAGATCATATATGATATCATATGAATGCATATGATTCTTGTATAATTTAATAACAATTATTTCACCATTATACAGGAGGTTAACCTACCCCAACCAAGGAAAAGTACTAGGTAAGGGTTATTTCACAATCTCTTCATTATCCGAGGTTGTTTATATGTAATAATCTACTGGGATCTATTTATCATCCACATCCATGTTTCTTAAAAATGTATTTCAAAACATTTTTACTATTTACTAGAATATGAGTTAAATTCATTTATACCCTTTTTGACTTTTATAAGTGGTTTATAAAGGAATCTTTCCATCGTTTTCAAAACAAGGTCCCTTTTAACCTTTTCGACAGAATTAAGGTAAGAATGTTTTTTAACTTATACGGCGGGTGCGGCTATTTTCCGCCGTTATAAAATCTTCAAAGCTTCCCTTACAAGCTTATAAGAATATTTTCAAAGAAAATGTTTTATTTTATATGGATCTTAAATGATTTCAAAATAAAGGGAGATATTTCTTTAAAAAGAATTTTGATTTCATCTATGTCAACATCCTTTGATGGATTTTAAGATTATTTGAAGTTGATTTATTATGATACAAAACTTCTATATTGTATTGAAGGTTTTGTGATATTTTTGACTGTGGATGTGCTATTTTTATACCATTCATAGTTTATGGTGAAATTATTGACATTTCGTATGCTAGTTTTAATACGAATGTTTATGTTATGTTTAAACCTTTTCATATGGGAATGCATTGGACTTAATAAGTGTCGGGTGGAGCCCGCTATAGCTCCTCGATGCATCGGTAGGTCTCATGAGACAAACTAGTGTCTTGGAACAAGGCCTTGACAAAATCTTATTTGTAGTCTTGGCACGAGGCCTTGACTATGTGGTTATGATAGTCTGGCATTATGCATTCCAACATTATGAAAGTGGTTATTGATATTGCATGTGATTATTCGATTAGTAGAATATCCATGTGAACAAGTAAATGGCATTATTTCATTTTACCTTTGCCATACTATGTTGAAGTTCAAGTTTATAATGCTTTTGTTTTAGTAATTCATTGCCTTAAATGTTTATGCTTATTTTTGAATGTTCCGCTATATTGTTATCCTTACTGGGCATTTGAGCTCACCCCTTTTCTATGTTTTATTTTTCCCAGGATGTGAAGATGTAAGTTATGAATGACCTGCAGGGATATTATGAGGGCATTATAGTGTGGACTATGGAAAAATTATGTTGTTATAGTAGTTTTTCATTTTATGATGTAATGTAAAACTTATGAATATATCTATTGTTTCCAAGGCTACTAAACCAATCAGTCTTTCGAGATTTGATCTTTCTTGTGATCATGCCAATGTTACGAAGTAATGCACCGACTCTGGGTAACTGGGGTCGGGGCGTTACAGTTGGTATCAGAGGAAGTTTAGTACAAACCATGGAAGCTAGATTTAGATAAACTCTGATTAGAGCATGTAGACCTAAGATGAACTTTGAGGATTAGTATAGAAGAACTTCCTAGAATTTTGGTATTGTAGAGATTTTGTGAGTTTTCCGAGCAATACATCCCTGTCTGGATACGAGCAGGAAGAGGCGGCTCGGGCACAGATGTACCTAGGGGTAAAACCCGAAAACACTGCTTTGAGCTAGACTCGAACGGGAACTGGTGCATGACAACGGGCCTTGCTGCACTCTTGGTTACGACACTCCCGGGGGATATGATTAGGATAACACTCATTTTCTTTACAAATCATTTTGAAGGGATTATGAGTATATAATTCCTCAAAGAAAACATTTTTATGATTATGGATTATATCCATAAATAGTTCAATTTATGTTAAGTGTTTTATAAGTATGGTGTTATGTATTTTGATTCATAAACTGATCTAGTGTATGCCATTGTTTAGAAATGGCGCCCAGTAGAAGGAATGAGAACTCCAGCAATGCACATGATCCAAAGAGAAAGAAGGATCATATCTTTAATGGTCTTAAGCCAGAATTTATAAGAGAAATAGTCTCCCATGTATTATCATCATATGAAGAAATAATATCATGTGTTGATAAGATAAGAAAAGATTTTACTGAGTCCTATGGATTTGAAGGGAAGCAAGATAAGAAAAGGATGGAAGAGAGAAAGATGGATAAAGGGAAGAGGGAAAAAAAGAATTTTCCCATATGTGGTAACTATGGAAAGAAACACCCTGGAACTTGCCTGAAAGGAATGGGAGTTTGTTATAAGTGTGGAGGAAAAGGGCACAAAGTACGTGACTGCAAGGGTAAGAAAATGGTTTCAAATGTACAATGCTTCATTTGTAAGGAGTTTGGACACTACGCGAACCTATGTCCCAGTCATCAGACTATGACGCAAATGATGCTATTGGATAATAATCAAGTTATGATACTACCACAGATGAAGAGGAATGATTAGAGTTCTTATGTTGATTATGTGAATTGAGTGTTGTATCAACAATGTACTTGTTATAATAATTATGGAGTATGTAAGGATTGTACTGTAGTACTATTTCATTAAGGACTTGAGATTTTGTGGAACAAAGAAAAGTGACTCAATAGCAGGATAAATTTTTGGAAAATATATGGTTGAGAAAATGATAAACCATAATATAGTTCTGATACCGAGGTAGAGATTTTGGAATAATACATGATTGTTTTGGATAAATTATATTGGATATTCTTGAATACCATGGAACTGATTAATGATTTGTATATTCCATCATTGTTGGGGTTTAAAACATTTTTTTTGATTGATGAAGTATATCCAGCATTCTATATGGAATAAGGGAGAATGAATGTAATCAATAAGGAATATGGTAATTCAGGATGTTTCAGTAAAAGAATACATGATGAAGGTATTCACATGCTATTACGGGGTAAAAAGGATCTACATTATGTTTAACTTCCTTATAAATGTTGGACTGTGAGTTTGGACAGAAGTATTTTGGATAGTTCTAGTTTGGATTATTTTGGATTTCCATAAAAGGACAACCCGGAGGTCGGGCGACAACCCGTCGCGTCCGGCAAGGCTGCGAGACTTGAACCCGCAACCGAAGGGCGACAAGGGTGTATCACCTACCACTGGCCCATGAGATGTCCTGGATTAAATAATGCAGTTTATTTAAAAGATCTAGTAGATGAATTATAAATTCATTTATTTTGGAACCCTGTACGAATAGTATAAATAGAAAAAACATTACATTCTATTATCCTTTAGAGTGAAAGATGAGTTTGTGGTAGAAATTTATTAATGGATAAAACTCTAATTATAAATTAAGTATATCTCCTTATGATCTTAGCCAATCTCATAAATAAATTCCTCAACATTAATAAAAGGAACTTAGAACAAAAATATTGTCCTAGATGGTATCTTAAATCATCACTAATTTATGGCTTTGGGATTTTTGGCCTTTTCATAGCCATGTTCTCTACCACTCTCCATCAGATAATTGATGGTTAGATTTCTCCTCCATATCCATATTTCCTACACGGAACCCTAGTATGTGTTATTTTCGGTAATCTTCATACTTTCCACTCTTTATTTTAAATAGAGGCCTCATTAATTCATTTTTCGATGAGGGATTTCAACTAAGATATTTTGAAACGTCAAAAATGTGTTATCCTAATACCCTATGTTTTGTTGAACTGATGGTATTTCAAATCATCATAGATTGATGAATTTAAAGACCTCAATTTTACACTTGTTTGTGATTGATGACCTCAATCACTACCTATAAATATTTACGTTTTTCCTCCAATTATATGTCTCTAATTTCCACCAATGTTCTCCTAATCGAGATCATAATTTGGTGGTGACCCTTGCATTTCTCTTTTCCTCATATTAAGACTAAATTTTAGTAACCCAATTTCCGATGTGGGTTTTACCACAAATATATTTTCTATTTTCAACCTTTTATTTTCGAAGAACAATTTCAAATTGCGAGGACGCAATTTATTGAAGGAGGGGAGAATGTAACACCCCAAGATTTCATAGAGTGTTATTTCTTCAAAATAATTCAATAACTTGCACTACACGCAACACCGAGTTCTAACACACCATAACCAATCAAACTAGCCGTTATGAATAGTAATACCTACTTTTTGAAATTATATATATTTTATATTTCAAAATGGACTTCATTTTTGGATTCGGAATATCGAATTTAGCCTAAGGTGAAATTTTGGTACTTTTCGGATAACTTTCATATTTTGATGAATAGTGAAAATTACTAAATTTTAATTAAAAACAACTTTTTTAATCAAAATAATTAATAGCGATAAATTATTAATTTGAGTGGTTTTAAAGTATATTTAGAATATATTTTTACCATTTAATATAATGTTGGTCATTGGACATAATTTTACAATTAAACCGAACATAAACAAGTGTCAATCTTTTGATAGTTATTATCTCTTAAAAACACGCTTTTTGTTTTGACAGCGGGAATTAATTTTAAATTAATTTCTGCCACTTCTGTGTTTTGAATTTAGGAAAATGGATTCCATATTTGGAATCAGGATGTTCAAATTGTTTAAATAGGTAACTTTTATTTTTAGACATTTTGAATAATTACTGCGGTAAATATTTTATTTACCATGGTTAAGGGTAAATCCGGTAAATAAGGGTTAAAAAGTAATATTATAATAATACTAAATTACCCTAAAATGTGTCTTAACCCTATTGGTTGATACATGGTCGACCATGGTCATCTTTGGGTCAATTTGGGGACCCCATTGATCCACTTGTAAGTGATAATGACACTTTATTTTAATTAAGTTAAAATGAATACAAAAATGGCATAAGCTTACATCTTTTAGAAGAACAATTTTTACATAAAGTTATACATGTTGGATTTTAGATTATAAATATTCATTAGAAAGCTAAAGAGATTTAAAACATAATGATATTTTATTTATAATATTTAGACATCAAATAATTTAAATTATTAATGACACAATGATGATGCAGTAATTAATATAATAGTGAAAAATTAAAATAATTGATATTATAAATACCCAAATAAATATAATATGAATCTTTTAATGAATTAAACTAATTTTCTAGGATAATATGAAATATTAGGATTGATTTAATTGAATTTTTTTGAAGTAATCAATCTGTTATGAGTTTAACAAAAATCAACTATTGAATAGTGTCAAAATTGACATAAAAGAGTTCTTAAAACAAATATTATATTATTAATTGATATTAAATTCATAAAAATCTAAGGTTCGGCCAAGAGACTTATATCATGATAGGTTCATCATTAATGGACCACTTGGAGGTCTATTGGATGTATATAGTATGTTTATTAACCATATTATATAAAAATACAAAGAGTCATTGTAAAAGTGAAACTAATTAACTTAGAGTTAATACTTAACGATAAGGTTAATATAAGTACCCAAACCTGTCTAAATTCTATTGGTTTAGTGGTTTTAGACCTATCCCCACCTTAACCTTTGAATATTCAACTTTGGAGCCATTATAAACCGAATATGAATTTATTATAAATTAATATTTCCAGCTTTTCCAAAGGTGCCCCTCACCCCTCTTATAAAAGGGCACTCCTCCTTCTCATTTCTTCACACCTCTAAAGACTTTTTGTTCGGCTAAACTCTGCCCAAATACTCTCCCAACATCCCTCAATACAACCTAGAGGCCTTATTTTGATAAGAAAGCCATCCTATGGAGCCCTTTTGATCAAATCAAAAGGAAGAACCCGAAGAAGAGGTAATGAGTTCACCACCCTTTTCTATGTTCATTTCTTCTTCCAATTCTTCTTCCTTTGTTCTTACCATTCTAAAATAATAACTCCAGTATCTCACATATACTGTGATGTTATTATAAATATGTTACAACCATATTCAGTATTCTATCCACCCTTTGAATAACATGTCACCATACGTGCGTACGTACGGCTTACCGTCTCCACGTCGTGGTGTAATTGTTATTCAATATAATATTATTTGGATGGGTATAATAATGATGTGTAACTCATGTAAATAATAAATATAACATGTTAATGATTCTGTATATATGATATACCATCCATTTATATATTATTTTAATATCAAAAGAATGATATTGTTGCTCGTGCGTACGTACGGACTACCGTCTCCACGAACGCGATGAGATTCATTCTCCATCGTATCCATTCAAGTATAATTATCATTTGATGATTTAAAAATGATGTTTAAGGAATTTATATCATTCTGGATTTGAATAATATACAACCTATTCTTTACAAACATGTCTTACGTAACAAAACATATAAACGAAAATGAGTAAGTTAACACCCGAAACAACGATAATACTAAGATATTATTAACAAAGCAATGTTAAAAGATCATATATGATATCATATGAATGAATATGATTCTTGTATAATTTAATAAAAATTATTTCACCATTATACAGGAGGTTAACCTACCCCAACCAAGGAAAAGTACAAGGTAAGGGTTATTTCACAATCTCTTCATTATCCGAGGTTGTTTATATGTAATAATCTACTGGGATCTATTTATCATCCACATCCATGTTTCTTAAAAATGTATTTCAAAACATTTTTACTATTTACTAGAATATGAGTTAAAGTCATTTATACCCATTTTGACTTTTATAAGTGGTTTATAAAGGAATCTTTCCGTCGTTTTCAAAACAAGGTCCCTTTTAACCTTTTCGACAGAATTAAGGTAAGAATGTTTTTTAACTTATACGGCGGGTGCGGCTATTTTCCGCCGTTATAAAATCTTCAAAGCTTCCATTACAAGCTTATAAGAATATTTTCAAAGAAAATGTTTTATTTTATATGGATCTTAAATGATTTCAAAATAAAGGGAGATATTTCTTTAAAAAGAATTTTGATTTCATCTATGTCAACATCCTTTGATGGATTTTAAGATTATTTGAAGTTGATTTATTATGATACAAAACTTATATATTGTATTGAAGGTTTTGTGATATGTTTGACTGTGGATGTGCTATTTTTATACCATTCATAGTTTATGGTGAAATTATTGACATTTCGTATGCTAGTTTTAATACGAATGTTTATGTTATGTTTAAACCTTTTCATATGGGAATGCATTGGACTTAATAAGTGACGGGTGGAGCCCGCTATAGCTCCTCGATGCATCGGTAGGTCTCATGAGACAAACTAGTGTCTTGGCACAAGGCCTTGACAAAATTTTATTTGTAGTCTTGGCACGAGGCCTTGACTATGTGGTTATGATAGTCTGGCATTATGCATTCCAACATTATGAAAGTGGTTATTGATATTGCATGTGATTATTCGATTAGTAGAATATCCCTGTGAACAAGTAAATGACATTATTTCATTTTACATTTTCCATACTATGTTGAAGTTCAAGTTTATAAGGCTTTTGTTTTAGTAATTCATTGCCTTAAATGTTTATGCTTATTTTTGAATGTTCCGCTATATTGTTATCCTTACTGGGCATTTGAGCTCACCCCTTTTCTATGTTTTATTTTTCCCAGGATGTGAAGATGTAAGTTATGAATGACCTGCAGGGATATTATGAGGGCATTATAGTGTGGACTATGGAAAAATTATGTTGTTATAGTAGTTTTTCATTTTATGATGTAATGTAAAACTTATGAATATATCTATTGTTTCCAAGGCTACTAAACCAATCGGTCTTTCGAGATTTGATCTTTCTTGTGATCATGCCAATGTTACGAAGTAATGCACCGACTCTGGGTAACTGGGGTTGGGGCGTTACACAATCTTATCATTATTCATGATTGTTGATGTCTAAGTCTCCCTTAGTGGAAATATTGTATATTTCTATCTCAAAAAAATTATGTTTTCTTCGCCTCAAGGTATTAATAATATTTTCAACTAATAAAATAATTTTTACTCTTTTTAACATAAAATTATTGAGAAATTATTTTAATAAATGAATACATTATTTCTCTCTTTGGTTGAAAATATAATTTCACCTATTTAATTTTTTTCAAAAACTATTATAAAAAATATTTTTAAAATTATGAAATATAGTTTTAAAATAATGTTTTAAACTTTTTTAATTAAATTTTTTTTATAGGAATCTTCATGTCATTTTCAAAATGATGTATTTTGTGACCATTTAACAACAATGTGAGATTAGTATTATTTGTCTTTTACGACATGTATAGAATTTCCCACCATAAAAACTACTTATTTATTTGAATATTGTTTTATAAATTTCTATAATACTTTTCATATAAAATATTTCCTAATATTCTTGAAATTTTTGGTTTTAAATGATATTTTTAAATTAAATAGGGAATTTTCTAGGAAAATGTTTTTGAAGAAGTTTTTATGGTATATTTATTCATAAAAGACAACAAAAATTTATCATAATTATGATAAACAAAGTATTTATTGTATTTGTACCATCATTATGTGTTCTCCAAATAGTTTAGGACTAGTTTGATTTGTTATGTACTATTTTGATACCATTATCTATATTTACTCATATGGTTTATGATTATGTTATTTTTTTTGGGAGAGTAATAACATTTAGACTGAAATATTTTCTTTAAAAAATATACATTGATTATATTCGACTCCTTTCCTATAAAAAATTCATTGGACATAGTTAGTGATAATCATGGTCAACTATAACACCTCAATGGAATTTTAGGTCACATGAAACAATCTATATGGTTTATTTAGATTATTCCTTTACTATTTATATAAGATATATTCCCATGTTGCTAAGATAATATTTTTATGATATCTAGAATTATTAATTCACACGTTATGAGACTATTTATTTATTTCCATGTGATTACATGGTAATTTATAATATCCATATATAATTTTAAAACACACGTGATTATATATATTGCATTATATGAACGTCATTTATTCCTACTATATTATTCTTCATGATCAATTTATTGATTAAATGTCATTTTATTTTATATATTTACCTTGACATATTGAATATTAATTATTTATTAATGGTATATTCTATTTTACTCATACCCTTACTATGTGTCTGAGGTCACCCATTTATTAATTTTCCATTTCATAGGATATTAAGAAGTGTATTATGATTGATAATCCAGGGTATTTTAAAGGGAATAATGGTGTACTCATAGAAAATATTATGTTGTATATTTTTTTAACAGTAGTGTGTGCTTCACAAATGTATAGACTTTTCCATGACTAATAAACTATTCTATCATTTTGGACATGAGACCTTACATATACACCTAATGTAATGAAGTAACCTTCTACTATGGGTTTCAAGGGTCGGAGTCTTCACATTTTACATTGGAGACGGTTTAGTAGTAAAATTGGAATCTAGATTTATTGAAATAGATATTAAGAAACATAACCATGAGAGAAACCTTGATGATATTCCAAAAATACACAATGATGATGATTTAGATGAGGAAAATTTAATTTTCTAAGCAACAACATGGGTTAATAATTCTAAGGTTAATAATAAGTTTAATAGATTATATACCCCTTATGTGGTTTTATGTGATTTGTGTACCTTGAATACATTTTTCATGTTTTATTAGATGTTTGTTGTATATGTGAACCTTATGTACCATTTATGTTTTAGTGAGAAAAATATTTGAGGAATAATGGATATATATTTTTCTTACATAAGTATATAGTTTTTTATAATCATTAAGGTTAATATTATTATTGTTGTTAAGGTAATAATAGTCATTTAATATTATTTCAATTTGTATAAAAACATGTTGTATAGAAAAATTTAGTTGATTAAATGGGATATTTTAACGTCGTTCAAAATCTTATATAATTGGAATCCTAATAGATGAAATGAATAAATCGTATAAATTCATTAAAAAAACAAAAACAAAATATCATTATAGAAGTTCATTAAATTTAGTAAAATAATGTCTTCTCAAAATAAGTAGGTGGGAATTCTAAACAGACAATATTCATTATCAATAAACACGGAAAACTAATAACAAATATGATAATTGAGAAATCATAGCCCATGTATTTTTTATCTTCCATACGTATAAATCTTGAAAATAGGATGAGAGTAAGGGAAAAAGGGGAAATTAGTATAGGAATCATATTTATGTTAAGATGAACTAGAATTTGTTATGCTTGGTTAAAAAATATTTGTTAAATTGAAGTGTTTACACAAAATTTGGTAGTTCCAAAATATTCGTTGATGTCCTTCAAAAAAAAATTAACCATTATGAATTTTTGAAAAAGACTTGTAAAAATGAATATATATATATATATGTTATATTTTTTATATACATTATAAGTTATAATTATAAATAATAAACCATAAAATATATATATGTATATTTATTGACTTATTAACATGAAAAATGTATATATTAGTTTACGTAAAAAACAAATTTTTATGACTTTAATTGTATTTATTTTGTAAAAATAAATTAAAAAATTATTTTCTAAATTATATTGATATACTTAGGTTCAAATAGAAAATACATACTTAAATATATGTACATTAATTTCCTTACATGAAAACATTGCTTTGTATGGCACATTTATTGTGAAAATTAAATAAAATGTTATTATATAAATATTCTAACTTTTTAACATTCATAATCACAAGTATTAGATGAAATATATATTTATAAATATATGATGTTTTCAATACTGTTAATTTCAATAACAAATTTATAACTTAAAAGGAATAAAAAATAATAATAAGTATGAGTTTATTTTTTTATGTGGGAAATTATTAATATTATTATTTTTATTGTTGTAAGATCTATTTTTTATACATATCCATATATATGTGTGTGTGTGTGTGTGTGTGTGTGTGTGTGTTTATAATAAAAACAATATATTTTAAAATGATATAAATTTTTTATCATATAATATTAAAAAATGGAATTAATAAAGGAAATAGGGGTGGTCATGTGTTGAAATATCAATCCTCCATCATCTTCATGTTCCTCATACTTCTGGTGTCCTGTCAACAAATAACTTACATCAGTGATCCGTGATGCCTTCGACCATTATGCTACATAGGAATTGATCGTCCCGTGAATCCCTTAACAGGAATTGAGTTGGATAATTGGGATATAAGAAAATATTATATATATTTATGGAATATAATATTATAAGAATTTGTATTAAATTCCCATATTATGTAGGATACATTCAGACATGGGTTATATTTTAACATAAAGAAGGGATTTCATGTCATGAAGGAAATATTGTTTTTCAAACTTTATTTTTATCAGCATACTGATTCTTTTTGGGGGTCAGATATATGTATATAAGACCCCCTGGTGTTGTAAGAGGGCCGAATCGAGGTGGATTTCTTGAATCTATAATTTGCAATTTAGTTTAGTTTTCTATCTATGTAGATGTGTTTTCTATTTTATTTTGGAAATTGAGAAGGATTGATTTTAGGAAAATATTTTTATTAGTTGTTTCAATAGTAATTTAAATGTAAAATAATTATTATTTTTAAATATCTAAAATATTATTTCAACATAGTCTATTTTCATATTCAAATATTTTTTTATATATATTTAATTTTATGAATATATTTTTGATGTGTATTAAATTTTAGTCCCACTTTTGCGTATTTTCTATATACTGCATAAATTTTTTATGTAGTTTATTTGTTTAAAATATTTTCTTTGAAATTATTATAATCAATTATAAATTTTTTGATTAATTATAAATTTTTTCTTAATATGGTACGGATTTTTTTTTGAAAAATCTACTTAAATGATTTGAGTGTTTCATGCATTTCAGATATCATATATTATTTTTTTTAGTTGATTTTTAGTATTAAATTATTTATAATTTATATAATTTTATAATATATATTTTGATAGTAAGGATAAATTTGTTGAAACTATGTTTAAATAATTAAAGTGGTTTATTAATTTAAAATTTATATAGGCAATTTTTTCCCATCAAAATTGTATTTATAATAGAATTTTGATTATTTTATAATTGCAATAGGATCATTTTGATTTAATAAAAATTTTCAGATTAAAAATTCATGTATTTTTTACATTAAATTGTTTATAAATAAAATTTATTTAGTCCGTGGGATTTATATTCATGGAATTGTTTGGATTGTTTAACGAACCAAAATTAGGGTCCAATATATGCAAGGGATGTTATTAATTTTTTATAAAAATTTATTCAATAAAAATATATTCAATATATATATATATATATATATATATATATATTATTTTTTGAATAAAAATTATTTCTTCATATTTACTTAATTTTAGAATAATATTTTTTATTTAAAAATAATCATAATTTGGCCTCTATAAATGAAAGAAATGTTTTCAATTTTTCTAAATTAATGTTTAAGTTAATTTTTTTATTTTAAAACTACGATATGTATATACATAAAAAATATACTATTTCATATTAAATACTTTTTCAAAAACATATATATCAATATACGTATCATTTTTGGAAAAAATAATTTTTAATATGACATCCACTGATACATGTATATAAATATATGTATATATAATTCAATACCTTTTTATGATATATGTATATATGTCAAATATATATTTATATATGTATGTTTGTGTCTGTCATTTTCTGAAAAATTATATTCATTTTTGATATCTATACATTTTTTATGAATATATAATTTTGTTAAATTTAATATCAATATATATATATAAATGAATATATTCAAATATTTATTTTATATGTTAAATATATATATATATATATGTATATATATATGTATAAAAATTTATATTTATAAATATTTCATTTAATTTGAAACTACATTTGTCACAAAATATGTATAACAATTTAATTTAATTTTACAAATTGGACTTTGAAGCTCATGTTTTTAAATAATATTCATGGCCCTTAAAATGTAAAATAAAAGTTAACAGCATTTAATTCCAAATAATTTCACGTGGATATTATATGAATAAAGGTAGAAGATGGGGATTGAACCCAAACCCTTATGGGAAATTATTCTAATGATGTGATGGGTGCGACCAGAATTATATAGTGATCCAATGTATTGGGTAATGTTTTAATCTGATGAGAAGTCTTGTATAGTGCATAGGTGTATTATCCTTTGCACACTATGAGATTAGGGAGGGAACTAATTCGATAACGGGACAATGTCCAACATGTTATGTTATCTTAGGGGTGAACTATAAATTGTTTAAGATCCAAGATTCATATAAGAATTAAATGTAAATGATTATGAGTTTTAAACAAAAATATTTATTAGTGAATGAATTGGATTTCCTAGAAGTTATATATATTAATAAAAAATTTATCAAAAGTGTTTATTTTCAAAAGTAATAATCATTTATAAGGTCTTAATTTTTTATATTATAACATGTTTTACATTAATATTGAATAACAAGATCCTATTTGGTTTCAACTTGTTTTGAAACCCCATACATATCTTTTTATCACCCACCCCATGTTTTGAAAACCTATTTTCATTGGGAATAAGGAAAAATAGATGCAAGTGAGTTTTCATTGTAGTTTTATGGTGTTTAACTATTTTAATGAATAAGTTTGGGTTTTATTTAATTTATTTTATTGGTTATAGAATTATAATTATCGGATTTATCCAGACCATTAATATATCTAAACCTTTTAGATCTCTGGTTGTTAAATAAAAAATGAAATATATAATTAATAAAAAAATAGAATAGGTTTTGGTACTTCATATTTGTCATCAGATCATAGGTTTATACAACATAAGATGTTAAGATAGAGAAAAATCCTTTGAACCATTAGAGTTTTTCTATATATTTAATTAGGGTTTGGAAATAAGGAGTTATAAAGAATTAATAAAATTAGTATATAAGTGTAATTAGACATAAATATGTTTGTTCAACAAGTTCATCATTTTTAAGGGTTTATTTAAAAAAAGTCATTTTTCATCAATAAGATAAGGGCTAGTTTCATGATGGAATGAGAAAAACCTCACAAAACACACATGTCTCATCCCAAGGACCAACCTGAAATAACTATTGAGAAGTCATGCGCACAAAATTTTGATATTTTTTCAATGTCCAAAATTCATGAATAATATTTTATGGAATATAAAAACATCTTTCATGCAATGGAATCATCCAGGTTAATACCTTACACATATTAAAAGGTTAAGCTCCCATATTTTCCACCATTATCACAATTAGAGGTACAAATAGGAAATTTTCTAAAATTTGATCATGTCCTTAGAGTATGATGCACTCTTTGATTTTATAATATCTATGAAAGAGGGATAACATTGATAAATAAACTTATATATAGTATTGGATGCCAAAATTCAAATTGATGTCTAAAATAGATATGTAGGAACAATTATTTTCAAAAGGTGTATCATTTTCTCTGTTAGTATAGTCTGGGTTGTACAAATTCTGTTTGGTCTAAGGAAGCAGATGATATTGAAAATTAATTGAGGTATTATTGCACTAAGTGGACCCTCTCTCTTCATGATCTCCATGAAAATGGTACATATGGTATGCTTAATAGTCAAAGATAATATATCTATAAAATGATTTTGAAATTTTATTATTTGAGTTTTCATATTTCTGAAAAATATGTAATAATTGCGTGAGGATGAAAATTTTTAAGGGGAATAGAATGCAAGGTCTCGTTAATTCTAATATAATCATAATCTTAATATATGAAATGAATAAGTCTGTAAATTCATAATAAAAGAACATAATTTTGTTGAAATAATACATTAAATTCATCACAACAATGTCTCCTCATACTTAGGAGGTTGGATGGAAAAACTAATGATAATCATTATCAACAAATAAGGATAACTTATAAGAAACGTGACAATTGAAAAATCATATCCCACGTCTTTAAGATATTCCATAACTAGGAATCTAGAAAAGATAATGAGATTAAGGGCACAAAGTAACATAACAATAGGAAACATCATTGCGTGAATATGATGTAGAATTTTATAATCATGGTTAAGAATTGTTGGTTAAGAAGTTGTATTTATACATTATATAAAAATTCCACAATAGTTGTTGTTGTCCTTGAATACCAAAAACAACAATTATACAATTTTGAACAAATATATATATAATTATATATATATTATATGAATTTTTATATAAATTATTAGATATAATGAAAAATAATAAACCTTTTAAATATATTTATATATATTCACATCATGTGTAATTATCAAATAATGTACATATATGATTAAGGAAATCAAAATTTGTGATAAGATTAATGGATTGTTCAATAGTATAAAATTATTATCTAAATTATAATTGTAACGCCCCGACCGTAGTTACCCAGAGTCGGTGCATTATTATATAACATTGTCATGATCACAAGGAAATCATGTCTCGAAAGACCGATCAGTTTAGTATTATTGGAGACAATATTCATACATACGTTCAACTTTACAACTTGAATAGAAATAAAAAACAAATATATTTCATTAGAAACATCCATGCCTCCTAGATTATGCGTACATGTCACTCATAACTAACTTCTTCATATCTTGGGAAAATGAAACATAAGAAAAGGGGTGAGCTCAAATGCTCATAAAGGGTATGCAATACAATGAAAAACAACATAAATATTAACCATGGTAAATAATTTAAACCACGTGGCTTTACCAATAATAAACATGAATAATTTTATGGAAAGAATATGAGCTGAGTAAAAAATGCCATAATAAAACATAATCATGGGTATTATACTAGTCGAATGACAACATGAACCATCAATATTATTTCCATAATGAGGGAATGTATAATGCCGGACATTCTGAAAATTTTTGTCAATGCCTCGACCAAGACGTCTAAAAAGGATTAAGGCCTCGTCCAAAACCATAAATCATATTTGGAAAGGGCCTGAGACAATTCCACATCTAGTCATCTCATGAGACCTACAGATACATTGAGGAGCTATAGCGGGCTCCACCCATCACTTACTAAGTCCAATACATTCCTCATATGAAAAGGTTTAAACATATCATAAACATTCATATTTAAACTAGAATACGAAATGTCAATACATTAACCATAAATCATTAATGGTATAAAAATACCACATCCACAGTCAAACATATCACAAAACCTGGAATACAATATGTATGTTTTTTATCATATTAAATCAACTCCAAATAAACATAAAATCTATCAAAGGATGTTGACATAGATGAAATAAGAACCATTTTTAGAGAAATATCTCAATCTACTTTGAAATAATTTAAGAGTCACATAATTATAAAATAAAACATTGACTTTGAAAATATTATTATAAAATTGTAAGGGAAGCTTCGACGAGTTTATAATGGTAGAAAATATCCGCACCCAATGTATAAGTTAAAAAAGAAATTCTTAACTTAATTTTGTTGAAAAGGTTAAAAAGTACAATGATTGGAAAATGAAGAAAATATTCATTTATAAACTAATTCAAAAAGTCAAAAAAGGGTATAAATGACTTTAACCCATATTCTGTAAAATAGAAATTATGTTTTGAAATAAAATTTTAAGAAACAGGGATGTGGATGACAAAGAGGCCCCATAAGAAAATTACATATAAACAACCTCGGATAATGAAGAGATTGTGAAATAAACCCTTACCTTGTACTTTTCCTTGGTTTATGGTAGGTTAAATTCCTGTATAATGGTGAAATAATTGTTATTAAATTATACAAGAATCATATACATTAATATGATAACATATATGATATTTTAATATTTCTTTGTTAGTATTATCGTAGTTTCGCGTGTTAGCTTACTCATTTTCTATTATATATTTTGAGACATAAACCATGTTTATTAGGGATAGGTTGTATCTTATTCATATCCAGAATGATATGAAGTCCATAAACATTATTTTTAATCATCAAATGAGAATTATAATTGCATGGATATGATGGGGAATGATTCTCATCGCATTCATGCAGACGGTAGACTGTATGTATGCACGAGCGACAAAATAATTCTTTTTATATTAAAATAATATATAATTGGATGGTATATAATATATACAGAGTCATTGTCATGTTATATTTATTATATACATCAACTACAAATAATTATCATACCCATCCAAAATAATAAAGTTTTGAATAAGAATTACACCACGACATGGAGACCGTAAGCCGTACTTACACACGTATGGTGACATGTCATTCAAAGGATTGGTAGAATAATGAATATGATTGTACCATATTTATAATAACATCACAGATTATAGAAGATACTGTAGTTATTATTTTAGAAAGGAAAAAAAAGGAAGAATAAGTTGAAGAAGAGAGGAACTTGAAAAAGGGTGGTGAAAACATTACCTCTTCTCCGGGTTCTTCATTTTGATTTGATCAAAAGAGATCCTTTGGATAAATTCATGACTAAATGAAGGCCTCTAGGATTAATGGAGGATAGTTTAGAGGGTATTTGGGCAGAGTTTGGCTGAGCCAAAAGGCTTTGAAGGTACGAAGAATTGGTTAGTAGTGGTGTCTTTTTATAAGGGGGATGAGGGGCTCTTTAGAAAAAACTTAAAGTATTAATTTATAATAAATTAATATTCGGTTTCTAATGGATCCAAAGTAGATTATTCAAAGTATAATGAAGTTATGGGTCCAAATACTATAAAAAAATAGATTTTAGATAGGTTTGGGTCATTATATTAACATTAACATTTAGTTTTAACTCTTAGTTAATTAGTTTGACATTTACCATGTCACTTTGTATTTTTATATTATATTGTTAATAACCTTATTATATAAATACAATAGACCCCCACGTGGTCCATTAATGATACACCTATCATGATATAAGTCTTTTTTCCGAAACGTAGATTTTTAGGAATATAATATCAATTATTAATATAATACTTTTTTTAAAAACTCTTTTTTTGACAATTTTGAAAATATTTAATAAGTGATTTTGTTAAAGTCATAAAAACATTATTATTTCAAAAACTTTTTTTTAAGAAATACTAAAATGACATATTAAAAAATAAAATTAGTGGATGGAATCAAAACTTTCAAATTATATTTATTTTAACTTTTATAATACCAATTATTTGATTCTTTCATTAATAAGGAAAATAATGCATCATTATTGTGTCATAAATAAATTTAATTATTTAATATCTAAATATAATAAATAAAATACCATTATATAGGAAATCTTTTTGTCTTTCTAATGAATATTTATAGTCTAAAATATAACAAATATAACCCTATCTAAAAATTGGTTTTCTAAAATCTATATGCTTATGTCAATTTTGTATTTACTATAACTTAATTAATATAAAGTGTCCTTATCACCTACATGTGGCTCAATGTGGTCCCAAAATAGACACAATTATGACCATGGTCAGAAATGTATCAACCAATAAGGTTAGGACTCCTTTTGGGTTAATTTATTATTATTATAATTTTATTGTTTACCCTTATTTATCGGATTTACCCTTTAACCATGGTAAATAAAATATTTACCGAAGTAATTATTCAAAATGTCTAAAAATAAAAGTTACCTATTTAAAAAATTTTTACCTCCTTATTCAAAATATGAAATCCATTTTTCTAAATTCAAAACAAAAAAGTAGCTGAAATTAATTTAAAATTAATTTCAGTTGTTAAAACAAAATGGGTGTTTTTAAGAGAAAATAACTATCAAAAGATTGATAGTTGTTTATTTCCGGTTTAAATGTGAAATAATGTCCAATGTCAAACATTATATTAAATTGTAATAATATATTCCAAATATAATTTAAAACCACTCAAATTAATGATTTATCACTATTAATTATTTTGATTAATAAAGTTGTTTTTAATTAAAATTTAGTAATTTTCACTATTCATAAAAATATAAAAGTTATCCGAAAAGTACCAAAATTTTACCCTAGGCTAATTTAAATATTATGAATCCAAAAATGAAGTCCATTTTGAGATATAAATTTATAAAATTTCAAAAAGTGGGTATTACAATTCATAATGGCTACTTTGATTGGTCGCGATGTGTCAGAATCTCGAGGATGCGTACAACACACGCTACGTTATAATTCAAAGAGAATCGTATCGTGGAATCTTGTGGTGTTAAATCCTCCCCTCCTTGAAATAATTTCGTCTTAATAATTTCTAGAATATTACTGTATAAAAATACTTGGGTTGTTCTTCATCATAAGTTCCTCGGGTTCCCATGTTTCCTCTTCAATCTTATGGTTCCTCCATAGAACTTTTACCTGACGAGTCATCTAGTTTCTCAGCACTTGTTCTCTCGTATCAAAAATACTGACAGACTCTTCACAATAAGATAGATCGGGTTCCAGTTCTAATTCCACGTATATGAGTACATGCATTGGGTCATGCATGTATTTTCTCAACAGTGATACGTGGAACACATCGTGATCATTGGAGAGATTTGGCAGCATTTCCAAACGGTAATCTACAACCCCAATTAGTTCAAGAATATTGATAGGTCCGATATACCTGGGTCCCAATTTTTCCTTCTTTCCGAAATGTATAACTCCCTTCTATGGAGATACCTTCAAGAAAACATAATCTCATACCTGAAATTCCAAATCCTTCCTTTGGTTATCGGCATAGATCCAGTACCAACTTTGAGATGCTTTGATGTGGTTTTGGATTATCTTTACCTTTTCTGCTGTTTCCTCCAATAGTTCTGGGCCTATAAGTTTTCTTTCAACAAAGTCATCCCAACAGGTTGGTGTGTGGCATCTCTTTCTGTACAACGCTTCATATGGTGCTATCTGAATACTTGAATGGAATCAATTGTTATAGGAAAATTCCACCAGAGTTATATATTGATCCCACATACCCTGAAAGTCATGTGAGAAAGATCTTAACATATCTTATAATGTTTGAATAGTTTGTTCGGATTCTCCATCTGTTCGACGGTGGTTGGCAGTGCTCAAATAAAGTTCAGTATCCAAGGATTTCTAAAGACTTTTCCAGAATAATGATGTAAAACATGGATCTCGATCAGAAACAATCGATATAAGTACTCCAAGAAGTCTCACAACTTCATTAATATATAGCCTTGCTAGATGTTCAAGTGGTAAATCTTACCTTGTAGAAAGAAAATGTGCTGACATGGTAAGACGATCAACAATGACCCATGTTGCATTGTTACTTCTAGGAGGCTTTGGTAGTCCCATGACAAAGTCCATCATAATATTATCCCATTTCCACTCAGGTATGGGAAGAGGTTGCAACATTCAACTAGGCTATTAACTCCTATATTTATCTTGTTGACAAACCATACATCTTGACACAAAATCAGAAATCTCCCTCTTCATGTTATCCCAACAAAAATGTTCCTTCAAATCTCTATACATTTTGGTTCTCCTAGGGTGTATAGAGAAATAGGAACTATGAGCATCGTCCACTAATTACCTTTTTAGATCAGGTATATCGGGAACACAAAGTACCCTCCCAAATTTCAAAATTCCATCTTCATACACAAAGTCACTTATTCTCTCATCATTCACAGCTTTAATATTCTTTTTAAACTCTTCCTCATCGGCCTGAGAACTCTTTATCCTTTCTAGTAAAGATTGTTTGGAATCCATTTGAAAAATTGTTGATGTTTCTCCTTCCATGGTGATTCCCATATCCATCTTTACTAGATCCATGAAAATATGATCCATTTCAATTCTCATCTTGTTCAAAACTGAATGATCCTTTCTGCTCAAAGCATCTTCTACCTTATTTTCCTTCCCCGGGTGGTAGTGTATCGTGAAATCATAATCCATGAGTAGTTCAGGCCAACTCCTTTTTTTCATGTTGTGTTCATTCTGTGATAAAATATTTTTCAAACTCTTGTGATCAGTATAAATCACACATTTATCACCATAGTGATAGTGTCTCCAAATCATCAATGCAAAGATTACAGCAGCTAACTCAATATCATGAGTAGGATAGTTTTTCTCTTGAATTTGTAGTTCTCGTGATGCATAAGCCATAACTTTATCATTCGGCATAAGGACACAACCAAGACCATTCTTCGATGAATCACTATAAATAACAAACCTGTCATTCCCCGATGGTAGAGTCAATATAGAAGAATTTAATAATCTTATCTTTAGTTCTTCGAAACATTCTTCACACTCGTTTTTTCAAAAAAAAATTACCCCTTTACGTGTGAGCTTCGTTAATGCGTTAGCTAATCGGGAAAAATTCTAGACGAAACGTAGATAATAACCCGCTAAACCAATAAAACTGCGAACTTTGGTTATACTCGTCAGTGATATACATTGTTGGATTGCTCTTGTCTTAGAAGGATCAATAGAGATTCCATCCTTAGAGACAATATGGCCAAGAAAAGAAATCTCATGAAGCCAGAATTTGTACTTTCTAAACGTCCCATATAATTAATGTCTTCTCAGAGTCTTCAATATAATGGGCAAGTGATTTTCATGATCTTTTTAGATTTTTAAGTATAATAAGATATCATCAATAAATACCACTAAAAATTTATCAAGATATACCTTAAAAACTCTATTAATTATATCCATGAAAACAGAGGGTGCATTAGTCATACTAAAAGGAATTACTGTAAACTCGTAATTTCTGTACCTGGTTTGAAATGCTGTTTTCGAAATGTCTTCTTTCTTCACACAAAACTGATGGTATCCAGATCGAAGGTAAATCTTTGAAAAGTATTGATCTCCATGAAGTTGGTCAAATAAATCATCAATGCAAGGTAGGGGATACTTGTTTTTTATTGTTATAGCATTGATCTCCCTATAGTCAATGCACAACTTCATAGATCCATCTTTATTCTTAACAAAAAGGACATGGGCTCTATATGGAGAAACAATAGTGAAAATAAATCCCTTATTACTCAATTAATCCAGTTGATTCTTTAGTTCAATTAATTCCAAAGTGGCCATTTTATAAAAGGTTTTTGATATGGGCCTTGAACCAGGAATTAAATCAATGGAAAACTCACATTCTTGTTCTGGAGGATGTCCAAGTAAATATTCCAGAAACACATCAACATATTCTCTCACAATAGGTACATCCTATATTTGAACATTCCTTTATTCACCTAAGGTTATTTAATTATCTTCCTCCCCAATAATTTAATTTAGTTGAGATAATGGGGGTGGATCTAGATAAAAATCAGGTGGCGACGATTCTGCTCTAACGATAAGGTGTTCTTTATCATCATCATCAAAAATTGTAACCACCTTCTCCTTATAATAAATTTTCAAATCATGGTACGAAATCCAATCCTTACCGAGGATTATACCAAATTCAGTCATGGGTATGACGATGAGATCTGCTGACAAAGAATATTTATATGCTCTAGTGGGGACTGATTCACAAAACATTGTTGTAATGATACTTCCCATAAATTGTTTTACTGAAAACTCACACATTAATTAAAATTGGAAATATCTAATTTTCTAAGTAAACTGGGACGAAATGAAACAATGTGATGATCCGGAATCAAATAAATCAATTTCTAAACTTGTGGAAACCATTAAATTACCTGCCACCACATCTTTCGGGGCATCAACCTCATCAGTAGTGATTGCATAAGCTTGGCCTTGATACCTTGGACATTTCTAAGGTACGTTTCCCTGACTCTTAGGATATTAATTTGAATAATGTCCCATCTCCCTTCAATTGCAGCAGTGAACATTGGAAGAGTCTTTCTTTCCTTTACAAACACCATCTAGATGACCTTTCTATCCACATTTTTAGAAAACTCTTTTCCCTTTCAGACAGGCACCAGGGTGCTTCCTTCCATAATTATCACAGGGTGGAAATTGAATTCTTTCCTACTTCCATGGTTACTTATTTCCTTTCCTAGAGTGTTCAGTAGATCTCTTCTTTTTTTTCTTTGATTTAAAGTTATAAGACTTAGAGAATTCTATTTCTGTCTTTATAGCACCCGAGATAATATCTTCATATGATGAGAAGGATTGTGATACTAATGCTCGATGGAGAAATGGTTTTATCCCATCAAAGAAACCATCAATATTACTTCTTGGGTTACCTATATAATCTGCATCATGCCTCGCTAACCTTGTAATGTTTGCCTCATACTTAGCGACATTATCATCCTCCTTTTGCCTCAGTCTCAGAAATTGCCTTTCCATATCCCTTGATGGTCATGAGGAAAGTATTTTTCTAAGGAAATATCTTTTAAATCCCTACATTCCATATTTTATACTTCATCATCTTCCTTTTTGTTTTGAATCAATGACCATTATAGATCAACATCTCTTGTGAGGTCGTAAACTGCCATGATAACTTTTTCTCTTTCACTACTCCCCAAAGCGTGGAATATTTTCTCTAAGGAATTTATCCATTGCTCAGACACTAATGGATTAGTACTCTCATTGAATGTTTGTGGTTGTTGATGAAGCGATCTAACATTGATCCTCGACGCTGTGGATCTGGGAGCTCCATACGGGTATGGTTATTATTCATAACCTCAGTGAGTTGTCCCAGTATGGTGATTAGCTGATCAGCACCAGTTGCATCACCAACTCCACTATAATTATCTTGAGTAGGAGGGAAATACCAACATGGAGTGCGTTTATTAATACAGTTTCCATTCCTTCCACTAGGCACCATATCTAAACACTTTCATAAACTATGTCAATTTATGAATCAAAATACACAATTCTATACTTGTAAAACACTTAAGATAAATTTAACTATTTGTGTATATATTCCATAATCATAAAAAAATGTTTTATTTGAGGAAGTATATACTCAAAAACCCTTCATAATGGTTTATAACAAAAATGAGAATTATCCTAAGCATATCCCCTGGGAGTGTTGTAACCAAGAGTGCTCCAAGGCCCATTGTCGTGCACCAGTTCCCGTTCGAGTCTATCTCAAAGCGGTGTTTTTAGGTTTTACCCCTTGGTACATCTGGGCCAGAGCCGCCTCTACCGGCTTGTATCCAGAAAGGGATGTATTTCTTGGAAAACTCACAAAATCTCTAAAATACAATAATTCTAGGAAGTTCTTCTATAATAATCTTAAAAGTATATCTTAGGGCTATGTGATCTAATCTGTGTTTATCTAAATCTAGTTTTCAAGAATTGTACTAAACTTCCTTTGATACCAACTATAATGCCCTGACCCTCGTTACCCAGAGTCGGTGCATTATTACATAACATTGTCATGATCACAAGGAAATCATGTCTCGAAAGACCGACCAGTTTAGTATTATTGGAAACAAGATTCATACATATGTTCAACTTTACAGCTTGAAGAGAAATACAACACAAATATATTTCATTAGAAACATCCAAGCCTCCTAGATTATGCCTGTAGGTCACTCATAACTAACTTCTTCATATCCTAGAAAAATGAAACATAAGAAAAGGGGTGACATCAAACACTCAGTAAGGGTAAGTAATATAGTAGAAAATGACATAAATATTAAGAATGATAAATAATTTGGACCACATGCCTTTACCAATAATAAACATGAATAGTTTTATGGCAAGAAATGAGCTGAGTAAATAATGCGAAAATAAAACATAATCATGGGTATTCAATAAGTCGAATGACCACATGAACCATCAATATTATTTCCATAATGGGGGAATGTATAATGGCATACATTTTAAAACATTTTGTCATGGCCTCGTCCATGACGCCTAAAAATGATTAAGGCC
Source organism: Viscum album (assembly GCA_963277665.1). Lineage (NCBI taxonomy): Eukaryota > Viridiplantae > Streptophyta > Magnoliopsida > Santalales > Viscaceae > Viscum > Viscum album. Next base: position 662,719,388 of record OY728141.1, read on the forward strand.
TCGGCCAAAACCATAAATCAAATTGGGAAAGGGCCTCAGCCAATTCCACGTCTAGTTGTCTCATGAGACCTACCAATTCATCAAGGAGCTATAGCGGGCTCTACCCTTCACTTTCTAAGTCCAATACATTCCTCATATGAAAATGTTTAAATATGTAATAAACATTCATATTAAAACTACAATACCAAATGTCAATACTTTAACCATTTATCATGAATGGTATAGAAATAGCACATCCACAGTCAAACATATCACTAAACTTTCAATACAATATGGATGTTTTGTATCATAATAAATAAACTCCAAATAAAATTAAAATCCATCAAAGGATGTTGATAGAGATGAAATAAAAACCCTTTTTAGGGAAATATCTCTTTCTATTTTGAAATCTTTTAAGAGTCATATAATTATAAAATAAAACATTTACTTTGAAAATATTCTTATAATATTGTAATGGTATCTTCGAGGAGTTTATAATGGAAGAAAATAGATGCACCCGCCGTATAAGTTAAAAAAGACATTCATACCGTAATTATGTCGAAAAGGTTAAAAAGGAAATTGTTTGAAAAATAACCGAAATATTCCTTTATAAACTTCTTATAAAAAGTCAATCAAGGGTATAAATGTATTTAACTCATATTTTGTAAAATAGTAAAAAAAAATTTGAAATACATTTTTAAGAAACATGGATGTGTATTATAAAGAGGTCCCAGAAGATAATTACATATAAACAACCTCGGATAATGAAGAGATTATGAAATGAACCCTTAACATGTACTTTTCCGTGGTTGATGGTAGGTTAACCTCCTGTATAATGGTGAAACGATTTTTATGAAATTATACAATAATCATATACATGAATATGATATCATATATAATCATTTAATATTTCTTTGTTAGTATTATCGTTGTTTCATGTGTTAACATAATCATTTTCTTTTATATATTTTGTTACATAAACCGTGTTTGTTATGGATTGGTTGTATCTTATTCAAATCCAGAATGATATCAAGTCCTTAAAAATTATTTTTAATCATCAAATGAGAATTATAATTGCATGGATACGTTGGGGAATGAATCTCATCGCGTCCGTGGAGAAAATAGTCTATACGTACGAACGAGCAACAATATCATTATTTCGATATTAAAATAATATATAATTTGATGGTATATAATATATAAAGAATTATTATCATGTTATATTTATTATTTAAATCAATTACACATCATTATCATACCCATCCAAAATAATAATGTTTTGAATAACAATTACACCATGACGTGGAGACGATAAGCCGTACGTACGCACGTATGGTGACATGTCATTCAAAGGATGGATAAAATACTGAATATGGTTGTACCATATTTATAATAACATCAAAGTATATAGAATATAATGGAGTTATTATTTTATAATGTAAAAAACAATGGAAGAAGATGTTGAAGAAGAAATGAACTTGAAAAAGGGTGGTGAAAACATTACCTCTTCTTTGGGTTCTTCATTTTTATTTTATCAAAATAGCTCATTAGGTTGGCTTTATGACTACAGAAAGGCCTCTAGGATAAAGGGAGGATAGTTGAGAGGGTATTTTGGCAGAGTTTGGCCGATTAAAAAGGATTTTAAGGCTTGAATAATTGGTTTGAAGTGGTGTCCTTTTATAAGGGGGAGGGGGGGCTCTTTAGAAAAATATTAGTGTATTAATTTATAATAAGTTCATATTTGGCTTCTAATAGATCCAAAGTGGATTATTCAAAGTATAAGGTGGGTATGGGTCTAAATCCTTTCAACCAATAGATTTTATATAGGTTTTTTTCATTATATTAACCTTATCATTTAGTTTTAACTCTTAGTTAATTAGTTTGACATTTACCATGTCACTTTTTATATTTATATTATATAGTTAATAAACAGACTATATACATCCAAGATACCCCCAAGTGGTTCATTAATGATACAAATATCATGTTATAAGTTATTTATCCAAACATTATATTTTTAGGAATAGAATTTAAATTAATAATATAATACTCGTTTTAAAAACTCATTTATGTCAATTTTGACAATATTTAATAATTTATTTTTGTTAAAGTCTTAACAACTTTATTAATTAGAAAAAAATTCTTTTAAGGAATACTAACATGTCATATTAACCAATAAAATTCTTTTATGGAATCAATACATTCAAATTATATTTATTTTAACTTTTATAATACCAATTATTTGATTCTTTCATTAATAAGGAAAATACTGCATCATTATTGTGTCATAAATAAATAAAATTATTAAATGTATAAAAATTATAAATTAAATACCATTATGTAGTAATTTATTTTATATTTCCAATTAATATTTATAGTCGAAAATATAACATATATAACCCTATGTATTTTTTTTCTAAAAGACATATGCTTATGTCATTTTTGTATTTACTTTAACCAAATTAATATAAAGTGTCCTTATCACCTACAAGTGGTTCCATGGGGTTCCAAAACCAACCCAATGATGAGAATGGTAGGCTATGTATCAAAAAATACGGTTATGACACGTTTTGGGGCAATTTATGTTTATTATAATATTATTTACTACCCTTATTTACCGAATTTACCCTTTAACCATAGTAAATAAAATATTTACCGAAGTAATTATTCAAAATGTCTAAAAATAAAAGATACAAATTTACACAATTTGTACCTACCAATTATAAATATTTAATCCATTTTGCTAAATTCAAAACATAGAAGTGGATGAAATTAATTTAAAATTAATTCCCGTTGTTAAAACAAAAGGGTGTTTTTAGGAGATAATAACTATCAAAAGATCGACATTTGTTTATGTTCAGTTTAAATGTGAAATTATGTACAATGACCAAACATGTATTAAATGGTAAAAATATATTCTAAATATAGTTTAAAACCACTTAAATTCATAATTTATCACTATAAATTATTTTTATTAAAAAAGTAGTTTTTAATTAAAAGTTAGTAATTTTCACTATTCATCAAAATATAAAAGTTCTCTGAAAAATATCAAAATTTTACCCTATGATAATTTCAATATTTCAAATCCAAAAATGAAGTCCATTTTGAGAGATAAAATTTATAAAATTTCAATATGTGGGTATTAATATTAATAATGTCTACTTTGATTGGCTGCGGTGTGTTAGAATCTCGAAGTTGCGTACACCACGTGCCACTGTATTATTCAAAGAGAATCGTACCGTGGAAGTTTGGGGTGTTACAATAATTAATTTATTATATTATAATTGAAAATAAAAAACATAAATATATGTTAATTATGTATCTTAATTAGAAACTTAGTTGTTAATGACTCTTTTTTTATGAAAAGTAATTAACACGTTATTATATGAATATTAAAACATTTTTGCATTCATAACCATTAGTATTAGAGGAAATATATATTTATAAAATATATGAGATTATGAATATTGTTAATTTTTATAATAAATTAAAATAAATAAATAATAATATGTTTTTATTAATTTTTATAGGTGGGAGATTATTTGTATTATTAGTATTATTGTTTTTTAAGAACCAGTTTTCATATACATATCCATATAAATAAATAAATATATATATATATATCTCTGTGTGTGTTTTTGTACAATATATTTAATATACTATATGTGAAATAATTATTTAAATATATAATAATTTATCAAATGGGATTAAGAACGTGAAGGGGTGGCTGCTTACAGTCCAAGCCAACACACCCATTCATCATCATAGTCATACAACTATCAGTTCGTCAACCTATAACTCACACCAGTGACCCGTGATTCATTTGATCATCATGTTGTTCCTCGAATATTCCTACTCTAAATCCCTTGAAGGGAAGGTGGTTAAAATCACCAATATAAAGACAAACCAATAAAATATTTCAGGAATATACAAGTCGGATAATGGGAATTCAGTTCCCAAATAATGTAGTTTCTATTCAAGATAGGGTTATATTTTAAGTTAAATCATAGATTTCATGTCTGGTAGGAAATATTGCGGTTCAAAATACTTTTTTTTTATTTATACTGATGATTTTTGGCTGTGAAATATATGTTTATAAGACCTTGTGACCTTTTAAGAGGTCCTTATGGATGTGTATTTCTTGAATCATTCTACTGTATTTTAACTTAGATTTACATCATTGAATATCCTTTTGTGTATTTTTTTCATGGAGAATGATTCATCCTGAGGCTAGTCTTAATAAGAGTAGTTAAATGCGGTGATTAAATTTTAAAGGAAATTTCTATTTTTAAATATCAACAACAACATTTTAAAATAATATACTTTTAGATTAAAATAATGGGTTTTGGTATAGATTTAATTTTATGAAAATATTTTTAATTTGTAATGAATTATAATTCTTCACATGGGTAAATTTTTAATATATTTATTTTATTTTTGAGGTGTATTTTATGTTTAAAACCATATTCACAAATTTTTTATAGACAATCAGCATTTGTTATAATATTTAAATAATTTTATTTATGTTATTATAATGACGAGAGATATTTGGGGAGAATATTCTTAACTAATTCGAGTGGTTTCTCTATTTCATATATTATATGTAAATACTTCTTAGTTAACTATAAATATTTACATCATTAATGTTTATGTAATTTTAATTTTTATATGTTTTATTATTAGGGAAATTTTATTGATACTATATTGGAATATTTAATGTGATTTCAAAATTTATGATATTTATACACAAAATTGTTTTAGTCCATCAGTATTTTATTTATAATTATTTTTTGATTGTTTATGACGGTTAGGTGACCAGTTTGATTTTGTAAAATTTTTTTCCTTAACAATTCATATTATTTTCACATTTTAAAATTTATACATAAAATTTATTTTGTCCTTGAGATTTATTTTCATGAAATTATTTTGAGTTTTTAATGTACCAGAAATATGCTCCAATAAATGAAAGGGATGTAATTAAATTTTTAAAATTATTCTTTAAATAAAAAATATTATTTTTACAAATATATAAATACATATACATCATTTCATGATTAAAAATCTTTTCTTCATGTGGGATTTTTTTTATTTAAATATTTTCATTGTTTAAATAATATTAATTAGGCCAATATAAATGAAAGAAAGGTTATCAAATTTTAAAAATTAATGTCTATGTTAAAATTGTTTTATATTGATACAGGTATATGTATATACATAAAAAATATATCATATCATATGAAACACTTTTTTAAACACATATGTATTTATATATGTATCAATTTATGTAAAACTATTTTTTAATCTTACATCAATATATATATTTATTCAAATGTATGTTTATATGTACTAATACTGTTTTATTTATGATATATGTATATATGTAAATAAAAAAATAAATATATATGTTTGTCATTTAATGTAAAATTATATTTATTTTTGACATCTATATGTATTTTTATGAATATGTAGTGATCCTTTAGTTTAATATCAACATATATGTAATGAAACATATATGTATACATATATGTATCTTTTTAAATAAAAAGGAAACATATTTATATGTATATAAATGAATATATATAAATTTCATTTCATTCAAAACTACTTTTTTCAGGACATATGAATAAAAAATTAATTTCTTTACAAAATGGATATCAAATCTCAATTTTTAAAATAATCTTGATTATCATTATTTTGTAAAATTAATGTTATCATTTTTTTAATTCAAAATAATTTTACTTGTGTATTATAAGAATGACGGCAGGGGATGGGGAGTGAACCCAAACCCTTAGTTGACTGGTTTCCAATCAGGTGATAGGTGCACCCAGAATTATATAATGCTCTAATACATTGGGTAACGTTTTTATCTCATGAGATTTCATGTATAGTGCATGAGATGATTATACTATGTACAATATGGGATTAAAGAGTGATACTAATACATTAGGTGACTTTAAACACCAGTTTATGTTGAATCGGGAGTTAATCGTGACTTTATGTTATGATCTAAGGTATCAATGGTAATTAATTAATAATGATTATGAGTTTTCAAAAGAAATATTTAAGAATTAATAATGAGAACCATAAAAAGGTATATATATGATAAAGATTACTTATCAAAAGTGTTTCATATCAAAACTACATATGATTTTGAAGGTATGCTTTTTTAACACCATAACATGTTTTACATTTATATTGACTTAAAAAAGACAATTTGGTTTCATCATGTTTTTGAACCCCTTACTCAGATTTTTTATCTCACCTTATGTTTTCAAACATGTATTTTAGAGGGAATAACTATGTGTAGAATATTGTCGGTGGATTTCTACCCTTTATGTTATTTAGCTCTTGTAAAGTATAAGAACAATTTTGAAGTCTTTTTTATTGGTTGTGTAATTTAATTTTCTATTATATCTAAACTCTTTAAAATAGTAATCCTATGTGATCTCCGGTTATTAAATAATAAATGATATATATAATAAAAAATGTAGAATAGGTTTTGGGAATACACAGATTCAATGTATAAGGTTATTTTTAGGATATTCATCACATTCTTGTGAACATTATATTTTTAACAAATAGAAAACCAAAAGGTCAAGTGACAACCTTTCTCATCTAATATGGCCATAGGTCTCCAATTCACAAAAAAGGTGCTTAGGTAGAAATTACTTCCACTGGGCTATGTGATATCTTGGTTAGTGTTAATTTTTTTTATATAAATGGCTTAATGGATAAATATTTTGTTTATTTTGGGAATAAAATTTTAGGATATTTTTTTTTTTGTTTTATGAGGTGAATAGTGAAATTTTAAGAGATTATTTATTATGTAATAGAATATATATAATTTATGTTTGTCATGTATTATTTGGGAAACATTCTATTACATTTTTCTTATTATATGATGAAGGATATTAGACAACCTTTAAAGTTAAATATTTCATTAATTTGGATGATATTGTCGTTAAATGGGATGTAGGGTTATTTATTTTTGAAATAATATATGTTAAATAGTTGATGTTATTTTGTAAATTTGGATGTAAAATGTATTATCTCTTCATATGAAGGATAATAAAATTTGGGTATTTTCTTTCCTTTTGGAATCCATTTCAACTATGGTTAATGTTTAAAGGGATAAGTAATATATTTCCATCCTCTTTTGGATTTTTTTCTATTATAATTTTACATTAATTCTTGAAGAATAAACTAGTCATGTTGAAGACTCATTGTTTAGAGAAATTCTTGAGAATTTTTTTGAAATTAATTAATGAATTAAATTATATTTTCACATAAGTATATTTCCTTATATTAATAGTGCATATAGTAATGTAATTATACATCTATAAGAAAATAATCTTGATATGAAACCGACTATCTTATTATCATTATTTATTATGAATTAGTGATCATTTAACCCATAAAAAATTTATGGTTTTATGGTTGTTTACTTTCTCAACAACATGTTATCTTTCACTCTTTATTAATCCTTTGGTGTTGTTTTCTCTTCCACATCAACATATTCACTTAATATTAATTTTATCCAATTTATAAAAATGCATATGTTTAATTCCAACTAAAAATCATATTTTCCATCATTCATTTCAAGAGGATTTTTATTAACCCTTTTAGGATGAGAGTCCTCCAAAGGGGAAATTCAAAATTTTATAACCTCATTTAATAAACCCATGTTAAAATTTGGAGAAAAAAATTTATATAATGTATGGGGAGAGTGTAACACCCCTCTATTTGGAAATAATGATATGTTTCATACAATATATGATATTAAACCCCTAAACTATTTGAACCACAATATATTGTTATTCAAATATGACCATTATGACCTAGATGTTGAATTAGTTCCTATAAATAATACTAACTAAATTATGAAAAACATATAAAGGTAATACTCAATAAAAATAATTTGTTAATTCTTATGAAACATGAACACAATTTTTTGTAAATACGGTTTATTCTTAAAAAATTACTTTTTTCTAAAATATTATTTCTTTTTATGAAGAAATAATATTATGTTTTTAGGTACTTTTATATAAATTTAATGGGTAAAATAAAATTCATTTTTGAAACCATCATATCAAAATTATATTAGGTTTCGTTTTTAGAATTTTAATGGAAATATATATTTTTCAGTGAATTGTGTAAAACAATTAATTTCTTAAAAAAAGTATTTTTAAAACAATTAAAATAGACCATTTTAATTTTTAAAATGGGTTTTAAGAATAATTATTTCAATTATATTATTATCAATATAATTAAACTCATTGGAATCAATTTAATTTAGAATTTATTACAAATACATGATTACTTAATTTTTGAATTAATTTAAGAGAATAGATTAGATTAATTAATATTTAAATTTTTTAATGTACTTGGATTAATTAATGTTAGAATTAATTAGTGGAAGATTGTGGTGGTTACTTTTTTAAAAGGATTGATGTGGAATAATCTTGGTTTAGTTAATGATATGAAAAAATGTATTAGTGAGACACATGTGGGGATGTGAAATGATATTCATGAATAGTTGATATGTGGGGTGCTATACATGATGATATATGCCAATGATGTATATGCATAGTTGTTAAATGGGGTTCTAGACATGTAGATATAAACTCATGATAAATATGTCTGTATGGTTGATAAATGGGGTGTGAGAGATGATGATATACACCAATGATATTCTCACATGATTGAAAATTGTGTTTCTAGACATGACATTGTATGTCCATAATGTTTATGAAATATTGAGAATTAGAGTATTAGACATGAAATTTTATGACCATGATATAGATATATATATATTCATGATTGATAAATAGGGTGATTGACATGGTGTTCTATATCCAGAACATTAACAATGGGATATGGTTCCTTGTGGTCGTTATAATGAAATGCTGATCGAATAGCAATATAGAAACTATGAGATATGACCTCACATGAGAATACATCGGGCTCCTACATGAGGTAAAGATGTTATTGAGATATTATATCACCTTCGGATACATCAGGTTCCAACATTAGATGATGTATGCATTACGATATGATATTATATAGGAACACATTGAGATCAGGCTTGAGCCGATGCAGACGTTGAGGTATGAGTATCCTGAGGAAGTAGTGAGTTAATATGGTTAAGTAAAGAATAAATGATAATGTGATAACAATTTATTTAGGCATTGTATCTTTTCCATTATAAAAATTAATAAACTACTTGATAGGACTTTGTTTTAGATTTCATTGGTGGTGTCCTACTGTGTCGTACTAACATCCTACTCTGGCTTCATAATTGGTACCCAAATAGACATTGTGTTTTTTAGTGAGGTTAAGGGAAAAGGACTTGTATTAGATGGAATATTTCTAAAAGATCATGGATGTGGAAACCAGACGTGGTTAAGGTCCTACGTAGTAATTTTTAGTGTCTCAAAATTTGGGTTTGGATTTTCACACATGGCACGTACATTAGAATGAAATATATATTGTTTAGTTTTGAAATTTTACTTCCTTTCTTAGGTTAAAATTACATATTAGTATTTTTCATGGTCGTATGTTTTTGCTATTGTTTATTAATTTTCAATGGTGTATTACTATGTTGAAGTAAAGTGGAAATTTTCTCCTCAAGATCGATAATAGACCCTCATTGCTAGTCGTCATCCTCGAGTATATGGGGAGGCACACATAAGGTCATGTGATCGGCCGATTTGGGGAACCTGTGTGTGGTACCTGTGTTAGGACATTATAATGAGGTATCAAAGGATTGCTTTCACTTTTTCTTCATTTATAGTACTTTTTAAGAAAAGGTTGACAATAGAATAGGAAGATTTGGGGATTAGTTATGAACTCTAGAATGAGAGTAGATACCCCATGTTTGGGGGAGAACCCAAGTACCCATGGTGGTTATTATTGTTATTTCTATTTTCTATTAGTGTTGGATATTATTTCAACTTCAGGAAAAAAATTATTATGTGATGTGATTATTTTATCAAAGTTGTTTTGAGATTTGATTTATGTCATAGTAATTTATGAGAGTTGTTTCATCATTCATCATTAAGAAAACTCAATATTAATGTGAAATGCATCATTTATAGGATCGCACATGGAAAAATGTTGTGGGTAAGTTATTGGACATATATTTCATTTAATTTCTTGTGAAATTTAATTGATAAAGGTTTCTAATGTGTAATTCAGAGATATTGTAAAATTATAAGAGGTGAGAATTAATGGGTTTCTAATTATAAACATTAATTGAAAATGTTTTAATCCATTGATATCTACGACCCAGATATAGGATGAATAATGGTAGTGATAGTGCCTCAGTTTTTACCATATGGATGGAAGAGGGGGAATGGCATTGTATGGTTTTTTGTAAACCCCCTTGTTAACTGTATTAATTGTTTGAAATGATAATCCTTTATGCCTCTCATTTTCCCATGATGTGGGTTGTTTGCATAGTGAGAATTCCCTATTATGAGAACTTGGTTGTGGGTTATTCATCAGAACATATGGTTTTGGATTAGTATGGTGAGAAGTTTTCGGGCATGGAATCTTAAGACTATCAACTTGTAATGGTGTTTCCCTACTGAGAGGTAAAATTTGTTGATAAATTGTTGTGGTGTTCACCAATTAATTCTTAACAAACTATTTATTATGTTGAAATTATATCCCATACCTTGAAATTATCTTGGGTACACTAAGAATGCACTAGATTTATGGATATCTATTAGAATGTATTGTTTTTGTATATGGGGCCCCATTGAAGATGCACATTTTAAATGTTATATGTGGAGTTAGATAGTGGAATGTATGCCATAAACCATTTATGAATGAGGATTATAGGACAGACTAGAGTTCGATAAAAATAGTTGTGGTTGAGTTGCATGAAAAATAAGTTTTAATGAATATCCTATGGGGGGAAGAGTGATATTCCAATTGTAGGTTAATAGAGAAATATCATGTGTTTTAAGTGGTTGAATTAAATTCCAACGATGAACCGGTATGGTGCATGTTAAACTACCTTAGAGAATGGTTGGGAGGGACTTATAGGTGGGGAATGTACATTATATCTAGGAATTTTTTATGGAATGGATGAGCTCCACTGATGAATTGGGAAAAATGTTGTGTGTGTTGATGATGTTGATCTTGAGATCGATGAGTCCTTTGAGGAGAATTTGATACATGTGTTAGATCACAGTGAGAAAATGTTGTTGGGAAATACTGTGCTATTGGTTCAGGTGTTGTATAATTATGGATGTGTGTAGTAAGAATATTGGGAAGGAGAAGCGGATAAGATGAATCATTGACCGAATCTTTTTTAGATAAAGACTCATAGTGATATTTGGGAGTAAAACTCAAGTATAAGCTGCTAAAATGTGATGATATTATAATATTCCAATCATTTTCTAGGGATGTCATTGGCTCGTTTGAAGGTATTATTTTTCTTTTCATTTTGTATAACTTTTTTGGACATTAACTTGGGTTATTTTTGGGGAATATTTGAAAACTATGGAAGGAGTATTGGATTTTCAGTGTGTGTTTATGGTCAGTGCATGGTTTTCAAATGGTTTAATAATGTGTGCCAAGGGTTTTATGGTTTGCGTATGGTTTGGTCATGGTCAAAACAATGTGTGCACCTTGTTATATGGTTTGTGCATGGTTTTCACATGATTAAAAAAATTATGTAACCTATTTAACAGTTCTCACATGGTTTTCACATGGTTAAATTTAAGTGTGTAACATGTTGCATAGTCTTGGTATGGTTCGTAATAACTACGTGACTTGGCCCAACAAACCATGCACCTGAAAAAAATGTTAAAATTTTTGTTTTAAATTTATGAAACCCCAATATTTACTGAAAATAAATTTTATATCAACCCAATTCAAATTAACTTATTTTAGAAGACTCTAGAGTGTTTCCTATGGTTTCAGACCTCTGTTCATAGCCATTCAAATCCCAGTTTTTAAATTTTCATCACTTTAGGTATGTGGTATCTTCCCAATTTATTTCCCGTCTCAATTCTCTTCATTTCTTATTATTTAAAAGAATTTATCCTCTATTTTATTAGATCTAGATCCATATTTGTGGGAGATTGATCTAGGTTTCTGTATCTAGATCGATAAATAAAGGATATAGATTTGTTCAACCTTTTATTTAGGTTTCAAATTTGGATCTTGGTTTATATGGTTATTCAACTAAAATTGTTTATATCTGTTGGTGACCATTCATCACTAATATTGAGGGTGGTGATGTGAAATTAAAATCATGTGGTGTTTATTATTAATTATGTTAATATTATTGCATAATTTCAAGAGATCATTTACTGATAGTGATTCCAAATTGAATTAATTAATGGGTTTGAATTAAATAATTGATGAATTGAAGAATTGATTGAATAATAAAAAATTTAAAATTAGGATATTTAATTAGTTAAATAATTATCAAAATATGGAATTGGAAAATAGGGGATAATGTATATTTGAGATAATTATCAGTGTTTTTAATTTTAATTTGAGAATAATTTATTGATGAATTAATTAAATGATGTTTTTTTGTAAAAGAGTTAATTAATAGTTGAATTGATTTACGAAAGAGATGTGATAAATTAATTGATAAAATAATTAAAGGGAATGGTAGGGATCATGATATTGTGATTGGGACAATTAATTATAAAGTTAATTATTTCATATTGTTATTATTATTGAATTAATTGAGATAAAAAAATTAATTGTTGAATTAATTATGGTTATTTAATTATTTAATTGTGAATTACAACTTGATGAATTAATTAGTTGGAGCAATATGATTGTTTAATTATTGAAATAAACGAGTCTACTAATTAATAAATGAATTAATTAATGAGGGAAAATGTAATTATTTAATTGATGAATTAAATAATGGGATTTTATTGGATTAATTAATTGGATGATTAGTTGAAGGTATTAAGTTCGATTAATTAATTTATTTTTTAATTATTGAGTATTTATATGATGATGAAAATGAATTAAATAGATTTCTTAATTGGTTAATTAAATAATGTGGATTGTTGTGATATTGAATTTTTAAAACAAGATAATTAGTTGTTGAACTAATTAGTGGACAATGAGATTTGTGATTTGAGTTAATTAATTGTATAATTAATTATAAAATATTTATATTGATGATTTGAATAATTAAATGTTGAATTAATTATAAGATATCATGTATGTTGATATTGAATAATTAATTAATGAATTAATTAATTGGGTTTTATTAACTAATAAATTTATTAATTAATTAGAGGGATTTGAGTGATAAACTAATTGTTTAATTAGTAATGATAGTTTTAGGATTATTTAATTATTGATCTAACTAATAAAATTTATTTGATTAATTAACAATTTAATTACTTATGGTAATTAATGTGATTAGTTTATTATTGAATTAAAAAACGAAATTGAGGTGATTAATTACTTTTTTGATTTAATTAATATTGTCGATGTGATTTGTTATTTTTTGATTTATCTAATGGAGTTGATGTGATTAAATAATTGTTGATTTAATTAATTTTATTTATGTGACTTGTCAATTATTAACTTAACTAGTGTATATTCATAATTAAGTAATTTTTGAATTAATTAAAGGATATATTTGTTAATAAAAAACTATTCTATTAATTAATGTAATATGATTGATTAATTACTTAATTAATTAATAGAAGATTCTGGTGATTTTTTATAAGTGGATTAATGTGGATTAAAATTAGTTGATTTGGTGGTATAAAAGAATGTGGTATTGATATACATGTGATAATGTGATATTATGTTCATGAATGGTGGATAAGTGGGGTGATAGACATGATGATCAATGCCTATGATATATATTACTAATTGTTAAATGGGGTCCTAGACATGGAGATCTATGATGATGACAAATATATATGTATGGTTGATAAATGGGGTTTTAGATATGATGATATACTCCAATGATATATGTGCATGATTGAGAATTGGGGTTCTATATATGACATTATATGTACGTGATGTATAAGCATGATAGAGAATTGGGGTGTTAGGCATGATGTTTTATGACCATGATATATATGTATGATTGATAAATGGTGATATATACATGACATTATCTATTCAAAACATCGACAGAGTACTACAGTTTCATCTGGCCGTAATAAAGAAATATGAGTTGAATGGTAATAAAGGCTCTCTGAGATATAACATGACATGAGAAAACTCTTCTCTCCATCATGATCCAATGAAGGTATTGATATATGAAATAACCTTTGAATATTTTGGGTTTAGGTATGGGCTGATGTAGGTATTAAGATATGATATTACCTAGGAACACTTTAGTCTCTAACATGATTTGAAACTAACATTGTGGTATGAGTATCCTTAAGAACCAAAGAGTTATCATGGTTATGTAAATAAAAAATGATAATGTGATAACTTTTGTTACTTATGCATTGTACCTTTATATTTATATTAATGCATGCACTGTTTATCTGAATATTATTTTAGACACTGTTGGCGGTGTCCTACTGAGTTATAATGACACCATACTCAGGTTGCCTAATTGGTAAACAAATAGACTTTGTATTTTAGAAATATTAATGGAAAAGTTGATATGTAAAATGGAGAAATTGGGATGGATCATATATAAGGGAACCAGATGTGGTTTAGGACCTACATGGGAGTTTTTAGTGACTTACTTTTTTTCATTCCATTTGACACATGTCTTGTATATTTGTATGATATATTTATTGTTCAATTTTGGGGTTGTTCCTCCTCATTTTGTTATCATGAGATATTGGTATTTTATATGATCATTTGTTTTTTATATTGTTTATTTATTTTAACTTATGTATTACTATAATGAATGAAAGAGGGTATAGTCTCCCCATTATCTATAATAGTCCCTCACTCCTACTTGAATGCAATTGGCATACAATGAGGCTTGATTGAGGTCATGTAATAGTCTGATTAGGGGGACCAGTGTGTGGAACCTGGGTCATGACACCATGGAAATGACATATATAATATTTAAATAATATAGTGTTACAAAATTTAACTCAATTAGTTATAAAAATATCTCATGTGTTACAATAGGGACAAAATCAAATAGTTAATGATTATTAATGTTAATTTTCTTATAATGAAATTATATTCATGATTACAATTTATCTATATTGTTTTTTTATTAAATTAATCCCTCAAATGATTTCACATTGATGATATATTATTTAATCAATTAATAGAAAAATAAAATAAATGAAATATAAAATATTAAAAGAGATATAATTTGAATATATTAGTGTGTCCAATGAATTTATTAGATCTATATGATGTTATAGAAATTTTTAATAGGATATATTTAAATTACAACTTTTTCATGATGTTTTTTAAGTCTTATTAAATAAATTGTTTAAAAAATGAAAATGATAAAATTGTATAATAAATATTATTTTATTAAATGATTTAAAATTCATGAAAATAATATATTCATACAAATGAATGAAATACTGTAGAAAATATAATCCATGGTATATTTATGGGTATCTTATTATTTATTATAAAATTATTGACCCTTAAATGGTATAAAAGTTTATTATTATTATATTTCCCAAAAATATTAATACGGGTAAAAAATTAAAAGAAAAGGGAGAAAAAATATATAGAAAATGTCAATACTATTTGATGAGTGTATTTTGACTCATAACAATCATAAATTTGAAATAAATAAATTTTTATCCATTTTTAAATGAATAATAATTTATATTAATTTAATTGTTTAGGAAATTTATAAAATACCCATCTCCCCACTTATAAAAGGACAACTATTCCCTATCTTCCTTTAAAAACAATGATCCATATAGACCATTCATCCAAAAATAAAATCCTGTACCAAATTCCTTATCCAAATTATTGATGTTGTGATATTACTAAAATACTAACCTATGACCATTAAGAGGAGATCTAATGTAGTACAATCAAAGAAGGGGTATTCACATCAACTGGTCACTTTCTTTTTTACTTGTTCTTTTCCTCATATAAATATATGTTATTTATCATTAAATAAAAAAATTAGTATCCTTAATATACAAGAATTATTATTATGAATATTAAATCACCATTATCATCTATATTTCCCATAAAATGGGAAGTGAATATATCTTTCGCACATATGTACATCTTACCATCTCCACGCAACGATACAATTCATTTTACACTAGCATATTTTATGGACCTTTTATAATAAGGTTTTAATTTTTTATATGATAATTAGGTATTAATTATACCCATTTAATTATAATATCACATCGAATATCTAACCTTCCAATTCGTTGGAAAACTATAACATCGCTTGTGAGTTCTTGTGGACTACCACCTCCAAGAAGCATTGAGGGTCATTTTTTATTTATGATTTAAATGAATGGAAATAATGATATAATTACGGAATTTATATTATATATGTGGTATATAAAGTATTCAGTAATTTTTTTATTTATTATTATTTCATTCCATCCATCAAAAAATGAAAATAGAGTTCATTTGTATATACAACCTATCATCTCTCTGAATGATGTAATAAGTTTTTCAATCAATAAATTTTATGAATGAATATAATTTTTTATATGATGAATATATATTATATTTATGTATTGATTAAAAAAATTTATAAGATTAAACTGTTATCAAAATACAGCGATCTAATCTATGAAACAATATATATATAAAATAGAAATTAGTTATAAACAAAAATTGTTATTTTAATAATAAATTATTTATAAAATACTGATAAAAGGTTGTAAGTAAATAAAATATGGTATCATATAGTTGGATATGATTTTATTATTGATTAAAAATAAATATAGATTCTTTACATAGGATTTTTGAATGCATACAATGGAATTCAAACCTGAGGTGAGGGTTTCTCGTCTCACTTTATCATCACCAAGACATATTCTATACTCATAAACTATTTATTTGTTTTTGTTTATATAATTAACTTTTATAAGATATATAATTAATCTTTTTTATTAATGGTATTTAATTTAAAATTATCATGTTATTCATTTATGGTGATTATGATTCAAAAGTTAATTAAACAGAAATGGTTGATTTCACAATCTCATAATTATTAGGTATTGTTTGTGTTTAAGTATCCCTTAGAATAATTCTTTGATATTTATATATTAAACACAATCTATTTTATTATCATCTATTTATTCAATATATTTTCTTGTAATCGTACTATTTCCTTATCTGTGGTACGTAGAATCACCGAGAAAATGTTTTAAAGAAAATATGTCTATGTTTCTCCATTTTTATGAAAATAATTCTTTCCATGTATATGTTTTCTAAAAAGATTTTCAATAATGTTTAAAAATATATAGAAAAAATTTATTAATGAAAATTTTGGCCATTTTCTATTTGGAAATAGTTTTAAAAGAAAATTCATTTCATTTTTCGAACAAGGTAGTTTATTACCTTTTTACCACAATGTGAATGGAATGTTTTTGTAACTTATATGACATGTATAAAAATACCAACCATTATGACCTATAATTTAATTGACTATTTATTTTCATGTTTTAATTATTCTTTTAAAAGGAATTTTTTATCCATAGTATTTTGAAAATTTTATGCTTTTAAAAGTGATTTTCAATGTGAAAATGGTGTTTTTACAAATAATATTTTTAATTAAATTTTTATTATATTTATAGTAATCAATGAAAATAATGATAATTTTAATTATGCTCAAATGAGGAAATAATATTATTATTCAATCCATATTATTTCTCCAGATGGTTTATGACTAGTTTGATTTTGGATGTACCATTTTGAGATCATTCAGTATATTAATCCGAATTTTTTTATTATGATTATTGATTGGGAAAATATTGTCATTTACTTGGATAGTTTTTAAATATAAATGTTTTAATTTATTATGTTTTATGCCATTTAGATTATTAATTAATTGGACAAAATACATGATGGGAGGGAACCTCTATAGCCACTAGATACATTGATAGGTCTAATGAAACAAACTAGCATGGTTATTTGGATGATGACTTATCGGTTTATGTAATATGTTAGGGATGGATTCTATGAATGTAAGATTATGATGTCTAAAAATATGCATTCACTCATTATGATACTAGTTATTTAAGCCCCTATAAATCTTCCATTAGTTACGATATCAATGGATATGATTCAATAACATGTGATTATTTATATAACATTATTTTATTATCATTTATTAAGGTCATATTATTTTTTATGATGCAGTTATTGATTAAATAGTATTTGTTTTCAAATATTTACCCTTCCATAGTGATTATACCTTATTTATTCTTAATATTTTATTTGTACACATACCCTTACCGAGCATCTAATCTCAGCCCTTTCATATGTTTCCATTCACTAGGATTCTAGTAAGTGTGTTATCATTTTTATGTAGTGATGCGATAAAGGTAATAATAGCGTTCTAAAAGAAAATATTATGTTGTATTTCCTATTTTAATGTATAATGTGTTATTCATGTATGGTTCTATTTTTTCAATACAACTAAACTATTAGATCTTTTAGGATGCAATAATTTAGTTTTATTAATAATGTAATAAAGTAACCATTAACTATTGGTTACTAGGGTTTTGGTATTTAAATAAGTAGTAACATGTTTCATCACCAAATTCCATTTGAATTATTCATAATGGTCAGTAAAGTTAATATGATAAAACAAATAATATTCCCTAGGATCATTTATCAAGGTGTTTTATCATAGTCTTTCTTATCATACACTTAGTGAAGATTAGGTATATTATAAAGCAACCATTATTTTGGTGATTACCCCAATGCGAATCCATTCCATAAACAAATCCAAATTTTAATATCTTTATAGGGTCATAATTTTAAGCAAAACCACACATTGAAAACATCACCAAAATATCATGATGTTATCCTTCCCATATAATTATCCCTTAGACTTGTCCCATTTATTGAATCTATGTTAACATAAATTATAACTAAAATAACTAAATCCCACTCTAAAACTGACAATCACAACCTATGGTAATGATATCATAATTTTAAATCGTTTCTATAAGATAAATATTAAAACTCACAAATTATCTCACAATTAAAAAAACAAAAGTATTAGTGAAATTTCAGAATAAATATGTAAGAAACATATTGTACCAAATATTTGAAGTATATTCCATAATTGAACCACATGCAATTACTTTATAGACTTCTGAAGAGTTATAATAATAATTATAAATTATGGAATAGAATCCTAGGAAAATGGGTGGCCTCAAATGGTAAATAAGGTAAAAAATTACCAATATGTTGTCAAGGGGTATATTCTATGATTATTATAAAACCTGAGAATATGAGATATTTGTTTTTAAAAATAACAATTCCCAATAATAGTTATTCATATATCATGATAGAAGGACATGAAATATCAAAGGATCAATAGTATACCATGGAAAAGGCAAATAGAATCGTTAAATAGTTAACATGAGTTGTGAGGCATCATAATAGTAATATGTAATATAAAATTAACATTTAGTTGATAATATTCATAAAAAATATCATTGGAATAATCATAATAAAAAATAAGTTATAACATGTTGAAAAAAATGTATATGCTTCTATTTGTGAACAAAGGAAATTTTAAAGAATCATTTTGTAAGAAAAAATAAATTTACACATCATGTTGTATTAAAAAAATGAATTTGATTCATGTTGTGAACAAAAAACAGTTCACACTTCATGTTGTGGTAAAACAATGTTCACACTTCCTATTATGAAATAACAATCTTCACATAACATCCTTAACTAGTGAGATATAAATCCACAACCGATGTGTTCGAGGGATATATAAGACCCGACTGACAAGTCATCTTTACGTATGTGTTCCACTTGAAATAAATCATTAATATTTAAAAAAATTGTTATGTAACCTAAAAAAATGAGAGATTCCATGAAGACAATCATAGAAAATTTCATAATGCATTAGAAAAAATAAGAAGGATGTATTAATAAAAATATATCAGAAGTGTAACATAAATAAAATAAAAGTATGTTGACATAAATGTAATAAACTGTTTAAAATTATTAGAGAAATAAATTTGAAAAATAATAAGAAATAAAAATTTTGTAATTATTAAAAAAATACATAAAAATATATCATCTAAAACAAAATACTCTAATATTTGTAACCAAAATGGATTTTCAGATAAATTATTTTATAAGGAAAATATTATTATTAAAAAATATATTTTTGAATATATAAAAAATCTAAATGATTATTTCTTCAAAATAAAATCCTTCAAAATCCCTTTTAAAAAGAACAATTACAATTAAAAAATTCAGACTTTAACTTTGGAAAAAATATAAAAATATTTAATTTTCTATTAAAAATCATAATGATTGAAAATAATTTTGAAATTAATTTCAAAACATTAAAATGAATCTTCTTAAAGAAGAATATACATATAGAATAACAAACTATAAATGTGTTTTTGGAATTTTTTTTACCAAACCCATAAAAGTGTAAGTTACATGTAACATTCAAAAATCATTATCAAAAAGATGAAGTGAAAATTGTTGAAAAATTTTATTTATAAAAATTTCCTTGAATAAACGATCTATTAAAAGTATTTAGTGGTTCTATTGATAATTTTTTAGTGGATGATAAATCATATAATATTGAAAACAACATTTTCTAATAGTTTTAAACAATATAGATAAAAATCACATAAAATGGATAATATTTAATACTTTCAATAAGAATAAATCGGACGTATAAATATCAAACAAGATAACAAAATTATGTTTCAAAATATAATGGATAATTTTAGTATTTAACAAATTATATAGATAAGTATTGGAAACCATTTTTTAATAGGATGAGATTTATTCTAAAAAATTCATATAGTATTTGGACATTATATTTTCAAGGAAAATTATACGAATTGAAAATTCATTCTCCATATAGGGGAAGAGGATGATCCCTGAAAAGAAATATTAAAGTGGAAGTAACTAATATTGGAATAATATAGTTCAGTAAAAATAATTATAAATCAATGAAGGTTGATTAGTTAACAAATACCCATATAACATTAGCAATATTTTTATTTAAATCACATGAAAAATATAATGTTAGATGGATTTTTAAATAATATAAATTTAATGAAAATTTTGAGAAAAATAAATCCATGTCAATTATATGAACAAAAAAGGAAACACATGGTGTATATGAATCATATATCAATGATTAAAAATTGAGATTCAAAAAACCCTTATAGAGATGGTAATATAATAATCAAAGGAACATAAGATGGTGACCTTTAAATTATATATTAAAATATCATTAACTAAAATACATTCATTATACTTGATGGAAATAAGTTAATAAATACAACATATAAAAATAATTATGGCCTATTGTGGTAACCCAAAAACATCATACATAAATATTACATCATTTTATATAAATATTTAGTACATATCAAAATTATACATTATTGGGAACAATAAAGCTTAGTGCCTTTGGAGAATATAGACATAATAAACTTATTTCTTAAAAATTCTTCGACATATCCCATAACGTTTTTCATATTCTTACACTTATTGACAAATAATACTTCAAACCATCCATCAAAACAAGTGGATGAAATATATAATAAAGGGTAATCTGAAAAGGTAAATAAGGGTAATAATGGAAGATATTAATCATAAGGGAGAATAAGATGATCATAAGAGTACAATAACAGAATTAAATGACTGTTCTCAATGAAAAATGTTTATACCCATTAAAAGTTATATCATAACCTCTAAAATCAATTAATATAAAAAATAATGATTAGTAAGGGTATCAAAGCAGTAATCATTATTCAAGAATTAAAACATCGGTATATAGAATCTTAAGCATAATAAATAATAATCTTTTGAACATAGCCATTTAAAGTTATATCAGTCATAATTCATTTATCAATTATATAAAAAATCATACTAAAACATCAAAATGTGAATATATGTATTCCCAATCATGTCCACACATAATCTTGTTAGAATATATTATACTATTCATAATCATACATCCAAATGTGAACATAGGTATTCAGAATAATTTCCAAATTTATCATCATCACCTCCAGAGATATTTATAATTAATTAACAAATGTATTGGAGATCTACAATTAACCCACCCATCACATACTCTAAATCAATTCATATTAATTGAACAATATTATGATTTTTTCTATCATTTCATTCAATTCTAAATCATGAAAATGTAAATGGGTTTCAAAAATTGTATATCATCATAATTAATAACCATTCAAAAAATATTAATTACGGTATCAGTAGATCATATTTATAGTGAATCATTATAATAAATAATTGTTTTATTCCAAAAATAGAGTAACATTAAAATATTATTGGATCATTTCATGAAGAAAACACTCTTTTCATTTTTAAATTATATATTTAAAATCATAAGATTTATATAAATTTATTGAAAAAACTATCATTAAAATTTAAAATGGATACATTTAATGTAATATTTAATGAAAATATTAGTCATGATGAAGGGAAAATTCTCTTGTGTGGTATAAGTTAAAACAAAGATTAAACTCGCACCCAGATTTGGTAAAAAGTAAGTTGTTTAAAAAATGAATGGAAAATTCCGTTGATTTTAAATGGAATATTAAATATTGGTGAAAAATAAATTAATAAATAATATTATAATAGTTTCGAAATATTGAAAATATTTTAATTAAAATATTTATATAGAAGAAAAATATTCCCAATCAAAGAATAAATAATGTCAACTATTTTTTAAAAAACATTCCCCATCGTTTTATGTTGCCAAGAGTAGAGAATAAAATGAAAACATGAAAAAACATTTATAAATATTTACTAATAAAATATATGGGTACTTATATAAAATTTTCATATAATTTTACATAATGTAAATTTAACATAAACGATCTAAGAAATAAATTAGATTACAACATAAATCTCTTACCGAAGTCTCATCCTCCTTTGTATGCATTCGAACCTCATGAATAATAAAAATATATTTATTATAAATAATTAGAAGTAACATATTCACATACAAACAAAATAATATATATATATATAATCATATACTATTCTCATATAAATTTCAATTATCACATTATTATGAATTCATCAGCAAATTCATTATTCCGGAGAAATCTGTTCTATTTTACATTCAGGATTCATTTTTAGTTCTTTTCCTTGAACAATGGTCATTGATTCATCATATATATAATATTAATCATGTAATAAGTAACTTATTTAATAATTAGATATTATTTTATATCAATTCTTATAAATAGGTGTTGAAAAATGAATTACATCACATCATTGAGATAATAGATTGTACGTACATGCATGAGATGTTATAAAATTTTTATGAATGGAATGAGAGAGAGATAAGAAATAAATAACTACTATAGTAATATAAATATATAATAAATACCATATATATTCATTAAATATATTTTTATGACCATCAATTAAAGTAAAAAATGAAAACAAATCACATAGCTTCGTGGAGGTGCTAGTCCACACATACGCATGTGAAATGATATCAATTTTCAATGGATGTTGAGTAGACACAAAATATGTTTCCAATAATCAAAATAGCATATCCATATACTTATGATAACTTATTATTTATTTTAGTAAATATAAAGTATATTTTTATAAAGTATTACTAGAAATAAAATTTTAATGATTTGATTAAGATGATTACTTATTGTTTGAGAGACCTCCTTTTTAAAAAACTTTAATCCTTATTAGTATGGTATTAGGTTATGAAAAAATCTATATAATATATGGAACGAGTATAGGAAGTTTTTTAGGCTGGATTTGAATGAGGGAGAGGTATAAAATTGTTTGTATAAATGAGGAGATACTATCTCTTGTATATTGGAGGATGTCTGTACTAGATATTGGGATCAAGTTTAAGAACCTTTTGTGTTTAACATTATATATTTTTCATAATGAGGAGTACCGAGTATAATGTCTTTAGAAGGAACTCTATACCTCTATATAGTATAAAATTACAACTTCTACATTTCCAACTTATCTGGAGGTTCATAATAAAGAAAATGTGATCTAGGGAATGCACTCATGAGGATGTATAACATGAGAGGGGAACCAGTAGGGTTCCTCAAGGAGAGGAGTTATCAATGAAATGTCTCAGGTGTTAGGGATTATTTGGTTTCAACTAGCGGGGAGTCATCCTCATCAGCTTCCTTTCAATCCATATCAGTCTAGTGGGTTCCATTTATTTTCATGGTATTTTGGGCTAGTAGGTTTTGTCATCATCAATATGAATACCCTATTTTCCTTTAATATTAGTCCGGTATAAGCTTCCTAGTTCAGTGTTCACGTCAGTAAAATATTCCTGTTTTGTTATTTTAGTAGCATGATTATATTTTTTAGAGAGGATATCGGGAATGCGTAGGTTGACCTCGGGCCGGTTCTTATATTAAGGGATCTCTAGCTTAACTTGGATGTGGGGATGGTCATTAATTGAGAAACATAGGAGCTGGGAATGGTTAATTTCATGTGATAGAGGTGGTAGCACTAGTGTGTCCATAGATGGTTATAGGTATGATTACTTTATCATCTACATTTTTTTATCCTTGATAGACTTATGAGATTTACAGTCATTTGAATCACCCACTCCAATAAGTTCTATAAGGATATATATTATTGGAACCCTACTTTTCTTACATTACTATAACATCATTTTAATGATAATGAATATAATAATTTTACAAAACTAGGATCCAATGGTTTGGTGTATTGTTAAAATTAGATCCAAACATAAAATTAACATAATAAGAAGTAAAAATTATCTAATTAGTTCTTTTATATATTCTTAGTGGAATTAATATTATTATTAGTATAAGTAATAACCTAATGATATACATCAAAGAAATGGTTGAGATAAAACCATGTAAGAGGATTTTTTGTTACACGAATAAATATAACATGGGTGAGAATAATCTTTATAATACTAACATAATCATTGGATCATAATCGTAGTTATATCAGGAGTCATTAAATAATAGCATGGAATATTACAGAGCATAAAAATGAAATATCATGTCATAGTGGACAACTGCCTTGCATAGGTGTGAATAAATATAGCATTATGTTCACACATAACATATGTGAAAATCATAACATCATCATAATTATTGAAAAATATATAATCATTCATACACATATTTCACATTATCTCATGAGCTATGTCACATTACCCAATGTACCGGAGTGCAATATAATTCTAGACACACCATTCACATCATAACATTTTCATAATCATACAATCCATGTGGAATAAATATAAATATTTTATATATAATTTTAAATGAAATGGAAATGGGTTTCATGAAAATTTCATATAGCATATTTTCATTAATAAACATTGGAGTTCCCAAATTTAATAGGTAATAAGATACTTGGCATAATTATAATTAATCTATATTGAAGAATAAACAATCTCAAGAGAATTAAAAGATCTATTTTTCGAAATGAAAGTTATTTTGGAAAATTATTTCAGTTTTCAAAAAATTATATTGGAAAAATATATATACATGAATAGTAAAGGTAAAAACAATGATATTATATTTTAGGAATATTCTGGAATATCCACACAATAATTTCGTATGAAATAGGAATAATCCAAAGAAAGGAAAATTTGGTTAGAGAATCCCCTTACCTTAAGTCCAAATAATTTATTCCCTCTATCGTCATGGATAATAAAATTTAATTAATTAATTAATTAATACATTTCAACTTTTACATGAATTTTATTAATTAAAATTTTATTTAGATTTTATGGACATTTTTATGAGTTGTAGAGTTGAATTCTGTCATTTTGAGAGCGTTCGTTTTCTGGGATTCCATGATTGGTTCACTTGTATACAAGTATAGATGTTCTTGTAAAATTAGGATAACTATAAATAATTGAAAATATATGTCATTAATGATCATAAAGTTTTATATTTAGTATTATATATTATAATTTTTCCATATATTAGAATGATTCAATTGTTATAATTTTAATGATAATTGTTAAGAATATGTTTAATTTTTCGATCACAACAAACTCATTTTGTTTAATTATTTAACATTAAGTTTGTAAGATAATTATAAAATATAATAATTTTATAAAATATATTTTATTTAAAAAAATCAAATGGTATTAACACCATTCTTGATGGTAGTAACGGAAAACGAAAACTTATCATCCTTGAAGGTGATAAAATAACCCCACATGGAAGATGTTTCCATTTTTAGAATAAACAAGAGTGGAGATGAGGTTAGTTGATAGATTATTCTACTAAAATAATAAAATTACAGTATGTATAATATAATACATATATATATATATATAATTCAAAATGTATATAGGGGGATGAGTAGAGAATAATAAAAGAAAAGAAATTAAAATGAAATTAAAAGATAAGAAGGAGGATTTTACCTCTTGGATTATTTTCCTTGAGGACCGACTTACGGAAATTGGATATGATAATTTGTTGAGAAAAAAGACTCCTGGACATGCATGATGGGATTGGGAATATTATTTGGATGAAATTCAACAATCTTAAAGGCTTTTGATGTGTGAGGGCATCAGTTGTTGAGTGGTGGTATTTATAGTGGAGGAGTGGGGTGTTTTTTATTATTTGATTCATTAGTTTATTATTTTGGATCAAGATTATGTATATATTGAACATTATAAATAAATATATTAAAATATATGAGTATAGTTAATTTTAAATTATCACACAAGGCATACATCATCTATGACTCAATAAAACATGTATTTGATAAATACCATAAATTATTCTATTTTACTATTAAAAAAATTCAAATATTTTAGAAAAATACAAACAATTTACCCTGACCATTTTTTGACATGTATAATAAAATATTGGACTCTATTTTATTATAATAAGTGTATAAATATGATGAATTATATTTTTAAATTAAATCATTATTTATTTGAAAAATAATGGTTTTGAAAATTATAATAGATTTTATGATAATTTGTAAAACAATGCAAGGACTCATTAAATTATTTTATAACCATAATAAAAATAATAAAAATTTAGGAATAAATTTTAAAAAATAAATTTACTTTTAAGTCATTATATTAATTATGAAACTCTAATTAAATATTTATTACTTAAAAATATACCCACGCCTTAATAATAATTTTTAAAATATTTATTTTCTTATATTATTTTATACTTATATCATATTATCATTTATAAGATTCATAAATGTTATTTATGATTTAATATGTGAGGTTAGAGTTCTATTGTCTATATTTCTATTCCTAAGGGCCACATTACTATTCTAAAGGTCAATTATTTATTCTATTTTTATTGGTTCCTTAACTTCTATACAAACATCTTATTCAATTCATTATTGATTTATAATGATTGAATTGTGTCTGATGTGAAATTTTATATGATTTGAACTATGTGAAATAATTATAATAAGGTAGTTTCTGTTGATAAGAATCTAGGTTGTAATATATATAGAGTGTATTACCACTCCCCTTGTGTTGGAAATTCTAGTCGGAGACTAGAAATGGTTGTCTACTGTGTATTAGAGGTGTAAAATGAAGATGGGGCCACCTTAATAATTCTAGGATCATTATTTATACATTTTTATCCATATGTTTTCATTATCGAAATAAAATTTTTGTATTTCAAGCATGAAATTATCGACAACTTCAAGAAGAAAGTCATGTTCTAGGGTGTGAATGGCCAAAATTAGGTTTTCATTGGTGTGTGAGGATTTCACATTTGAAGTATATGTTTAGAGCCCCATAATTCCATGATGGAATAGATTTCCATAAAATCAATAGTTTATTGGATAGAGGAGGCTCTCAGGGTATTTAGGTACATACTGGATGTTTTTTCTGAGGAGGTTGGGATGATACACCCATGATGTGATGTTATGTTTGGGATAGATATAAAATTTGACGCTTCTCTAATTCTGATGGATCCTTATTCAATGAAACATTTTATGTTGTGTGAGTTAAAGATTTAGATAGATGATCTGATGTAAAAGGG
This sequence comes from Viscum album, assembly GCA_963277665.1. Classification (NCBI taxonomy): domain Eukaryota; kingdom Viridiplantae; phylum Streptophyta; class Magnoliopsida; order Santalales; family Viscaceae; genus Viscum; species Viscum album. The sequence goes on from OY728141.1 coordinate 662,747,512, forward strand.
TTTTATCCATAATAGTGTGTCATCATGGGGTGCTCCAATGTTGTTTTTCAAAAAGGAGGATGGTGGTCTAAGGCTATATATTGACTACCATAGTTAAATAAGATGATGATAATGAGTAGTTACCCCTTCACTGGATTTATAATTCTTTCAACAAATTTAGAGAGTGTAGTCAATTTTCTAAGATTAATCATTGATTTGGATAACACCTGTTGAGGGTGAAAAAGGACGATATCTTGAAGACTACCATCTGATGCAGGTATGCATACTTTTAGTTCACTGTTATTCAAGTTTTTTTTTCAAAAAAAATATACGTGTTCATTGGGATCCTGAAAAACAAATTATACAACTTACATGAATAGTTATTATTAATGTTCATCAATGGAATATCAATCTACTCAATGTCAGAGGTAAACCATGCCAATCATAATAGATATATCATACATGTTCTTTGATGACACTAGCTTAAAGGAATGTTTTCCAGGTTTATATTCTTTAATGAGAGGTTTATTTCCTAAAAAACGTTGTGACCCAATAGTGTGTAGACATAGACCCATCAAAAAATGATGTAGAAATTTCTTGGTAAACACTTGTGAATGTGGTCGAGGTTTACAACTTCCTTGTCCTTATGTGAAATTACAAGATTTTAGTATCTGTTTTTATTCGATCGTGGCTTCAATTACATATTTTACATGGAGAGAACATGTTTTTACATTCACTAACTAGAGTCATTTATTGTTTGAATATATGATGGGGAAATTTAATAATTCTTTGGTTCTATAGTTTCCAAATGAATGGGTGATGTTTTAGGGGATTTGTGACACTTCTTGTTTGGGATTAGTATTTTCATGATGGAACAAAAGGTAGTGATCCATTATGGGTGTAGGAAACTATATGTACAAGAGTTTAACTATGGCACCCATGATATGGAGCTTCCATATGTTTTATTTCAACAAATATTGTGAAAAAATTTCATCATTCAAGAGTCATTTTGTGTCTTGATGAAGAATAAGATATTGGAAAATATATTTTTTCAACAAGATATGAATTCATGAAAATGTAGGTGTATGATGTTTTACTAGGATTATGAATTTGATATATATTATACCTCAAGAAAGAGTAAATTCCAACATTATTCATTGAGAAGGAATTAGAATAAGGATACTATTTAGGAGTCTAGTGATTCTAATAAGAAGAATGAGGAGTTTGTAGACTTGCACATAGTTATAAGGGTGGATGATGGAGGGGTTTTCTATTTCAAATGATGGTGTTTTATTATATAATGCAGTAGGTATAGGTGTATTAGTGGGATTACCCATAATAAAATGTGATTCATGATCATGTTGGACACAATGATACACCATAGGTCTCATTGGAGGATGGTCAGAATTAGTTGATGATTCATTAGAATCTATTTATTTCAATGAAGATTCCAGAAAGATTCGTTTCTGAGTCTCATAGATCTCCTTTTTGGGTATACCCATTTGTTTTTGATATGTAACATGGATTTATGATATATTTTATGTGACCTGAGATAAAATGGTTGATGTCATATTTTTTGGATCTTTGTATTGTTTTCAAGAATCTAAAAAATGATTTTTCTGTTCATAGATGTTTATTGAAGACATTATATGTTACCAAGTGTAAATGGGAAATATATATATATATATATATAATTGGTCACACATTACTCTGATACGAGGGAGATTATGATGTTATTAGTTTAATCATGGATTAGTTGATGAAATCACATCAATTTTTAGCGGTCATTGAGTTACGTTCAATGTATGTCTTAACAATGATGTTTTTTTGGAAGAGGAGGTGTCGTTTTATAGGGTTACAATGTCCATTGTATTTGATTTGGTTGATCATTTTACCTCACAATCATGAAAGATATTAAAACATGATTTTTTAACCCTATTAAAATATAGTACTATTTCCACTCCCATATATATGGGTAGACGATGTGGACTATCCAACATCTAGAGGATATGTTGTGGGTGTGCAACATAGACTTTAGTAGAAATTGGTCGAAATTTTTTTCTTTGGTTGTGTTTTCATACTATATAATCTATAACTCATACATCAACATGGTACCATATTAGGAATTTTATAGGAGGTTATACTGTTCTATATTGTGGTCTAAAGAGGTTGGGGAATCAATAGTTATTTGTCCAACTATTGTGTAAGCAAGATATAGAGGGTTCAACTTTTTCTTGAGAGGTTGAAAGTAGTTCCTAAATGATAGAATCTAACATCAATCACATGATGAGTCTATTAGAGTATTGTGTTAGGGAATACATTTTTTAAAAGTATTTTCCTATACCTAGGAAACAATGGTTTGGTAGGGGTAGTAAGGTCTAACCCTTGTTTTTTGGGATTTTTTAGGTTTTTGGGATTGTTGGAGAGGTGGATTATCGGTTATAGCTTCTACCATGATGAGACCAGATTCATGATATCTACCATGTCTCACTTTTCAAATTCTATCATCATGATGAATCACAAGTCACTGACTAGGGAAAGTTGGATATTTAGGGTGAAGTGACGTTCATGTAGTGGATAGTGATGATTCATGATTTTTAGTAGAAGGTTCTATCAGAATGTACCACTACTAATGGTTGTATGCTGTAGAGGCATAATGGCTAGTAGGAGAGTGCATTAGTTTTTATATGAATATGTATTCTCAATACATGGAGTTTTAATAGTTTTTAATTTAATTTTTTTTTCTTTGAGAATGTGATATTTGGATCATGATGATTTATGAGTTGTTATTTTTCCCCTCATGATGTGATGTGAGAAAAAAGAATCTATCCTAAGAAGTTTGAAAGGACTTGATTCCTAAAAAAGTCATTTTATAGTTCGTCATGACTAAAACCATTTGGCAAAGTTATTTATTATCAAATAATATAATATATTAACATTTGAGAAGTAATTCGATGCTTTACGATCATGGGGATATATTCTTATGTGGTTACCATAAGGATTGATCTTGGATATGTCAAGGTTGATACAGTTTCACAGATCGTAATGTGGGTGGTAGGTGGTTTGAGTATGGTGTAAGATGGTGTGGTGTTGTTTTGATGATGTAGAAACATGTGGGGGAAAATTTTAATGATTTTGGTGTGGTGGCGTAGCTGTGTATGTTTTTTGTCTACATTTTCATTTGGTTGGTGTGTTTGGATAGTGGTTTTTTTATTGTAATGGGATCCATGAGACATATCTCATGGAGTTGTTTCTGGAAAATTCCCCCCCCCCTTCCAAGATGGGTTTTATTATTGATAATGATAATAGTTTTATAGGTGTCTAATGTAATGGTATAAACCTTATAACCCAATGAATTCTGGGAATTATGGTGGAATAGGTATTTGAGGAGGTTCTAAGGAAGTTGGTGGGGAAAACGAGTTTACATAATCTAGTAAAGAGTTCTATGGAATGGATCATAGGTATGCACAATAATGGTGGTTTCTATAGACTGGGGAGGAAGGATATGGCATAGGTAATCCGTAGGAGGAGTTTTGAGGCTACATCAATTTTCAATATGGATGTGTCATGGAGACCTGACTATAACATTGAGTCCTGATGGTGATTTATTGGTGGTTCTATTGATTTTAGGGCTACTTGCACAATGTATATAGATTTTGGCATAGCCCACATCATAGTTATTGAGTTTGTGGTGTGGTTGCCTTTTTTATGGTCCCTTCTACCATTTAATCAAATATGTGATGTAATGATAGTCATATTTCATGAAGGCAACTTGTACAAGCCCCAAAATGGTGTGGCTTATCCCACTACTCTGTAGCCCCCCTCCTTATTCCATGGCATGAGGATCTATGTTTCCCCATGGTCTCATGTTTTTTTAACTGGTTATAGAATCCAAATGGACCTCGCACCACTTATTCTTCTATAATTTATCTCATTTCTTGGGAAACACAAGTGATTCCTTTAGAATTATTTCAACTCTAATTCAGTGGATTTCAACATGATACTTTGGCGATAAATCCATGGACGGTCTTTGTAATATGTAATCATTACATTCCCTTGTTTTCTCTATATTCATTTTTGGGGAATGATTAATATCAATAATTTATCCATTTGGTGTATCTTTGGTAAGTGGATTTTATGGGGATTTGTGAATTGGGTGATCAAGGTGTTCCCTTGAATGGGGAACTTAGTGGTGGCCTATATCTTTAACCAACAATTTACAATGGATTATAAAAATTGTTTGAGGTAGGGGATCCATTACTTCTCATCTAGTTGTATCATACAAGGGGTTTTATGATCATACAATATATTGGGGTGATAGTATGCACCATCCTGAGGAAGGTAATGAATTGTTTTAATTGAAATTGAAATGTTATGGGGAAAAAATGAAAATTTTAAATATTTTGATATAATTTTATATTGAGATTATATTGGCTTTCTGCAATGCTGAATATCATAGTGGTTGGGGGATTTTTTGGAATTATAGATGATGTTTTTATGAAACCTTATTATGTGGTATTTTTTTACCACATTAATAGAATTTTGGTTAAAAAAATTTATCTAGTCAATATAATTATTTCATATGGAATTGTGGATGTTGAGATGGTATGTGGAGTATGATATACTCTTAAATACCGAATGTAGGATAAAAATAATATAGATACTGAATAATGTATCTAATGATGCTAAAAAATACAAGAGGGGTGGTGAATTGTAAACTTTTAAAAATTACATTAGAACATTTAATGAAGGATATGTTTAACAAGGATAAAGAAGGTAATTCACAAAACATTTGGTTCTACACACTTGCTTGATTCCGGAAATATGATTTCGAGAAAATGATTCTGAAAAGATGGTTCTGGAAAAAGAAACCTAATGAAAGTTTACAATGAAAAATATTATACCATAAAGCGTATATAATATTACTAAATCAGAGTATACAAGCATACGAAAGTATAAGATAGTTATCATTTAGTCAACAAACATAATGCAGCGGAATACTTGAAACAATGAATTAAAAAGTAGTAAATATTTTAACCCAATGAAAAGGGTATCCAACAAACTTGGATAATGTTCCCTTGATTTATACACTCAAGAATGTCTGTCTTACCCACACCAGGGAAATCCATCAATACGATGATCGGAGTTTGTCTTGCAATCCCCGCAAGCCCTAAACTTCAAGGAAGTCAGCACCTCTATCTTCCTATCCCAAGAAGCTCTCGAATGTACTCAACAACATTCGAAGTCACACAAAAAAGATCTGAACAAGACGTTCAGCACATACTAAGCATGAGAGTCTCTCCCTAGAAATCACTTCAATAGTATGTAATATCTAGAATCATAGAATAGTGTTGAAATATTTTCAAATGAGCTTCTATTTATTGGCCCAACACCAATGGTCAACTCCCTCATCCAATGGTAATATTATTACATGATTTTCGGAGGGAACTATCCCCGTGTCACTCAACCAACAGTTTCTTAGAAACTGCATGCACGACATTGTTTTATAACAAAATCAAGTGTATGCTAAAATAAGGTTACATAAACAAAATCCAATATTCGGAATGTAATCAAATAAATGTTCAGAGACTAATCAAAAATTAATTTAGAGTCTATAATACAAGGATATTCAGATTCAATTTTCTAATGTATTCGGAACCTAAACTCCATAGAAATCAGAAGTCTGAATTTCGAGGGAATTCAAAGTCTGGATTCCTAAGAATTTGGAACCTGAACATACAATGTTCGGAGTCAGAGTTCATGAGAATTTGGATTCAGAACTCAGAATAGTTCGGAGTCTGAAATCAGAGAAATCAGAGTCAGAACTCAGAAGAGTTTGGAGTCTGAATTCATAGAACTCGGAGTCAGAACTCAGAAGCGGTCAGAGTCTGAATCTAGAGAACTCAGAGTCAGAACTCAGAAGAGTTCAGAGTCTGAATCTAGAGAACTCGGAGTAAGAAATCAGAAGAGTTCAGAGTCTGAATTTAGAGAACTCAGAGTCAGATCTCTGAAGAGTTCAGAGTTTGAATCCATAGAACTCAAGGTAAGAACTCAGAAGCATTCAGAGTCAGAATCCAGATAACTCGGAGTCAGAAATCAGAAGAGTTCGGAGTCTGAATTCGGAGAACTCAGATTATGAAAACTGAATTCTCTTTATCTAAGTATTATATGATTCCGAGGTATTAGAAATGAAATTGAATTTTACACTTATATAAGATAATGAACAACAGAAAGCATGGTAAGGATAAATTTCCTTGGGGATGGAAATTTTTCTTCATAGAAGTAAAACACATGTTAAAATGAGATTTGGCTTGAGATAAGGTATTTGTGATTTTAAAAACAAGAAAGAAATGTAAAGTCATAAGAAAACCTTATTGAATCAATAATATCCCTCATGTATGAAGGAATGGAAAAATCATAAGGAAAACCTTTTTGACTCAAAAATGTCCCCTTTTGGAAAAGAACAAACATACGTACGAAAAATAACAAAAATACTTAGATAATATTTTTCTACACTTTGAAAATAAAACATATCTCCCTTATCATATGGATAAAGATAAATATTACTAACTCCCCCTTAGACAATGGAACTCTATGTATTGTATTCTAGATTTCTGGAATGAGATTTTTCATTATCTTTAGTACGGAAATCTTCGTAATGAAAACTCCCCCTTAGATAAACTCCCTTTACATAGGGACATTTCTTCTTTACTTTGTATTATTTTTTACATTCTCCCCCCTCTATGATTTTCAATAAAAATTTGAGGGAATGGAAATAAAATTATAGTATCTAAAATATTATTACAAAGCATGAAAACAAAAATGAACAACCAAAGTTTCATTAATATTGGATGAAATTGTACAAGGAAATAAAATACCACAAAAGATAAGATTAGATCTATTTTCCTTCCTTCTCCTTAGTTATCAATTTCATCACTATGGTTTTCAAAATCTTTAGCTCCTTTTTTTCTTCCTCTTCTTTCTTCTCTAAGGCTTTGATCCTTTCTTCCTGATCCTTCAGAGCCTCTGCCAGAGCCTATAACAGTTCATGTTGATTGACTTGCTTCTCTTCGATCTCATTCTGAAGATCCCATTCCCTATTCTATCTTTGGGAAATAGAATACAATGTTCTATTCAAATATTTTACCTCTCAAATCCGAGTATTCTAATGAAGTGTTATATTTTCCTCACATCTAGTCATGAGATCTTTGATTTTACCATCTTCATTATCAAAAGATTCATTATCATCATCTTGAAACTCTTCAAGCTCTCTCAAATCTTCAATAATATTCTTGGACCAACTAACCATTTTCATACAAGATATTTTGGGGGAATCATAGTTGATATAGAAATATTTGAAGTCTATGTCTAGCTTGACACACTTTTCCATCACCATGGTCACTAAATACGATTTTTGGGTCAATGTATATTGATGAATCTGGCATCTGGAATCTATGCTTGGGAAAATCGGAATCTTCCAAAAAATATTCTTCAAGGATTAGACTATGAAATCATGTCCCAGAAAAGATGATTCTGAATCTGAGACTTTTCTTTAGTGAGGGATCTTTGTCTATCTCAACAAGCTTCATCTTCGAAGATCCACCAGCTTCCTTCTTCTTTATAACAAGTTTAGTAGCTATATCCTCAACCACCTATTTCCCCTTATGAATTCTCGAAATGTCTTCCTCATCCGGAGATTTATGTTCACTGTCAGCCAACTTAAAAATATTATCTTATTCTAAATTCTCTTTCTTAGATCCTTCTTCAGCATCTTCAGAATGAATGAAATGTTGATTTTAAAATTTTCCTCAGATAACTGGTTCACTTCATCTTCATCCTTGTCATCTAATATATGATTAAAAATATTTGAGGATTTGACATGTGAAGTTCGGATTGGAAATTTATCCGATGGGATATCCTTCTCATGAAAGTCCTCCACTTGAGTAATAAAATATTCTATATCCCCACTAATTTCAGCTTCTTCTTGTACTTATTTGACATGTTATTTTTCAGCAACCTTCTCTTGTGATTTTTCCGAAGTCAGGAACCTCTTCCCCAGAGTCTCAGGTAAGGGTTCTACCAGGGAGGATTCTGGTACCTGAATTTTTTCGGATTCTATTTCAGTATCCCTCAGAAGGGATTGCACAGTCTCAGTCTCAGACATCTTTTTCTTTTGATTCTTTTCCTTGGAATGCTTCTCAAGATCATCTGTTTTCTTCTCTATCAAAGCCTTGGCCTAAGTAGGATCCAAACCAAACTGTATCTCTCATTCCTTCTGATTCTTTTTGTCTTCCCTCAACTTTTTTATAACTTAATCTGGGTTGGCATTCTACTTCTTGGGATTTGGAGGTGTGGATTGATATTCCTTAGCTTTAGGGATTTTCTATTCTTCTTCCATTTCCTTCAGCTTACTCTTCTTTCTCCCTTTTTTGAAGGTTCAGGAACTTCTTGATCCTTTGAAACATATTCAACTTCATCTTCTGGTAAGTCATTGAATTCTCCTAACTCCTTAGAAAAACCTACTTTCATCCTCCTGATAGTATAATCACTGATTATCATGACTTTACAATTCCTCGTCTTTGCATTTTCAATGGATTTTGAAAGACTCTAAGCACTGAACAATTAACCTCAAGAGGATGGTCGGGTACTTGATAATATAGAAATTCAAGTTCCAATTCTTTCTTTTTACTATAGTAATGAGAATATGCTTCATCATGTTTATCATCCTTGGATTCACCAGATAATCTAGGATGAACATGTCACTCTTCTTCAAGGATTCCTTATCTCATTTTCTCGGAACGATAAAACATTGAACCCATAATTCAGGAACCGATTATTTATAGTCAGATGAGAAATCTTTGGAGTCTTGATATCTGAATGTCCAAGACACTCCATAGCATTCACAATTATAAAACTATCTTGAACATCTGAAAGCTTATGGGAATAAAACATGGCTTCCCCTTCAAATATAACTCCAAACAAACTGTCTGCCATTGTTTATTATGGATCAAAGGTATTACCATAGCTTTTAAAGGAGAACTTCTCTATGGGTATTTCCTTAAAGAAACTAACTGATTCATATAACTCAATAAGCAGATCCAGATACACCAAATCTTGGGCTCTTGGATTTGATATACAAACATTTTCCCATCCATTCAACCTGATGTTCATGGATATAATGGAATCATACATGGTAAAGAAAGTTGGATATACCAACCTCTCTCCGTAAATATGAAAATCCAAAATTTACGTGAAAATTGAAATATCTTGAGAAGGACCCTCACTATAAATTTGTATTTAAGAAATATTTATGGGGTTTGGAATGGTCTTTTGAAAGGGGGGTAGAGCTTCGGCATGCAAAGGCTTGAAATCAGATGTGGGACAACCCTTTGGGTGTCCTTTATATAGAAGTGAGAAGCGATGATTGAACTTCCAAAGGCAATTTAATGGTTGTGAAATCGTCTGATTTGATATAATAGTTGAGATTATAGCCACATGGAAAATAGGGTAGGATCTGATCTTTTGAGGTTTTTAAAGGAAGACAACCGGATTTAAAAAAACTAAAATCCGAAAAATTTAAAAACACAAAATAAAATACCAGCAAGTAAATGATGATTATGAAAACATAATTTTTTTAAAAACATCATTAAGAAATGTTTTTAAAATTTCATTACAATATTTTTTTAAAACATCATTATAAAAAGTTTTGAAAACAACATTACGAAAAATTGGAAAAACTAACAATAAAATGTATTCCGCCTATGAAAAGGAGTTTATTAATATAAGAAGATTTGTTTCAATTAAAAGTTAACGAGGAGTATTAACTTATGATTATCATTCCTATGTTCTATTTAACGTATTGAAATATTTCAGAGGGTAAATATTTTATGAAAATATCAGAAAGATGATCTTTCATTCCGATAAATTAAAGAATGATATCACCATTTTTGTGTGTGATCCCTAAGAAAGTGATGCCTAATATCTATGTGTTTTGGACGAGAGTGATATGTAGGGTTTTTACTAATGGTAATGTAGCGTTTATTATCACACTAAATTTGTGTTTTAGTAATACTCATAACATAGTTTGTGAGTGTGTGGTGCATCCTCAACACTTGTCCACAACATCTTCCAACCGTTATATATTCAGCTTCAGCAGTGGAAAGTTCTACTGAGTGTTGCTTCTTACATGACCAAGAAACTAATGAATCTCCTAAGAAATGACATGTTACAGATGTACTATTTCTATCTATTCTACATCCACCAATGTCAGCATTTGAAAAACTTTTTAAAACAAAATCATCTCGAGAAGTATAAAAGAGTCCAAAATCCATGGTTTCCTTTAAGTAGCGAAATATTCTTTTCACTTCCTTTAAATGAGATTTCCTAGGATTGTATTGATATATTGCATATAAGAATACTGAAATCATTTAGTCTGGATGAAAATATATCATGTAAAGTAAACATCCTATCATACCTCTAAAAGATGTTTCATCTACTGGTTTCCTAGCTTCATCAAGATCAAGTGTGTTAGAGGTATCGATGGGAGTACTTATACTCTTAGTTTTATCATATCCATACTTTTTAATAATATCATTAATATACATATATTGGGATATATATATTCCATTTGGTTTTTGAGAAATTTGAAAACCAAGGAAAAAAGTTAACTCACCCATCATACTCATTTTGAACTAAGATTTCATTAGATCCACAAAGGAATCAGTTAATGATTTATGAGTTGAACCAAATATAATGTCATCAAAATAAAGTTAAACAATCGAAAAAAATTTCTTATCATTCTTTATAAAAGGGTTTGGATCTTAATTTCCCTTAACATAATTATTTTGAAGCAAAAATCCTATAATTCTATCATACCAGGATCGAGGGGCTTGCTTAAGTCTATACTGAGCTTTGGTAAGTCTAAAAACATGATCAGGATGTTTTGTATCTTGAAAATGAGTAGGATCTTCAACAAAGACGTTCTCTTGAACATAACCATTAAGGAAACCATAGTTCACATCCATTTGAAAATGTATGAAATTGAAGAATGCTGCAAAGACATGTAAAATACGAATAGATTCTATTCTAGCTACTAGAACATCGGTTTCTTTATAGTCCATTCCCTATTGTTGATGATAGACATTACCAACTAATATACCTTTATTTCAAACTATGATTCCATTTTCATCACACTTATTCTTGAAGACCCATTTTACTCAAATAATAGAAGTTTCCATAGGTCTTTCAACCATGGTCCAGACCTTATTCCTTTAGAATTAATTTAGATCATATTGCATAGATTATTTCCAATAATCATCACCTAAAGCTTCATCAGTGCTTTTGGGTTCTAATTGGGAAATAAATTCTAGATATTCTAGTTTATTTCTTAATGATCTTCTAGTCCTTACAGTTCAATTCATATCACCAATGATACTATCACTGGGATGATTCTTAAGAAATAATTGATTTGGGTTTTGTAAAACTTGTTCATCAACATAGGGTAGGAAATATTTTTGGGTAAATGTTTTAGAAACATTTTCATGGACATTTTCCTTATCACAAGGGTCTTCTAAAAAAGGTTGATGATCATTTTTTGAAAACACTTCCAAATATGTTGGTTGAGATTGTTTAAAAACAAAAGGATCAGTTTTAATAAATTTCGCATGTACTGTCTCTTCAATAGTACAAGTGTTTTTATTGAAAACTCTATAAGATTTATAAGTTATGGAGTAGCCTAAGAAAATTTCTTCATCGGATTTTGGTGTGAATTTATGAATATTATCTTTATTATTCGGGATGGATACCTTGCAAAAAAACCTTGAAGTAGGAATGTTTAGATTTTCTACCATTCCAAAAATCATAATGAGTTTTATTAATAAAAGGTCTACTTAAAACTCATTTTATAGTGTAAAAAGAAGTACTTACAGCTTCAGCCCAAAAATGTTTGGCTATAGAATACTCAGTCAACATGGTTCTGGTAATCTCTTGAAGAATTCTATTTCTTCTTTCAAAAACACCATTTTGGTGAGGATTTATTGGAGCTGAAAAGTTATAAGTATTTCCTTTTCTACTACAGAAAGTTTCAAAATCAGAATTTTAAAATTCTCCTCCATGATCATTATGAATATATTTCAATTGAAGGTTTTTCTCATTTATAACTTGGGCTCTAAAAATTTTGAAATAAGAAAATTCTTCAAATTTATTGCTAGAAAATAGTCCCACGTAAATCTATTGTAATCATCAAAAAAACAAAAACAAAATACTTCCTTCCAATGCTTCCAGTTTTTGTAGGTCCAAAAAGATCCATATGCACTAACTGTAATGCATCAGTAGTTGAGACTTCACCAATTGATTTAAAACTTGATTTATGATGTTTTCCATATTGACAAGGATCACAAACTTTTGAATAATCAAATCTATGATCTGGTAGATCCTTAACTAATATTTTCTTTGAGAGTTATCATAGGTTCTTAAGGTTACAGTGACCTAACCTTATATTCCACAACCAAGAATGATCTTCCATTGCACTACAAAAAGGTATATCGTGGCTCCTATGGTCTTCTAAGTTTAGTGTGTATACATTATCTTGCCTATGGGTAGAAGGAATAAACTCTTCCTTGGAATTGTGTACAAATCACCTGTCATTCATAAAATTTACCTGTAACAATCATTACATAATTAGATTATCCTAATGAGGTTGTTCTTAATACCATTTACAAATAAAACATTTGAAATCAAAGTTTTTCCAGGAAGAACAAAGTTACCTATAACAATAATTTCTCCCTGAGAATTATCTCCGAAATTTACTTTTCCTCCTTTTGTTTTGCTAATATTTTCAAAGTAGTTTTTGTTACTAGTCATATGCCGGGAACATTTTCTATCCATATACCAAGTATTTATATTGGTACTCTCTCTATTTTCCGGAGAAAAAGAGTTAGATTTTGGGATCCCATACTTTCTTAGATCTGGAAATTTCAGAAAGAAAAAACATATTCACCCACATTTTCATAGAATGATTGGCTTTATGAAATCCCAAAATCTGAGTTTTTTTAAGGAATTTTTTTCCCAATTCCCACCACACTGACACTTAGTACAGAATGGATCACGTTGAGGGAAAAAATAATTTTTACTAAAAACAGGTTTAGAACTAGTATAACCAAAACCAGAACTATTATTCAGTGGTCATATTTGGGAATACATATTATCAAAATTTTCCTTACCTAAGGAAAATTTTGACAAACACTTCCTCAAGGAAAAAAATTCAGATTTTGGTTTGATAACTATGTTCTTGTCTTCCAAGACATTTGATTTTGAGATAGTGTTCGGATCGAAAACATTTTTCTGAGAAGTTTCATTTTCTAGATCCTTAGAAAGTTTATCCTTTTCATAATTTACTTCCTCATGTCTTTTTGAAATATTTTCAGAATCAACAATTTTTTTATCAAGATCTTTAGAAAGATCTGATATTTTCTTAGTAAGAAAATAATTCCGTTAATTTTCCTTATCAATCATTTTCATGAGTTTTGAATACCGAATCTCAAAGAGTATGGAAAAACTAGAAACTTCTTCATATGTAGGTAAAATACTATCTTCATCAGAAAAAGATTCTTCATTATAAGAGTTATAGTATTTACTGTCACTATAGTTTTCATTCAAAGAAACACTGGTCATTGATTCAGCATCGTGTAACTTATCCATTAAGCAATGATTGTCAATAGGTTGTCTGGCTATTAGACAATTATTATTCTCTCCAGATGATTTGTAATCTGATGATTCATCTGAAGAGTCTCCACCACTAGCACCCCATGTGTCATTAGCTTTCAAGACATTCTTAGCATTAGCTTTGTAGTATATCTTTCTGTTTCTTTCAGAATGCTTTTCCTTTCTTTCTATTATCTTAATCATAGGAAAATCAGGTCTTATATGTCCAGCACTCTTGCATTCATAACAAGTGACTTCTGAATCCTTCTTATCATTTTTTTTCTCTTCCTTATATATAGATTTAATGTTCTTCTGTCCAACAATCTTGTTCATCATTCGAGCACGATTTGCTAACTCATTTTCTAAATATTCACTTCCACTAGATTAGTATTGAATAAAAACCTTCTTAAATTTGGAACTAGTAACTCTCTCAGTAGTCTTGGATTTCAGATGATATGTAGTTGTAGTAAAAGAAACATTATCATTCCCATTCTTCCTCCTTATATTATCAGCATCTCCCTTAATTATAGTCTTGTGTTATAGAAGAGTTACAAAATTTTCATCAAGAGAAATCCAAGTAACCTTCCTTTACTCATCAATATCAGTCCTCCTGGATTCCCACTCATTTGGCATAATGTCTATGATATTATCAACAAGAGCTTCATCATCTAATCCTTTCTCGCTAATGGATTGTAAACTATTCTCAATAGTCACGAATAATTCTTTCACCTTACACTTGTGTTCTCCATATAGAAATAAAAAACCGTGATATTCTGCTTAGTGGATGAATCTTCTAGTTTCAATAACTTTTTAAGTTCCAAAGTTTGTAACCTCATGTTTATTCTATATGAAAGTTGCTGCTTCACAAGAAGAATTTTGGCTATATATATTTCTATTCGTAGAACAAAGCAAGGTATTGCGTACCTTATAATTCAGTTGATACTCTTGCATTTCGTGATTGGTGAAGGTATTGACATCATTGTAAGGGATTATATTTCATTCGGTAGGCATAACAAAATTATCCACTCCAATATTAATAATGAAATTCTTCATGCGATCTCTCCAACATTCATAATCATTCCCATCAGAAATAGGTGGTCTGGTTGGATTAATATTTTGTATGGAACTGACATTGATTCCTGCCATATTTAAGAAACTTCTTTCCAGAAAAACATGTTAATAGAAAAAGTTTTTAAATAAAGAAAATATTCCTCAGTAAGGAAAAAGATAAAACATGGGTATCGTTATGAAAAATATGAATTCGGACGTTATGAGTCTGAAAAACTGATTCTGAGAATAAAAATAGGATGAATTCTCTTCTAAATATAATCATGAGATTAATTCATATTAAACAAATCATCTAATACAAATTATTGATATGGTATGTGGAGTATGATATACTCTACAATACCAAATGTAGGATCAAAATATTATAGATACTGAAAAAAATATCTAATGATGCTAAAAAATACAGGGGGGGGGGGGTGAATTGTATACTTAAAAAATTTCCTTTCGAACTATTATACAAGGTTATATTTAACAAGGTTAAACAAGGTAATTCACAAAACCTCTCGTTCTACACACCTACTTGATTCTGGAAATTTGATTCTGAGAAAATGATTCCGAAAGGATGGTTCAGGAAAAAGAAACTTAATAAAAGTTTACATAGATAATAATTCTACCTTAATGCAAATAAAATCATACTAAATCAGAGTATAAACGTGTAAGGAAGTATAAGATTGTTATACATTCCTCAACAAACAAGATGCAGCAGAAAACATGAAAAAAATAAGTAACAAGTAGTAAATCATTTAACCCAAAGAGAAGGGTATCCAACAACCATGGATAAGGGTCACTTGATTTATACTCTCAAGAAATTATATCTTACCCACACCAGGGTAAGCCCATGATATGATGATTGGAGTCTATCTTGTTATCCTTGCAAGTCCTAAACTTCAAGGTAGTCAGCACCTATGTCTTCCTCAACATGGAATCCCTCAACTAAAAGGTAGTCGACACCTCTATCTTCATATCCCAGAAATCCCTCAAATGTACTCAACAACATTCGGTGTCACACAAATAAGATCTGAACAAGACGTTTCGTACACACTATGCATGAGTGTCTCTCTCTAGAAATCACTTCAACAACATGTAATCTCTAGATTCATAGAACAGTGTTGAACACTTTTCAAATGAGCTCCTATTTGTTGGCACAACTCCAACGGTTGGCTCCCTCCTCCAAGGACCATATTTTTCTAGGAATTTTGGAGGGACCTGTACACATGTCACTCAACCAACGATTAATTAGTAACTGAATGAATGAAATCGTTTTATAATAGAAACAAGTGTAAGAAAAAATATGGTTACATAACCAAAATCCAATATTCAAAATGTAAGTAAATATTAGTTTAGAGTCTAATCAAAAATGAATTCTGAGTCTATAATACAAGCATATTCAGATTCTATTTTCTAAGGTATTCAGAACATGATATCCATAGAGTTTCGGAGTCGGAATTTCTAGGGAATTCAGAGTCTGGATTCACAAGAATTTAGAACCAGAACAAACAATGTTTGGAGTCAGAGTTCATGAGAATTTGGAGTCAGAACTCAGAAGAGTTCGGTGTCTGAATTCATAGAATATAGAGTCAAAACTTAGAATAGTTCAGAGTCTGAATTCAGATAACTCGGAGTCAGAACTCAGAAGATTTCGGAGTCTGAAACCAGAGAACTCATAGTAATATCTTAGAAGAGATCATAGTCTGAATCTAGAGAACTCAGAGTTAGAACTCAGAAGAGTTCGAATTATGAATTCAGAGCACTCAGAGTCAGAACTGAGAAGATTTTGGAGTCTGAATCCAGAGAACTTGGAGTCATAACATAGAAGTTTTTCGAGTCTGAATCCATCGAACTCGGATTTAGAACTCAAGAAGATTTTAGAGTCTGAATTCAGAGAACTCCGAGTCAGAACTCAGATTCTAAAACCGAATGCTCTTTGTCTAATTATTATATTATTCTAAGGTTTTAGACATGAAACTGAATTTTAATCTTAGATAAGATAATGAACAATGAAAATCATGGTAAGGATAAATTTCCTTAGGGAATGAAATTTATCCTTACAGAATTAAAACATAGGGTAAAATGAGATTTTACTTGAGATAAGGTGTTTGTGATTTTCAAAATAAAAAGGAAAGGTAAAGTCATAAGGAAACCTTATTGACTCAATAATCTCCCTCAAGTATAAAGGATTTAAAATTCATAAGGAAAACCTTATTGAATCAACAATAGAGAGTGTGATAATTACCTTGATGTAAATAAGTGAAAGTGATGAATAACACCTTGATAAATCTACAAATATTTAAATTACATGGAATATATTTTTATGTGTCATTAAGGAAGTTGGGTGGAATGAGATAATAAGTGGTTATATTAAGTGGTAGTGATGTGTGGTAGTAATGTGTTGTGTAGATATACTGATATGAAGTGTTTAAAAATGGAGGCTGGTTTTTTTGATGCATTTTATTATTTTAGCTACCTATGTAGTAATGGGATAAAATTGAAAATGATGAATTATAATGGCATTGTTTGAAATAGTTAATGAATGTTCGAATGTAAAGAACGGATAAATGTGGCCTATGTTTAAAAGGGAAATAAATGGGTAGTATAATGAATGTGTTTAATGGGAATTGGTTGGTAATTGGGAATCCAGAAATTTGGTTAATGTGAAATAAAAGGAAGCATGTGGTTTTCATATTGTTTATTTCTAGTGTGTTAATCTAAATTTAGTGGTGGTGAAATCATGGTGGACATTGAGATTCTTGGTGGTGATATTTTGAGTTACAATTTTTTTCTTATTGGGAATCCGTAGTTTGGGATTCTGTGTAGTGGTGTATATATACATTATATTTTCTTTATAACTTCCAAATGAACCCCACCTAGGTCGAGCACTGTGTTCCCACAACCTAATGTATTGGGAGTGTAATTTTTACTAACCAATACTGAGGATGGATTTTTTGCCACTGGCTCTTCCCTGCACTCCCTTCCAAGAGATATTGACATGTACAATCTATGATGGTTAGAAGTGAAAAGTGCATTATAGTAATTTTTTCTAGCTTATATTATAGTGGGGGTCATACATAATATTAGGAGTGATCGAGGGTGATGTCAGTCATCTTAATGATACCATATTACTAATTGAACAGTTGTGGTAGAGATGTTTCATAATGGCTTGGTTGTCTTTGGATATGGTTTTTTGTGATGACCTAAGTGTCTATGTGAATTTTTTATATGAATGAAATGGGAGCATAAGGAAAAAAGAAATTTGGGAGAAATCTAGAAAATCAGTCAAAATGTGGTTTGGGGTTCCTTTTATCAATATTCTCATTATTATTTCATTATACATGTATTCTTTATCTAGTGAATTTTCCTTGATGAGTATGGTATTAGTCTTAAAACCTATTTAGGTGCAGTTGGTTTTGTTATTCCCCATGGGTGAATCAGTACGATATTTTTCACATGCCATTGAGAGAAATTATGTATCGTCCTTCTAAGTATAATTTTATTCTATCCCGATGTATATATAAACTATTTCCTTGTTTTCAAGAGGACTACATGGACCATGATCGACATTACCAACTTAGACCATTGGATCTATCACTATGTCACCACCTTAGATTTTATTTTTGGTGTTTTATTAGATATTATTGAATATTTTTACATAATGCATGCATTTTGTCATGGTATTGACTCACCTTATTTTATATTAGGTCATTGAGTTTATTGATTTTTTATATCCTATTTCCCAATCCTATATTATTATAAAGTGTAATTCCTCCCTTTTATAGATTATATACCCTCGATGTAAGTCACTAACCTATAGTATACTAGTGGTGGGACTCATGAGTCATTATATCTATTAATTAATTTTCAACTTAGTAGGTGAAACATTTTTAGGAGGGTATCTTAAAAATAAGATATTTGAAAGAGGATGGTTAAGGGAAAAAAAGAGATAAAACATACAATAGAGGTTTGATCTTTCCTTGGAAAACTTCATAGAATTGAAGGGATTATGATAACATAGTGTGTGTAGAGTCTTAATAAAGTGCTACTGAATTATAATAAAGTATTGTTTGTAGAGGGTAAATTCAATTTATAATTTCGTGTTCATGTTTTAAATGGTTTATGTTACCCCCATATATATGAGAGAAAAATGGCGCATTTGAAAACACCAATTATATTTTAGAAATTACAAGACACGATTCCAAGGTAAAAGTCTGAAAAGATAAAAAATAATGGAATGTGGCTTGTATTTAGGTTTATATTGACTCATCCAAGGCTTAAAAAACATGCTTTAACCATTTTATAGGGTCTCTAAAATTAGTTTTTTACACATTACTCTTTTACTTTTAATACATGGTATCGATATTCTAACTAAGGGATGATATGTTTATATCATACCCACATTAAAAAATTTGAGTCATATAGAAATAAATGATATATCTTTTTAATGAAATTCAATTTCAAGAAAAAAATTATAAATTTAACTTTTAAATTACAATATATACTATGTATATAACTATTTTAGATGAAAACTGATATTTTGACTATTATGGATTCTTAATCTTAATTATTATTGATTTCAAATTAAATGAGTTTCAATATATCTATTTATGTGTTTGTAAATCATATTTGATTCATTATTTAATTTATTTAAAATTAATTAATTTGATATAAATTTTTTGATATTAACAAAATAATAATTTTATAATAATTTTTTCAATGTTATCATGGTAAATAGAATTAACTCAAATAATATAAATTTTATTCAAAAAATTAAAATGAAAATATTAAATAATATGAAAATTATAATTTCACATTTAAGAATATTTTGTTAATTAATATTCTATGTGTATGTAAATTAATCTATATGTTTGCACTTATAAACTGTAAAAACCTAATTTTAATAATAGTTTATTTTTAAGCATAACGTTTATGTGTGTAAAATTACGATCAATGATATTTATTATAATTACATTAAAAAGATTATTATTTTTAAAATATTTATTATTTTAAAATAATATAAATCAAACTCCTAATTTCCAAATATATAAATTTAATTTCTAAAATTGATGAAATATTGTTTTTAAAAAATATTTTGTGATTTTATAATATGATATTATTTTGTATTATAAATTGAAAATATTATTTTAATATTAATTAGTATAATTTATAAATGTATATTTTTTTATAAAAATGTTTTCAAAAATAATAATTCACAAAAAAATGATGATATTAGAAAGAATCAATAATTTCCACAATTCTCCAACATTTGTTGAAAAAATATAAAAAAACTATTAATATAAATTTGATATGAATTTTTATAAAATGAGTTTTATTTTATATAATTAAAAATATAAAACATTATAATTTATCCATTTATAGGAAATTAAAAATATAATAAAATCAAAATTTATGGGAAGAACCCTTTTTTCAACATTAATTAGTATTAAATATTTATGTTCCCAAGGTGATGATAATTAATTGATTACCATACATTGATTATTACCAATTTTATCCTAATATATTGTGTATTGTAAAATTTATGTTTTATGTGAAATATAATTTATCAAGAACATTAACTTATTTAAATGTGATTAGAAATTTTGTGTGATACAATATTCCTCATAATGTTTTTTCAAATTAGTCCCCTCTATAAATATCATACATATAACCTTGTATCATATCCTGGGGAAGGTAAACATAATAATGGGAGAGATCAAAAAATTAGTAAGTGTAAACATGATACATATCAATCATAATAGGTCATAATATGATCACTGGGGTATGATAACATAATCAAGTTCATGTTCATAATATAAAAGATCAATATTCAAAAAAAATATTGTATCATAAACTCCAAAATTAATTCATATGCTATAATAAGATTAATAATTTCATAAAATAAGTAACCATAAATCAATAATCCTAACATATTCATGTGTCATCATAAGCACATGAAATCATAATCTTTTGAACATACCTATTCACAATCCTTTACACATATAATCTTAAGACCATAGCAAGATGAAATCATAATCACACAAAAATATGTAAACATATCTATTCACAATCATATCCATGAATATTTATGATAATATAGCTATATGAAATCATATTAACACATCAAAATGTGAACATATGCATTTTTAATAAAATATATACTTATAATCATTGTATAATGAGATACTTATGTCATATTGTGGAATACATTTTAGGAACCTAATGGAACCACCCATCACATAATAAATATCTGTTCATATAAATTTCACAATATCATGAAAAATTTTATCAAATCATTATAGCTTAACCCATGGAAAAAATGTGTTTCATTAAGATTCTATCATCATTAAAAATTAAAATATAAAGAAATATAAACGACAATATCATTGGAATATTTCCCTTATGGAGTATATGTAACATCAATGGATGTTCTCATAGAGGAAGTTACAATTAAAATATTACAGGAAATTTTTTGAAGAAAATAGTCATTTCATATTGATACCAGTTATTTAAAATAAAAATATAAATTGAATTATAGGGAAATTTGTTTATTTGAAAATAATAAAGTAATCATATAATGTAATATTTAGTGAAATGAGTGTCTATGGTGATGGGAAAATCCATTCATGTGGAATTCATTAAAAGAAATATTTCATCCACACCATTGGTAAAAAGTACCCTATTCAGAAAATGACAAGAATATTTTTTTGAACGTTATGAAAAAACTAAAATAATTGATATAAATAATTTAATAAATAATTTACGAATATTATAATATTTCATTCATTATTTTTTAATAAAATATACACATAGAAGAAAAATATTATAGACTAAAGATGAAATAATGTTGACTTTTCCTTAAAATATATCCACAATGTTTTTAAGTAATACCGATAGTATTATGAAATGGAAAAATGAAAATGACATAAATAATCAAAGGATAAAAAAATATATTATTTTTGAAGGATAATTATCATATAATTTACATCAATGTAGATTTAATATAAAAAATTCCTAAAATAAATGAGATTGCAACATAAATCATTTATCTGAATTCTCATCATACATCATATGAATTCAATCATCCTATATAACAATTATAGATTTATCATATTTATATAACCTAAATTATTAGTATATAAATTACTATATGTTATTAATATATATATATATATATATTCTAATTATCTCTTTTGTTACGAATCTTCATTAAAATCAATATTCGGTTGAAATATAGTCTATTTTCCTTCCATGATTTAGTTTCTTAGTTCAGATCCTTGCACCTTGGTCATGGTTTCCCCAAAGGTAGTATATTTATTATTTATTAATTATCATATTTATTCATTACATTAATTTTTAACCATTCATATAATGTAGTGATGAAATATGAATGAAATCACTTTGTGGAGATGGTTGTCTGTATGTACACACAAGTGATGTTTTCACATTTTAATGTATAAAATAAATGAGTTCTAAATATAAATTTTCCATTAAAAATAATAACAATAATAAATATATAATATTTATTTATTAAATATATTTTTTATACTATTTATGTAATGTGGAAATTTAAAAAAAATCACATCACTTAATGGTGGTGGTTGTTCACAACTATGTATGAGTGGAATTATAATTTTACAGTGGATGAGAATGAGATAAAAAACTGTTTTACCATAATAATAATAAAAAATATAATATTTTTTATAATGTATTCACAATTTTACAGTTTATATATTAGATATATAGTGAGGAGAATAATAAATAAACATTAAACTAAAGTAGTCTAAAGAGTATCACATATTTGAGAGACCACCTTTTCCTTACAACTTATGCCTTCATAAGTTGACAATAGGGTAAGAACAAATGATCAAGGATTGTGGAATATAATGTAGGATGGTTTTGGGGTTTTTTTTGAGTTATAAGGGTCAAATTATTTGTGTAATATAGTAGAATAGGATACATTTTATATTTTAGGGGTGGAACGCACATGTAATTACTTGAAGGATTTTTACAATATAATGTCGCCTTCGTCTGAAATTGGATGAAAATTGTGAATATTTAGATACTAGTATAAAATAAGGTCTCAATATGTTAAAAAAATAATATTTAGAGATGTTTAAGTTTAATTGTTACTCTTATCTCTTAAATTAATTATATTTAAAATCATTTTAATCATAACTATGGAAATAAAATTTGTTTTTTGTTTTAATACTCATTATGAAAAAATAAAACAAGAATCACTACAAAATATGTATATTTTTATTTGATATATTTTATCAATATTATCAAATTCAGTTCCTATAAGTTGTACAAATTCATTTTAAAATATATTATAAAATTCTAATGAAAACCTTTTATATAAAAATCAATGTTTCATTAGAAAAATGGAATTATTATTATTCGATTCCACTTTAAAGAAATTGATTAATGTTGAGATATTTGATTAAATATATTGTATACAAATTTATTTTTTATAATTTATCAATAAAGAATAAGATTATTTATTAAGATAAAAACACAATGCCCATAACAATATATTTTTTTTGAAAAAACGAAATATTTTACCTTCAAATTCTTTTATTTTATTTTCTAAAAATTTTATACCCAATTAAAACAATCTATACATCTATACAAAATCATAATATATTTAGTATCATTGATATAAACAAGTCCATCAACAAGGCGATTACTATCACGTATATTTCAATTGAATTTAATTATTCATTTAATATCGGTGTTCTATGTAAAGGAAGCTGTAAAATAATGAAATTTTTTTTAAAGATAAATATATCAAGAAATATCATGTATCCTATTTCACAAAATCAAACGTTTTTCATAAAAATGAATACAAAGACTAATAACCTAAACTGCAGGTCCTTATTTGTTCGGTGTGTGTTCCCATCATCCTAAAAAATAAAATTCTGTTTACTAAAGAAGTTATTAATAAATTTTTAAATATAAATATATATATATATATATATATATCATTTTATAAGTTGTATTTATTATCATATGTTATTAATCTACTAATTTTTTTCTCTTATAGTGGATATTTTATATTGTTTCGTCAATTTCTATAAACTATCATTGGTATATAGACCATGGTCAAAAAATTTATAAAATAGTTTCAAAATATTTCTAATTAAGGATTTTTTGTATTTTAATATTATATTATCAAAAAATATTTATATTTTCAAATATCTTTTCAAAATCGAATAAAATTATGAAAGTATTATTGATATGTTCATTATTCATGGATGAGTTTACTATGACATTTTATTATTATTATAACATTTAGAATGTATAATATTATATTTACATAATTTAATAGTTTTATAAATATCATTATTATTCATTTAATATATTTTTATAGTTATTCATATCATGTTGAAATAAAATATTCTAAATATTATTCATGGAGGTGGCAGGTCACACATATTCCTGATGAAATCTTTATATTTGGAATGGTTTTGTAAGATTTTATATGTTGTAGTCCATGGCTTCCTATTCCATTACATTGTATGTTTTGAGAATTGTATTTTTTTAGGGGGAGTTCTCAGAGTTTTTGATGGAATATTGAGGTACGGTAGAGATGCTACAGGAATTACGTGTCACATAAGTTGATCACATTATGTGAAAGTTGGTTTCATAGATTATATAGGGTTGGTTCACGAAATTAAATATATAGGGGTTTAAAAATAAATAATATAATGAAGATGTGGTGTATTTTTTTAGAGAAAATATACCCTTTGAATTACATGACCTGAAAGGGGATTACATATCATGAAATACCCAGATCCTTTGCTGTTTTAATAACAATACATCCTAATTTTCATTCAGTCATCCATGTATACTTCTTCGCCTCATTTTGGGTGAAACCTAGGTGACCCTTGGTGTTATTCAATCCCTTTCCCTCCCACATTGATCTGTTGATCCCAGGGGTTGGTCATTGGTGATCCGTCTTCGATCTGTGGTGTGTTATCATGCCCATCTCCTCCTTTTCATCTATTATTATCAAGTGGATATACCTAGGTATTTCTTATTTGTTTTGGGGTGCCTTTTGGTTGCATTTTTACTACAATTTGGTGTGGTGTAGGTTGATCCATAGTTTTCTTATACAGTAGTGGTTTCTGTGAGGTTTCTTCTTCGCCCTACTGTGTACAGTCAGTTGGAAAAGAACCATGAAATAGATATAATCTTTACTTATTATTATTTTTTCATGCATAAAGGATATAATTTTAATTACATATAGGTTATGGTTGTGCAATTTTAATCAAATATAAAGAAATTTTTAATTAAATTGGGAAGGGAGAATGGGGATTGTTTGTAAGAATTTTACAGCTTGGATAATATTTGTTATATTATGACTGTTTGGAAAAGAATAGTTGTTGAGATTTGGGAATATTGGGTTTTTTTTGAGTAGGATATATCTACAATAAATTCGTTATTGGTTCTAATTGTTGTAATGTCTCCCTAAATGAAAATTTATTAACCACTTATACATGGATAAATAAATGGTTACCCCATGATTTTTGTGTGTTTGATAATGTCCCTAAAATAATGTGGAATGTAATAAAATATCCTTTTAAAATATGTAAATGGATTTGGATGTTTTGTGTTGTTATTTTTTGATTTTGGGATGATGATGTGTGGTTCGAGAATGTGGTTTTGATAGTTCTTGGGGCGTACTTTTGGGGAGGTGAGGTGAAAATTTGTGGGCCATGATTTTAGGTTGGTGAGGAGATATAATGTTGAGCTATTTTGGAAATATTGTTGTGTTGTTATAGATGCCTATTTAGTAATAGAATTATTAAATAATTATTTAATAGTGTTTTAAATGACATGTGTTTGTTTGTCTAATAGGATGAAATGGTAAACGAAAAATTAAATGGTGGGTTTTGTGGTTATATGTGATTGATTCTAAATAAAAAAATGAATGGGTTTTATAATTGTAGTAAATAAGAATAAGCATTATATTATTAGGGCTATTCACCTTTGGAAATGACTATTGTTGATACTAAAAAATGCATTTTGATGTGGTGTCAAAGGTAATGGTGTTTTGAGATGGTTGTTTGTTCGAGAACCCATAAGTTGGTCTTGATTGTTTGATACTATAAATTTATACAAGTATATTCTTATGATTTCTATAAACACCACAACGACATTGAGCACTATGTATCAAACACCCACATATTCATGTAGGGGTGTCTTTCCGAATATCCTTGTAGGAGGATGGATGGTTGGACCACTACTATTCCTTGCTCATTCATCTATCTGTGGAATGTATTTTATTAGTTTTATTGGCCATATGTATGTTAGAGCATTACATGATGAGATATGGTATCCCATGGGTCTTTTGGATGAGGGTTGTGTCTAAGATGTGGATACAGAGTGTTGGATAGTAGATCTTGAGATTTATTTTTGTATGATCTGAGCCCCGATGGTGAACTAGTCTGTTTAGAAGTCATTCAGATTCATGGATAAGCTTGTTAGTGGTGGAAACTGTATCAAGGATAGTAGATGGAGGCATATGTTTTTTGGGACAACATTTATAAAAAGTTTCATAAAATATTAATTTCATAGACCATGAAGGTAGTGAATAGGTAGGATAATATCTCTCTTTTGTAGGGGAGTAAGTAAGAAGAGGATCTAGGAATCAATTTCATGCACTATAATCAATTTTCCTTATATATGTTTTTAGATGAGGAGTCTCATGTGAGATGTCTTGAAAATCCCCTCCATCATTCTATCTAATATGCAATTAATTTTTTTACGTTATAGACTTACATAAATGTTCAAAATAAATCACATGTAATTATAAAATGATCTTTTGAAGCGGTTTTCCATAGGAAATGAGCCATTAGGGTTCCTTAAGGGGAAGAGTTTTTAGTGTAATGTCTTAGACACTAGGCCCTTTGAGGTTCATATTGGAAAGGATTCAACCTCAATATCTTCTTTTCTATCATTCTAGTGATAGTGGTTTCCATGTTTATCATGGGGGATTTGTGCTGGTGAGTTTTGGTTGTGGGGATTGTGGCCATCGCCATATCCAGTACCAAGTTGTTCCATGCCATTAGTTTGGTAGAGGTGGATAGTTTGAGTTCTAACTTCATCAACAGTTTCAAGTGAGGTTAATTCAGTTGTAGGGGCTATAGGTTTTATCTCTATTGAGGGGAGATGGAGTAGGTAGAGGCCAAACAGGAGATGTTCCTTAGGTTCAAGGACCATGACATGAGTGTGGTCATGGAGGTGGTTTTTAGTAGTTAGGTATATGAGTTGGGCATTGTCTGTTTCATGTAATGGGGGAAGATTTCTGAGAGAGGATATAGATCGTTAGAGTTATGATTGGTTTGTTTTGTACTATTTTTCAGGCCATGTTTGATTCAAGATCTTCACATTCCATTATTTCGACCACTCTATCCCATGATCTTGGTCTAGTAAAAGATAGGTTTAACATACCCTTGGTGTTGATTATTCTAGTCATAAACGAGAGAAGCTTGTTTGTTGTGTGCCACGTGTGTATATTGATGGTGGGTCACATTAGCCTAGTGGTGATCTTTTCTTTATATAGATAAATCCATATGATTTAATCCTCATTATAAACTGGTTGAATTATGTTAGTTCATTTATTGTATTCTTCCTGATGAGAGTTGTGTTTTTAGATATGGATCGCTATCTAATGGTTTTCATTGGTGAGAAGAGTTTTGAAGAGAAATGTCGGCATGTGGATCCCCCTTTTTCCAGGTTCGATGATTTTTCCATGGAATTAATGGATTATTTAATGATGGAGGTTTCTTATGTCATAAAGGAGTTGATGGATTTTTCCCCCAAGAGCATTATGAAACTACCCCATCGATGTGATGTTGAGTTCAGGACAGAATTGCATTCTAGAGCTTCAAAAATTTCAATGGATCCTAATCAAATGGTACCTTATGAGTTGTCATAGTTGAGGATACATATATATTTTATAATGAATAAATGTTTTATCCGGCATAGTGTGTCACCATGGGGTGCTCTAATGTTGTTCTCCAATAATGAGGTTGTTATCCTAATGTTCTGTATATAATACCATAGGATGAATCACCTGACGGTCATGAACCATTACCCTCTTGAAAGGATATATGATTGTTTTGACGACCTAATATGGGAGATTCAGTTTTCAAATATCGATAAATATATATGATATCACCTTTTGAGGGTAAAGAAGGATGATATAAAAAATATTTCCCATATATGTGGGTATGTGTACTTTGACTTTGTAGTCATGAAATTCAGTGTAAAGAACACACCAGCTATGTTTTCTAGGATTATGAAATATGTTATTATTGAGTTCCTGGATCAGTACATTGTCATGTTCAACAATGAAATATTAATATACTCAATGTAAGAAGAGGATCATTTCATGGTCCTTAAGTAGTCCAAGTATTATTTGGGTGTATAACAGTCATCCCCATGAGTCCATCCTTAGTTAACCATATAATGAGTCTAACTGGAACTCAAGCATAAGCAAGGAAGTAGCCTAAATGATCCACCCACAACATTCATATCATAACCCATGTGTCACCCATGGAATATATTAATTCATTAAATAATATTTAATCCATTCAAAGGTCAAATTTAAGATCTATTTTTTAGATATCACCTCATATGTTGGCTCAAATATTGTCTAATATTAGAAGGATCTCCTCATAATCAACATAAGTGGAAATTTCAATATTAAGAGAAAATCCTGCTTTAAAAATATATTACATAGCATAGGTTCCGGATATGGTCATTCCATTCACATACAATAATAAATTCAAATTATAATTAAAATTATAAATAAATTCAATATTTAAAGTCCCTTGAAAAGGGGTAACATCAAAACTCAAAGGAAATCCAAGTTAAAATGCCACCCATGGTGATCTATTAATAAAACAACTCAACAAAGGGGTGGATTTAATTCAAAGTCCATAACCATTAACCATATATCAATTGATCTTATAAATTACATGGGTTATGCATACCCATTTAAAACTAGGATTAAATTCCATTTCAATGGCATCATCTAGTAATTGAGTTCAAGGAAAATAACCAAATATATAAAAACCTAGAAATTATTGTGAAAGCTTGATACCAACTACAATAGGTCGGTAGTGGAGTTCTCATCCAGTATTAGCTTCTGATTTGATGCATATCGGGAGAAAATCAAATAACGTATGAGAATCCATAAAATAAAAAATATAATATGTCTCATAAATATAAAAGGTGATACAAATAAGAATGGAGAATGAATAAAATTGGTATATTAAAAAGGAAAATTATATTTTTATGATGGATCTTGATTCAGATCTCAGATGGAGGAGATCTTCCACTTCCAAGGTAAGGAATCAAAAAGAAATCCAAATATTTGAGGTTGTTATGCATAGGTATAATGATAATTAGTTTTGAAATAATATATTAATTAAGGGATTATTCTTAATTTCCATCCAAATATTGTGCCACATGGATTAACCATACGGTTGGACAAACAATACACCAATCATGCCACCATTTCTATATGATGGTGAATTCACCTAATTTATATGCATCGTTTGACTAAAGATTTTAAATATATTTTTTAGTCCACTTTCAAAAACATGAAACATACATGCATGGGTGTGTTCCTAAAATTTTACAGTTTTTCAAACCGTGTGAGTTCTTCTAGCTCAGTGTCCAATATTGCATAGTTTGAAGTAACCTCGCAGCCTACCCTAAAATGTTTCTACTTACCATGAGGCAAGCCCTTTTATTCTCAAGATATTGGTTCTAGTGTCTAAAGCACATCTAGACACCACTTTTACCCCTATAACATCAACATAATTTCACATTATTCAAGAACCAAATATTTAAACTAAGAATTGATGAAAATAAAATGATTATATACATTTAAAAAGAATTGGGTTATTACAGTAGATATTATAATATATATCATCCATGGTTTAAACCAACAATTGACACAAAAAAGGTTTGTTCCCCTCTAGGCTAGGCTTGAATCTCTCCTACCAAGATGTTAACCAAATACATTTGGGTAAATGAAATAATAACCCCCATGGAACCAAATTTTCCTTAATAGACATTCCCCACATAAACATATTTGATTCAAAAATTATCTTATTTTTATTATCATCATCATTTTTATTTAAATTATCTCCCTTATAGAATAGTCTCATGCCACACTGGCTCACCCACCATCATGGGCTCACACCATGAAGGATCTTTGGTAATAAAAATGGGATCTCGTATTTAAA
The DNA here is from genome assembly GCA_963277665.1 of Viscum album. NCBI lineage: Eukaryota > Viridiplantae > Streptophyta > Magnoliopsida > Santalales > Viscaceae > Viscum > Viscum album. Next base: position 662,777,517 of record OY728141.1, read on the forward strand.
AATCGGTCAATGGTCAGAATTGAATTTCTTCTACTCATGTTTAATCAAATAGGTATGGAACCTTGTTTAGAATATGGTCAATAAAATTTCCACATCCATCTATTACTTCAGTTTCGATGTCATTTTCATGAATGTTGCAAACCCCATCATAATTTATTTCAATCACTTTAACTTCCCATTGTGTTCTCCTATTCGAAAAGTGGTAATTCCATACCAATCCTTGTTTTTTTTTTCACCAAGAATGGTTCACACAATCATAGGAGTTGGGAGGATGTTCTCATCAAGCATTGCTAAGACATTCATGCACCTTAATATTCCTTGAATCATGGCCTTAAACTAAATGAACATTGTCTCAAGACTATTCTATGTGATGTCATGATTTCTCCAAGGCCATTCCATTCATGTCATATAACATTTTCTCGATAATATAAATATTCATTCAATACACACACCCCTTTGGATCATGAATTCTGACATTAGACTATTTTCTGGTGGTCTAAACTATATGACCATAATCTAAGAGGATATGATACATGTAGTATGGCGTTATAATATTTTCATGTGGTGTGATCCTCATGATTTGAAACTATATAAAATGTGTCTTAATAATGTTTTATATGGTGTTAGTCTTCCAACTCAGTCCCTCCATTCATTTTGGGAAACATTTAGTCAATATCTTGAATATTCCATTGATACACGCAACCTAGGTCATCACCACCTTAAATTTTTTTCCACATACCCTTTGTGTTTTATAAGGTTCATATCCCCCTTGGCCCTCATTTCATGCTAGGTTATTCCTCTTTTTTGTGTTGTCAAACAGTTTAGTGTTTCCATGGTCCAAAATATTTAACAATAGTCTATGATCCCATAGTCTAAACTCTATAACCTAAAACTAGGAGTCCATGTCTGAATATCATGAATTTAAAATATATGAATTCACCCCCAAGAGTGAGTTGTGTGGTTTCAGTTCCCTTTTTCCTTCCTTTCACATCGGGTTGTCATATCATTGTGAAACACATATCCTTTTGAGATACTAACCTTAGTTTCTAATATCTATGACATTACATTATGAATCATGGCCCAAGAATAATGTCTGTATACAATGTGCATGTTTTCTCAAGAACAGACCTCACTATATATGGCCTTTCCTAGACCTCCATTCCCATTAGGTTACCCATACTCTAAGCCACATGTACCCCCTTTGATACAAATAACCTTTTGGCCCAAACTTCATGACCTTAAACTATGTGAAACTCACCCCAGAACCATTTTCTAGTTGTATAGTCTTCTTGTATCCGTTTTACTTAGAGTAACCTATAGGGAGTTTCCACATTATGATACCCTCTTGTACCCCCATCACTATGGTTGGGATTGTTTAATTTATGTCAGTCCAGATGTCTTATCTTTATGATGTTAAACTGCTTATCTTCTCATCCCAATAACATGACCTGATATTGTGTAAGGCATCATCCCTACTGTATGACATTAACATGCATGTACATTATCCTCTCCATATGATATTACATTGTGTTTCATACAACCTCATTTTATGATGCTATATTGTATTCACGTCATCCTCACTAAAAAATTTAAAACTATAGTGCATCTTAATACCTATATTTGGAAAACCATTCCTTATGATTCCACTCACCTACTACATCATTTAGTTACTTGATCATTTCATTTCATATGATATTACACACCTCATAGAATAAGATTTTGAACTCTTTTTCATATCGATACACCTAAACAATGTTCTCAAATCCACGATAGAGTATTTCAAAGAGTTTTTAAATCAATTCTAACATTTCACAACAACATCTTTATGATTTTCATTTCTATTTTTTAGATCCTCATACTCCTCCTCATCTAAATATACCCCCTTGATAGCATGGTCTCTTGCCACATTATCTCACCACCATCCCGGGTACATGCCTTAGAAGTCATTGGATATGATTTTGAGATAACTCATTAGTTTCAAACAAGTTTAATACCTGAAAATAATTTATTTTTCCCATCTTGTTCAAAATTATAAATGATATTGTGTTACAAACATGTTCAATAGTTATCATTTGTTATCATGCCACATCCCTTTTGTTCCATATATTTGGCATCACGATTCATGTTCTTTGTTCCCCATTATTCTGGTAGAATTAAATTCCCCTGTAATTACCCATTCATACAGTAGAACAAATTTGAAAATTTAGTCACATTTTATGAGGGTCCTATCCTGTAGCTGAAGCCCCTCTAATCTCAAGTTCTCCTAGAGATTAATCAACAAATGTAGACACCGAGTGTTTGGTTATTTCATTTAAATATTTTATGATTGACTAATCTCATGGTCATCCCTTATTTCTCACACCAATAAGGACTCATGTGGGATTAGGGATTGAATGTTGGTTGTATCCTGAATTTTATTTATGTTCATCATATAAGAAAATGTTTTAAAATAATCATATAAATGACAATTGGAATTTTAAAAAAAATAATCTTAAGTCTATAATGATTATCATCATTGGTGAGAATCCATATTATCCCTAAGAAATTCCCAAATATATATCCACCTCAACAATCAAAAATTGGAATTTGTCTAGCCTCTATGGGTAGCCTCCAGAATCCACTTTCACTCATACATGTTTAATACATGTTCCTCATATTTAAGAAATGACTCTTCAGCCTTTATCCACATCCAATTATAGTTTCCAAATAATTTTCATACCATGAAATTCACCTCTTCCACCTTCTCCTCGACTATGTCCAACTAGGACTTCAAATGGTCAATGGTATCATGTTGAGTATCTATGAAGACCACGTGATTTTAATCCATACCTTATAGCTTCTCTATATCCCTTCCATATTACTTTCGTGTCATGGATCACTCAATCATTATATTTTTGTAGGATATGACGAACACCTACCATTCTACACACACCAACATGATAAAGAAATCTTGACCCAGTGCATGATTACCATTTTATACCACCCCACTAATCCATTTTATGACTAGATAGTGGAAGAGATATCGCACCCAATTTTCCAGGCCATCCATTAGGGTTCATGTGTTGAAATTCTACACATACCTCTAATCCTTGAAATGTATTTCTGATTCTCCTCGGAAACTTCAGAGCTAGAATCCTCAAATTGTTAGTCTAAAGTAGGCCCATATTGAGAAAATAAAACAAATAAATTAGTGGTTGAGTCATTCATTGGAAATACCTGTGGTGGGATGAAATCTATTTCATGATAAAAGGGATCCAAACCTATCTCTTCACCCATAGTGGAAGTCCCAACTGCCTCTTGTGGAACCTCTAAGGCATGGTTAGCTAATGAAACCTCCTCAATCTTCTCCATTGATCTTATGATCCCATCCACCTCTATTGAGGTCTCAGTTCCCTCATCTAATACAAATGAAAATTATATGGAAACCATATCCAACATAGCCTCCCATGTCTTTCAAACATCTTGCACAATTTTTTCCTCACCAAGTAAGGATTCATTTCCAGCTGTTGGATCACGTATAAACTCTATGATAGAATTTACCACTGAATCCACATAATATAGCACCACTACCTGATCCATCAAAAACCCATTCCATTTAAGGAATGGTCTTAGTGTAACCTTAAAATTGCACATTTTCAATTGGTCGTACCACCAAAACCTCCAAGAACAACTCCACTTGGAGAGTGAAACCTGATGTCTCAACCTCAACCTCTGGCAGCATCGACATAGATGTTGATGCCAAAAGCTAATCCCCTAAAATATTTAAACTAATTTTTTTTATTTATTTAGTAAAATTTATGAAATAAATGAATAAGATGAAATAATGTACCATTGGTATTAGAAATCCCCCCCATCATTCCTCTCCTAAGTCGTAGATGCCTCTTTGGATTGAAGTTGGCTACATAAGGCTGAAAATCCAAGAGAGTCCCCAAGATCACCCATTCAAGGGTTGAGGCAGCCTCTCCATCATATTTAGGTTCTCATTATCCTCACCAAATTTCGTGTTCTCTATCCACTACACAATTAATATAAGATCTAGACAACCCTTTTGTGGTTTGGGAGCTTCCGAAGGACACGGTATTAAAGTGTTTACCTAGTCGATGGTAGAGAATTCTTCCATAGGAGTGTCCAGGTATGAGAAACTCCATTTAGAATCATCCTAATATTCATTTATGGGTTCAATAACATCTAAATCATTTTCTAAGAGATATAAAGAGGCGTTCACCCACTATAACACCTTCACTCAGGTGTTTAGTGAATTCATAGTGCCCTAGGAATGAAAAATATCCTCTAACTCTCTTTTTGATTGCACCATATCATCTCATGGAATGTGGAAACTAACCCTTCAATTAAACATATTAGAGAGGAGTAACCTCTCTAAATAGATATGATTAAATATTTCATTGAGGGGTTCTATCACCCTAAATAGCCCTCGATTCTCCCAGGTGTTTAGATCGACCGCATTGCAGGGGATATCCCGAAGGAGAAGTCGCTTCCTCAGACCTGGGAAAAACAACCTTCAAACTGCCCCATAAGGTTGTCCTTCATTCTAGGATTTCATTCCTAGAACCATTGACCTTTATGTTTATCCACTCCTTATATCCACCACCTCTTCCAAGATAGGGATTACTGCCTAAATAGTCATTTCCCTACCAACCAGACCCACCTAGCCTATAAATCACGCTCCCAGCGACACTTGTTCTCAACCAAATGGTTTACGGGACTCTCTGTTGTCAGATAATTTGGTTTGGTTCCTTATAATATCAGAGTAATAATCTATCTCCCAACATAGTTCATAATTGTGGGTGAAACATTAAGAAGCAGTATGTGGTAGAAACTCATAACACCTTTTTTGACTTTTCAGATGAACATGCATTAGATTTTCCTCAGGACTGAAGGTTTCAAATCCAGGCACAAAAATTTTCACACCTTTGACGAAAAAATATGAGAATCTAAACTTCCATGTGAATAAATGTGGGTTTTATTGATAATAAACACAGCGTAGTCAACCCTCACCACTAGTAAAAATCCTTGGAAGGCTAGGAGGAATGACCATTTCTGAATAGTCCCCATGAAATAATTATATGTTGCCCTTATTAGAAGAGGTAACATGTGAAACAAAAATGATATCTACTAAAAACCCAATTTTATCATATCTAATGAACTGATTTAAGAGGGTGACTCTAAAAAATGTATAGAATCACTGACTGAAATTTTTTTCTAGGAGAATAGATGGGGTTTGGATATTTGTATCCCCCCATGTGTGCAGTGATTAAACTGTAAAAAAAGTGGATGGGACATCAAATATAGAGTTGATTCATCACTAGGTTAATTTGAATGAACACCTTTTATGGATTATCCACTATCATAAAATAAAGGATGATGAAATGACACATTTCTAACATCAAACTCATGATGATGGTCCTCATATGCTACCCCATGTGGGAAGCCCTCATCAGGAGAATCTTTCGATTGATGATCATGATAGATAACCAATCCACCATGACCATAGGATCCTCAAGATACACATTTTAACCCCATATATTTTATTGGATAAACTTTAGATTCCTCTAATAGTAATTCTTCATTCCCCACAGAAATTAACAAGGGAATTTATGTAGCCCCCAGAGTAGCATATCCACCAGTTCATTCCATAAATAGTAGAACCACTACATGAATAAAATATCCACCATCCCCTTATTGTTCTCATCATAAACTTGAGCTAAATGTTGAAACAACCTTGTATGGGAGGGTATCCAATTTTGGTCCTCCCACATGTTCCATATAGGGATGAATTTTTTGTAAATCAAACCATAGATATAATCTCAACAATCTAGGAATGATTTCAGAAGCTGATTCCAGCCTCTTAAAGGTGTAGATGGAATGAGTTGGTCTCTGGTTCCCATCTTATTAGAATATATAGTTTTATATCTAGGTAGTGGTATAAATTGATCTATGAATCCCATGACCCATTTTAGTGGCCAACCTACTCCATCTCAGACTTAAACTCCCAACAAAACATGAATAAAAAATAATACTGGGCCCAAGAACCATTATAATTTCCTCACTATCCCATGTCCCACCTCTCAGTGTACCCCTTGAGTGGGTCCCCCAAACCAACCTTGAGAATAACCTTGTAATTTAGGTGGATATCTCTTCCTCCAATGTATACACATCGATTTCATTGGCATGGTTACAAAGTGTTTTCATGGATTAGTATGCATGGTCCTTCAAAATGTGACCTATAGTAGCCCTAGGTGGCCAGTTATTTCCTGTAATGTTTATGAACCAATATCATGGTTCGTCTTAGCTCACATCAGGGATGATTACATCTTAACTCATCCCAAATCCATAAATCAACAACCTCTTGAAATGAGGTTAATCCTAATAAGAAACCTTTAGCAGTTTACTGGTTGATTCAATGTATGAGTCACATCAGATACTCTTCCTAATCATTAGCATCCTGATGATCATTTACTGATCAGTGTATGTAGTTTTGGAAACATTCCTGAGACATAGAAGGTTCTCTGAGACTGTTTCACAGATCTCTTATTGTGTAGGTCAAGTTTATGGTGGCCATCTCATGGAGGTTATTTTCACAGAGAACTATTGTCAAATGTAAGGTCTTGCTAGTTTCGAGTTTTATGAGTGATGATTATTAGAAAAAAAATTACTTGCGATGATTATTATTATTTTGAATAAATAACTCATGATTTTCTTTATGTGAGATGCTTCTGGTCACTCTAAAGTCCCTTTGTGCTATTTATAGTCATACAAAAAACTATGGTACAGTAATAATTATAACGATAGGAATTCAAGAACGAGATTCATGAATTATAGATAATTGAAATTTTTTTGTAGGATTCACTTAGAATCTAACACTACTTTACCATATAAGATTAAATATTGGGGGAGGGGGGATATCTGAAATTTAAATTTCATTAGAAATTATCAAGGAATGAATGACCAATTCAGAGAAAATTTCATATCTTGAATTTGATGCCACATAAATAGTACCCTAATCGGGCAGCCACATAGCCTCAACCATGATTCCCCATACGCCAGATGCTACTAAATATCAGTGAGAATATATGGTTTTCACGTACGGATACTATTCCCTCAAGTCAAAGTATTATAGTGTCACAATCAATAGATAAATAAATAGAGGATTAATTTAATCAATTGAAATGACAGTGAAAGGATGTAAAAAATACTAGACCAGTAATCCTTCATAATGGAAGCATGATATAAACATCCAAATACTAAATAATAATCAAAATAAGTAAAAGTAATCATGTTAAAAAGTTTAAATTATAAAATTTCTATTAAAAAAACATGTTTAAATGGTAGAAATAAATTAAGCAATACATTATATAGAAAGGGAAAAAATGTATAGATCTATCCATGCATCATAATATCCAACATTTTCATCCAATACCTTCATCCTACCCCATGTCATGAAAAAATTCACACATTCATAAGAGGATGATTCCCTTTAACTACACCTGTAGGAATATTGTCCACATGGACACCATCATCCTCTTACATAGAGTGTGGGATTAAATAAGTAGTCCCCCTCCTATTATGTCTACAAATATATGGTCTGTGTGAATAACGTGGATGTTGGTAGATATAATTTTGAAAATATGTAATAATAAATGTAAATGGGTTTTCTCTAGTTACTGAATGAAATCTAGGTTGACACCACATACTTCATCCCATGTTGTAATATATCTAAATTGGTAACCAAGGGATGAAATTCCAAATATCACAAGAGTATGGGATGTCATGTTAAGTATCACAATATAGGGTCACCACTCATAGTATCATAGTTTTGGATATCTATACCTATTTTGATATGAATATGGGATTCCATTCCCATCATCATATTATAGGGAGTCCATGCCCTGAATCATAGAAATAGGTGCATCATTATAAATATTATAGAAATAGGGGATGCATTTCACAGTATCAGAAAAGTAGGGGACAACATTACTAGTATTATAGAAATTAGGGAATCAATGCCCAGTATCATAGAAATAGGGTACTCCATGACTAAATGTATTGATAATATACACAAGCTTCATCATTCCAATTTACCATAATTATAGAGGGTCACCATGCCCATTACAATTCACAATTTAAGTATCAAACATATAGGCTTTACAACTATAGACCTTCCTTTTTTCAAGGGTGTAACAATTTTTTATTTTATTTGATATGTGGTCTTACCAATCACATTTAATTAAATTAATTAAAATTTATAACAGAGATAACCATTCTATTCCACTATAGTCATCCATTCTCAATATGATATCATCATTTTCATGTAAATACAAACACACCCGTTGTTGTTTTGGATATAACTCCTTGAAGGACAATTAAGAATATTGAGGGAAGAACCAAAGGGATGGTTCACTATAAGGTGGATGCGCTTAGTATGAATTAGATTAAAACATGTCATTATGTTCTAATTATGGAAACCAATTTAAGATATATTTAATATAGGAGAAACACATAGTGAAATTCACATGTAGAACATATCACATATTATAAGACATCATGACATGAACCGATAAATACTTGATCAATTACCTTGAGCCGGTAGGAAATTCTTTATCTGATCTCTACCATTTGTTTGACCTAGATTGAGGGAAAATGGAAGAATAGATTAAACCCTTAAAAATATCGTATTTGAGCCTTCATCATGATATCATCATTTTGGGAATAAAAATGATGAACACAAAAAATAATTGAATAAAATACTAGTGGATATCCAATGAGATGAACCAATATCAAATTGAAGTCTATATGGTTGAGATATTAATGATCCTTGGTCATCAAAATCTGGGATCTTAACTGTAGAAGAAATGTCACTTGATGCTGTAATTTATAAAAAAAGGAGAGAGGAAGATTTTAAATATATTTTAAGGTAAATTTTACAATTTTTAATAAAATATTTGGGTGACATTGTTTGGTTGCATGGTTAGACAAACTATGCACCAAACAAGCACTAACAATGCACCTCACACAGTATAAGGGGGGACCCTACATGGTATCATGGGCATGGTTTTCAAAACCATGCACAAACCATGTGATCCATCTCCTCAAAAAATATACATACCAACCACACAGGTATGAGGCCCTATGCGCACAGTTATCAAAACTCATGCACCCAGATTTCCCCTATGAAAATACCTACATGGTTATACAAAACTATTAAGAGTGGATCACATGGTTTATACGTATCATTTGGACCAGTGTATTTTTTCACCAATCGAGGTTATGTGCTCCAAACAACCCTAAAACCTCATTGTAACATCCACAAACATATTTGGCATCCATATGTGGTAAAAGAGTGTTGGACTAATATATAAAGGACTCATACCTTATATAAAAACCATGTTCTTATATTATTATCCCTTAAAGTAACTCTCTCCAAGTACACCTTCCAAGGGTGGTAAAATGATGTCTAAGAATTAATCCATCCACAAAACATGTCCATTGGCCATATGATACCAAGTCCCATCTTTTACCGAGTCGTGCTTCAATAACAACCATACTAAATAAAAAATCTATCTGCATAGAGACTTTATCCCCCAATTAATAAAAAAACATAGGATAAATATCAAAAGAACCATAATCAATTATCTCCACATACTTAGGATAAAATTTATGAGATAAATAAGTATGATAACAGTGATGTTATGAATTTGGAAGACTGTGTTCTTGGTAAATACTTTTGAGGGAATATCAATTGATAGGATACTGGCCTAACTCACTCTAAAATCTCAAATAGCCTTATTTAACAAGGTGAAATATTCCCTTTCCATCGTACCTATCTATTCCCATGTGTAGGTGATAACTATATGAAATCATGAAAAAAAACCTTGAAATATGGAGGACATCAAAAATGATTAATAAGAGATTTATATCTATACAAATCAGAGGAAAAATACTTCCAGAATATCTAAACCTTCTCCAAAGTACCCTAAACATTATGATGACCTAGTATCAACGATTATCCTCCCTCTAACCAACACAAGGATGAATAGAACAACCTATTATATAGGATGTTATAAGGATCCATCTGTATCGTCACCTAAAAGATGTAATTGTAAGAGAAACATATGGAAGGTATATTCTTCTACCAAGAACAAATGAAATGATGGAATCTTTCTAAAAAGAATTTCTTTTAAAACATGAATATTATGTTCTGACTGGCCTCTAGTCTGAGGGTGAAAAGCTATTCCTATATGCACCTGTGTACCCATTGATCTTTATAACACCTTATCAAACCAATAAGTTAAAAGAGAATATTTATTTGAAATGATAGTAATGGGGCCCCTATGTAACCTAATGATTTCATAGGAATACAATCCTCCATGTTACTCAAAAAATAAAATATCTCATATGGGATGGAAGTGGGATACAATCATTATTGGATCCATGACTACCCAAACTATGTCACTTCCTTATGGAAACCATGGTAATATGATGATATAATCCATAACAGCGTCCTCCAATTTTCATTCTCAGATCAGAAATTAATTTAATATGCTAATTTGTCACTGGTTCTCTTCATTAACCTATTGAAACAAGGAACAAAAAGTGATAAATATTGCTATATTATGTCTCGTCCTTGGGAACCAATACTATCAGTTCATATAACCATACATCTTGGAGATAACCTCGTGATCGAGACGCTATAATAAATGTGACTCACACATTTACTCCCCTTTTATATTTCTAGGAACCAAGATATAATGGTGAATATATAAGATGTTTTCATCATCGATAGTTCAATCCATAGGTGGGTCATCCTTTGTAATACCTTTATGTAGGTCTAGGCCCTCATGATCTAAAACTTTACACATCATCAACTTCTATTGATGTGAAGTTTTCACTAATAGTGATTCAAGTACAATATATCCCCAATGGTCCTTCACCTCTATATGCATATCATAAAATATATCTATAACCATCCACTCACTACTGGCCCCCTAAACTACCTTTGTATGAGTCCTCATGGAAAGAACATCGAGATTGAAATTTTATTTACCAAGCATATACGTATGCTTAATGTCAAAGGACTGTGTATTTTCAACACATCTTCACTTTTATAGATTCATGTCTCATTGTGTGAAAATATACCTATGTAACTAATGGTCTATTAAAACCACAAAAAACTCTCTTAATAGGTTCTTCTGTCAAGAATTTAGGTGTTAATAATAAATACCAAATTGAGATCATGCATCAGGTAATGCTTCTCATGAGACCATAGATTACATGGACCATATGAAATTAATCGACAATCCTACATCATAACTACTCCTTTACCAATACCTTCTGTAAAAAAATATATTTTATAGATTCATCAAAAATCTCGAGGAATTAGGAGTGGTGGTGAAGTCAATATCCCACTCAACTCTTGAAATGATGTTTCACATGATTAAGACCATATAAACTTCACTCCCTTCTTAGTAAATAATGTATGATGTGATGTTAAGAGTAATAATTTATATTTAAAATGCATGTAGTAATTATCCATTACCATGAAATATAGGGATGCAAAATACATTCACAGGATGCTCCCTTGTACCCATAACTCTCACGTTCTTTGGGTAATCAAAAACTACTAACTCTTAGATTATATGATTCAAGAAGTGAACATTATTGATCGATGAGTTGTATATACCTGTCATTGAGTACATTTGTTGGTCTCCCATTATATTAAAAATTATTTCAAGATTATTTACATGAAAACTTCGAGTAAACAAATACACCAAGAATTCATTCATAAAGATAGCTATGATGGAATCCAAGTAGGGATAGAAAACACTATTCATTAAAGACTAGCAGATGGAAGTAATGTTTGTAAGTCTGAATACATCACGTGATTCTCATATAATTTGTACCAACTATAGAAATCTATATATCAAATATCTCTTTGCCTGCATCAAACCTGATGATAACTTGATATCAGGTAGATCCATGAGAACACCAGGACTCTTCTATGCAGGTCAAAAATATCATATATATGAGGTATAAGATATTGGGTTTTCACTGTAATCCGATTTGTCTTCTGGTAATCTATTCAAAGCCTGAGTATTCAATTTTATTCTGTGTGGAAAGACTAGCGAACCTCATGAAGATGTTTTGGTCCATATAAAACCCATGTCCTCTAACTCCTGTAGTTTCATCTTGAGCTTTATAAACCCAGTTTTATAGAAATTGTAATGATGAATGGATAAAACTGATGCTCCATGAACAATTCTTATAGTAAAAAATACTTATCTTTCATCATAGGACTAAAATGTAATTAGAGAAAATATAACTAAATAGATCGGCTATAAGAGGGAACTCATATGGATGTAGTCCCAAATCATCCATGTATTGGATATCAATCTAGGTGGTCACTCCACCAATCACAAGATGATTTGGTCCATCGCTAAATAATTGGACTTCTCAATCACACTTGGGAAGGTATTTTCCTCCCTTTTGTGATTTAAATGACACCATATGTTGATAAAAATACATGTTGGCATTACAAGGAACCAAATAGTCTATCTTGAAAATGAAATCAATGAAAGTTATCATGAGGATGAAGAGGTCCCATAATTAATGATGGATTACTACCCTAGGAGGATAGACCTTTCACTTGTTTATACTCTACGTACATATACCCAAAGGCATATATATCATCATAACTCCACCTGAGAGAAGAACCCCAAGAACATGTCTCTCTAAAAAATGCACAAAAATGATGGAAAGTGATTCCCTAGAATCAAATTATGAGGAAATGGTAACAGAGGATACTACAATAGTACCAAAAATAGTATGTGGCTCATAAACATTCTCCTTTATTATAGGTTGTACTGGATAAATTTTGTATGATACCTGGTGCTGTGTACCACCTTGAATACCTAGAGTGGGTATACTCTATTAAGGACATGTTTTAGATGCCAGGATAATGTGACCAAGAACTCCTCTTCTGCATTTATAGCCTATATTAATCTATATACCTTTCTTGTGATGTTCTATTCACCCAGCTCATGATGGTGGAACTTGCACAAATTGTCCCCCACTCAGTACATATGGGGAATTCATAAAGATATATTGTATATTCCCCAATCCACCATAGTCTCAACACTATATAGGGTTTATAGGACATTGGATCCACTATTTTCAAGGCATCCCACATTGGGGAATAACCAAACAACTATCATTAGGTGTCCCATAAATGTTTCTACTCACACATGATGTCTCGGATCATCACTTCCAACCACTAGCTGAACCACAACCATGTTTGTGTTCAAACCACCATGAATCACAGCGTCTACTTCCCACCCGATTCTTCTTGGTGATAAGAGTATAGTTTATTATATCTGAAACAATGTTAAAAATGAAAATTCTCAGGTGAAAAAAATATGTTTCCTTAGGCCATTCCCCAATTGTATTTCTTTCACTCATTCACTATTCATATAGAGTGACACCAAGCATTCAGGCTCTGTGAAATGAGTTGAATATTTTAAAACTATCATATATAAGAGCTATAGGTTCATGAATTCCCTATTATGATATTTTGATAGGGTAATAAGGATCAAATAATAAAATTACCCCAATTGGAAATCACTCTATGTAAATTTTTGATACTAACCCAGCATGTTTGAAATATACCAACACTGCTAGCGGGATCCTAAAAGAATATTAGTTTAGAGTTTTAATATCCTCTTAGGAGGCATCATTAGATGATCTAATATATAGATAATCGTATTTTTCAATTTTTCTATTGAATGTGGTCTACCATCTGCTAAAATCATGGGAAGATGCTGCTGTTGGAAATGCCGCATAAGCTCTCCCATAGAAGGTGAAGAGAGTGAACCTCACTATATAGTATGAATCAAACATAGAACATATCCATAAAACTAAGAATCATTTCATTAATCAGAAATAATAAGAGGTTACATAGGAGGAAATACTGGATGTATCACTCACGAATTAAATCCCACCACCTCCAAAGCATGTTCATCACCACACTTTTAGCATACTAACAGAGGATGTCAGGGCTGCATTGTTCTTAATTGAAAAACACAACCCTAGATATGATTTCATCATGATAAAATCATAGATATATAAATAATATATGTATAACATATCCTATGAAACATTCACACCCCAATGGCAGCATAAATAGTCAGATCTTAGAAATAAAAAAATTTATATAGATCAAAAGAGATGATACCTACCACCCACTATTAAGGGCGGTGTTGGGTTGTGCTATGTGTTTTTTTAATTTCAATTTAATTTAATTTATATATGTATTACATTTCAATTTTTCTTTTTTTTATTAACTAAATGGTTCACCACATCTTCTTTATAATTTCTTATACAACTTATGAACTGAAAAATGCTATCCACATTATCCAATCCATTACATGTTCTAATCCTTGTGACCAATGATCCAAGACTCAAAGTTCTATAATTGACTTCATCGTGTGTTTATTGTACCATATGTAGGAAAATACAATAATTTTATATAATGAACTCTAAGTATCAGTTATGTTTCTTGAAAACCTAAATAAAACATCACCTCATTATAATTTATATCACAAAGACACATACAATAGTGTAATTCAGTCAAAACACTCATAACTGTCATAGGAAATGAATTTGGTTCTAACATGTGAATTTGGTTCTAACATGTGATTATGTTCTAATAAGAGAAACTAATTGAAGAAAAATTAAATTTTCGGGAAACTCCTAATGAAATCGACATGTGGAAAATATTATATTTTATAAAACATCAAGAAATGAAGGGATAAATACTAGACCACCATCCATGAGATCTTTTACTCTTCTCATCCAATATCATCTCTTCGTATGGCCTAGATCAAGAGAAATAGAAAGACCATATAAATGACCTAAAAATACGTCATATGAGACTACATCAATATAATTCCATTGTGGGAATGAGAAATGATGAATTGAAGAAAAGTATTGGAGAAAATACCAATGGATATCCAATTATACAAATATAGAAAGAATTAGTGTATAAATGGAGATGTATTTATGATCCATAGATATTCTAAGGTGGGAGATCAATGAGGGAAGAACCCCAATGCATGTTGGAAATGAGGAAAATAGGAGAGAGGTGGAGGTTGATTTGAATTTTAATGAAAATTTTGTAAATTTTATTGAAATATTTGGGTTATAGGGTTTTGTTGCACAATTGGACAAATTATGCACCAACCATGCACCTACCATCGCTTAAATAGGGTACCCACCTAGTTTAATACTCACAGTTTTCCAAACTGTGTGAAACCCATGTGATCCGATTTTGATAAAAATTGGAGACTAACCCCATGGGAGTGAATTCTACTGTGCACTGTTAGGGAAAACTATGTTTTTAGATTTGAATTTTTTATCTATTCTGGGTATCTTTATATATTAAGTATAACTCTTTTTTAGACCTAATACAGATTCTAAATGATTTCATAATTGATTAATTGAAGTAAAGGGATTTTTTGGAGATCATAATGCCAACTGGTGGGGAAAAACATTGGATCAAATATATAATAGAAACTGTACTTCCCCTCCTACATGGTCTCTCATAATTTTGTGGGAATTGATATTGGGATGAATCAGGACACATATTTTTCTAAAACCCTATGTCAGGTGATTCATGCTTGTGAGAAATGTACGTAGTTTATAGCTGACGCTATTTGTAGGGTTGGCACAAAATTTCCCTAACTGTTATTTTCTACATTTCATGTTCCTATACATGTTAGTGATAGATACTGATTTGACGCATGGGTTTTCCAACTATTGCACAAATCCACGAACCTATATTTTTTCACTATAGGAAAATGGAATATCTGCGATGGGCGATTTGTGATGGGACCCCATCGCAAAAGACCTTTTACAATGGGGCTCTGTCGCAAAAGACCTTTAGGGATGGGGCTCCATCACAAATCGCCCGTCACAGAAAACGGCATCACAAATAGTTGTTTTTGCGGTGGTCCCGTCACAAAAATAGTATTTGCGATGGTATTTTTCCCCCTTCACAAATGGTTTTTCATTTTTATATAAAAAAGGTATTTGTGAGGGGCGGTCGCAGATATATTAGTTGCAACGTGTTTCAAACTCGTCCCAAATGAGAAATTTAAAAAATATTTGTGACATAAGTATTTGCGACTGACCGTCGCAGAAATAGTTTTTATGATGGGTATTCTTCCCGTCGCAAATGAGATAGTAAAAAAATATTTTAAGATGGGACACCCCGTCGCAAATATTGTCGCAAATACTAAAAAAATTAAAAAAAAATAAAATAATTAATACAAATCATATAATATTATATATAAAAAATTATAATATTAATAATATAAGAAAATTATATTATTGTTAATTATTCCCTAATTATATTTTGTTGTTTCCTAATTTTTTTTAATTGTTTCCTAATTGTTTTTAATTGTTTCTTAATTATTTTTAATTTTTTCCTATTTATTTTTTATTTTTTCTTTATCCTTTTTAATTGTTTCCTAATTCTTTTTTATTGTTTTATAATTTTTTTAATTGTTTCCTAATTTTTTAAATTATTTCTTAATTGTTTTTAATTGTTTCCTAATTATTTTTAATTGTTTCCTAATTATTTTATATTGTTTCATAATTATTTTAAAATATTTTTTAATTATTTTTAATTGTTTCTTAAATATTTTTAATTGTTTCATACTTATTTTTAATTGTTTCTTAATTAATTTTAATTGTTTCCTAATTATTTATAATTGTTTCCTAATTATTTTTAATTTTTTTTGTAATTATTTTTAATTATTTACTAATTATTTTTATTGGTTTCCTAATTATTTTCCATTTTTTAGTTTTATTTGTTTCGTAATTATTTTTAATTATTTCCCTATTATTTTTAATTTCTAATTTTTATTGTTTCCTAATTAAGTTTAATTTTTTATTTTTAATTGTTTCCAAAATATTTTTAATTGTTTCCTAATTATTTTTAATTGTTTCCTATTTATTTTTAATTGTTTCCTAATTATTCTTTATTGTTTTCTAATTATTTTAATTTTTTCTGAATTATTTTAATTGTTTCCTATTAATTCTAATTGTTTCCTTATTATTTTAATTAATCTAAATATTTCCAATCAATTAAATATAATTATTTCCTAATTATTTGATAATTATTTTAAATAAATATAATTAAATATAATTATTTGATAATTATTTGATAATTATATAATTATTTCTAATTAAATGTAACTATTTCTAATTATTTATAAATAAATATATTTATTTCTAATTATTACCAAAACATCCCCGGGGAGTGTCGAACCAAGAGTGCAGCAAGGCCCGTTATCGTGTATCAGGTTACCCCGAGTCATGCTCGAAACACCTTGTCATAGTTTTCACTCCTAGGTACGTCTATGCCAGAGCCACCTTTACTTGTTCGTATCCAGACAAGGATTATTTGGTACAACCACAATCTAATTATACTATATAGCAAAAAAACATTCTATTAAAAAAATTAAAATAAACAATTAAAAATAAAAATAACAATTAAAAATAAAATAACAATTAAATATATTTTAAAAAATAAAAAAATATAAATACCTTCGATATTTTGAAGCAATTTGTGCCTTATAACTCCATCTCCCCTCTTCCCGTAAGAAAAACGTAAAACAGAAGAATTTTTCTACTTAGAACTGAAAGCTAAAGAGAGAGAGGAAGAGGGATCTGAATGATTTGAAAAAAAACGGGTGTGGGGTATATATAGGTTAGATTATTTGCGATGGTATCCCATCGCAAATAGTATTTACCACTGCTGGGTAGTTGCGATGGGTAGAAGGCAACCGTCGCAAATAGGCTTCCTGCGTTTTGGTGCGCAAACCGCGCCATATCTATTGCGAGGGGTCCTATATTTCCGTCGCAAATAAATGACCATTTGCAACAGTAATATATTTCCGTCGCAAATTCACTTTTCATCGGAGTTTTTGGGACGGGAATAAAGCCCGTCGCAAATAGCCCGTCACAATATTCGGGTTTTCCCGTAGTTTTTGTAGTGAAATAATGAAAATTTCCTTAATGAAATGTTTACCACGACCTTATTTTCCTTTGGATCATTCTAGTTGAATTCAGTTATACCCTTCCTTCTTTTGAGATACCAAACCCACTTTCACTGATTTTGATCCTAGGCTCTAATATAAAATCCAATTCGATCATTGTTCGTCTCTTTGGATGTGCATCATTATGTAATCAATTCCCTTTTATCTGTTCTTATTTTTTTCATTCCCTTGATGATGATATTTAGATGCAGGATAATCTACCCTATTTTCAATTCATTTATCCATTACTAAGATTTATTCTAATCCATGCCAATATAAATTCTCATACTGGATGAGGGGATTCATATGATTTTATGGTAGGTGGTTAATGTCTCACCCCTCATGTCTCACGATTTTATAAACTTTCGTTGTTGTTCACACACTAATTTCATCTAGGGTTACTGATCAAATTAATTTCAATTGGTTATATTTATAATTATTATATTCTATATTTTATTGGATACATTTTTAGTTCTATAGAAAATGTTTGACGACTACGTTCTCTCCACCCCATGTAGGGTGTTTTCTTATTTATTCCCATTGTGGTTTATAATGTTCGTCTGCCCCACCATTTTGGTGTGAAATGTCTTGACCCTATTAATGGTAAGACTATACACAATAAAACGAAATAAAAATTTAAATGGTAAACCTTATATATGATAATTTCATTTTACCCTTCAATGGTAAGTGATTAAATATAAAAAAAATTATCAAATGTAATTGGAAACTATATTATATATATCACATGGCCTATTTAAATGTTACTAAATTATTTTGTCTCGTTTATGTACCTCCCATTAGCATTTATAATGAATGGAATAGGAGTGAATCCAATGAATTGATTGTGAATTAATGGAACTAACAAATGATAGCATGCATATATATTCCTTTTCACACCAATGAAATGGAAATATATTGACCCAAATGTCTTATTAAATGGCTTGATTGTAACATGGCCAAACATATTAAGTGAATGTACTACAAGATTCTTCCTTCATAGGGACCTATTAATTGTTATAGGATTGTTCATACTCGAGATAGATAGGGATTCGTGAGGGAATTCATTTAGCACATGTGGACGCCATTCAAATTTATAACTGCTGATTAGAAAGGGTGTTACCCACCATGGAACCTGATATTGTTCGACATGTGGATTCCTGGTATTAAACCATAGGATCCCTCAATTAACATTATTATATTCCTCGGGTACACTCTTTGAAAACTGTATAGATTCTATAGAAATGAGGTCCTTTTTTTAACACTTGGGAATAATAAATGCGTATCTTGTTTTACCTCAGAGGAATTTCATGGACTCAGTTGAACTCATATTTCAGTGGAATTCCACGGGCAATTCCCTTGGGATTATACATAGATCCCTTTATATAGGCTATATAATATTACCCACTCTGATCGACCAATGAGGTCACAGATTTCTCAGTTATTTCCTTGGATTCTATTTTTTATTATAATCATTACTTGATTCCTTTTTATAACTTGTTTCATCATCATTATTATTATAACAATTACAAGATGAATTTTTATACCATGGATCCTTTATTATTATTATCCTGACATGATGTCAGTTCAGTTTATACCTCACATGAATTATTTTTATAACATCGACCATAATTAATAAATGGAATTGTTACATGTTTAGAAACTAGTTTAGGCTGAAGAAGGTACTTTCATTTCTACATTACATTACTTATTTACTTTACTATATTCATTAATTCTCTCTATTTTAGTTTATATTAAACATAAATGATATTATAGAAACCATTGGTGGTGGAATACATAGATATACCTCACATTCTATATGGGACTCCATTGGCACCCAGACAGATTACAAGTATTCATGGGTTGACAAAGGGAAGAATCCTTCCTTGGACCCCTGATATTACCTAAATGCATTAAGATAGAGATTGGTAGAAGATGAATTAGCTAGAGCTTTGGATGTTGTGAAAGTTTTTGGATTCTATTTTTCTCTATTTTTTTTAGTACCACTTCCTCATACCTTGTATACTCGTTTTCAAGTTTTATAGACACATGAAATTCACTATCATTAACATATTATTATTAATATCCATTACTTATGTTATTTATTATTTCCATCGTATTTAACTATTTCACTAGTATGTTATTTATCAATTTTGTTTCACAATTTTAATGAGAAAATATTCTCCCCACAGACACATCGTTGGCCCTCGCCACGGGTCAGTGTGCTCTTGTGATTGGGGAGAGGTGCTTGAGGCCATGTGGCAAACTAGGCTCGGGGCACCATTGACTCGAACCCATGATTGGTATGTAACAATGTGGTATTCGATATTTAAATTATTAATTTACTATTTGGAGATAATATACAAGATATTTGGATTTTTTTAACTTTTTTATACTCTTTTATTTGTCGTAGTTATCCCATGATTTGGGTAAATGTAGAGTTTCTTGAATAAGAAATTTTTTTAAATATTATTTCATAAAACAATTGATATCCTTTCACCATAGGGTAAAACATATGTTATTAAAGGGTTATGATTATTACTATTTTTATGGAGCATTAAAATTCATACTTGGTCCAATGATATTTTGTGAAAGGATAATTGTCACATGCATGATTGTACATGCCCTAAATTTTCATTCCATGCATATCCCATACCATATGAGTGAATTTAATTTCATGTATTTTCCTATATTGCATGTTATTTTTGATCGATACTTTTATATATATATATTTATATAGGTATTTGTATTCTTCTCTTTGGATTTTATTGAGTGATATCTAATTTCAGTTCTTGAGTTATTTGTGCCCTTTTGGGATTGAATGGGTAGTATACTGAGTCAATCCATCACATATAAACCATTATGTTCTGAGACTGAATGTATATGCAGTTAATTGAATATTAAATGGGTGTTAATTTAATTATTGGTTATATGGGAACAAATTCACTGGGAATGACATTCCATTTTAATCATAATTTTATATTAATTTATAAAAAAATGCATGTTCAAAAAATTTGATATAAAAATGAATGGATTCCAGTAAATAATTATGCTAGGAGATTTTTATCCATATATCTTCTAGAAACCCTATAAATTCAACTCAATGACTTAACAATATGTGGCATCCTATGTGGATGTTAGGGTGTTGAAAATTTGTATGTTAGTATTTATTTTTATATTTTCTTATTGTCGTTATTTTATGAGTTCTTAAATCATAATATAAGGAGATTGTTTGAATATTTAGGCCTATGGAACCAAGATATCCCCGAATCATGTGCGTGGAGGGTGGAACGACCATGCTCCAGGTGTGATGGTCCCTGATCCACCAACATCACCGCCAACAATGAGATATGATGCACTGCCTATTATACCTAATTTGGGCACTAACACTTTTGTTCCTGATAGTATCCTATGCCATATGAATTCTATGAAAGGTTCCCTATTAAAATAACCAACAATGGAAAATTTTACATATGAGTTATAAAAGTAGCATCATACCAAATCTTAGGGGATAATAGTCTAAATGATATTGATTCATGGTTGGAGGCCACCGTATCTATCATTGAGAATATGTTGATGCCTCTAGAGAAGATGACCATGATTTCCACCTACAAGGTGTGTGATTCAACTAAGAACTATTGGGATGTGATTACTTAATCTCTTAATTATCAAGACATGGTCTTGGATTATTATTAGACTTCTTTCTATGATCTCTTTTTTCCTCAAAGACAGAGGGCTAACCGCGTGAGAGAATTCATGCATGTACATAATGGATTCTATGTTAGTAATGTATTATTCAGGAAGATTTATTTTGTAACAATACATTTCAATGCTTATAGACAGTGCTAATATTTCACATGGTAGACTCTTTGAAAACAGGCTCGAGTCTGCAATCTATACATCGGTGAACATTTCTTTACTATCGAATGTCACTACGATTATCAATTAGTCTATTATCATTTAGGGTAACTCAATGGAAGGGGATAGTACTAGAAATAAATGATCAGTTTTGAGGAATGATTTTTCTTCTTCTGGTAGCAGGAAGCGTTCTTTCACGGTTTCACATAAATATATTGGCAGTCATTGTAACCACATTTAATACTTTATTGTATGCCATTTTTGTGGATGATAGGGATGTAAATAGCCTCAATGAGATAGAGTCACGATGCAGTGTCATTTTGTGGTCATATGGGGGAATATGAAGATATTCCGTAAGACCATTCTAGACACTTTGTATTGAATAGGATCCACACAATCTCTACCTTCAAGGGAAGGTTCTTTTTCACCGCATTAGGAGGGTAGTTTGAGTTCCATCGACCGGAATGGCGGAGGAGGATTTCATGAACGCAATATCTAGACTTTCGATAGTCAATTATTTTAGAGCTGTCATACTGGGGTTACTACAGCTATAACACATGGCCATGGATTAGTTCAATTGCATGCATTACAACCAATACCCGATGATAATATTGCAAGAATGTCCAATTTTTTAGGTTCTATTCTAGTAGCCTACCCTATAGTAAATTATTTATTTGATACATGTCCTTCACACTCCTCCAACTCTTTATCTATTGTGGAATGTATTTGGAAAGAGGATCAGTATTAATATGGTGATTCTACCCACGATACATCATTAAGACTATGGTTAGAGGGAATATTTTAATGCAGGGACTGTCATCTTGGGGTAGGTTGTTACCCTTACTTGTGGGATCTCTTTGTTCTCGATATGAGTAGCTTTCATTTCATTCTCAGGATGGATTGGTTGGTCTTGTATCACACATTTTTAGAAAGTTATCAGTGCATGGTATCATTCACATCACTAGAGGGAAGTAGTTATCTACAAAAGGGTGAGAGATATGTCAATGTATGTATAGAATTATAAGAGCTGTATGGTATAGATGGAGGGACCACACAAATTTCTAGTCTATTAATAGTGGACTAGGGACTACATCTATCAAACATTCCTCCCATAGTAGTTAATTTCAGGGACATATTTCCCAAAAGTTAATTTTTTGCCTCCAGATATAGAGATAGAATTTACAATTGATCTCATTTGGGGATCATATCCCATGTCCATTCCGTAATATGAGATGTAACCTGCTATGATCTTGGAACTCATGTATATGTTGGAGGATTTTGAGGGAAAATGTTTTATACATCCTATCACTTTTTATTGGGTTGAACACATGATATTTTCCAAGAAGTTGAATGGGAACCTTCATTTGGGCATGGATTCTATATGGCTGAACAAAATTATAATAATAAATCAGTATTTGTTACCTTAGATAGATGACATATTAGACTATAAATGAGGAGATATAGTGTTTTATAAGATAAAATTTAGTTCAAGATATCATTAGGAGAGATTCAGAAAAACTAACATACCATGTTCCTATTTTTCTTATTAGGTATGGTCTGTATGAGTGTTTTATTATGACATTCATTCTTACAAAATATCCTTTCCCATTAATTACTTTGATGAATAGGGTGTTTGAGCTCTATCTGGATTCTCTTATCATGGTATTTTTTATTTATATATATGTTTGTTCTCACAATCATGGTGAGCATGATAATAACCTTAATATTATTTTAAATACACTAATGGGGAATCAAATTCATGACATGCATTCTATGTTCCCCTTCTAGATCAACAAAGATCACTTATCGGGTCATATTATCTCATAGTTAAGAGTATCTATAGACACAGAGAAGATGAGTGTTATGGTTTCATGGGAGAAGCCCAAGAACATGTCTGGAATAAGGTGCTTCTTATGTATGGATTGTTATTATTATTATTTCATAAATTACAGCTCATGACATAGTTCACCTCTTATTGGTATTACATAGATGGGTGTCATGTTCATGTGGTTAGAATAGTGTGATAAATACTATTTGGATCTAAATGGATGGATCGTTTTAGAATCGATTTTGAATCTTCTAGATCATAGAAGAGGCTATATTATGTTCTGTGATTTATCTGACATCGATCAAGGTTAGGTAATGATGTAGTAGCAAAAATGTTTTTTCATTCATATCATAGTAGTTGATTTTTCATGAGAGAAATTTCTTTATTCGTGACATTGGTGTATAAGTAGTTTTCCATTACTTACATAGATGGAGACACTATATGATGGTTGAGAACATTTTTATGTATACATACCATAAGTGACTAAAATATATATTTTCATTGCGTTAATTGAATCTTATAAAATGAATATGGGTCAAATATCTCCAGACAATTGATTATTAGAATGACTATATTCCAATAAATGGATATGCCTTAGCAAATGCACTATGATGGAAAATTCACGTAGAATCCATATTGGAAACCCGTGAGGATTGAAAATTGATGGCCCACTTCTATGATCTATATATGGAGTTTTATGACAGGGAAACATATCTTTATCATGTATTCTTGTCAGTTACCTCTTCACTCATTGAGAGGGTTAGTGTATGTATTTTTTAGATCCTGGGGGGTCAGTTATCTAGGAGAATATTGTTTGATATAATCCACATTAATATTGGTATATGGATTTATATAATAACCTATGTATTAATGGACACGTTTTGGATACTAAAATTATGATAGAGGATATCATGAAAGAGACCCATACTTTTTAGTGAGAATTTCATCTAGGAATTAGCATGATGTATTATGATATGAGACCCCATTATTAGTGGCCAAGAATGACATGTATGATAGTAGGTTGTATCACAAGGTTTTATATCTATAGATGTAGGAGGAGCACTAATGACCCGTAAGCTTGTTACATCTGCTTCCAATCCTAGAATCGAAATGGAAAGATGTTTCCAAGGAATTTGATGTTGGATTACAGAGGTATCCTAGAGGTAGAAAAGAGGTTTGGTTATTCATGGACAGATTGATGAATGTATCCCAATTCCTTCTAATCCAATAGACTTTTTTAGTTAATGATTTGGGATATTTTATTTTTGTTAAATCATCGGACTACACGAGGTCTATCATACTATAATTTCAGATGGTGATGACTTATTCACATCATAGTTCTAAAAGATATTGACAAAGGATGTGGTTACAAAAGTTCTTTTGAGTGTAGACTTCCACCCTCATACTGATGACTAGATGGAATGGACAATAATGGTTTTAGAGGACATTTTCCTAGCATGAATCTTTGATTGATGTGGTTTTTGGGAGAACCATATCCCTATCATTGAGTTATCCTAAAATAATAGTTTTTGGAGACAAATAAAATTTATCTTTTTGTGGACATATATGGTAGGCCACATCATTCAACCCTATGATTGTTAGTGGCATGTGATGAAATGTTACTAGTTCCTCATCTCATGTAAGATTCAACAGAGCATGTTCAAAAAATAGGATTTTTATGCATACTACATAGTCTAGAATGAAATAGTATGTCAATTGCTGTTGATGACCTATAATGATTGGTGTTCGTTATTTATTCCTATTTTTATTAAAAAGTATTTATAAAGGATAGATATAGAAGCAAGGAATGTTTCCTCCCTATTAGATTGGTCCATTTGATATTCTTGAGATAGTCATTCGAGTCGCATATATGTTGTTTATATCTTATAGTTACTATTCCAATCACAAAATTTTCCATGTCCTCTGGATTCACTGTTACCATAGAGACCCATGTCATAAATTTGATCTCAATGTGGTTATGTTAGATGACTATTATTTATTTGAGGAGTATCTTATATGCATCATTGAACAGAGCATGAAGTCTCTTTGTGGACAATCATTCTTTATAGTATGGTCGTTATGGATGTTTGAATGAGAACAAGATGAAACTTGACAGTGGTGGGCCAACGTACATTCGTAGTGGTAAAATTTGAATGAAAATAGTGTTTTCCTCCCTTGGAATGTGAACTCAGGAATGAGTTCCTTTAAGGATCAATGACAGAAAGAAAACAATTTTTATCTCAGTTATGGATACTTATAAATTTGGTATAATTCCTTGTTTTGGACTTTATACTAATGAATAATGAGTTCACCAAAAATTATGGGTTGAAAGAGGCTAGTTCAGAGCTCTAAACCATGGATAGTTGAGAAAAACACAAGGCCACATAGTCAGTAGAAACCAAGCGAACCCCCCCCCCCCCCCACCCCATGGTCTCTCCAAACCGCATGGGGATGGATAGTGTGGTGAATTAGACAAAATGGTTTTCCATATCAATGAGAAAGGTAAAGTAAAACTATGATAAATGTATGTAGGATTTATTAGAGTTTATTCACATGGTTTTCACACAATTTCAATAATAGTGTAGACTAATCATTTGGGTTTCCTTGAAAGGTTGTGAGATTTTCACTTCTGTCATAAGTCCTTTCAAACTATGTGGCCAAAATATGCGCATATTTTTTTTGGGTTGAAACTATAAAGATATCCTTAATGAAAAGTATAACACACCCTTCTACCACCTTATATAATTCTATTGTACAACAAGCTTCCTTTTCTCCATTTTGAGCATCGTAACCCACTTACAGAGCCTCTGATCATAATCTCTAATATGAAGTTTGATTTGATCCCCATTCATCATGTTGGATTATCATCAGTAAGAAATCAATTTGTTTTCCATTTAATCATTCTTATTTCACTCTATGATTTTCTTTAGTTGTAGGCTCATATTCCCCATGTTCTGTGTATCGATCTGTTCTTTATATTTCATATGATTTAGTCCAAAAAGGCTAATAATAGATGAGGGGAGTCAAACGAGCTTAATGACGATCGTCTATGACTCATACCTCTAATATCCCCATTTTATAAAAATTCATTTTTGTCTGTTCACATATTTTATTGGGTGATTATTATTATATTCATGCACCTTTCTTACATTCATCATGATCATATTATAGAGATTGTTTCGTAATTCTTAATCATGTTGTTGGAGATTGATACCCCAACACTCTCAACACCAAGTATGGTGTTCCCAAATTTAAGCATTTAGTGGTTTCCCAAGTTCATTTTTTCCATAATTTGGGTGTGCAATAGCTTGAACCTGTTAATGGTATGCCCATAAATAATAAATTGATTTATGAATTGTAGTGTTTAGCCTTAAATATATTAACTCCACTTTACCATTCTATGGTAAGTGCTTCAATATAATAAAAAAATCAAAAAATTATTTAGAAATTATATCATATATCACACATGTAATATTTAAATTTAATTAAATAATTTGGTTTTATTATTGTAGCACTTATCGCTAGGTTGATCCCAATGAATGGATTATATCAAAAAATAAGTAATAAATGGTTGCATCCCTGGATATACCTTGTCACACTAATGAAAGGGAAAAACATGAAACAAATGACTTATTAAGTGTTAGGATTAGTACATGGCCTAAATTATAAAATGAGTAAATTATATGGTGATATTTAATATGTAATTATTCATTATTATAGGAGTATAGAGACTCGTTCTAGCCTTGTATTCATGGAGGAATTTCTTGAGCACTCGTGGATGCCATTC
Source organism: Viscum album (assembly GCA_963277665.1). Classification (NCBI taxonomy): domain Eukaryota; kingdom Viridiplantae; phylum Streptophyta; class Magnoliopsida; order Santalales; family Viscaceae; genus Viscum; species Viscum album. The sequence continues at coordinate 662,805,100 of OY728141.1, forward strand.
CAATTCAGGGATGCCAATTTCCTAAGGTGATACCAGAATGGAACATGATAGTTGTATACTTGTTGATGTCCATTAAAACACTAATCGATCCCTATATTATAATTATAGTATTCTGTGGATTCACTCCATGGTTCTGGAGTTATTTCTACATATATAAGGCACCTTGGCTACAACCTTGAGTCCCGTCAATGATTATCCTGTTTTACCATTGATGAATTCCTTAGAAATAGTTGGATTCTATTTCAATGTAATACATTGCGATATTCACCTTGGATTAAATGAAGACACCTTTATCTAGGATATATATTATGACTATGTTAGTTATACTCTTAAGGTCAAGGATTGATCGGTTATTACATTGGATCCTCATTATTATTATCATCATTTTAGGATTCATTATTATATAATAGATCCTATTAACTATCATCATTATTAAATGATGCCTTATTATACCTCAGATCATTTATAATTATTATCATAAAATTATTTTAGTGATGTTGATACCTCACATGGCATATTATTATAAATTGGATCATGATTAATTAATGAAATGGATACTTTTTCAGACACCTGCTGAGGCTGAAGAAGGAACTTGGGTATTTACATAACCATACTAATTTACTTCTATATATGCATTCATAAAAAATTCATTAGTTTATATTATAGATACATTAGGATATATTTTTCATTTTTGGATTCCTACTATGATTTTCCGCAAACAATGTTTTGGACACTATTGGATCATTCGAAGATTACATGTATGCAGGTGTTGAAAAAGGAAAGTTTCCACTATGGAAAATTGATATTTCATGCATTAATTATGATAGAGATTCAAATAATATAATAGATATGGATATTAAGATGATTTCATAGTGTTTTTATTCCTCTTTTTCTTATTTTTTATTCTACTTCTTCCAGATGCATTGTAATCAAATTTTCCAATTTTGTAGACACATGAAATAAAATATAATCATCATTTGTGTATTAAATTTTAGTGATTATATTATTATTTTTTCTATCAAGTTTCACTTTTTACAGAATATAATATTAATATTTTATGCGAAAATTGGTTAATTATGGAATATTATCCCCACAGATACACCCTAGGCCCTCACTACTAGTTGGTAGCGTTTGGATTTCGGGGAGATGCACCCGAGGCCATGTGGCCAACAAAACTCAGGTAACAATTGAGTGGAACCCAGGTTTAGGATGCCACATGTGTACCATATTTTACCCTCTCAGATAACCAAAAGGATTATAGGAAGCCATGATGATTGGCTCACATGGATTATACTAACCATGATGCCTCGTGTATTTTTTTAACCGATAGGGCTTCCAAGCTCCAAACAAGCCTCAAACACCACTATAACTTCTACAAGTTGATTAGTAATCCATATTTGGCCAAAAAACATGTTATATTAAAATATTAAGGATTCATAAATCATATTAAAATAGATTTATTACATAGAATATGTGCGATAATGCCACAAAAATCTATATAAGGGTCTAGATTCATGAAGGGCATAACCATATTGAATGGGTTGGGCTCATGAAAGTACCTATCATGTGGAGTGTTGATGGTAACATATGCATATCATCAATAACCAGATGAAAATATCATTTCACAAGAGTATAAAGGTTTTACGATTACCTCTTTGTTGAATCATTTAGCTTCACAAAGCCTCATCCCCTTGCGAAGGTCCAAAAGTATTTTGAAATGCCCTTATATTCGTGAAACTCACAACCCCACATGTATTGGGACTATAAATAGTTGAAGTTAGTTCCCTAAAAATATATTCTTGTGTACCATTTTGAAGCTCATGTTAATTAATTTTTAATATCAATAGACACATAGTCATATCATTAGTGTTATTTTATATAACAGAGTATTTTTGTACTATGTGTAGCTGTCACATTGAAAGTTTGTTGTAGTTCCATGCTGCAATGAGAACTCAAAAGATTCATGATAGTATTTTTAAACCAATATAGTCTATATCTAGATGAAATTATTTGATTCACACAAAGGATTTAGTTTATCAGTGTAGGATACTCCTAGTTCATTGAGGATCGTTCTTACGGTGTACACCCTTGTTATTATCCAGTGTAAGATATTATATAAAAGAGAACTACCAGAAGGTAAAAAACCTTCATTTGCTTCATTTTTGGTCCTATATAATTATTTATTTATTGATCATTAGGATTTTATAATATTAATGAGTGTTCTAAGTCTACTACTTTGATGAATTGATGAAAACCGTGAAAACATATATTTACAATGAGGTTGGATATGATGGGTGTGTCAAGCGCCACATTTAATTATTGAAAAATTAGATAATTTATTTGTCCCATATTTATTCCAAAATATATAGATATTCTATGACCATTTATAGAAATTATATAGCCTAAATAAATCAATGTCCATGGTGTTCTATACATACAGTCAATTTCAAGGAAGTCAATGAAAGAGTCATTGAGCGTATAGGTTGATGACACTAGCATGAAAAATGATTGATTATAGATATCATGATAAAGGGATTATATTACTATGTATTAAGTCATATGAGGTATTATGTCATTCCATGATTAATTTATTTTTCTATGGGTGCATTGGTGTGTTTTTTGACGCTAACTATGTACTCAAGGATTCTTTTCCTAATGCCACTCAGAAAGAGGCCTAGTTGGTCACACAATATGTGTATCCAAAATATCGGTAAAATAATATATATTTATATATTATTTAACACGTTTAATGAATATTTTTCTATGATTTAGTTTAATAATTATTCATGTTTGATTGATCGTATATATTCTATCTCCAGTTATTCAAGAGAATATTTTGATTGTAGCATATTTAATAAATATTTAGTTTTATTTAGTGAATATAATATTTATTTATTTATTGGTGAATAATGAATTCATATTTTGTTATTAAATAAATAGTCATTATTCCAGGACCTATAAATATTAATGATGAATGGAAGACCATGTGTAATGGTCCAGTGAGAAATAATATATATAATTAATATTATTTGAATAACTAATATTTGATTTTAATTCACATGTTTTGAGAATGTCAAGATATATTTATGTTATTATGGTTATATACATGGGGTTGTAAAAGGATTATATAAATAATAATGGTCAATTAATTAATTATTTTTTTCTAAACCCAGAATTATATAAACATCCTTATATTATTTTCATTAGGGGAAATTCAATTGTGTTTTGCACAATGATATCAAGATAGAATCCTTTTCATGAAAAAGAAACCCCCCTAATCAAGAAATCTCCCTTGAATGGATATGGATCATTTTCCACGTTCCACTCTTGAGTCTAGAGACATCAATATAAATAAACTGGGTGTGATTTTTGGGACAATAAAATGGGGACAACCAAAGAAAAAAAGATCTATCATTCTAGCACAAGGAGATTTCTAAGACAACATTTGAATGCTCATGGAACATGTGTTGATAACTAATATAGCGAATCTAATCTTGATTACTAAAATAAATGTGTAGTGAGATTTAAATCTATATTCAGATCCAACAATGAAGAAATAATTTCAAAATAAGATAATTCTAAAATTTATTCAATTATTTATATATATTATATGATGACCAAGTTATTATTTTATAATGTTAATTTATTGGGTATATTATTTAATTCAATTTCATTGAACATGATATTTATTATTATTTAAATCATAGATTAATCATCGATCATGAAAAAAATGAAATGTTGGGCATGGCACATCTGATGCTTCTACTGCGCATTAAACAATGAATTTGTTTCATAGGGGTCACATAATTAATTATAATTATTTAAATATAATTGATTGGATTATGCATTTATTAGTGGGCTTCCATTAATGTTTAATCATTCATCGACCATAATTTAGAGATCTATTTTATTTCTCAATTTCTTAAAAATAATAAAATCCTTTTTTTATAAGTGAAATGAAATAAAAAATATCATCTGGATGATATGAGAAATATCGATAGATAATACAAGGGTACACGCCATGTAACCCATAGGTACACACCATGTTCAAGTGTTTAATATACCAATAATTAATTAATAAGTAATTCATATAGTGTGACTTTTTAATTATATTGTAAATATAATTATACACCATTTTTTGACTGGGATATCCTAGCGCATGGTCATATGGAGTACATACCGTGTATCTTCTATACACGACATGTATTCCATTAATCACATACGGGCAATGTATCTTCTTACAAGACATACTTGATAGGTGGTAATATAAATTAGAGACAAAATCTCTTTTATCCCATTTACAAGCTTTCTAATCCCAAATTTTCTTGCAATGGTATCATGCCATGTCCATAGGTGTGTTCCACAGATAGACGATGATAAAAATACACATCACGTATCATAAATGTACACACCGTGATTTTTTTTGAAAATATACATAATTGGAAATTATGTTATTTTACTATGAAAACCTTATCAACATTTTCTTTTGTTTGGTCATTATGTTTATATGACACATAATGTTATGGATATATATATATATAATTGTTTGATTTATTTTTTTCATAATGTTCATATCTATATATAATATATAATTCATATTAAATTTATTACATTATACGCACTATAGTATACCATGTAATAAAAATAGCATGTAAACCATGTGTTCATTATGTTGATAGAACATGTCTTGAAATTAAGTTATTATGTTGTGTATTTCACATGTCATAAGAGTAAACTCTATATGAGTATAATAATGTGTTTGGATGTTCTGACATGTACTCATTGTGTATCCCCCAATGTAAATTTTTTAAAAATTCATCATTAAATTTATATAAATTTATTTAATTTTTTTAATATTTGTGATATAAGGGAATATAAAATAAAAATTTTATGAGAATTAATTTAATAGAATATATATAATTTATTCGATTGCGATTTTTGGTAAATAAGAAAGATTACAATTGTTTTTTAATTTTGGAGAATTTTTATTTTATTGAATTTATGTGGATGATTATGATTCTAAAAAATATTTTTTATGGTATTGGATTCATTTCATTTACTATTAAATTAACTTCTTCGACTATGGGTAATCTCTCATGTCATTATGAATGGGCATGCATGCCTAGGGATTCATTTATGTTAACTACATAACCAATATTTTAGTTCCCCTAATCTAGATATGAGTAAATGAATATGTAATGGATGGTGCTCCCAATATAGTATATGATGTTCAATATTGTACCTAAGGAAATCCAATAAACGAGAGATACATAGGTTTAATGTTGGAAATATTCTAAAAGAACCATTAACGATTCAAGGTATTTTTTCCCAAGGATGATAATTAGTTTATCATCCACTATAAAATCATAACATTTTTAAAAGATCATGATCACAAATAACTATTATTTAATTTATTAAATTTTTTATGGTTCTTTCATTATTCTTTTTTCATGATAACATAAATAATTTATTAAAAAGAATTCAAAACAGAAAAAAATGAATTGGATTATGGATAAATATTATCTATGATATATTTAGTCACTTATGTATATCCAAATCATTTAGAAATGTAGGTAATAAAGATGATTATTTGGATTTTATGAATAATGATTAAATGAAAAATTATATGTATTAATTTAGTATTTCCTTCCACGACTTCCATTAAAACCAAACCGTAGTTCAAAAATGATTTACCAACAAATTTTGGGGGTTTTTAATTATTTGGTAATTCTAATAATATTTTCTTCATTAACGAAACATTTTTCACATCACGGGTTGGCATCCAAATTTAAAAATCATGCAACTGAGAGTAAAACATTTTAGAACTAAAATTTAATGATTTTTGGATTTGTGAGTCCACTCAACAGATCATGGAACTATGAGTTAATGTAGTTGGAATTTTTAATGCCTACCTATATCCATTAATTTTTCTTGAACGACAAAATTTTGGGTGTTGAGAAGTCGAATATAGATCCCTTCCTGTATAATGTATAATAAATATGATATTTTGATGTTGACGGTGAGGGATATTGGGTTTTGATAAAGGAGTTGGAGATTAAAAATTATAATAATATTTATTTTTATAAATTTTAACAGATAAAGTTCAAAAACATTTTCAACTTATTTTTTATACAGAACAATAAATATTACCTCAATCATATCCTAATGACCCATACTTGAGAAGGATTACCATCTCAGCACCACATATTTATATGAATGGAAATGGTGATTACACATTATCCAACACCATGAATGAATTTTGTATATTCTGGAAGAACCTATTTTTAATGTGTATCATATTGAGTATAGTGAGTAAGATTTATTTCCCGATGATATTTTTTTTACTAATTTACAGATGTTAAATGCTTCATGCTTTCATCCATGAACAATGTCATTTTGAAGAAACATGAAGATATTGATTTGTAGAGCATGATTTCTCACCATCATTATATTTATCAGGAGAGGGTGAGAGAATATGGATATGATATCTCTAATGCTCTTATTAATATTAATTTTAGTGAGTCGACACCATCCATTACTCATGTAGTCATACATATTGGAAACATTGAACACATGGACATCATAGGGATTAAATTTCGGAATGATTTCCGCTTAGATAATATACATTCCACACTACCCAATACCAATTCTATTTTTACTCTAAATTATTACCTAAGAAATAAATAAAAGAGTTTTTTTGGATATTTTAATAATAATTATCCATGTGGATAAGAAATTGGGGAGTGTGACAATTTTGGTCCTTACTGTGAATAGGAAAAGGAATAATAATGATAAGGGGCCCAAGACTCATAAAAATTCTAAAGATCTGAAGAACCTTCCTTCCAAGGAGGGGAAGATCCATATGTTGTGTAATAAAATGGAAGATGTATGTTTTCCATGTGTAAATAAAGTCCACTAGAAGTGGAAATAATCCCAAAATCAAGGGGAATCTAATTGTGCATTTTTTTATCAAATGTAATATTTTAATATCTACACATTGGGTATTAGATACATAATGTGGCACTAATATTTTTGTTCAAATATCGGAACCAAAAATATTCTAAAGGATTTATAATGGACATGTGGATTTGTGAGATGTCAATGGTGTGAGTCTATCTAACCTAGCCATCTGTGACTACTACTTTTCATTTACAACATTAATGATATTGGTTTTAATAGATTTTAATATGTACAAACTATTACCAAGAATATAATTTCTCTATCAAGTGTAGATACTGATTGTTTTATTTTCTTGTTTCGAAATAAATGATTTTTTTATAAATACAATATATATTATTGAATGGTTCATTTAAATAATATTATTTATATAATAAAATATGAAAACCATATATTGGTAATAGATAAAAAATCATGTTCACACAAATCATATAAAAACCATCTATGGAATTACCATATTGGTCATTTAAATGAGAACACTGGGAAAAATCTCAATCAGTATTGTTTCTATTACTCCTTTGAGGTAAAAACATTTGAAAGATGTAATGATTATTTTTAAGAAAAATTATTGAACCTACATTTTGTTGTTAGGGTGAAAGGGAAACATAACTTTTATGGTACACCATGATGAGTGTAGACCATTTATATTAGAATATAGAGTTGGGTATTCATACAATAGAACTATAACTAATGAATTTAGTAGATATATCTATATATACATGATAATATTTTTGTCAAAATACCTTAAAAATCAATGAATTCAAGAATAAAGTAGAGAATAAATTTGGAATGAAGACAAGAAATCATTAAACAGATCAATGTGGTGAATATATTAAGCAATAGTTCATCGAATTTTTAGGGTATTTTCGGATTCTATGTCAACTCAATAAACCGTACACACTACAATCGAATTATTTTAGAGAAATTAGAAACTATAAATTTCCCAAAATGGTATGGTTGATGAAAATTCATGAAGACATTCATTATTCTATTGGTGAAATGCATTAAAAACTGTGTCATACAAACTATGATGGGTACAAAATAATGTGGAAGAAGAATTATATTTTAGTTTTTGAGGGTAAATAAATATTTTATATCACATAAAAATGTATGGCGTTGAGTGGTATTTTTTAGGGCCTTATCAGCCAACAAAATGGCGCCCACAGGTCTAAAGTGTTTCATTATAGGGTATCCAAAGGAAAAAATTGGAACTATATTTACAACCCATCAAAGATGAATGTTTTTAGCTCCAGAAAATAAACCATTATTGAAAGGTATAATTCCCTCAAAACATATTGTGGGTTAATGGTTTAGTTTTATGAAATTAATTCTCATGTTACAAATTTCTAGTAACAGAAACATTACATAGGTGCTAGTAAAAAGAAGTAATTCTTGAAACTCAATTATTATTTTGGATAACAATGGATGAAACAAAACCATAGATATATAATTATATAGATTCTGAAAATGATGAATCATTATTATATTATAATTATGAACCTCTATCATACATAGAGGTAGTAGAGAGATCTGAAGCTGTAAGATGGAAAGAATCAATGAATTCTGAAATGAATTCAATGAATCATAACCATATTTGTGTTCTGGTCATTATGCCACTTGATGTAAATACTATAAGTTTGAAAGGGATATTCAAGAGAAAAATGGAAATGTAAGGAAAATTAAACACCTATAAACCAAGTACAATAGCTATAGTTTTTAAACTACATCAATTAATTGAATATGATGAAACATTTTAACACATTCCAAGTTTAAATATTTCAAAAATAATAAATTTAATAGAATCTAACCATGACTATGAAATTTGGTAGATTGATGTAAAAACAAAATAATATAATGGAAAACCTTCACGAAGATGTCTACATGACACAACCAGAAGGGTTTGAGACTCCTAGTGATTCCAATAGAATTTTCAATATTATGATATTCATTTTTTGATTTAAGAAATCTTCAAGAACATGGAACATTCGATTCAATGATGATATAAAATATTTGTTCTCATTAATCATAAATTTGTTCCAGGTGTTTACAAATGATTTAGGGAAAATGTGACCACAATCATTACTGTATATGCTGTTGAAATATTACTTATTCTATATTAAAAACATGTCGTACTATCTTTGAAGGACTAGTTAGACACGTATTTTTCCATGATCTACAAATGGGATGTAGCTTATATTAAACGGATCATGACCATTAATAATATATCCATGAGTATTACTCAAATATGTTAAAGTACACATGTTAACGAAATATTATATTGATTTAGTATGGATAAATCCAAGAGGATATTATTTCCAATGTAACAAGGTATACATAATTCTATGAATGTATGTCCTCAGATAGAATATTGGAAAGAGAGAATTCGTATGATCCCATACTCATCGGGGATATGATAAATAATGTATTCCACATTATCTACTAGAAATTATGCTTCTTATTCATTTCTAATGGTCGGCAGATATCAGGAATATATAGGAGAACCACATTGGTTGGTTGTTAAGGCTATCCTTAACTATCCAAGAAAGAAAAAGGATATGATCATGGTGTATGAAAGAGATGAGGATATCATAATTAGGTTTTATAATGATGCTATTTTTAAAAATATAAAAATGATCTGATGTTATATAGATGATAGGTTTTTTTTATCAATATCAGAGATCTGAGATGGAAGGGTTTCAAGTATCTATATGTCTTTGATTTTGAAGTGGAGTCAGATTATATAGCAGTTTATGATGCATCCATGGAAGATATGTGGATATGAAATGTTATCTAGGATATTTATGTGGTACTTATAATTAAATAAAATATAAAATTTTATAGCGATAATATTTCAACGACAACAATTTCATAATATCCAAGTTCACACCAACAAAAAAAGAATATACATAATAATTATCTCCCACTAAGGGATTTTTATCATATGAATTATGTTTCAGTATGTTTAGTTCCTATAGTAGAAAACATTATGGACACCTTGACTAAATGCATATCTAAGAAAAATCATGAGTACCATGTGACACCTAGTCAACTGAACATAGTTTGCAGTTTACTCTTGTAAAAGTGGGTGTTTTTTGGAGTTGGTACCGTAAAACAAAATTTTTTGTAATTATGATAACCATCATTACTTTTTTGAATATCAATAAACTACTTATCTCATCAATACTATTCTTCTTTACAACATAGTATGTAATAATTCCCTAAGAGTTGTTTTTATACTAGAAGGTCATAACTGTTCATTCATATGATGATAACCCAAAAGTACTATAATGGTATCTTATGAATACATATGTTAAATATCAAGATGAAAGAATTTTAGGGACCAAAATGATTCATAACATTATGGGTGTTCAATAATAGTACATTGAGTCCCCTTCTCAGGAAGTACACTATAGGTAATATTCCTTTTAATATATTATGAGAATGAGACCTACCATAAGGAAATTCACATTTATATGTAACAATGGATGTTAATATCATTTTATGTGTGTATGTATCCATATACATTAATATTATTATTAATGAGTTATTTAAATAATATAATATTACGTATTTATGTAAATCACGATGACATATGTTCATGAAAATGTAGGATATATTGGGTGCGTCCCGAGTAATTTTTTTTGATGAATAATGAAATGAACAAATTTAACCTATGCTCATTAATAAAATATGATATCTCATGCCCTCTAATTGAAAAGGTAATTCCTAAATTAATAAATGGTTATTGTTTTTTTATAAACAAGTCTTATTTAGGGAATTTGAACGTAAGGGACATCAAGAACATTGGTTGATGACACCAGCATGCAATCTGTGATATTAGAGATATCACAATAAAGGGATTATATTACATAGAAATAATTTCAATGTGGTATTATTTCATTTTCAAATTAAATTATTTATCTAGGGGTTCCTGGACGTTTTTATAGATAGTGACTTGGGACATTTGGATGCTTCTCCTAATGCCATAAAGAAAGAGGTCTAGAGGTTCACACACTATGTGTATCTGAAATCATAGTTGAATATTAAATAATAATATATTATATAACAAGGTTAATGAATATTATTTTAAATTTTTTTTAATAATTATTTATTATTTCATGATCACATATATTATGTCACCAGTTATTCGATATAATATTATGTGAGATGAACATTTAGGGAATATTTATTTTCTAATTTGTTAATATAATATTTAATTATTTATTGGTGAATGATGTAGTGATATTTATATATTAAATAATTAATTATTATTTAAGGTATGAAAGATATTACGGAGGAATGGTGAACTATGCTTAATTTTCAATAGAAAGGTAATATATATATATATATAGAATATTATTTGAATAAATAATATATATTTTTAATTTAAGACTTTAGATATAATCAATAAATTATAATAATAATAATATGATAGACATGGGGTTCCATGAGGGGTAAATATATAATTAAGGGTACATTTAAAAATATTTATTTATAACCCTATATTTATATAAACTAAATTATATTATTTTTCATTATATTTAATTAGTTTGTGTTGTTCACAATGACATCTAAAGAGAATAATCATAAGACCTAGAGAGATCCCTCTCCAAGAAAACTCCTAAGAATATAGTGAAATATTCTTCCACCTTATGCCTCATGTATAGAGATATCAAGATTATTTCTTTGTAAGTGATTATTAGGGAGATCAAATGTGATCGATGTATGTGATAGGACCTAACATGCTAGCACTAAGAGATTCCTATTATGAAATTTGTAGATTCAATCAAAACTTGTGGGAAAATAATCATTGATCATGGTGAAAATAATATTTGGGAAAGACCCATATGATTCATCTACAATTATTGGACCTATATAAACACCCCATAAATTGTGACTTTTTAGGGGCATGATATTTCATCTTCCTAAATATTATACGACCACATGATACTACAGATATTTGTGAGTGAAATAAATAGTAGATCCTTCAAGTTATCTATTCTCAAGAAATCATTTCTTATAGGTTATTTAGAACATCATCCTATAGTGGATATGATTTTTGGAAGAATCTTTCTATTCATAGATGAAGAAATACCCTTAAGGCACATTGGTTTTCATGAGACATATGACATTCATAAATCCTACCCCATGGGAACTAAGAATTTTCCCTGAGGGATGCTTATCTCAATTTCATGAAGAATAATCCTTTTTAATACCCCTAACAACTATGATTCCCCTCAAAACCACCAAATCCCTCTCCAAGAATCCCATACCTTTTCAAAGCACCTCATCTGGTCCTCTCCATGGTGCCCCCATTCTTATGATCCCCTCCCACTAGAATCAACTGCATAGGTCCCCCATACCAATTCAGGTTTGGATTATTCACACCATGAATTCTTTAATGTGCAATTCCACCCACTCCCGTGTCATTACACATTTCTCTATGTGTGGTATGGGCCTATATACTACCAGTTTCTTCTCACCCTTGATACCCTTATTTTCATTCAAATATAATCATAATCACTATAACCTTGCGCTTCCTGAAGGAAACTCTTCCATAGTAGTGACAACTACATTTCTAACCCAGAATAATATGACTAGTGGTCACATAATCCTAAGGGTGTAATCATTAAGTTATAATGAACACATGTCTCTGTGGGGATTTTATTAGAACAATCCACCCATCATGACACAATCCACCTCCATGTGTGATCCATGATGACATTTGGGTTGCATGATAAAAAAATACCCTGTTCCACATCCTAGAAATACTACATTAAAATTCATGACAATTTCCTCATAACATGATGTAAAAAATAGATTCAACCTATCTGATGAACTAATGTTTCCCTATATATAATTTTCAAGAGGTGGCCACATACTTTTTATTCTATGTGATAAATCCATTATTTTCCATGTATGAATTACTTGGGATGACTCACAACCTAATATCTTGTTTGATAAACATAGGATTCTCTATTAATGATAATCACGGGATGCCACATTCTCCACCACTATTTGATGAATGTCCACACCTGGGGATGAAACTCCCACACATGGGAAGAATCCATGTGTAAGCCCCGAATAATATCTCCCCACCACGGGATGAAACCCTTACCCTAGTAATCATCCATATACAATACCCACACCATTCCCCAATGAATGATTCTATTGAAAAGGGAAAATTCCCTACATAATCTAGACACCAGTCTTTATAGTCACTCATCCACGTCTTGAGCATCATTACCACACCATATTAAACTAAATTGATTGGTCCAATCATAGAAAAGTAAACTATAGCATAGAAAAATGTGGGGTCTTATTCATATATCAATGAATGATAATGTAGAACACATCCTTTAGGTTCATTGTTGAAAACCATAAAATCATCATAAAAAATATTCCCTCCCATGGATACATTCCATCGATTCATCTCAATAAGAAATTATGATCCATCCCACAAGATGATAATCTAATCCCTCAATCTGCCTCAATAAAATGTTTTTTATATAATCCCAATGTGGAATATTTTTTCTTTTAGAGTATCCCTTAATCCATTTAAATAATATGTTCTGATTCATCTTCACAAAACTGTAAACTTGTGCCTTGATCAATATCAATAGGATGTTATGGTCTATAATACTGGTCTAAAATCATTCTTCCTTAGGACACAACCCATTGATCCCTATAATAAAAATTTCTTATCAATCTACACAAGATGTTTAACATAGTCCTTGATATATAATCCCTACCCCATTAAATAATAATGGGATCAATGTTGTAAAATCCTAATAAGTCAATTTTACATGGACATAACTACCTCATGACCAACAATGGATTACTTGGGTTCCACCACAAAGAGGCTTCGTATGATACAAAATCTCAAAAAGGATAAGGATTTACAGGTTCCCAATATACCCAATTTCAATAAATTCCATGTAATTCCCTACATTAATACTCACACAAACTGAATGAATATACCATATAAAAATATTATTAGTATAATTAACCAGTGTCCACATTGATATGGAACTGGGAATGAGTTACATGAACATGACATAATCTGTAAGGGTGACTTGAACTTGGAAAAAACATCATAGGAGGTATCCATGGAATTATAAACTAAAATTCCATCATTCCATATATATTAAATATTATATGTATAGTATAATGTGATAAAATATTCCCACATTCCGAAATATACGATACATGGTAATTGGAATGATGTATGACATCCTATAGACAGCTGGGCATCATTGTGCCCTTGTGAAAGCATGAAAAACAATTAATATATTTTATTTATTATCTACCTCCACTTTATATTTTTTATCATTTCACATAGGGATAATATTTGGTCAATATTTTAATGAATTTGCAGCTATGTACAAAAACATTATGATTATATTATTTTCAATATATTAATAATATATTTATATAGATTTTATTATTATTTTCTCAGAGACATGGTAATGAGGGTATGGTCTCACCATTATTAAAGATCACACACTCACTACTAATTGAAGGGATATTGTGTATGGGAATGCATGAATGAGTTCAATTGACTCTCCATCATTGACTTTGTGGTTTGGGATAGGGCATTAAAAAATGGTATCAGAGAAAACAATTCATCTGTTCTTTTTAACTAACCTGGTAATAGAATAAATGAGATAGCTATATGGGACCTAGGTGGTAGAGATTCCATGTTTATTACCATCTCATTTATAACGAAACTTTGAGTTAACATTTACGATATTAATATTATAATTTTATGTATTTTCGAGTGTATTCATGCATTATGAGTAGGAATGTAAGACCACAAAAACGATATATACACAATCTTCTTTAGTATATTAGATATTTAATTTAATACCATGAATTATGTTATTTTTTTGGGATATATTTTAGTTATATGTTATGATATATATCTATTTATCTTGTTGTTATGATCTATTTATGATTGAATTAAATATTTGATCTTGAGAATGTTGTTATTTTTTGTATATATACGCGACTGTGACTAACATGGACAGATGAAAAAACATGGTTTGTTCTATGATGGATATATGTTGGGTTATTATTAAACTCACAGGGAATCATTATTTATCTCATGGCCTGATTATGATCTATTTTAATGTTATAAATGTTTATGTTCATTTTATTGATAATTCTACACCCTATAAAACTGATCGGACAACCATGTAATGGGGTTTAGGTACATCTCTTAAAGAATTTTCCCATACACCCTTTATACTACGAAAGAGGGTTATGTAAATAATACATATATATATATATTCTGTTTTATAATATTAAATAGGTCAAATAAAACTGATAATACTTTTACTAATACCATGCTAGTGTGGCGGGGCGCCGAGATCTATGGTCGAATATTCAATAGACTTTTATCTTTAGTATCCACCAACCATCCATGGAATTAGAAGACTCAATGATGTAGTGTAATAGATAGATATAATTGATGTTGTTTTTGACTTCATAGAGACACCTATGTGTAAGAAGGTTATGTTAGATACATTCAATCAACAATGATCTACTAATAGACTGCAGATAATCATGGAAAAATATGGGCAACATGAGGGTCTCCCTTGATAGGTCATCAATGATCTCTTAAATAAGGAATTCATTCCCAAAACGATGAAGGTATATAGATTTAAAGAGTTAATATAGGTATAATAATTTTCCATGATATGTTTTATAATAAAATTAGTGTACAAGTATTATCCACATTGATATGATCTGGGATGAAAATGAGGTATAAAATTCCTGGAAAACTAAGATCGGATATCATCCCAATGCCAACTGTTCGCTATGTAGTTTCAGCCTAGAAACGTAGATTGAGGTTATATATAAGGCCTTGAATATAAAAAATGTTCAAGAGGAATATTGATTAGTTTATTTTGTTCCACCCTTTCATACATTTTTGGGAAGACCTTCTATGGATATGGTGAGTGTCCCCATTAGTATGAGGACGATGAATAATAAGGACATGTATTTGAGTTGTGGAATATAATTTGAGTAAATTATGACATCTTGGGAGCCCTTATATGAAGTCTAATAGTACTTAAACTATTATAAGGTTAGTCATTGTATTATAATATGTATAAAACCCCATACCACATTTTGATGGAGATGTAAGGTGTGGAATCTCCATTAGCTTTTCAATAGCGGTTTGAGGTTTTGGTTTTATAGCAAAGGAGGAAAAAATGATATATAAACGAAGGATCTGGATAACATCCTCAATATTCTATTTAGATGATTTTTACTAAGACAAAATATTATCCTCTATGATATGGTCTTATAGTTGAGTCATGTCATGTTTATTTAGTGGATCGGACTCTAATAGATGTTGGTGAGGGACCGTCTACAGTTTGAGATATGATTATGATCATCTCTACATTATATAATTCAATATTTTATACTATTTTTTCACATTCCTTATATCAACCCATGTAATTTCAAAAAATGAACTATCTGTCAAACAATCCTTTGAGTTGCATTCCCTTGATACACAATTCCATATGAATGTTAGATGTCATTAGTAATTCCCAATGATTCCCTTAGTGAATTCGTGATGGATTATATTTCAAAATTCAATGTGATTCCTAGAATTGATAAGCTAACTAACTTATGAACACAAAATTATTCTACTAGTTATGAGTGTCATTTACATTATTGAAGGTAGATAAGTTTGTGATGATCAATGAGTGGGAACTAGTAACTGGTAGAGTTGGTTCATACGTGAGTAATCGTAGAATTATTTTAATGTAGATTATGGGATTAACTATTTCAGAATTCTCAGTGAAGAATTCCTTCATTTTTCCCCTAGTAATGGATCTCGATTAGAATATCATCATGTATTACTTTATAAGAATTACCCTTGATAATGGAGTGGAAATTGAGGCTGATCTCATGCAAGGTGAACAACACATTTTGATAGCCCTTATTATAGGATTATAGTTGAGTTAAAGGAGATCAATGTACACATCAAGGAATTGTATTTGATGGGGTTCATCATGGAATGTATTTCTCGATGGTTTGTATCTATTTTAATAATAATGATGATTTTACTCATAGAAAATGTTTATATTACTAGAATCAAAACAATGTGATTGTAAAAAGTATATATCAATTGACATGGATTGATGATCTCATTGATTAGTTAAGGAGAGACAGATGGTTTTCCCTAATTAATCTTTAATTTGTCCTTCACATTTTTTTGGTTATAGAGGTGGACATCCCTATAATTTATTTTTAGATAATGTCAGTGATATACTAGTAATTCGTGATTACATTTGATCTAACCAATTTTTCATATTGTTCGCAGACCTTATAAATATGATATTCCACCCATATCATTAAAATTCCATCACGGTGTTCATTAAAGACATCCTATTTTACATAATTACCCTAGAGTAGCATGCTAGAAGTTTTGTCAAATTCCTCAGCAGAATTCAAGTACATCATCATTAATCTATGATATCTAATTGAATATTTTTGATTTAGGAGGTGAAATTATTGTGTCATTTTTTTGTCTAAGATAGGTATCTCCCTGGACCTGTAGAAAGTAGAGGTAGGGATGTCATGGTATTATCCCTAAAAAATGTTTATGATCGAGGGATTCTAGGTTTTAGTATGACAGTAATAGCATTTTATCCAAGAGTTATATTGATTATCACCACATAATTTTGTTTTAATGAAAATGGGTTAATGTTCAAGTGTTAAAAAATATGTGAGTAGGATTTTTTTGTTGAAGAAGAGGATTATAAAATATCTAGTATTAATTCCTTCATAGGAATATATAGGTTATGTTGCATACTGTGATGTGTCAAGAATTGAAATAGAATTGGTATTGATGTTGAGGGATATTCTTTAGGTATATTATGACACCCGTAGTGGAAGTATACTACTCCCAGCGTGGTTCTGGTGGACATGGTCCACACTTTAATGTGTTGGTGACAATATCTCTTCATTGGGATGTTTCTGTCTAAAGGGACCAAAAGTTTATATTCTATATTTTCACACAATGGGACCTCAACATGAGGTATAAGTGTGGGTACAATAAATGAATATTTTTTTACATTGAAATGAAATATGAAATATTTTAGGGTTACATCATTATAATTTCTCATATCTATAAGATTCATAATGATATGGAGCTTTGTGAGTACCCCTTACAGTAAAATTGGTTCTGGATGAACTTATTGGATGATTGAGGATGAATGTTTTCATGTAACAAGGATAAATTACATGTGGTCAACTAATGATCATATCTTATTTAGAATACTAGGTAAAGGATTGGCATGATTCAGACCCTGAATATACTGTGATACACGAATAACTTACTAGTAGGGACTCTATACCTAGATAGTCGTTGCATAATGATGATGTCATACATTTTTAGGGGAGACTTGTAGTAATTTCTTCCATTGAAGAAGATTTTATGAGGTACTTCCATACCTCCATGTTTGTGGTAAATATGGGTGTGACAATGTTGTACTACAACAACATGTGATAGTTCAAGTGTTTAGAGATGGATGAGGACATTGCTAGAATTGTTTCCTGATGACTCACCTTCCAAAGTATAAAGTCTTAGCACCAATTCAATGGTGGGGGTAATCCATGAACATATACTTTTCACCTGTAAGTGATAGAATATCATTCTAGACATTATGGCAGGATTACCTAGGACCTTGGGGAATTGTAAAATTTTTGTGAAGATTTTCGATCAGATGATAAAAGTTCCCAACTTCATACTAACCCAAGAGACTCACACAATGTATGAGATATGAATGATATATTTTCATATGTATTTTTGACTTCATGAACTCCCCTTTAGAATCATATCTAATAGAGACATAAATTTTAGATCATATTTTTGTGGGGCTTATAGATGGTCTTAGGGACTTAGCTATACTTGAGAATAATGTAACATCCCATAATAGATGGAAAGTCCCAGTAGAAGATTCAAATATTGTATGATATATTTTTTTACGTTAGTTATATACTTTTGAAGAGTGTGGGATGATCACTTAGTATTGGTTGAGTTTGTATACAATAATATTTATCAGGATTCATTTCAGATGGAACCTTGTGGGGCTCTTTGTGGCATGCAATGTCATTTACTTGCCACTTGAAATGAGGATGGTGATATAACAGTTATGGGACCTAGTGTGGTACATGAGATATCTGAGAGATTGTAGTTAATTTAGAATACAGTGAGAATAACATAGAATAGATAGTAGTTTTATGCCAACATGTTGGGAAGAGACATATGGAGTGCATTTTAGGTGATTTTTTTTCAAAGAGTGACTCCATAGTTATGAAACCATTGTTTAATGAAGTAGGGGACACTGAAGCTAAAATATGTTAAACCTATTGGGATCATTTTTCAGGCTGAAAAAATTTAATATCACTAAGATAATCTTTCTTACAGATTATCTAAGCATGATATTATTCATTTGTCTCAACTCAGGAGGTAAAATAATAATCCTACACAAGATATTGACTATTAGGATGTTGAGATTGGTGCTAACGCCACACAACAAGAGTACTCAATGAACATGGTAGACCATGGAAAGAAAATTTCATTGTGCATATATGAGACACCAAGTATGGATTCTATGAAATCATGGATCCAGGGGGATAATTTTGATTGATAGGTAGATATTTTGGCTCAATGGACCATGTTTTATGAATATATCCTTTTAAGGTACTTCCAGATGTAGATATGAAAATAAAGGGGTATAATTAAAACTCACACTGTAATACCCCGATATTTTTTGAAATATATTTTTTCTGATTTATATTAATTTTTTATGATCTATTTATTTTTAGAAAATTCTGAATATAGATTTACCTATATGAAAAATAATACGATTGGATTAAGTTTTTTGAAACTCAATGTTAAAAGTTTACTATACGAGACAAGTAGATTAGTTGGAAGTATATGCAACACTATGTTTGGCTTGTGTTAGAGACAATTCTGAGTACATGTGATTTCTTTCGTTACATCAAATTCCGATTTATTCCGAACAATAATATATTATTTAAATTTTATTATTCAATATATTGAATTTTTTTATAGCCATTAAATTAATGGTATTGAGTAGTATTAACCAAAATATGAAAATTTAAGGTTTAATGTTTGAATTCATTTCTTACCAATCAATTAGAAATGAAAATATATAAAATATGATTTTAAAGGAAATAGTTTTATTTTTTCTCCCAATGTAGTTTTTTCATAATAAATTAAATAAATAAATATTAGTGAATGATATTAATGAAATATATTATTTATATGTACAGTAAATAATTTTTGATATTCATCCAGTTGATTTTCTATGAATAAAATATTAAAATATTTAATTTAATGCATAAAAACCTATATTTTTCAATATGGTAATTTTAATAACATTAATTGGGGAACCCATTTTAAATCTAAGTTTGAAACATTTATATATTATATTAGAAACAATAAAATTATTATATTAATATACAATAGAAACATTTACTTTGTCTAAAATTTTAGTATTTTTTGATATGTTTCATGTTTTGAAGAAATAGTAAAAAATACAATATTTTAATTTAAAAAAAATTATTAATCGAATTAGTTTCTGGAGTTAAATTTAATTTTTTATTGGATTTAATGTAAAATTAGATCAATTTTTTGTCAATGAATATAATATAGGTAACTGGGATTAATTTTATATTGAATTTATATTTAATAATATTTCAATCTTTTTTATGTTTTATCTTTAGTAGTCTGTTTTCTCACCCAGTCAATGAGACTAGTTTTAAAATAACTTCTACCAATGATATGTTTTTAATGTCAAAAAATAGATTAAAATTTTTAAATCTTAACACTCAAATTATTTAAATTGGTCCCTTTTATTTTTGTACATTATGAATACTAACTGAAGTAATATTTTTAATTACCCTGGTAAAGGGTAAAAAAGTTAATTAAAGGTAAAAAAATATTATGACTAATATAAAATATCCCTAACACTTGTCGAAATTTAGTTGGAGGTTCTTTTTTAGATCCAAATATTCCTTGTAATTAATTTATTTTTATTTGGATCCACATGTAGTACTTTAACACACATATAGTATTATATTCAAAGGAAATAGAATTTTGTTTCACTTTTTATTAGTAGAGAAATAATTTTAATAATGTGTAATATAAAATATATATTCCGATATAAATGTTATTTGGAAAGATAAATTTTTTTTAAACATCATGTTAACTTATTTATAAATTTTATGAATGAAATAATTAAATTAAATTCTGACACAATGATTATGAAAAAATTGTTTAATTAATGGAAGAATTAGATTAATGATATTAAAAAATGAAAATAAAAATAATTTTATATAATTAATTCCATAAGATAATATTATGTATTTAGGATTCTAAAGATATTTTAAATTATTTGGTTTCTAAGATATAATGTTTTTATGATATTATAAAAAAGTTAGTTAATGAATAGTGTCAAAATTAACATTATTGACATTTTAAAATTAATAATAATATATTAAATGAAATAAAATTTATAAAAATATAATATTAGATAAAATAATTGTTAAAAGACCGAAAATATCATAAAATAATCATTTATGGTTATCTTCTAATTTTTAATGACTATATTAACCCATAATTAGTTAAAACACATGTTGTCACAATAAGAGTTAAAGGGATTAATTAAGGGTTAAAGCCAAACGATAAGTCACATAATATGACCTAAACATGTATAGAGTTTCTGTTCATAGTATTTATGTATATACTCATCATATCTTATGTATAAATTACATTATAGCCATTTTTAATTAAAAATATTTTTTATAAATTTAATATTTTGGGAGATTCCATGAGTGGACCTCTAATATGTTATAAAAGGGAACCTCTCATTCTATACTATTCACATCGTTAAAGCCCCTGTTTTAGAAAAAATATTCCCAATTTTCCTCATAAAATTATCCTAGTAATCACTCAATCATTAATTTGGTTATAAATCCAACAAAATGAGTCTTTTTGTAAAAATCAAAAGAAGATACCAAAATAAGAGGTAATGTTCGACATTGATCATTATTATATTATTTCAACATTAAACTCCTTAAACTATTTTTATTTAATATTTATATAATATACTTATTATACTAATTATTCCTTAATGGTGTTATATTATAATTTTTAGATACACTTTCACACACATCTGTCTAATGTGTAACAAACATGCCTTTCTTGTGCACGACAAACTACCACCTCACGAATTGATGTTGTTCATTTTTGGTTGACCGCTTGTAATGGATGATAATTATAATGGAATATATATTATTAAATTATATTTATTATATAATTATACCTTTGGATAGATAATATCATGTATAAATTATGACCATCTATTTAGTTTTGGAGAAGGATAAGGTCACCCCTGCGTACATATGGATTAACAGGGTCTGGGGAATTCTACTATGGTCAGAGCCCTGAAGCATGTTCTTTTGACCAATAAACCAATTATTTTTTGTATTGTTGAGCCAAGGATAATTTTGAAAGGTGGATGGGTTTTAAGTGGATTAACTTAGTATACTCATTAGTTTTAACCAATCAAAAAGTGAATGGTAATGAATCCCTTTGGGTTCTTAAACATAATACGATTTTCATTGACTACTTCCTTTCTGATAAAAAATCTATGACCTTTTCTTGGTGTTTTCAATCCAAAAGCATCTCTGTTACCTTTGTATATTTCTTTAATCTGTATATTAGAAGAAGGGAGGTATGGGATTCTCTTCTTGTCACATATGGTAATTTGTCTTCATTATGGATTCTTGCTGGTGACTTTAACACTATTCTGAGGCCTGAGGAGAAAACTGGGAGTAATTTCTATAGAGCCTTAGCCAACGACATGTCAGCTTGTATTGATCACTACAAGCAGAATGAAGTGTCAATCTCTGGTGGTGACTTTACACGGAGAAGATACACATTGAATGGGAGGCAGGCTAGTAAAGTTGACAGATGTATAATTAAAATTAATGATAGAAGTGATGAATTAGAGTTCGCTAGAGTAACCTTTCCTAAATTCCATTTGGATCATAATCCCATTCTGATTGATTTATGTTTCAGCAGTCTAAGGTCAACTCCATTTCCCTTCAAGTTCAATAATGCCTGGTTAGTAATTCCTGGATGCAGGGAGATTATCGTTCAAGCCAGGAAAACTGCTGTAATTTGTAGTCATTTGTTCATTCATTCATCAAAACTGAAAACTGTTAAAGGCATGCTTAGAGACTGGAGTAAAAAATATTTTTCAAAAATTGCTTTGGACATTAAATAATCTGATCATTATCTCTCAAGCAGTCAGAATAACAATATGAAACAAGATATTCCTTCACAAGAAGAATTGGATGCTGCTTCAAAACTTGATAATCTTTTGATTATGAATGAAAATCTGGATCGAAATCAGCTTAGTGTGAAGTGACATAAAGTTGGTGATAGGAATTCTATGTTTTTCCATCTGATGTATAAGGGGAAAAAGGTTAGAAAAAGTTTATGATCCTTGAATACTGATGGAAATATGCTAACAACTGAAACTGACAATGTTAATGGGGTGACCTCTTACTTTCAAAAATTATACACTGATTCTGGTGGGAGAAATCTTGAAAAGATTATGAAGTGTGTTGAGCCAACTGTTGATGACAATCATAACAGGGAACTTATTGAGGTTCCAAATCAGAAATAAATACATTATGATCTTTTTTCTCTTAACATGGATAGTACTTCTGGCCCTGATGGATTAACAAATAAATTCTTTATGTTTTTCTGGGATATCGTTCAGAATGATGTTATTAGTGCAGTTAGATATTTCTTTATTCACTTCTTTATACCTTTTGGGATGAATTCTAATTTCATTTCCCTTATTCCTAAAAAGGATAGTTCTCTAGATATTAAATATTTTAGGCCTGTTTCCATTGGAAACTCTATACCAAAGGTAACCAGTAAAATCATGGCTATCTATCTAGGGAATGTTGCTAAGTATCTTATTTCTACAAACCAGTTTGGTTTTGTACCTGAGAGGAAAATTCAGAATTGCCTTTTCACTGCTTCAGAGTGTATTAACATAATGAGGAACAAGGTTATGCCTGGTAATATGGCCCTCAAGGTTGACATATCCAAATCATTTGATATAATAAAATGGGATTTCATCTTCTTAATTCATAAAATGAATGGATTCTTTGAAAGGTTTATTGGATTGATCAGTTCTATTTTGAAAAGTTCTCATCTATCCATTCTTATAAATGGATCCCCTAGGGGGTTCTTTCAATGCACAAGAGGGGTCAAACAAGGTGATCCCCTCTCTAGACTTCTGTTCTATTTAGCTAAGGATTATCTCAGTGTCTATCATCATGACCTTGTTAAAACATGTATCTATCAAAGAATGAGGGAAGGTAGGAATCTCTTCGATCCCTAGCATATATTCTATAATAATGAAATTATTTTATTCGGTAAGGCTGATAGGAAGACTACTATTTGCATTAAAAATATATTCTCACATTATGATAAGGTTTTTGGTCAAGTCATTAGTTGGAATAAGTCTTTTGTTGTATTTGGGGAAGGCATTGGTGTTATGAATCAAAATAGAATTGCACGTAGACTTGGAGTAATGATAGGTTCATTACCTTTTAACTATCTTAATGTTAAACTGTTTTGGGGTAGGGTTAAGCATGCCCATCTTGATGGTATTGCCCTTAAGATTACAAATCATCTTGCTAGCGGGAAGGGTAAATCAATTTCACAGGCTGGTAGAGTGTGCCTTGTGAATTCTGTGATATCATCTATGTTTTTATATTCCTTATCTATATATAGATGGTCTATCCAACTGTTAAAAAAACTAACTGGAAAGATTTAAAATTTCATTTAGACTGGATCTATTCATGAAAAGAAACTAGAGACTGTTTCTTGGAGAGAATGTATAAAGCCAGTAGATATGGGAGGTTTGGGGTCAAAGATGTTAGAAATTTCAATGATCCGCTTCTCCAAAAATTCGCTTGGAATATTCTATCCAAGCCTGATTTTCATATAGAATTCATGGATTGTAGGTTTTTGGACAGGTTACAAAAAGGGACATGTAGATTTTTAAAATCCTCTGTCTAACCCTCAATTTAGTACACGTACTCATTGATAATGTCTCAGTCTTTATGGTTAGTCTCTCTTGATTCTAATCTGAATTTTTGGGACACTCCATGGTTTTCAAATGTTCTAAAAGATCATATAGAGATTCCACCATCCTTTTATTCTTTATCTATTTCTGAATTACATGGGAATTCGATTGCTTGTGAAATTTTACCAAGTAATTTTCAGATGGAAATGGACATATATATATTTATACATATTCTTATATTTTGATCTAGAAATCTACACTCAATGGATCATTTTCTAGCAGGGAATGCTATAATCTGTATTGTTCTGCTTCTTCTGCTACTCCTTCTTGGCTGGTAGGTCTTCGCAGGCCATATATTGCACCTGCTGACTTTTTTTTAATTTGTAAAATATGGAAGAACATGATACCTGTTCAGTATGTTTTTCACCGAGCTGTAGTAAGTCTGTCCTTGGTATGTCATTTTTGTATGAACAATGATGAATCTTTGTTGCATTTATTTCTACCCTGTAATATATCTATTCGATTATGGGATTATGTACATGCCACTTTCAACTGCTGTATTGATTTCTCTTCTTTTGAAATGGTGATAAATTCTACATTGAAGATTGATTTTAGTGAACAGTTGAAGGATATGCTACTTGCTGCTGTAGTATTAGTAATTTCATTCATATGGAAAGCCCGTAATTCTCTTGTTATTAGCAATACACAGTCCACTCTTCGTGAGGGCATTCTTTATACCCATCATGGAATTCATGCTGCCTCTACGATGCAAACTAGATCCATGAACAATGACATATTTCACCTACTTATTTCGAGATCTCTTGGTGTAAGTTGCAGGGAAAGGAAGCCCAAAATGGTGAAGTTGATTCGGTGGATACCTCCTATTCCAGAATGACTGAAAGTTAACGTCATCGGGGCAGCCTCTGGCACACCTGGCCCTTCGGGATGTGGTGGAATCTTCAGAACATATTGAGGATTTGTAAAAGGCTTCTTCTTCCATTATATTGTTCATTCTTATGATATTGAAGTTGAGTCGTGGGCGATGATTAAAGCAATCAGGTATGCTGCCCATTATGGTTGGCATAGATTATGGATAGAGTCGGATTCGGCCCTTGCTATATAGATTCTCAATGAAAGATCCCATAATGTTCCATGGAGGATTCTACCTTCATGGATTGCCTTCCACAGACTTGCTGGAAGTCTATGTATTGATTTCCCCCATGTATACTGGGAGGCGAATCAAGTTGCAGATGCTTTATCAAAGAGGGAGATTGATGAAGTGAGTTCTAGTTTGTCCTTTGATTTTCCATATCTATTTGAAGAGTTGGTTTGTAATGATTGGAATGGAACTATTTACACAAGGTTTTGTAAAGTTCTATGGCTTTTATTTTCATTGTACTATTTACTATTTTTATTGTTTTTAATAAATGTTGGGAGCATGTTTCTTCCTACCTCCTGAATCTTCTGGCTATTTTGGCGGGATAAAAATAAGGATTAATTTTAATGAATATATATGTTCTATATCAAATATAATATTTTATTTAATGATAATATATAATATTATTTCTTTTTCTTTTAACCTAAAAAAGAATAATGATATAGCGTTAATGCGTACATACGACCGACTATCTTTATGAAAGATGTATTCGATTTCATGTATCTATATTTTTGAGATTATTATAAATACATATATACATAAAATATCTGATATATAATCCCTGTTTAAATTCTGTATATATGTAAATCATGATTTAATTCATAGGATTAATAATTACTTTTGAAAACATATATGATAAACATTTTGATTATTACCAAAAAAGTTGTTTTCAAAAGGAACATTTAATAAGAGGATATATAAATTTAAAAGTAAATCATATATGGTATTAAATATATGAATACATTTTCAATGATAAATTTATAATAAACATTTATTTATTATATAAGAGGTTCTATCCTCTGCAAAGTAAGGGAAAACATAATGTAAGGAAATTTTATCTTTCCTTTTATTTTTGTGAGAAATTTTCTATATTCACCACTTCCTTGTACTATGTGGCGTATATAATACCTATGAAATTTTATATTAATAATTTTATTTATTTATTTATATTAAAACTTTTAATTTTTTATGCATTATTGGAGATCATTATCCTATAGTTACTCAGGTAGTAAGTGATTTTTTTCTCACATTAATTTTTTTGGGACACAAGCCTTATACACTTCTAATTTATTTTGTGTGGTGTATATACTAACAATGAATGTATTTTAGGTGTATTACTAATAAAATTTATTTTTATTTTATAATAAATTTTATTATATTTATTTCATGATGATTATGAGTCAAAAGTTACCAAATCGATAATGTAATGTTGTCTCTATATTCCTTCGTTGAGACAGATATAATATTTTGAACCTATATTGTTTTATGAGGGGTATATACAACCATATGAAATGTTTTATCATGAAATATCATTTCATTTCAGGATATTTTATGTTTCATGTAATGTTATGATGTATTCAATTTAAACAATGTATTCCCCTGAAAGCCTATTTTAAAAAAATTAAATTTTTTTAAAAAGGTTTAAAATTATTTTAAGACAATATTCTATTAATTTTCAAGGAAAAGGATTTTCAAAGGTGTTTAAATATATTTTTAAATATTCCATTATTTTTTTTCAATGTAATTTTCAAAAAAATGTTCCGATAAATGTTTTATCATATAAAATTAATTTCTAAAAGTAGAAAAGAAATTTACCTCAAGGGTTGTTTTTCTGTTTTCTATCAGTATTAATTTCAATATAATACCACATTAGTTGATGTTTCTTATGTTTTTATAGGGGTATGATTCAATGATACCTTTACTTTTTTTTCTAATAAAGGTTTATGATTACCATGGAATGATATTTATGGAACCCATATCTTTTCCATGTGTAATGATATGATATAATGATGCTTATGGATACCATTTAATTCCTTGGGTTCTAATTAGATTAATGGTTTATCATATTGTGGCACACATATGTATGGTTTTTATTTTGTGATTGGTGGGACCTATATATTGATTTAATGTAATGGGTAATGATTTATGTCTCATCATACAATTATGGGAATCAAGTCGATGGTCTTGACCTAATATTAGAAAATGGGGAAACCCGATCCACAATGATACGATGGGAAAAGCTAGTACATTATGAAATGATGGGAAAAAATTAATCCACGATAGAGAATGGGGAAACTCAATCCCTTAAAATGAATGTATTGAATCTGGGTATTATGGTGTGTCCCATCTAGTATGTGTAGTCCCCATAAAGTGCCTCAATATGTTATAAAAATGCATCTTGAGTTACAAGGAATAATATTACCTATGTATATATAGACCACAATTCCATGAAATATGAATATGTTATTATATGTGGATTATGTTCTTTATTTCAGTATTATGCATGTCTTCTTAATTTCTGATTATTATGAAATTATTCATGTACATGATCATTGATATGCATTGTATGGTATTCTATTTTAATGATCCTATTCTCATACCCTTATACTCATGGTTATGTTTAAGAGTCTCCCTTGTTTTCCCTTACTAAGGATATGATCTCACCCTTTCTTATGTTTTATATTCACCTGGTTATAAAGAAATGAATTAGTTAGGGGAACAAAAGTGGAAGATCTTTTCGGGAAGCATTGAAGATATTTATCTAGAATTGATGTTTGGGTACCATGATTCCCAATTCACTAAACTAATTCAGTATTTTGGCATTTATTTTTTATAATTTGTTGATAAAAACCTAAATGAAGTATAACTATAATTATGTTAAGATTTTTATATTATAGTTGGAATTTGAACAAATATTTAGTATGTCATGGGAATCATGGATGAGAAAACATTAGTGAGATCTATGGGGAAGTATCTAGGGATATGTTTAGGGGAGTCACTGAGGATAAGTCTAAGGATGAGTTATTGTTTTTGGAAAATTTCATCTAATTTTGGTAAAGGATAAATTGAATGGTTTCTTATAATTACATCTAATAGTTGACACTACAAGTGGATACATCCCTCGAATATATTTCTTTATGGGTAATAATTTTGATAAGGTGTTTTGGTTAGACTCGAGTGTAACCAAGTACTAGACAAAACTATTTGTTACACCCACTGTTTGAAACTCCCAAGGGATGTTATTTGGAAATTTGAAACATATTTAAGAATAGTTATGAATGATTTAAATTGATGTTATATATGATTAATCTAAGATAAAAAAAAATGTGTCATATATTAATAAAGGGGTCATAATTTAGACATCTTATAAGGGTAATTTCTTGATTATGTGGTTCCTCACTCTGAAAATTGTTTCTAAGTCTATTGTTTTGTTTTAGTCTACGGTTATTACCTGGATGAACTATGTTAATTGTTATTACAATAGATAATTAAATAGATGTTTTCTTAAGCTACGAATGTCATGAAATATGGAATGAAAAACCTCTTTGTAATTATCACACATCCTTGTCAAGCTACGAATCATGTTGACCTTCCAAAAGATTGATGGAGGGAACAACATTTTAATTATTAATTGATGAGGTAATGAAAAAAAATTTTCTATGGGACTTCTGATATAATTATTTTTGAATACTAAATCAGTACCAATTAATATATAATATTATTTTTCAAGTGTTCAGAATGTGAAATATTCATTTTGGCTGTTTATCAATTGTAAGGTGAAGTAGACCAGTGGAAAAATATTACCAAGAATACGAAGTAGATTGATGAAATTGAATCCATTGATTGGTATTTGGTCAAGAAATTATTCTTCAATAAGTAATCACCTCGTGTTATTTATATGACGATGGAGAAAGGATTTCCTTTAGTTTAACCAAAGTCATGATCAATCTGGTGGTACTTGTGAGGATAATTTCACAAGACATGCGATATACTCTTTTGGAATTATCATCCAACTCAAGAGTAAAGTTGATTAGATTGATAGTGGATTAAAGAAATGTATCAGAAGTTAATTTGATATATGATAATTTGGTATACATGAATAATTTTTTAATTTTCCAATAAATTGTGAAATGGTGGATGTCGTTTGTTATGAGTCACAATGTTTTAAAAATAAGATTTGGATGGATCTAAAAGAAAAATATAAAAACCATGTATATAAGAATATGACCATTACTACATGCTCTATGTGTGGAAAGGTTCATGATGGAAATTTTTAGATGGGGTCTAATAAATTATTTACTTGTGGTATGAAAGGCCATCGTGAAATCAAATTCCAATACGACGGGAAGAAGAAGTCAGATAATGATGTGAATATTTTGAAATCCACACAAAATTCACCCCCCCCCTATTTAGTGATTCATGTGTAAAGAGAATGAAATGGGATATAATCAATTCCAAAATCCAATGGTTAATAATGATGATGATTATTTTCAACTACTTATAGAAAAAAAAGGTAAATATCATTCGATTAGTGTTGGAGATTTGTTGTATGAAATGAATGATGAGAAATGATCAAATAATTATGTAATTTAATTCAAGAATAATATTATAGAAGTA
The DNA here is from genome assembly GCA_963277665.1 of Viscum album. NCBI lineage: Eukaryota > Viridiplantae > Streptophyta > Magnoliopsida > Santalales > Viscaceae > Viscum > Viscum album. The sequence continues at coordinate 662,835,775 of OY728141.1, forward strand.
CTTTTATATTATTATGGAATAATGAATCATCCATGTAATGGTACAAAGTATTTCTTACATAAGTATTAAAGAGCATATTATTAATAGTACTAGTAACCATAGTGGGTTAATGAGGTAATATGGTGATATTTTTGGAAAACATGTGATTTAGGGGAAAATATCCGTTAATATATTTGTGATGTTTAGACAGAGATATTTGGATAATGATATGTTGTATATCAAGACATAAATTAGATATTAAAAATTTCATTGGAACTGATTAATGATTTTTTGAAAAGTTTTAATGCTATCATGGATGTAGATTACAACATTTTTGTCTTAAAGAATATATCCAATAAACATTTAGATAATAAAACATACATGTTTTCAATATGGATTTATGTAATTATAAAATTATTAATGAATACTTGATGAAGGAAATCAAATTTTTGGAATGTGATAACTGAGAGATACCTTTTAATATATAAGGGATAAATGAAATTTTGATTTACTGAACTTCATTTTATTGTTTTGTACTTTCATATTTTATATTGGTTAAAAGGAAAAGCATTTTTGAAATGGGTTATGTTAAAATTTAGTGAGGTTCTAGAGACTAAAGTATTATCACAAAACACGAGGATTTATGGATATTGGATAAAATTTTCTACTTTTTTTTAGATAGTTTCAGATAGAATGTATGGTCATTCAATTTATGGATCTCATGATCTATTAGATTTTATTGAATATAGAATTCACCTATTGTGTAAATTGATTAGGGCATAAAAATGTGTGAGGTATTCATGAAATCATTTATATATTTCATTTTCTCAACATTAATGGTGTATTTCATTTCATATATCTATATTTAATAGTTTATTATAAATATTTATATACATAATATATATGAAATATATTTAATTTTTTAAATTATTGGAGTATTTAAATCATTTTTTAAGTGATCTCATGGTGAATGACATGTCAAAACGCCTATGATAAATGAAGTGATTATTACCCGAAATGTTGCTTTAACAATGATCTATTAATAAGTGAGTCATATAAAGTCATATGTAAATCATATATGTAATTTCATATATGAATATTATTATATGATATATGTATAATAAAATTAAATTTAATATACATGAGGTTTTAATTTGTACAATGGAAATAAAGAGTAAAGGTTAGATAATTTGATCTAATTTTTATCTTCCCAAGATAAATGTCTTATCAAACACTCACTTCAATCATGAGGTGTATATAATTACTAATGTAGTGTTATATTATTATATTAATTTTTTTAATTATATAAAAATCATTAATTGTTTCCATTCTTTCGTGGAGATCATGATTCTAATGATACTCTAGTAATAAGAGATTTTTGTCTCACTTTTATTTCAGTAGGACACATGAATTATACACCATTTATTTTTGTGTGCATTGTATATTATAACCATGAATTTATTTAATGAGTATCTTTGAGGAAATATATTGTTATTTACATTTCCATTTTATGTTCTCCATTTCATGTGGTTTACGGTTCAAATGATACAAAATTATAATGGTAATATTATCTCAATTTTTCATATTTGGGGAAATGTTATATTATAAACCTATATTATTTTATTAGTTTTATATAATTCCATATAAAATTATTTATGGCTAAGTCGTTATTATTTTCATGATATTATAGGTTTCATGTAATGTTATTATCTCTTCAAATAGAAATATGTTTTCCCTCAAATCAATGTTTTCTGAACTTGTTTTCGAAATTGTTTTAAATAATAATTTAAGAATTTTCAAAGAAAAATGATTTATGATGATGATTTAAATAGTATTTAAACAATTATGTTATATGGTATCATGTTTATTTTCATTTAAGATGGTTTGATAAATTTTTTATAATTTAAGAATAAATTTTCAAAGTAGAAATGATGTTAACCTCAAGAATTGATTTCAAGTGACCTCTAAAATAATTTTCAATCTATGATAACATTATTTAATGTTAAATATATTTTACTAGTCATGTGATTCAATATGACCATTATTCATATTGCAATTAATTTTTTGTTTTTATGATGGAATGGTATTTTTGAATCCCATTTCTTTTCAATGGGTTATGTTATGATTGAATGAGGATTGATAACCCATTTCATTCCATGGGTTCTAATATGATGAATTGTTTTTGTTCTTGTTGCCAACATATGTATGGTTTTCATTACTTGATGGTTGGGAACTATATATCCATGTAACACATTATGTAATGATTTATGTCTTAGGATATAATGAGGGCAGTAAATTCAATCAGTTTCACCCACTATGGGACGATGGGGGAACCCAATCCACAATTGGAAGATGAGTAAACACAATACACTAGAGGAATAGGTGGAAAATCCATCAAATATGTGAATATTGGGAATCCCAATACATTATAAGGAATGTACTAAGACTTGGGATGGTTTCTTGTACTTACCAGTGGGTGTAGACCCCATGAAGTTCCATGATAACTTATTGCAATGTTTTTTGACTTATAAGTAATGATATTACATGTTTATGTGTGTGAAATAATTTCATGTATTAATCATATGTTATGATTTCTGGGATTATGTTCTTTATTTCCTTATTATTCTTGTCTTATGAATTTACAATCATTATTCCCTGATTCATGTTTAATCGCATTGATATAGATGTTAGGATATTCTACTTGAAAGATCATGTTCTCATACCCTTATGCTAATGATTTTGTTTACATGTCTACCTTGTTTACCCATGCTGAGCATATGAGCACTACCTTTATTATGTACTCATTTCCCCATGTTATAAAGAATGGATTTAGGTATGGGTACTAAAGTGTAAGATCTTTCGGGAATACATTGATGATCTATCACCATACTGGATGTTTTTGTTCCATGTTTTAATAGGAACTCAACTAATACATTCATTGGGTGTATGTTATTAGTAATGTGTTATGTATTCCAAAAAGGTGTGTAATGTTAATGAATGATAATATTTTTTTTGTTATAATCACACATTTTCTTAATGTATGTGGTGTTAATGTTTAAAATTTATAAATTCCTATGATTTTTCACCTATGTTTTGAATTATAAGAGGTCATATAATTAAAAAGTGTTATGGTTTCTTATAATGAAAGGATTAATAGGGGGCTTACTTGATTTGTGGCTAAATACTACCTTAGTATCACTAGTAGAGTATTTATAGGTCTAATGGTTCTATAATACCCCATAGGATTTCTGGTTGGTAGCCCCTATCCATTTAATGGTAATGGCAGAATGCATTTATTTCATAGAAATAGATTGGCCCACTGGTGAGGCCCACATAATAGCTGGTGTGCCCAGTTTAAGTGTGACATTCAAGAAAAAAATAGTCTTTAATTTGGCATGGTTTGAACCCCGTGTAATATCCAATTAAAACTCTATTTCACTTATTTCAAATCAATGACATCCAAATAGCTCTAAAATCTATAGTAATAATTTCCTATTCAATTTCCACCCTTCAATTGGATGAGGAATGCATTTTGAGATTTACTTAGATCTACAGCCAATTATTTATCTTTCTTCCTATATGAACATATTTTTTTGTTATATATCTTTATTTCATTATTATCCAATGATATGTTTTCACTTTCTTTATAGACCGGTGGTAGATAATGTAAGCTGAAACTGTTTCTTAACAAAATGAAGAACTACTTTCGAAAATGAATGTTTTATGTGTATTTATTCATAAATATCCCTCTTAAACCTCTTAATTATGGTGGATTGATGATGTACCTGTATTCAATTGATGATTCGATGGTTCATTGTGGGTGGAGGATTCAACTTGTATATTATAAACCTCTTTGACTAGAGTTATATTTCTCACTAACTATGATGTTTGCAAGAAATTATTTATAGAATAATCATCGTGAGACTCTCTTTAATTGAATATATTTTATTTTTTAATATTTTTGATAGACTAGTGATCACTGGATAGAAAATGGTACCCTAAATTTCATTATCTAGTTATTCATGATTCAATTTTGAATTGATAATAAGTTAATTGAATTTGAAAACCCTATTTGAACAATATGTTGAATTAAATTCATTGGACAATTCTTTATTGTATATGATTATAGAATGACCTTCTTTTCATGGTTTTCTACGCAAACCACATTTTAATTTTATTTCATTGATAAATGAAAATTGGATATAGAAATACATTATGTGTAAGATATAATCTATGGGTGTGTGTCATGTTCAGTATTTGATTTCATAATGAACCTTGGATCATTTCATCATCATACTTGTGGTAGGAAGTTCCTTACCTTTTGAGGACATTATATTATATTCTTTCCATGATTATCCTTTTGTTTAAATTATTATTTTTTCTTGATTGATGTTGAATGTTCAAGATTGTATGTTTAATCTTCATACTATTATGTGATCCTTGTTTCCATGATTATTTCAAGAGTATATATTCGCCATGATTGATGATGAAGATGTATCGTTGTAAAATTCCACTAGATTATAACAATTCCACGATATTCTTATGTTTAAATTTCCTTCCTTGGTATGTTTGTTACCATGATATGGGGGGTTATTCATGGAATTTCATGATATGTGATCTTTATTATATGATTAACCATTGTGTGGGGAGTTAACATTACTTGAGATGACAACTAAATTCAAACAATACACAGAGTAAGATAATGAAATTCTTATGGCCCAGATGGAACTTGATTCAACAAAGATATGAGGTAACATGCTAAGTCCTGATTCCATATCAATGTCGAGTAGTATTCCTACTCAATTAATTTATTATGTTGAGAGAAATTTCACTATCCTAGTGAATATATCAGGATCATTACATAATTCTTGAACATCCTTCCAACATGTATATGAAGTCATTACTATTTCTGAATTTGGTGTGTTGGTTTGAAAAAGGGTTATTGGTAAATGATTTTATATGATTTCATTCACATTTTTTTTATCATGTAAAAAATATGTTATCAATTTTATCATTTAGTAATAGGAATCATTTGTGTTTTCCTACATGGTATTATTACCCACACCCTACATGGAATGATAAATTCCTATTAAAACATTATATATTAGGACATAACTAAGAGAATGGGGCTTGCAATATATGAATGAGTTTTTTAGAATGGTGTAGATGGAGGTCTAGAACATACACCATAGGATTACTAAAATTTATTTACTTATTTTCATTATGCACTTTCCATTGGTTTATATTTACCCTTAGGGAGACCATTTTTGGTTTTTGGTATGGCTTGGGTTCCTTGTATTGTTATTTTATAATGTGTTAGTTGTCAACATAATACTCCAAAAATTATGTTATATATATTATTATTTATATAATGAAATCATACTGAGCATATTTTCTCATCACTAAAGAAGATAAAAACCATTCTATTAGTTTGTAAACTCTCTCATAGGGGGAGATGAGCACGAGGAAATTTGGATCACGAAATCAGAATCTGTGGTTCAGGATAGGCTCTAGAGGCTTTACAAACCATAGATAATTGGTCCTATAAAATCCCATAATTCAATATTACTGTTAATGAAGAAGTAACATCACAACACCAACAATATTGTGAATCCCGGGTTCTCATTAATGTTTTATTTGAGACCTAAAAGGGACCAATAAATTTATTAAAAAGATAATAAGATGACTATAGAGGATTTATTTTGGATCATGGTGGTAGTTTCTAAAATTCACCATCATGAAGAGTAGTAAGGATAAATTAAATTAGTTGAAATAATTTTACCTAGAATTCATAGGTATTATATGTGAAGATAAATTTTATTTAGTTAAATCTTAGGCATAGTTATCCCTAATTTATTTTCATACTTCTAAGTGAAATAGATACATTAACCATTTTTGTTAATTTTGTTTTAAAACTAACCAAAAACACATGTAGTATAAACTAGTTCACATATATAAATGACTTAATACCTATATTTTATTATTCCAGTGTTTATCTAGCACTAAAAATTTATACCATGTAGTGAATAAATTAAGTTACGTATCCACTGTGTTTTTTAATTAATTGCAAGAAAGAAGAGTGTTTAAGACATGTCTAGTAGTATTAAAAATTAAATTACAAAAATATTAATAGGTAATAATTTATTGGAAATATTAAATTAAAATACCATATTTCACCCCATCTTTTGATATTTCCTTTATGAGTGATGTAACTAGTACTATATCCTATGATATTTTCTCTTGGTCTATTTTCATTCAAATTTATGATCATGATGAAATAAATTATAATGTGTTTCCAATATTAATGGTATAAAATTAAAATTATTTAATAATTACATGTAATAATATTTTTGATCTATTTTCATTAACATTTATACTACTATGAAAAATGGATTCAATTTTTAATTCAATACCTGTGGAGATCTCACTAGAAAAGTTCACTAGAAGTTGGAGGGAAATCATATTTACTTTCATTGTGTGAGTATAGGTCAATACAAAATACATGATGCTAACATCATGAAAACCATCAAAATATTCTGTAAAAATATATTAAAGAACTATAAAGCTGATTAATAAAGGAATTTAATAATAAATCATAAATCCTGGTGTTGTGAATTTGACCAAAAAATGGTTTATATTAATATTTTTTTAATTCTAGGATTTATTATTAGGAGTTCATGTGTTATGGGATATGACATTATTTTCATCATATTAAATTGAATATATAATTCTCTCCCTTTATACACCATTAACATGTAGTGTTAATTTGTTAATAAATATTAATCATTTAAAATAAAAAAATATTTATATGGATTCATTTTATAAATTTTTTGTTATATATATTATCATCAAAATAATTTATTAAATGTAATGTCTCAAACATAAAACCATTTGAATAATTTATTGATGTCTTAAAATTTTTGTATATTACCATTATAATGTATATGTACAATACTATCAAAAAAAAATTCTTTTAGCCAAATTAATCCTTTTGTCTATTCCCTTTAAATTATTAATCTAGTATGTATTGGGAAATTTTATAAAATCCAAGGTAAGGTATTAGGTGAATAATATTACATGTGGACCATCCTTATAAGAACTATTATATGGGAAACATTTAACTGATATTCTCCAAATAATTCATGATGATTATAAGGATTGGATTTCTCAAAATAATATAGTATATTCTTCTCAATTTCGAACAATAAATTCAAATGATCAATGATTTTTTATTATGTTAAATATTTTCATTATTTATTTCAATTTCATTTAGACAAGTTTTTTCATCTCTAAAACAATAAATTGGTACCAATCCACTTCAATTTTTTTATATTAAATATTTGGTAAGATGGGTATTTAAAAAAATTGTTTTTTTAAAATATATCATGTTATAAAAAAGAGTCTAAATTACTTGTTATTTTCATTAGCATGACTTGTTTTAAAATATTATGGTCATGATTTATAATTTTTCCATAACACATCATGGTTACTACAAACAGACATGAAAATTTATTTTAGAAAACAATACTGAAAAATCACTTTTTCAACACCATGGGTTTCATAGATGATTTTAATAAGAGGTCTTGATAATATATTTTCATTTAAAAAATCCAAGTCATGGAGAATAATAACACATTAGTGTTTAAAAGTGTAACTTTAGAAAAATATTCCTGAAGTAATATCTAAATATAAAACATGTCATGGTGTACATTTGGAAATTCATAACAAGATGTGAAGGACTGTATTACTATGAATAGAAAAACGAAATTATATTTTTATTTATTTCTAAAAAATTATTAAAGATAAATAGGTAAATGATTATATTATTTTTGTGTAGAAGATATATGTTTAAATAAATGAATTTAAATGATACACGTTTAAACTAATTAAATATGTTGGTTGTGTTAAAATGTTAAACTATTTTTTAAAAATCATATAAATTACAAAATAATGCTAAATTTAAAAGAAATAATATTTTTAATGAAATTTTTGTTAAATATAATATGAATTGTTCTTATTAGATATTTATCTTATAATATTTTTAAATCAAACCAAAATTCCTTTAGTCAATTCGATGATATGTTTAAATGAATATAAAATATATTAAAACAAATTAATAAAAAAATATATTCATTAGGAACATGGAGTTTATTTATATATATTAATAAATATGAATGAATTATATTACATAGAAAATCTCATACATTAACCTGAGGAATTTCATAAATTAACAATGTAAAAAATGAATAATGACGAGTTATTAATGAATAATAATTGAGAATTATCCATTTTTATATGTTATTAGATATTATTAATCTTATATCTCAATTATTTTTTTATAATTTGAATATTTACGAAATTTTAATAAATATGAACCTCATGTTAAAGAAATTTAATTTTTTTTATTAACAATTTATTTATTCATAAATATTAAGTGGTTATATTATGAATGGAAGTATGTTAGGGTTTAAATATTCTATATTTCTACTCATAAATTTATTTATATGTATATATAATGTTATATAAAAAGTATGGGATAATATTAAGTTTTATTTATAATGGTTTATGATTTATATTTCTATTATAAATTCAATAATAAATAATAGTAATTATTTGTAAATTATATTCCTTAGGATTATAGTGAAATTTTAGTCCTTCTTAGGTATGGAACTATGGATAGTTGTACATTGGGTTTAGTTATACTAGACTTAGGAGTTGGGTTCTTCCAAAAAAGTGCTTATTTATCTCTTTATCAAACTATATTTTCTTATATGTAGATTTTAGTTTCATGTGATTCTAAAAATTTACATAAATTTGTATTATATACTTAATGACTGATATAAATTTTTTATATGAATGAATAATATTAAATTTTATTTTGAATGTGTAATTAAAGTTAATTTTTTAAAAAATCTTAATATATAAATACATTTTTCATATATTGATATTATTGAAGGTATAAGATACAACATAAATACATTACATGTGTTAATTAATATATGTAATCAATGAGATAAAATGATGATGTAAAACTAAGAACCATTTGAAAATAAAATGTGTTAGATTCATTCTAATTAAAACACTTCCCAACACCCCAATCATCGAAACAGATAATTCATTCTAAATATAGTTGTCTATGGATTTCATTTTTTATGGAGTGAATAATCCGAGAGACCCTGATATGATTAATATCATGTATATATCTTTAGATTTTGATTTCACATTGTTCAGAATCCCAAATTAGATAAGATTCTCATAGTAATGGATTTGGGATGATCACTATGATAGATTCAGTAACAATATAGATTTACAAATGAGTATTACTTTGTGTTTACTCGAAATTCAATAATGATTTCAATATCATTAAATTTATTAATACTAATTTGAATTTAAAAATTAAAATTTAGTTTCACAATGTTCTCTTTGATTTTTTAGTATAAATATAAATATGTTTAATTTAAAAGGGAAAAATACTAAATGCCTCTAATATAGAATGTTGTAATTGATAAATATACAATATTGTGGAGAACAAAATGATGTGTTTACCCTAAGATAGTATTATAATAATTTGTTAAAAATTTAATGATGTTTACCAATGCTAGAATGACATTTTTATAAATTTTAAAATAAATGAAATATTATTTTATCATTATTATGGAAAAATTTTCCTTTATAAATTAAAAATTTAGAGGGTATATAGTTTCTATGGGAGGATACACATTGGATTTAGGCACTATAAGAAAATTTTCATTAGATATGGAAGTATCTAGGTTATATATTGTTGTATCATCAACTAAGAGGTGTGGTTCATTAATATGATGTGTCATTTTATTTCTATAATTTTTCTTATTCAAGTATGATTTTAAAAAATATCAATATAGACACAAAATTTTATCATTTTTATCTTAATGTAATTACCTTTCCTATCGAATTTGATTCCGAAAAATTTTATTCACATAATTTTATGAATGATAGAGATACTTTCTAGAGTGAAAACTTACATCCTCCATTTCAATAACTTAATTTGGGTAATCTGACAATCTATTAATATCTATATCCCTTAGGAATAAATAATTCAATTTTATTGGTATCAATGAAATGGGAAAAATGAATTTTCATAAGAGTTAAAGTGAATATTATGATATATTTTATATAATTTATAAATAAATTATTCCACTAAATTATTTAAGAAAATTACAATATTTCACCAGAAATGTCTTAATGTGACTGAACCAATTCCTTTAGAATCACATCCACTGAACTAATGGTTTGAGAGACATTTTGGTGATAAATTTCTACCATTCTTAAAATCACTACCCAATATAACATAACAATTGAATGAAAGACAGGAAAAGAAGATCTGAGATGGAATCAATGGGTCTATATATAGTATCCATAGTATCATATGGTTTATACATGATATTACATGATGGAAAACCCATTTTAGGTGTTAAAGGATGATAACAGTGATGATCAAAGGCATGGATAAGGACGTAAGAACTATTCCATTTTCATGACACGTTTTTTAAAACTCCATATATACCTCCAAATGTGAAGAAATAGAGTGTCGATTTTTATAACTTTAAACAATTTTATCAAAATGATAAAACAAATTCAAAGGGTGTGAATTATTGTTAATTGGTACGGGCTCATTGAACATGTGATTTAACATGGGTTATTATATTGGTTAATCAAAATAAAATTGTGTAGTCACACCAACATCATATGGGGAGAAATTGTGGTCATATTCTAAGAAATTTAAATTCATCCAATCAAATAATAAAAAACATATAGAGAATCAATCATTTAAAACATACATAGTTTGACATGGTATTCTCGGAATCATTTGATAATAGAGTCACACTAATTAGATGGTCGAGATGAAAGTGAAGATTTGGAGACACCGACTAATAAATCCCATGAATATATCAGTTACTTGTAGAAACTACATAATTTTATTAATGTTAAATAATTGCATAAGAGGTGTGTAAAAGATCCATTTGGGGATCTAAAAAACTATTGGTAACATCTCGACATCCTAAAAATTACAAAAAATAGTTTTGGATATTTGGAGATCAATTAATTGATAATTTATGTTTTTGAAGAAGGAATATGAATGAAAATAATTGTTATTAAAATAATAATAATTTCTACATATTAAGAAAAATCAATAGGTGATCAGTTTCTACAAGTTAGTTAGTAATACTTTTTGGTGATTAAAAAAATCAATGAAAATTAGAATTGATTAGTTGGGATTAAAATGTTGTTTAATTTTATCATGAAAATATTATTATTATGGATATATATATATATAATCTATTATATTATTTTTTGTATTTGTTTTTCCAAATAAATTTTTTGATGGTATATGATGAAAATCACTATGGATTGACAACTGAAAATTATTCATGTAAATTATTTTTAAAGGTTTTCTGTTACAATGATGTCTTGAGAAGGAAAGATAGTCCAACATTATTTTAGACCAGTTATATAAGGATCAATATCAAAAGGTTTTGGGTTTATATATTTAAGAAAAATAAAAAACTACTATTTATATATATATAGGTGTGTGTGTGTATTTTGGTGTGGATATCAATTGGGTCCTACCAAACAAAAAGAAATAAAAGTGTCCATTTATTCATAATGGATTCAATTATTGAGTTGTAGAGAAAATTGTAAAGGTATAATATAAGATATATGTATGAGTAACTGTAGTAAATAAGTAAAGGTTACATATTTGAAAAATATAATAGGTAAAATTCATTATTCTATATATAAATTAATGAGTTTATAAGAATAAAATGAGTAAAACAGATGAGGATTATAAATTAATTATCAATCATAAAATATGATTGATATTTCTCATGTTGAGTGAAGAGTGTTCATGTATTGAAGTGGGTGTGAGAATAATTTTTCATTTCATGGTTATACTAGACATAATGTTAATTTATCATAAAAAATAGTTATGATATTCTATTAGGGTATTTCACTCAATTAAAAATTTTCCATATTTTAAAATGAGTTTGGTAAAAACTCAATTGTATGAACAATATGTATATTCCCATGCCATGGAAGAAAAGAAACATAATCATTGAAATAACCACACCATGATTTACATGACGTGAAGAAAGAGGAACGAAGTAAATTCTATGGTTCTGGTTGTTTTTTATAAAAATATGGACCAATATGGGAAGAATAAATCAATGTTTTAATTTTAGAATACATTCCATGATGATTGTAATCTGAAAAAAATAGAGGTATGATAATTAAAATTTGGGTTGTTTTGAATTGTAAATCCCAATCACACAGTGAAACACTTTGTTACACCATAATGAAATAGTAATTTATCAAAAATGGGGAAAAAATTGATACACTAAGATATGATATATATAAGCACACTATGATTTTTAGAAACAAGATAATTCTCATAGATCTCAAGACTTGGTGTTCTTAGATATGTCTGGTAGTTATTGAAACAACTAATACTGACCCATTTAAATTCAATTGTAGTGATTTTATGGGAGATATTCAAGGGATCAATTAAAAGTAGTGGATTGGAAAAATTTGGATGATGATAAGAATTTTGAATATTTAATTATTGGATTATATTATACTCTGTGAATATAAGGGAAAATAAAAAAAAATATTATATACAGGGGAAATGAACTATGTTTTCCTGGAAGGGAGAAGAAAGTGTACCATAGTAGTGGTTCAGTTGAATATCTCATTAAAAATAATTTTTTGTTTTTAATTAAGTATATATTAATATTAATATTTTTTATGTTCATGGATGCAACTTGTTTGATGATATAAGGAAGGATGAATACATTGAAGAAAAGTTTTATAATATAATTATGTAGTTTGGTTAATATTGTTTACTGTTATATAAATATTATTTGAAAATATAACATTTGAAACTATTTACAATTAGTTGATAATATATGGCATTAGAATATAGGATTATCACTTGGTTTTAACAGAATCATAAATTTTGGTAATACAATTCAATTTATAAATGTTGAACTTTGATTGACCTCCATGTCAATAAACTAAGAAGTGACCTATAAGTCTATAAACTGATATATTCTTTAGCATTTAATAATGGAATAAAGGATTATCCCTTTGGTGAGAATTATATTGTCTCTAAATCATTCAATAAGATGTGATCTGTATAGAGTAGAAACTTCACCAAAAAATTATATCCATAAAAATCGTGATCCATAGATGATTTCTAACAACAGTATAATGATGAGTTTATTCCCCTTGGATATATATCTCTGTAGGTGAACTAAGTGGAACTATCTTTTTCTATACATTTTATATTTATATAATTATTCCCGTGATTTTATGTGAATTTGTACGAATAAAACAAAATGATAATGAAGTTCCTTTTAATGAGGTAATAATATCTAACGAGATAGATCATAATTGAAAAGGTTTAATTCTTCAAACACTTTTATTCACACCCCTTTTGTGTTTTTAGGTTATCAGAAATAGATTTATCCAAGACACATGTTCTTTTATGGATTCAAAATTATATATTCATTATTTAAATATATAAATTTTATTAAATATATGTCTTCAATATTGAATAATATTTATTCAGTAGAAATTTTTTTCTAAAAATAAAAAGTTTTCATGTTATATTTTGATGAACACATTGTAATCACTCATAATTTTATGTTTATTGTATTTTATTCTTATACATCATGTAATTTTGTATGACATTGATCAAAAACATTAGGCACAATACTTTTTATAAGAAATATATAAATGATTCTTTTGGAGTAGCTATATCCAAGAATTTAGTTCACGGTTTGTTTTATTATGATATGTTGATGAATTTGGAGGAGTTATATGGTAAAAAATTCGTGTTGAAACAAGTGAACTAGTTTTACTCTACAAGTGTTAAAAATATATCCTAAAATTAATTGAGTATTAAATAATTTTAATAATATTTTCATATGTTTACAACAAAGATTAATAATCCCATGAATAAGGTTAATGAAAAATTAGGTTCTCCAATTTTGGTGAAAAAATGATTCATTGTGTAAAAATGAATCAAACTCCATAGTTGTTTTTTATAATAAATATGAAAATGTAATGTGAATATCAATTAATTTTTTTAAATATGATCATATAATAGCATAAACCACATCTTTTGTTAAATATGTATTTTCTTTGTAAGGAAAATGATCAGCCTCACGATTTAAGGAGTGAATTCTAGTTTAAGAAGACTATAGGTGAAAGTAATTATGTAAAGAAAACAATTTTTTTGGAAACAAAAATAAATTTTATTAAATAATAAAAGTATTAAAATGTTTATATTTCAATAATGAACAATAATATAAACTAATTGGGAGATATTCGAGAAAAAATTGTTTATGAGTTAAAGTTATTAATAGAAAAAGAGAGTCTTCAGGATGCATCAGTGTATTCATAAATAGAAAAATATAAAATAATGTTTATATTATAAATAATTAAAATAATTATCACGTTGAGAATTTACTTGCAAAAAAAGGAAAGTTATTTATGGATTAATAATCCTTATGGTAAACTTCATGATGTGTGGAAGAAGTCACACATAAATAACTCTCTAAAGAGACTTTATTTGATATTAAGAAGAACATAAATCTATAATCAGTATAGAATAAGAATATAAATTCTAGTTTTTAAATGATGTCTTCCTAATGTAAAATCACAATTAAATGAAAATTTTATTTTATTATAGGATAAAAAATGTATGTGTGAGAAAATAATATAAATATATTCAATAAATGGAGGAATTCTATTGAATATAATCTATTGATGTCTATTAAAAGGTAAATATATTTAACAAGGAGATTTTATATTTGGTTTAACCAGGGTTATATGAAAGGTAAATAAAACAATTAATGGGTGTAATAAGGTGATATTTGGGGTTCTATGGTGAAATAGAATCAGCTGGGACTATTCCCTAATATGGTATTAATGAGATTCTTTAGATATATACCTAGAACTAGATGATAAAAACACCATACTCTTCAAATAATAGATCCTTTTACATAAAATTTATAATTATTTTACATAATAACATTTTTTACTTGATACTAATTTTCTCACTGATGAATTTATTGACAATTCTAGATGATTCATTTTTGGTGAAAAATTATTCATGTATGAATCCATTTCATGGTATCCACACATGCTCCATAAATCTCAGAATGATTGTATTGTAACATTTGGTACTATGGAAGAATATAAAAATTTCCTACATCATTCACCATGTATCAAAATTATAATCACTTTTTTCATGACGTATTCTCTCTAGTTCTCCTGGTGATTAAAATGATGAGGTAGAATGTAAACTCTTGTCCATAAGAGAATTATATTGAGTGAATCGTCTTTAGTTTATAGGGAAGTCTGTAGATAAATAATATTATACCTAACAAATTCACAAAATATTATATATTATATAAGATGGTTTATATACATAGGTTTAGAAATATTTTATTCCAAAAAGGAATATAACGGAAAAATTTATTATAGGTAAACAACTTGTATAAAATAATAAAAAAATGTAATAATTATATTTCATTATTTGAACAACCACATAGAAAAAATATCATTTCCACCCAACTACTTTACCAGAATCGTCAATCCTCCTAAAAAATTATCAAATCATAAATAAAAAATATTTATTTAAATAAATAAATATCAATATATCATTAATTTGATAAATAAATAAATATTATCTTCATTAACTTTTGGGTAAATATTTATTTTAATATTCATAAAAATAATTACATACTTATTTAAATAAAAAAATTATTATTTATTACCTTGTTAATAATAAAAAAGAGAAAAATAAATATAATGCTTTTAAATAAAAAATAATAATTCATTAACAATAAACTCACATATATTATTTCAAGAATGGGTGATTGAATTTATGAAACCAATATAACATGAATAATTTTAATACCACATTATAGATAATGATATTTATTCTAAAATTAAATTAATATATAATTTAACTGAGATAATGGATAAGAATAGTATGTGACCCTCTATGACACTTGTGGATTTAGGTGAGATGGAATAAATTATATGACTAGTATCTTCTATTATATTAAGAGAACTATATTTAATGAAGTTGATATTGCAATGATGATAACCTCAAATAATTTCCTAATGTGTAATACAATCCGCTTATCATAATATCTCATCAAAAATAATTTATTATTGTAGCATTAACCCATGTGGTTGATATATATTTATTGACTACATAAAAATGAACTCATCAATAAACATCCATTTCCATTGAATTATTCGGACCATTTTATATCAAACATAGGACATGTGATATGCCATTCTTATCTTTTAAGGGAAAATTATTTTACTGAATTATTCATTAATTTCATATTACTTATGATGCACTGCAAATAACATACTTTTCCATGAGTTTGTTTCATCAAATTTTATTTACAATAAATCAATGTATATAGTTCATGATATAAATTAATAATAATATCTAGTATAAGAAATAATACACATAATCATTTGATGGAATATCCAATGAAATATTTAACATGTAAAATTACCTTTAATGGGTCTATCCTCATAACCCCATGTCTTGGAGATTACAAAAGGTGAATCATTATACATTGACACCGCATCTACATACAATAATCCCAGACTTGATGCTATGAATTTCTTTTATTCCCTAACATACAATATAATGCCTTGGATTCTCCTAGTATTATTTTTCAATATTATATGGAATTTATTTTATAACATGATTTGAGATTTAATATGATTCCAAGGCCTTAGTTTCCTAGTATTAATGTTGGAAAACAATTAAACACCATGGAGAGGTTTTTCATGTGATAAACATTCATGGAAAAGTGGAATACATTTAAAACGATTCTATGGATCTGAAATATTATATCACAATTGCATTCAAAAAACTGATGTTACCTTAGGAGATTCCTAACATCGACCGACATGGGCCAGTAGTGAAAGATAGTTTTAGCAAGATTAATGAAATAAAAATATTATAATATTAATTTTATTTTCCACTACGCAAATGAAATGACCCAAGCCTATAAATAAGATATTGAGAATAATTTCTTGGGTTACCACCATAAAATTACAATTCTCTGCAGCGTCGGAGAGATGGTCCTTGCAAAAACCTCTCGATGAAGAACGACGATGAATAAAGTGATCACGAATCGCTGCGCCAGCTGAGCTGGAGGATCTTATCGATAACTGTAGCAAAATCATTCTTCATCAATGATCGATCCAAACTCAAGATATGGAATGTGATTTCATTCCATTCATTACCGTTTTTGATTCAATCTATGAATAGGTTGGCCCATGATTTGATCATTCGTACAGGATGGCTAATTACAGAATTGTTTTGAGGAATTTATTATATTTATATTATGTTTTTCAATCCTTATTATGGGAGAAGATCACATTTTTTATACACATTTTCAGAGTATCATTCCTAATATTGTTTCCCTATGACTTCTTCCTCATTTATTCTTGTGTGTTCTTCATTCTTCATGGAGTTATGAATGAAGCATCGTTGTGATTTTGTTTCACGGCACAATGATATGAAATAATATATCAGACATTGTGACAACCTATTATTGTTGAGATAGATATTGGAAAATATAGATCGACATATTGAAGGAGATTTCATTCTTCGAGAACTCTTCATGTGGATGGTTGATATCGGTTTTCAGAGCCAATTGATGCCCTGAAACAAACGAAATTTGTGTTGAAAGGATGATGGAAACCTAGATATTTATTTTCAAGGTGAATGGATCATTGGATCAAACACCTAAATATCAACCAATGTGCGAGAGGAAGAAAAGAAATTCTGGAAAATTCCGACAAACACGACGTGTATCTCAGAATATAAAATGGGTGAGACCAGTCTAGCAGTGACTTGGGCTTCAGGCGATAGAGAGGTGGAACACGACATGCGAAAGATGCCATACAGTGTGTGACACATTCCATGTAACTCAACATGTATCTCAAAGGACATAGGGACACGGGGTGGAGTACATGTCATGTACACCACTACGCAGCCATACCCTGACAAGATACACAACCTACCTCGTGTGCTAGTACATGGGTTGAAGCTGTGTACTAACACATTTAATGTACACACCAAGTGGACCCTAGATAGTAGGGAAAGTTATGTAAGCCTTTCTAAACACTGTGCATACCATTTCCACATGACATGTTCTTTTGAATCAGGTCGTTGTAAATGGTGAGTACCCAAGGTTAAGGGACAAGTCCTGTGACACTTATACACATTGTGTACTCCTTTCTACAAAGCATTATTTCCTTGTCCACCTTATCTTAGAGAAGTCTCATTTTGATTGGTTCCCCTATTTTTATCAACCTATATGTCATTTCCAATAATTCTCTATCCATAAGAGTATGCCCTCCTTCAGCAGTACATTCAGGACAGAGTCTGGAGTCCCCTCCAATTGGCTCAAGGCAGGATCCTATATCCATTCTAGTTCCCTAGTTTGATTCAGGTAATTGATGAGACCAATCCAACTAGAAATTGTCCCTATGTATATGAGGTGAATCTACATGTGTCGTGGTATACACCATGGCCCTCGTACTTCTTAAACATATTTCATTATAGTTATCAGACTTACGAGTGAGTAATCCCATATGAGTTCTTCGTGGAATCTTCAAATAGAATCCTTGGCATGTGTATTAAAAAGTTGTGAATTACCTCTAGACTATGGGTTTATGTTATGGGTATATTTAGATATATTCTTTTTATGTGTATAGTAGACATATATTGTCACATGTTCTTCATTCACTATAAGAGTCATTTTTTGATGTGTTACGTGATGAACATTTTAATTTTACTATTTTCATAACATACTTTTGTAATGTTTTAATTATTTTTAGATAGATAGGTTGTATAAATTCTTGTATGAATAATTTATTATTGTCTTGAGTTTTCTTATGAAACATGGTTTTTAGATGAATCGTGCATCTGTGAGATAAGTGCATAATAAAGATACTATGAACACATAAATGTAAATCTACATTGAAAACATTAATTGGAAAATGTTGGCAGAGAAGATGATAATTGATTGATCAATATGTGAAATTAGTAGTGTTATAATTTTTTTATACATTTATATCATGGAGTAGCATTGTGTATTTTGTGAATAAAATCAAAAGAATACAAAGAATTTTGGATCTATTATTACACAAAGAAGACACAAAAATAATATGGATACTAAAATGCATTAAATATATTCATCTGAAGATGAGAACAACATGATTGAAGAACACATGATGCTGATGTGGGTAATAACTAAGATAAGATGAATCAAGGATTTATAATGAAGTAATGTGGAATAGAACATATATTTTATTTATATATCTTTAGTCGATTACTATATCATTACAATGAGATGAATTGGATGTATTATCTTAAAAATTAATGATATTATACTGAGATGACATTAATGAAGTGTTTTTTTTCACATTTAGTGGCAGTAAAGTGTTTCAATTAATGTGAGAAAGTACAATATTAGATTATTCTTAGTGTCACAAAGAGTAATACTAGTTTTTTGTTGTAGTGTTTGCTTTATGTTTTTGTGATCATTCTCATTGTTTTAATAGTTTTGATTGTAAACACTAGTGGGATTCTAGTATATACAACACGAGTTGGATGCTCTTATATTGTACAATTTCATAACTAACCAAAAATAGTTTTTGAATGATTCATGACCATCCCACTTGTAATTTGTGATTGATTAATAGTGGAGAATATGTTTCTCAAATCATCCGAAACAGAAAAATGATATAGTCACCCACATCGGGGAGGAACCATGGAAAAATACTATGGATTGTGATTCATTTACATTCTTTCTTGAATGTGGTATAATTTTTATGGTTAATATAGATCATACATTCAGTCTAACAAGTACATAGTTATGAATTAAAAATGGGTTAGAGATAAGAGAATAAATATCGCTAAATTTTGTGTACACAGATTCACTCCCACCACCCCCATTGTACATTCATGATCCAGTGGGGTATTCAATTGGTATTATAGAACATGTTACAACAATTATTGGATCTATATTATCATACTAGTTGTTTATATCATACTAATACGATGCCTCTATTGTAATTGGAATAAATAATTGAGATTCCTCAAATGAATAATTCAGTTCCTATTTTAGTCTGTGGAAACAAAGTGGCTTCTGAACAAACCATAAAGAAGACAAATAATATATTAGAATGAGTGTTGTGAAAGTATATCAATAATAAATAGGATACACAACACATTGGATATAGTTATAATGGATTTATATTAATAGTAATTGTTAAACCAGTTGATAAATATCCTTTTCATAAGTATTTTTAATGTGGTGGTAAAGATTAATTTATGGAGTAACTCAGTTATTTTTTACTCAGCATTTTGTAATTATCTGATGAGTGTTCCTATTGAGGATGTAATTTATATATTTTATTTTATCAATGGAATATATAATTAAAAGTCACATATTTAATAGGAAGATGATGATATTGAGAAAGCCTTGGAATTGAAGTTTCAAGGATGTACCCTTCTCCCAGAAATTATTGATGCCAAAGAACAGTCTTTTTTACATTGTTATGAACATTTATCTTATGTTGAGATGAATTTTTATTAAATGTGTGTGAGAAATAATTAACTGAGATGAACTTTTCTGAGATGATTCATACACTTAATAAATTACATAAGGATACCATGAATTATATGTACCCTCAGTTGAAAATCAAAGGCAACGTTGATGCATTCATTATATCATACAAATAAAAAAACAATGTATATTTCATTGCATTGAAAAATAAACATTGATTGAATATGAATTGGAAAGGAAATTTTTTGAAAAATATATGACTAATAAGGTTTTAAGTGATTAGAGAAATAGAGAAACTATACAAATTCTAAATGAGTGATAAATTAGACTAGCTAGAGGTGAAGAAAAATAATATTTTGGAGATAAATAATTCTTCATTGAAATAAATTAAAATTAACGATGATCATGTTTAGATAATGAATAGTTAATCGGAAGACAAACTAAAATCTATTGATGATGATTAAAATTTCCTAAACATAAAAAATTTCAAAATAGATGCTAGTTAGAAAAATCAGACGGAAAAAAATTAAATAATTCCCAAAATGAATGTGACAATTAAAGGAAACAATTTGAATACTAGAAGAACAATTTAAATATGAAATACCTTGAGTTGGTGGTTATTTTCCTAAATCTGGAGATCATTCATGCTGAATATTCAAAAAAATTTGTCATTAGAAAAGCTGTCAATTTTAATTTTGAAATGATTTTTACTTCTAACAGTACTCATTTTAGTAGGAAAAATAGCTCGAGATTATCTAAAGATTAACATTTTTAACGATAACTATATCAGGTAACCCTTTCTTTGGAAGTTTCTATTTATACTAACACTTTTTCATATATAATTACGTGTTCCAAAAATAATTCAGATCAATCATGGATGAAGAAGACTGATGAAACGTCTACTAGGTCATCAAATGTGGATACTAATAAGAGTGTCAATTTGTGTTCCCTATAAATATCTCGGATGATGAATAATATTATTCAAAAGAAACCAGATGTCAAGTATTTCTATATTATAGCATAGTAGAATAAATCAAGCTATATTGGCCGTTTTTGGTGTTGATTGAAATTTGGACAACAGGATATTGATTGTTGGAATAATATTAATGTTCATGATAATTAATTATGTTCATCATTAAGGGGATGATATTTGATGTGAATATAAATCCTACAATCTTACAGAAAAATTCATATATGGAGAAGAATCTTTCTATCAGGATTGTATTTAATTGTATTAAATTATTATTTTCATTTTATAAAAGAAGTTGTCACAATTATTATGAGTTTTGGTATGTTCCAATGATTCAATAATCATATGATGAAATTAAGAATAGATCACATAAAATGTAGAGGAAAAGAACAAATGTAGACAAGTATTTTTTCTGGATTAAGCAAGAGAATAAAGTTAAGAAATATGTGAAGAAATATGAACCAAAGAATAATGATGATATAATTGTCACAACTGTAATAATATGTCTCTGCGTTGGATGAAAAGGATAGAGAATAGACCTTCAAAAAAAATTCACAAACCCCAATTCAAGTGGAAGAAAGATGAATCAGAAAATGAAAGTAAAATCAGAATCAAATAACAGGATTGATTTGGGTCAAGAAAATCAACAGGAAAAACTCAAATTTTTGGATAGGTTATCTAAAATGGATAATCATATGATTTCTAAAGATTAGTATGAATGGTGAAAAATGCCATGGGATATTTATGAAAAATGTTTGACATGGTTTCCTAAACAAATAAAACAAGTGGTTAATTAAAAAATGAACAAGTGGAATCTTATGCTAAAAACTATTCTATTAATGAGGTGTCTACACATGGGAATAACTACAAGCTTGTACCAAATAAATACTTAATCATTTGGATACATCATCTGAAATTGGTGAAAAATATAGCGTAGGTACATAAGAATATATGTTAATTACTTAGTAATGTATATAATCTTATTCCAACTAAGATGAATGATGGTGAAATAAATAAGTCCACACATTCATTAAATAATGATATTTGAAAAATAAAAGGACCAAACATGATGAGTTTTCATGAATCTTGGGGAAAATTGAAATAAGTATCTAGGTTGAGAAATAATTCACATCCATATTTTTATAATTGAAAACCCATTGAAAACCCACATTATTACCATGTATATTTTGTGTTTGTATCATTTATGTAGGCAATTAAAGGAGATACATATATGTAGTGGGAATTTTTAAGATTGGTTTCCTATGAAACTAATATATAGCATTAATGATTTTATCCAGCATTGAGTTATTTATTTCAATTACTGATAAAAATGTTATTGGAATTTATTATTTAAAAAATCCAATCAAGTAGTATAAGATGAATGATTATAATCCATTTAGTGGGGAAAAGTGAAACAACTACCATAAATGAATATATCAACTAGTAACATTGAATATTTGATAGTATGGTAATGTATTTATTTTAAATTTTCAATGTCTGTAAATCAAAGCTTCTCATTAAAGTGGAATATTCTACTATCTTTATATGAATAAAAATTATGTATCAGAAGGCGATAAACCGAACATTTGATAAAACAAATTAAAATGGATTGAAAAATGGTCAATAAATTTATGTGATTAAATGTTTTTAATATTTTTGTTAATATTAATGTGGTAGATAAGTTGAAAATATTTTAGATGACTTCTGAAATATGAATTCCATGTTGAGATTGTTTTCAAAAAAATTTAATAATGACATTATTTTCTAGATTATTCACTTTTGTTTTCTACACTTTGTTATCCCATGTATAGTGGGATAGGATTAATTACAGGCTCATTCATTATGGAAATGGTGATTCTTTACTTCTATCAAGTAGATGAATTTAAATTTATGATAAGTGGAATCTCTTATGAAATAAGGACATTGAACGAGATAGGAAGAGAAGTGAAGTTTTTACTGAATGATATGAGTATAATTAAATCTTTTACTTATATATTTGGTTTTAATTTCATGTAATGGGTAGTGGAAAATGTTGAATTGGAATGTGAAATGGGTATTTAAAAAAAATTAAATGGGGGATTGAATATCCCAAATTGATTGATAGTAATTTTTGTTTTGTATTTATTGTTAATACACTTTATTATTATGTAGTCAATGTTGTGGTAATTGAAGGTTTGTGTTCTGGTATTTTCCAATGAATTCTTCTTGTGAAATAATCATAAGTTTCCAATGATATATATATTTTAAACATTTATTGAAAGAATGTATCAATATTTTCATCAATGATGAATTTTTCAGTATTTCCGAAAACATGTGTTATTTGATTATTTTAATTGACATAAGTATTACATCAGTGAGAATAAATTTTAATTTAGAATTTATGGTTTTATTTGAAAGGGAAAAAATATATTTTATATGAGTTTCTTAATATTAATTGGTTGAATATTTTTGAATAATACTTTTTCATTATTATACTAAAATATTAGAACAATCCATCCAAAAACCATTAGATCTAGGTTCTCCAATACATAGGTTGGAACTTTTATCAACAATGAATTATCCCTCAAGGCTAATCTGGGAGAGATCACACCATAGATGTTTGTTGGAGGTGACAACAGGCCACCGTGTGGGGAAGAACTGTTGTAGAGTTGATTCCTAGCACATGGCAGTTCCTAGAATCGATGGGAGCTCTTCGTAACAATTTTTTGGATCCTAAATTCATGTCTTAAATTATAAGGGGTGAAGGTAATATAATCTATATCTATGTGGGATGCTTGTTTTATTTTTTTCTGTAACATTGAATAAATATCTCTCGTTCAATCCATTGAGCATGTCATCTGGGACGATCCATCAACTCTGTGCATTAACTTCTCCATTAATCCTTACACGAAGAGTTTTTTTATTAGAGGATATTTACGCCAACATTGAATGTTGATTTAACCCCTAAATCTGAGATTTTAATGAGTGTTATGATAATGAAATATTGATCTATCTTTTATAATTATTAATTTTCATATTAAAAGATCCTTTTATCTTTAGACTTATCGTTTGTTTAAATTAAGAGTTTTTCTGATGACGGTGATGTCATGTGATGTGTAGTATTGAATGAATAATATAATTTCAATGAATAGATCTCTATGAATATCAAGAGAATTATGTTAGTGAAGGTGACCTATATATATATCCTAATCTAACTCATTTTTATGAGGTGGTTTTTTATCTCACATTAGAGCTCACTGTACAACTGAGAAAATAGTTGAGAAAGAAACTAAGTAGAATTGAAGTTGTATATTAGTAAACCAAGAGTTATATGTGTTAATGTTTTGTTTCAATTTGTGTGATTACATGAAGAATTGGGTTATTGTGGAATCAGTTTTTTCAATGTCAAAGTATACACCTTGAACACTGGTGTTAGGTGATAAATATTGAATCCACAAAAGGATGAAGAATAATGTATTTGTGAAGCACATAATTCACAATGATCTTATCCTAAAAACACATGGGTTAGTACCTCATGTGCCACTTGTGTCTATCAAAAATTATAATGATATACTGCATACAGTTTTTTTGTGAATCAAAAGTAAATATTTAATACTTCCTTGTGAATGATATCTTTTTCAGAATATGACTATAGAAATAGGCAATAAAGATCATTGTTCACACAACTAAACATGAGGTTCTTTCAGGATACATGATATTCAATCATTATACATGAATAATAAACTTAAACTAAACTCAATGTCTTCCTGAATTACATTACATGAAAAAGACAATAGTTCCATGTTTTCTATTTTTAGTTCTTCCTGACATCTGTATGACATGATGGGGAGTAATATCATGTGTATAATGCTTTTGAGATCTTGTGAAAGAATTTTGTGTGAAAAAAAGTGTGACACAATGTCACTTTATATTCTAGAAAAAATAATAATAATTTGATGTGATATGTAATGAAAATTTTATTTATACAATTTACATAAAATACTTGCTCGAAGGATACATCAGTTTGAGTTTTATAAGTCTGTATATATTCTGATATGAGGGATTCACAATTTTATGTACTTTTCATAGGACACAAAATTTTCTTAGGAAATGTGATTCATTTGGATAAGTGAATAAAAAAGGAAACATAAACACATAAATGTACATGTGATGTGAAAATAGTAAGTGGACAATGTCTACTTAGAAGAATAGATTTGAGTGCACTATATGTGAATTATTAAGTGTAATCATTTTATGATACACTTTAATAATTTTGTTGTGTTGTGTATTTACATAAATAAGATCACCATAAGACATAGAATTTTTTATTTGTTATTGCAAAAATAATACACATAAATAAGATGGATAATTACATGGAGTACGTGTCTTAATTTGATGAGGAGTAATACATGATTGAAGAAAACAAGATGTTAATGTGTGTTATAATCTCATTGAGATGAATAAAAATTTTTAGTAAGGAAAGGAATATGAAAAATGGAGTTAATTGATATATTTTTTTATGTTGTTCATTAAATTATTACAGTGAGTTGAATTGAAAGTGTTTTCATCTTAATTTTAGAAGAGTATACTATGTAGAAATTCATATAGTGTTCTTGACCACAATAAGTGGAAGTTGGAATTTTTCAATTGAATGGGGAATGCGAAATATTATTTAAATCATATTGGATAAAAAAGGAAGATCAATTTTCTGTCATAGTTATTGATTTATGTAATTGTGATCTTTTCTATTGTGCAATGTGTTGCATTATTAAACAATTGTGGGATTCCAATATAAAGTACACTGGTGTGTGAATGTCTAATTTATGTAATGATTCATACATACCCACAATGGTTTTAGAATGATACTTGATCAAGCCAATACTAATTTTAGATTTATTTGTATTAAAGAGTCTGTGTCCCAAATCATCCTGAACACAATAATGAAATATTCACCGATATCAGATAAAACCTTGTAAAAATATCATATGATGTGGTTAATTTACTTTCTATATTTCATGTGATATAATTTTATTTGTTAACATCAAATAATAATTAATACTAACAAGTGAAAAGGTTTAAAATAAAAACAGGTAACATAAAAGAGAATAAATATTGTTATAATTTGTGTACATTGATTAACCTCTCATCATAGTGTACTTTCATGATCCACTGGGGGATAGATCTAAATATAAATGTTTATGTATATGAGATGGTACAATTCAAGAGGGGGGGGTATGAATTATAGGTTCAAAAATGTGTTATTTAACCCCATAATAATGAACTTTGTTTAAGAGGTCTTAATGTAATACAATTCACGATCAATAGAAATGAACATATGAGACATGGATCTGATGGATATGATTTAGTAACTCATGTAATGAAAAAGAGTTTTGTTTTAATTGAATACAATATTGATAGTAATACAAGTTTAAATTATTCTACCATAATTATAGTAGAAATGATTAATACAATATGTATTGAAATAATCATAATTGATACAATTACAATAGTAAAATAATATGAATAAAAGATGAAACAAAATGATTCCCTTTATATTTCAAATAGAATCTAAAATTTAAATATATTATAATTATTTTATCCAAAAGAATAGGGTATCACTTGATGATGGATAAAAGGTCTATTTTATAACCACCTTAGTAATCCCTTGATACGATGTTCAACACAATTTTCTTCTTATCCTCATAATCCCTTAATTAAGAAGATAATTGGAACCTCTGTCTTTCAAAAACATGAAATCCATCCATACAAAGATCGACAACACATCTGCCTATCCCCGGATGTCCTTGATCATTATCAAAATGATCAGACTCACAAAGTATAAACAAAACACTTATTTAAATACCAAAACTTAGAACAATCCATTTAATTCTTATATCTTCAAGGATTTCGCACGAATCAAGAGAGAAGTCAAACTATCTCTCTATAGATCTTGTTAAAAGAAAAATTTATTTTGTTTTTTCGAATGACCTTTTATTTATAGTCCTCATGTTCCAGTGGTCATATTTCCCCCCACATTTATATTTCTCGGAAACATTGGGAGGGACTTGGACACCTGACATTACAACGGTGAAAACAAATAGAACCGATGACATCATTTTTTTAGTGTATTACTATCTCAACAACATTTTTTTAGTTAGGAATTAGAAAGTAGAAATGTAAGAAACAATGAGTATGAGAAACATGTAATATATATTAATGTAAGACATGAATTCAATGCATTACATGAGTACGATGCATAACTTGGTTACAATTCTTAACATGAATAACATGAATATTGTTGTTACGATTCATGTCGTGGTTACGATTCATATTGTAATTTCGATACATAACATTGTTATGATTCATGATGTGATTACTATGTATATTCTGATTATGATACATGGTTACAATGCATTATGTGATTATGATGAATATATCAGTTACAATACATGGCCTGGTTACAATACCTGACCTGGTTATGATACATGACCTGGTTATGATACATGACCTAGTTATGATACATGGCCTGGTTACGATACATGACCTGGTTAAGATACATGTCATGGTTATGATACAAGGCCTCATTACAATACATGAAATGGTTATGATACATGACATTGTTACAATACATGACCTGGTTATGATTCATGACCTGGTTAAGATACATGACATAGTTATGATACATGACTTGGTTATGATGTAAAAGATTACTAAATCATCATATGTAATAACAATTGTAAAATAGATTATGCGGTTACAATTATAAATAAATATGTGATTAAAATTAAAAAAATGGAATATTATTACATGGTAGAACAACAACTTGGGTGATTATTATGGAAAAAAATATCAATTGTATGTGATTATGATATATAAAATTACGATGAGATTAAAACATATAAAACAAGTTTTAAATTTTTATTTAGAAAACAAAATAATTAATGGGAAAGTTGAAAATGTTTTGAATCAAGAACAACCACATTTTTGTAATGAACAAAAAAACAATAATGAATTATCTCTCCCCCCCCGAGTTTAATAACACTTTTGAAAGTAATAGTGAATATGAATAATTCTACCATAGGTTAAAAAAACACTAGGGATTGTATTAAATTTACTTTTAATTGTGACTTATCCTCCTTAACAAGGTATTCATCAATTTCTTCTTTTCCAAAATGTATTCCCCATTTGTGATTTTAAAACAGAATAAGGGATGGAAATTATTTAAAATAAAAGGTTAGAGAAATAGAGTAAGAAACTATAGTTTTTACATAGAATGAAACAAAATTATATATATATAAGTGTTCAAAGGTCATTATATCCCCTTTGGTTTTTCTAAAATATTGAACATCGAAAGCTTCATTTCCGTGAACTCTTTCCAATCTTCCACCATCTTTTTAAGGACATATTTCTGAGCCTTCATCTTCACATATTATTTAGAAATAATCATTTATTGTTTCTAGAGCCTCTTTTATAGTGGATAATAGATTACATTCTGAGCTCTAATCTTTTCTTCATGAGAATTGAAACCATCTAATCTGATTTTGTAACCCTTCTCTTAGATTAAAACACTATTTTTGAGCAAAACAACCTCATTACACTCATTTTTAATTTTTCATTATGATTTTAAATCTCTTCTGAATCAGTTCCTTTTGATGTAACCAATCTTTGAAAGACTTCATGTTTTTCATACAAATCAGCAGCCATGGTTTGATATATAGAATTGAGAACATTTAACTTATGTACCAATTCATCCTTTTTGTCTAGACTATTCTTGATACTATAATCAATTCTATATAACCACTTCACAACCTTATTAAAAGACATACCATGATCAGCCTCACGTTCCTTGAATATCTTGAAATTAGATTCAAGACATTGAAACATGTCCCTTAGAACCATTCCAGAGTCTATCTTATCATTATGATCATTTTAACGGATTTCTAAATTGAAATCATTATTTTGAATGAAAGGTAACATATTCTCTAATCTTTTAAAATCTTGTGCGATGTACCAAATTTTATTCAATGTTATTTTCTTTTTAGAATACATATCTTTAGTGTATTATAAGAGATCAAGGAAATGTGCTTCAATATCGATCAAATGATCTTGTTGATTCTGATTCCTATCAGATTCATCAGTTTCTTCTTCTTTTTTCTGAAACCTGAATGACATTCATTGAGGAATCTATTAAAGACACTTCTTTGGATGGCTAAGAATCTGAATATTGAAATTTCAATGATGGAAAATATGAGGATTCTATTGAATGGTTTCTCTTGTTTGAATCATCTTCCTCTTCTAATTTTTCTTCATCTTTACCTTGTTATTATTAATTAACTTGTTCTTATTGTTCTCCTGGTTCTTCTTCATATTCATATTCATTAATTAGACAATGTGGACCAGATTTATTAGATAGCTGTATTTTCTTTCCTTTCTATGTTTCATCTGATTGAGTCTGAACAAGTGCTTCCCCAATTATAATTCTGGTTTTTCTCTTACTCGTCAATTTTAAGAAGAATGTCAATTTAAATTTCATGGGCCTTTCTCTTCATCATTCTTTTATTATTTTCAGCTTCCATTAATGTCTCTTCTGATATTATTTTTAATGACAATGCTTTAACTGGATCAAAACAAAACTAATTATCTTCTTCCATCTTTTCAACATTCATTATTGTCCACTCGGCAGCAATATCACTAGATACAACATTTTATTTTTTTGATGACTTTAGAGTTGTAGTCTTAACTATGTTTATTTCTCTTTATGTTGACATGGATGTCTTAGAGGGTTTCTCACTACCTTCAGCTAATTAATTTTCTTTCTCACCATCCAGATCTTTCTAAATTTTTTTCGATTCATGTATGAATTGTATCTTGATATTTCATATTGTATCTGTACTAATTGTGGGCTCCTTGAAGGATGTCAGATATTACATTTTTGAAAAAATACAGAATCTCAATAATTCATTCAAAAAAATACATATAATAGTGGGAAACATGACTAGCTAAGACTTAATAACTTCAGATATGATGTTCTTAATTTTCAAGAAGATGAATCCCATCAAATTGAACTTTGTCATATTCACCAAATAATGGAGAACATACACAACTAAACCATACATGGTTTCCATATCTCTATTTCTCAGCAATGAAAATCCTTTCATCCAATGGGATATGAGTCAATTGTCTCAAGATAAATGAAAAACTTTTCCCTTATCCTCATGAATCGAAAAAACTGATTCTTCAGCTTTAATCTAATAAAAATTCCAAAAATATTTTGGTAATTTGTGAGAATGAACTAGGGAATCATCCTAAGATGAAACACCTAGAAAAAATAGTTTCTTATTTTATTAAAGTTATAAAATTCTTATCATACATCATAAAATAAATCTAAAGACTCTTTTCTATCTCCATTTATTTATAAAATTGTAAAACCTCATCATGATACACAAAATCGTGGTTTAAATCTGGGCTTTCAACACAAATGGATTCCAATCCTTGGAAACATATTATAATTTTCAAATATAAATGAAATGTCTCATGAATGCCTCGATAGTCTATCCATTCACCTCAAATGGTAATGGAAGATAAAACATATGTAGAAATTTTATTTGGAGATGGAGAAGTTAACTAGGATATGAAAGACTAACTCCAAACATGAAGATTTTCCTAGTAATGAAAGCTGAGTAGAACTATAATTAGGAAAACTGAGGTATCTCTGATTATGAACCTAAATGATTATTTATAGAGTATCATGCCATAATAAAAAATAGAGAATTTATATGTGGGATAGGTGGGGGTTCATTAAAAAGGAATTGACGACCAAGAATTGATACATCAGTTAAAGTGGTCTAGAATGATTTTGAAATCTTAATGTTTTCCATAAAATATAATTTTATTAGGACTAAAAAAAATTATAAGTTAAAAGATATAATTGAGAAATACATATTTAAACAACCAAAATAATGTTTTAGAAATTGTACCTTTCAAAGTAATAAAATAGATATACTGATTTTAG
Source organism: Viscum album (assembly GCA_963277665.1). Lineage (NCBI taxonomy): Eukaryota > Viridiplantae > Streptophyta > Magnoliopsida > Santalales > Viscaceae > Viscum > Viscum album. Next base: position 662,867,375 of record OY728141.1, read on the forward strand.
AAAATTGTTATTAAAAAAATAATACAACTAATATCCAAAAATATATAAGACAAATTAGAAATATAAAACTGATAAGATAAAATTAATATGGCACTGATAATCAAGTACCGATAATGTATTCTAATACAGGTAGTTTAGTACTGATAATGTAATTCAATATCAATATTTTAGTAATGCTAATGTGATCTAATAATGATAGATTAGTACTGAAAAATTAATTCAATACCCTTATTTTAGTACTGATAATGTGATCCAATACTGGTAGTTCAGTATGTATAATTATGAAGCCAAAATAATAAACTAATAAATAATATGAAACAAAAAAAATGAAACCGATAAAATGTAAAACTAATTAAAGTGAAAATAAAATAGATATAATTGAAACTAATAATAGAATGAAATTTATTAAAAAGAGACCGATTAAAGTGAAACCAAAAAACATAAAATAACAAGTGAAACAGATAACGTGTTAAACTAGAGAGAATTGTGTACTCCCCATCTAAAAAGGAGTATCTTAATGTTAGAAGATAGTTTAATCAAGAAATAGATATGAATGATTACATTACAATTATCGTTCCTAGTTTCTTGTTAATGTATTCAAATCTATCAGAAGATAAATGTATTGTGAAAATTTCATCAAGTTGTTATTTCATTCCGATGAAAATTAATATAATATATCATTTTTTTGTGGGATCCCTAAGAATGTGATACCTAATATCTGTGTTTTTTTCATGTGAGTGATGTGTAGAGTTTTATCTAAGAGAATTGGTAACAGTATTATCACATAGTGTTTGAGTTTTGAAAAAAAACATTGGCCATAGTCAGTGAGTGTGTGTTACATCCACAAAACCTAAGCACAAAAACGTCAAACTGCTACATATTCAGCTTCATTAGTAGAAATTTCTACTAAATATTGTTTTTTTATGAACAATAAAATAATTAATCTCCTATGAAATGACATGTTCTGGATGTACATTCTCTATCCATTCAATAAAAAAATCACCATTTGGAAAGCTTTTCTGAAAAATTCATTTCTAGAAGAATAAAATAGTCCTCAATCTGTTGTACACTTCAAGATGCAAAAAATCCTTTTCACTTATTTTAAATGAGATTATTTAAGATTAGATTGATATCTTGCAGATAAGCATACTAAAGACATTAAGTCTAGACGGCAAGATTTTATGTATAATAATCATTCAATCATACCTCTAAAAGATTTTTGATCTACTGGCTTTCCAGCTTCATCAAGATCTAGTGTATTTGAGGTACCATTTGGTATTCATATAGTTTTAGTATTGACATATCCATAAATTTTTTGTGTAAATCATTGAAATAATTATGGTCAGATATATAGGTTCCTTTTGGTTATTGAGTGATTTTGAAAACGTAAAAAGAATGTTTAGTCACCCAACATACTCATTTAAAACTTATATTTCATAATATTTTCAACTGAATTAGTTTAGAATTGGTTAGTTAATCTGAATATAACATCATCCTCAAAGATTTGAAAAATAAATTTTTTTTCCATTTTTATAAAAAATGTTGGATCTCTATTAAATTTTTTCAAGGATTTAATGTAAAAGTAATCATTTAAGTCTATCAAACCATGCTCTAGTGGCTTGTATAAGGCCTTATAAATATTCGGTATGTTTGAAAACATGATCTGGATGATTAGAATCTAAAAAAACTAGAGATTGTTCTACAAAAACTTCTTCACGTACAAAACCATTAAGAAAATAACATTTTACATCAATTTGAAAAAGTTTAAAAATTAAGTATTCTTCAAAGGCTATTAGAATATAAATAGTTTCAAGTACAACTACCATATCATAGTATTCTCCATAATCAATTCCCTCCTTTTTATTATAGCCCTTAGAAACAAGTCTTTCTTAATTTCTTATGATGACTCCATTTTCATTAAATTTTTTATGAAATCCCATTTTACAGAAATTTATGTTCTTTATGTAGGTCTTTTAACCAAGGTCCAGACATGATTCCTTGAAAACTAATTTAGTTCATCTTCCATTTCGTTAATCCAATATTCATCATCTAAAGCTTCATTCGATGTATTTGATTCAAATGGAGATTGAAATGAAATAAGTTTTGTTTCATTTATCAAAGAATTTCTAGTTCTTATGGGTTGATTACATTACCAGTGATATTATCACTATGATTATTCATAAGAAACAGTTTATTTGGGTTTTATAAAACATTTTCATCAATATAAGATATAAAATCTTAATGGGTAAATGTTTTAGTAAAATTTTCTAGAGTATTTACCTTCTCATAAGAGTTTTCAATCAATAGTTGATAATCTGTTTGAAAAAACACAACTATAGATATATGTAATGGTTATTTCAAAAAAGTGGTTAGTTTAATGAAACATAACAAGAACTGTTTCTCAAATAGTACAATAATTTTTGTTAAAAACTCTATAAGGTATAGAATTTTTGTAATAACCTAGAAATATTTCTCTATCTGATTCGGTGTGAATTCAAGTATATTATAATTTTCATTGAATATTAATAATTTTCTTCCAAGTACTATGAAGTAATAAAATTTTGGTTTTTGGTCACTCCACTATTCATAAGGTGTTTAAAAAAAATATCTAGTTAAAACTCGATTTATAATATTACATTCATTAATAACAGCTTCAGCCCTGAAATTCATAGAAATTGAGTATTAACTCATCAAGCTTCTTTTCATTTCATAAAGAGTTTGCTTTCATAATTCAACAACATAATTTTTATGAGGGGTTATTCGAGATGAAAAGTTGTGAGTATACCATTCTTACTAAAAAAAGATAAAAAATCTGAAATTTGAAATTTTATACCTTGATAATTCTGAATAGTTGTCACTAGTAGGGTTTTCTCATATTTAACATGGGATCTAAAGGATTTAAATTTGAGAAAGGCTTTATATTTCTTTTCTAGAAAACAGACCCATTTAAATCTAGTGTAGTAATCCACTAAAATAAATACACAGCACTTGCCTCCAATTATTTTAGTTTTTATTGGAATTAAAATATCCATGTGAAATAACTATAAAATATTATAAGTTGAAACTACTATAATTGATTTAGATCTAGTTTTATGTTTCTTTCCATATTGACAAGGGTTACAGAATTTTGGTGAATCATACGTATGATCTTGTAGATCCTTAACAAGTGATTTATTTTTGAGTTTACAATGTGTGAAAATGTTAAAATGTCCTAACATTCTATTCTAAAACATGATTGGTGTTATATTTCACTTATGCAAGGTATGTTCGAGCTCCTTAGGTCTTCTATATTATGTGTGTATACATTCTCATGCGTATGGGTAAAAAGAATGAATTCATCCTTATAATTGTGAACTAAAAATTTATCGTTACAAATATTCACAAGGTAACCTTTATCAAATTATTGAATTATGCTTGTAAGGTTGTGCCTAATACCTTTATCAAACAAAACATTTGAAATTATAACTTTTCTTTAAATTACATTATTACCTATATGAATGATCTTTCACTAATTAATATCTCCAAATGTCACTCTTCCACCTTTTATTTCAATATTATTATCATGAAATATTTGTTACAAGTCATGTGTTGAGAAAAACCACTATCCATGTACCAAATATTCTTGTTTGTGGAACACATTCTTGTTTTCCTGAAGAAGAAACAATTAGTTTTTCGAAACCCAAATTTGATTGAATCCAAAAATGATTGATAAATAAATTTTAAGAATCCAAATTTGTTTTAAAAAATTATAATTATTAAATATTAATGATTTATTTTGATTAATATAAATATTTATTTCCCAATGTCCCCCTCAATGACATTTAATGAAGAATGGACCTCTTTGGGGAACAAAATAATTATGACAAAAAATCAGTTTTGAATGAGTATAACCAATTCTAGGACTATTCCTATGAGTTCGAATATGAGAATACATTTTATGAAATTAATTCCTACTAGTAGTGAAATTTGATAAATGTATCTTCATATAAAAGATTTCAGATTTTAGTCTATTGAATATATTTTCATTCTAAAAATAAATTGTTTTGGAATTGTTTTTTTGTTTCCAAAAAAAAATTATTTAAAAAATGTTTCCCAATGTCTTTAGAATGTGTATCCTTCTCAAAATTTACTTCTAAAAAGGTTATTCAAATATTTCCAAAATAAGGAGTATTCATATTATGATCATTTGATCTCTCTGATTCTTCTTTCGTATGAAAAATTATTCTATAGTTTTTGTTATCATGCTTTTTCTTGAGTTTAGAATATTTATTGTCAAGTAGTTTGTGATATCTGTATATTTATTAAAAAAAGGTAAATTTTATTCTACTAAGGAAGAATATTTATCCTAAGAGTAAGAATATTTCTCATCAGGGTAATTGGAATTTTTAGATACATTTTTAAGATATTATTCCTTGTGTACCTTCGCTATAAAACAATGATTTTCAATAGGTATTCTGGTTTAGAGTCCTATATTATTATGATAAGAAGATTCATATTCTCATGATTCTTCTGATGATTTACCACCACATGCACTCCAAGTATCATTTTCTTTCAATAAATTCTTATTCTTTGACGTGTAACACTTTTTATTATTTCTTTATTAATGGTTCTGCTTCTAGTCTTTCCTTTTATGGAATGGAAAATCTGGTCTAATGTGACATATTTTTTACATTCATAACAAGATGCTTCTGAGTCTTTCATGTCCTTTATATCTTTTTTCTGGAATCAGTACTGACATTATTTCTTTCTAACACTATTTTTAATTCTTCAATAACAATTGACTAATTCATTTCCTAAATGATCACTTTCACTAGATTCTGATAAAACAACGAATTTCTTAATATGGGATCTTGTTACACATTCGCGTGTCTTGGAATTAGATGTGGTAGTAAAAGCTACATTTCTTTTACAATTATTCTTTATTGTTAAAATCCACATCACATTTTATTCTTGTCTCATACTATAAGAGAGTGTAAAATAATTCAGCAAGGGTAATTTTATTAACTTTATTATTCACATAAATATATGTTTTTTTATTCACATTCATTTGTAATGACATCTATTATATTCTCCACTATAAATTCATCATAAAGACCCTTTTCACCCATGGATTGAAGACTATTGACAATGGTTATAAATCATTGTTGAATCATTCATACTAGTTCTCCATAGAGAAAAAAACCATATTATTTAGCTCAAATCATGGCTCTTCTTGTTTCTATAACATTAGATGTACCAAAATGTGTGAATTTCGAATTCCTCTGGATATAATTGGCTTCATCACATGAATATATCTGACTATATATATTCCAGGTCATAGAACACAACAAAGTACTGCATAACATGTAATTCAAGTGATATTCAAATTTCTCTTGGTTGGTAAATGTTCTGACATATTCATCTGGTATATTATTTTCTCTTCTATGCATGACAATGTTTTGCACTTCAGTATTAATAAACAATGTATTAATTCAATATCTCCAATATTCATAATCATTCTCTTAAAAAATAAGCAGTCTAGTGTGGATTAGATTGTCAATTGGTCAAATATTCATTATTTCCATCTTATAAAACAATATTTTTTTACTCCCAATGTTTTTGTAGTAAGTCATTAGAAGAAAAACATTTATAAAATAAATAAAATCGTCTTACATGACGATAGAAATCATGTAAAAAATTAGTGGAAACCTGCTATGATACCAATTTTTTGATTGAAATATAGATGTATGTGTATATGATTGGGAACTATACAGAGGTGGTGTATTTTAGGTTTAAAAAAATTGTTTTCAAACACATAATAATGAACATAGTTTAATAGGACTTAAAATAGTACAACTCACAATCAATACAAAGGACCATAAGAGTCATGGATCCGATGGATATGATGTAAGACAACATGTAATGAAAAACTGTTGTATTGGAATTGAATAAAATGATCAGAGTAATTCAAATGTATATGATTCTACCATACAACCAGGAGAACCTATTAATACAATTTGTAATGAATGAATCATAATTTAATAAATTACAATAGAAAAATAATATGAATAAAAAGAAGATACAAAGTGAATATCTTTCTATTGCAAATAACAAAAAAAATGCAATGGTATTAAAATTATTTTATCCCAATGAATAGGGTATCCTTTCACCTATGATAAAAGGATTGTCTTACTACCACCTTGGTAAGTCCTCTATACGAAGATCAACATGATTTTCTTCCTATTCTTGAAATCCCTCCATTAAAAAGTTAATCATCACCTCTATCATTCAAACACATATATCATTATATAAGAAGATCAAAATCATGTCATCCAATCCCCAGAAGACCTCCACCATTTTCACAATGATCAGATGAACAAAGTAGAATCGAAGAACTAATAGAAGTACTTGACCTTGGAACAAGCCATTTACTTCATGTATCTTCAAGTATTTAACACGAAGCTAGTGGGAAGTTACAGTATCTCTCTCTAGAATTTGTTTGAATAATTTTTTGATTGATTGAATGAATTTATATTTAGAGGACCCAGGTTCCAATGGCTAGATTCCCTTCAACGGTTATATTTATCCAAAAAAAATTAGAGGGGCTTTGACAGCTAGAATCGTGATGGTCAAAACAAACAGAACACATGACATCATTGTGTTTAGTGTATTACTGACTCAACAACATTGTTTTAGATAGAATGTTGCAAGTAAAAAATTATGAAATAGTATGTATGAGAAACATGTAATCAGTATTGATGTAATACTTGACTTCAATGCATTACAATAGTATGATGCATAACTTGGTTATGATGCTTAACATCGATAAGATGCATATCATGGTTACGATTCATGTCATGGTTATGCTTCATATCGTGGATACGATTCATATAATAATTTCAATACATAACATGGTTACAATTTATGATATGATTACAATGTATATTCTTGTTTGATAAATGGTTACAATGTATAATATGATTATGATACATGTCAAAGATACGATACCTAATATGGATAAAATACATGACTTGGTTACAATACATGACATGCTTACTATACATGAACTGGTTACGATACATGACCTGTTTATGATACATGGCCATGTTATGATACATTACTTAGTTATCATACATGACATAGTCATGATATGTGACCTGGTTACGATATATGACCTGGTTAGGATACCTGACCTGGTTATGAAACCTGACATAGTTACGATATACATGATTACAAATACATCATTTGTAGTTACAATTGTAAAATTGTTTATTTCATTATGAAGATAAACAATATTTGTGATTACAATTTAAAAAAATAGCATATTATTTCATTTTAGATCAATAGTATTTGTGGTAACAATGGAAAACAAAATATGTGATTACAATTGTATTTGATTACGATATCTATAATTACGATATTTGTAATTATGGTGAGAATACAACATAAAAACCAAGAAATAAATTATGATTTAGAAAATAAAAAGATCAGTGGGAATGCCTAAACATGTTTCAACTAAACATTGGGTACTTTAAAGGAGGTGGAATAAGAAAGAAACATGAAAAAAACATAGTTTATACTTTTACCTCTACCTTTTAAATCCCATTTTTTCTTACACCTAAGACTTTTTAGTTTTGTCATTTATAAATAATAAGACATATAGGATGTGGGGAGGATATTTTGGGAGGTATGTGTATAGATTTTGGTCAAGAAATATATCCAAATATGATTGAATATGTGAGGATATGAGGGGGACATTTTTAAGTGAGATGAGGGACACTGTTGTAAATATTATAAACATTTAATAATAATAAATATATTTGTAATGGAATGTGGAAGAAATTTAGGTAAATATATATTATAATGTAATACAAGTATAAATACACATAACCAATAGTATTATAGATAAAATATTGATATATTTAAATTAATATCCTTTATTTTGAACCCCTTCATTAACCCTTTAAACCCTTAATATTTTAACAATCATTTATAATGGTTTCTATTTATTGACTAAAAATGAAATAGAACCTATAAAATAATTTATGGATTCTCACTCAAACATCGAATAAATATCATTTGATTAAATTACATGAATTTATAAAAAAACTGCTTTTAATATTAGTACACAAAATTTAAGGAGTACTAGATTTTATAAAATTACATATTTAATAACAAAAATTATTTTTTACCAAAATCATGTATAGAATTGATCCATATTTATTTTTTTAATTAATCACAAATTTTTTATAGTTATGTTACTTGGAAATAAATAAAATACTAACTGTATCTTATAAATTACATAATTTTATAATGATATAAAAAATGTTTCATTATTATAATATAATGTCACCTGGGTTTAAAAATGAAAAACATTTCATTCCAAATGAAAAAGTAAATTTTTTGAATTTTTTTATTTTACCTCCTACATACATATTTAATCTAGAAAAAATGGATTCTTGTTTCTCTGAGTCATTATTATATAATGACATTTTTTAGAACATATAGTATTTTTAAAAGCAATATTTCTCACCATTCCCCTAAAAATGAACCCATTCCAAAAAAAATCCTAAAAAAACATCCTATGTTTATATTAAAATTATAAATTTTAAAAAGATATTTAATAAAATTAACAATCATAAATTAAATAATTTATATTTTGATGTAAAATATTAAATATAACAAAATCCCTCAATTATAGAAAAGATGACCCTTTTAATCATTATGTGTTATTAACCTTATTTAGTACTAGTAACCAATGTGGGATACATTATTTTCTATATGTTTTATATTAATATTTCATTTATGTTTTTCATTGAAGATAGATATGTATTATTCAATATAGTTTTTTCTATAATGTAACATAATCTATTGAATATAAAATTATTTAATAAAATAAATTCAAAAATAAAAAGTTATTAAACTCTGGATATGTGTAGACAAGTAAATAAAAAGGGGAAGAGATCAAAATGGCTTAGGGGGAAAATTGTTCTTCCCATACATTTTAATTAAATTTGATAGGCCACATGGTTTGGATACACTATTTCACACAACATGGGCCAACCATGCGAATGGAATTGTTCGATAAATCCTCATTCACAAAATTATCCCACAGTGTTTACCAAACATTTTCCAACTGTAAAAAAACTGTACAACCAATATTTGGATTTCAAAAGTTTCATCAAAATCATAAGAAAACCCTATTCCATTCCATGGAAAAAACCAAGTTTCTTTGTTTATCTTCTTGGCTTCTCATAACCATTGGAAAATAATTCAGATTATAAATTTAAAATTTTCTATTATTCAAAACAAACACACCATTACTTGCTTAAGAATCTGAGGCACCTCTCAGTACATCATTCATATCCAGAACAAATTACCTTAGGATTATCTGATTCTCATTATTTTAATTCCTTTACCCAGTCATAAAACATCCTCTTATTATGAATCCATTAAATTAAAATTCATGTTTGATACAAAAAATAATAAAAAAAGGGTTTTTTCAAAGTCAAAAATTATATTCTATTGTGATATAAAAGAGATTTATATTATAATATCATATCCACTCAATTATTTGTAAAATATGATATTATGATGGAATATTTGATTTCATCATTTTTCATGAACACGAATAAATTAATGGCCAACAATGGCGAATCTTAATGTAATAATGGTCTTCTGGCCAAGGATGTTGGTAGTAACCATCAAGGATGTTCGAAATAATGATGAATTAGACTAGGGACCATGAGAAATAGAATCCATTTGATATTGTGTGGGGATTTTTCTAAAGAAATTTCAATATAATTTGGTAAATAAAATGGGATTTCACATATGTTTTCATATTTTTAATTTCACTTAATTGGTTATTTTTTAAGAGATGTTATAAATAAGTTATTTACATTTTTTATTTTAATAAATTTTATAAAACAACAATAATGTATGTAATTTAAACTAATTTAAAAAGAGCCTTCCGCATTATTTATATATATATTTAAATTTGAATATCCACCCGAAAAGAAAAATTGGGGTACCACCCACCTTTGGTAATTTACATCTGACATGTAAGTTGTATTTTTATGTAACAAGTTTTTTCTTACTAAAACTAAAAACAAAACCACAATGATTTCCATATATGTTATTTTAGAACCTCCACAGATGCTTATTCTTTTAAATCAGTTAATAATATAAGTTTTATGAAATATTATTTTATTAAAAAAAATTATATAAAAATTAACTGCAAAAATATGAACAAGAAGTAATAATGTTGGAAAAAGAAATAAAACACCACGATAACCATAGACAATCTAGTATAAATCTATAATAAAAAATTCTAAAAAAACATCATTGTCAGTACACCATTATAATTTTAAAATAAAAATTATAAAACTATATTATAAATATAATTAATCATTAAAAAACCTAATCAATATTTTAAAATAATCAACACATTATCGTCATAAATTATTTAGATCATTTCGATTATAAAGGTGAGGATATTAAAAAAACATCAAATTAAAATGACTGTACTGAACAGTCATTATAAATATATTGATAATATAAGTAAAATGAAAAGTTATAATAAAATAAAATCTTGTTGAAATTTGTAAATCGCATAATTGTAATTATTTAATACATAAACATAGACATTAATAACCACATTTGAATACATATTATTAATGTTTAATGTTTGTAATATATCTTTTCAATTTAAAATAACATAATAATTATCATCATAATTATATTACTAATAAAATTATATTTCATTATGAACACATTGTTAATAATTTTTCCTTTTTCCAATTGACTAGTTATAATTCATCCATTCTCAATTAGAAAATGATATGTATGAATGAAAATAAAATAATATAGTAATATATTAGTATAATAATATTAAAAATAATTTTTTTGATAATTAAATAATGTTTTCGTACAAGTTACAATTTAAAGAGTATAACCAATAATTTGAATTTTTGTATGAAAAAACACACAAAACACAATGAAAATTTATATAAAAAATATAACGTGAACTATTATTTAATAAAATGAAATAAAACATTATAAAATATACGTTTGATACACAACAATTTAATGTGTCATCTATTTCATTCTAAAATATTTTAGAATGTTGTTATTTTTTATCTCCATACTATAATTAATATGTTATTAAAAAAATTAATTTTGGGTCACTAAATCTATACAGCGATGACATATAATATTGAATTCAATGTGTATGATGACTTGTAATAAAAATAAACATTGGTAGTATGGAAAATAAAATTTATATAGTTGAAAAAAATGAAAATTGAGTTATATAGAAGATAATTAAATCACTATAGGGCCCAATATATATTTACAAGTTATCTCAAATATATATATTAATCAAATCATAAACATATAATATTACTCCTAAATGAAAACACTATTTGGTAGTTCTTAAAAAACAAAAAAAAAATAATATAATGATAATTTATAATTTCCATCAAAAAAATAGTACATGATGTCAAAAGGTCCATAATAATTTTTTTCAATATTTACTATATTTATTTACCTTTACATTAATTCATTAATATATATATATATATATATTATTTTTAAAAAAATTATATATAAATGATATAACCTCTTCATACCTCAGTGGTACATTTTGGGACCACCCTAGATGGACAAGGTAAAAAAATCTTGATACATTGTATAACCATTGAACCTCACCAGTAGTGAATAAAAATATAGCGCATGCATCTAAAATATCATATACCATTACCCTAAGCAGATCCATATATATATGTAGATGATGTAAGGCATCTCTAATACAATTTATGAACCTGTATTCCAAAATATAATACTTGGGTTCTTTAATATATATCTCAATATATATGGGAAATTTTTAAGGTGAAGGTGGAGGTGGAGTAGTGGGATACGGGGAAATCGGTATAGGAGTTATATATGTTGAAAGTAGTGGCACAAGGGGATATATAGCCTGAAACTATCATTTCATGTCTATAAACATAAACAATAAACATAATGTAATCCTCCCCTCTACCATATCACCCATATCATGAGTTGTATCTTCATAAGAATATATTTTTTCTTTATATGTATCTACCCTTAATGTTGTTCTACAATGAACAAAAAATAATATATAAAACCACCTCATATCTTCATATGTGACTCATGTTTCAAAGATATTGTAATGTAGTATAAAAAAAATTATTTATACCCTTAGGTATGGAGGGATCTTATACTCTGTAGACCATGTGTAATTCCAATATATAATATATAATAAATTTATTGGTGAATTTAAATTTTTATGGAGTTTAGAAAAAATTATATTATGTGTTATAAAATTTTCATCTATATCCATTGAATTTTATTTATAATACGTTTCTTTTTTGACAAATCCCTTGTCCATTTTTCATATATATTTTGGGGAGAGGATAGTACTTTATAGACGTTGTATAGTCAAATATAAAAATTCCATACTATTCAAACATCATTTTTTCATCAAGTAACAGATAACCATTATGTGATAATTTATGATTGTATACTCTTTTCACATGGATCTCTATATGAGATACCATTAAATCTTGTGAATTACAGAAAATAAAATCATTAATATGATAAATTTTAGTTATTCTAAAAAAATCTAATAAGTACTATTTATGTTATAAAAATTTACTCATTCCATTTACACTATAGAAAAGTTATCTACGTATTATCTCATACATAAAATGATAAATTTTTATTTTTTTCCTGTATAAAAAATAAAACAAGAATTTATTTTTGATATAAATCCCTCCATATCCTTTTAAGAAAAGTCAAAAACTCATCCTAAATTCATTTTTATTAGGTAAATACTATTTCATTTAATGATGTAAAAAAAGAACTATTATTATAAAATCATTCATCATAAATAAAAAAACAATAAAAGATGACAGGATAATGTTCTCCCATGGATGAGATTGTATTGTTTATTCAAAGTGTTTCCAAATTGAATTCATAATGCCAATTTTTTTCTTGATATTTAATATCTCTTGAAACTCATAAAATTACTTGAATTTGGAATTATAATATTAATAGTTACATAAATATTGTTATATTTTCTTACATTCGCACTACAGTCATGTGATAGTTTAAGAAAACTTGTGCGACATCATTTTTCAACCATCTCATGGTTCTCTTTCCTAGTAAAAGTATAAGGATCTTCTATATATTATTGATTATTATTCTCAATTGGGTCCTCCTTTGAAGTATGAGAGGCCTTATCTACTTCATCATACACAAATAAAAAAAAACCAAAAATTAATAAAATATTATATAAATCCAATAGCTTCTGATAAATTTAATTTATAATTTAATGATAATACATCCAAATTTATACTGAAATTTGAATATTTTTTATTATATTTTTTATTTTAGTCTAATAAAATGGTAAAAAATTCCTTACAAAATTTTTAATACAGAAGATGATATAGATTATAGACGAAAAATTTAATAATGTATTAAATAAATCCAACACTTATATATAATAATGAATAATAATTGGAAACCAATATAAACTAAATTAAATAATGAAAGAAATTTTTTTATCATATTATTTATATTATTTCACTAATTTCCAAAAAAAATATAAAAAAATTACGAGATGTGAAATTATATAGGAAACATAAAATAAAACATATTTAATATTTAAAATATTAAGAATGTCATAAAAGTTATATGTTATGAATTTATTAGTAATAAAGAAATAATTTATAATATTGGTTAAAATATGTGATCTAAATAAAAAAAACATGTAATGATATATCTCAAATTTTGAAAAAATTTATAATAAAAAAAGAATATAAATATAAGGTACATATAATATTTGTGTACTACTAAAGGATTGTGTACCCATATTCCTCCATTATGATCATAATATATGACACAAAATGGTTTGTGTCCTAAACATTAATTTCCTTTAATAATATTTCTATTTATGTTGATATCTCACATAAATTATTATCATATTCACCATATTCATAAACTAAATTCTATTTTTTACTTAGAAAATTATAAACAACTACACATTTGATGGATTAAGGACAAAGAGATTTTTTACCATGTGTTTCCTTGATAAATGCTAATGAACCAAACTTTTATAAAGTGAAATTCCCTTTTTATTATTCTGTAATGTATTATAAATAACATAAAATCACATAAAAACAAATTAATAAATAATAAATGCTTAATGAATGGAATAAGAGGTATTTATAGAAGTAAAGAGGCCTATACAGATTAAATAGTAACCGTACTTTTGCAATAGCAATCTGACCCTAATGAATAGTAAACTATAAAATAGAACATCAACCTCACCTATGAACGTATAAATAAAATTTATACATATAATAATTGAAATTATGAAATAATTACATCATAGAATAAGTAAATAAATGTTTTTGAAATTTTTAATTAAGTAGTGATATATTTATGAAACATAGTTGTTTATTTTCCATTTAGTAATAAATAAAATAATATAAAAGAAAAACTATTTCCACAAAATATATTCATAAATTCATTTTTTTATATTATGATTTTAAGATAATTTTATGAGACCTTAATTAATTTTCAATGGGTTTCAAAAATCAGTTATAATATTAAAATTCTAATTTTTCAATTATAATATTATTTTAAATAAAAAATAAATTTCTAATATGTTTAAAATTATTTTCATCAAATTGAGTATATTTTTTAATTATACATGTCTAAAAAATGGCTAGGGTTAATTTTTGTGATTTTTATAAAATACTAGAATTTTGGTTGAATAGTAAAATATTATAATTTATTAAAAAATTTAAATACATTAATTATGGAAACATAAAAGTTGTATAGTTGATTACATCCCAAAATATCCAACTATACATCATTTTTTTAATTTTTTTGGTGTTAATTCTCAAACTATTCATAGTCCTGATGTAAAATAATAATCTAATGATTAATATAATAGCCAAACACCCATCTCTTCCCCTATAAATACCACCCATAACTACATCTTATTTTAAGGCCCCAGCCTTAAACATCTCTTAATATTGAATTAAATTAATAAATCACATTGGGGATCTTTTCAGGTTTAGAGTTTTAGAGAATTATAACATAACTATTACATCTAAAAAGATATACAAAGTAGACACTTCTAATATGTTTTAAAAAAAACTCTTAAAAAGAAACATGTCTAGTTCCATGTTTTATATAGCATGACATTCCCTTGATCCCATCCTTGAACTTATTCCACATTAAGTCCTATGAAAAACATTTCAAAAAAACTTGGGGTGAGCATAAAAAGCTCAGAAAGGGATACACAAAGAATGAAAACTGTTAGTTTTTCAAACATCAAGTAAACCATGTATACTTTATCAAAGTAATACCATCACCTTCATGAAGTAGTAAAAACTCTTCACTGAATAAAATATTATTACTTACCCTTTTGTAACCAAAGGATTAACATAACACCAATATAAAGAACACATAACATATAAAGGTAACTTGGGACATAAACATACTTAAGTGGAATAACCATACGGTCGACTTCCACACATATCACTTAATGGAATATCCATACGGACAACTTCCATACATACTTAATGGAATAGCCATACGGCTGACTTCCATACCCAATTCATTGGAGGTTATAACGTAACCACCCGTCCTGGTATTCACGGCACCACCCGTCATATGGTTTATCATGTAACCACCTGTCAAATGTCCAAGTACCAATATAAAATCATAAAACATAAAACAAATATAATGGAAAGAAAACATTTCCATACTTTGATTACAATATATCACATAAATATAATGACATAACAATCCATTATAAAAACCATTTTCAATACCAAAATACATAAAAGTTTATATGGTATTTATTTCACTAAAAAAACATTACGGCTTGTTGAGGAAGCCAAAGACCAAATAATACTCGTGGCGGCGGAAAAATTCATTGTCACCGCGTACGTTAAAAGAAACATTCCTTTTTTTTGTTTTGTAAAACGTTTTGTAGAAAAAGATTCCTTTTGTATAAATGTAAAATTCAATGGGGTTTGTACACCATATAAAATAAAGTTGTATATAAAACTAAATATGCCTCAATGAAAGGAGATTGAGACGAAGTCCCTTACCTTGGGTCCGACTTGACTCGATCGTTCTTTAAGATCCTGAATAATAAACTTGAGTTAATTTATACTTTCTTAAGAACCATTTTCAAGCTTATTTTTCTTTTTATATCACTTATTTACATGTTATAAACATTATGTAATCTTTAAGTTAATAATGTTTGTTTTGTCGATATTTGGTTCTTAAGTTGAAAGTGGACTTCTTACAATTACATGTTGTTAATGTGGTCAAAGGTTATTTATATCCAGAATGACATTCCTGATTTGGATATCATATATGTCTTATATATCCAGCATATACATGTATTTATAATATTACATAATCATTTAGAGGTAATAAATGAAATGCACCGTTCAGGGAGACGGTAAGCCGTACGTACGCATGAACGCTACTTTCATTTCTTTGTCATATTAATGGATTTAAAACTAAATGATAGATATGTATATTTTAATTCCAGAATTATATTAATCATTTAGATGTAACATACATCATATATATCCATTATATATATGTACTTATAATAGTACATTACATTTGGGGATAAGAAATGAAATGCACCGTTCATGGTGACGGTAAGCCGTACGTACGCATGAACGCTACTTTCATTTCTCTATCATACTTTAATGGAAAGAAATAAAAATGAAATAGAGGTATATTATAATTCTAGTATAACATCATATATAATAACTTTAAATCCATCCTTTATATGACCAACATATGGCATTAACGAATCAAATCACTTTGAGGGGACGGTAGTCCGCACTTCCTTACATAAAGATATCGCGTTAACCAATAATGGAAACCATAAAGGAATGCCAAAATGAAAAATACAGAAGCTTAAGGAAAAAAATAAACATATTATAGATCATATATAAATATAGTGTCATCTTAATGGCCACCTTTTAAGGTTTTAAAAGAATGTTGAACAATCATCGTTTCGGGAGGCAGAAATTCGCCATCCACGGAAACAGTATGTTCTTTAACCATTAGATGTTGGTGTGTGTAAGTGTAGATCTAATCATTATTATAAAAAAATCCTTTTATATTGAGGATACGGTAGTTTTTTCAAAAGAAATTAATAAAAAGTGTTTAGGAGGTTGGAGAAGCCAAATCAAACAAAAGGACTCAAAAGAAGACATTACCTTAAAATCAGGTAACTCTCTTTGGTTTGAGCTCAAAGGCTTCCTTGGGAAGACTTCTGCCCAAAGTGAGGCTTCTAAGAGTTAGAGAGGTATGTGGAGAGAAATAATTGGCTGAGTTTGGCCGATCCAAAGGCTTTGGGAGTGTGGGTAAGGTGGTAGAGGTGGGGGCCTTTTATAAGAGGAGAGGAGGGGCACTCTTGTAAAGTTACAAAATGTTACCTTATTTTCAAAGGAGTTTCGGATTTTTAAGGTCCCACATTGATTTATTTCGAGGATAAGGTGATTAGGGTTCGAAATCCACTCATCCAATAGGTTTTTGACATGTGTAGGTCTTAGATTTTACATTATATTTCCATTTTATTTAAATCGTTAAATAATGAGGTCATCGCTGCATCATCAGGATGTCATAAATAATTTAATTTATTTAATGTCTAAAAATTATAAATAAAATACTATGATGTATGAAATATTTTTATCTTTCTAATTAATATTTATAGTCACAAATATGACTTGTATAACCCCATGTAAAATTTTTTTAAGTAAAACATCTCATGTGTGTGTCATTTTTACTTTAACATTAAATAAAAAGTTATTTATGTCATTTCCAAACCAAAGTGGCTCCATGGGGTCCCCAAGTTATCCCATGGATTTTCGTGGTCGTCCATGACACATCCAATATGGGTAGGACATGTTTCAAGGTATTTTAATTTTATTATAATATCAATTTTTCCTTAAATTGCACTAATTACCTCTAATCGCGATTAAGAACTTAAAAGTTACTATTCACCAAAAAATATATTTTAATCTCATTGAACCACATTTAACTTCTTAATAACAACCATGTACGTCAGATTTTTGAAATTGAAAACACAGAAGTGGTAAAATTTCATTTAAATGAAAAATCAGTTTCTATAAGTACCACTTAGTTGTTTCACTATTCATCAAAAATTGATGTTTTTTAGAAAAATACCAAAACATCACCCTAAGCTATATTTGATATTCCGAATTCAAAAATAAATTCCATTTTAAAAAATTCACAAAATATAAGTTTCCTTAATTAATTTAATAATTAGTTCTCGCTATCAGAGCAAATAGCGAGTTTTTATGAGACAATAATTATCAAAAGATTGACACTAGTTTAAGTCCAATTTCAAAGTGAAATTAATTCCAACGACCACTATTGGATTTAATGGTAAAAATATATTCTAATTTCACTTTAAAAACAATTCAAAATATAATCTAATCATCTTAAAAAATTAGATTAAAAAGGGGTTTTGAATTAAAATACAACATTTTACACTATTAATTTAAAAAATGAACTTTCTCAAAAAGATAAAAAATTTTTACACAAAGTAAATTTTGATGTCCCGATTCTAAAGAGGAGTTATATTTTGTCCAATATGATTTATAAGATCGAACAAAACTATATTTAATGATGGTTCGCCGTCAAAAGGTGATAAGTGGACATTTCGTGAAAATTAGAGTATATAAGCCTAAAATTGAATTTTTTTCGTATTTTAAGCCTTCATCCTTTATTAGATAAATGTGAAAACATTTAACAAACATATATAATAATATTTTAGTTATTTCTATCCATTCTTTCCAGTACAACGGCTACGTGTTAACTAACATTTAGAATAATATTATTTTATTACTAGTGTGCAACGTAAGTTTTCAAAGGAACTCATTGTTGCGTATCGCGTACACTATCGATCATAGCAACCCCTTTAAAGTAAAATTAATATTTAATTCGTAAATGAAAATGTTTTATTCATTATTTACCTGGGATGTTACATCCTTCCCCCCTTTTGGTAATTGCGTCCTCGCAATTTTATTCACTTATCAAAATACGTGGGGGTATTTATCCCTCATAGCATTTTCAGATTCCCACGTTGCCTCTTAAACCATATGGTTTTTTCACAAAACCTTTACTTGGTGGATTACCTTATTTCGAAACACTTGCTCTCTTCGGTCAAGAATCAGGACTGGTTGTTCTTCATAAGAGAGATTCTCTTCCAACAGAACTACCTCTGGGCTCAAAAATGAGATGAATATGGCATGCACTTCCTCAACATCGAAACTAGAAAAACATTGTGTACCTGAGATAAACCCAGAGGTAAAGCCACTCTATATGCAACTGATCCAACTCTCTCCATAATTTCATATGGTCCAATGAACCTTGGACTTAGCTTTCCTTTCTTACCAAATCTCATCACACTTTTCCACGGAGAAACCTTGAAAAAAAAACATGATCACCTACCTCGAATGATAGATCCTTCCTCCGGTTATCCGCATAACTCTTCTGCCTGCTCTGAGCTGTTCTCATGTGTTTCTGAATCAACTGAACTTTTTCTGCCAACTCTTCTACCAATTCTGGTCCCATCATCTTCCTTTCACCCACTTCATCCCAAAATAATGGAGTTCGAAACTGCTTCCCATATAATTCCTCAAATGGTGCCATCTGTATACTTGAATGAAAACTGTTATTATAAGAAAAATCAACCAACGAAAGATGTTGGTCCCAACTTCCCTGATAATCCATCTAACAAGCTTGTAGCATATCCTCCAAGGTCTGAATTGTTCGTTCTGACTCCCCATCTTATTGAGGATGAAAAGTTGTACTAAAATTTAATTCAGTACGCAATGACTTCTGAAGGCCTTTCCAAAAGTTAGAAGTAAACCTGGGATCATGATCAGACACAATGGAGAGAGGAACTCCATGTAACCTGACCATCTCTTTAAGATACAAACGAGAAAGTTGATCTAGTGAAAATGTATCTCATATAGAAAGGAAATGAGCAGATTTAGTCAAGCGATCAACAATAACCCAGATTGAATTATTACCTCAAGATGTCCTCGGTAATCCCACAACAAAGTCCATGGATATGTTTTCCCATTTCCACTCTGGCACTGGTAAAGGCTGAAGAATCCCTTTCGGTAACTACCTCTCTGCTTTAACCTTCTTACAAGTCAAACACTTCACAGTAAAATCAGCAATATCTCTTTTCATTCCATCCCACCAGTAATACTACCGCAAATCTCTGTACATCTTAGTACTGCCAGGATGAACTGAAAACAGAGAGCTATGACATTCACATAACAACTCTCTCTTCAACTGTGAATCACAAGGCACACACAATCTCTTCCAAAATCTCAAAACACAATCACTATCAATGTTGAATTCATTCAAATTACCTTTCTGAACCAGCTCCACCTTTTTCTGCAACTCACTGTCTTGCTTCTGTGCTTGCTTGATTATGTCTGATAGAGAAGAGCTCACTGATACCTGAAACAAAACAGAAGGACATCCTGCACCAATAACTTCTATGCCAAAGTTCATCAAATCCTTAACCAAAAGATCATGTTGGAAACACAACATCGTTAATGAAGCATTACTTCGTTGACTCAAAGAATCAACAACTTTATTGGATTTTCCCGGATGGTAATGAATTGTACAATCATAATCCTTGATTAATTCCATCCATCTCTTTTGTCTCATGTTCAATTATTTCTGAGTGAATATATACTTTAAACTTTTGTGATAAGTATATATTTAACACTTTACTCCATACAAATGATGCCTCTAAAATTATAAAGCAAAAAAACAGTAGATAATTCCAAATCATGTGTAGGGTAATTTACCTCATGAGTTTTCAACTGACGTGAAGCATAAGCAATTACCTGATCATTCTGCATAAGGACACAACTAAGTCCCTTCAATAAAGCATCACTGTATATAACAAACTCACCATTCCTGGAAGGAAGTGCCAAAACTAGTGAATTCACCAATCTTCTTTTCAAATCCTGAAAACAATCATCACATTCCATTTTCCCGATACACTTAACACCCTTCTGAGTTAGCTTAGTCATTGCACTAGATAACTGTGAAAAATTTTGAACAAACCTTTGGTAGTAACCTGCCAAACCAAGAAAACTAGGGATCTCGGTAACATTTGTGGGTCTTGTCCATTCTTCAACAAATTTTTTTTAGCAGGATCAACAGTTATGCCATCTTTTTAAACAATGTGACCCAGGAAAGAAATATTTTGTAACCAAAACTCAATCTTGCTGAATTTTCCTTATAGATTCTTTTCTTTTAAGGTTTGCAAGATAACCCTTAAATGACATTCATGCTCCTCTTTACTTTTAGAAAACACAAAAATATCATCAATAAAAACAACCAACTTTTTTCTCCTGAGTGAACTGAGCCATCACTGCATCAAACTGTTTAGTTCTTATTCTGACCATTTCAGGATATTGATTTGGAAGGTCATTTCCCTCATTATGCCCTCCCAAAAAAACTTCTTTGTTTCCTCTACTAAAAACCATTCTTAACGCTGCAATACCTTAGGTGAAGTAACATTGTAATATTTAAATGCTATATCATTTTAATCGTACCATAAATTAACTTATAATTTTACACTTTTCTAACACCTAAAGTTGTCTAAACCTCCCTCTAGTACCAACTATAAGGCCCCAGCCTTAAACTTCTCATAATATTGAATTAAATTAATAACTCACATTGAGGATCTTTTCAGGTTTAGAGTTTTAGAGAATTAGAACATAACTATTACATCTAAAAATATTTACAAAGTAGACACTTCTACCAAGTTTTCATAAAATAAAAAAAACTCTTAAAAATAAACATGTCTAGTTCCATGTTTTATATAGAATGACATTCCCTTGATCCCATCCATGACCTTATTCCACATTAAGTCCTATGAAGAACATTTCAAAAAAACTTGGGTTGAGCATAAAAAGCTAAGTAAGGGATACATAAAGAATGAAAACTCTTAGTTTTTCAAACATCATGTAAACCATGTATACTTTATCAAAGTAATACCTTCACCTTCTTGAAGTAGTAAAAACTATTCACTGAATAAAATATCATTACATACCCTTTTTTAACCAAAGTATTACCATAAAACCCATATAAAGAACTCATAACATATAAAAGTAACTTGGGACATAAACATACTTAAGTGGAATAACCATACGGTCGACTTCCACACATATCACTTAATGGAAAAGCCATACGGCCAACTTCCATACATACTTAATGGAATAGCCATACAGCCGACTTCCATACTCAATGCATTGGAGGTTATAACGTAACCACCCGTCCTGGAATTCACGGCACCACCCGTCATATTGTTTATCACATAACCACCCATCAAATGTCCAAGTACCAATATAAAATCATAAAACATAAAACAAATATAATGGAAAGAAAACATTTCCACACAATGATCACAATATATCACATAAATATATTGACATAACAATCCATTATACTAACCATTTTCAATACCAAAATACATAAAAGATTATATGGAATTTATTTCATTTCAAAAAAAACATTACGACTTGTTAAGGAAGCCAAAGACCAAATAATACTCGTGACGGCGGAAAAAGTCATTGTCACCGCGTATGTTAAAAGAAACATTCCTTTTTGTCATTTTTTAAAACTTTTCAAAGAAAAAGATTCATTTTGTATAAAAGTAAAATTCAAAGGGGTTTATACACCGTATAAAATATAGTTGTGTATAAAACAAAATATGCCTCAATGAAAGGAGAATGAGACGAAGTCCTTTACCTCGGGTCCGACTTGACTCGATCGTTCTTTAACATCCTGAATAATAAACTTGAGTTAATTTTTACTTTCTTATGAACCATTTTCAAGCTTATTATTCCTTTTATATCACTTATTTCCATGTTATAAACATTATGTAATCATTATGTTAATAATGTTTGTTTTGTCGATATTTGGTTCTTAAGTCGAAAGTGGACTTCTTACAATTACATGTTATTCATGTGGTCAAAGGATCATTATATCCAGAATGACATTCCTGATTTGGATATCATATATATCATATATATCCATAATATACATGTATTTATAATATTATATAATCATTTATAGGTAAGAAATGAAATGCACCGTTCATGGAGACGGTAAGCCGTACGTACGCATGAACGCTACTTTCATTTCTTTGTCATATTAATGGATTTAAAACTAAATGAGAGATATGTATATTTTAATTCCAGAATTATATTAATCATTTATATGTAACATACATCATATATATCTATTATATATATGTACTAATAATAGTACATTACATTTGGGGATAAGAAATGAAATGCACCGTTCATGGAGACGGTAAGCCGTACGTACGCATGAACTCTACTTTCATTTCTATCTCATACTTTAATGGAAAGAAATAATAATGATATAGAGTTATATTATAATTCCAGTATAACAACATATATAATAACTTTAAATCGATCCTTTATACGTCCCACATATGGCATTAACGAATCAAATCACTTTGAGGGGGCAGTAGTCCGCACTTCCTTACATGAAGATATCGCGTTTACCCATAATGGAAACCATAAAGTTATGCCCAAAATAAAAAATAGAGAAGATTAAGGAAAAGATAAACATATCATATATCATATATAAATATAGTGTCATCTTAATGGACACCTTTTAAGGTGTTAAAAGAATGTTGAACAATCATCGTTTCGGGAGGCCGAAATTCACCATCCACGAAAACAGTATGTTCTTTAACAATTAGATGTAGGTGTGTGTAAGTGTAGATATAATACTTCATATAAAAACATCCTAGTATATTTATGATACTGGAATTGTTACAAAAGAAATGAATAAAAATGGTTTAGGGGGTTGGAGAAGCAAAATCAAACAAAAGGACTCAAAAGAAGACATTACCTTTAAATCGGGTAAATCTCTTTGGTTTGAGCTCAAAGGCTTCCTTGGGAAGGCTTCTTCCCAAAGTAAGGCCTCTAAGAGTTATAGAGGGATGTGGAGAGAAATAATTGGCAGAGGTTGGCCGAGCCAAAGGCTTGGGGAGTGTGGGTAAGGTGGTAGAGGTGGGGGCCTTTTATAAGAGGAGAGGATGGGCACTCTTGTAAAGTTAAAAAATGTTACTTTATTTTCAAAAGAGATTCAGATTTTAAAGGTCCCACATTGATGTGTTTCTAGGATACGGTGAAGAGGGTTCTAAATCCAATTATCCAATAGTTTTGGACATGTATAGGTCTTAGATTTTACATTATCTTTCCATTTTATTTAAATCGTTAAATAACGAGGTCATCACTGCATCATCATGATGTCATAAATAAGTTAATTTATTTAATGTCTAAAAATTATAAAAAAAATACTATGATGTATAAAATACTTTTATAGTTCTAATGAATATTTATAGTCAAAAATATGAATTTTATCACCAAACGTAAAAATTGTTTTAGTAAAAAATCTCATGTGTGTGTCATTTTTACTTTAACATTAAATAAAAAGTTATTTATGTCATTTCCCAACCAAAGTGGCTCCATGGGGTCCCCAAGTTGACCCATGGATTTTCATGGTCGGCCATGACACATCAAATAATGGTAGGACATGTTTCAAGGTATTTTCATTTTATTATAATATCATGTTTGCCTTAAATTGCACTAATTACCTCTAATCGCGATTAAGAACTTAAAAGTTACTATTCCCCCCAAAAAAATATTTTAATCTCATTGAACCACATTTGACTTCTTAATAACAACCATGTATGTCGGATTTTTGAAATTCAAAACACAGAAGTGGTAAAATTTCATTTAAATGAAAAATATGTTTTTATAAGTACCACTTAGTGGTTTCACTATTCATCAAAAATTGAAGTTTTTCAGAAAAATACCAAAACTTCACCCTAAGCTATATTTGATATTCATAATTCAAAAATGAATTCCATTTTACAAAATTCACAAAATATAAGTTGAATTAATTAATTTAATAATTAATTTCCGCTATCAGAGAAAATAGCGTGTTTTTATGAAACAATAAGTATCAAAAGATTGACACTAGTTTAAGTCCGATTTCAAAGTGAAATTAATTTCAACGACCACTATTGAATTTATTGGTAAAAATATATTCTAATTTAACATTAAAACCAATTAAAAATATAATAAAATAATCATAAAAAATTAGATTAAAAAGAGGTTTTGAATTAAAATACAACATTTTACACTATTCATTAAAAAATGAGCTTTATCAGAAAGACACCAAAAATATACACAAAGTAAATTTTGATGTCCTGATTCTAAAGAAGAGTTATATTTTGTCCAATAGAATTTATAAGATTTATCAAAACTATATTTAATGAAGGATCTCCATAAAAAGGTGATAAGTGGACCTTTTGTGAAAATTAGAGTATATAAGCCTAAAATTGAATTCTTTTCATATTTTAAGCCTTTATCATTTATTAGATAAATGTAAAAACATTTAACAAACATATATAATCATATTTTAGCTATTTCTATCCATTCCCACCAGTACAATGACTACGTGTTAACTAACATTTAAAATAATATTATTTTATTACTAGTGTGCAACGTAAGTTTTCAAAGGAACTCATCGTTGCGTATCGGGTACGCTATCGATCATAGAAACCCCTTTAAAGTAAAATTAATATTTAATTCGTAAATGAAAATGTTTTATTCATTATTTAACTGGGATGTTACATCCTTCCCCCCTTTTGGGAATTGCGTCCTCGCAATTTTATTCACTTATCAAAGTAAGTGGGGGTATTTATCCCTCATAGCATTTTCAGATTCCCACGTTCCCTCTTCAACCATATGGTTTTTCAACAAAACCATTACCTCGTGGATTACCTTATTTTGCAACACTTGCTCTCTTCGGTCAAGAATCTGGACTGGTTGTTCTTCATAAGAGAGATTCTCTTCGAACAGAACTACCTCTGGGCTCAAAACATGAGATGAATCTGGCATATATTTCCTCAACATCGAAACATGAAAAATATTGTGTACCTGAGATAAACTCGGAGGTAAAGCCACTCTGTATGCAACTGATCAAACTCTCTCCAGAATTTCATATGGTCCAATAAACCTTGGACTCATCTTTCCTTTCTTACCAAATCTCATCACACTTTTCCACGGAGAAATCTTGAGAAAAACATGATCACCTACCTTGAAAGATAGATCCTTCCTCTGGTTATCCGCATAACTCTTCTGCCTGCTCTGAGCTGTTCTCATGTGTTTCTGAATCAACTGAACCTTTTCTTCCAACTCTTCTACCAATTCTGGTCCCATCATCTACCTTTCACCCACATTATCCCACAATGTTGGAGTTCGACACCGCTTCCCATATAATGCCTCAAATGGTACCATCTGTATACTAGAATGAAAAATGTTGTAATAATAAAACTCAACCAACGAAAGATGTTGGTCCCAACTTCCCTGATAATCCATCGAAAAAGCCCGTAGCATATCCTCCAAGGTCTGAATTGTTCGTTCTGACTGCCCATCTGATTGAGGATGAAAAGCTGTACTAAAATTTAATTTAGTACCCAATGACTTCTGAAGGCCTTTCCAAAAGTTAGAAGTAATCCTGGGTCACGATCAGACACAATGTAGAGAGGAAATCCATGTAACCTGACTATCTCTTTAAGATACACATGGGAAAGTTGATCTAGTGAAAAAGTATCTCATATAGCAAGGAAATGAGAAAATTTAGTCAAGCGATCAACAATAACCCAGATTTCATTTTTACCTCGAGATGTCCCCGGTAATCCCACAACAAAGTACAAGGATATGTTTTCCCATTTCCAATCTGGCACTGGAAAAGGATGAAGAAACCCTTTCGGTAACTACCGCTCTACTTTAACCTGCTGACAAGTCAAACACTTCCAGTAAAATCAGCAATATCTCTTTTCATTCCATCCCACCAGTAATAATCCCGCAGATCTCTGTACATCTTAGTACTGCCAGGATGAACTAAAAACGGAGAACTATGAGATTCACATAACAACTCTCTCTTCAACTATGAATCACAAGGAACACACAATCTCTTCCCATATCTCAAAACACAATCACTATCAATGTTGAATTCATTCAACTTACCTTTCTGAACCAGATCCACTTTTTTTCGGCAACTCACTGTCTTGCTTCTGTGCTTGCTTGATTATGTCTGATATGGATGATCTCACTGATACCTGAAACAAAACAGAAGGACATCATGCACCAACAACTTTTATTATAAATTTAATCAAATCCTTAACCAAAGGATCAAGTTCCAAACACAACATCATTAATGAAGAATTACTTTTTTGACTCAAAGCATCAGCAACTTTATTGGATTTTCTCGGATGGTAATGAATTGTACAATCATAATCCTTGATTATTTCCATCCATCTCCTCTGTCTCATGTTCAATTCTTTCTGAGTGAATATATACTTTAAACTTTTATGATCAATATATATTTCACACTTTACTCCATACAAATGATGCCTCCAAAATTTTAAAGCAAAAAACAACCGCAGCTAATTCCAAATCATGTGTAGGGTAATTTACCTCATGAGTTTTCAACTAATGTGAAGAATAAGCAATTACCTGATCATTCTGCATAAGGACACTACCAAGTCCCTTCAACTAAGAATCACTGTATATAAGAAACTCACCATTCCAGGAAGGAAGTTCCAAAACTGGAGCATTCACCAATCTTCTTTTCAACTCCTAAAAACAATCATCACATTCCTTTGTCCAGATAAGCTTAACACCCTTCCGAGTTAGCTTAGTCATTGGACTAGATAACTGTAAAAACTTTTCAACAAACCTTTGGTAGTAACCTTCCAAACCAAGAAAACTACGGATCTCGGTTACATTTGTGGGTCTTGGCCATTCTTCAACAACTTTTTTTTAACAGGATCAATAGTTATGCCATCTTTGGAAACAATGTGACCAAGGAATGAAATTTTTTGTAACCAAAACTCACACTTGCTGAATTTTCCATATAGTTTCTTTTCTTTTAAGGTTTGAAAGATAACCCTTAAATGACATTCATGCTCCTCTTTACTTTTATAAAACACCAAAATCTCATCAATAAAAACAACCAACATTTTTCACCAGAGTGAACTGAGCCATCACTGCAACAAACTGTTTATTTCTGATTCTGACCATCTCAAGATACTGATTTGGAAGGTTATTTCCCTCAGTATGCCTTCCCAAAAAAAACTTCTTTGTTTCCTCTACTAAAAACCATTCTTAACACTGAAATACCTTAGGTTAAGCAACATGGTAATCTTTAAATGCTATATCATTTTAATCGTACCATAAATTAACTTCTAATTTTACACTTTTCTAACTCCTAATGTTGTCTAAACCACCCTATGATACAAACTATAAGGCCCTGACATTAAACATCTCTTAATATTAAATTAAATGAATAATTCACATTGAGGATCTTTTCTGGTTTAGAGTTTTAGAGAATTAGAACATAACTATTACATCAAAAAATATTTACAAAGTATACACTTCTACCAAGTTTTCATAAAATAAAAAAAACTCTTAAAAAGAAACATGTCTAGTTCCATATTTTATATAGCATGACATTCCCTTGATCCCATCCTTGACCTTATTCCACATTAATTCTTGTGAAAAACATTTCAAAAAAACTTTGGGTGAGCATAAAAAGCTCAGTAAGGGATACACAAAGAATGAAAACTGTTAGTTTTTCAAACATCAAGTATACCATGTATACTTTATGAAAGTAATACCTTCACCTTCATGAAGTAGTAAAAACTCTTCACTGAATAAAATATCATTACTTACCATTTTGTAACCAAAGCATTACCATAAAACCCATATAAAGAACACATAACATATAAATGTTACTTGGGACATAAACATACTTAAGTGGAATAACCATACGGTCGACTTCCACACATTTGACTTAATAGAATAGCCATACGGCCAACTTCCATACATACTTAATGGAATAGCCATACGACCGACTTCCATACCCAATGCATTGGAGGTTATAATGTAACCACCCATCCTGGTATTCACGGCACCACCCATCATATGTTTTATCACGTAACCACCCGTCAAATGTATAAGTACCAATATAAAATCATAAAACATAAAACAAATATAACGGAAAGAAAACATTTCCACACTTTGATCACAATATAATCCATAAATATATTGACATAACAATCCATTATAAAAACCATTTTCAATACCAAAATACATAAAAGATTATATCGTATTTATTTCATTAAAAAAAAACATTACAGCTTGTTGTGGAAGTCAAAGACCAAATAATACTCGCGACGGCGGAAAAAGTCATTGTCACCGTGTACGTTAAAAGAAACATTCCTTTTTGTCATTTTGTAAAACGCATTGTAAAAAAGGATTCCAATTGTATAAAAGTAAAATTCAAAGGGTTTTATACACCGTATAAAATAAAGTTGAGTATAAAATGAAATATGACTCAATGAAAGGAGATTGAGACGAAGTCCCTTACCTCGGGTCCGACTTGACTCGATCGTTCTTTAACATCCTGAATAATAAACTTGAGTAAATTTCTACTTGATTAAGAACCATTTTAAAGATTATTATTCCTTTTATATCACTTATTTCTATGTTATAAACATTATTTAATCATTATGTTAATAATTTTTGTTTTGTCGATATTTGGTTCTTTAGTCGAAAGTGGACTTCTTACAATTACTTGTTGTTCGTGTGGTCAAAGGTTCTTTATATCCAGAATGACATTCCTAATTTGGATATCATATAT
The DNA here is from genome assembly GCA_963277665.1 of Viscum album. NCBI lineage: Eukaryota > Viridiplantae > Streptophyta > Magnoliopsida > Santalales > Viscaceae > Viscum > Viscum album. The sequence goes on from OY728141.1 coordinate 662,897,243, forward strand.
ATCATATATATACAGCATATACATGTATTGATAATATTACATAATCATTTAGAGGTAAGAAATGAAATGCACCATTCATGGAGACGGTAAGCAGTACGTACGCATGAACGCTACTTTCATTTCTTTGTCATATTAATGGATTTAAAACTAAATGAGAGATATGTATATTTTAATTAAAAAATTATATTAATCATTTAGATGTAACATATATCATATATATCCATTATATATATGTACTTATAATAGTACATTACATTTGGGGATATGAAATGAAATGCACCGTTCAGGGAGACGGTAAGCCATACGTACGCATGAACGCTACTTTCATTTCTATCTCATACTTTAATGGAATGAAATAATAATGATATAGAGGTATATTTTAATTACAGTATAACATCATATATAATAACTTTAAATCAATCCTTTATATGTCCCACATATGGCATTAACGAATCAAATCACTTTGAGGGGGCGGTAGTCCGCACTTCCTTAAATGAAGATATCACGTTTACCCATAATGGAAACCATAAAGGTAGGCCCAAAATGAAAAATACAGAAGGTTAAGGAAAAAATAAAAATATTATATATCATATATAAATATATTGTCATCTTAATGGCCACCTTTGAAGGTGTTAAAAGAATGTTGAACAATCATCGTTTCTGGAGGCCGAAATTCGCCATCCACGGAAACAGTATGTTATTTAACCATTAGATGTAGGTGTGTGTACGTGTAGATCTAATCCTTATTATAACAACATCCTAGTATATTTATGATACTGGATTTGTTACAAAATAAATTAATAAAAAGAGTTTAGGGGGTTGGAGAAGCAAAGTCAAACAAAAGGACTCAAAACAAGACATTACCATAAAATCGGGTAACTCTCTTTGGTTTGAGCTCAAAGGCTTCATTGGGAAGACTTCTTCCCAAAGTGAGGCTTATACGAGTTATATAGGGGTGTGTAGAGAAATAATTGGCAGAGGTTGGCGGAGCCAAAGGCTTTGGGATTGTGGGTAAGGTGGTAGAGGTGGGAGCCTTTTGTAGTGGGAGAGGAGGGGCACTCTTGTAAAGTTACAAAATGTTACTTTATTTTCAAAAGAGTTTAGGATTTTAAAGGTCCCACATTGATATATTTCGAGTCTACGGTGATGAGGGTTCTAAATACACTCATCCAATATGTTTTGGACATGTGTAGGTCTTAGATTTTACATTATCTTTCCATTTTATTTAAATCGTTAAATAATGAGGTCATCGCTACATCATCATGATGTCATAAATAATTTAATTTATTTATTGTCTAAAAATTATAAAAAAATTACTATGATGTAGGAAATCGTTTTATCTTTCTAATTAATCTTTATAGTAAAAAATCTGACTTGTTTAACCCCATGTAAAAATTGTTTTAGTAAAACACTTCATGTGTGTGTCATTTTTACTTTAACATTAAATAAAAAGTTTTTTATGTCATTTCCCAACCAAAGTGGCTCCATGGGGTCCCCAAGTTGACCCATGGATTTTTATGGTCGGCCATGACACATCCAATATGGTTAGGACATTTTTCAGGGTAATTTCATTTTATTATAATTTCATTTTTTCCATAAATTTCACTAACTACCTCTAATCGCGATTAAGAACTTAAAAGTTACTATTCACCAGAAAAAAATATTTTAATCACATTGAACCACATTTTACTTCTTAATAACAACCATGTATGTTGGATTTTTGAAATTCAAAACATAGAATTGGTAAAATTTCATTTAAACGAAAAATCAGTTTTTATAATTACCACTTAGTGGTTTCACTATTCATCAAAAAATGAAGTTTTTCAGAAATATACCAAAACTTTACCCTAAGCTATATGTGATATTCCAAATTCAAAAATGATATCCATTTTAAAAAATTTACAACATATAAGTTTCATTAATTAAATTAATAATTAATTCTCGCTGTCAGAGCAAATAGCATGTTTTTATGGAACAATAAGTATGAAAAGATTGACACTAGTTTAATTCCGATTTCAAAGTGAAATTAATTCCAACGACCACTATTGGATTTAATGGTAAAAATATATTCTAATTTCACATTAAAACCAATTCAAAAGATAATCGAATCATCTTAAAAAATTAGATTAAAAAGAGGTTTTGAATTAAAATACAACATTTTACACTATTCATTAAAAAAATGAACTTTATCAGAAAGATACCAAAAATTTACACAAAGTAAATTTTGATGTACCGATTCTAAAGAAGAGTTATATTTGGTCCAATATAATTTATATGATCGATCAAAACTATATTTAATCATGGTTTCCCATCAAAAAGTGATAAGTGGACCTTTCGTGAAAATTAGAGTATATAAGCCTAAAATTGAATTCTTTTCGTATTTTAAGCCTTTATCCTTTATTAGATAAATGTAAAAAAATTTAACAAACATATATAATCATATTTTAGTTATTTCTATCCATTCCTGCTAGTACAACGGCTACGTGTTAACTAACATTTAAAATAACATTATTTTATTACTAGTGTGCAACGTAAGTTTTCAAAGGAACTCATCGTTGCATATCAGGTACGCTATCGATCATAGCAACCCCTTTAAAGTAAATTTAATATTTAATTCACAAATTAAAATGTTTTATTCATTATTTACCTGGGATGTTACACTTATCCTTACACCTATCATGGATTGAGAAATGTCCAAATTCTATTGAAATCTTATCCCAAGCCCCTCTCGCATGACTAGGTGTAATGCCCCAATCCTAGAATCCTGGAGCCGGTGAATTATTTTAACACATTAGCATGATTACAAGGAATCATGTCCCAAAGTACCGTTCAGTTTAGAAATCTTAGAAAATAGATTATATACATGAACGTTAAATTACACATTCAAACATAAAACAAAATATAAATACTCATTTGTGAACTCCATTATTCCACTAGTATAAACCTTCATATCAATCACAATACAATTCTTGGAATCCAGGAAAAATAAAACTTATGAAAGGGGTGAGATCAGATGTTCATTGTGGGTAAATAATTTTTTGGAAACTATAAACATTTAAGGAACTATGTGTAATAAAAAATAGCCTCTTAATCATAGCCTTGAGCATATTTTTGCAAAAATAAATCATAGATTACCATATAAACATTCCCATGGATATTATACTAGTCAAATAATCACATGTAAAAACTAATTTCATAACAAGGGAATGCATAATGAAGGATATCATAACCACATAGTCGGGGCCTCGAGCCAGGACTATAAATATTTATTTTTTCAGGGCCTTGTTCGAAGACACTAGTTTTCTCATGAGACCTAACGATTCATCGAGTAGCTATAGAGGGCTCCACCGGTCACTTAATAAGTCCAATGCATTGATCATATGAAAATGTTGAAACATAACATACACCATGTACTTGGATCACAAGCTTTCATGGGTTAATATTATAAGAACATGGATCTTCATTTAGGGAGGGGTATTAATTTCAGGTTGATTTTGGGGAAAAATATGAATTTAACTTTTTCTATGTAAATGTAGTGTACTCCAGATTACACACAGTGTACCTGAATGTTGTGTACAACCACGTATTGGCTGTGTAACGGCAGAGTACATGGTCATTTGGTGACCTAGAAGACTGCATAAGGTGGGGTATAATTAAAGCTACTACATGACATGTACATTAAATGAACACACTGTGTATTTTCATTTTTATTTGATAAATCGGAGCAGGTTCATGTCTACTCTATAGAAACACCATCATCTTCTTGTGTTTCATGCAGGAGCGCGATGGAAGGGACACCCAACTGTGACCCCCCCCCCCCCCAATTCTCCTTCCATGCTCCGATTGAGACAGTATCAGGTTTTTTGGAATCCCACCGATGATTTTTCAAATCCCCAATAGATTTTATTCTATATTTCTCCTCTCTCTTGAGTTATTCAAGGTTCATCATTTTTAACCTATTTCAAGATCTATGCCTATCTTGGATGATTCAAGGGCAGAAATTCATGATTATTGATCATGATACATCAAGGTAGGTTGTTTGTGCCTTTTTTTGTGTTTTCATGGATTATATATACTAAAAGTTAAGCATACCCATGAAAATGGTATTGTGTGTTTTGGAATTAAACAATTTTTATTATATGTTATGTTTTGATTGATTGAAAAAGTGTCATTGATTATGCAAGAGGTTAGGTAACTTAATATGGGACACCCCATGGGTGTGTTTTAATTGTTTGAATTATTATGACCATTTGATCTAGAGTTTGTATTAGACATGACTTTTTTTCAATGCCTTGTGTTGTCCAGATGGAGTTAAAGATTGTTTGAGATGCCAGAGATATGCATTGTAGATGTTTGGACAAGGGGAATTTGACTATGAGATCTACCCGAGGTCAGATCATCTATGTATGTTTTACAATTATGTTGATGTAGAGGTATTGACTGTGAGAGCATTCAGGTTGTCATCGACATAGGGGTTTAGACCGTGAGAGCTTCCCATGTGTTTGTTTATAATTTATTAGTACTATGAAAGACCCAAGGTGTTAGACCATGAGAGGTACCGCAATGGTTGTTATTAAATAAATTATTGTTAATTTAGAATAGGGGGATTAAGCAGTGGGAAATTTCCTAAAAGGGTCGTTATTGAATAATTGATGGATTTTGATGAGTGTTCTGAGACAAAGAACAATATCGGACTTGATTTTAATTTTTATATATATAGTGTTTTGAGACATCTATTTTTTACGTGATTGTTGTAAGAGCTGGTGAGAATAGGACCAAGCTGAGGCTTGTAACCCAATTTGAGTTTACTATTTCAATACATTGGTTTCATTATAGTACTTCCATCATTGTGACATGTTTGGTTGATTCCCTAGATACATGTGAAATATATCATTTATATATATTCTCAAATTGTTTTATTGCTATATGTCTTCCTCTTTTTTTTACTTCTATTGTATTATATTAATTCTTATGTTATTGTTTTCTATTTTTTTCTGTTGTGTATACTTTTCCAATGAGGGCATAGTTTCCCCAACATCACACATTTTCCCATAATGCATGTCGGTAGCCTACGGAGTTATGGAATGTGCGCTAGAGGTCATGTGACCAACTGGGATCATGTCACCATTTGGGGGCCCTCGGATTCTAGATGTAACAAAGTGGTGTCAGAGAGATTATTTTCTTATTATCCATATTATTTGGATCCAATATACTAGGTTATTATGGAATTTTTAGTGGGTAATAATAAATTCCTAGGGGTAGCTGACCTGTGTATAGGGAAAATCTTTGTTACCTCGAATATTTCATATAATATGGGTTTTCAGTTGTTACTGTTTATTTGATTCAACCAATAGGTGATACACAAGTATTGTGTTGTTAACATTGTTATTATTGATGTTCTATTTTTTTTAATCCCAACTAAATGACAGTATTCCATATCATATATCATATAGGGACTTTCTATAGATCACATGCCATGCATTTTTGTCATGACATTTAGGGTGCATTACTGATTATATGATGTTGTGATAGATGTTGTTCTAGATCTGCATGTTGTAGTGATAGATTCCATGATAGAATAACTATTATTTATATAGTGTATTGGTACATGTAATGTTTATATTGGATGAATTTCATTCTTTGGTCTCTGTGGTGTTATAGGACCTCTTGGATCAGAAATCGGTGGATCATGATTGAACATTAAGTTAATTATTTTAAGATATTACATGAATATGGATGCCAAACATTGATTTATGGGGATTATGGGATCCCACAGATCAGAAAATGGTATGCCGTATCTAATTAATTAATATTTTAGGGGTTCCATGTATGTTTTGATGGCTTACTATCTGGACACCCTGACAAAACATCATGAGTTGTTATGAACACATGACATGTGTTGTTCTATTCATAAAGAATTATCTTTTCTTAACTACACGTTGTGTATTGTATATACAGAACGTGTAGTTGTTGACCAAATGAATGATTTTGTGAGCAGAGACACGAGAATGTTAAAATTTTGGTATAATACACCGTGTACTGGGAGTACAGGTTGCGCTGAAATCGATCATGTATCCAGCCGGATGAATAAGGACACGAGTGGATGAAAATTTTATCCTACATGTTGTGTAGTAATCAACCGTGTATTCGGCCATGTGAATAGTGACACAGGTGGATTTAACGTACGTGGTACACATCGTGTCTAGATTGTTCATGTCGTGTATTTTTTACACTAAGATAGAACTATTTATTTCTAGCCATGTAGAAGAATATTGATTGGTAGGAATATTTAAAAACACCCTGTGTATCAGGTGGAACATGCCATGTGTTAGGGGTGCTACAATAATTAGTTGGAAGAAGTAGACCCCCATGTTAAGGCTTAATATAACATGACATGTAGTGGTTAAACAAGCCATGTAACCCAGTTTTGTAAAAAATGAATTCTTTCTTTTTTTCCTCTTCCATTATTTCACTTCTAAGTTACTGTGCAAAATAATATTGTGTTGAGGTGTGTGATTGACCATGCAGAGTCCTTCTACCAATAATTCATCGAGTTTTACTCTAGTTATATGGTGATGATTAGTCACTCAGAATGGTAGATCAGGAACTACAAGTAAATCATCCCATCATGCCTGTTTTAGCACTAGCTATTATACAGGACATAAGTGATAATGTACAGTTTCATAGAGACCTTTTGAGGATGATGCAGTCTTTTCAGGGAGCACCACATCCTGCCCCAACTATGGAAGAGATGAAACATGTGTTCTAGAAGTAACATCCTATTATATTATTAGAGGATGGGGAACCATAGGTTGTAGAGTCATGGTTAGAGGCCATTCTTTCTATGTTCGAGCATTTGGAGATGCCTCTGGAGAGGAGGGTGAATCTCACAACTTACATTCTTCAGGATTCTGCAAAGAGATGGTGGGATGTTATTTTATTTTTAGGATCTCATCGGGATATGACTTGGGAAGAGTTCCATAGGAACATCCATGATTACATCATCCCCGAGACGTTGAGTTCTGAAAGATCCCATTTGTTCATGAATTTCAAGAAGGGCGGTCTTTTAGTGATGGATTATTATTCTCGCATTACTATGATTTGGTGCTTCACACCTGTTTTGGGAGGAGATGAGATATCATTGGCATGGCGATTTGAGAATGGTCTAAGGTGTGAAATTCGATCGAAAGTGAATGTTTTTCGGCTGACATCGATGAATTCTTTAGTAAATCATGCACTTATTAATGAGCCTAATTTGAGGCTGTTCAGAGTGGTGAGCCATATAAGTTCAGCATCCAGGGTCGGTAGTCATTCGAATGTTAGAAGGAAGAGTCACATGAAGATTTCATGGGATGCATCTTCAGGTAGTCGAGTAATTTTTTACATGTAAAGAAGGAGTGGGAACATGAGACTGTAGTGCCCAAAGGACACAATAGAGAGCCGATATTGTTGCAATATGGGTCATATTTAGTCCGTCTTCTAGAATTTCTCACCAGTTTTGAGTGAGAAAGTATATGTTATGACTCCAAAATAATGTAAATGACCACCAGTTTTCATCATTCAAGTAATTGGCGTTCGTCCGGCCGAGGAGGTTTTCGTCGCTATGGTGGCCAAGAAATAGGTTTTTTGTGACAACACGGTGGACCAGCTCAGGGTATTTTAGTAGTGTTATAGGGCCATGATATAGGTAAAATGATTGGGATGGAGATGACCTAGAAGGAGTAGGATCCCAGACCCTCTACATTTAGAGGAATGATTTAACCTTAGTTTTATCTTCTTCTCATTTTGATAATGGGTCTTTCCACAATTTCATATATGTTTCTATTTTAGAGAGGCTAGGGCTCTGCATCTTTACTTCTAATGTTGTTAGGATGCTAGACACTCCATTGGGAATTATGACGGCTATTGTGCTTATGTGTAAGAATATCCCTCTATAGGTCGATTGGTGTCACTTATTATGGGCCCTCTATGTATTAGAGAAGACATGCTTCAATATCATTCTTGGAATGGATTTCTTGGTATTCTTTTAGTCCTTTATTGACTGTTTTTGCCACAGGGTGAGTTTCATCTCAATAGAGGGTGGTCTTTCCAACACATGGGAGAATGGGGTGTCCAGGAGACCAGATCTGGACCCAGGAATCATCTGTTGGGATGAATTATATCCCATATTGCTAGTTTAAATCAAGATTTCCAAGGGACATCCCATATGGAAATTCCTTCATTAGTGGATCATTTCAAATATGTCTTTCCATAAGACATTTAAGGTTTACCTCTGGACAGAGAGGTGGATTTCTTTATTGATCTTATGACAGGAGAAGTACCGGTGTCCATTCCTGCTTATAGGATGGAAACCCCCCTTGAGTTACAATAGATTAATAATTATATAGTGGAGCTACAAAAAAAGGGTTCCAACTGAACCAGTACTTTTCCTTGTGGTTCTCCTATCATTCTTTCGAATAAGGTAGATGACAACCTCAAACATTGTGTGGATTACTAAAAGGTGAACAAGTTGACGGTCAGAAACCGATAACCCTTGTCGTGGATTGATTATCTATTTGATCATATTCAAGGATCCCATGTATTCTAGAATTTGGAATGAGATTTGGTTATCATCAGTTGTGCATTAGACCATTATATATACCTATTAATAACTTTGGGAGTAGGTATGGTCTATAGGTGTGTTTCGTTATTTTGTTCGGTCACATGATCGTGCTGATGGTTTTCAAGGAATTGATGAACTGAGTGTTATATTGTTACTTAGTTTAATTTATATTTGTCTATGTAGAGGATATAATGGTTTAATCTCAAAATTGAAATGACCATGCCATCCAACATGAGATCGTATTGAGTATACTAAGTGAGAATCAATTGAATGATATGCTCTCAAAATGACACTTTTTGGTGGACCAGATTTTTTTCTTGGTTCATGTCACCTGGGATATATGATTTTTAGATAACCAAGATAATGTGAGATCAGTAGTTTCCTAGGAGCATGTAAAGAAAATATTTGAGGAATGTAGTTTTCTCGGCCTATATGGTTACTAAAAACACATTATAGAGGAATATTCCTTCTTTTTTGGGTCACTAACATGCCTAACTAAGAAGGGTTCTACATAGTTGTGGACAAATACCTATGACTCAGTCTTTTTGGAAATGAATGAAAGATTGACTTCCAAACCAATTATGATTTTTCCAAAAATGTGAAATAGATAAAATATTTACTATGATGCATCAGTTATCCACCTGGGATCTATGCTTATGAAAATGGAAGGAGTTGTTGCATATTGTTATAGGCAGTTGAGGCCACATGTGAGGAATTACCTGACACAAGAACTCAAGTTAGCAGCATTTGTGCATGATTTGAATTTTTGGAGACATTATGTTTTGGGAGAGTGTATTTTGGTATGCACTGACCAACAATCCACAATTATCTTTTTACATGACGAGATCTGAATTTGAGATAGAGAATAGGTGTTGAGTATATTCAGAATTTTGACATTGAGCTTGCATGCTTGCTTGGGAAAGGAAACACAATGGATGATACGTTGAGAAGGAGGAATCAGATAAATGAAGCTTAGGAGGCCAGCTGAGTGTGGCATCTTATGGATCTATTCTATGAGATGCACATGGAGGTGCATGATAAACATGTTAAGACGTTTCATTCTTCTATAGAGGACACCTCAACTCAATTAGAATGTGTGAGAATGAGGTAACTATCAAATTACGAATGCCTAGACCTAAGGGAGAGTGTTTCAATATATTACATTACACCTTGGTGGAACATAGGAAAGGATGAGGATTTTCATTTTCATAGGCATGTATGGGTGTCATTATACATGTTCGAGGATTTGTTATGATATTTTCTATCCTTAGTATGTTCAGTTTGTCCTGGTGTCACCCAGATTTATCAATATTTACATCATCTATATTGGTGGCCAGGTATGAAGATGGATGTTGTTGGTATTGTTATGATATGTTCCACCTATCAGCAGGTGAAGGTGGATCATCAACGGTTGGAATGTCTACTAAAACAGTTACCCATTCCTGAGAGGAAGTGAAATGATGCCATGATGGACTCTGTGACGGTTTTACCAATATCACACCGAGGAAATGATGATGTATTAGTTATTTCTGATATACACATGGGGGTCCCAAATTTTTTTTCTAATCAAGGAAACCTTCTTTGTTGATGATATTAGAAGGACATACATCCAAGAAGTTGTAAATTTTCATTGGGTTCGGCTCTCTATCTTTTTTTATTTGGGCAACCAGTTTGCTTATAGTTTCTAGCAGGGAATATAGAGGGCTTTGGGTAGACAAGTACTTCTGAGTACAACTTACTCTCCCTAGACAGATGACCAGTTCGAGTGCACTATTCAGGTTTTAGAGGACATGCTTCGATCATGCATCCTAGTTTTCAGGGGATATTGGAAGAGACACATACCCTTCCTCAAATAATTGTTTTTATAAAATGATTCAAATGGAACCATAAGAGCCTCTATATGGTAGGATATATTGATCACCCCTATGTTGGCTAGAGGTAAGAGAGGCAGCTATGATGTGACCTCATATTGTCCAAGAGACCACTAAGGAAGTGGAGTTGACTCGAAAGAGGATGGCTATTGTGCAGTATCAGTAAAAATCTTATACCGATCATTGGAGACAACCATTCATCATTGAGGTCAGATATACGGTTCTCTTATGTGTCACATAGAGGTTGGGACACAAGATGATTAGGAGATCAGGGAAGCATTCCTTGAGGTATGTCAGGCTGTTTGTGGTTTTGGAGAGATTATGGTAGGTTTCCTATCAGTTTCAGTTATCTCAGATGTACTGAGATATGCATGAAATATTTTATGCTTCTCAGTTATGATGTAACTTTGCAAACCTATATCATGTTTTTTAACCTGAGGATGTTGATTTTGAGGTGAGTGCATCATTCGAGGAGCACCCGATTTTGATTGTGGATCATAGAATGGAGGTTCTTCGTGTCTAGTCTATTCCTCTGTTATGGGTTATATGGGATCATGAGTGAGTACATGACAAAACATGGGAGGTAGAGGCTGACATACCATCAAAATATTCAGAGTTGATTTAAGATTCTTCTTCACCAACCATGGAAGAAATATTTGGGGACAAATTGATATAAGTGGGGATGTTTGTAAGAACCTAGATAATCATTTCAGGTTATGTTGTTGATTACGGGTAATTTTTTAGAAAAAAAAAAGAATAAATGAGGTTTTTCTCTGTACACACAGTGTACTCTTGGGTGCTCATTGTGTACCTAGATGTGTGATATAGCCACGTACTAGACGTGTAACGACTTAGTACATGTCCATGTAGTGTCATGGGAGACCACATAAGGCGGGGTCTGGTTAAGGAAATTACACAACATGTACATTAAATAAAAACATCGTTCATTTTTCCATTTATTTGAAAAATTGGAGTGGGATTGTGTCTCATCTTCAGAAACACCTTTTTCATTATATGTTTCATACCTGAATGTGATATAAGGGCCAAAAATAATTGAACCCCTACAGATTATCCATCTGATCTCCGGTTGAGACATCATAAGGTGTATTGGAATCCCACTAATGAGTTCACAATTCCCCTAGAGTGTTTCTTCCAAATTCTTCCACTCTCGTGAATTATGTAATGTTGATCATTTTTTCCTTTTGGTATAGTTATATCAATCTAGGATGATTCAAGGGCCTATGATCAAAATTATTGATCATTAAACATTAGGATAGTTGGTTTGTACCTTTATTTATGTTGTCTTGGATTATATATGCTAAAATTTACACATACACGTGTTTAGGGTATTGTGTGTTTTGGAATTAATCTATCTTTATTACGTTCCATTTTTTGATTCCTTGATAAAGGGTCTTTGATTATGTGTGAGGTTATGTACCATGTTATGGGACACCTTATGGGTTTTTACCCTTGATTGATTGATTATAGAAGTTTGGTCTTGAATTTCTATTATTCTTTCCATGTTTTCCATGCATTTTGTTGTCATGATGGAGTTTCTGATTGTTCGAGATGATTGTGATATGTATTGTTGAAGTCTTCCCAAGGGGAATTTGACTATTAGTGATTCCTAAGGTAGGGTAAATTATATACATTTTACTTTTATTTTGACCCATAGGTATTGATAGTTTGTTATTCTAGGTAGTCATCAACCTAATGGATTATACCGAGAGAGATTCCCTGGTGGTATTTTATACTTTATTAGTATTGTGTTAGAATAGAGTGGTTAGGCTATGAGAGTTACCCAGAGGGTCGTTATTAAATGAATTATTGTTATATTAGAACATGGGAATTGGTATGTGGGAACATTCCCAAAATGAATGTTATTAAATAATTGAATGATTATGACGACTCTCCCAAGACAAAGCACAAGCTTAGACTTGATCATACATGTATTTTTAGATGACCATTTGAGGCTTTTGTTTTGTTACTTGATTTTTGTAGGAGTTGAAGACCATGGGGCCAAGATGAAGATTGTGATTCTATGGGAGTTTAGTGGTTCTATTCGTTGGTTTCTATATTGTATTTCCAATATTATTACTTGTTTGGATGCTTCCATAGATTCATGGGACATGAATTATTTGTATATATATGCTCTAATAGTTTTAGTACTTTTAGTCTTCCACTGTTTACTTCTTTTGAATGGTATGAATTCATCTGCTATTGTTTAATATTTTTTTCCATGGTGAATGTTCTACAAATGAAGGCATAGTTTCCCCAACATCACACCATGGCCCTCACTGCTTGTCGTAGCCTCTGGAGTTAGGGGAAATACAGTAGATTTCATGTGACCAATCATGTTCGGGGCACCCTTGGGAGGTACCCACATCCGAGACATTAGAAATATGGTGAACATATACATCTTAGACTAGAAATATTTATGTAAATAGTAGAAAAGTAGAAAACCATTAAACATCACATCAATGAACCCTAATGTTGAAAAAAGAGATATGTAGACAGTCATCAATGACACCTTCCTTTTATATTTGGAGACATTGTATTCCACCACATATCTCCATGGAAGATCATCAGTCTATTTGGGATGAATGGAAAGCTATGTACCAGGTACATCATCCTTTATGAGATTATTGATAGTGTTGAAACTATAGCCTATTGACTAGCACATCCACCTTCTGTGTCAAAAGTACAAGGTGTATTCCTGATATACCAATTGAGGAATAAAATACAGAATCCTTCTCATGTAATGAATTCATAGGTGGTACAAATTGAAAATGATCTCTCATATAAGGAGAATACAGAGAAGATCATGGATCATACAAATATATATCTACCATCAAGAATAATCACCTGGTAAAAGTATCATAGTGGTACCATAAGTATGAAGAGGCAACATGGGAACCTGAGGAAGTGATGGTGGAGTAGTACCAACACATGTTTTCAACATAAAAGATAAAACATAATTTTGAGGAAGAAATTTTGGAAGGGGGATTACGTAACAACCCAAAATTTTATCAATGAAAATTAAATTATTATAATTATGACATATAGTATAAATAAGTTAAAATCACATAAAAAACAATAACATCTTAATAAATGAATAATGAATGAAAGCAGGGGTAATTTTAGATGTTAAGGAAACAAAACTGAAAAAATTAGTAACTTGGATTTTGGACTAGTAATGTTATCGTTATGAATAGTAAACCAAAAAAAGAATAGTATCCAAACCAACAAAATAATAAATAAAATTTATCCATATTATAAATGAAAATATCATATAATTATATCATAGTATATATAAATAAATATTTTATAAATTATTAATTTTGTATTTATATTTTTATACAAAAAAAGAGTAAATATAATATTTTATATTTAATATATTGTTTTAAAAGAAAAATTATTTCCATAAAATGGGTTCCTAAATTTATATTTTACTATAATATGATGAGAATACAATTTTACAAGACCTTAATTAATTTTACAAATTAAGATAAAGTCATTTATAATTTTTAAAATCTATTTTTCAATCTAAATGAGGATTTAAATAAAATAAATATATTTCTGATATGTAAAAAATTATTTTCATAAAATGTATTTAATTTTTTAATTCTACCTATTTAAAAATGGTTAGAATTAATTTTTTGTATTTTTCTAAAATACTAGATTTCTTTATTAATATGAAATATGATAATTTATGATAAAAGCTAAATAAATGAATTATGGAGTAATAGATTATGTATGGATTATGTAAGTCCAAAATCCCGAACCATCCTTCCATATTTTTATAATTTTGATGATTATTCTCAAACTATTTATAGTTTTGTGGAAGAATAATTATTAATGAATACAATAATGACGAAACATCCCTCTACACCCCTATAAATACCACCCTCACCTCCTCTTATCCTCACACCTCTAAATGTTTGATACGTGTCAAAATTAATCTAAAATTTATTCCTAACACCATACCTTGAATACAAGATCCTTTGGCCTCAACCAAAGACAATGAACAACAAATATTAAGTGATTTTTAAGAAGAATGATTCAATAGGTGAAATATTATTTGTTTTCTTTTAATTTGTTTTCAATATATTTTCTTTTGTTATTATCTCATAACCAGTCCTAACCAAAATTTTATGAGAACTACATTATCTTAAATATAATGTAATTTTATTATGATAATGGAATTATTCATAAACATTTATCTTCCCCCTTCATTGGTACAAAAAATGAAAAGATCATCTGTGATGTGTTAAATTATCATATTTGAGGACAAGGAGTTGTCAAGTTAAATTACCGACTTTTTGGATGATCACAAAACCATTTTAATGGTTAAAAGGATTATAAAATATTTATAAAAGACGATTTAATGTCAATGAACCATTATATATAGAGGATATTAATTAATATTAAAAAACTAGTGCATGAAGATTGAAACAAATTATAAAATAATCTAAATAGTTATCATTAACATCTTATCTAATGATTAATCCTCACCCCAAATTACCAAATCCCATATATTATTATTTAATATTATATATATCATTAATAACATATATAACTTTACTTTTGGACAATGAAACCAAGGTAATTAATGCTTTTTAAAATGATGAAATTGAATCTCATAACCCCTCAAAAAGGCAAAAAATAAACAAAAAAATTATAATAAATAAAATACAAGTATAAAAGGTTATGAATTAATTAATTAATGGATTTAATATGATTATGTAAGTAATTAATATCATCTGAAGAACCATCTAATACATATGATTAGAGATTATTTCCAAACCTCCATTTTAACTGTGGGTTATGCTTTCTCTCTCTTTACCCAAATGTAATTATTATTTATGCTTATGTTACTTTTATAAATTCAATGTATGTGTTCCAAAATACAGATTCCAGATCATATCATCCTTATTTTGTGGGTTAATAATTTTTTTTAAAATGATCCCTTCTCACATCATTCTGATAAGCAAGTCCGATAAAAGGGAATTCCTATATTTCATATGTATTCTCATGTAATATCGATAATATATTTTTATCAACCATTATTTGAATAAATTAACCAATTTTATCTTCAAAAACTGTCATGGTTCATTTCTTGTTTTCTACAAAAATTTAATCTTCTTTAGATTTAATGTCATGTGAATATTTCACCTTAAAACTGCACTATATTTTTTAATTTTTAATGTTTCCTAAAAATTATTTTAAAATATTTTCACTTAATATGGACAGTATTCATTATTATCTATGTCTATTTGACTTGATTAATGTAAATTTAGGTTCTAAATACATTTTTCATTGACAATTTTATGATAAACCACTTTGTAAGGCCTCCTCACATAATTACGATACACATCACATTCAATGGGTCACCCTTATCTTATGTTTGATTACTTTTATATTATTCTTCTCGTGACACACTTATTCAAAAACATGTTATGACAGGTTCACCTTGATATCAATCCATTGAAATGGGTATTTTTTAGTATCATGAGTCATCATGCAGGGATTGGAAGTGAACATGATTCTTTTATGGGAGTTTATCCACCATGTCTTGGCCGCTAGCCTTGACTCATGTATTTGTCATGTTTTATGGTTTTTTCACATTCCTTTGATGTCATGGTTATATTTAATCTTATTATACATGTTATTATTCATTATGTATGTTCATGATATATGATTTTTTTCATCATGTTTTTCTTAATAACCCTTGTGTGATTTTTATTCCTCTTATTATTCCCATGCAGTGCATTTTACACCATAATATTGATTATCTATTCCTTAGGTAATCCTATATTGATATATGGGCTCAAATGGAGATAGAATATCAATATGATGATTAAATAATTTTTTTTATTTTCTGTTTAGGGAGTTTAATTATTTACTAAATCTTATATGAATTTAGAATTTAGGATCTTTGTCCAGTAAATTGATGTTTAAATATGATTTAAATCATGTAATAATATGGGTGAAAGGCTACTGCCTATTTAAAAAGGGTTATCAATGCATTACAATATAATTAACAAATATAGTTTTTTATTGAATTCATTGTGTTTAATACTTTTTTTACTTAGATTCTATTCTTTAATAAACACAATAAATCACAAATTAATTTATTCAATATACCATAAATTTTTATTAAATTTGTAACATTACTTTGATTTTAAGGATATATTTTCTCCCTTTTTCATAAAAATAATCATTTCATTAGAGAATTAAAAAGCAATTTTATTATGAAATAATCCTATATTATAAAAATATTTAGTATAAAATGTATATTAATTAAGTTCATACCCATAAAATCTTATCACATTTAATCTTTTCCAAACTACATACATTATCAATGCCTTTAAGGCTTCAAATCTACAACATATAGCTCTTTAAAAAAAGAATTAATATTTTTTTAATGATCATTCAATTCCCATATGTTCATATATACAAGATGAAAATGTTTGAAAATATTAATTGGAGATGTTATACATGATGAAACATATTTTTTTATATTTAGAATTTATAAATCTATATACATTATTTTTTCACTTGTTAATGAGTTTCTTTAATATATAAATCCAATTTCCCCCCAAAACACACATTCATAGTATGATAAAAAAACATATACATGCTAGCCTATTGATAATTAATCTATAAAAAAACATCCACCTCCACTAAAATATATTTATAATCAATTGAGGATTTTGGTTGATATGTATTCCTAAAATATCCCATTAATATTTACATTTTCTATTATAAATGATAATTATGATGTAAATATACCAGACATCCAAATTTTATTCATCACATAAAATAAACCATAAAATGTTCTATGATATAAAAAAGATGGTGGAATGCACATTTATAGTTAAAAATCTATATCCACTACATCATTCTCCACAATTTTAAATTAATTCAGATCCATCTATTTTTTATAAATGCAATATAAAAAATTAAAAACCATGGTTATATTAAATTTAATGTTCATTGGAATTATTATAAATAACGAATCATGAAATAATTATATCATTAAAAAGTAAAATTAATGATATTCTATGACTATTAAATTCAAATATTTTTTTCATGAAATTTTTTATTTTTTATGAATGAACATGAGGAACTTTGGAACCATATTGGAATTTGAAAAAACTGATGGTCTCCCTCTTGGATAATATATGACAATACATAGATAATTATGTTCATTTATCAATTGTATTTGGAGCTAAATCTAAACGTATTCTCCTTCATAGTGAGTCCAAATTTTTATAAAAACGTCATTATCATTAAATTTAATATTTAACTAGGTTCAAATAAAAAAAACAAATAGATTCTTCCCAACATGAATCAAATTTATTTTACTATTGAATTCATGATATCTCTAATATAGAAACTTGAAAAATAATGATTTTTTCTTCTATATATTTCATTCATTAGAAGATCATTATTTCATTACAAATATGACATCAATATTTTCATCCCCTCGAAATGGATATCCATTGATAAATTATCTATGGAAATATAAAATTTATCTGGGACATTGAATTCCTTATTAATTCTACAAAAATAATGATCCATTGAAATAACCATTGATGACACCGATATAATATTTTTCCCCTTATTATAATTGATGACATGAATTCACTTATTCAATTTTTTTAATTTTCATATACTGGGATGTAATTAATCTTGGACATAATCAATATATGAAATTGAAAATATAACTTTTAAAATAAAAATACACCCTAACACCTTTCACTCATAAGATTTTAAAATCATCAATTACTGTTGAAGAGAAAAAATCTACATCACATCCATGATATTTTGGCACATAAACATTAAAATCATCCTAATATATTACTTCTTCTTACAAAAGCTCAACATAATATATTACTTCTTCATACCAAATTTAATAGATAAGTAGTAAATTAAAAAAAATAGTCGAGGTATTATATTTATGACTAAGGTTATTATATGGATTAATTCCATCTATGCATAATCAATGTTTGTGATTTATAACTTATGTTTTGAATATTAGAAATTATTCATCAATTCATATCCATTTAAGACATTAATATGGATGACATAAGTTTCCATCAGATATTCACACATATGTACTAAATATTAACATTTTATAATTATTTAAATTAAAAAAAAACTATTTTTGAATAAAAATAATTGAATGATAAAACATTTCATTGGTATTATTATTTTTAACTTTAATGATTGATAATTAGACATATGGTTTTTATTTCAACAAAAATCATGATGTTCTACATTTATAAAAATATGAAACACCATTATATTCATTTCAATATATAATATTGTCATTGGGAATATCATGTATCATGTTATACACAAATCCCATCAAGAATAAATATTCATTCAAACAATAATGTGACTCTAAAATATCACTATCTTTACGAAGTATGTCTTTCAAATGTTTTTGTAACCATAAAAACTTTTTTTAATCTATAACATACTAGATTTACAGTTAACCAATATTAATACTATTGATAAAATAGTAAATATCGTAAAACCAAGAAAATTTTGTATTTCTATACCACTATATAGTTTCTCAATCAATAGTGATTTCTCAATTTATTCAACTTCAATATCACAAATCAATAATCCAATTTAATAATAATTATCATCTTGAAAATATCCATCCTCACTAGATATATAATTCCATAAAATTTATCTAGGAAATATTAAAGGATTTTATCATTGATTAAAATAATTAAAAACTAAAAGGTATTTGATTTCATTACATTGTAACTTTTTCAGATTTAAACATTTTATTTATGTATTAAAAACATGTTCTTTTTCAGAACATTTTCATTGAAAAAAAACATGATCCACCTCCTCATCTTCATCATGTGTTCACTATTTAGTAATCCAACATTCATTCATGATCACCTATAACAAATTTTATTGATTGAATATAAGCTATTGTATTATTAAATTTAAATGAAAATTTAATATTTTTAATAAAAATATAATATAGAAATTTGTAGATAATTTACAAATATAACTGAAAAAAAATAATTATAAAAACTAATATTTGTAATAAATTACAATAATTTATAAAACATTGAACAAAAATTATTTGATACCTGTCAAAAAATTCATCACTAATAAAAAATTTTTTAATGAAATAAATTTTATTATTCTTGAATAAAATTATAACCAGAAAAAAAATTTAACTGTTATTAATATAAAAAAATAAATTCCCAATCCAGTTATAAAATATTATATTTCTTAATAAAAATTTGTTGTAAAAAATATTAAAAATGTATTAGCAAAATTTGATACTCTTAAAATCAAAATATATCAAAATTTAACATAAAAACAAATGTTATTATATATATAATATGTAAATATGAAAAAACAAATAAATTTAAAATGTTAGATAGATACATTACTAGTCACAACAGAATCCTGAAATTTTTTTACTAGATAACCAATTTTTGATGTAAGATAATTCAAAATAAAAAGGTAAAACAAGAATGAAAAAATAGAAAAATAAAAAAAATGAAAAAACAATTATAAAAAATCATACTACTAACATGAATAAAATGAACTATTATAGTACCCTCATAAACACATTACATTTCTGCATGATGTAGTGAAATATAAGCCAATTTTAATAAGAAAATAAATAGAAAATAAATAACTTTTTATTCCAAAAAATAAGTAATATAGAATCACAAGAATAAAAATAGTGATATAGAGAGCTCGAGGGTGGTGTAAGATGGAAAATAAAGTATAAATTTAGCATGAAGTATTAAAATATACATATTTCAATTTTGGATTGAGAGAAAAAAATGATAGATGTTGAGTGAATAAAATGAAATAATATTTAATTACAGGAAATTTTTAGAGTTTAAAAAATATATTCAAGTTAATATTTTAATATTATAAATATTGAAAATATTATTTTACAATGTTTTTTAAAATCTAATGTAAAAAAATTCTATTACCAGATGTTTACATAGATAATTTCATCGCCACCATAATAAATGATTATAATGTTGGTTATAAATTGAAATTATTATAGTTAGATCATTTTAAATATTTTTTTTAATAATGAAATATAGACACATGCAATAAAAAATTTTCAATGTCCTTCAAAATAATGATGAAATAAGAAAACAAGTAAAAAATAAAAAACAATAATTTGAAGTGAATATTTTTACTGAAGATGAAATCTATTAAAGTGATTTATTGAATATTAATATTAATGATAATGATGATCCACACTTTGTAATAAATTTTGGATTGAATTGTGATATATATATATATATATATGAGATTATAAATTAAATCACTTAGAGTTTAACAATTAAATTTCTCTTCTAATAATATAAATGTTTCATATCAAGAAATATAGAAATCTTTAAATAACAAGCCCCACATGGAAGAATAAAAAAATTAATTAATATAAACTAAAACAATAAATTTCAAGGATAAATATATCTATAATAAATGAATTTATTACAATGGTAAAATTAAAAAATATATATTTTAAATATATAAATATTGATCTGATATATCCCCAACAGTGGTCACACTAATAATAAACAATGATGAAAAGATATAGAATAATATAAATAAATTATTTATTATGAAAATTAAAATATATACGACACAGAGAGAAAATATAAGTTAGTGAAGACTGAATGTAATATGAGATATTTATAGAATGAAGGGTTCCCATATAACTAGTACAAATCCAATCATTGGAAAAGTAATATGATCATTAGAAATAGTAACTTTTCCATTATAATTGTAACCCCACCATCATAATTGTAAATTAAAATTTATATAAAATTAAAATAAATCACTTTGATTTAGTGATAAAAATGAATTATTGTTTAAATTATGATAACACAAATTTTTGGTTTTTATAAAACACATATGTTATATTTACATAATTATGGTAAATATAAGATTTTAGAAAAAAATTCATTGTCATAAAATAAATTTATAAAATAATAGTTTATTTCATTTTAATGATAAAATTATTTATGATACTATTAGTAATTTTTCATTGAGATAATAAATTGATCAAAATATAATACATTTTTTACGTAAAAAAGAATTTTATTATAATTAAATGTTTTCATATACTGTAAATTATATCTATAAAACAGATCTAATTTTTAGAATCTATGCATAATATAATGATATTTCTTAATTTTCTATATTCTAATAAAATTGATGATTTTTTTTAATAGTAAAACCTAAGAAAATATTTTATTTTCCATTATAAACTAAATACATCCATGAATGGGTCATGGATGATGAAAGTGACCTATAGTTCAAAATTACACATATAATTTATTTAATTTAGTCACATGATTCCTTATTATTGATGGTATTGAGAAAAAAATGTGTTAATTATTATATTATTCAAAACACTTCTATACTCTACTTACAAATACCACCACCCTCCACCCCTTCACGTCATATGTTATAGGCCTTGGATTTATCCCAATCTATGACCATTTAAATCCCCTACCCTTGTACCCATATCCAAGGAGTTCTGTTCTTACCATAACCAAACATTCCATGGATCCCTAAGTGGGACCCTAAGAAGAGACATTGGAAGAAGAAAGTAATATTATTAATAAATATTTTTAATCATTCTTCCTCTTCATTATAAAAATTATTCATCTAAAATAACATAATGATTAGAATATCATAAATATAAAATTTTAGTTTATTAAAAGAATATTAATTCTCATTTCCCTTTTCATCTCACTTTAAAGAAGAAGTTATTTTCCATACTATGGTCTATTTCCCGCCTCCATAAACAGTGAACTTCTATTCTTTCCACCAGATTAAACTCTAGTTATTATAGTAATATTGTTGTTAAATTTTTTGATAATAATTATATTATATCATATTTCATGTTCAATTATTTAGGAATAATCTTTTAATAAATTAAATTAATGTAGTTCATGATGGTCAGTTATACCACCTAAATGAACAAACCATATAATGATAATATTTATTCTAAATGAATCGTTTCAATATCAAATTTTTTTTTTGAAATTTTGGACCATTTAATATTCCAAAATAATATGAATATCATTTCATTACACGTTTAGAGTTATGTAAATATTCCACAAAATTATCATATTTACCTAAAAATTAATATGACATTTGAACCATGAAAATAATAACATTATGATAGTATAAATTTAAAATATATATCAATTTAATAACAAAAAAACACACATAAATTATTGATAATAAATGAAATATATTTCTTCATTTTTATAAATACTTAATTTCATATATCAAATTTTTATATTCATGCTGTTATGTGAAAGTAAAGAGTGAATATAAACTAAAGGTAAGGGAACATTTGAACAACCATCCTTTGTTTTGTGTCATGGTTTTTCAATATAGTACTCAATACATCACCCTATTTTTATAATTTATTCATTTAATATTATATATATGTATATTTCATTAACATATATACCTAGTCATTAACACATTTTTATGGGATATTTTTTTTATGGTTTTCCTCTCAATTCAATTCAATATGTAAACCCTAATAAAGGGAACGTCTCTGTTTGTTACCTAATTTCATGTACCAACCCATATGATGATTCAATCCATACATGATTTAAAAATATTCATTATATTATATAAAACACGTGTAGTAATTTTTTTTGTTTTAATGAAATTAAAATTCTCTTTCCCCTCTTTAAAGACTCCACCATTTTCCCAGAAAACCCACCTTATGTTTAGATTTCCAATGTGACTTGTCTACTTTTTTTCTATGTTTAATTCACTTGGAATATATTTTACAAGTCCTATTATTAAATTTCACCTATTATCACCCAATAATTATTTAATCCTTTTTTCGGAAATTATTTTCATATTCCGTTTGTTTATGCTTCAAGACATGATTATGTAAACCATTATCTTCCTTAGAAAATTATTATGATTATTCATATGATTGATTTTATTTTTTAGAGAAAAAATATAAAATTTTTTATATTTATGTGACCAAATTTCTCTCCATTTCATTGGGTACTATTTATATCTTACGACATGATATATATGGGATAAAGAAGTAAATCATTTCCACTATGGGACTCTACCAACTTTGATATTTTTTGCATTGGAATCATTGACATAGGATTGAGTCATGTTTGATATTGTGTCTAGTATATTATGATTCTATATTTATTATTTTATTATACCATATTATTATTTAAATTATTATTCTTTTTTTCTATAAAATTATTCTTTTTATCTCACATTTATGGTTTTTTATCATGATTATTATCTTATCAGGATTTATAGTTCACCCCTTTTCATTGTTTATTACCTGTGTAATTCTTTGAAGTTTATAAATTTTAAATATATTTAGAAGAAAATTATTGAAATTTATATTAAAATGTTTTATTTTATCTCAATGTTGACTTAATAGTAACCTAGTATATTTTGAAATTTGATCTATGGATACTAAGGTTATCAAAAGTGGTTATTTTTGTTAAAAATAATTTAATAATATGTTTAGGATGATTTATTAAATATAGTTTCTATTATATAATGGTATATATATTTTGGGTATTATGAAATGAATTGATTAGAAAAAACCTTACGAATATGTCTATGTATAAGAAGGATTCATTAATTTTGGTAATGTATAGAATGAGTGGTTTATAGGAAATGTATTATTTCTCTAGATACTATAACTAATTCTGGATCTAGATTAGATGAAACTATAGGTTATAAACCTGAAAGGGATCATTGGATATTAACTCTCAAATTCCAAAATCTGATCCTGTGGGTCTAATCATGAGGCACATAGTAACTTAAGTATGCCTCCTTGTACATAAAATTATTCTAACTAGAAATAAGGGTTCAAATGATATCAGTGAAGTGACTATACCATCTAAATCATATACATTAATATTTCACATAAGGAAAACCTTTATATCATGATAAAAATAACATGGACGTGACTATATATAAGAATTTAATAAAATATTTTTTAAGCCATATAAAAAATATAACCTAGATCAAAAAGTGTCTAGAAAAAATGGATGATATATATTGAATGTAATGAAACAAGTACTAATGTGGAAGGATAAAAAGTACATCCCAGTACCGCTACCATCTATAAGATCCTCTTCTCAACCGTATTATATGGGAACATTTCCCTTACATAGATCAATTTACATGTTGTATACACATGAATCGCCATTCCAATGTATGGTGTGAGTTATAAACTCTATATGACAACACAAATTTAACACTAATAATTATTCATATGTAGAGCAGGTGTATTCTATGATAAGTAGGATTAAATATGAAATAAAAAAAATCATATGTCAAGAAGTCATGTGCTCAACTAGACACCACGAACCTCATTAGTACCTAGTTGGGCTTCATCGAATAAGAATAATTGTAGGATATTACCAGTGATCAAGAATTAACCAAAATGATGTTAATTATTTCACAAAGAATTAGTAATGTATTGCTTTAGATCATACCTCAATGGCACCATATCATAGATTTGTAATAGGGACACAAGCATTCATTCCCCTTCTATGCTTGAGAGAAAATCTCTAATCTATCATTTTTATAATACCACTACCGATAGTATGTCCTATAAGTCATCATTTATCTACAATTTTCGTAGTTTCATTAAAAACATCATCATAAGCTCTTCTCACTTCCCCAACAATGGATACCCACATCAAGATGGACCACCTATTATGAGTAATAAGAACAGAACCTCCAACATATTGGTACGAGAAAAAATGGGGTATATCATACAAGTTAAAGTATAATATGACATTATGAGAATATATTAGAAACATATAACAAAATTTGATAACATTAATGATGGTAACAATCGACACTAGGTTTATATAGGGAATAAAGCATCATATGTGGATATCATATGATACAAACACACCGTCATGATATCACTCACATGCTTAGTTAACAATATATACCTTTACAACATGTAACCAAGGAAACATAATTATACTATAGAAAGATGATATATAGAACATACTACATAAAGGATTTATACATCATCCTCAAGAATCATCAGGGGTGTCTCCCTCTGAACCACATTCACACACAAACCAAAACAATATTTCCTACATGGAAATTACTAGAATCAGTTTCACATAATATAATATGTTATATAAGGAATGAAACAAGGAAGACAAAACCAAGGGTTATAAGTAATCATTCCCAATGAAAATAACAAATAGTGGATGAATTTGAGTCTGGTTGAAGATAAATATAATATATAGAATGCATGATACTTTCAATGGAAGGATTCACCAAGAGGTTTTCCACCATGATTTAGAGGGAATCCATTAGTCATTAAGAAGATCTATTGTACATTTTCATTTAATAAACTCAATAAATATCATAAGTTATGAAACATTCAGGAAAAAAATTATCGAAGACTATGT
The DNA here is from genome assembly GCA_963277665.1 of Viscum album. NCBI lineage: Eukaryota > Viridiplantae > Streptophyta > Magnoliopsida > Santalales > Viscaceae > Viscum > Viscum album. Next base: position 662,923,192 of record OY728141.1, read on the forward strand.
TACCACCACATGCTCCACTAACGTCATTGGTTCTATCTCGAAGTATGTACTCATATATACAGATCAACTGATGTGATTTGTTCTTCGTTCTAGGTATGGTATGATTTTCTCAATATCATCTATGTTTTGTAAGGATTTCTGAAATACTTATTAAACCTTTATCATAAATCGTATGTCTTTGTCAACAATGAAAATAATGGGTACTCTATATTTGAATATAATATCATGATATATAACATTCCTAACTCATACACAAAGTGAGTCTCATAAATCCATAAAAAATTAGAAACACTCATTGGATGATCTACAATCAACCACAAGACACCATAAGTCCCTAGAGTCTTAGGTAACCCTATTAAAAATTTAATAATCACATCATCCCACTTCTAGAAGGAAATGTTAAGTGGAATTTAAAAACCATAAGAATGTTGTTTCTTGACCATTATACTCTGGTAGGTAAGGCATTATAAAAAAAATCCAAAAATTTTTACTCTTCATCCCTAGCCACTATAACAATTTCAGGAATTCACCATACATTTGTGACCCTCCATGGTTCACAATCCCTTATATGTATAGAAGTATCTCATTATCTCTTGCCTAATGTAATTAGGGACTACAAATCTATAATTTATAATGATGAAATAGTATTCATCCAATGAGAACCCTTGTATTACCCACCACTAACAAGATATTTTTATATCAGAGGACATGTATGGTAGGACTTATGACTATTTGTTACCCAATATACTAGAGCTTATGTGATCACTAATAGTGAATTTTTCATCTATTTCTATTATATAAATATCGATATCTTTTCATAAGAAAAAAAATCATCTGGTGTCACTATTCCTTTGATGTTCATTCACTATGATCATGAAATATATATTTCTTAATTTTCATAGTATCTACAATGATGTTTTTATACCCACTACATAAACCGTCACAATGTTGACATAAATAGGTACTCTACATAGTGGGTCTATATAATGATTACATCCTATACTGTAATGAAAAAACAATGGAAATTGTGGTTCATGTAGAAAAAATACGTCCCTAGAAGAGATAATATCTCTAACACATCAATTCTAAACCACATATTCCAGATCACAGTTATTGGTATTATTGTTCTTCTCATGGGGTCTCGAGTAACATGTCATGTATTGTCTTTAACCAACTATTGGTCGAAATTGAACTTGTAACCCAAAATAATATGTGGTAAGGCTCGAATGGAATTCTCGATCCTCTCGGGCTGGAAAGAAGTCCCCAAGGAATCGAAAGAGTCAACAATGTGAATGAATTTTCCCAAAATAAATATGAATAGACATAAATAGTGGAATACCCAAAAGAGAAAACCAAACTAAAAAACATTATCAAATATTAAATAATTTATTACAATAGAAAATACAACAAACTAAACAACATCAAACCTAGAAAACTAAAACTAAACCTAACACCACAACATCTCCATGTAACCCTAATGGTATGTCTCCCATCCACAAAAACGATCACCCAAGGATATCATATCCAAGCTGGATCCTTTAACAAAAACTAAGAATAAGAATTAATATAGGAATGAGTATTAAAACGTAGTAGGTAGGCCAAAGTAATTTTATTCCCAATACTCATTATTTTAATAAAGAATCATTAAATAATAGGTTTGAAATACAATAAAAAAATATAGGGTTCTCCACACACTGAAATAAATAAACATTCACAATCCATTTCCCTCTTGATTTCACGTGAGGATTAATGGAAGATTTGGAAAAGGGGAATAAATAAGTGTTTATTTTTTCATAAAGGTTTCTGTAATATAAAAGTGTTTGTTCATTTAAATTTTTTTTATATATTTTTAGATAAATACATCCACTCTATATTTCATAAGAAAACACCAAAACCAAATACAAGGAATATGATATTACATAATAGGGGAAATGTCACTAACCATATTCATATCGTAAGAACATAGGAAGACCTAATAACTCATAGGAGAACCAAAAAAATACTAATAAAAGAGACCATATCCCTTGTTTCATGCCACAAATGATGATATAAAAATGACCAAACACCCATACACCCAAACTCAGGATAGACTGAGGGGGCCAATCCCGTGTTAATAAACTCAAATATCCACCTACTATGGGAAATTGCTAACTGTGTGAATTAATAGTTGAGTAAAAGTTATCGGAATTCCTCTTTGCTTTACTAGGTTCCCATGCTATTATTATAAGGGGGTGTTCTATAAATTCCAAAATATGATCCATATATGTATATATACCACCATACACATCACACAAACAGATACCACACTATCCACCACATTAAGAATTCTTTACGTTAAAAGAATTAATTCAAAAGGGAGGTCCTACAACATGGAAACATTCTTCTCATGATCAACCCACATGGAAAGACACATATTGGAAGGGGTTATCCCAAATGAAACCATTATTGGAAAAATTCTTATAAAGCCTCAAAATACTTTCACATATAAAACCATTCATGAAAAACTAAACTCAATAAAAATTCAATAAAAATAAATTTCTAAATACATTTGGATATAACAAATTCACCATTTTGATTATCATAATATCTCTTATAAAACCAAACCATGGATTTGAGTATCATAAACCACTTTAAAAGTTCAACTGATCAATTTAAAAAACACTAGGGTTATAAACCCATCAAATATATAGTGAACATTCAAATCAATTATAAAAAACACTTTATTTCACATGGATAAATAATATTGATAACCAAACGTCATAATTTAGTACCTAATATAGATGGGAAAATAATGAAAACAATGTAATATTCAATTAAAAAGCATTATTCATAGGTATCCTACTTCAAATCACTTCTTATTTAACAATTCCTAATCTAAAATATTTCACAATGATTCTACGAATAAAGAAAATCCCAATGAAACCCTATAAAAGAAAACACTCTAAATCTACACCACCCTAGGCATGAATATTGACCAAAAATGGCCACTATGATTTGAGGAGAAGCGAAAAAGAAAATATAATAAAATGGGAAGGATAGGGGAGCCCTAACATTATGATATGGGTGATGAATCCCCATGAAATAACCTTCAATATGACAGGTAGGGGCTTGGAGGTTCCAAAAATTCCCCACGGAAGTCATCTAGGGAGGAGGAGTTCGAACGAGGGGTCTATGGGGAGAAACTCCAATTAAAATTATGGAAAAACACCCAAAATACCATTTTATTAGCGGGATTCATGGTTAGCTCACACGATTTGGAGAATTGTTTGAAAACAATGCAATATTCCCCTACCAAGTGTAGGTTGGAGGGCACACTTTGGAAAGATGGTAATCTAAACCATGCGAAACTTTTTTGACCCCCCCTGAACATTTACTACATGGTTAAACTTGCAGTGCGCCTTAACCATGCAATATGATAATTTTCCATAAATCACCCTTTTAACCCAAAATCTCATCTAGCTCAAGGTGATAAACTGGCAAACAATCATACCCAATAAAAGGAGCCACTAGAAGTGTCAAAAACTCAATTAACCATCTAACTCATCCTCAGACCTTCCCTCTAACAAATGATAAGTCCAAATCCAACCATAACATCCAAGATTACAAATTTAAATCTAGAACCCCCGAAACACCCAATTAAAACCCCGAACAAATGAAACCCATGAAAAAAACTACAAGCCAAAATAACAATTGAATCAACTGATGGAATTGAAAAACTAGGTGTAAAGATGCTCCCCATAATTATGTGTCTACCTCTAGAAATCCCCAAAAATATCCAGTTGATAAATCAATGAATAATGATTTCCACACCCACATAATCCAACCTCTCAAACAAAAAAACACATACCCATAGCCAAATTAAACATTGGCCTCTACCTCTAAACAATGGAAAAACCCAAAAAAATTCATACTAGAACAACATCTAAAATTTTATCACATTATCAATAGGAATTATGAAATTGAATCCTCACCATTTAGAAGAAAATTACACTGATCATGTTTGGAAGAAACCACATTGAGATCCACTATTTCTCTCTCCAACATAAAAACCAACAAGCCTGAACCAATATCTTATGAAAATATAAAACATAATACATAAACCAACATAAGAACACTTCCACATATGACCCAAAATCCCCACCACATGGGGAAGTGGTGGAGGAAAAACAATAGAAACAAGAATTAAAATGACCTTCAAAACCCAACCAATCCTCAAAGAGGAACATTACACATTACATAAAATGCCAAAAAGAACATTTATACAATCCAATACCCACTAGGGGAAACAATAACTAAACTAGAGATACCCACATGCCTAGTGGATTCTTAATTATGTGGAAGTATTCACTATGAGACATATGGATGGAGCTATAAGGTTTGAATAATCCTCTATCCCATTGAAAATAGAAAACAATATATAATTATTTATATAAGAAATTAATAGATGGACTTGGATGACACATCCATTAAAAATGTATTAAATTCAGAGTTTCAGAATGAAAACAATATTCCATTAGAATTGAGTATCTCAAAAAAGGTACAACATCAATTATTTCAACTTAAATAGAACCGAACACTATAAAATTACATTGGGAATGACTAATACAATCTAAGGAAATAATAAAATAAGAGAAAATCTAAATATAGACCATACATTTCCCTACTCATGTAAATGGACTCCGGTGTCTTTTTAAGAGTGGGGTATGGCTCCGTAGTGTTTCTTGGAAACACCCCGATAGAACAGATGCAAGAGACCAATGCATCAATAAGAGTATAATGGTATTAGGTAACTCGAGGAAGACAACTTTTTATATCAATTCTTACCACACTGATGACACATCACAAAATTGAACCCTAATGAAGTCGACAAGTGGTTCAGTGGTCTATTAATTCCCCTAATAGTAGCACTGACTCAAAGATGCTTCCCATTATTTTGACTGGTATATCCTTCACCACATCCAATGACTGGAGGATGATTCTCCAACTTAGGCCCTCACACTTAAATTTCTCCGACACAGAAGTATTTATTCACAACATTGGAGAAAGTGGTTTAATTGATCTATTCCACCTTGGAATGTAGCTTATAATAGAACTCGAACTCAAAATGTTGATCCTTTACTGGATCGTTTGTAACATACCACAGATCATATGGATGTAAATCAATAATGTGAATGTAAAACACCATTATTGATCTAACACCTTATTAAGCGAATCACATATCAATATTCCGCCTCACCAACATCATCATAGAAAACTATTGTTAGATGAATGAAGATTTGATAAAATCTAACGTAAGAATTCCTAGAGGTTTCCATTGAAACACCAACTTCATCCATTTCTAGTTTAGACTTTCAAGCCGAAAGTTACCAAGAATTGAATTATTATTATTTGATATCATGAGGAATCTAAAGTTCCTCTCAATCCAATGAATTCAGTCTTCTATATCGAGATGTTATGCATGACCATAAATGAGTGGAGGATTCAGCTTTCAGAACACAAGGATATAGGCTATAGGTTGATCAACTAGAATTCTTTCAAATATTGAACCACCCAATGATTCACCATGGGTATCCATCACATTAGTGAGAGGAAAGACACTAATAAACTAAAAATAATTGAACTCAATCCATAACAATACATCAATGAGAATTTATAAGTTTAAAATATTACATAAGAAACATCATTTCTAAATTCCAGTAATTACAAAGGAAAACATCAACATCTTTTCAAATACATAAATATATCCCTAGACCCATGTGTTCACATTTTTAGACACTTGGGTACTATTCACAGTATTTCCACACAATTTACCAAACCATGTGCCAACCATGTGCCCCTTACTAGTCACAATGGAAACCTGCACAGTTTGGCAGCATGATTTAGAAAATTGTGCGACAACCGATCGATAGGGTCCTATCTTATTGAAATGGATTCTGGTATGCTTTAAACATAGTTTCAGTTACATTACATAAGTCGTGTTCCACCATCCAGAAGAAAATCAATGTTCGCATGGTTACATGGACCAAGACGCATAGTTTTCCCAATTCGTGCAATGATCATGCACCAATGGAAAATGCCCAAAAAATGAAAATATAAATATAAATTGCACCAAACTAAATATAATAACTAATAATAAAATAATTAATAAAAAATCCAATTCATATCATTCAAAACATTATCATATATTTTAGAAACATAATTTCATCAAGAATAATTTATCTAAAAACACATTTTTTCTTATCTATAATGAATTCCAAAACTCATTTCAAAGAAAATTTATGATTTTCAAACAAATGATTTCAGTAATCCTTAGATTTTTATTATCAAAATTCATACCCATTAATCCATTTCTTTTTCACCAATATATGTAATTTCACAAAAACCCCATTTATAAATACTACCAAAAATTATGTTATAAATATCAATTTCCAACATTAAAAAATAGATTCTTTACCAATTTATATTCATGTTTTCACTATTCCAAGACATGTTTTTTCAAAACAATTTTGAAAATCAACTAAGACACAAAACAACAAACAAGGGGAAACTCATGCAAAGGGGTAACATGGCCATACAGTTTTAGGAAATATTCCAGTAACCCCCCCTTCAAAATGAGTTATTTGAGACCGTGCCCCTAGATCCATATGGACTTATAGGCCCTATAATATCATATAGAAAACTTGTCAGACTCCCTATACATTTCCCAAAACCAAACAATCCATAAGAAGAAAAAGATTCTAAAAAACCTGTACATCTCACGGAATCATGCGGATTAGAACGAGAAACGGATCATGAAACCCTTTCTATTCCTACATCTAGAGCCACGAAAATCCTATTCTATCTACCTAAAAAACCCCATGTAATAATGGGTTCTCTCAAAGAAAATTCCACTAAAGATCCAACCTTTCTTGGATACCATTTTGTCACGAACCAACCCAGGTCGACCTTGAACCAGTAACCTGAGCCGATCTATGGAAAGGCCTAATAAGAATTCATGATCCTATTGAGCTAGGAAGATGTTCCCTCAGAATCATTAGTGTCAACAATGGGAACTATTCCCCCCAATAAAAATTTTTATAATAAATAGAAGAATACCAAAATGATAAAACCAAACTGATAGTGACTATCAAACATACATAATTTATTATAAATAAAAATACCACAAACTGAACAAAAACTACCCAAGATAAATAAAATTAAACCTAACATCCCAACATATCCATGTGACCCTAAAGGTCACTCTCCAATCCACAACAAGCTATATCACCTGGCGATCGAACCCCAGATGGAACCTGTAGAAGAAACTAAAAATAGTCCCAAATAATTCTATTCCAAAATGGAAAAATATTAAACAAATAAGAATGGAATAATATGTTTGAAATAAATTATACAAATATAGTTTTTCCACTATTTTCATTTTAAAACAAACAATCATAATCATTTTCACTATTGATTTCAAGAAATTCTCAAGGAAAGAATATAATAATGGAAAACCAATAGGAGATTATTTTTTTCATAAAGTTGAATGGAAGAGAAAAGTGAATTTCCATTCAAAATATTCTTCATAGAAGTGTTTTTTGTTAAATTCATCCACTCACTATTTCAAAATAAAACACCAAAACCTAATACAAGGAATATGATCCTACACAATATGGGAAATGGCACAAACCATACTAGCAACATAGGAACACAAGAAGACCTAGTAACATAAGATATAACCAAGAATTACTAATATATGAGTCCCCATAATTGGATGTGTATCACACATGATGAAATAAATACACCTGAATGACCAGTCAACAAAAATCATGACCAACTAGGGGTCCCAATTCCATAGAAAAAAACCCAAATATCTACATACTATGATCCACTAGTTAGTGAGTGAACTACTAGTGGAGAAAAATTTCTCAGTTTTCCTCTTTTGTAGACCAGATTCCAATTTTATGTTCACAAATGGTTGTGCCACACATTCCAAAAAAAATGATATATATATTCCACCATACACATCACACAAACCTACACTGCTCTAAACACTTCAACGAGTAGTCATTACCCTAAAAAATTATTACATAAAAGAGTGACCATACATAGGACACTCCCATCCCATGATGAACCAATTAGGAATGACTCTCTATCGAAGGGTTTTTCCCAAATGAAAGCAATTTAAGAAAAATACAAAAGGGCCTCAGAATCCATTAACATATTAGAAATTTCATGAAAAACTACACACAATCCAATTTCAATCCAAATCAATTTATTAATCACATTGGAAATAAAAAAATCTTCATTTCGAGTATAGTAATATCACTTATAAAACCAAACCATGTCTTTGCATATCACAAACCACTTGAAAATTCCAACTAAGAAATTTAACTAACACAAGGTGTGCTAAACCCATCAAATCCACACCACTAATTCGATAAAATTAAACAAAACAATTTATTTCACATGGAAAAATCATTTTGATCATGAAACATCACAATTTAATAGCTAATAATGGTGTGAAAATCAAGAATAAAAATGTAATATTCAAATTAAAGGAATTATCTAAAGGTATATCACATTAAATCACTTATTCTTCATCAATACCCAAATTTAATGACTCCATAATAGTTCTAAGAAGAAAGAAACTGTCTAAGGAACACTTATAATGAAAAAAACAAAATATTCATCCCCTTGTCATGAAGTTCATCACAACAATGCCACTTGGGTTATAATAGAATCGAAAAATGGATGATTAGGAAAGGTTAATGATAATGGGTCACTAACCTTTCATTCCGGGTGATTAATCACAAATAAATCACCTTGAATACAAATTGGTGAGGCATAGAGTTTCACAAAACCCCCCATGGAAGGGGTCTAAGGAGGAAGATTTTGAATGGGGGTCTCGGGGGAGAATCACCAATTAAAAAGATGTAACCCCCCTCCCCCCAATACCATTTCTCAAGTAGGGTTACCATTCAACTTGCACAGGTTGAAAAACCATGTGCATACAAAGAAATCTACCATAGTCTTGTACAGGTTGGGCTGCACACTTTGGATACATTGTTAGCTAAACCATGTGCAAACAGTGTGACCCCCAGCACACATACTTCATGGTTAAACTAAAGATGAACCTTAACCGTGAAACCTAGAAAAGGACCCCAAAATTACTTTTTAACCCCATAACTCATCTAAATCAAGGGGAAAACCCACCCAAAAAACATATCCCTTAACAAGGTGCCACTATGAGTTTTACAATCTCAATTTACATTCCACCACCTCTTCATAACTTCCATATAATAATGGACAAGAGGATAAGCCTGATAAACTTCCATGACTCAAAATATTAATCATGAACACATGAAACACCCAATTTAATCCCATAACAACAGAAACCCATGAAAATTACTATGAACCAATAGAATAATTGAAACAAATGATGGAATTAAAAATCCTAGTGTGACATGTAATCTACAATCCAAACAATCTACATAAAAACATCACCCAAACCAACTGTTTATGAATCATATTATATTTAGTATATAATACTAGGTTCTACAAGAATCAACACTAGATATATATTATACCTCCACTTAATCTCATGAAAATACTCTCCATACTAGTTTGACCCCTAAAACGTCTTTATTATCATCATTAGTGCATTCCTGAGTGAAGATAATTGGCTGAAGTCTTCAATAAAACAGTAATATTAACATTCTAACCATAGAAATCTTATAATATCAAACATCTTCGATGGATTTTTATAGTATATACCCTTTTATAATTTCTGTTGAACTACTAATAGACAAATTTAAAAAACTATATTATCCCATAATTTTAGCTCTTGAATCCAATGTGACATATTGAATGTTTTTCATAAAGTAAATGTTATTGATGTGTAATCAGGACAATATTGAAATGTTTTTCATGAAAACTACAATGCTAGAGAGTAAATGAGGATCTCTTATAAAATCCAAAAAAATGTGTCACTAAATGGGTTGAATATCATATTCATGGGGGACAAGAGGTGACATTGTGCATTATTTAGCCAAATGAAATGACCAAGTACTCAAACTTACCATATTTTCTTCAAAACATTATATTTTGAATGCCCAACACTCTAACTGATAACGTGTAATAGCCAGATCAATGAACAATCATAGATAATCTTTTTGACCATTATAACTAATAACTGATAACATCAATTAATGAAAAAGGATATTTATTATTCACCATGACAAGATTCATGTTTTGATAATCTCTTTATTGGCTTAGATAACTGTTACCCTTCTTAGAGAACATGAATTATTCCCTACACAGTGATGTACCCAACTGGATGAATCCCTTTAATTCTATGTCTTCAAGCTATACCTTGTGTCCCTTCATCTCATCTGACACCATACAATATGGATGTGTTGAAATGTTTTGTGTTCATATAATGAGATATATAACTATGTCACATACTATATCATGGGTAATTCATGTGAATTATCCTTAAAATATGTCATTATTAATACCCACAACTGAAAGAAATTATAATGAAGTCACTGGTGATCCTACCAAAAGATCTGAACCTATGATCTTCACCATAATGATCCCAAGATGGATCAAGATTGGACCCACTCAACCTGATAAAAACTACAATTCCTAGGTAACAAAAAAATATCTCCCTATAGATATGTAAATGAAAATTATATTTAAATCAAATCAACATGGACTTAGAATTTGGTCAACTAAATCATGCTAATAATCACATTGAAGCTCGCCATTTCCAAAATCATGTACTCCCACTGATGTCTAGAACCAGAAAAAACAATAGGACACTATTGGAATCACTAGTGATGGTATACTATTATACCCAAAGGTGTACCTGGGAAATAAATTCAGACCCAAACACAACTTCTATGTAATGAATATAAACAACTACTATAAATATAAATGAATAGTAATACATGAAGTAAAAAAGTGTTTCAAAATGTAAAATTGATCATGAAGATACCTTGAATTGGTTATAGTCCCTCACCCCAATCAATTGGAGTGTGATATAGTGCATATACTTAGCCTATCCTTTCCTTTAAACCTTGTCTCCAATTTACATGATTCACTTGAGTCATCAATATATGGGCCTGTTATTAAGGACTTTAGATAGATCATCAGTTCCTTGAATTTAAATTATTATATCCCTTATATAATCCTGACATTATATTTCAATAGAAAAATTAATATAGATGTATCATCTTACTATTTTGATAATATCGAGTTAGAGGAACTTTTTAAAACATAATTTAATATAAAATCATTATATATATGTATATCTATGGATTTCTCTTGGGGGAACTGATGAATATGATGATTTTTACACTTTCTTACCTCAAATATAATGTTCATCCCCAGTCATAAACATCATATTACTAGAAGAGACAATCATTTCTGTAGTAAGGTGTCCACCCACCTACGTGATAATGGTGTATGAATACCCAACTAGTCAATCCTCATTAAAAACTTCTCAATAGTAAAATCCATTCAAATAACGTTCATCTATGACATTAGGCTTAAACTGATGACTTTTCACATAATGTCAAGATTAATAGAAATCATGAACATCTTATATATTTTTTCATCATTTCTATCCTATCGTGAGAAAAAATAAACTTAGTGAATCGAGCTGAGTATGTGGATACAATTATATATCTCTACTATATCTCCATGAGCTCCTATTCTAGGTTTAGATTTAGCTTAATTGAAAATAATTAGCTAAAATGTGTTCTTTAAGGATTCTTGGTGATAGCCTAACATTTTCATGCTTTTTCCATCATGTCCCATCACCTCATTGAAGGTATGAGGTGCATGAATAATTCCAACATCACCATCCTTTCCTAAGGTGTAACAATGAGGTAAAAGACACCCTCAATGATATCTATCTATTATTATGAATCCTCTTAACCTCAATTAACCTAAAATTGTTGTGGATGTCAGAGATAGTAGTCCCTCACCTAGTCGGACATTGACCCTAGTTCTCCTACACTCTTGGTAGGTACTAGAGGAAGGAGACTAAAATGAGGCTGGCATACATCATGTGCTAGCATATAATGTTTGAGAGTGTTATATATTTCAATCACCATCACATAAACTAGTAGAACTGGGAACCCTTTATGGAAAGTGAATCCCAACCCCTTTCATTTGGTGGTCTCATTAGTCTCATGCAGGCTGGAATCTTCTAAATAATGAAGGATAAATTTAGAACATCAAATACGTTTGGAGAATTCATAGTCAACCTATGTGGTCTTATAATGGTTCTATGAAGTGGATACCCATAACTGAATGTATATCACTCGTAACAATTACCATTGTTCTCTATTCGTGCATGTCCATCAAATATATATATGTATATGTATATTTATATATTTTTAGCATGCTCAAATTAAACAAACGAATTTTTTTTAGTTATGTACCATAATAACATGGAAGAAAGATAAATCACACAATTAAAGAATATCAGTCTCCCTCATATAGATTATAAAATTCAAGGAATTAAATTTATCAAAAATATATATATCACACAATTGAAATATCTATGAAATTTGATCCTAATTTTCTAATCATGATGAATGAATACACCCAAATCCCATAAAATGGTAACAACAACCCTCTCAATGGTATCTTAGTGGTCTATTACACTTGATCAAGCTAGACACATGGAAACTCCCCTACCTATGTCCCACATAACCTATCTCTATTATACCATGTAATTAATTGGTAAAAAACAAAGACAGATCAATTCATTGAAACCATTTTGTAATTGCTCATCCTATACCACTTATTCAATGTCGAAGAGACATAAGTCCTCAAGTGAACCATCCCATAGGCAGGAGGTTTTCATGTAGAAGTGAGGGCCTAAAAAATTCAATGGGGTTACTATAACTTATGTATCAATTCCATACAAAAATAAAATAAATATAATGAAAAGAATAAAATAATTACAATTATATATGAGAATGTAATAACTAGGGAATAGAAGTCATAAAAAACAACCAGGATACAAAATTGGAAATCCAAACTAGAGGATATAGAGTAAATTTTAAAAAATAAGTAACATTGTGTATTTTTATTGATTATTCCCCAATAATACTACCAACTCTATAATACTTATATAATCCATCTTTATTAGTTTATTTTCCATTTCATGTATCCATATAAATAAAGACTTCATTAGAATTGAGTTATTTGTGTAGTGTGTGTGTAATAAACCTATTAAGATATCAAAAATGAATCTATTGAAATTTTGATCTACTATAAAATACTTTATATGTGATAAAGAATGTGCAAGCTGGAATAAACAGTCTTATACTTAACACCTTTTTTCAATGAATCCATTTTGACACCAATTGTACATGTTTCAACTCTATATAATAAGGCTAATCATAGGATGTTATTAGTGATCAAAAGAAATCAAAAAGGATGGTAGTAATTTCATTATTAATTATTAAGAAAACTATTCAAATCAATCCACTAGGATTTCATATCATATTTCCATCACGGGTCAGGACTTCATTCCATAATACACTATCTATTACATGGGTCAAGCCTCTAGGTTATTATGCCCCTAATTTCAAATCCTCATGTTGGGTATCAGGACCATCATGAACATACCTTTTTCTCTTGTCCACCTTCACCATAATAGTGAGTTGTACATAGTACCTCTCTAAGAGAAATCTATATCACAATGGACTGCATATTCCTAGAACCAGAAAAACCCTCCAAATACATGGTAACAAACATAACAAGGTTGAGAATAATGGAAAAAGCATAGCATGTGATAATGATAATATATTAGAAACATATTTAAACATATTATCAACATATTTCATGTCAATAATTGTTAATAACAATAATCATGGACTAAAGACTCATATGTGGGTCTCACAGGTTATAGACACACCATCATGTAATCTCCATTAAGAATAGTTTACATGTAATGCATTTACAACATAAAACTAAGGGAAAATGTGTATAAAATGGCCTTATTGGTTAAATAAATATATAAAGAAAATATTTCTATTAAATTTTCATGTATTTTCATGGTTTTTATCTCCCTAACCAAATTCATACACCAACCAAATCAAGATCTCTCAGTAAGTACTCCGAGAATCACATTCATATAGTGTAATTTTATTTCTAGATCAAGACACGTTGAAGAATGATACAATATGTATATTAATAGTTATCCATTTAAAGCCATCATATATGGTCGAATATGAGTCTAGTTGAAGAGAGATATCATATAATGGATGTGAAAGACTCTCTATAGAAAAATATGTGAATAGATTTTGTAAAAAGTTATTGAATTATGAAAAAAGACCTTGAAAATATCTATGCCCCAATAAATTTTTTTAGAATCCTGAATGTTCACATGATACATAAAGGAAATAAACATGATATTCCCATTATAGGATAGTCCAAATTAGAATAATAAGAGCTCATCCTAACCAGAATAACTCATTAGTTTCTCCATAAAATAAATCTGTGATAGAAGCACCTAAAATAGTGGAAGAAATTAATCCTTAAAAACAATTAACAGGAATACCTGATGAATCTTAATAAGTAAGTAAACATGTATTAGATGAAAATAATAACCCCAAATCAACAATCTCATCAGGAATATCCCAAAATCAAAAATCTCTAAAAGAGAAAGAAAAACATGTGAACAAATCTAGAAAATATGAGTTAAAATTATATTAATCCACCCCGCATTATGTTAGAACACATTTTTAAGAACAAAATTGACTTATTTATAGGTATCTAAGAAGAATGGAGGTATTTCAACCCTTATAATAAACCTTTTATGCCCAATCATCCTCTAACATGGCATGGTACCCATGTTTTGGACTTTATAACCACACCATGACATGAAAAATGCATTGATAAGTCATTTTTCTTTTATTACTTTACAAAGGATAAAAATTGGCTAAAAGCAACATTCACCAAGGTGTCGTGTTATTAATTTTTTATAGTGAGATATCCTAATCACAATCACAAGATTTATCGTACTACTGGAAGTCCACAAGGCATCACTCAAGCATGAATCCACCTAAAAATAATTGGGAAATGTGGGAAACAAGGTATTCAGAAATATGAAACCAAATTCATAGACATTACTAACACTAACTATACCTAATGATTGATAATGAGGAGTTGATGTATACTTGAATTGACACCATTGGTGGATATGATTTGTTAAATTCACATGATCAATACGAATAACAATAATGTATATGAATAAAATTTTATGTTAGGAAAAAATAATAGGAAAATTAAAATAGATTATCTTTAATGAATCCAAGAGAATCTTATGTTAATATATACATGAAATTTAATATTAATTTTTTCCAATTTATATGAAAATTGATCCTTGAATTCTAACATATTTATTTATTTTATTTTAGTTAATAGTATGAAATAGCTAGAATAATTCCAATATCCAATGGAATAGATCACCTAATGATTTCCCAAATGATATGCCAAACCTGAGGGGATTATTAGATAATGAAATCACATATTCACTACATCAAATTACTCAATTTATTAATAATAACTTGAATTGTGTGGAGTTAAATCCGTCTATAATGAAATAGAAATTTATTTTTAATTTCTTTATACAATAAAGGACTGGAACTTATATAAGATATTATAATCAACTCATAATACAAAAGTCCCTTAAAAATATTGACAATGTAATCTATATCCTCCAATTAAATGAATCATAAAATTATATACTAGTAATTTATCTCTTTTTGGGATAAAATGATTAGTGGTGTACTCTAATCATGAACACAATGCCTAATGAAAAAATTGAATCCACGGTATGGGAAATATTAAAGAAAGTTTTTTTAATAAATATGTTCCTTGGACACTCCATGTTAAAATGGATTAGTAGTTCCTTGGAGTGATTATAAATGAAAACGTGTTTATTTTGGATTATGATTCACACGTCACAAGGACTATATATTATTCCTCCTACTATAACATCAACAAAAAAATTATAGTGGAAAATATTTCATTAGATTACATCAATGTATACAAATATTTGGATATTCATGAAATGGTATATATGATGATATTTTACCTTATTCCATTATTTTCAAGATAAAAATTGGTGATTCAAAATGGTCTTGTGGGGTTAGAGATAAAAATCAGAAAAAGGATAATTTAGGAGGATTAGTAGAGAAATCCTATAAAAGAAAGAAAACCCAAATGACATTGTTTCAGAAGTGTGGGAAGTTTTATCCCATAATCTATCTCATTGAAATGTAGATATGGTTTATTTGTAGAAAAGAGGGCCATCATGCTAATAATTCTTTGAGAGATATGGTTTATCCTACAAACATAGTGAATGAAATTAATTTTTGAGAAACAATAAATCTATATTTTAGTGTTACAACATCATCGTACATTGGAATTTTGAAATACAATTCTGTAAACATAGGGTTATTAGTGATAATCAAGGACTATAACATCCATGTCCTAGAGATAATGGAAGGTCTTATGTCATCAATAATGTTGAGTTGGACCCAAATAATGATTTGGTTATTGGTATTCTACTTATTCATTAATCAATGGTGAACATTATTTTTGATTATATAAATCTAAATAAATTCATATAATAAAATTATAGTGTAACTAGTTAAAAACACATCTAAATATGGAGGATGAGTTATATATTAGAATAATAAAAATAAGGAAATTATTACATTTAAAGAATATGACTCTACACTAATCAATGTTTGTAGACTGGAAATCTGTAAAAATTATTTCATAATTAATTTAATGGAATTTGATTTTATTTTTGGAATGATTTATACATTATCATATAAATTAAACATAAAATATTGATTGTGGGAAATTACTCTCAAAATCCCAACTCATAAACCAATTAATTACAACTATATAGATAAGGATAAATCTCCTATGGAATCTTAATCTCAAGAATGCATATTATTTCCTTATATTATTTAATATCTAGCAATTATATTTTTATAAAAGAAGGGATTCAGACTTAATGAAAAAGCCATTGTTAGAGACTATAATGATGTATTCCCAAATGATTTTCATAGTCTTCCTTCTAATCAATATGTAGAGTTATAAATTGATCATATACAAGAATGTCAACCCATAACAAATAATCCCTATAGAATATGAACTATTTTGTTTGATGAACTAAATAATAAGTTACATGATTATCTAGAAAAGGGTAATATATTCTCGAGTGATTCACCATAGGGCATGCTAGTAATATTAACCAAGAATAAGAATTTGTTAATGAACATATTTATTTATTATCATGAACTGAATGAAATAATAATAAGGAATAATTATCCATTTACATGGATTAATGAAAAGTTTTTCATCTAATAGGGGCCACAATACTTCTCTAAGGAGGTACAGTGGTTGGGATATCAAAAATTTAATGTGAAGAAGGAATGTATTATGAAAAATAGAATTCAAACAAGTGTTGGCCATTATGAGTTCATATTTATTCTATTTATAATTTTTAAGGCTAAAAAATTATCCATGTATTTATTGATTAAAGTATTTAGATATCATTCCAAAAAAATTATTAGTCCTTAGAGATGAAATTTTGATATACTCAAAAATCATGGGGGGATGCTGACCATTTTATAACTATTCTAAATTAATTGTTAAAGATAATATATAAGAAATTTATAGTGAATATGAGTTCTATATAAAGGATGTATCATCATAGAGGCTTGTTATCACCCAAAAAGTGATAAATTTCCCTAATTATATGAAAAATGTGATCCAAGAGATTACCATGTCGACATATATAATAGAAATACATAGTTTTCTTGGAATACTAGGGTTCTATGAATTATTATTTAGAAACGTTTCAAGATTATAAAATCTACTAAAAAATTTATGCGGAAAGGAGTTAAATTTGTTTTGACTAGTAAATGAGAAGAGAGCGTTAATGAATTGAAAATGAGTTTTAGAGGAAAAATAGTAGCCACAATACCAACATGATGGAAAAATTGCATGGTATACAATTTTTATTGTAATTATAGATTACTTTTTATACTTTTGAAATAATTTACATCAATATCATGTGCCTCATGGAAGTTGAATATTTGTGACTAGAATTATCTAATTCAAGATTTGGAGTTGTCTATAGTGACATTTTGGTTGATGTTTTGGTGAAATTATATCTACAGGAGAAGGTTTATTATATATATATATATCATTAAAGTTGAAAAATATATATTCATATATAATGTTATTAATATAAACCAATTCATATGGATAGAGGAGATCAATAACTATTACATTTGAATACATTACCATAAATTGAAAGTGAATAATGTTGAAGATTATCTATATAGAATGAATTATGAATGTTTATCATTGATGATAATTTAGATGGATTGAAAATTCTTATACATCCAATGAATGGACATGTAAGACATAATGGAAGGAAAAACATCCAATAGAACTCAATTTGTATCACAACTATCCTATCAAGGGAAGAGAAATGATTCTAAAAGGTTTTATACGGAAATATAAAAACAGATGAAATATATATTGAAAAACCTAAGAGGTAAATATTTATGAATATAGAGTTATAATATTTCCATCATTACTATATATACAATTAGATCCAGAGATAGGGAAAGAGTTGTTTAATGATAATGATAGCTCAAAATTCTCCATATAACTAGGGATAATAAAGATGGGTCGATTTATATGGGACTAAAATCAATGGTAAAACCTAATAATTAGATTTTAGATTATACATAAATGTTCCAGGTATGTAAAAATAATATGAAATAATGAAAAATATTCCATGGGTCTGATGAAATCATTAACAATACCTATATAGAAATGAGAAAAATCTCCATGGAATTCCACACGGTTATTCCGAAGTCATCCATAAGAAATAAATCCATATTGGTTGTACTAGATTGTTTTATAAATATTTATCAGTTCATTGTAATTAAAGATATCTAATCACATTATTAACATGAAAAGGATATACATCAGGGAAATGGTGAAGTTTCATAGAACACCACTATCGATTGTATCTGATTGATATCTAAGGATTATATGCAAATTATTGAATGGTTATATAATAACCTATAAAAACTAATTTGAACATTAGTATCACTTATCAATTTGAAACTGATGTCAAATATGAGAAAACTATATTGACATTTACATACATATTAGGATAAATATAGTTTGAAATCAATGAGGGATGGGATCAAAATCTCCCTCCAGTGAATTTATCATAAAATAATAACTTACACTGAATAAAAGAAATGGATCTATATGACCCCCTTAATATTAATATATTTAGAGGGGTCGTTTGACTAGATGATGGGTGTGAACATAAGACAAAGGGAATGAAGTGGTAAATAATATTCTATTAATTTAGTACATATAAAGATACCATATATTCAAATAAATATCTATTCTAATAATCATCAACGATAGAAATATATGATGTTAGAGATAAAGTGTTACTATATATCTTGACAAAAGAGATCGGTGTAATTTGAGAATATGGGAATGCTATTTCCGAGATATACGATCTCATATGATATTGTTAATCACATTAGTTGTTTACAATATCAACTTAAACTATTACTAAACCCTTCCCATGTAAATTGTAATTTCATCGACTCCCTATTGGGAATGTACAAATGAAAACCCTCCCATGTACTCAATATAGAGGGGCTATAATTGAATCAATGTCACTCTTATTAAGAGAAATTGATGAAGTTATTTCACTATTGAGGAAAAATTTAAAACGAAAATACTACTCTCATAGTCATTTTATTATGGTACAACCATATATACTAGGGATGAGAGGGGGTATTTGAAAAAATAATTGAATCATAAAAACCCACATATAAGTGAGTAGGAACTTCATATTAGTGATCTTTTGTACCAACCTCATTTATTTGGGGATATATATTCTCTTTATAACTTGCATTAAACGAAATACTGAGTTTTACCAAATGTTAAAATATTATTAAGATATTGTTACATAATTTAATTTAATATAACCTATATGTTTAATTTGAAGATATTAATATAATTAAAAAACTAAGGAAAATATATTTTTTATGAAAATCTATGATAAATTCATTCATTTACAATTAATTAGAAAGGAAAATGTAATCCAACGAAATATAAAGGATATATTTTTATTTTTGTCCTCTAAAAAGAGATTTGTATTAATATTTTAAAATAATTACTCTTAGTTATTTGTGTTAATGAAATCGATATATATTATTTATTTAATCAAATATTTTTGATATTCCCCCAATATATTTAATTGGAATAAGAAAAGAAAAAACCCATATTTTTAGTATAAAATCTATATTTTCTAAGAATTATTTTATAGAATTCTAATAGATAACCTTTTTTATATTTTTTGCATGGATATTTTATGAATGTTATATTTTAAAATATTCAAAAAAAAATTTATTGAAAATTAAAAATATGGTTATTGTTTATTTTTTTGTATTTTTTATTGAAGTTTCATTGTTTGATGAATAATAAAAATTATTTAATTTTAATTCAAAACATCTTATCATCTAATTTATTTATAATGTAATATATTTTTTATTTTTTAAAAGGTAAAATATATCAAATATAAATAATTTAAACCAATTTATGTCATTAGAATGATTTTAACTTTGATAGTGAATATAAAAACATTGTGACAATTTTAACATTTTACTTTCAAACCCGCTTTGTCATCCCATCAGTGGGATTAAATTTAAATTCATTTATTACACATTAGTTATTGGATTTTTAAAAATGGAATCCATATTTGGTTCCTAAATAATTTAAAATGTCCAATTACTTCAACAGTATTTTTGAAAAAAAAATTCAGCGAAGGTGAATAAAATTAATTATAGTGATTAAGATAACAATAATCTAATAAGGGATAAAACCATAATCTTATGGGAAAAATATATCATAGAAACATGTCAAAAATACATTTTATGTCCATATATAGACCAAATAATTTATTTTATCTAATTTGGACCATTATTTTAGAGTCCATTTAAATGAAAACCCTGGCATGAATTTCATTTTTAAGAAATAACAAGATTGCCACTCTTCCACGACTATTAAATGTCGTTTAACCCTCCCATATATTCACACCAATAGAAGACATAGAATCACAAAAAATACATTAAAATAAGATCCATATATCCATAACGAAAACCTATAATACCCCCCTTGGTTATATATACATCCAAATAATCTATTTTGTGCAAAGAAAAAAGAGTTTTTAAAAGAAGAGGTAATATCCTTCCTCAAGATCTTTTTATTTTATTTCTTTCTACACCCCCTAAAATTTCAAATTTAATGATTATGTTATAATATAAGTATCCTAAATAAACAAATATTTTTTTATTCTTTGTTTTATACCTACACTTACACAAAAAATAATTTAATTGTTTGAAATCATATTGTTTATGCGTACAACGAAATACCACCCCATGAAATACTGTCATTCATTTTTCCTTTAAAATATTTCATGGTTTTATATTTTTACGGACATGATATTTATATATGATATATATTATATTTATAATTTATTTACGATTCTGAAATTTTTATAAAACTGATAATGTTATTCTTTCAGTTTATTGGGTATATAATAACTTAATTTGTGAAACTGTGGACTACTACTTACTTAAATGATGTGATTCATACATTATATAATGTAATATACAAATGGTGGTTTTAATAAACATATTGAACCTATATAACATATTTATTATAATTTAGTTATGATATACATATATTTTATTTTATTTCCCTTCTTTTAACTAAATGAATGTATTGTTCATGATTACGTAAAACCTACCATCTTTATCAACGGTTCATTTCATTTTTTATCTATAAACATTATATATAATTATAAATAAGTATATAATGGATATATATGGTATTTTAATCAACATATAAAATATTTATATGATTAAATCATGATTTAATTAATGGGAACAATAACAAACATGTGAAAACCTACTAGAAAAAATAGACAATTAATACACAAAATAGTGATAATAATGAATTTTTATTAACAAATCTGTAATAATATGTTATAAGAATTTTAAATATCATATTAAAAATATTAATATGATGATGTAATAGGTAATGGACAAAATTAAATACATTATACAATAGATTAAATGTTGTTCACCCAAGAGGACTCAGAAGGTATGGTATTTTCATCACATGTTTTATATTTGTTAAATAAACTTCATATTCACCAGTAACATTATTTTTTGGGGAATATCTACTTCCCATTTTGATATATTATATCATAAATTATTTTATATTTAGGTTATTTCTTTTTAATTTTACTTATTTCTTTCATGGGTATTTGAATTAAATTTTACCTTGTGGTAGAGAATTTCAAACCATGATTCCTTTTCATTTGGTTATATTATATCTTAGATATCATTTATATTACACAATTATGTGTTTAATAACATTTTCAATATATGTTCTTTATAGTTATTTTAGGTTGATTCCCCTTTTTCAAATGTAATTTATTCATTAATTTGTTCTCACATGAACATTATGGCATTTTAAGGGGTTTACTTCATTGTGTCGTTTTGTTCAAGACTATTTACACTTGAATATCCAATAGAGAAAATTATTAGATCATCTTAAAATCAATCAATTCATTTTATTCGCATCTTGTTATTCATGAGATTTTCTTGTAATAGTATTATTATTCCCCTCTTTGGTACTCAAAATTTTTCATAATTCTTTTATGAAATACAGAAATCATTTCTCTCTTTAGACTAAGAACATTTTTTTATATAAAATCATTATTTTCAAAAAATGTTTTCAAAAATTTCTTCAACATTCCCAAAATAAATTTTTAATGACATTGTTCTATTTTTTATTTTAAAATTTTTTTGAAAAGAATTTATTGTATATTTATGTAAAATATTTTTTCTGATATGTTACTATAAAAATGTATGTTTTTACCTACTGAGACGTGTATAGATTTACCTAACATCATTTATATAATGATTTCATTACCTGATTAAAAAAATACTTGTTAATGAAATTTTTTTCTTATGTTTTTTTTCATGAAAAATGATTTTCAAAAAAATCAAAATAAAAAATATATTTTACTGAATAATTTTTTTAAAGGGTGATTTTATAGTATTTCTATTCATAAATAATAACAAACCATTATTATAATTCTATTGTGATATGTTGTATTGATATTATCCATTTTCTTCATCTAGATGGTTTTGATATTTTTTTCTATGTATATTATTTAAAATCACTGTTTGGATTTATTTTTGCAGCCCCCTTGAAATATTCACTCCCCTATGGTCATTGAACATTAAATGTTTACAAAATATCCATATAATTTCTCATGGATATAATTATTTCCTAAACCATATAACATTTTTATTTATGGTATTTACTTTGAATGTTAATTAATTAATTTTGGAAATGTTAAAAAAAATATATCCTTTATTATATACATATATTTGATTAGACGAATTTTTTATGAATTAATTTGATTATTTGATATTTGTGGAATGATTTGGATAGGTAAGGCGTAGTTTGGGCCCAATTATAGATAGCCCATCGATGCATCGGTATTCTCATGGGATGAAATCTATTGGCGATAAACACATTGACATTGTTTTGAAATTATAGTTTTTTTAATCTGCCTTCTAAAAGGTCTACACAATAACATTGTAAACTAACTTGTGAGAGGTTTTGATGAAAAAGGTACATTGAAATTAGGTAACATGGTGTCCCATAATTAATCACATTATTATATTTGAATCATTTATTACTATCCGTGATATTTTTTATTTTACATTTTATATGGTTGCATTTCATTTTCAGCTCATTGATTAATTGGAATGTGCTTTCAGTTATTTACCTTCCAATATCATTTACTCACAAATTCTCAATTATTGAATACATGGCATGTGTTCTCATTTCTATTCCACCAAATATAATTTTATTAATTTTAAAAAAAATACACATTCCTAGATGATGTGTGAACCTCACAAAATACATTCCAAATTCATATCAAAACATACCAAAACAAATTAAGAGGTACCAAAATAGTACACAACACACATTTGAAAATTAGAAAAAATTCAAAAACAACACACAAATTATGAGATCCTCGAGTAGCACACCATATACACCGGTCACCATATTCATCATCACAACTATATCATCTTAGAATTCATAACCAAAATGGAAGCTTGTTCATCAGAAAATACCATCATTGTTTAGAGAATGAAAACTAACAACAGAACATCCACTCTAGTGAGTATCTAAAAAATTGGCAAAGAACAATAAAACAAAATATGATTGTGAAAACGAAGAGAAGATTAACCAAACCATAACCAATATGAAGAATGAAATCTAGTTATATCCCCATGAATGTCCCACCACAACTCAAACATAACCATACAAAAACCTCTAAAATAACTAATGCACCTAGCCTACCTGGCTTGGTGAGAATGAATAGAAGGCAAGAGAATAGTTTGGATAGGGTAGGCCTAACCAGGGGGCACCACAAGATAAACCATGAACCAATTTCTCTTAAACCATCTGGTCATAAATTCACCAATAGGTTGTTAAATAATCACATAAAAATCCTTTTAACCTAATGAAATCATCAACGATGATGAATCACCAAACCACGACCAAACCATTCGATTCAACTGGTGACCAAATCGATGGGTGAAACTAGCTGCAACAGACCCTTGAATCGAAGAGAGACACTAAAAACCCAAACCACATGAAATTCATTAAGGAAAATTGGAATGAAGTTTTATCATAGAGATTTAAGTGATAATAGTGGAGGAAGTACTGGTTAGGGCCATGAAATGATTGGGAACGTCCACCTAAAAGGGAATCAGCAAAAATCCACAAGATATCACATGAAAAAGTAAAAATAAGGTAAATAAATGGTTAGAAAAAAAGGATCTAGACATCCCATGAAAAAGGATGAAAGGGAGAAGAGAGATGATGGAGGTGGAAGAAGGCATCAATAGGGAGAACCCTAGAGGTCAATGGAGATAGCCCCCTTTTGTAATATATTCCATTCCCCATCTCAATTATTTCTGCTTATATATTGATTATTAATATTGATTAATTATTACATGTTTATAATTTACCCTTATTGAGAATTTGATCTCACCCTTTTTATTTCTTTTACCCAGGATTCCAAGAAGTGTACAAAGAAAGATGCATATAGATACTCTAAATGAAATAATCTAGTAATCCTAGAATGAAAAATATCATGTAATTAGTTTATTATATTGTAGTTTGAGATTCATGTTTGTATATAGTTGTAAAATACTACTAAATTAGTCGTTATTTTGATCATCATTTAAGTATAATCATGCCAGTGTAATGGTATCAAGACACCATATCCATCCTTATTGTGGTCAAGGTTCTATAGTTGGTATTATAAGATGTTTAGTTGCAACCTTGGGAACTATATATAGGGAAACATATATTAGAGAACATAACCGTAAATGCAAATTTGAGGATTTGTGTAGAAGAAAACTATCTAATTATGGCTGGGTAGATATTATATTGGTGTTACTAGAAATAAATCCATATATAAAAACTACAAGTTGACGTTGTTTGTGAATAGACGTACCTAGGGGTAACAACTTTGAGAAGATACATTGGGCCTGAGTCCAGCGTAACCTACTACACATAAACATGGTTTACTATGAACCTTGTTTGACACTCAAGGGGGACACTCATTGGATAATTGAAATTTTATTTACAAACCAGTATGAAGTATTTGAATAGATAATTAAAATTAATGATCTAGGATAAACCATAAACATGGGAAGGACATATAATTGAAGGATTATTAATGTATTGATGATTTATTCAAAATATTTTTTAAATTTATATATATTATTTAACATTATTTCAAGGATCTCCATAAAATTTTTTGGAATTTAATATGAATTATATTAATAAAATTTTATTAAAATACAACTTGTATTTCAGGTGAATACTCATCAAGTCTAGAAAACAACAGGACATGAACCCATTACTGAAAGATTATGAGGGTTTTGTGCAAACCAGTGTCTTAAATAATGTCTGGGATAATGTTTACTTATTTTTAGTTAAAAAATTTGATGTATGAATTTCAATAACGAAAAAGTAGTGTCACTTTTTGAATTATATATTAATTTATTCAACATATTAGATTTGGAAAATAGTTAGATCCAAATGTAAATACTTGCTTAATGAACCTTATGATTTGAAAAAAGTAAATTTTTGTTATTTAGTATAAGATTTTTAAATTTGGATATTGATTTCACAATGAAAATGATTAATGGTGAATTCAGAAAAGAGAAAAAAATTAAGAGGATTTATTTTATAGATATATGTCAATTAAGAATAGTTTCATATATTCTTATGCATTAAAAAAGTTACTCAACGTTATGAAATGATCTTAAAAATGTTTTGATAAATCATAGTTTTAATTAAATTTTTGGCCTTTCAAATCCTTATGAATTTATGAATATGAGGCCAAAAAATTAAATTGATCATTAAATTGTTATGAATTATGACCTAAATCACTCCAAATATATATTTATGCCTTTCCACTAAG
Source organism: Viscum album (assembly GCA_963277665.1). NCBI lineage: Eukaryota > Viridiplantae > Streptophyta > Magnoliopsida > Santalales > Viscaceae > Viscum > Viscum album. The sequence goes on from OY728141.1 coordinate 662,949,860, forward strand.
TGCATATTTTCTCAAGCCATGATGGTCCACCTACACAGAGACATAGTATCATGTTAGTCCATGTAAGAATTGTAATTACCATTCCCAATTTTCTAGTGGATTTTGTATAAACCAATACCATGGTTTTGGATTTAATTATAATAAATCTAAAAGAATATATATGTACTGTATAGTTTAAATATTTAGGATGTAATTTATTTAAGGAAGGAAGAATGTAACGCCCCAAACCTCTAAATTAAAAACATTTTATCTGATAGCATGCATGAAACGCAACACCATTCATGTAATGAAATTTAATATCCCTAGAATTAGTATTATATTTACTATTTAAATGATTTAAATATATGATATAACTTTTAATTCATGAGATACTGAGTTATTTCATGTCATATACAATTGTGAGTTTCTTCGATGACATGTGTTATATGCAAAAACATGTTTTATATAACAAAAATATATTAATAAAAAACTTCTATTTATTATAACATAATATAACCTAACTATTATGTTAGTGTTTATAAATAATTTTATAAAAATTATTAAAATAAATATTTTTTTAAAAATATAGATAAATTCAATGGTTAACAATTTATGAAAAATGAAAATATAAACTAATTAAATATAAAGGACATATTTTTACTATCCTCTTAGTATAGTTTTTTCTTAATAAATTAAAAAAACTACTATTAGTGAGTGATATTATAGATATATATATATTATATTCATTAAAATATTTTTTATTTTCATATAATATAACTTGTAGATATAATAAAAGAAAAACCACAATTTTACAGATACAATCATATATTTCTCCAAAGATTTTTTTACCACCTTTTCATAAAGAATCTATTTTAATTCAAGATTTTGGAAGAATTATAAGTTTTATAGGTAAGAATTAACATAATTTTTTAATTTAAATAATAAAAATATGTTAGGTTTAATTTTTTTATTTTTTATTTGATGTTTAATTTCTTTAATTGATAAAAATATTGAATTTTTATTTAAATATGATTTATGTCTAATTTATTTATAAGGTTAAATTAAGTTTATTTATTGGGTTAAAAAAATTATATGAATTATAAATAAAATACTAATATTTATTTAATTTTAATCAATTTCACATTGAAATTGAGTATGGAATTATAGAATACTTTTGAATATTTTATATTAATAACTCGATTTATTGTCCCATAAACTGTAATAAATTTAAAAAAATATCAACTTATTTGGTAATTGGAATTTATAGAAATTGATTCCATACTTGTTATAAAAATAATTTATAACTTATGGGAAGGTCAAAATATTTTTTTACATAAAATATTAGTGAAAGTGATGAAAATTAATTACAACGATTAAGAGAAATATTATCATAAAAAGAGGCTAAAAAATAAACAGAAGGAAAAAATGACCAAAAAATCGTAAAAATTACCATTAATGTTCAATTATATACCATATTATATTTTATATATAATTTTTACTATTATTGGATCTTCTAGTAATTTGAAAAATATGGGTGGAATTCCCAATTCAAAAAATTACAAGAATTCCACTTCTCCTCCACTATAAAAATTCACTCAACCCTCCCACATATTAATATATTATGAGCCCTTTTGATCACACTATACATTCTCAAATATTATCCCAAAATAAATCCAAATAATTTATTATCCTTAGCATTTTTATTATTTCATCCATATAATCCCTTTGGTGAAAAACAAAAAGGAGTTATCTAATGAAGGCATAACGTCCTTCCTAAAGCTATTTTCTTTATTTCCTTCTAAAACCCCAAAAATATTATTACTACATTATTATATAATAACATCAGTATTATAAATATAATGATATTTTTAAAGGGTTATTCCTACACTAACACACAATTCCATATAATTGGTAATGAACATAGATTTTATGTGTACTATAAACCACTACGTCACGAAACAATGTCATTCGTTTATCCTTTACCACCACCCATTTTTGGTAATTGTAATGGAAATGATATTTGTAATATATAAATGAAATTTCTAATTTATTTACAATTTTTTAATTTATATATAATACATAGATTTTGTTTTATCATTTTAGGTTAATACGATAACATCATTTGTGGAAGTGTGGATTTCCACCTCCTAAAAGCAACATGATTCATTCATTATATACATGGAACATATAAAGGAAGGTTTTAATAAAACTATGTAAAATATATGATATATATTTGATATTAAAATTATAATAAATATATATAATTTAATTTTAGTTTTTTTTAATATGATAAATAATTGAATGAAGTGTTCATGCATATGTACGATATACAGTCTGTCTGAACGATACATTTGATTTCATATCTCTAAATATTATGGATTTTTATAAATAAATATATAATAGATATATATGATATTAAAATCATGATTTACATTCTTGAGAGTATTAAATCATGATCTAATTTATAGAAGAAACAAGTAAAAAGTCAAAACATACTCTAAAATCCATGGAATTTACACAAGAATTAGTGAAAATAATCAAATACTATTCAAGATTGACTAAGAAGATATTATAATAAATAAATATATGATATTATAAATATTAATATGGTTCAGTTATGATTTAGTGAACTTTTTAAAAACCTTATATACAAGTTTAATGTACGCTCACCTAAGAGGAAATGAAAGGTAAGATATTTTCTTCTCACTTTTTAGATATATGAGATAAATATCATATTCATCACATAATACTTTTTTGTGGTGTGGATATGTCCCATTTTGAAATATTATATAAGGAATAATTTTATATTCATGTTATTCTTAGTTTATAATTGATTTATTTCTTTTATGGTGATTTCAATTAAAAGATTCTAGGTGGTAGAGAATTTCATAACCCTATTCCCTTTCATTAGATTATATTAAAACCATGTTATCGTTAATATCAAAGATTCTGTGTTTAATATAAATTTTAAAATCTATTTATTTTTTCACATGTCTTATGTTGATTTAATTTTTATACACATAATATATTTATTGATTCATTCTCACATAAAAGTTATGGTCTTTTCAAGGGTTTAATTCATGTTCTTATTTTGTTCATGATTATTTACACATGAATTTAAATTAGAGAAAATTATTGGATCATTTTTTAATAAATAATTTAATTTTTATTATCCTCTGGTGACTAATGACCTTTTTCATGTAATAATACTGTTTTAATATATTTGATGGTAAAATTGTTTTAAAAAAAGTTTTTAATAAAACTCAATATCTTTTCTCTTATTAGCCAGAAAACCTATTATCATCTAAAAAACCTATTTTATAAAAATGTTTTAAATTTTTTTATCCTTATAAAAATGAATTAATCAATGCATTTTTAGCTATATTTTCCTATACAATTTTTTTCGAATGATTGTTCTATTCATTTTATGAAAAACGAATTTTTATAACTTTTCCCATGCAAAACAATTATTCTTTTTATCTTATATGACATGTGAAGATTTAACAACCCTACTTTCATTGAAACATAATTTAAATGTTTAAATTGAAAAATTTAATGATTTTTTTTTCAAAATTTAATTTCAAAAAATGTATTTTATTTTTTTTCAAAATAAAAAGGAAATTTTCCTTATTAATATTTTAAAATGATATTCATAGAGTATTTATATCCACCAACAACAAGAAGCCTTTATTATAAACCACTTGAGATATTTTCAATTTATACCATACCTACTATTCATCTATATTATTTTTTATTTATTTGGAAATGGTAATTTTTTTACATTCACTTCGTTGATTCATTTTTATAGTAACAATAAAATATTCACATTCTTGTGGTAATTGAATAGTAAATTTTACATAAATATCCATATCCCTTTCATTGATATGATTATTTTCTAAACCCCATAACATTTTTATGTATGGTGTTTACATTGATAGTTATTTTATTATTTTTGAAAATATGGAAATATATTTACGCTTTATTCAAAATAGGAATTTGATAAGTCACATTATTTATAAATTTAATTTATTGTTTAATATTTAATTAATTCTTTGAAAATTATCAAAATGCGTGCTACTGGTGTATATCATTACCAATAATTGCAATTATGATATTATGGGGAAAAAAATATTGGTGAAATTACATTTTATTTTGTTTCCAAATCGATATTGTTTTAAATTGTCTGGTGAATGTTATAGACATTAGTATGCTAACCCGTCTTGTGGAAGTTCTTGAAGGTAAATGTACCATGTACCTAGGTAAAACAACCCAGCTCTTTATTAGTCACATAACCATGATTCATTAGATAAAAATTATGTTAACACAACTCTGATGATCGATAGGTCTTATGTAATGGAAAATTAGGAACATTACGTAACAACTTAGAACATAAAACAAAACATCTTTATTGAAAAGGTCTTTTACATGATCACAACATTCCTTGGTACTTATCATTTCCTAGGATAACCCAAGGACATTAATAACATAATGTTTCTCTATACAGATCAGTATTGTAGTAAACAAGGCATAAAATAAAGAATTTAGTACATTCTAGGAAATAGGCATATCAACAGAGCACAAGAGAAACATGAACATTAAGGCAAGATAGGACATGATTATCATAACATGGAAATGTGGAAACAATAATAGACATGATATTAGCATGATAAAAGGAACACTAAACATAGATCATGAGTAAATCCTCAATTCACTTGATTTAGAATAAGTAAACCCTCATTTACATTGGTGTATCATGTTATCAATATTTACCCAATGCATTTTATTGCTATCAGGGCACACCCTTCTTAATTGTTTCATTTCACGCGTAAGTTTTCCACATGGTTTGTATAATATTTATTCATTAAAAATCATCATTATGCCACAATAAAGGTCTTCAGAATTAATATAAGAAAATCTAAAATAAATAAGTAAATGTGTATAATCGTGAATACCCTTTATAAATTTTTTTTACTGGTAATCACTACACATTGACATTGATATGGAAAATCACAGTTCAATTTCGGAAGCATAATGACGTGAAATAAGGACTCATAAAAATGGTTGGTGAGAGAGAAATGGGTGTATCATCATATTTACTTGAAATGTAAATTAAGGGGGTCACATAGATACATTTCCCAAAATATGTATTGGAATTAAATTTCATAATATAAAATAATTGCTTGAATGTAAATTAGAGGAGAAAAATTCCTTACGGAATTTTATCATTGTAATAGGTGTACATGGGAGGTATTAATGAGAGATAAATGGTTCTATAATCATTAAAACATATTGAGAACACTATGAGATAGGTCAAAAATCATACCCCAGTATTTGTAAATGAAAAGATTGGGGTTTGAGAACATAAAAAAATTGGACAAAAAATTAGAGAGGAAGAAAACCCTTACTTGAAAGTGTGATACCAAAGGATTAAGAGGGGATTCATAGAGGCATCATTAGAGATTACAAAAACATGGGAGAATTCATAAGATATAGGGAAGAATAGAGACATTATCTATGGGTATTTAGCTAAACAGAGTGGGAGCATGGGTGGGTTTATATAGGAAAACATGGAGAATTCTTTATGATTTAGGTTTTGGAAACTACACATTAAACTAATCAAAACCAGAAAACAACATATGGTTATTTCCCATGGTTTTTGACAAAGGGGAGTGAAAAAAATTATTTTATGTTCCCAATTTCAGAGAATATTGAAATATTAGGCTTACTTATGTGTTGGTGAGTCACACTTTCATGAAATGATTTTTAAAAGTCAAAATGTTTTATATATCATAGAGAGTCCATTAGTTATTTGTAAAATAAATCAAACAAACCTAAATTCTAATTATTATAAATTTAAAAATTATATTGGCCGAACATCCCATTTTTATTATTTTATTATGTTATCATTGTGTAATTTTTATGTCATATAAACACATTATATGTTTAAAAAGTGTTTAATTTTTACCCAAAAAATCTATTTTCACATAAAATTATGAAAAAATCACCATTGGAAAATTTTGTAATCCTAATTGGAAATATAATATTCATTTTATATATAAAATTTTCTAAATATGTGAATTTTTTTTAATAAAAACTGACATGTATAAAAAATAATTTTTTTTGACAAAGAATGACTTTCGAACATTAATAAATATTATAATTGAAATAATAAAAATTATTAAATAATTTATATTTAATAAAAATTAATTTATTAACAATATTTTATTAAATATTATTTAATTCAAAATAATCAATTAATTATTCAAAATATATTTCTTAATTTAATATTAAAAAAAATACTATTTGTGCTTTAGAAATCCATTTACAGAGTAATGATAAAATTAATGTATATTCATTGTTATATAAAAAATAATTCCCATAATAATTGTTCTATGGTTTTGTATCATAACCCTTTATAACACATGCATAATACATAAGGGCATGATGTGCGACAGTGACAGAATCATAGGGTGGCTTAGATAACATCCTTCAAGTGGTAATCTCTATTAACATCCATTTATCTCGTATGTAGTTCTGTTCAAGAATAACGTGTTGAATCTCATCTTGGGCATGGTCAAGAGAGAATACAAGTGATGTTAACTCTTTATTAACTACAATAAATTGGCTTTATATGGAGCAATTCTACTAGATTATACCTTCACATCCATTTTCAGAGTCAATTGGATTTGTTAAAGCCCTATATTTAAACTAATATTGTGATCAATATTCAACAGATATATTAGAAATTGTATCAATTAGTAATGATATTTTAAAATACAAAAACCTAAAACCAAGTAATTGAAATCTAATATAACTATTTTACATAATATTACATTTAATTAGATCCAATGAAATATTCCTTAACAAAAGATTGTGTCATTACAATATTCCCCCTTAAGGAATTTCTCCATCAAAATTTCAATTTCCCCCACTAAAAAAGATGAGGGTAACAATACTTCATAACTTTCTCTAACTTTCATGTCTGCCTCTTCAAATTTGAGGTTTCGTCAGAAAACCTTGATGAGGGGCATTATCTTATTTCGTTGAACATTTTCCCTATGATCTAACATATATGTCGGCTTCTCTTCATAGGAGTGTACATTATCCAATGGTACCACCATTGGATTGAGTAAATTTGATGGGTCAAGTATGTACTTAATCAATAGTGATACATGGAATACATCATGTACATTAGATAGGTTCGGTGGGAGAGCTAGTCGATATTCCACAACTCCAATGCGATCAAGGATCTCGAAAAGGCTGTTGTTCCTTGGAATAATCTTTCCCTTCATCCCAAATCTCATAAATATATTCCATGATGATATGTAGAGGAATACCAGGTATCCAACATCTATATACATGCCTCCTCAATGATAATCAAACTATTTCTATTATCAACTCAAATAATCATTTATGTACTGCTAGATGATGTTAACCTTCTCCGCCATTTCTTCTACCATTTCTGAACCTAGGTGTTTTGCTCCCCAACATCATCCAAACATACTGGTGTTCTTCACATCTTCCCATAAAGGGATTCACAAGATTCCATTTGGATTATTTAGTGGAAACTATTCTTTTAAGTGTACCCAACTATATGAAGATATTGATCTCATCCTCCTTTAAAGTCCATTGAGCATTCTCTCAAAATGAACTCAAGTGTATGATAGTCCGTTCATATTGGCCATCTATTTGAGGATGATAAGCCCTAATAAATTTCATCTTAGTATTCAGAGAATGTTGATGACTCTTCAAAAACATAAATGGGAATCTTGGATGTCGATCGTATACAATAGATTGTGGTAATCCATGTAGCCTTAAAATATCTCTAATGTATTTCTGTTCCAGTCGATATAATGAGAAATCATCCTAAAATGAAATGAAATGGGTAGTCTTGGTAAAATTATCCACAACTACTCAGATAGAATTTTTTCCTTTGGATGTATTTGGATGTCCGGTGACAATGTCCATGGTGAGGTTATCCCATATCCAAGCTAGTTTGGGTAATGGTGGCATTATCCCCTTAGACTTATGACTCTCAACCATCAATTGCTGACATACCAGGCTCTTTGATATATACTAAGTTATCTCTTTATTCATGTTATCCCACCAAATAATTTCATCAGGATCTCAATACAACATTTTATTTCTTGGGATAATGAAGAAATTTGAACTTTGTGCATCATCTAAAAGTTATTTCTTTAACATCGGATTGTATGGAACACATAATCTTGTCCCAAATCTCAAAATTTCATTTTCCATAACATTGATCTACGATGATTTCCATTTTATGATAGTTCCCTCTTTCTTCAATATTCCCACATCATCCACTTGGGCATCCTTTAACCATTCTAAAAGATATGGTTGAGAAATTAATTTTTTAAGGATTGATGATATTCCCATCATTATGATTACCACGCCCATCTTCATCAAATCTAAGATGACTAGATCCAGTTAAATTCTCATCAATGATAGAATAATTGGGTCCTTTATTCATGGAGCATCCACCACCTTGTTCACTTTCCTAGGGTGGTAATGGATTAAGCAGTCATAGTCTTTGATCAACTCTAACCATCTTTGTCGGTTCATGTTGAACTCTTTCTCTATTTATGTATTCATCAGGATATTGTGATCCATATATATTTCACACTTCTCCCCAAAGATGTAGTGTCTCCAAATTTTAAATTCCATGATCAGAAATTCCAATTCCAAATCAAGTTTTGGATAGTTTTTCTCATGAACATTTAGTTACCTTCAAGCATATGGAATGAAATTTTCATTTTTCATCAACACACCACCCATGTCATTCTTCAAAGCATCACTAAATACCACAAAACATCCCACACCTGTGGGTAGAGTAAGCCTATAAACAGTGATAATCCTATTTTTCAACTACATGAATCTCTCTTCACATTCATATCTTGATGAAAACCTTTCTCCCTTTAGAGTAATGTAGGTAATAGGATTGTACAATCAAGAGAAATTTCAAACAAATCAGTGATAATATCCATATACTCCTAGGAAGCTATAGATATCTGTCACCAATGTTTGACTTGGACATCACTCAAATACAACTTACTTGGAGGGATCCACAAATATCGCATTTATTAGTATGATATGAACCATGAATGATACCTCCTACAACCCTCACTCACACATGAAGTACATTTCATATAGCATCTCCTTTTTCATGGTCTCTAGTACACTGCATAGGCGCGACTCAAGATCCTCCTTCATTTTGGAGTATATTAGAATATCATTTATAAGGAATACCAAATATTTGTCGAGGTAATCTCTAATGTCTCTATTCATAAATTACATGGTGATTACTGGAGCATTAGGGAGTCTAAAAGGCATTAAAATGAATTCATAGTGCCTGTATCATGTACAAAAATTAGCCTTGGGGATATCATCCTTTTTCACCCTTACTTGGTAATATCCAGAGTGTAAATCCACCATGGAGATGTATTGTGCTCCAAATAACTGATAGAACATGTCTTTAATCTGTGGTAGAGGATATTTGTTCTTTATCATGATTTTTTAGCTCACGATAATCTATTCAATGGCGTAATTACCCATAATTCTTCATGACGAAGAGGACTCATTTACCCCATAGTGAAGTTATTGGGTATATAAAACCTTTATCCATATGTTCTTGTAGTTTTTTCATCATCTCCTTAAACTCCACAATAACCATTCTATATATAGTCTTAGATATTTTCTATTCACTAGGTTTGAGATCAATTGAGAATTCAACATCTCTTCTAGGTGGAAGATTAGTCAATTCCTCAAGAAACACTTCCGTAAATTCCCTCATAATAGGCATGTATTCAAGGATGGTTGCTTCCCCAGACATAATCATCCGAGTAAGATACTCATGCTCATAGGTTAGTAATATCCATAATTGCGATGATGGTTTTACAGAAGAATCATCATCCTACTTGCACTTGTATTATCATCAGGGGTCGATTCCCCTTATGAAGAGTGATTTCTCTCTCAAGGAAATTTATGTTATCTATATATAAGGAAAGCTAATTCATTACACTAATTGCATCAAATTCCACCAGAGGATGTATGAGGAGTTTTTTTTCAGAAAGTTAAAACCACATATTTTGACATGGGAGGTGTTGTATTCATGGGATGCAATGATTTCCACATGTGTTATTCTCACTGGAATCTTTACTTCCAATATTGGTGTTAGTGTTGGGATTGCTATACTAAACATTAAGGATATAAAAGAATGCGTATAACTAAAATAAATAAGTATATTCACTATTAATGAATGAATAACTAGTGAACCTATCACCACTTCATTTTTGAGGTACTCTTCGGTGGCAGTGATGAAAAAATATAACTTTTGATGACTTGGATGTTGATGGTTGCCTCCGAATACCCTAGTATTTGGGGACCAGTTTTTAAAGTACCGATATCATTGTAGTTAAGAAATGAAAAACATGTTGATGGATGAATAAGGCATTCCTATCTTCAGTTTCATCCACGGGGTTTTCGTGTCTACTGTTAGTGGCCAACCTCCCTTCACTTCCACACCTAATGAATTTTCACATCCCCTTCATGAAATTTCAGGGGTGTTCTTTCTGGTCATTTGGTAAGTGGGGTGATCTATTTTCATAGCACTATTTAATTTATCCATCAGACATCCAAAAAGAAAGTCCACCTTTAGCTTTTAATTCTAATGATGCCCCTAAGATTTGACGATCTGTATCTCTACATTGAGGGAAAATTAGACAATTTCCTCATATTTCATGAATTCACGAATTTTCAGGGATTTTGGTAGGTTAGTTTTATCCCACCAAAGAATTGGTAAACCTTTATTTCAGTGGTAACGACAAAGCTAGAGGTTTACTGTGAAATCCATGTAAAGTTTTACTTATACGTTATGATGGTTTATTCACCTTTTTTTTCTTGAGGTCAAGGAAGTCTCATTACATCTTATGTTCATGGATGTGATGAAAATATTTATCGAAAATCATTTTCTGGAAAATTCATCTGTTACAACACCTCAATATCCTCTTTAGGATTCATATTTTTTATCAATGACCACCATTGATCAGATTCACCCTCTATACAATATGCAGCTAAAAGTACCTTCTTTTGTTCAAAAAATTGAATGATGGAGAAGATATTCTCCATAGAGTTTATACATTATTTGGAAATTTAGGGATCAGATGATCCATTAAAAGTAGGATGCCTTTGTATCATGAAGCACTCTATTGAAAATTGTTCTTTAATCGGGGGGTTGAACATTCCTATTGACAAATGTGTTTATTTAAAACATGATATAACAAAGAGAGTATCATTAAAAAAGTTCATGAATACTGCACCCATCAGATTGAAAATCATATTAGAACAGTCATCTCATTGATCTTCCCATCTGTTGTTAGACCGATTCCTCCTATTACCAACGATAAACTGGTAAAAAAGTAATGTTAGTGGTAACACATAAATGGTAATCTAAATACAAAAACTTATTAATTATATATTACTTTTATTTCTAGAACTTATTAATTTATAGGCATTAATCTATGTTACCCCTGATCTATTTCCTAACAAATATCTTATAGGGAAGTTCTTTTCCCTTCAAAAATGGTTTATAAAATATTGTGAATTTACCCAAGCATATCCCCTAGGAGTGTCATAACAAACAGTGCATCAAGGCACATTGTCATGCACTAGTTCCCATTCAAGTCTAGCTAAAAGTTATGGTTTCAGGTTTTAAACCTACAGACATTTGTTCCAGAGCCTCCTCCTCCCGCTCGTATCCAGGTAGGCATGTATTTCCATGATAAAACAGTAAATCAATACTCACCTAAATTTAAGTATATTTTTATTATACTTAGTCTTATCTCTAAGGATTTTTATAGGGTTTTCTAAACCTAATTCTAAAAATAACTAAATCTTTCCTTCAATACCAACTATAAAAACACTACAGTTTATTACAAACATAAACATGGTTAATTGTAAAAACATGATCAAAAATAAAACATTTATGATATATAGGTTTAGTTTCATTGAATATTAGGAACATTACATAAAAACATTTAACATAAAAACCAATATCATTATTGAAAACATATTTTACATGACCACAACAATCCTTCATACATAGCATGTCATGGTATAACATGAAGACCTACATAAGAAAATGGTGAGCTATAAAGCTTAATAAGAGAGTAAACAAGGCATGACATGTATAATATAGTACATTATATGAAATAATAATATCAATGGAGAACAAGAGAAATATTAACATAATGGATAGATATATCATTAATGTTATAACATGAAAATGTGGCAACAACATTCAACATGATATTATCATAAACCAAGGCTCATTGAACATAGATCATGAGTAAACCCTCATTGTACTGGAATTATAATGACTAAATCCTAATTTCACTTGATGTATCATGATACTAATATTTACCAAATTCATTAGAGCGTTATCAAGGCGTACCCTTATCAATCATTTAATTTCATGCATAAGTGTGCCACATGGATCATTTAACATCGATTCATTAAACATCATCATTTAGTCCATGATAAAGGAATGATGAATTCATACATGAAACTTCATAATTAATAAGTAAATGTGTATAATAATTATTAACCTTTTTATAGAAATGACAATGGTATTTCCTACACATTGACATAGGTTTGGGAAATCATTATGCGATTTAGACAGAATAACGGCATGAAATAAGAACTCAAAAAATGGTTCATGATTGATAAATGGGTTTGTCATCATATTTACAAGAAAAATAAAATTAAGGGGGTTAAATAGATAAATTTCCCAACATATGTAATTGAATTTAGAATAATAATACAAAATTATTTCTTGAATGTAAATGAGAGAAGAGAAATTTTTTATGGAATTTCAGAATGGTAACAAGTGTACAAGAGTGGAATTAATGAGAGAGAAATAGGTCTCTCATCATTAAAAAATAATAAGGGATGTATGGGGAAGGTGTTAAATCATACCCCCACATTTTTAATTGAAAATGCATGGGTATAACGACATAATGAAACTTGGAAACAAAATGAGAGAGGAAGAAATAATTTATAAGGATAATGATCCCAATGGTTAAGGAAGGGCTTGAGAGAAGCTTATTCAGAGATTTGGAAACTAGGTAGGATTATAGAGAGAGGTGTTCTGAGTAGGTAAGTGCTCCAAGGGATTTGAGTGAAGAGAAGTTGGGGCTTGGGTGGGTTTATATATGAAAAGTGAGGGAATTTATTATTATTTAGGTTTTGGACACTACACATTAAATTAATCCAAACCACAAACCAACCAATGATATTTCCCAAGGTTTTTACCAAAGGATATTGAAAAAAATTATTTTATAATTAAAATTTCAAAACATTTTAAAATATAAGTCTTCCATATCTGGAGGTGATTCACACTCTCAAGGAAATCATTTAAAAAAGATAAAATGATTTATTAGAATTGGAGGGTCCACTAAATCATTGTAAAATAAATAGAAAGACCTAAAATAGCATTATTTGAAATTTAAAACATATATTATCTAAACATCACATTTATAGTATTTTATTATATTACTATTGGGACATTATGATGTCATAAAACACATTTTATATTTAAATTGTATTTAATTTTTACCCAAAAAACCCACTATCTCAACAAATTATAAAAAAATCACTAATGTATAATTTCGACATCATAATTATAAAATTATATTCAATTTATATAAACAATTTTTTTATCATGTGAATTTTTACTTTTAATATATAAACTCACATTTATCGAAAAGTCATTGGTTTTGACAAAAAATAGCCTTCAAACAATAATAAAAGTTATAATTGTATTCCAGAAAATTAGACGATAACTTATATTTTATAAAAAGTAATTTAGTGATAATATTATGTTAAATTATTATTTAATTCAAAAAAAGAGAGTAATTCCTCATAATAGATTTCTTAATTATATATTGACAACAAATACTATTTGTTCTTTAAAAACCATTTACAATGTAACAATAAATTGAATGTATATTCAATATTATATACATAAATAATTCACACAATCATTGTGCAAGGTTCTTGTAACATAACCCATTATAACAACCACACATGACCTAAGGGTATGGTGTGCGATTTTGACCGATTCTTGGGGTTTGTCGGATAACATCACTCGTGTGGTAATATCTTTTAACTTAAACTTCTCCCATAAGGGGTTGCGTTCAATCTTAACATGGTGAAGCTCATCTTGGGATTGGTGAAGAGGGAATCCCAGTGACACTACCTCCTTTCGGAGCACCAAAAAATGGTCTTCATAAGGAGAAATTCTACTAGATGTGTCCATGACATCTTTTGTCTGATTAAATTGGATTTGTTAAATCCAAATGTTTATACTAATCATGTGATCCCAGTTCGACAGTTTTATTTGAAATGGTAACAATTAATAATGGTATTTTAAAATCCAGAAACATAAAACCAAGGAATAGAATATTATTTATAACTATTTTACATAAAAATTTATTTTATAAGATAAAGTGGATTTTTTATTAATAAAATATTGGGTCGTTACACTTGTAAACATGGAATCAACTAATTAATAATTTCCAAGATTTTGAATTAGTTATTATTAACCATGAAATTTTTTCATAGAAATTATATGTGGATACAATTAATTGTTATTTCATTGATTTAATTGAATGTTTTTATAGTTATTTACCTTGATATATTATTTACTCACTTACTTCTCAATTTATGAATACATGGGATGTGTTTTCGGTTATTTACCTATTCATTTTGAATATTATCACTGAATATTTTTTTTCTAGTAGTCTTTCCCTCACTGAGCATTTGAGAACGTACTTCGTTTTTATGTTCCCACCAAATTCCTTGAAGTGTAATAAAAAAATATTGAAGGATAAGCTAGATAGAGTGATTTTATTATATCTAATGAAAAAAATTAATTTTTAATTAGTGTTCTCATTTGTAATATATGACTCATGTATGTATTTGGTTTACTAATAAAACTATATGGAATAGTCTATCGGGTTTCATTTCTGTGTTATTATTCCAATTTAATGGTATCCTGACAATGGATCTGGGATTTCTATGGTTAGGATTTAGTAGTTAATATCATCATATTTTTAGTATAATCTTTTAGTATAACATTACCATAATGTATAATTTTATGACAAGTACATAACTCCACCAATGAATTCTAATAAAGTAGTGATTTTTTGGGTCTTTCTAGAAATATATCCTTGTATGGTTACTTGAAAAGGATTTGTTTCTAGAATAGTCATACCAAAGTGTTAAAAAATTAAAAGGGTTTGTCAGGCCTGACTTGAGCGTATCTTGGAATATGACAATAGGCCCTACTATGATCCTGTTTTTCAACTACTAGAGGATACTCTATGTATAACACAAATTTTATTTATAAACCATTATGATATATTTTAATAAATAATGAGAATGTATGAAATAGTATAATCCATAGACCAAGGAATTAACTATAACAGATGAAGAATTTCTTTATTGAGGTTTCATTGAAGACCTTTGTCAAAGGGCTATTTACTAATTAACATTATTTTAAATATGTCCACCAAATTTTATGGAATGTCATTGGAATTTTATTAATATTTATTATAAAAGGACAAAATTTATTTAAAGTGACAACACATCATGTTTCGAATGGTACTAGGATATACCCAAATGACTAATGTTTGATAAGTGTTTTGTTCCTTCCATGGTTGTACATGATGTCTGGGTAAATGAGTTATTAATTTTTGTTAAAAAAATTGATGAATAAATATTAATAATGAAAAATAAATTTTACTTTTAGGTTCATAGATTATTGTCTTAACAATATTGGATTTGGAAAATTTTTAGATACAAACATAAAGACTTTTTTTATAGACCATAATATAGGAAAATATAAATTTTAGTTTTTTAGGCATTAAATTTATTTATTGGATATCCATTTCATGGAGTGAGGGATGAATTGGAAATAGATGAAGGAACAAAAAAATATGTAAATTGAAAATATAAAAATATTTAATGCAATTATATTTCATCATACTCAAAGGTAGTTTAAGATTTAATCAACATTATGAAAATAAGAAAAAAAACATGTCATAATACCTTAGTTTTTTTAACAGATGATATTTTGAAATAGAATTGATTAATTGATTTGAAACCATCAAATTTTTATTTTTCATTAACTTTTATATTATTGATGTTCTTAATTACTCACTATAAATATTTAAACATTTTCACCACGTGCATATTTTCACTTTTCACAAATTTCCTCTAACATAGAGACCAAGTTACATGTTAATCCATGTGAACTTTGTAATTCCCATTATCTCTTTTTTAAAGGATGTTTGACATACACTTATCACAATGTCATATTTAATCATATTAAATATCAAAATATATATTACCATGATTGAGTTTAAATTTCTAGGATTTTTATTAATTATTTTGTGGAAAATATAACTCCCTGAAACTATAATGTAAGAACATAATATTCAATATCGGTCATGACATGCAAAGCCAAGCGCGTAAGAGAATATTATATCCCAACACACTATTATAAATTTAATATTTTAAATAAATTAAATATGTGATATATCATGATATGAATATGATACAATTTTAGTGTTCTCAAATGGGATAATGACTTTCTTTTAGGACTTGTGCGACACGTCAGACTGAGTATTACCCGATTTTTTATTACAACCTTATTCTTTAACATAATATGGCATCAATTAATATTTAATTTTATTATTATGAATATTATTAACAAAATTATAAAAATATAATTTTTATAAATATATAATACATAATCATTGGTTACCAATTAATTAGAAATTAAAATATAATCCAATTAAATATAATGGATATATTTTTATTTTAATGTCCCTAATGGTTATTTATTAAAATAACTTAAACTGATTAATATTAATGAGAGATATTAATGAATTATATATATATATTATATTAACAAAAATTATTTTATTATTCTTATAATAGATTTTATAGTCACAATCTATGAACAAACCCAATTGTACCCATACAAACTATATTTGTTTGAAGACAATTTTACTGCATTTTAATAGAGAACCAATTATAAATCAAGTAATTTATAATTTGAAAATCTTTATAAGTCAAAATTAACTTATTGTTTTAATGATAAACATCAAACTAATGTTAGGGTGATTATTTTTTATTTTTTAGTAAATTTTCATTTTTGATGAATAGTGAAAAAATGAATTTTAATTCAAAATTGCATGTCCATCTAATTTACTTATAAGTATAAATAATGTTATTTATTATTTTAAAATTTAAATTAGATACATTATAAATAATATAATCCAATTTAATAAATTTCAATATATTTAACATCGAAATTTAAAATTAAAATAGCAAACCATTGAACATTTTACATTAAAAACTCACTTTTGCATCGTGGCAACTAGATTAAATTTAATTTAATTTATACCAATTATGTGATTTTAATTTGAAAAAATTTATTCCATATTTATAATAAGAATAGTCTATACTGAATTCTATTTTAATAATAGTATTTTTCATAAAATAATTAGAAAATGTGATTTAAATTAATTAGAGTAATTAAGAGAAAAACATTCTTAATAAGAGTCTAAAACATAAAAATAAGGGACAAAATGACCTATACACATGTCCAAATTATATTTTATGTTAATATTTTTAATCTATAATTCCGTCTATAGAATTTAGAATATTATGGGAGCCACATTATTGTGGAAAAAGTTTGTGGAATTCCCTATTCAGAAAATATAAATAATGTCTCTCCTCTTCCACTATAACAAGTCAGTCTACCCTACAAATCATTAAATCCTATAAATATATTTTTATTAAAAAATGAACTCAAAAAATATCTACAAAATATGTTCTCTAAACCTATAATCACCACCTTGGTCATAAATCCATTCAGGGAATCCCATTGGTGAAAACAAAATGGATTTTCAGAAAGAAGGGGTAACATCCTTCCTCAAGATCTTTTAATCCATTTCATTATCCAACCCATATACTATTATTAATTTTGGATTAAAAATAACTATAAATATAGTAAATATATTTAATTGAATTTATTCTATACTTTATACCAATAATTTGACACACTTCTATCTAATATGTAACAGAATTATCATTATGTCTACGACTGACTACCACTTAACAAAACAACATCATTCATTTTTTTCATTTTACTCCCCTCATTGTTTGTAATTATGATGGATAATATGTTTATATATGATATATATATTATTTTTGATTTCATTTAGCTACTATAATTTTTATATTACACATACAATCATGCTTTCGATTTTGTGGGAATACGATAACATCATTTTTGGAAGTATCGACTACCACCTTCTCAAGGAAATGCGGTTCATTACATTAATACATTGAATTTATAAAGGGTAGTTTTAATAAAAATATATAAAATATTAAAAATATATATGATACTAGAATAATAATATACATTTATACGGTGTACTTTTCATTAGATTAATTATAGAAATGTGATGAATGTAGTGTTCTTGTATTCTTAAGGCCCACCATCTCCTTGAACAGTGCATTTCATATCTTATCTCAAAATATAATGGATTATTATTAATAAATTTATATTGGATAAATATGGTATTTAAATCTTTTTTAAGATTACTTACATGACAAGATCATGACATTATTAATAGGAAAATCAAGTAACAAGTTAAAACAAACCAAAACAACTAGGCAATTAACACCCAAATAGTGAAAATAATGATATATTTTTTACAAAGAAGTAATAATTCATTATAATATGTTTATATATAATATTATAAGTATGAATATGGTTTGTTTATAAATTATTTATATTATTAATACCATTAAACAAGTGGTTAAATCACATTCACCCAAAAATAAAACATAAAGTATGGGATTTTAATCTCACTTTTAAAATATATGAGAAAAATGTGGCATTCTCCATTCACATCTTTTGTGTGGTGTAAATACTACAAATTATCATATATTAAATAATTAGTTATTTTATCTTATTTATATTTTGAGTTTATATTTAAATTATTTCTTCACATGGGATTTCAATTAATTGTTACCAAGTGGAAGGGAATTTCATAATCGGATTCCATTTGATATGGTTATATTAATTCCTTATTATAATTAATATTAGAAGATTATCTTTGTAAAAAAAATTTACAGTATATTTTTTTAATTAGAATTATTTTATTTGGATTTAATTTGGACACACATAATATATTAATTGATCATTATCACATCCTATTTATATTCTTTTCAAAGGTTTACTTCACAATCAATGTTTGAGATTTTTTACACATTAATATACTTTATATATATTTATTGGATAATTTTTTAATAAATAACTTAATTTTTTTTATCGTATGGTAATTTCAGCCCCTTTTTATGAAATATTACCATTTTTTAATCTTTTTAATTCAAAATGTTTTTGAAAATATTATTAACAAAACCATATATAATTTTATACTTTAGTTAGAGAACCTGTATACATCTAAAAACATAGTTTTCTGAAAAAAAAATTCAAAAATGTTTTTATCCATTATAAAAAGATTTATTAATGTAATATATACCCTTTCCATAGATATTTTCCAAGGAGTCTCCTTTTCTCTTTCCAAATATATAATTTCTCTAATGGGTTACCATGCAAAAGGAATGTTCTTTTTACTTTTTACAAAATGTACCTATTTACCATTTATAATATCATTGAAGATAACATTTCTTGTTTCAAATGTTTCTTTTTATAGATCTTTTTTTAAAGTGAATTTCAATGAAAATTATTTTCACATGTTTCAGAATATAAAAAGGGTATTCTCCCTAAAAATACTTTTAAAATATCAATTTGTTTCATTTCTATTCATCAATGGAAACAAAAATTTTATTTAATAAACTTTGAATATATTGTTTTGATATAATCTTCATGCATCCCATGGTTGGAATTTGGTTGATTTGTCCATTTATAGTATTGCAATTCACTTTCATGGTTCATTTTTTAGTCCCCTCAAAATATTTAAAGTCATACGATCATTAAAAATTAAATTTCCCTTAAATAAATATATTATATTTCATTGATATGATAAATTTTATAAATATATATAAATTTCACCTATGGTGATTAATTTTACAGTTATTTTATTTTTTGGTGAAACATTGATAAATATTTATCCTTTATTCAATATACATATTTTATAAGACACATTTTCTATGAAATAAATAGTTTATTCGATATTTAAAAAACTATTTGGATATGTAAAACATTTGTGTGGCCTAGTTATAGATATCCCCTCAATGTATCGGGAGTCTCTTGGGACAAAATTAGTTGGTGACAAACCCTTTGTGATTTTTCCACAACACCGAGTTTCATGAAACTTTCTTGTAAAACATCTTTATATTATTACACTAGACTATCATTTGAACATTATTGATGGTAAAGGTACCATGTACCTAGAAATATATGGTGTCCAATAATTATGAATTAACATAATTTATATTTTTTTATTATTTTCCATTTCAATTTTTATTGGATATTACATATGGATTCATTTCATTATCTCTTCATTGATTAATTGTTAGGTTTTTTAATTTTTCTACCTTGAATTATTATTTACTCACTTCATTAAAAATTATTTAATATATGAAATGTATTCTAAATTATTTAACATTTCATATTGACTATTATCATTGATTCATTATTGATTCTATTGTAATTTACCCTTACTAAACATTTTATGTCATTTAGTTTTCTTTGTCCCGAATTCCTTGAATTTTACTAAGGAAGATATGAAAAAATATTCTAGATGGAATAATTCTATTATCCTCTAATGTGAAAAATTATTTTTTACACAGTGTATATATTTTTAATACAAGACTCGTGTATGTAATTGATTAACAAATACTATTAAACTGATTGTTCCATCCAACTAAATTTACGTGTAAGCATGTCAATTTAATGTTAGTAGACAATGGATCTTGGATTTTTGGGGTCAGGTTGCTACATATAAACCTCCAAAATATAACGACTATTGTTTTATCAAGGGATACTTTTGACCAAAAATCTGATTTTTTTTCCATTAGATAACTGTAATATGTAAAATGGATTTTCCCTCAAACTGATTTTCTAAAATAATTTTTGTGAACAGTCTATTAGATTCCGAATATAATTTTTACTCTCTTATAAGAGTTTTTTTAATTATGTGATGTTTTAATTTTTTTGAATTATTTAATATATAATTTTTAATAAACTAAATAAAAATTTATTTGGGCATGTTTGTTCAGTATTATCATTTTAACATGGAGTTGTATTGAGATTCTATCTCTTTAGTAGAGTCCAAAATGGTTGACTTTACCTCAGTGAGGCATAAAATCTTGTTGGGCATTAGGGTCGGTCGAAGCCCCTTTTTCTTTATTTTCATTTTAAATTTCTTGTCTTTTTTATTCTATTTCTTTTTACCCTTTTCATTTCTATGTTTCCTTTGAAACTCTCATGGATTTCACCTTGTGGGTCCCACATTTAAGTGAATGATATAAAATAGTAAGAGAGAGGGAGAGTGTGAAGGGAAGATGGGTATTTTCATAGAGCTCTGGATGCACTGCCTCATAATATGGTAGCTATGGAGCATGGAAATGGGATATTATTTCGAATATTATACGCATAGATAAGTTTTTTTATGTTTTATCAAACATCCCAATAGATTAATTTTCATGCTTTAAGTCCCCTATCATGCTTTCATATGATCCCTCATTGTCATATCTATTGTTTTGTGGGAGAAAACAAGAATTTCAGGTAATATAAGGGTTTTTTGTTCAAGAAAACTCAACAACACAGTGTGTCATTGAGGGAGCACATGTAATCTGGTTTTAAGATCACATGACATGTGGATCATGTTATCCACATTCTTTCTTATTTGGGGGGGGGGGGGATGAAATCATTGATGTTCATGTTGTGTATTGGCCATTCATGCCGATTAATGGGAATTAGCCATATTTTCATGTACCTATCTTGGATTCCTATGTAATGTGGCACATGACATGTGGAGAACATGGCCATACACCATGTGGGTTATAGAACATGTATAAGTACATCATCAGAATATATACATGTCCAAGCCATGTGAGGAACATGGGTGAGTACCCATGTTAGTTACACATCATTTACATGGGATTTAACAATCATGGTATAAGATGAAGTACATTACCTTGTGGGTAATTTATGATACATTCCATTTACTAGGGTAACATTAAATGTAATTATCCTTTTGTACCTGTTGGGAGGTATAGTATCTTTTCACCCAAATGTCAATATTGGACCCCTGGGTAGTCCATTCTGATTATCATTTCATGCAAATCATTATGTTAATAGCATTGTGGTCTTTTAAAGACTACCCTATAGTGTTTATGAACCATTATAAATTGTTAGGTTATTCCTCTATAAATTTAAATTGGTGTATTTTGTGGGTGATACCTTGATCTAAGACATTCTATAAGCTATCTCTCATGATTGATGCCTGTATAGATTTTCCTTTGAGGATATCCCCCTTATGAGATGTTCCCTTCTGGCCTTAGAGAATGTGAGACTATTTGTTTTTTAGGATCTCATATTTTATTTCTCTACTTATGTTTGAACCTAGAAAATCCCATGTACAATTCTTCTATCCTCTTCATATTCCGCATATCCCTTGTGAGAGGCCTTTTCTTACAAGTTAGCCGAGGGAATCCCGTGTCGTATGCTTCTTATTTTGTACTCGATTTTGGATGGTCCATTATATGATACCTTTTCTTGTGTACCATTATGAGTGTCCTAAGTAGGATTCCACTTAGAGTTTATCTTGTTAGATCCAATGGGTTCCCTAATGTTTCCCCCGACTTTGAGACAGTATATCAGGTTTGGGTAGAAATGCTAGGGGTTGTCTCCCTATAACCTGTTATGAAAAAAATCAAGACCTTGTAAATGTGGAAGAAGTATTGAGGTTAGGATTTCGTACACCCACACTATTTTCATTACAATTTCAAATGTTTATTATAGATACATAAACAATTCCCAGTGTTGATTCTTGGTCGTTGTCTACTAAGCCTAACATGGAGTGTTATTCATTCTGTTTGGGGTTTTCAAATAATATTCATGGGATCTAACTTTTGATAATTTATATTTCTGATATTTACATATATAATGAGAGATACTACTTAGGATTTTGTTGTTTATCTTGTATGTTTGATTATTTATTTAAATGTATTTTCATAGGTTCTTCCATGGATATGATTATTGACCCTACTATGACATATATGCATAGCCTCCCTTGTAATTATATTCAGGGATGATTCTTTCTCAGTGGTGAGGATGATTCTATTATCCTCAAGTTTCTATTTTTTGGGTATGATTATCCTCTCTACAGATAATTGGTTAAATAAGGATGGTTATTCTCTCCTCAACTTGGGGATGTTAGTGACTAATTGTTCTTTCTTTCACTAGGGGAATATAGATGAGGATTATGCTCTACTCGACATGTGGATTACAGAGGATGACTATGATCTCCATAATCATTTATAGGATGAGGATCTCTTGATGTTCTGAATCATATTATTATTTTGTGACCTTTTCATATCAAGGTGGTGGAGAATGTTTTCTCACAACTATTATTGATGTACACATTTAGATATCATGGGGTGGGAATGATGTTCAATTTTTAATATCAAGGGGTTGGTTTGATTTATCACCAGTGATCTCTCCTTATAATTTCTATAAGGGTTGGAACCTCATAGTTCATCCTAATCGCAATGTCATGACCTCATGTAGACCGAGATCTAGGGATCCAACATTGGACTATAATTACAAGGCATGAGCAACATTCTATACCACTCAATGACCATTTATAGGATTTCAAAATTTAATTCAGCATAATCCTTCATTAAAGTGATTGGAGGTGAGTGCGTGTGAACCTAGAGTTAGGATGAGTATCCCACTGTGGTTATATAGATTTCTGAAATTTATTTTTAATGTCTGATAAATAAGATATATTTTAATTGGTATTACAAACCCATACATAAACATAATTATTTAAAGCTATAGTGGAAAACTTTTTACCTCAATGTCCCTTCACTAGATGTCAAGGAGATCGGGATTATGGACCCAAGGATCAATTGTTAATTGGTTTTATGTTATTTAATTAATGTTACTCATGAATATTAATATATATATATATGTATAAGTATGGAAATATAGATTTATGACCATATTTATATGCACTCCCATGGGGTTACATTCCATATTTTCCAGAATTACTGACCTGTTATTTGAATATGGTTTCACATTTATTGTATTTACATATATTTTTAGTAGAGTATAAAAATGGTTCATCATAATGATTTCACAATAACTTATAGAAACATATAAAATAGGTTCATCCTTGGGGAAGACTACTGAGATTAATTATCATCCTTCATAATGTACCTTGGTGTGTGGGTAGACATTATGTCTGATTTTTAGGTTGAGAACAAGTATTTTTAGTTGATATGAACAAGGGATATAGTTTCATGAATGAGTGAAAATTCTTGTGTAGGTTTTCATATTCTGGATTACAAATTTAATTAATTTATAGAGGCTGAGTATCTATTCGTTCTGGGAGTTAGTTGTTCATCAATGTAATTTCATTTTAGTTTATTTTTTTCTGTAACTATATGGTCATCCAAATGGGCGACCAATTTTATATGTCTAACATAATTTATTGGGATTTTATGTCATTTCATTTACTATTACAACATGTTCTATTTCATTTTATTTGATACTTTTGAACACAATTTGTTTAAGATTATGTAATATACATAGTTATTTCCACGGTGTATGTACTCTCGTATGAGGTAATTATCTCATCACTATCACACTATAGGCCCCCAATAATATTCTGAAGTCTGTAGCATATATGGAGGTCTGCTTGAATCCTCATAAAGAACTAGAACAGAGCACCTGTTTAGTATCATCTCGGTCGGGATTCCACAAACTTGTATCAAAGGATTACATTCCTTGTATTTACTATTTGGTATATGGTAGACATTATTATTTGGAATGTTTCAGAACCTATAATGGATATCATTTTGTTTCATCAAGATCCCTTATTCGGGTAAAAAGTCTTAGTTTCTATGGGCATGAGATTAATATTTTTAACTAGGATGTAAAAATTTTATAATTTTTTTTTGAACGATGTACATTATATGTGGATATTATAATTTACTATGGATATCATACTATTGGCCATTGGAATGAGGAAAGTGATAGATATTTACTCTAGATCGGTAACGGTATGAGGCGTCTCCTACATCAAATTTTGAATATAGTATTCACATGATATTGGATTTCTAGTGTGTAATTTTACTTATGAATAAGGCCTATTAAAATTTTAATATATATTTATATATATCATTATGATAGAAGGTTATGTTGTTATCTGATGAGGTAATTTTTTGTGAGGCTGATGACTCAGCCCTCGTGCACTAGAGGTACAACAAACCTTGTGGGTTGACATGGCATGTATTTATATTCAATTTTACCCCTTTGAGGGGTTTTATATGGTATTGGTTATCTAGATAGATCGATGAGTGTGATCATGATGGATACCATAAATGTTTTCATGAAATAGTCCTCTTGTGGTATTCTCATATACAAATTTTTAGTTAGTGATTGTTCAATATTGAATTTCTTTATATGTAATGTGAACGTAAGTGAGTAATTCCATATGAGGATTACTATTGATGATTAGGCCCTTGTAAGATACATTTTCATTTTTAACCCTCATAGGTTGGTTTTCCCTTCAACTTTATTAGAAAGGTTGAATTTTTTGGCTTTGTTTTTTGAGCATGTGAATCAGTTGGGAGACAAGATCAATAGGAAACGGTTGGAGTCATATAGGCTCTTATATTTGTCTCCGAACCTTGTCAGTCAATGATTATTTTTAAGGTCATCCAACCTTGTATATGTCATAACATATTTTCAGAATCATTTTTAGATAGCGATCTTAGTTCCGTGATTGTTTTTAGATCGAAGAATGGTTGGTGCCCGGGTTCTTTGTTAAAAGAAGTTTGATTCCTTTAAATTTTGACAAACACCATGGGTGATTTTGTATGATAACGGGCCTCGATGGAACAAAATAATTGGGTGCCTGGCCCAGTCAAATAGTGTTTCTGATATAGATAATATAGTCCCACTGTGTGTATATTCCTGGGAATAAAAAGACATCAGGTGATGGATGTTTGTTGAAAAAATCACGGTCTAGGTGAGGTAAACAAATTGGAAGACGAGTTAATAGGGACCTTCTAGGTTAACGAGACCGATGTTCGACATATAATGGTAATATTATCTTAGAAATTGATGAATAACTAGAGTAAAATTTAGGTGATAAAATTTATACTATGGTAGCCCAGGGTGAATTTAAATCCTACATTGTTTAGTGGTTGGGTGAGGGTAAAGTTCCATGGGTTTCCATACATTCTATAGGCATGGTATCTCATGATTTGAGATAAATTAAAAAATATCCCTCTATGGTAGATGTGGCAGCATGAATGACTATGTATCGTAAGATGTCCGAACTATGGATGGACATGATCACACTTTTTCAGGAGAAGATAAGTCAGTTGGTTGTTAAATATGATTTAGCTTTTTTGTTATGAGCATGATTCAGAAGAGTTGTAAATGCCAATTTTGTAATATTAGTGTTATTCTAGTTAAATATGATAATTATTTATCCTGAAATAATCTTGAATACATTGAAATATAATTGGTTCTATGTCAAGATCCTTTTCAATCCAAATGTTTTCTCCTTATTAAGGAAGGAAATCTATTAAGCATGAAATTGAGGAGTGGTATAAGGTAAGACATATATTGGATACTGGACCACAGTCTATATGAAGTTGGTGACCATAGTTTCACATTTAAATTCATCATTTTCCATATAATTTTGAGAAGGGGGTTTGGTTTTGATATGACATAAATGGTATTGTTATTGTGGGGACTACAAGATCAGTCAATGTTAATTGTCTCCCTTGTAGGATATAGTTGTTAACAATATGTGGCTCGTTTTTGGACACTCTAGATATTCTATTTTTTAGATGATTGGGTTTATATCATGGATTTTATTCTTTCCACAAGGATTATCAAGCATGAGAATGTTTTTAGTTGGGATTTTTTAAGGTCTTCTATTTTCAAGATGATATTTTTGAGCAAATAATTGAATTGTTTTCCATCAGATGATTATAAAAGTTAAAATTGTATTTCAACCGTATAGAAAATTTTTAGATAATTATTATGACCACTTTGTTAGTTTTGGAGTCGGTTATTCACCCTTTGATAGAAGTATGGATTAATTCCAAGCTGTTTGAATTTTAGAGAAATAATTAGTATTTATTAATTTATAAATTAAATATTAATTTATTCATATGGCTTCATTCCGTAATATATTTTGAACAGAGCATTGTATTTGGATTCCATAACTACCATTGTGTTTAGGATGTGTATTTTTTCATAGCTAATACATAAACATGAGTTGGGCACTGAAGCAGGACTGAGCACCTTTTTCTTTTTCTTTTATTTTTCTTTTTTTTATTTTATTTTCATATTATTTTAATTTTAATTTTATTAAATTTGTTTTTATATTTTTATTTTATTCTTTCCCACATGGCTTCTCGTGGATTACAATCTATGGGTTGTTACATTGTGCGATAGAGAGAAAACATGGATGGGGAGATAGATGGGGAGAGATAGATAGAAATTGATAAGGGAAGAAGGAACATAGTGTGGAGGTCGAGACATGCCAGATCATTATATGGTAGTCATAGACCATTGTAATGGGTGATGTTATGATGAATTATAACCAAAGGTAGGTTGTATTTAGGTGTTGTTGTAGATTCACTAGGTTTAATCATTAATATTTGTAAACCACTATTATGCTTTCTTATGACCCCACATGGTCTGATCTAGTGTTTATGGTGAGAAAATTGGGGTTTCGTGGAGTTTGGAGGGGTTTTTTATATAAACCATATACATGGCATGTCGTTGAGGGGAAACACATCATGTTTTCTTCGGGATTGGGTTAGATTTTCTTTTAAATGTAGACACTATGTATTGGTCATACACGTTGTGTACGGGGACTAAGTCTTGTAGTTGACTATCCAGTCTGTCTACTCATATAATAGAGAACATTCCACATGGAGTACATGACTAGACCCCATGTGGGCCTCACATCATGTCATTATACACATCTAGAGCATATAAATTTCTATTCCATGTGAGGTACACGGTCAGGTACCCAATGCATGTGGATAGACATGTACTTGTTTTACACGCTCTGTACTATTGATTTTACCCACTATGTATAGGATGAAGATAATGCCTTGGTCGGGCATTGAAGGTACACTCCTTGTAACAAGGAATCATGATGTATACCCCTCCATTTCCACCGTTTGATGGTATTTTATATCTTTTCCCCCAGTAGTCATAACTCGAAACTTGAGTAAATCATAGTGAGTATCTTTTCATATAGATTATGGTGTCAATACATGTGTCATGTTTTTAGGACACCTTAGTGAAATTTCACACATTTTATAAATAGAGTTATTTTTCCTCTAAAAATAGCATACATAGTCTCTTAAGGGTGATACATTGATCTGATATGAACCATGAGATATATCTCATGATTGATTCCATTTTATTTTTTCACGTGACAATTTCCCCCTTATGAGATGCTCCATTATGCACATGGTGTCAATGAGACTATTTGTTTTTTAGGATCCCCTATAGGAGTCATATACATACGTTTATACATGGAAGATCAAATGTAGGATGGCACTATCTTATTATTTTACCATTAATACCCTTATGGGATGTGTTTTTATACTAGATTACCTAAGGAATACATTGTAGGATGTCAAATCAATTGTACTGGGGTGTTTGAGTGTCCCGTATTTGATTCTATTTCCATTGTATCATTCCATGTATCCCATGTTTGATTCCAATTCGTTTTTTATTGGGGTACCCTATGGGTACCCTGAATATTTCATAGACCTTGGGTTATTACATTAGGTTTTGATAGAGATGGTAGCAAGTGTCACCCTAGAACCCATGTCAAACTGGTAAACCCTAGTGGCTATAAAGGTATTGTTGTGTTCAGTTGTTCGACCACCCTCACTCATTTTATTTTGGTTTCAAATTTTTATTACTCATGCAACTAAATTTTGTAGAGGTTATTCTTGTATTGTGGTTGTTGGATTTATGCAATGAATATTTCGTTCTTTTTGTGATTCTCAGAAGTTCGTCCCTGGATTAATCTTATGGTCCTTCTGATTTATGATATTTACATGAACACCCATAGGTACTACATGGAATCTAGTTGTTGATCCTTTATTTTGATTACTACAATACTGGGATTTATAGAGGTGATTCCTATAATATGTATGTTGAGCCTATTTTTATATATTGTCATGGAATCCCAATTAATTTTACCCACTAATCATTACTCTCTACATATTGTTGAGTATTATTCCTTTCTCCTTGAGTTGTTATATGAAGAAGATGGTTACTCTCTCCTCGGATAATGGGTTAAATGAGGATGACTAAACTCTCATCATATAGGGGTTGTTGGGGATGCTTATTCTCTCCACAACATGTGATTTATATAGGGTTGTTACACTCCTCACGACATCTGGAAAAAGGAGTATGACTATGCCCTCCTCAATTTTTCAAATAATATGGATATCCAGATGTTCTCTCTGGGATTAGGCTTATGATACCATTTATTTTCTCGGTGGTTGATCATGGAATCTCATAATATAGATTGATGTCATCTCATGGATATGAAGGGGTGAATATCAAATCTCATTGGTGAGATCTACATACCGATATCTTATGTGATAGACCCTTAGGTTTCATCGGAGTCAAATTGTCTGGACTTCATATGGACTAAAACCTCGGCCTTAGAATTTAGATTAGATTTACATGGCATGATCAACATGGCATATAGATTAGTGATGTTTTTATGGATTTCTATCTATAATTACATGGAATACTTCATTATAATGACTATAGTAGGGTATGAGTGATCCTAGGGTAAGGACGACTATCCCTGCATGGTGATGTAGGATTCTCAATGACATTTACAACATTTTCCAAAGAAGGAATATATGTATTGGGATTACATTCATAGAGATTTACTTAATGATATATGGTTGAGTGGAAAAACATCTCAATGAAATTACACAGCATATTCAGGTGATCGTGATTAAAAACACAAGGATCATTTTTTTATTTGTTTTCTGTTATTTCATTAACTATACACAAGAATATTCTTATTTATGTACATACGTATTGGTACAGACTATTCTTATATACTCATAGAGATACGGAAATCCATGGTGGAACTTTCCCGGTTGATAGGGAATATTAACCTTTGGTTTGACTATGAATTCACGGTTATTTCCATTAATTATCATTTTAGTTGAGTCTTGAATAAGATGATCTTATTTTTTTTCATCCACATATGGATGGATATTTTATAGTTTCATTATTGGGGTAGCCTACTGAGAATATTTATCTTCCTTGAATGTGAACCGTAGTGTGTGTGTAGACCTGTTGTCTTATTTTATGGTAGAGTATAGTTTTCATAGTGGATTGGATTAAGAAAAAATGTTCATTATCCATGAATATATTCTCATGTGGATTGTTTTATTCAGTCTATTTCAGCTTGATAATGTATGGAGATTGATTTTTTTATCTCTTAGATAGTTCTAGATCCCTATAATATTATTTTGTTTTATTCCTTTTTTATATTTCTGTATGGTTTCTTTAGTCAGTGCCCAGTGTTCTGTTTATGACGTAGTTGTTCGAGATTTTATAAAATTTAATTTATAATTACATTACTTTCTATTTAATTTTATTGGATCCTTCCAAACAATGTATTTTTAATTATGTTTATGATACATAGAAAGGATCCATGTTTATTACTCTGATGTGAGGGAATTGTCTCCCCACTATCTCATCCTAGGCCCTCTATTCTAGTGGGAAGCCTGTGGCATATGATGAGGTGCACTGGAGGACTCATTATAAACCATATTAAAGCACTAGTTTTGTTAAATCTTGTTCATGATGTCACACAAAATCTATTTTATTCCTTCTTCTATTAGTATTATTTGGGATATACTATTTGTTTATTATTGGAGAAAAGATAAATCCACCCATTTCCTTTGCATGGGTTTTTCATATTATTATACCATATTTTCTATTTCATTATGTGGAACACATATGAATTTAAATATTACATTTTGATAAATGGGTACATAATTATATATCATTATAATTAATTGGGTAATGTTTTCATCTTATGGTATTCCATGTATGATGCTAAAGTAGGTATCCTAGTATACTATTTTTTGTTGTCTTTCCATTGAGACTTGGATTGTACTTATGAAGTCATGTGTCATGTTTATTACACATTAATATTCTTATATTACATAGTTATATTTTATTTTATATACCATGCTTTTATCTTATGTTATCCTTGCCTTTTATGAGGTCATGTTATGCCTATGGAATCGTATGTTACACTTCATGTTTATCCCCATACCGAGCTGCATAATCCAACCTTTTACTTTATATGTTTATCTATGATATCTCTTGTATTAAGAAAATGTAAAATATTGTTATGAATGATTTAATTTTTTAATGTTTAGGTTTAATGTATTTAATATCCCTACTACACTAGTCCTTTTTATTTATAGGTCGTGATTAAAGGTATTTTTGGTTATAAATTCGGTAATATTTTGTCTGTGGAACTTGGCATTCAATAATTGATATAAAATTAAGGTTTCATCATTATTGAAGTTTTGGATGATAACATATTATTTAAAACTCTATGGATAAAAAAATATCAGAAAAAATATTTCAATTTTTGATTGTGAAGAGTGTGGTTTCACCACAACAACATCCTTCTCTATATATTACAAGTTCTTACATGTTCTATATTATATGAAAAAGGTGTAAATAATCCAAATAGGTGATAGTTGGGTATTAACAAGACCATAACATGGTTTCGAACATATAAACCAAATATTACAATTAGTTTGAAACTCTAGGGGGATATACTTTGGATATTCATAAGAACTTTTAGAACATTTATCAATGATCATAAAACATTGTTAAGGTATTTTATAATTTTATGATGTAACATAATAATTTTATTCAAATAAACTAAACAAAATATGTAACACCCCAAAATGTTAAAGGGTTAAATGACTAAATGATATGACTCATGTCAACAAGGTGAACAATTCTTTTCAGGAGCCTACCTGATTAGAACTCCATAGTTAAGCATTCATGGACTGAAGTAGTGATCAAGATGGGTGACATTTTGGGAATTTTCCTAGGGTGTGTGTGAGTGAAAACAAAACCCTCTGGAAAGGACATGTATTGGCCTGTGGGGATAGTTATTAGTCAGATGACTCCTTTGACCATGTGGATGTGCCCTAGGGTGGGGACCACCTGTCTGCGGGGAAACTGATGGTACATAGTGGGCCAGGACCTGACGACCATGTTAATGCAGGGTTTTTGTGTTATCATCGGTACTTGGTTCTTACATTTGGTATCAGAGCAGGATCCCAAACATAAGTCCGGTGCACTTCTTGATTTGAGATGTAGGGCCCACAATGAGGACGTTGTGCTATAAATGGGGTAAGGTGATTGTAACACCCCAAAATGATAAATGGATAAATGAAAAAATGATATGACTCATGTCAACACGGTGCACCTTTATTTTTGGGACCCTACCGGATTAGAACTCCACTGTTAAGCGTGCATGAAAAGGTGTAGTGATTAGGATGGGTGACCTTCTGGGAAGTTTCCCAGGAAGGATGACCTTCTGGGAAGTTTCCCAGGAAGGGTGACCTTCTGGGAAGTTTCCCATGAAGGGTGACCTTCTGGGAAGTTTCCCATGATGTGTGTGAGTGATGAAAAAACACATTTGAAAGGACATGTGATGTCCTGTGAAGATATTCAGTAGTAAAAAGTTTTGTTCGGGCACATGGATGAGGCCCTAGGTGGGGACCACATGTCTGCGAGGAAACTGGTGCTACCTAGGGGGAAGGAAACGATGAAAATGTTAAGGTGAGGCGTCTGTGCTATCACCGGGGCTCTGTTATTACAAAATATTAATGGAAATATTGTTTAATAAAATTTGATTATTTAATTTTAAAGTATGTATGTGTTCCTCCTTGTCCTTTGGTTTGTGTTTGGGTGAGTAATATTATAAACAACATCAATGATGAAAATTATTGATAATGTTGGATTTTTGTAATTTATAATTAAGGTGAATTTTATAGAGATTAATTTATAATTTTATTTAATAATGGATAAAGAGGTAATTTTATATTGGTAGTTATAAATAACATTTCTGTGGGATACCATGTGGATAATATGTAATGGGTTCAGTGATGTTTCACTTTATTGAAGGTATTCAATGATATTATAGATATACTATTTTTTATTATGTTACTAATTTAATATGTAATAGAGATCTATTAAATTTTATTCAAGATATATGATGTAGATGTTTCATTGTAGTGAGATAACAATGGAAAGAGATTAGTGTTGAGATATTAGTTGCAATCCTGAAAACAATAGTCCTAGATATTATTTGCTACTTCCAGTTTTGTGTGTTCATCTTGGATGAGTGGGTTATAAGATATTTAAAATTATATTTGATAATAAATTGAAAATTTTCAGGTATTTTTATTTCCCTAAACCATATTTTTTTTCTCTATTTACTTCATCTATGAAAAAGTTTTTTCATCTCAATAGAATGAATCCCTAGTTTATCCACTACCTACCTGAACTCATTTAATATAGGATAAATAATTGAAAAAAAATCTATGATAAAAATTGATAATTATAGATTGATACTAGATGATATACATTATTTTGGTTAAAATATTCCATATACCACAACAAGGCTATCAAGACTGGCCCAAATATGAATAAAATTCCATTCCTATAGAAAATATATTCAATCATATCTATGATATTTATAAAAACAATATCACATATATTTATTGATATTCCCTAGTAATGTTTCATGTTTATGATATAGTTTTCTAGAAAGTCTATGTGGTTTAATTCAATAATCGTATTTAGGTACCAATTCAACAATATTTAATGGAATCAAAACTACCCAAGATGTCTATCCACAAAAACATTACAACTCCTAACCTAGTATTTATATTTTCATTATTCATTAGAGATAATTTATGTTTAGTCAACAACTAATTTATTATAATTTGGGGTTCCACCTAGTCAGTGGATTTCCATTTCATTGGTTTTGTTTTCTAAATCAATAATAACCAAAATACTAAATAAGATATCAATTTATAAATTAGGTTACCTCCGCATGATGGTTTGTAATGAATTGAATAATTTGAAATAAAGAAAAGTAGTTTATCCTTATCCATCTATGTATATGAAATACGGATAAAAATTTCATACAGGTCCTCCATGATGAAAACACCAACAATGTTGTGAATATCCCCCATGTTGATAATAACATTCTTATATAGTTGGAGGAATATATTCATTTTGAGGATATGGTGGCTCAAATGATTGAAACTGATGTTGTATGGTTTGTATGAGTTGGGTTGTGAGACTGAAAATAGCTCACATTTTAATATTAAAATTAAATAAACTAAAATATAGAAAATATTATTATAGACCCCTTAATCCTATGACCAAAATTATCAGATCCCACCACCTGGAAATATATTCATGAATTATTTTTTGGTACATTATTGATCAATGATATAATGCTGAAATATAGATTAATAACTATGAATTTTTTTCCAAATAACTAGTTAAATAATTTTAAATTACATTATTATATATATTAATATATAATTATATATATATATAATAACTACTTTATCCACTCGAGTTTAGAGTCCATTATAAGTGGTGTATGCGCAATGTGCAACAATTTCTATAACAAACTAGTTCGTTGGTGTATTTTGATATTGTTATTATATTTATAAGTAACCATGATTGAAAAGTATATTCAATTGTATGTGGTTGGATAGTGGGAACAATTTTAAATCTAATATTAAACTAATCGAGAGAGCACATTTAAGAGGATTGTATGGGACATGTTGTATGTGTTCAATAATGTTAGTTGTAGATTTCTAATGAGTAGTTGAAGTTTATGGAGTGTTGGAAGAATATATATATATAAAATATCCAAATATAGGTGGAAATTTAGCTATTATGAGAAGAAATGATGAAAAAGTTAGTAAAGTAATGGAAATTATGAGACCCATATAGTGAATGGTGTTGTTTAATCCATACACTCCAGTTACACAATCAACTTGAAACATGAAAAAATAAATATTAACTAAGGAAAAGAGGGAACCATGAATTTTATAATACCTAATTATTTTGAATGTATAAAAAACTCTTTTTTTT
The DNA here is from genome assembly GCA_963277665.1 of Viscum album. NCBI lineage: Eukaryota > Viridiplantae > Streptophyta > Magnoliopsida > Santalales > Viscaceae > Viscum > Viscum album. The sequence goes on from OY728141.1 coordinate 662,985,381, forward strand.
CATGGAACATTATTTAACCATACATGGGTATGGGCTCAATCTAACTATTGTTGTGGAATTTCCACATTCAGTATTGGTTTCTTTTATGTGGTAAAAAAATATCCCAACTCCATTATGTTTTATTCATAAATCAAACCACTACATCATAATGGAAATAAATTATAGGATTTAATTATTATAAATTCTTAATATATTTTATCCATCATCATAAATTAATAGGATAAGGTTTTATAGTTATGGATGATTGAGAAAATTTTTGTGAACTCCATTATATGAGAATCGTGTAACACTAATTAGGGATCCATAGTCTTGTGCCCCAATGAGATCATAAGAATACTTTATGACACTAACAGGAAAAAATAAAAAAAATTCCAGGAAAAGAACTCTATTTTTTTATTCTAAATAATTTATAGAGGGATAGAGATGATGAGTCACACTACAAACATGATCCTTACGACCACTCTAGAAATTCCTTTCTCATATGGGTATATACAAAGAAATAAATTTTGTAATGGAATGAGGTCATTTCACATGGTCCCACTCTTATGAATCATTAAAATACCCAAATTTTTTGACCCCAATAAAAAAAAGAGGTGGGGGACAATTCCCCCTCCCCATTGATATTGGAATCATATAAAATTTCCAATGTTTATCACCTTTATTAGGGTACAAACATTTCTTTATAAGATATCCCATTGATTCACTTGGAATAACATTCCATATATCCCTAAACTAAGGAATACATACCACATAACCTATAACCACTATGTATTAAAACATGTATCTCATACCTTGGGAAAATATGACCACATTCCCACGCTGTCACATCATCATGTAACCACTTTTCCCATTTCAATTCCTATTCATGTAAGTGTAACTCAAAACCAAGGAATGGATTACATGATTTTGTATCCTTTTGATTACAGAAACCTGATATAATGATTATTATCCTCCTATAGATATCATATTCATATTAGATACCTTTATGGTGGGGAAAATCACATACCCTTTGATAATAGAGATCCACATTATTAATTATCCCATGGCATACAACCTTTCCCTGAACTGTAGTTGAATGTTTGAAATGGACACTCTATCCACTTGGATATGATTTTAGCAAAATCCATACACATTTATTATTTCCACAAGTTATCCTTTGAAGGTTTTTTTCAATTATTTAATTTCTATTAACCTTTTTTCTACCAGTTCCTAGATCTCAACCTAATGCAACATGGTAAGGGTCAAAAAAACATGTCCTTAATATAAACATAGTGGTCCAATCCACCTGAAATTCAATTTCATGACCAATTATTATCCCATTAGGACGTTAAACTACATTTTATACACACATAAATAAATATATTCTATAAAACACATCAAAAAAGGATGATTTTCATTTTCTAGTCAAATGTAATTAAATAAACCGACATTCCTTTTTTTCATTCGCTAAAGAATAAAATACATTCTTTTCAATTATAAGTGTCACACACTATTTTACTTATTTAAAATATGATACTGAACTACATGATTTTGATTCACCATAATAAGAGATATTTTTTTATTCCTATAATGGGATTAATACCAACACCATGAACCTCTAAAATCATTATAAATATTTCACATTTCTAGATGGGTAAAACTCTAGTTAAACCATTCCTTCTATCTTACCTTGAATTAATTTATAAAGTAACCATTCCTTCTTGCCTTTATAGAATTAAACTATAGCATAATCATTAATTCCTTCTGAAATGACTTTGAACTATATTAGACCACTTCATTATATCATGTATGGTTTTAAATTGTGGAATAACCCTTTATTACATCTATTGTATTAATAAATTGTGGTGTTGTACTTATTTCCCTCACATATGGTTATAAACTGTGCAGTATGCCTTCATTACATCCAATATTTACTTGAACTATTTCATATTTACTAATTCTTTAAAATATGTATTTATACTATTGTGTAACCATTATAATGTTAACACTTGGATTTGAACTATAGAGTAACAATTCATGGTATCCCATATGTCTTAAAACTATAGTGTAGTATTTCATGTATTCTCATTCCAACTTATATTATTTTGTAACTATAGAATAAACATTAATGATTTAATTTTTATCATTAAACTATATATTACAAAATTATGACTTATTCATCAGCATTAATCATCATAATTCCATCCTATACAACATTAAACTATAAACATGAATTCCCTTTAATCAACCAATTAACATGTGATTCCACATTCCATGAAAATATGATGATTTAATTTATGTATTGTATTTTACAATTAAATATATTAAAGTCAATACCTTAATTTATAAAATTGAAAATAATATATATAAATTGGTAGTTTTTTGAGGAATGATTTTATCAACTAGACATAAATCTATAAAAGAGATACATACTAGAAATTATACTACTTTGCGAGATTATTCGACCACCCATCCTTTCATTATTGACATGTAAACCAAGATACTTCGAGGATTTACTATCATTATAACATGGAAATTAATTCTATAATACATGAGAGGATAAATCATGTATATGAATTAATTTTATGTAAGGTTTTTCTTGTTTTTATCCAAAAATGTTTTCCCTTTGTGATTAGAATCCCACAATATAGAAATGTCATGTCTAATTCTCAGTAGGGATAATCATCATATATTTTATATTTTAATAAATTGGAACCTTTTTCAACAATATTCACAATTCCAATACTATTTTTGTAACAATATAATGATCATGATGTCATTATACGCCTTCAGGCATATCAATTTTGTTGCTGAGTTAGAAAATTAGTGGTTGTATGTGAAAAATGGAATTCGAGAACAATTTATAAAAAATATTTGGGGAGTCATGGAATATACAGAATATAATTATTGGAATTCAAGTTGCTTGTGATCGAAAAACAACCTATGTTATACCAAACCATCACCTGTACTAACTTGAAAGAGGGATTGATGGGTGTTCCTGATCACGATGATCTGGAAACTAGGGTTATTGAATCAAATATCGATGAATGAGATTATTATATCCAATAAATATAAGAACAAATTCAATGTAATTTCAAATATAATATGTCATACTCATCCTTGAGTTGTAATTTTTTGATAACCCAAATATATATTTTAAAACTAATTAGCAATCCAAAAAAGAAATAGTAAAAATAATTTATCGAGTATATCAATATAACATAAATTATGAAAGGTGAAATAAAATAATTTCTCTTGAAGTAGGGATCTTAGAACAGAAGATATATTAAACAACTGAACTTAAATAAAAAAAAATGGAATGATAATCTACATATTACCCATTGTGACCCCCCCAATATCCTCCTTAATCCCACTAAATGAGTGATTTTATAATATAACTCCAAATAAAGCGTTATCAAAAAATCATATACTAAAAGAATATAAAATATATTTCATTCTGAGAAAAAATAATAGTAGGTAACCTACCCACACCCCATGAATAATATTTAAAATTATACTCATGTCATGATATTATGAGCACAAGATTATAAAATTTAACATCCTGTTTTTATGAAAAAAAGTTTCAAGAGACAACCACTATAATTCGATGTTTTCAAAGTAAATTATTTAAACTTTTTTATAAAAAAATATTAAAATATTTTAATTTGGAAATTCTTTTCAATAAAAAATATTTAAAAGTTTTACAAATAATTCTTCATAAAAATTATGTTCCACAATAAACATTTTTTATCACATTTTTAGTCAAAAAATATTATTATGACCTGACCCACCAGTCCCCACCACCCAAGTGGTGGAAATATGAGTGTGAAAACCCCCATGCTAACATCCAATAGGCCAAGAGATTGCATCAAGAATTGGGTAGGCATATCACATACACTAGAGAACTTATCCTAAGGTACAAACACACACACATCTCCAAATACCCATATATTGAATGATGGAATGTAAAAATGATATCAAATTCATTCATACATATAAATCCATCAAAAAGAGTACAACAAAAACACTGAATGAAATAATTTCCAAAAAGTATATCTCAAAAAATGTAATGAAATATAACATGCTATAATCAGTGGAATATAGTAACTTTTGACTCATGGTATAAACCATGTTATGTTAAGCACAATCAATTCTACAACTCGGATTCCACCAAGAACCCCATCAAATGACTGGTCTTCTACAAAAGAAACAACATGTGTGGGAAGAGACCATTCAAGGGTGAGTATTGAAATCACAACAAAACACCCCAAAATCTCCAAGAATAACATATCAACATAGTATAAATCTCATAGTAGGGATATGATATTCATAATATGATACATACAACAAATGTTTTTGATATAATCATAATAGGTAGATATACTTCTGGTAAGGTCACAAGTACATAAAAATTAAACATAATGTTAGGGAGTTTGTAGTAACACTCATCCATAAGAACATACTCCCTGAGTCTAATTACATTTAAAAATTCCTATAAGATTTATTACTCATTGGATACGACCCTAAGAAGTTATTCCCTACATGTCTGAAGAGATAGATATATATATTGGCTATTACACCCAAGGCAATGAGGCACACTGATAAAAAATTTAGATTAACCAACTCTGTAGGGGATAAAAGTCCATTTATGTGAGTCATGCTGATTCATGGGACCCCACATAGGGTAGAATACAATAGATAATTACAACTTGTTCATCAAAAATGTATTCTTGTAACAATATCTGAGACATACTTTTTAGAGGGAAACACAATCCTATACTAAGGTAGTAATGTTTCACTATTCCTTCATGAGACGAGATCGAGGGAATTTACCATATGGAAACTAGTCAACATTGAATTGTATTGGGGCCTTTTACCTCGCCTGGTAGAGATTACGAAGTGTAATTAGAGTAAAAATGTATATTTCCATCCTCTGGTCTACTAGTTTTCCCTAACCTGATCATGTGTACTCTTGGTCATGATAGTGTACTCCAGCCTATACCCACGTACCAGAACATGTCTGAGTATTTATCCAAGCCTATATACTTTTTCGATCCCTTTTTTATTGGTCATGTATGGGCTTGTGTGATCCAATTGTACACACCAATCCATAATCTTTGGGATACACATTGTTTGACATATGCAACATGGTGTGTGGCCCTTAAATTTCTGTTGCAACCCTAACACCAAATCCATGGTTCCACATAATGTCTGTATATTCAGATTACATTCCATGTATCATAATATATATAAAAAACTGTGGTTCCTTCAGGTATATTTTCATGCCAATTTTAACTGTATATTTTAATCCATTATGGCTTGAGGATTGAAGATCTCATTCAAAGGAGCCTTTCCTTTTATGGGGATATGATTTCAACCTTCCAAAATAAATGGGAAACTAATATTTTTTTCTATTACATCAGTGCACATCAAACCGGGACTAAATGAATCTGTAATATGATCTTATTCCCCATCTGACCACCCACCTTCATCATCACACATCAATCACACCATTAATCATCATCCAAACCTACATTTTTTATCCGATTTGATGAAGATCAGTTGTGTTATGATTAAATTCAATGTTTTAATTGAACAATGGTATTAAAAAATTCATATGGTTAATGTTTGATAAAAGAGGAAAAAATTGAATAACATTAATATATGAATGAATTACATCCACTATTTGGGTGGGCCTCAATCTGTTTGAATTTAAATTATAATCTAATAAATGAACATAAATAAAATCAATAATAAAATAACTCATTCATCGATATGGTAATCAATTCATATTATAATGATTTACCTTTATTTGAGTTGGGATACCATTACATGAAAATTCAACAATAATCCAATTTCCTATATTATTTTTTGATTGAATTTTAAGGATGAAATTTTCTTTTTCACTATTATTGTTGAAAACCACATGATGATTTATTGTTGGTGACCAATGTGGTACTCTAATTATTAAATCATGATCATTTCCTTGCAAATGATCATCCACGATCTCCTATTAATTTCCTTTTTTATATAGGTAACATGTATAATAGTCTTTAAAATGGTTTATATATGAGAGGATTTGGTCACAACATCAAAAACAACAAAATAAATAAATTTAATAAATTTAATTATTATATTTTTATTTTCACCTATGACACCACTTTTTGAAAATGCATGATGAGGGAAATAGTTATGTCACACATTGGATTAAACCCATGTTCCAAACTAATCATCAGACTTTTATATCTGATATGAGACTCCATTCATGGCTTCATCCACTTTTTTCAAGAAAAGCATTGTGCATATGATGTTATTATATTTAATATTTTAAAAATATCAATACCGATCTCACATGGCCATGCAATGTAATTTCACCTTAGAAAAGATCTCCCAAACTATTACACAACATATTCATATGATTTACATAGAAATAATAAAGATGTTATATTCTTCAAACCATAGGTATTTTCATCATAATAATAATTAAAATACTACTAAAAAAGAAGTGGGTACTAATCTTGCATCTTGGTATCCCATTACCTGGTGATCTACAAATGATTCTTAATCAACCACTAGACAAAAACCAAAGTTTTTTCTCACTCATTAAGGATATTCTCCTGTTGATCCTTGGTCACCATTAAGTACTAACAAAATTTAGTTACAACCTCTATGTCTTGGTCACCCTAGTAAGAAACATGTGATGGGTTGTGCACACAACTCATCAACTATGACACATAGAAGAAACCATGTACCCTATCTATCTATGGTGGTTGAGAAAAGTGATACGACGCCTCATCAACTCTCCATGTTAATTTTAGTGGTCCAATGATTCTTAGAGATAGCTTGTCAGTCCAACTAAATATCTACAATCCCCATTGAAGTGAGACTTTTAGGAACACGTGGCCTCCCTATTTGTAATTCATAGACCTCAATAATCAGTATGTATATGGACATTGTTTAATCTGTATAGCCATCTTCCCATATTGTATGATCTTCACCTTCACTTTCATTTCTCACACCAACTTTATGACCAAGAGTGCTAACTCTCCTGGATCAGTCCAATATAGTATATGCCTCCCAGGATGCCTGTACAAGGCCTCTAATGGTTTCAAACCAAGGGAGGGATTTTATTTTTTTACTGTATGAAATGTAAAAATGGTAGTTGATTCTTCCATAAATGGTCAAACACAAAAATTCCTGACCAAAACATGTCCCCTAAACCAAAATTGTCTACTTAGTTATGTCGTCATTATGGAGATGAAATTTCCTACTCATCCACATGTAATTCCAAAAAGGATCTTAAAATACTCTAAATAATCATGATGTGAAGTTATAATGGAAATATGAAATGATAGTTGATGGAAATCCATGTAGATGGGCAATCTACATCATATAAAGACATTAGAAATTCTTGATTAAACTCTTCTAATGAATAACTACAATGTGGGTAAACATGGTGAGTAGTTCTGTGATCAATGATATGGTATCATTTATTCTAGAAATATATCATATCCCCATCATGAATTACATAGACATACCAACATACTCGAACTCTAAATCATATAAGGGTTGAACTAAAACAACCTAATCTAGGTGCACAACCATCATCAGATGATATGTGAGGCATCGATAGGCAAACTATTTTACACCCATATCCATTCCTAGAAACAGAAAATAACATCAATGGTATTGTAAAATATTATTATCACCTCTTTGTATTTATAATGGGGATGTATAAAACTCCCTCAAATCCTTATGCTACTACATTACTTGTACCATCATTCATCCTCAAAAAATGATAATGTGATCCCTACCTCATAAATTCCATTAAGAAAATGTACATTAGAAATCTCAGCACACAAGGAATCACACTATGTATCTATACATTGACCTCTATAACATACTATATAAGTGGTGATGTTACATCCATTTACTGTATATATGATGCATTATCCATGCCCACTAAGGAAAATTTCAACGAGGCAAAATTCCCTAATTCTTTTTTCCATGAATAGTGAAAAAATTATCTTACTATGATAATATACTACCATATTACCAATTCCGTAGAGTATTTACTATCTCAGAGTCATAATTTTTTAGAAACATATTCCACAATCATTATCTCCAATTATGATCCTGCTAGGAGAAGATGTACTCGAAACTCTTTTGGTCAGACTAGATGATAAAATGATCACCCATAAGATTATTTCCCAACATTTTCAAGGAGAAGTCTATCACACTAAAATCCAGATCATGTTTTTCATAGGTCAAATTATGATGTGTTTTCTCTTTTTAACAATAGTCAATAACCACCTTCTTCTGTATAAAAATGAAACAAATTCAGATTCTTGAGACATTGTAGGACACTACATAGTCGACAAACTCCTTTGAAAACCACACGATGGGGGATAGTTTAAGTCCCTACCTCAAATCGTAAAAATACTACTAGAACCACTTTGAAAACATTAAAGGCCTCCCGTATTATTTTATAGTATTAAAAGGTGATGAAATCTATGAACAAATAGATCATTAATATGTTGTATTAGTCTTACAATAGAAGAAATATTTGAACCTATGTTACAAGATTGGTTTTCTCTAATGATAACACTTCCTCGACCATCACCAAGTCCACTACTACACCATTAACTGAGATGAAATGTTTAAAAAATTGGAATTCCTTAATCTAGAACTTACACTTCGAGATATTAAAATAATAATAGTTCTCTCAACATATGTCCAATAGCATTCTTAAGCATCTCATGTGCTTCTCATTATACAAAAAGTACACTAAGATGTCATTATTGAATACTATAATAATCTTGTCTAATAAAGGATTAACAATTCAATTTATGAATACCATAAAAAATTCTAGTGTTTTCATGTTTTCGAATGGAATCCCCAAGTTCCCATATTGTCCACAGATACATATGAATGTCATATTTGGTATATACATATTTCATACTCACAGATTGTGATAACATAATTTGGATTTTGTATTCAAAACCCAGTCCAACTCACTTAATTGATCGAAGAATTCATCTATCCTCATAGTTTTATACATATTTTTAAAAGTCACCTGGTCTGAGATCTGACAATCTAAACATAACCACAATACCTCATCTATTTTCATAGTGAAAAATACTGGGCTTCCCTAGAAGAAACACAAGGTCTCATGAATCCATTCATATTAATTTTTTCTAGATATTACATTGCCTATTAAATATCTCCATGATCCATATAATATTTAAAAATAGATATCAGGGTCATCCCATAGTAAATGCAAACCCAAATATTTCTCTTTATGGGGATGTATTCATTGTGTTTCCTCATATGATACAACCTCATACTTATCCTTCACTATAGGAAATTTTAGACCAATAGAATCCACTACTCCATGAATCGTGATATCTAATGGGTGAGTAATTGGATAGAATCTTCTATATTTTAGTCCATCATACTCCTCCTGGGTCTCCTTCTCACCTATGATGGAATCCATTTACCCATCTATGTGGACACATTGTTCCCACATCTTATAACATTCAATATGTGCATGAACTATGTATATCTAGTCCTTTGCTAAGAAGATTCCATAATGCCCCCCCTTAGCTATAATGATATCCCCCGAGAAACTCTATCCTCTATGTATCAGATCACACTATTGATAAAAGTTTGTGTTTGAGGTGTCACCTCCGGTAAGAGACTCCATAAGGGATAGATAGGAATATCATTGTCTCATATGAGGGATGTAGAAAGAAAGGAGTGGACTGGGATAGTTTCTATCAAACTAGAAACTGACATTTTAAAGGTACATATCATAACATGAATAATACCTACATCGTCTGGATTGTTGACCTCTACCCCATGTAGCTACACATACCCCTATCAACTAGCTCACTAAGCTTGGAGGGTCCACCTAGGGATTGTTTTGGAACAAATTTGAACCATATACAACATTAAACTACACTTCAAACTCTTCCTCCATTTCCACAAAAATGCTGACCCCATTTCTCCTTGCATCACCTATGCATATGTGTCCCATCGATTGTCCATCTGGTAGTTGTATAGTAGGTTAGACAATGACATGAAAGATATCCCCAAATATCATCAGAGTTTCACTTCCTCTTTGTAGAGTGACTAGAATCATCATGGGACACCTAAAAAACAATCCCTATTTCTAATTACCACCTTAGGAAATTTATCAGGCATCTATAACCCTATGATTGACATAAGATACCTTTTGTCAATGTCTCTAGTCATATGATCCCACTACTGGAACCCACAATCAATGTCTTCTCAGTTAGAATGCTCTCTTCAAACAGAGCATTATTCAGCACCCTAGCATAGTTAGAGTTTCATTGAGGTATCATTATATCCTAAAGTTTTTTGTTTAATACTCTCTCAAGGTTGCATACCAAGAATAACTGATCATTTACCTTATCTAACATTTAACACAAGTGGTTCATAAACCTCAATGAATACCCAACCATAGTCATGCTTCCCCACTAATGTTGTATATGGTATTGGATGTGTACATCTTGCAATATATATCGAGATAAATTTTCTATGAAAATGTCCGCCAACCCTATCTATGAAAGGGTAACCTCTTCATATGAAAGAAACACTAGGCTCTACCATCACCATATAAATCCATGAAGAAGGATCCCACCGAGATGACCTCTTAGCCTATAGGGGTCCTCATGAGGTAAAAGACTAATGTAACTACCTCAATCCATCCATGGCCTCCTAGGTTTTTTGTTGGACCACGAAGTATATGATTTATTAATAATAAATCATTGGAATAATGCTTAGTGTATGAAACTCATCCACCACCACTTATATTACCATTTACTACATGGAAGTTAGAGGTATGGTTAGAAAACCACATGGAGGGAGAAATTACATAACATGTCCCTCTATTTATGCATCTTCACTAAGGGGATTGTTCATTCAATATGTTTTCTAAATTCCATCATGAAATCATCATTCATGAATCTTGAAATAGAAATGGTGTTCGATGGTCATTTGGTATATCAGTGGACCCGACTCATGAAAGACATGGAAACTAAAACCAATTCCTATATGATAAAATCACAAATTATTTACCTATAACTAGTTAATGATTGTATTGATTCAACAAGTATATAGTAAAATTGATTGTGGATGGATACATTTTCCACTACACCAACACTAGTGTCCCTGGCCTAAAATCCAAGCTCGAAACATTTAAAAAGATTATATAAAACCTAAACCAATATTATAAATATAAATAACTCGAAAATATAATCATAAGATGGATAAAAATATATCAATACATGGAACACTGGGCCCCACCATTATTGTGAGGAGCCTAGTGAGACAACCCCATTCCCATATCTAATAGGCATGGTGATAGGTTTAGGCACTAAGTAGACATATGACCCACATGGAAGCTATTAACCCTAGGTACCTGCACACACACATAAATCTAAAAATACACATGTAATTTTGGTAGAATAATAAAAAACATTAAAATTAATGAGTAAATATTAATAAAATAATGAAAACTTGAAAATAATACTAAAATAAATAATTTTCACATAAAATCCAACAAATTTTGTAAAGAATCCAAAATTATAGAATTAAGGGACGGTAATTAATATGACTCTTAGTAGAAACTATAGTCTATTTAGTCTGATGTTGGTTTTGTTTACTCATGTTCCCCCATAAATACATTAGAATATATGGTCATCTACATTAGACATGACATGTGCTAGAAAATCCCATGTATCGGTGAGTATAAAAATGAAATGTAGGACACCCCAAAATTACCACGTATAAATCCTCAAAGAATTTCTCATCTAATCAGAAATATATTTCAATCATAATATGATAAATACGATAATACAACCATATATAATCTTAATAGACAATATGTATCAAGATAATTCCTCAAATTCATTTTCAGTCTAAGATACTTCATGAGATTTCATAGAAATTTTCTATAATGAGAACTCAACCCATGAGTCTGATAACAATGATGGAATCCCTATAAGATGTTATTATCCTTGGGTTTCACCCTAAGGAAGAAAGTGTTAGATGTTTAAATAGATTGATAAAAATATATGGAACACACCTTGGGCCCTGGTGTATACCATAACTCAATTTGGATTAAACCAATATGTTGGGGATGAAATACCATGTATGTTGGTCTAAACAATTCATAGAACACCACATACTGTGGAAGATGATGTAGTAATCCACCATGGGAATAGTAAAAGGATATTTATTACTATATATAAGATAAATAACATAGGGGGGATGAAAATACAATATTAATGACATAATGCCACCCTATCCACTTGGAGGATGAAATTGATGGAACACACCCTAAGGAAACTTATCTGAAATGAAGAGCACACAGTCAAAAATTTATCTTGAGGAAGGTAAATAGTATGTAATAGGAATAAAAGACATGTTCATATAAACCTAAGTAAACCAATGTCCCCTAATCTATGAATATGCCTTTCAGGTGATTCCAATGCACTATAGGTCACACCAATTTACAATGTTCAATATGAGTTTCAGGTCATGCATTTTTACTCTTCCTATGAAAATCTTTCCAGCCGTGTCTGTGTTTATGTACTCATAAAGTACATGTTGAGACTTCAAAAATGGGAAACATGGAGTGTTACACATGTCACATGATCTATTATCCTTATCATTCCATGTAAACACTATCACCCTAGTCCGGGGGTCACACACGACATTAATCACCAAACTAAACATTATGTTATATTTGGCATCAAGGATCCCATGGTTCTTTTATGGGTATGAATATGCCTCTATTTATTATTTATTAACATCCAATATCTTCTGTGGTTTGTGGGTCACATTTAGACATGAATTTCTATCCTCAATGTTCTAATTATATTCATTTAAATAGATTTTGAAATCCCCATTGCCACACTAGATATATCTATGTATCAAACTAGGAAGAATAATAACGTCTCTTCCAGTCTAATTCCTCTTCCTATCATCCATTTACATTATGGAACCATTATTTCACACTTAATATCAAACATCACTCTTGGTATTAATATGTTATTTCAATGAACTATTTTGTAATGATCAAAAACCATGTACTTATAAAATTTTGGGCCAAAGAAACTGTTCATGATAATTTATGATGAAACATGGAATGAATCCAATAAATAAATAAAGAGAAAAAATCTAATATTGTTTTTTCATATCATCCTTAATCCATTTTAATTATAATGCATTTTGAATATACCAATTATTAATCAAATAAGTTGTTAAATAAATCAGTAATCAAGGAATGAATAAATTAATTAAAGTGTATCTGATTTTTTAATGAAATGAAATATCAAAATGGGTTGAATCAAATTAAATCAATCATTATATCTTGATTTTGGATCAATAATTGATGAAGAAGAAATTTTTGTTATTTTAGGTGGAAAGATGCACACGATCTATTATCAATTGCAATCCTTATGGTACTCCAATTGACGACTAGTGACCCAATCATCAACAATTCTCTTCCATGAACTTTTATATATTCATAGGTTAACGTATAAAACCTTAAAATTAGATACAACTAGGTTTAAATAGGATAGTGTAATGTATATGTGTTATCAATAAAAAAATTAATTTCTTCAGTTAATTATTTTATTTTACTATTTTTACATGAAACACACTTTACACAAATGCTTAATGACGAAATAGATTACGTCATAATTAAGGAAATTCCCATGATTGGAACAACAATGTAGTTGAAAATTTATGATCATATACTCATTTAGAGTGTTATTGAACTTTTTAAGAAAATTGAGCATTAATGGTATTAATATATTTTTATTTTTAAAATATCAAATCCAAACTCATTGGGATTAAAAAGTTCATGTTTTCCCAACACCCTGATGAAAAATATATTCTCAGTTATATGTCATAAAATTACATCGAATAATAAATAGGATATAAATAATTCACCTAGACAAAAAATTTATTAAGAAAAATTGAATTTATAATCATAACTACCACATAACATCAAAAAATAATTGTCAGAGTAAACATAAATATCATTCAGAAAATAAAAAATGGAAAATGTCTTAAATTAGTAAATATCTCACACAAAAATTAACACTTGTGAGGTATTTATATATTTATATACATATATATGTGTATATATGTATCTATGCATGTAAAAAAAATAAGAAGAAAAACTAAATGAAGACAACATCATGCGAGTGGCACTACGAAAACTAAGGATTGTACAACATACAACCATGTACTGTCTCAATGATCAAACCTATGCATATTTTATTGTAGATAAATTATAGGGATTTGTTTTCAAAATTACTATAAGATGTTTCCAACCTTAAATTTTACTCCTTATCAATTTAAATTATATATTTAGTTTGGATTTCCCATTTCTAATGTATGAGAATGGTACCCAATGAATATGAACACTTTTACTATCAATCTCTAATAAAGTTCTCTAATATCTTGGATAAAAAATATTGAGGTGAACATATAATTTAAAAAATTAATAAAATAAAATACCAACCATATATAAAACACCAATATATCATCTCTATGAACTACATACTAAACTGGAATATTCTCATCAAACATTGAATATAAAATACATCAATCAAGATTAAATTAATAATATACATGAAAAAATCCAAACCACATTCACAAGGTTCTACCCAAGACATAATAAATATCTAAAACTAAAATCATAAAATCCCATTATCATTTATTTTAAAATATTTATAAATAAATAGAAAAAAGGTTTTAAAATAATGAAAATTAAAAAAAAATATTACACAACACATGAAACAAAAACATTAAACCTAAATGTGAAAATAAAATCCATTATTAAAAATATTAACATGATCAATATGAAACTAAACACGCATAAAAATATCACTGTAGAATTATAATATTGAATCCAAAAGTAGAAATCATAAAATGATATATGAAAATGATTGAAGCCTATTGGAATCACCTGTTTTGATAATCCCAAATCATGCTTAAACATTGATTATGATGTATTAAGACCTTGCATTAATCTTAATAATTCTATGCTTAAACGTATTTTATTCTAAACAGTTCATATTCTTACTCTCATAACATTACTGTAACAGCTTACAGTAGTATTTACATAAGTTTGGTGTTGTTAGCTACCAGTCAGAGTTTTCTTTTCAAAGTCACAGTTACAACTAACTGTCACCTTAAGTTACTGTTGCAATAAGTTCACAGTTACAAGGTTACAGTCGAAGACTAATACAAGCTTGCAGTCACGAGTCTACTGCTATCTATTTTCAAAGATCACAGACGAAGGTCACAGTTACAAGACTTCTGTTCAAAGTTTTCTCTGCTCAAGATCACAGTCGAACAAGTCTACAGTTGGAACAAGTTCGCAGTCGAACAAGCCTACAGTCATAAGTCTACAGTCAAGGTTACAGTTAGACAGCTTCTGTCGACTAAGTCTACTGATGATCAAGGTCTACAGTTGACAAAGGTTACAGTTCTACAAATTTGATGTTACAAGTCTACAGTTAGAGAGGCTACAGTTACATGGAGTAAAAGGTACCATTGCAAGCCTACAGACAGCAAGCCTTTGTTGAAGTCAGCAGTCAGAAGGAAGTCCACAGTTGGAAGACCACAGTTGAAGTCCACAGTGACATACATTCTCGACCAGTTTATTATTATTATATTTCTACTTTTTCTTTACCAATTTGATTAATACTAATCTAACGGTCATGTCTAGACAAAGGAATACACCTAACATTATTTATTGATATTTGCAGACACATCAAGAAATAATACAATGTACGAGGAAGATCGCACGTGCAACTCCAGACTATTTATCCTGTTGGCCTCGGGTGAACAAAAAGGGCATATATGGAGGAGTATAAAAAGAAGAAAGAAGCATTCAAGAAGAAGCAATGAATGAAACAGTTACACAGAGTCTAACATCTACAACTGAGAAGGAGATACACATATACACGAAAAGGAAGAACTCTCGAGCATTCATTCTGAAGAACAAAAGAGTCTCAAGTGAACCAACAGAAAGAACCGTCTTATAAAAGCCATGCTGTGAAGCACTCAAACTCAATGAAGCTGGTTACTTGAACATCTGGAAGTCTGGAAATCACGACACTCTGTTTCAGTGTCAACTTACAGAAAAAGGACCAAAGCTTCAAGTCACTCATTCCTACGAGTCCAGAGCTACACTGAAAATCACTAGAGCCATTTCTAAACTCTACATCTCTACTCTGTGATTTATTTATTCTACATTTTGAGCAGTGTGTGTTATCTGCTGTATTAAACACACACAATGACTCTGTACTTTCACTGGAGGATCTGTAAATCCTCAGCAAACCCTTTTACACTTCATTTCCCACTGTGGATAGTGGTAGAGGTCTTGTGACCTGGACGTCTGGCTGCTGTTGTTTGTTTTCCCACGAAGAACTGTGGTAGAGGTCTTGTGACCTGGACAGTGTGTTCACTGTTGTTATCCCCGATCTAGAGTGTGGATCATTTTTATATAAACTTTTGAGAGGACTAAGTCTCGGCTTGAGACTGAACCTCTTGGTTAATTCTCTGTGTTTGTAGTTATACTCTATATCCATACTATACATATTTATTTCATATTCCGCTGCTATTACTTTGAAATATAATCTATCTTCAAAGCTACTTTGATAATTAAATTCGCAAGTGTTTATATTTGTTATAAATCAGTAAGTTAGTTTCAAAAGTTAATTTAATCATAAGATTAAGTTAACTGAGAATTAATCAATCTTTGGGAAACTAATTGATCCTTTATAATCTATATAAATTCACTACAGTTTAATTTGTTTTTGAAATTGGGGGATTTTAATAGAAATTGTTTTTAACAGAAATTTTAATTGGAACTCAATTCACCCCCCCCCCCTCTTGAGTGTCCACTCCGACCAACATTTGGTATCAGAGGACTGTTTATCTCTGTTATACTTGCTCAAAGTTTTATTTTAACTCTCTTTTTTTAAACTGTGATTGTAGTTTTATCTAAAAGATCCTAAATTTCTGGTAGTTCTAAATTTTATCTCTTTAAAACATTCTCTAAAATTTCCTTATGGATAATAGACTAGAAGGTGCTGCTACTAACCGGCCACCCTTCTTTAATGGTGTGAATTATGCCCAATGGAAGCTCAAAATGAAAATTCATTTGGAAAGTATGGGTTTTGATATTTGGACTCCTATAGAGTCTCAATACAAGATTCCAGAAACTGAAAGAATAACTTGGGATGAACCTACTAAGGTAGCTTACAATAATAATTGTAAGGCTGTGAATGCTCTCTACTGTGCTCTAGGAGATGAGGAATTCAATAGAATTTCTGCATGTAAAACTGCTTTTGAAATCTGGGACACCTTAGCTGTTTCTCATGAAGGAACAACTAATGTCAAGGAAATGCGGTTAAATACTTATACTATCAAATATGATAACTTTAAGATGAAAGCTGGTGAACCTACTTCTGATATGTATCTCAGGTTTAATGAGATAGTCAACTCAATGAGCTCACTCGGAAATATTGTTCCAGCAAAGGAGCAAATCCTGAGATTATTGAGATGTCTGCCTGATAGATGGAGAGGCACATCCGTTTCAATTAGAGAATCCTGTGATATTGGAACTTTGCCTGTCAAAGAGTTAATTGGTAAGCTGATGATGTACGAAGAAGAGCTCAAGGTAAATAACGAGGAAGATAAGGAACCAAAACGAAAATCTGTAGCTTTTAAGTCTACTGCATCAAAGAGCAAAGACAAGGAGAAAGTGCATATACCAACTGAAAGCTCATCTAGTGAAGACTTAGATTCTGACAGTGATGCCGAGATGGCACAAATAGCAAGGATATTCAAGAAGTTCTATAGGAAGAAGAAGTTATTCAGAAAACCAAACTACAAGGGTAAGTATGATAGACAAGGTAGGTGGAAGAAAGATTGGAAGAAAACTGATAAAGAATAAGACATAGTTTGCTATGAATGTAAAAGGAAAGGACACGTCAAAGATGACTGTCCTAAGTTAAAATTCAAGAAGAAATATGAGTACAAGGACAAGAATTATAATAAAGCTATGAAGGCCACCTGGAGTGCTTCAGAAGACAGCACAAGTGAATCAGATTCCAGTGATTCTGAAAGAAATCGTGCTAATATGTGTTTCATGACAAACACATCTGAGCTAACCTTAGACACTCCCACTTTAAACTCTTATTATTCTGAAGGTGAAGCAGAATCTGGTTCTGATTCTGAAAATATGTCTAAAGATGAATTGATTGAATACTGTAATATGCTGGAAGAAACGTGTAATGAACTAAAGGATAAATATAAGTCTTTAATGAAACAGCATGCTCTTACTGCAAGTGTCAAGTCTGCACTTGATGTAGAAAAAGAGAAAAATGTTCAATTATTAAAGGAGAATACAGAACTGAAACTATCTAATGAACAACTTAGAAAGGACTTAGAAACATTCACAAATGGAAAAGATACTCTAACCCAACTGCTTGGAAAGCAAGTTGCACCTAAGTATGCTACTGGCATGGGATACCAACCTGGACAAAGACAGTTTACTAAAACCCGATTTATTAAGTCTGGAAAAAATCCTGCTAGTTCCAATTTTGGAAATTCGTATGCCTCAACTGGTTATTTAAATAGTTGTAGATCAAATAAAGTATATCTCTCTAAATCTGTTGCATCTATTAATTGTATGGGACCCATAAAACAAATCTGGGTACCTAAATCCTTGATTGCTAACATATCTGGACCCAAGAAAATCTGGGTACCAAAGTCATTTCCTGTCTAATCTGTTTTGTAGGAAATCTCTTTGAAAAGCAATTACAAGAAGGTATGGTACTTAGACAGTGGATGTTCAAGACACATGTCTGGGGACTATTCGTGCTTCAAAAGCTTAATAAAGGTTGATGGAGGATATGTCACTTTTGGTGATAACTCAAAAGGAAAAATCATCGGCTTAGGCCAGATTGGTAACACTGACTCAGTATTAATTTCCAAAGTTTTATTTGTTGATGGACTTAAGTACAACCTACTTAGCATTTCTCAATTGTGTGATGATGGTTTTAATGTCAAGTTTGAAAACAATTCTTCTGATGTTTATAATTCCAAAAATGCTTTAATATTTTCTGCCTTAAGAAATGAAAATGTTTATGCGGTTGACTTAAACACTTTAGCAAAACATAACGTTACTTGCTTAAATGCTTTTCATAAAGAGTCTTGGCTGTGGCATACGAGATTAGGACACTGCAACATTCACTCACTTAGAAAACTCTCTAAGAAACACCTAGTTAGAGACCTACCTAAGGTTGAATTCCCAAATGACAAAGTGTGTAATCCCTGTCAAAAGGGAAAACAACACAAAGATTCTTTTAAACCAAAGAAAGAAGTTTAAACTTCTCAACCACTTGAACTGGTTCACATGGATTTGTTTGGACCATAAATAATTTCAAGTCTAAATGGGAAGCACTATGTTTATGTTCTTGTAGATGACTTTTCTAGATATACTTGGGTATACTTTCTATCTCACAAAAGTGAAGCCTGCTCTTCCTTTGTTAAATACTCTAAGTCTGTAGAAAATCTTAGTAGACTTAAGATTTAGACCTTGAGGAGTGATCATGGCCGTGAATTTGAGAATCAAGAATTTGAATCTTACTGCTCACACAATGGCTATGCTCACAATTTTTCTGCTCCTAGGACACCTCAACAGAATGGTGTAGTGGAAAGAAGAAACCGAACCCTGCAAGAAATTGCAAGGACTATGCTTAATGAATATGACCTGCCTGTTTACATTTGGGCTGAAGCTGTAAATACAGCCTGCTATGTTATTAATAGAGTCTTGATTAGACCGGTTCTTAAGAAAACCCCATATGAGTTGTGGAATAATATGAAGCCTAAGGTTAATTACTTTAGAGTTTTTGGTTGCAAAGTCTTTATTCTGAATACTAAAGATAATCTTGATAAATTTGCTCCAAAAAGTGATGAAGGAATTTTCCTGGGTTACTCTATGTCTAGTAAAGCCTATAGAGTGTTCAATAAGAAAACCAAATGTGTGGGAGAATCTGTTCACATCAAGTTTGATGAGACTGATCCACATGAGTCTAAAACTTCTCTTGAAGATGTTGAAGAAGACTTATCTGTTCTGGACCTAAATGTCAAATCTAAAGAACCTGTAATAAAAACATCCAGTTCTGGAATTTTTCCAGAATCTTCCTCTGTGGAACCCGAACCTTTAAATGAACCTGAAATCTATAGTCCAACCTTTACCAAATCAACTAGGATTCTAAAGAATCATCCTTTAGATGCTGTTGTTGGTAATCTTGATAGAGGAACACAAACTAGAGATTCTCTAAGAAATCAGGTTGAACATCAAGCTTTTCTTTCACAGCTTGAACCCAAAAATGTCAATGATGCTATCAGTGATGAATTCTGGGTAATGGCTATGCAAGAAGAACTAAATCAGTTTGAAAGAAACAAAGTTTGGGAATTAGTGGAAAGACCTAAAGACACTCTTACCATAGGCACTAAATGGGTGTTTAGAAACAAAGTTGATGAGTTTGGAAATATAATCAGAAACAAAGCTAGGCTAGTTGCACAAGGGTATAGTCAGGAAGAAGGAATAGACTATGAGGAAACCTTTGCACCCGTGGCTAGACTAGAGGCCATTAGGATATTACTTGCTTATGCTGCTCATCTGAATTTCAAACTATATCAAATGGATGTTAAAAGTGCTTTTCTAAATGGATATATAATTGAGGATGTATTTGTGGAACAACCTCCTGGTTTTACAAATCCCCATTTTCTAATCATGTTTTTAAACTATCTAAAGCTTTATATGGTTTAAAGCAAGCTCCAAGAGCTTGGTATGTTAGGCTCAGCTCTTTTCTTATTTCGAAAGGATTTACTAAAGGGATAGATGATCCTACTCTTTTTATTAAATGGATTTCTAAAGATGTATTAATAGTACAAATTTATGTGGATGATATTATTTTTGGATCTTCTAAAAATTCTTTATGTGTTGATTTTTCAAAAATAATGCAAAATGAGTTTGAAATGAGTTTAATGGGAGAACTCAAATTTTTCCTTGGATTTCAAATCTTTCAAAATAAAAATGGTATTATTTTGAACCAAAGTAAATATATTAAAGATCTTCTAAAACGTTTTTCTTTGGATGGCACCAAAGGCAGTGACACACCTATGAGCACCACTTGCAAGTTGGACAGTGATGAAACTGGTGAACCAGTGGATCAAACCAATTACAGAGGTATGATAGGTAGTCTACTGTACCTTACTGCCAGTAGACCTGACATCATGTTCAGTGTATGCATGTGTGCTCGGTTTCAAGCCAATCCAAAAGAGTCTCATTTGACTGCTGTTAAAAGGATTTTCAAATATCTAAAACATACTCCCAATTTGGGATTATTTTATCCAAAAGGAAAATCATTTGATTTATTAAGTTATTCTGATGCTGATTTTTCTGGCTGCAAGTTAGATAGAAAGAGCACCTCTAGAACATGTCACATTTTAGGCAAGTCACTAGTATCTTGGTGTAGTAATAAGCAGAATTCTGTTGCATTTTCTACTTCCGAAGCTTAGTATATAGCTGCTGGTAGCTGTTGTGCACAAATCTTGTGGATGAAACACACTTTACTAGACTATGGATATCAATTCAAACATGTCTCTATAAGGTGTGACAATAAAAGTGCTATTAACATTTCTAAAAATCCAGTATCTCATGCTAGGACAAAACATATTGATGTGAGACATCACTTTCTGAGGGATCATTATCAAAAAGGTGATATCACTCTTGAGTTCATTGGCACTGAACATCAGTTAGCTGATATTTTTACAAAGCCTTTGAATTCTGAGAGATTAAGTTACATCAAACATGAGTTAGGTATGATTAATTATAGCACAGTTGAAACCTCACAGTTGAAACCTCACAGTTGAAACCTCACAGTTGAAACCTCACAGTTGAAACCTCACAGTTAGACCTCACCGGTGTACCTCACTGTTACATCTCTCTGTAGGCTGTTTCGCTGTTTAACCTTATTTTATTTTTGCGGGAATTCGAACCGTTTCTTTTCTTTATACTTTTATTTCTAAATCCCTAAATGATAAAATTGAGAACATCGAACATATCTCAATCCACTCATCTCGACCCGTGCTCTCTCAAGCCCTAAACCCTAAACCTTCAACCGAACCTCGAAACCTCAT
Organism: Viscum album; assembly: GCA_963277665.1. NCBI lineage: Eukaryota > Viridiplantae > Streptophyta > Magnoliopsida > Santalales > Viscaceae > Viscum > Viscum album. The sequence continues at coordinate 663,007,629 of OY728141.1, forward strand.
TCAGTTCCAATGGCCAGAACAAAGCGACCCCCGACTGTCAACGAAGATGCACCAATGCCAAAGAGGACTCAAGTCGAATCCAGTGGCACCAGGAACGCCTCGATAAGACCTGTTAATCCACATCTGACTAAGAGAGAAATAGTTGCTGAGAAGGAGCTAAGTGAAGAGTGGATTTTATCGAGCAGATCATTAGTACTGGGAGTGCTTAATGAGCAAGGATGGACCGAATGCTTCGCAAACAATAATGGACCGTACTACCCGAAGCTGGTGAAGGAATTCTATGAATATCTACAGTTCGAGGAAGAGGATGATCTTCATAGACTGGTATCCAGAGTAAACGGCAATGAAGTCAGTTTTTCATCCGTTGAATGGGCTGCTTGTTTAAGAGTTCCTCATGAGGGCATTTACAACTACTATTCTGGAGCGGCTCCTCCAAATAGTAGAATCTTTGATCATGAGACGGCTCTGGAAGAATTGACAGGCAATGGCACAGTAAGAAAGGTTATTGCTGCTGAAATGTGTGGAGAGGACAAGCTTCTGTTTAAATTTATTCAGCATGTACTGAGTCCTAGAAGAGGAGATTTTGCAACTCTGAAGCACCAGGATATTTACCTGATGTACTTATTAAAACATAGAAGGAAGGTCAACCTTTGTAGGTTGCTGATGGCTCAGATGGAGGACATGATAAAGGCAAGCTCAAAATCAAGTGCCTTGTTTCATTCTAAACTCATTTCGGTAATGTTGAAAGTGAAATGTGCAGCTGGAAGTCAGGAAGAGTTGATAGTGGCAAAGAACAGTGTATGTATCTCGAAAGTAATCTTCAATTTCATGAAGATCAGTTGGAATCCCTGGAAGAAATCATTGGTGAATGATGAGGAGAGAATCTATAAGAATTTTAGCCCTTCTACTCATCCCTCTAGACCGAGAGATAGGAGAGATCCAGGCTTAAAGCCTGATGAGCCTGAACCTGTATACTCAGATGATGAACAGACTGCAGTAGTTGGTGACTCGGCAAGAGAGAACACCCCAATTGATGAAGGGAGTGATCCTGATACTACTCACAGTCCTGTCAGGACAGTGACGTTTGGAGCAGCAAGCCCTCCAAAAGAACTACCTAGTAGAGAACCTGTTCTATGAGACAGTGAGACTGAGTCTACAGAAGAAGAAGAAGAAGAATCTCAATATTTTGTCAAGGACACCTCTGATTAGGATGATACAGTGGAAGCAGAAGAGGCTGGAACTTCAAATAAAAATCAAGAAACCGTTGCAGAAGAACTTAGTATGAGCCCTCTGATAGAGTATACAGACAAGTCAGTGTCTGACCAGGAAGCAGGAGTGGTCTCTACTACTGTTGTCATGGAAGTGGTTGATGACCCAACAGAGAGGGAGGCTAACCTCACTGCTGAACCTACAGAGGAAACAAGTATGGAACCTTCTAGAGCTACAGAAGAGAACTTAGAGTTACCCAGAGTTGAGCAGATAGTAGAAAATGTTCGGGAAGGAGCTCCAAGTGAGGGGGATCGTTTTGGTTCAGTCTCTGTACTGTATGATATAGAAGGATGGACCTCAGATCCAGGATACATGGTGTTAGAACTCAATTATGAGGATTCAGATGAGGAAAACCAACCACCAAGAAATCCAGTTATCCTAACTAACAGCTCTCCAGTGTTAGAAACTGAAAGATTGGCCACCAAAGAAGACCTTGAATCCTTAAAGAATGAAATGAAGGAGACCATCAAACAGTCTGTTGCTGAATTGAAAACCAGACTTTTTGATGAGCTGAAAAATGTAGAACAATCCTTAGAATTATCTCTAGGATGTGTTGTGGGAAGTCTAATCAAAGAAGTGATGGATGAAATGAAAGTGTGCCACACTCAAATTGAAAGCTGGACTGGAGCAGTAGTGGCCCTCAGACAATCAGTTGCTTCTTTAACTGCCCTGAGCAGTTCTCAGACACAAGTGGCCAGTGAGATTCGATACATCAAAGAAGTGGTCAAGCAGTTTGTGGAAGTATTTGAGGCTTTCAAGAAATCAGTAAAAGAACACTTTATCAATCAGGATGCTGTCATTCAGAAAGTGATTGGAAATCTGACTCAGTCTTTCAAGGAGACAGTGGCATTTTCAGTCAAGTCCCTTCCTTCATCTAGCTCTCCTGTAGACCTTGAGCAGTTTAGAAGCCTACTCAGAGAAGAGCTTACTCAGGCCTGTGAAAATGACACATCAGACCTACAGATCCTTTCTACTACAAGAGAAGTCAGTGGCTTTGTTCGTGAGCACCTGCAGGCTGCTACTGCTTCTCAGGAGGCCATCAAAAGTAAAGTGGATTATTACTTTGATCGGATTTTCACCAAGCATCAGTTGAAAAATCACTTCAAGCTCATGCTAGAAACTATGAAGCTTCCTCCTGTAACTCAAGCTTTCAAAGAACAAGTTAGAAAGCTACGAGAGTTGACCCCGGCTTTGGATAAATTCTTGGAAAATAAAGATGACTTCTTATCTGCCATGGACAGAGGAGGAAACATCATCATGGATTTCAGGAATCTGCTCCTACCTTTTCTTCATGTGGACTGCACACCTGTTATAGTTCCTCCTGCCCTACCTGTCTCTAACCCCAGTGGTTCTTCAGTAATGTCTCCTGCTGATTCCCTCAGAAGCCTTAGACCATTGATACCTCGGCAAGCTACTCACTACAGGCCTTCAGGAGCATCTGTTGCTGCCCCTCCAGACATTCCTGCTGCAATTCCTCAGCCTGTTGATCTTTCACCTACTGCTCCATCTTCTTCCTCCAATGGAAAAGATCCCTTACCTACAGATGAAGAGGATTGAGTCTGTTTATGTTTTTTTTTGATAGGGATCATGTATTCACGTTTTGGGTCATGTAATGTCCTCTTTATTAATACAATGTTTATTTTCTCTCACTCTGTCTTTCTTTTTGTTAATCACAAAGGGGGAGAAATAGGGAGAAATAGATAGGGAGAAATAAGGAGAAATAGATAGGGAGAAATAGTGAGAAATAGATAGGGGGAAATAGGGAGAAATAGATAGGGAGAAATAGGGAGAAATAGGGAAAACTCGGGAGAGAAATGAATCTATACAAAGAGGAAGAAATCCTTGCGGACTATACCTAATTTTTGTGCTCATATTGCTAATACTGTGTTTTGCACACTTATCTCTGATACATCTATATTTCATTCCATACTGACATAATTTGTGATTATCAAAAAGGGGGAGATTGTTGGAATCACCTATTTTGATAATCCCAAATCATGCTTAAACATTGATTATGATGTATTAAGACCTTGCATTAATCTTAATTATTCTATGCTTAAACGTATTTTATTCTAAACAGTTCATTTTCTTACTCTCATAACATTACTGTAACAGCTTACAGTAGTATTTACATAAGATTGGTATTGTTAGCTACCAGTCAGAGTTTTCTTTTCAAAGTCACAGTTACAGCTAACTGTCACCTTAAGTTACTGTTACAATAAGTTCACAGTTACAAGGTTACAGTCGAAGACTAATACAATCTTGTAGTCATGAGTTTACTGCTATCTATTGTCAAAGCTCACAGACGAAGGTCACTGTTACAAGACTTCTGTTCAAAGTTTTCTCTGCTCAAGTTCACAGTCGAACAAGTCTACAGTTGGAACAAGTTCGCAGTCGAACAAGCCTACAGTCATAAGTCTACAGTCAAGGTTACAGTTAGACAGCTTCTGTCGACTAGGTCTACTGATGATCAAGGTCTATAGTTGACAAAGGTTACCGTTATACAAATTTGATGTTACAAGTCTACAATTAGAGAGGCTACAGTTACATGGAGTAAAAGGTACCATTGCAAGCCTACAGACAGCAAGCCTTTGTTGAAGTCAGCAGTCAGAAGGAAGTCCACAGTTGGAAGACCACAGTTGAAGTCCACAGTGACATACATTCTCGACCAGTTTATTATTATTATATTTCTACTTTTTCTTTACCAATTTGATTAATACTAATCTAACGGTCATGTCTAGACAAATGAATACACCTAACATTATTTATTGATATTCGCAGACACATCAAGAAATAGTACAATGTACGAGGAAGATCGCACGTTCAACTTCAGACTATTTATCTTGTCGGCCTCGGGTGAACAAAAAGGGCATATATGGAGGAGTATAAAAAGAAGAAAGAAGCATTCAAGAAGAAGCAATGAATGAAACAGTTACACAGAGTCTAACATCTACAACTGAGAAGGAGATACGCATATACACGAAAAGGAAGAACTCTCGAGCATTCATTCTGAAGAACAAAAGAGTCTCAAGTGAACCAACAGAAAGAACCGTCTTCTCTCAAAGAAGCTGATCACTTGAACTTCTAGAAGTCTGGAAATCACGACACTCTGTTTCAGTGTCAACTTAAAGAAAAAGGACATAAGCTTCAAGTCACTCATTCCTACGAGTCCAGAGCTACACTGAAAATCACTAGAGCCATTTCTAAACTCTACATCTCTGCTCTGTGATTTATTTATTCTACATTTTGAGCAGTGTGTGTTATCTGCTGTATTAAACACACACACTAACTCTGTACTTTCACTGGAGGATCTGTAAATCCTCAGCAAACCCTTTTACACTTCATTTCCCACTGTGGATAGTGGTAGAGGTCTTGTGACCTGGACAGCTGGCTGCTGTTGTTTGTTTTCCCACGAAGAACTGTGGTAGAGGTCTTGTGACCTGGACAGTGTGTTCACTGTTGTTAACCCCGATCCAGAGTGTGGATCATTTTTATATAAACTTTTGAGAGGACTAAGTCTCGGCTTGAGACTGAACCTCTTGGTTAATTCTCTGTGTTTGTAGTTATACTCTATATCCATACTATACATATTTATTTCATATTCTGCTGCTATTACTTTGAAATATAATCTATCTTCAAAGGTACTTTGATAATTAAATTCGCAAGTGTTTATATTTGTTATAAATCAGTAAGTTAGTTTCAAAAGTTAATTTAATCATAAGATTAAGTTAACTGAGAATTAATCAATCTTTGAGAAACTAATTGAACCTTTATAATCTATATAAATTCACTACAGTTTAATTTGTTTTTGAAATTGGGGGATTTTAATAGAAATTGTTTTTAACAGAAATTTTAATTGGAACTCAATTCACCCCCCCCCCCCCTCTTGAGTGTCCACTCCGACCAACAAAGCGCACTATTTAAATTAACTACATTAAATTGTTTCCCTCGATTTTGGAATCCAGAAAAACCATAGTAGGTAAATTTATGAATCATTTTGAGTTTTATATATATTTCAATCACACTTTTAATAAATATATTTTCATGAAGAAATCATTGAATTTTTTTATATAACATATATTACATTATTATTGTTAATCTCAAATATTCAATGCCTACGTTCCAATGAAAATATCATTTATAAAAATTTATAATCATGAAATCTTGGATAAATAAGTTTACATTACAAAACAACCACTAAATTTGAATATTATATTGAATAAAATAAATGGGAAGTAATAGTTTTTAAATTAAAAAATTTATTGGTGGAATACCCTAATTCAAATTAAAAGAAGCATATTTCTATTTAAGAACTATTAATGAAAAGATTTAAATTCAAGATATAATATCCTTATAAATGAGAACCTAATTTTTTTAAATGTATCCTAATCCTAGGATACAAAAAAAATATACCATTTCTAATTAATAGATGACAGAACATGAAATGAATATATATGGAGAATGAAAAAATTCCCTAACCATGATAAATAAATATAAAATGATATGGACATCCATGGATTACAAAGGGAATGAGAAATAACCATTAATAGGGATGCTCTTCTCTATCCTTGTGAAAATAGTGAGAAATATGGGCTCATATTTGTTAATATTATAGAGTGGTCGAATAATCATTTCAATTTTTTTAAACACTATAAATTTTTTGTGTTTACTATTATATATTTGAACTATGTTCCACTCATTGAAAAACAATTGGAAATATTTTTGTTCAGAATATATATTTAAGATATCTAGGTGCCTACCATGAGAGAAATTTGGAAATATTTTTTATGTTTTTCATTAGATGGTCACATGGATAGAATTAATATTTCACCAAAATATTAAACACAAAATATAAAACTTATAATATTGATAAATCCAGTAAATTTGACAAAAAAATCAACTAAAATATAAGAAATCGGTCAATAAATAAAATAATAAGTAAAATAAATCATGTTCTATGATAATTATTCCCCCTATATTGTGTTCATTCCCTAGAAAATAAAAAAAGATTTAATGAATTAGAAACTAAATAGAATATAAAAAGGATGGTGGGAAACTAGAGGAAATTTTCCCCCACACCAGTAGGGGTGATGTAAACCCTTGGAAAAACACATATACCAATCCATAAAAATACCCCAGAATTACAAGGCACAACAGTCCCACCACATGAGTACCAAAATAAAAAATATTTAGTCAAAATGTAATAATTATGGTTGTTCTACCCCAACTAAATGATTTTAGTGATGTTTTGGGATATATTAATGCACAATATAGTTCTCTTCAACCCTCCCATAGAAAGGCCAATGTGAAAAATATAATGGAACAAAAAATACTCATTAACAAAAAAATTAATGTGGGAGATAAAAAAGAAAATGTAATGAATAGTAATACATCAGTCATGCACATCATATCACTACGTGGATTCATACCATGATAATATAGTAATAGAAATTTTGAATAAAAGTCAACCAACTATAGTGATGACAAGCCATTGGGATTTTCAAATGAGTGGGATTGGAATACCCATGCTCAAAACACTAAAATTCACAAACAACTTCTACTTCATAATTCTTTTAAAGGAGGTATTGAATCATTGACTCTGCTTTATAAAATTTATACTTCCTATAAAATAATGTATTCCCACTAAAATAACATTTATAGGAACCACAAAACAAATTATTAAAAGCTAAATATAATCTACCACTACTATAATGGTAACTGCATTCCTCAAATGTCTTTAGACCGAATGAAATCAAATTTGACCCATGGCATATCTGAAGTCCATAAATGAAACAAATCGTATAATATCATGAAATTAATTACACCATTAAGGGTGAAATCCCACTAACTAAAATATATTATATATTTGTCATGTAAACTAAATAAATCACCCCAATCCTAATGAGAACCAAAATTTAAAAACAATACCATGAAATAGACATCTCATAACTCACCAGCTCTATTATGGGAGTCATATGAGATTATAAAGAAACATAAAACTATGTCAGGAAACTAAAAAAATTCAAATCATACAAAAAAGATAAAACACCATTAAAAATAAATACTCTATATGGATTTTCTTAAATACAACCCAAAGGATAGAGTGGAAAATTAAATTATAATTCCACTTTTATATTCTACTTAAAATAGTGAATCTTCACATAAAAATAAATATTTAAATTCAAAACATCATCATTGAAATAAATAGTATATTACAACTTGCTAAAATTATTTAATCCAGCTTTCAAATGATAATTTTGTAAACAAAAAACTATGTGATCACTATTTAATTAATAATTTCACCATGATACCACAATTCGAACAGCTTCTATTATGTAACTTCTTCATAAAAAAATTATAATTCATGTGAGTTTAAAAATCAATAAATTCCACTTTATATAGTTTACATGTTACATAATATTTTATTTCAACCCTTATATAATTCTGAAACATTAAATTTATTCTAATTCATCGTGGAAAATGTCATTATAAATTTAAAAACCATCCATTCAATATTTAAATCATTATTTCATCATAAGATATTGAACAATACTATTAAAATAACCCAAAAATATCTTAAAAATCTTATGAATCCATCCTAAAGAGTATATACCCATAACAAAAAGTAAACTAGTATAAAGTGGTTTGAGACACTAAACTAATAATGGTTTAATAGTTGTTAATTTTTGGGATGCATGATTTGGAAGAATATCTATCAAACATGGAGAAACCATTTGAATAAAAAAACATTCATGGGTTCCACATGATTTTCTTGACCAGGTGAGGTAACTATGAAGCCCACACTTTTCAAACACATTTTTTCCATAATATTTATCTACATGAAATAGCATGTGTAACATCATAAAAACTCAAAATACCATTAATACAGAAAAAATACACCAAAAATAAATAATGAAATATCAGAATTGATAAATCACAATAATTAAATCTATGGTAACTTGAATCTATGAATATTGTATATTTTATTAGAATCCTCTCACACCTACCCATGATGTGTGAAATTACTATCTCTAATATAAAAAACTCACTAAATTAGTATAGGTCCAACTGATCCATTTTATAACAAACCATCCTTGCTCGAATCGACCTATTACCCATCCCAACTCCTAACAATGCATAAAGAGTGTTTCTAATCCCCTTGGAAAATAATCTTGTATTAGTGAACCAAATATAGGCCAAAGTGAATGATTTATTCCAATAAATATAAAATATAAAATAATAAAACACTAACTAGAATATAGCATTACTCATCCATGTGTTGGACAATGATACATATTCATCAACAGTTTCCAAATTAGAAACTATCCAAAAAATTTAAATCTCATAAGACCATGAAATCAAATGTATAAATCATAAATGATGAACAATTGATGGAAGTATATTATCAATATACAAGGAATTAAAAATTTATGATATATCCATGAAAAAATAAATAATTGAATAATGAAATATCAAAAAGGAATGACAATCTCTTCCGGACCCATGGTGACCCACCTATATTGTATTTAGGACTACATAATGAGAAACTTGATAATAAGACCACACATAAGGATATAACCAAATACAGAATCCTAAATATAATATATATATATATATATATATATATATATGTTTCACTTTAAGGAATCATAAGTAATATACCCACTCTACATTAATACTCTTTAAATGTAAACACCCATCATTATAGTTTTGTTATATGATTATAATATTTTGGTTTCATTTTAACTAAAATATTGTACATAAGACAATAACATCAATTTATCATATCCAGTGTAAATGAATAAAAAAATTTATAGAAATAATATTTTAAATACTTTTATATGGAAATATAGTTCAAATTAAAGGAGAAGTTTCACAACAATTATTTATAAATCCATTTCAAAAAATTAATGTTCAACCAATAACATATTTGATGACATTTTTAAATAATTTTTTAATGCACTATGATATAAAATTGATCCTCTTAAATAAGGTGAATTTATAATGATAGTGAAAACTACCATAACTACCATAATATAACATTAAATACAATCTATATTAAAAACTATCATTATCCATAAAATAAATAGAATAAGCTAACATACTTAAATAAGGAAACCCACACAATGACATATATATCAGGACATAATGATAATAATTAATAAGTTCCTAATGTAACATATTCGTAACAATAGTGAAACTGAGTTCATTAAAACCTTGTACCATGAACTATCTCTCTGATAGACCCAATCTATATCCAACTTCGTTAAATAACATTGGAGTGCAATCTCAATACCAATAGTAAAAGGCCACCTAGAAGGTGAATCTATTTAATTATAAAATAGGTATTTGATTTGTGTTTTCTCTAAGATCAAATAATTGAATAATGCATCATTCATAGCATTAATTTTTCTATAATTACCTATAGAATCATTAGGGTTTTCGTGATCAATGAATGGGATGGTTGGAATATAAGTAATTAATCAATCATTTAAATTAAAACCTAGTATGAAACATACCTAACCTCACCACAAAGAACTAAATTTTCAAATGAACCATTTCCATCAAACACGGAAAATATAATATAGTCAAAATGCATAAAAAAAGAAACACATGGGTAAAGTGCAAATAACATTCAAAAGATAGTAATTAGACCTTGATTCCTTTTTAAACATAACTAATGTAATCCATTTAACGTTTCTTCAATCATTTCATAAATTTGTGATGCAAAGTCATAACCCATATAAGTTTATTTTTGAAATATAATATAATTCAATACAATAATCCATACCTTTAATACTAAAAATGGTTCTAGATTTAATGATAATCACATTTAACTGGCAATATATTAAACAAAAACATTATTTAAAATATCTTAAGAAAATATTATGATATATAAAACACCATTAAATTATATATGAGTAATTCCAAATCTTATAAAAAACAACTAAAGGTATTACATTAATTTGAAAACCAAATAGAACATATATTTATTACATTTTAGTACAATATATAGGTTGATAGATATCCCAAAGACCATTTTAAAATGCTGATTTATATAGGTACATCATTGGGAAAAATTTTAAAACAATAGAAGGTTCTTAAAAAATAGATACTACAATAAAAAACTTATATAAAATTTTAAATTTCAAATTTAACACTTGACAATAATCTAATAATTATTAAAAAAATTCATGAATCAACCTCAATAATATTAAACCAGTGTATAAAAATTAAGAAAGATGTCAAATTATTAATTTTAAATAGAAATTTAATGTCAAACCTTCATAGAACCAAAGAAAATTTGTTAAAATAGATGAAAATCGCCATAAAAATATTTTTTTTGTTCACAAACATCCCTTGAAATAGGAAACCAAATTATTAAACAAAACATATGACCTAGTATTCTTCTACCATGGCCTTTAGGTAATTAATGGCACATGAAATTAGAAATAATGAATTAGGCAGAAATAATACAATAACTAAACATGAAATATCCACTTTGAATCTAAGGGGGTATATGAAATAAAAATGGGTGGAGGGTGTATCTAATAATATGGATTTTATATGCTTCCCTCACAAAAATGGATGGGGTGGGGGATCTTAAATGGGTTAAAATCAAATAAACACATAATATGAATTTATATATTATTAAAACCTACAAAATTCATTACATTTGGATGAATAGATTTAAAAATGGGAAACAGTTGATATTTCATCTCTAAAAAAACTAAAATATGTCACATCATTTAGATTAATAGTTTGGAAAACTATTCACCAACTATATGAGTGAATTTAAAATATGTTACCAGTTTTTCGTGGGAAGGTTCTACGACTAGCATTAACCATGTTCCAAACATGGTCCATGAAATGTAAGATAAATAATTTGAAATTTATACACGAAACTAATTAAAAGTAATATAAATGTATCAATAAATAATATAATATTATAAATGAAGTTAGGTTGATGATATATATTTCTTGAAAATCTTTGGAAAACAATTTTATTTTTGATAAATGTATTTCTATTAGATTTTGCAAATCATTTTTTGGCATGGATTAGACCATTAATTATTATATTCCCACTGTTTTGATTCAAACTAATATTACAATGATTAATATTTATATTTTTAAATTATATTTTGGAAATTTAAATTTATAGAATTGAAAAATATAAGGAACCCATGGAAAATGGTTAGAAACATGAGATTTAAACTATTTAAACTTACCATTCATAGGTAAGAAATATTATATTAGTTTTAATATCATTCATGATGGTTATTAATGACATTTAAAAATACTTACAACACTATTACGTTAAATTAATTATAATTTATTTATGAAATTCTATTATCTTTTTTAGTTATTATTATTTAATATTTTTTGGAAATATATTAATAAAATTTAGAGATTTTTTAAATTTCTATAATTGTAAATACTAAATTAATACTCAAGAGTGTTAATAATATTCAATAGATAATTTTACATGGTAAAATTCACATTTATATAAAAATTTAATGAATATTTTTTTGATCTATTCATGTTTAAGAGAGAGGAAGTAAATAAGATTTAGATTATTACATGGATCAGGCCTAGACATTTCATGTGTATTCACTAATCATAGTTGGGGGTTATTATGGGAATGAATATGTAGATCATTGGATGAATAATATTTAGAATAACTTTTATTTTTTAAAATATCATACGTAATTCAAGCTATAATACTCATGTTTTATTCTCTATTATTCGAGTTGCTAATTTTTTTATTTGGTAGCACTGTCCAAGATATCATAAAAATATCATGAATGGATGGATGAAATATTTTCACTAAATAGTAGTATCTAGAAATAATTATTATATTTATTCTAAGTGAGTTTAAATAATTATTTAACGGTGTTTATATAGCAATAACATATTCTACTTACTTCACAAAGCGAATGCACTTTCCCTCAAATATTTTTACAAATGACCCTCAACATTCATGATGCATTGAAATCAATCATCACTTTAAAATCACATTGAATGTTTGAATATTTTTTTTATGATATCATCGTTAACAAGTCCATTTTTTTGAAAAATATCTTGTATAAATGAATGGAATGAGAAATATCTCATTTTAAGCTGGTAACAAAAAAAATATTTTCAATTATGAAAAGGAAACAAAGTGAGTGTAGATATTGAATTTATGGATGTTACTTTTACAAATTAAATTAATATTTCTTAGTTATAATGGGTAAAAACATCTTTTTTTTTTAAAAAATTATCCAAGTGAATTATAAACTGTATTTATCAGATGTTCCTAATGGATTCAATCTAAGTGGTTGGTTATGTCATCTTTGGATATCCTTATGGATGAATTTTCAATAGATGAGTGTGTTTGGTTGTAGTATTTAAAAATGATTTAAACTATAATAGGTTTCATAAAAAGATGTATTATCTCATTTTTTTGATTATATAGTTATAATTTATTTTCAATATTATAAAAACATATAATAAGTAAATATCGCATTATTGGGAGGTCTTAAGTGTTACCCAAATCATGGTTATAATTTTTTTGGAACACACACCTTTTATATATAATACCAATCCCACATTATTCTAATGCAACATTACTGTTTTTTCTTCATATATGTTTATCTATTTTTTTCCATCTATTTTAGATAGGGTATAATATCAATTATTATTTTTTCATTTGAACCAATCACATTATTCATATACATTCTTAATTATTTTTGGATAGAATATTTCAACGAAATTTAATATCTCTTATGTGTGGTAATGATATATTATGATCAAATCAAATAGAATTTATATATCCTTGATATAAGTATATTTCAATTTATTTATTTGATTATAATAAAAAATTAAATTTATAATTTGAATTTATTTTTATTATGGGATGTTAACTTATATCATCTAATGGAAAATTATTCATGGGTCATGTTGATTGAGTTTAAATCTTATGAACCTGTTCTGGAAATAAAAAATGTTTGCAACCTATTATATTATTATCTAGTTACTCTGTTGTAATTTATTGATTTTTCCAATGAGATATACATTTTGGGACTTTAGGTCATGAAAGTGTTCCCTATCAACCTATTAAAAATTTTAATTATCCAAAAAATGAACATAAAAATGAATTGGTGTCAATTTTTATATTTTATTCATCAAGGAAATGTCATATTCTATGATTCAAAAAATTCAATGAAACCTTATTCCCATGTGATAAATATAAAAATATTATCAAAGATAATGTGAAAAACATGTTCTTGATCCTTACATTAATAACATTTTTGATCATATTTAAAGAGCTATATGAATTTATAAAAATGATCACCAGTTTGTGTAGAATCCATTAACCATCAATTAGTTGTATATTCCCAATTTTTTATAAAGATGGTATGGTAGTGATGATCACATAGAGGCTCCAATAAAATAAAAAATATATATTTGTGGTCTTTATTCAATTGATGATGAAAATATTCCATATATTCCTTATCACTTATATTTTATTTTATTTTTATGATATTATTTTTTATTTTCTTCAACAAAGGTACATGGAAATCATATTTATAAAAAACTTAGGATTGATGGAGACAACCACTAAAACTCTAAATAATATAATTACTATATATTTAATCATTTTGTTAATTACTAGGTCATGTAGTTTTTAAATGAGGCCATCACTTGATCAAATGATGATTTGAATTGTTATGTTTTGGGATACTCATATGATTGTCTCTGAAATAATATAATTATTTGAATTGGTATTATATTACTAGATATTTTTTATTATACTTATTTGTTATGGAATCTCAATTAACATCTCATATCAATAAAGAGTTGTAATTTATAAGAAGAAATAATTGATAAAAAACTACAGTGGACATAAGAATAGATTGACATAGACTCCATGATTCTTTAATCAAGTCAACTGGTGGTTATTCTATTTATTAGAATTCCTTGGGTATCACATTCATTCTGTTAAAAATGGAAAAATACTTTAGTTGATTATTTGTTCATTTATTAACAACTTCATGAATGGAATTATCCAATTTCACAGGAGTTTTCAGTGCTCATGTATTCTCATCAATATAATATACACATCCTATCTGGTTAAGTATTCCCAATTTATACTCATTAATATATAATGTTTTTTATATTTTTGTAGGGTCTTTTATTATAAAAAATATTTGGTTATTGAAATACCAAAATACAGTTAATTTTGAATAATCTTATTATCTCATAAAAGTATTTTGTTTTAGTGACCCTAGTACGAATTTGATTATATACGCAATGAAGGGGTCTAACGAAAAATGCAGATAGATGAGTATCATTATTTAAAAGAACAAAGAGATAAATTTGAATGTGAGTTAGATATTATTATTATATATTCAATCAAACCATTAATTTAATTATAAATTATTACTAAATTATGTATTAAATCATAAATACAATTGTGTATATATAATTTTAAACAGTGGGGTAACTATAAGTGAATTGTCCTAGTCTACTAATTAGACCCATTATTTCTAGATTGGAACTAAAATTTTCTATTTATTCACTATACTTAATGATAAATAATTTTAATATTTCATATCGGTTTATACACTCAATGTATACATTGTTTTATTATCATATATATTTTTATTATTAGTGTCCTAGGATAAGTAGGGAGGTAGGCGAGTATGTCTCTTATTGCATCACTTGTCAATAAATAAAGGCTATGCATCATAATATGACATGTATTCATTATCCATTACCTATTTTTATATAATTGTGAGATGAAATGTCCATGGAACTTGTGATTGTAATAAATAAAACCCCATATAGAATAAATATTATATTGTATATTATTCATAGGATGACTAAATCATCTGATTTTTTTCACATCATGAAATTATTAATAGTAGAGGATCTCAAGATGTTATATATGCAAGAGGTTGTTATGTCCCTTGGGATACATTTTTTATATTTTTTTACTATGACCCACACTTTACATCTCAGTATTAGAATATAATTTTTAAGGATATTGAATATTCCAAAAACATTACTACATTATATTATTATAATAATGATGGAAAAACATTGAATGAGATATTTAAATTTTAAAAAATATTCTCTATTTTTTTGGACCTAATTTGATCATTATAGAATAATTTAAATTTCTTTGAGTTCTCATATAATAACATTTATGAATTTTTAATCAATATGACTCCTTTAAAATCAATTTATAATTTACTATATCAGTGTAATTTATGATAGAGTAAAGTGGATGAGAATTTCTTAGTATGACTGGGCATTGAGTAAGAGATGGTCTATAATATTTAACATATCTAAATTTTTTTTGTGATGGTTTAAATTTACCAATAATATTATATGGAAAAATCTCAATGAGTAATGAAATTTATAGTGATCGTCTATTTCTCAAGGAGTCACCTTGATTATGTATTTTTTATATGAATTATGTAAGGGTCAAGAAACATGTTTTTTTTAAATATTTCATCATTACAGGTTGTAAAAAGTTATTTGAAAATGTTTATTCTAGATTAGAACTCTATTAAAAATTGATAAACTCGTAAATCCTTATAATGCACATTAGTTTTGTTTCCCTAGAACAAGCCTAGATCATGAATATCATGTGACTAAGTAATATTACATCACTATTATATGGGATGATCCATTAATCCATGGAATATATTTTTCTATAAGATCATGTTGTCCCATTATTATTTTATTTTATTTTGTTATTATACTTGTTTGTTTTAAATCATATTTTAGGTTCTGTAAATGATTTGATAAGATACAGTTAAACAAGTTATGGAAAACCCTAAAAGTTTTTCGTATAATTTTTTTGAGAAAATAAATATTTGGATTATAATTTTCTAAAAAAATATCTTTATGAAATTACATTTAATTAGGAATTCACAGAATAATTGGGGGAGTCATACTTAGTTTATACTGACTCCCAAAATACACGTTGAATAATATTTATAGATATTGATTTAAATTGAATGAAGTAGGTAAGGGAATCCTTTTATTTAATGGAAAGAATTATAATAATACTTAGAGCTACAAAAAGGTGACTTGAGATGGAAGATCTTGTGTCACGTAGAGATAGAGTTATTTTATATGATATTTTTTTTCTATTTGTTTCAATATATCTATTGTTATTAAAAATTACATCTATTTTTATTAATTAATAATTATTATTTTAGTTATTGAAAATGGGTTTTTTTCATGGAATGTATCATGTTTTCGAATTATTTTTTATGATTTCAAAATATATTATTATTATATTTTTTCTATATTTTGTGGTGTGGTATTGGTGGTATGTTATGTTCATTTTGGTTTTCATAAAAACTATCAATTATATTTTTTAATATGATGATTCCATTATATAGGGTCATAATTATTGATATCTTATAGAGGTAAAATTATAGTATTTTTTTAACATTATTTAATCATTACTAACATATTTTTTTATTACATTAAAATTTGTGTGCTCCTATGTTGATCAAGAATATGTTTTTAGAATTTCAGCATGTTGGTTTAGGTAATAAGATAGAATATCTATGTTAATTTGTGATAATGTTTCACTCAACTAATGTTAGAAGAGTCATATATGAACATTCATATTTAACAAACCATACATGTAGTAAACATAATTCCATCGAGGTTTTATGTATTAGATATAATTCTATTGACACTTATGTATATGTTTATCTGTTACAAACTTAATAGAGTTTAATTATATACAAATATATCACTGTATATAATTATACATATTTTTTTTTATCATTTTTCATGTGAAAAAAAATTATTAAAATAAAAAAAATAGCCAATAAAATTATTAATTTATTTCCTAATAAATTATAATGATTTAAAGACTTTTCTTATGATGAGTTTCTAATATGATAGTTTATAAGAAGACTCAATCCTGTAAAACTTTGTTGGTGTATACATTAATAATTTGGTATTGTATATATGGTATTGTATCCAGATGGTCAAATAGTTTATTATTCTTGTTAAAGAAGATACATACATTGAATTCCTGTTACTTTTTAAAGATAAAATGAACACATTTTTTTATTTGTAAAATACATTATTCCACTTATAGTATTACTATATTTCAGTCACAAAACATTTCTTGGTATCAAAGGTAAATTGAAACATAATAAAGTGATGATCTTAGATGCTCAGTAAGGGTATGAATTCAATATAATCCATCATGAATAAATAAGCATAATCAATATATAAAGGAAAAAACTGAAAAACATTCCATTTAATTTGTAAATTGAGCATAATGTGGTAGAAATAAATGATGATCAAATAGAGACATATAAATAATTACAGAAAATTGAATATTTTCATTGGATATTATATATAATAGAATAATAATATAGATGTAACATATCTCATAATGAGTTAATTAAAAATTCCAGACATCTACAACTATTATGTCCTTATTTATTAAAATTTAATTATATTGCTATAAATCTATCTAATCTAGCCAACTGATTTTCCCAGGAGGCTTGTTGATACACTAAGTGGATATATATAATCTAGAACCACCCATAACATATTAATTCCAATTAATTCCTCATATTAAAGGGTTGAAACATAATCATCTAAAAATGTGTTGTTAAAATCAAATATAAGAAATGATAGTAATTACCCTAACCAAATAAATATAATCATAATATTAAAAAAGTAATACAGTGAGTGGTAATAAAATTATACATCCTTAGTCAAACTATTCATAACCTTTCAAAATAACGACTAAGTAGGATCTCACTAATACATGTCCCTATTAGATAATCACTATAAAAAATTGTTTATCTAATCTATTAATATAGGTACAAAAAACATGCAATTATTTTTTTTAAGAAAGTAATATTTTATCTTTAAAAATATTTTTAAAAAAGCATACAATTTATTTATTGAAAAATATCCTTTAAAAACTATAAAATAATATTTAAAACATCTAGTTTTCATGAAACAAGAAAATTATGTTCATATTTTACATATTAAAAAAAATCCTTTCACATTTTTTTATAAATGTCAAATGATCATTATTTTGAAAATGAAATAAAGATTCATTTAAATTTATTAAATTTCAAAAGGTGTAGAAAGTACATAATAAATAATTTTTTAAAGTTAAATAATTAATATCTGTTTGAAATCACAGATTTAGATTAAATGTGATTTTTGACAAAATATAAAAATAATCTTAAATTATCTTTAAAACATTTCCCGATCATTTTAGGTTCTAATGACTAAAAATGGTACTATTTTGTGAAAAAAAGTTAAGAGTAAAAAAATGATAAAAAATATATAAATTTAATGTTATAAATATAAAAAAACCACAATGGGTTCTTAAACAAAAATAATCCTCAATAATGATTATATTGATAAATAATCTCTAATTCCTTTTGTAACTTATGAATCTTAATCCCATAAAATAAAATAATAATTAATCTAAACATAAAATATCCTGAATATAATGTGATTAATGAAATAACATATCAAATGGGAAACAGATACACCCCACAATGGAATAATTTTTGAATATAGCGTAAACTCATGAATGTGGAAGTGAGGGGAGAAAGACGTGACATTTGGTTAATATCCTTTATATGTGTTTAAGCCTCCCATATAATAAATATTTTTTTAGTATAAATATATTATATAATATTAATAATATATCACATATAATATATATTAAAATTACAGTCATTAATCACCTTTTTAATAACAATTCACTATTATAATCTTTTTTTCCTGCTATTATTGTTTTGTTTTTCAGGTATGTTTTAGATCATTAATTTTAGCCTTATTAATATACCACAATTAAATAATATTAGAAAATATATAAACCATATTAAAATCATATATATTCATAATAGATGTTTTTAATATTATCTAATAATTTTAAAAGTAGATATTTTTTTTATGTCATTAATAGTTACAAAATGCTGTACATTTGAATGAACATTGTTTTCATTTTTTTGATCGATGAATAAAATAGAAAATAAATATTAATTAATATTTCAATAATGATTATATTATAGAATTAAATTATATTAATAATTTACACAATTATTACCAAATGTATTGAAATTAAATGAAAACCATTTCACAATGAAATTTGGAGGTTATAGTCAATACATAAACAGGAGCACCTTTGGTTTTTTTCCAATGGATTGGAAGGTAAGTCTATATATGTGATATTATATTTTCATTAGTATGATTAAATAAAAAATTTAACACATATTTTCAAAATTATTCTTACTATTATTAATATGATGCATAAGATAAAAACTAAAAACTACATTTAGTGAGTTAGTATTTCATCAAACACATGTGTGACATTTCCATATGACACACAGAATAAGAATTATGAATCTGTATATGTGAATATAATTAAATAAGTTTGATAATTTCATAAATATAAAATAACTATGAAAAATCCATCATTATATACATCCTTGAATGGTGGTGATAGAAAATTAATTACATTGGTCTATGAGGTGGTAGTCGATCGTACACATGATAGATGATTCTTTCCCACTTGGTGGAATATGAGGTGGATAAATGTTAATCTATAAACATAATTACATATAAGTATATAATATATACATATATTATTATATTATCATTTTCTAAAACTTTTTTAATATGTTGGACGAATAAATAACATAAATACTCAATTTTATGTATTTTACCTCTTCTTCAGAGAGATTGATTAGGTTAATACATAATTCCACCTTAGGAGAGATTTATAATAATTATAAGGACACAAGGATGTGGGATGGTAATTAAGGAAGTAATTTTATCTGGTAATTTTCTATCCAAAGGGTTATATAAGGGTTAATAGGGGAGGAGTGGGGTGGCCATTTAAAAGTGGGGGAGAGCACACACATGGAATTTTTAAAAATGAAACGTTATACCCACATTTTCTCAAGAGAAAAGACTCAAAAATTGAAAAATTATGAAACGATATTGGTTATATGGTTGATATATGTACATAAAATGGGTTTTGGACATATTTTTTGGTCATTTAAATGGTTATATTTTTTGTTGAACCCAAGTGTAAACCATTTTTTACCTTAACTATTGTAATTTATTTTTACTATTATCAAGATTCATTTTCAACAATTTTTTTGGACATATTAAATAATATAAATTATAAATATTATAAATATTTCATCCATATTTATGTATTAATTTCGTATAAATATCATAATTCAATTTAAAATTATACCATATACGAGATGAAAGAGTAGTTTTTCAAAGCGAACATTTTCCTATGTACATGATATTTAAATAAAACAATTATTTATTAAATTGATTAAAGTGACTTAAATTAGTCATAATATTATAAAATTAAACTTATATAACTTAAAAAATAATTTTAAATGCATTTTATGTTTATAAAAAATTGTAATAAAATGTAGTTTTCAATAAAAATTAGTATTTTTCACTATTCACCATGAAAATAATCTTTTCGTAAATTTCTCAATAATTCATCCAAGGAAAATTCTTACGTATAGATTTAAAAATTAACATTATTTTTTTAGAAAACATTCCAGAATGTTGAAGAAATAAATTTTAAATTATGTGTGAAAATTTCATGTAGATCACCTTTTAGAAAACAAAGATTTTCAGTAGACAAATATTTTTCATTATAATGGTTCTTCTTTTGTTTTTATTAAGTATAAAACAGTTGACGTTATTTTATTAATTAGAAAACAATAAAATTTTCTTAATTTTGATTTTTCTAATAATACCCGTCAACAGAAGGTTATATTAGTCTTGTTTAAATAATAATATTTTAATAGACCATTACAATTTGTTTAAACCCAGTGTTTCATGCATCACAAGATATCTAATAAATTTAATTTAAATAAATATTTCATAATGTTTTAAGTTGTAATATTATATTCTATTCTTGGGGTTATATTTAAATCATTCAATCTAACATGATGATCCCCTTTTAAAATATTGAGATGTCACATTCTATCCCCTTAAATGAATTGTTCCCTAGAAATTTAATCCTGATCTCAAAAATCTAGTGATTAAATTATAAGAAATTATTACATGAAATCTGAAATTGTGATAATGGAAAATTAAAAATCATCTAGATGAGAGATATAAGAAATTATGAAGGTCATTTTTAATAATCACATAACTATGTTTTCATGTATGATAACAATGGTGGGATGTGATAATATGGACATGGATGAAAAGTGGTGTACCTAAAAAATGATAGAGGGTGATTGAGGTCACTGATCAAAACATATTGAATTATCAAGAGAAATATAAAAACAAAAAAGTGTAAATATATAATTTATTAAGGGGACAATTGAATTATCATAAATAAAGGTAATTAGATAAAATTTTTCTTTCAAGATCTTTTTCAGTGTGATGAGGAATTTCATTACCATTTGGACTAAAAATGTATAAAAATATAATTACATGATTTATTTCTATTATATATTCATTATATAATCCATTTTTTATGCCTATATAATTCCTCATTCATTTAACACTCTAATAATTAAATACAAAAATTTATAATTATACCGTTAGAACATTTAACAAATCATTAGATAAGTAATTCATGTCTCCTATCATTAGATATTTTCGAAAACCAAAATTTTTAGTAATAAATTATTGAATAACACACATTTCTCAAAAATATACATTCTATATATATTTAATCCTAAGATACATTCAAAATATGTCTTAAGAAATTCAATGTCGACATGTTTAGGTGGAAGGTATTTAAAAGAACATTATTTTCTCAACAAAAAGTAGTATATCTCTGAATGTCACCCTCCAAATGTTTGAATACCTTGATGACCATAAAAAATTAACGAAAATAAGAATGCATATAAAATTAAAATCTCATATTGTAAAATTTATTCCATAATTAAATACCAATATTAAAAACTAAGAAATATGAAATAAACTAGAACAACCGCTAACAAATATCATGGTTCCCAACACTATACCATAAAAATTTCAATATGATACCATCATCAAGAAAAAATTAAGGGTTATACTCTAATATGTATTTTCTTTCTAAGAACATCAACTTGTCATTAAATTCCATTCCATTGACACCAGTACCAATCCATGTATTCTCTCAAATACTATAAGAAACAGTACTACAGAATAATTCAGAAACGATTCATGATTATTATTACCATAACATCACTAATATAATACATATATAACATAACTCTTGAATCTAAACCGAATTACATCAATTATTCCTCTTCATCGATATAACAACATAATATTGATCATGATCTCATATATTATTTTAAAGAATATTTCTTTGATTATTGATGAATTACTGTTTATAGTTCCTATATCCTAATATTTTACGAATTTAACCTTGTAAATTTTCTTCTCACCCTTGATATTTGGAGTATGGTTTCCTTTCTCTCCACACTTGTAGAAAACTATCATTCCCTTCAAGCATGTACCAAGGTTTTTCTTTCATCCATTATCACATGTGAGAAAACCATTCATCACCTAATTACCCTTATAATTTTTTCTCAACCATCATCTTCTTATATTTTCTAACTTCAAATCTGTAATACAAAGAGAATTATTTTTCTATTTGGATAACTCATTTTATTATTTCCCAATATGATGTTAATATTTCTGAGACTAGTTGCCATATAAAATATGGAATTTTTAATTTAAATATATGATCATTATTGATATTTGTATTACATTCATTAGTATATTTTCCATTCCATTCAAAAGGTTCCATTTTAAAACAATTTTTATAATTCCCTCATATTTTAGAAGAGAAATTTATGTCTTATAGGATATTCAACCCACAACAATGATAAACAAACCCCGATGATATATCTAACTACTGTAACATTGCTAAAAAATTATCATCTAAGAATATATTTAACTAATTTATGAAGAATATATATAATTTATAAAATAATTATAATATATTGAAAATTATATTGCATATATTCATTCAGTTTTTAACTATGATATTTTATTCTTTAAAAAAAGTTATTCAAATATTATTTTTATTCATTTTGATGAATAAATATTATAATTAATTTTTATAAAACATATATACCAAATTTCTGAAATAATATTCATTTTTATATAATAATATCAAATTTTCTTATGAGGGAAATTTTTGGTTTTTGGGAAAATATTGAATTTTCGGTTAATTTGGAAAAATATTGACTTTTGGAAAATTTTATTTTGTTTTTTTAAAATATGAAAAATAAATGATAAATTATGTTTTAAATTTTATTAATATTATCATCAAAATTATTATTTTTATATTATATCGTATTTATTTATTTTTAACAATCTTCGTATTGAAATTAATATGTGTTTTTTGGGTTTAAAAATTAAATTTTTCAGAAAAATGTTTTAATGTTCATGGTGTTTCTATTTATTAATGAAAAAAAAATCCCATATTAGGAATTATTTAAATAAAAATAATATATTATATATAAATATTTATTATTTTATATTCAAAAAATGATAATAATTATGTAAATAGTTAATATCAAAATAGATTTTCTGGAAAAATACACTTCATGGAAACCCGGTTTTTCATCACATTTGCATGATTAATTTTAAATTATATATTTCTTGTAATAAGATATTAATTTTTTAAAATGTATTAAATATTTTTAATCAGATTAATTTATAGTTTATAATAATTGACCATATTTTTTAACATAATAAATTGTGAAAATAGTACAAATTAGGAACCACATCAAAAGAAAAATTAATTTACAAGGGGTTAAACTAAAATGATAATTGTTGAAGAGACCGTGAAACATGAATAAAATATATTATATTGAAATATTTAGATATTATTTTATAGGTACATATAATAATCAATTTTTACCATTTTTAATTTGAAAAAAATTTGTAATCATTTTTTTAAATAAAAGTAATATTTTTCTACTAACTGAATTTAATAAAATCCACCCCTTCTAAATTATTCTTATCACCTTGAAACCATTTTGGATAGTTAAATAAATTAAAAAATCAATTAATAACATATATACCTTCATCATATAATTATTTTCGGTTATAAATCCTTTATATTAATATATTAGATATAATCATAAATATATGGTTAGAGAAGCCGTAAAAGTACTAACTATCCATTTTTTGTTTTATTTCTTCTTCAACCTCCATTATATTATATAAAAATAAGATAATATAATTACAACAATGGATAATATATACCCAAAATTTATTATATTAATTTAATAGCTTAAATATATCTAATAATTATTCAAATTGGTCATAAATCCATCAATGGTGTGTATGGCGGACTACCGCCTCGCAAACCGATGTCACTCGATTTCCATTATCACCTCTAATGAATTGTTCTAATTATTGAAATAATGAATATATGTGATATTTCTAACTTATTTATACATATTTAGTAAATATATCACATATACATGTGTACTTTCCATTTAATGGGGGATACGATATCATCGCTCGTGTGTATGGCAGACTACCTTCTCACAAAGAGATGTACTTCATTTTTCACTAATGATAGACATTAGATTTATTTAAGATAAATTTCATTAATATATTTATCATTAATGAAATAAAAATGACATTAATCAAATATTTTCTATAAAAAATTATAATTTATGGTTTATTTGTACAGTGATAAATTATAATGTTATTCATGTATGTATGGAAAACTGCCTCCACAAAGAGATGTGATTCCTTTTTCATCACAAAAAAACAATAATGATAAATATATGAATATTTTAAAAATAGTCTGGTAATTATGATATTTTTATAATTATATATTATATTATAATACACACCTTCTCCCCAAAATATTCATCAAATTATTGAAATGCTACTCATGCGTACGTATGACCTACTATCGGTATGATCCTCATGTAGTCTATTTTTCATAATGATTTTCTATTATAGGATTTACAAGTAATAATTATGAATAAATATAATTAATATTCTATGATTTTTATTTTTATATGTTGAAAATAATGACCTATTTGACCAAGGTCAATACACTGAATCCATTTTTGAAATAATGAACTGAACATCCTCATAACACCTGATGTGGACATAATTGATTAAGTATTCAAAAATGATATTATTTAGAAATAAAATTAATGAATTAAGTATAAATTATTAAAAAGGAAAAAATTTCTTATTAAATGAAATAATTGGTCTATTATTATATTATAGTTGTTAAATGATGCACAAGGAATGTCTCAGCTTGAGGTGAGTTTTTTCAAGACTCACTTTTTATTTCTATGAGACATATTCCATATTCAACAATTTTCTATTGTTTTGTGCATATACTAGAAATTATAAATTTATTATAATGAATACATCATGCATCATGGTATTTTATATTTAAATATTATTTATATCAACATTGGGTATTTGAATTGGATATTTCCAAGTGGTAAATAATTTCATAACTCAATTTTTTCATTGGGTTACGTTACTTATCCTTTACCTTAAATATTCTTATATTATGTCTGAAAAAAATTTAATATATTATGTTTCATTTCCACATGTTATAATTGGATTCAATGTTGAGGCACATGACCAATTTATTCTATAACTCTCACTTCCATGTTATTATCATTGTAAGGGACTTCATCTCAATTTTCCTTCATTGAGGCATATTTTTATTTCATTCACTTATATTATTTTATGTTGTGTATATATAGCCATGTAGACATGTTATATTATTTCATTATCTATGATAATGATACTTAATTGTTTATATATTTTCAATATTTTATGGGGCTTATGATTAAAATATTTCCAATGTTGTGAAGAATATTCTTTTAAAATCATTTTTCTAAAATCCCATTGAATATCTATTCAAATTGAATGTATGTTTTATCAAATATGGAATGAATGAAATTTCCCTCAATCATGAAACCTCAATTAAATAAATTTTCATTTATATGTTTTCAATTTTTTTAATATTCATTAATATGTGTGTTTTTTTTTATTTTAATAAGTTTCTTTTAATATTAATTTTTCTTAAAAAATATGACTTCCTTTTTCTCTTACACTGCAAATAATTTTTCATTCAAAATCAATGTTATCTAAAAAATATGAAAATTTATTTATATATTTTATAAATTCATTTTTACATATATTTGTAATTTCATAAAAATAATAAGGAATAATCATGTAGTGTTCCAAAAATTTACAATTTAACTTATACAAAAATTGTGAAAGAAATATTTATTTCAACATGCATCAGATGAACAGAATTTACCTCTATCATGACCACTATTTTAATTTAATCATCCTTCAAAAGTATCAATGGTTATTTCAAAATTATTTTTTAAAATATTGTATGCTTTCTTTGTTCCTAATATTTATTTATAAAGTGAACAATTGATCTTCCACAATAATGATTTTTAATGATCTTATAAATGTATTTTCAATTTTTGAATGTAAACAAAACTTATTGTTACATCTTTTAAAATGGAGATTTTTTAATGATACTAGCCTCATTCATTATGAATATGTATTATTATTCTTTGAAGATATTTTTATAGAATTTGAGGTTTTTATATGTTTTAATCTTGTTTCAAATATATTTTTGTGGAACCCATTTCCTTTATATGGGTTAATAATATTTCAAATATATTTCTCTATATCATGATTTTTTTCACAGGTATGATGATGTTTCAAATAGTTATTTATGTCAACCATTAAAATTTTATGGGTTAACCATGTTTTAAAGATATTTATATATAACCCATTTTATTTCCACTTGTGAATATTTTTCTAATGATATTTTAATAGATATCATTTTCCATTGATTATTCATGTTTTGAAAGTAATAATTATTATTTATCTAACACCCCATGGTTTTGTGATTTTGTTTCAAAATAATTTATTATTTTTGATATTTATCATTACTAATAATGATTAATATATATTTATTTATATAAATCAGGGGGTTTAGATTGAATTATACACAACAATGATTTTCTCTGATAGCATGCTTGACACATGACACCATGCATTATCAGTCCATGAAATAATATTATTATAACCTAGATGTTAGGTAGGAGTGTGTGAATAAAATTAACTACATTATGAAATATATATATAACATTCCAAATCTATATAAATGTACTTATAATTTCATAATATTTAATAAATAGATAATTATCAATTAAATTATGTATATTAAAAATATGCTTTCATCAAAAATTATTTTTATTATTTTTTGGGATATAATATTATAACAAATTTATAAATATTTTAGAAATAAATATTTGATAAAAATAATTAATGTATTGATATTTTGAAATAATCATATCGAAAATAACATATGATGAATTATTTTGATTTTTTTGGAAAATATGTTTTAGTGAGGAGTGAAAAATGTTTTTTTGTAAAATTATAATTTATTTTAAATAAAATTAGTTATTTAAATAATTTTTTTTAAAACTAAAATATTTAATTTTTATAAATATTTAACTCACTTAATTAATTCTAAATAAACATTATATTTCATTTTAATTTATTCTCATTTTTAGGTTTTAAAAGAATTTTTTCATAACAATTCTTAAAATGTGCATAATTTTTCATTCATTTTAATTAATTAAAATAATACCTAATGAGTAATGATTTAAATAACTTTTGCAAATAAATATCAATTTATTTTAATTTATATTAATACAATGATTATTATTATACATAAAGTTAATATGAAATAATCCTCTACTTGAATAAAATAAACCTCCCAAAAAACAACTTTTTCGTTGCGTCTACAACATTTGATTTCACTATAATTTTTTAAAATTTTTCGAAAAATATTTTATAAAATAAAATTATTATATTGAATCATTATACTGAAGTAATCCTATTTTAAATTTGTTGGCCTTTTTTTAAAAAGTTTCTTCTTTTGTGAATAGTGATAATTACTGATTTTTAATTTTAAAAAATATTTTAATTTCTATAATTATTAAATATAATTTATATTTTAATTTATTTATAATTCAATATTACTCCAACTGTATATATACTTATTTAATTTAGGTTATTTTAATTAATTTCACATTGACATTTGATTTTAAAAAATTGTAAACTTTCTAACATTTTCTTTTTCAAAACATATTTTCTCTTCACATCTCTATGATTACATTTAAATTACATTTTAACACATATTTGTATTAAATTTAGGAAAATATATTAGATGTATGGAACCAGTATAATTTAAATTATATATAAACATGAACATTATTTTTTACCAAAATAAATAGTAAAAATAATAAAAATTATTCCATATAGTGAAGTTAAAAATGGGATTACCAAGTGATAAGCATAAAATATAAGGGTTAAAAACACAAAACAATTCCAAAAAACATTTTCCAGTCATATTTCAACTTTATATCTTATTTTATTTATAATTTTCCATTATTCAATAATTTTTAAATAGAAATACTACAACGGTGGACTTCTTTGATTTTGTAAATTACATTTCTACGACACACCTCACTTATAAAGGGCCACCACATCTCCTATTATAAAAAAAATTAAAAAACCAATATTTCCTAACATAAATTCCTAAATAACATAAAAAAATTATTTATATCATTTGAGAATCCTTTTTTTTGAGATAAAATTATCCTAGGATGGATTTTGGTTCAAACCAAAGGGGGATAAAATAAGAAGACATAACATTCACCAATATGCATTTTTGGATTTCGTTATTTATCCTCCTATTTCAATTAATTTTATACAATTGTGAGATAACATAATTACTATAATTCAAATTGTAATATATTTTTTTTTTAAGTTATTAATGTACAACCATCTTCACATCCATCAAATGGGTTACGAAATCATTATCCGTGGGTTTGGTGAACTACAACCTCATGAACTTATTTGAGTTGTTTTTCAGTTACCATAAATCATGGTTGGAAATAATGATGCCTTTATTATTTAAATATGATATTTATAATATTATTATTCATATTTAATAATTCTATCAGATATACCATTACAGTGACCATTTTGTGGGAATTTGATAACGTTGATCATGTGTACAAAGTACTACCTTTAATCGAAGAGACATAATTTGTTCACATTTTATACGAAAGTAAAAAGAGATGGGTTTAATTAATGTATATTATATATATTACTTAAAAATTATTCTATAATTATAATATATCATTTACCATTCTTTTTTTCAATCTGATATGAAGACGGAAATAACTTTCATGCATGCGTACAACCAACCATTTTCCATGTACGACATATTTTATTTATTATCACTAATTATTATGAAATAGTATAGATAATTATATACAAAATATACAACATATCTATATCACATTTAAAAATATTGATGTTATGAAACTATGAATGACATAATAGGGCCAAAAATAACAATTCCAAACAGACATGAAAGTAAAAGTAGTTATTTACCATAACATGACATTAGAAAAGAATTCTTAATAAACTAGTAATAAACTTTTATATGAAAAAAATATGGTCTGATCTATATGAATACGATTGCATAATATATTCCCATTAAATCATATATTTATTGTCCATGAATTATTAATGTGTATAATGAAATTCAATAACATAAGGTTATGGTTTTTACATCTCACTTTTATTTTCAATTAGAGAAATTTCATATTAATAATGTCTTTATTTTATATATTCCAATGAGCCTATACCCAAGTGGTAGAGGCTCCTTCTAAGCATCCAAAAGACCCATGATCAAATTCGGGCATGAACTAATTTTCGGGTAATATTGCAGGTCACTATAGCAATACTGTAGCAGTGGAAGAGAAGTAGTAGTGGCATCACTGTAGCAGTGGAGGAACTATTGCATGATACCATAGCGGTCGCTGGTATTGTAGCAGACAATCTAGCAGCATGGGTACTATAGCAGTACTGTTCACCGAGGGGTCCTTTCGGCCAAAAAATGGGCTTTCATGCCTTGTATTCGGGCCACTTGGCCTTGGGCCTTAGGGATATCTAATGGGTCTCCCTCTACCCAGACATTAAGAGGTCTTTGCTTTAATAATAAATTGAGGCTTCGGCCCCAACCTTTTAAAAAAATGTCTTTATTTTATATGGTGTGTATAATTCCTAGTAATGTATTTTATGAATATTGAAATGAAAATTTTGGTAATTTATAAATCCATTTTATGATCCCTTGTTTATGGGGTTTACGATTTCAATGACAGTAATGTGGTAATGGATTTTTACTCAATTTTCCATCTTTGTGAGAGATGTTTTGTTTTGAAGCTATATTTTTTACGAGGTTTATATATAAGACCTTTAACATGTAAAATATGAATTAATTTATCTTCATGATAATTTATATTTCATTTTTTTTATTCCTTTATCGGTTTTGAAATTCAATGTTATGAAAGTCATAATTCTTTTATTAACAAGCACATTATGTGTTGAGAAGCTTTATGATTATATTTTAGATGATTGAATATTGTTATCATTATCTTATGAAAATAATGATTTTTCCAATTATTTCTTAATTCAAGATACATTCAATTAACAATACTATTTTCTTCTCTTCTGTAGTAAAAACAATTGAAAAAATGTTTTCAAGAAAATTTGATCGTAGTTATCTTCGATCTGGAATATATTTGCATCCAAAACCATGTTTTATAAAATTAATTTTCAATTTTTTTCTTATTATCCTTTGTTATTTAAAAGAAAAGTTTACCCATGTTTTACTTTAAAATATTATTTTAATGGAATCTTCATGTATTTTTCCAAACAATGTATTGTTAACATTTACTAAAAAATCAGCAGAAACATTGTTTTATCAAGTACGACATGAACATACTTTTTCGACATCATAATAGATCATTTTTATGAATTCTCCTTCATAATGTATAAATACTATTATCATATAAACAATTTCAAAAAAATTATGAACTAAATTTTATTTTCAAATCATACAAGATATGTTCCATAATAATTTTTTTAAATTATTCTTATATATTCCTTAATATTTTTCTCCAAATATTTACAAAGGAAGATGATTTTTAAAATAATGTAGTTTGAAAATAAAATTAATAAAATTGAAAGATTAATTTCAATGAAAATTATTTCCAAAATGATTTATGAATTTTTAGTTTTAAAAAGTGATTTCATTGAAAATATATCTTCCATAAAATATGTTCCATGTGATCATTCAAAATAAATATGTTTGTATGATGACATCCATTGAAATTAAATATGATTTACTAGGGATGTGATCCCATGATACCATTCTAATTATATCCCTAGATGGTTTATCATAATAACGTACTGATGTTTACAAAACTAGTTTCTCTTAAATTGGTTTTACCTTGAAAAATGATCATGAACCCACTTATTTTCATTTTTTATGATATGAAAAAACGAATAAATTATTATTAAATTTGCCTCTTTTGAAAATGGGTATGAAATAATGAAATTTTAATGAACCCAATTTAATTTCCAGCGTTATGATATTATGAATGTTCTATGATCTTATGGAACTCATAAATAATGATTTCTTTATTAGATGGATTAGAAATATATCTTCCTAACGTGAATTGGGTATATATTTTTATCTCATCAGATAAATCAGACTAGAATGTGTATTTAACTCTATATAGTAAGGGACTTTGTCTGATATGATGGCATCGATAGTGAATAATGAATACTATTATTGATATAGAGTGATTAAATTACACTATAATGTCCTTGGAAGTGATCCATGAGTACTAGGAAAATAATTTTCTATGATTTTGTACATGTGAAAAATTTATGTATTATTCCAATACTACGCTCTCATCGATCATATTCTTTGATTCCATTATTATTCCTGTGTTTTGAACTACGAATATTAATTACATGAATGAGTATTATGAACTATGATATGATGGTTATAGTTTTTAATTAATATTCTCATGTCTTCACACCCTTATGATCATGTTATGTTTACACATCTTCCCTGTTTACCCATACTAAACATTTGAGCTCACCCTTTCATATGTTTTCTTTCCCCATGTTTTGAAAAATTAATTTAAGTAGGATATTATTATTATTGCTAAAGGGGAATATTATAATTTGATACATTTAATACTTTCTATAAATTAAGAAAATGGTGTTCCATGATTCCAAAGTCACTATAACTATTATAGTCCTTATGTTATTTTTTGTGTAATGTATTGAATATTCAATAATGTTTTAATATCCATGTATCAAAATTTGGGTTTATTATTGTTTGTATCATAGGATATTTTTAGTTAACCACCATAAACTTGGATTATAAAAGTATATTAACATACCTAGGGATATCTATATGGATTTTTCTTGGGATGTATCTAGGTTAATGTCTAAGGATGATAACAGTATATGAAAACGTCCTTAAATGATGTTAAAGGACATACAATTTTGTTTAAAAAAAGATATCCCTATATGGATAAAAAAATTTAATATGGATCTATTACCAATGTATCCAGGGGTAATAAGTATTAAAATGGGGAATTGAGGTGGACCCAATCATCACCTAGTTTTTGAAATTGGTCTTTTCTTCCCGCTGGGTTTGACAATCTTGAATGATTTGCTTCAGAAATTGGAAAACCAATTATGAACCATCATGAAAGATTTAACTAGATGTTGACTATGAATGAACTAGAATAAACATTTGGTTTCATTTATTAAAAATATGTTTTCATTATTTAGATATCCTATATGTTTTTATTTGGTGAATATGTTGTTTTTTTATTTCATTAGTGTTCCCCACACTTTGATTTTTGGTTTTTGTCATGACCTGCCTTCATCAACATGAGGGAAGGGACATAAAAATGAAATTACCTTCATTCTCCATGATTAACGAGACATAATGACACCCACCCCAGAGTCCATCCATCAATAGGTCATGACGTGGTGACTTGCACCAATGGTATATAATCTCAAAAAATGGTAGGCATTAATCTTTTTAATGATGACAAGATCGGGATATTAGATTGTAAAAATTCCAAACAACACAAATTTATTATATAATGGTAATAAAAAATCCTACTCATGCCTGATTTAAACATAAGCTTCCATGAAGTTAGAACAAAAACTCCAAACTAAGGTACTATTTTAAAATACAAAGCTACAACATAAGAACTATACCAATGCTCAAGCTTGTAAATTCCATCAAAATCCTCAATGTCCTCCTAGAAACCATAAAATAGTTCCACTAATGTAAGGTGAGTGTAAATGTATACCCAGAAGGAAAACAAATCTGACCCATTCACAAGTGGGAGAATAAAACTAATTACCTTGGTATAATTGAATAAAACAACAAGAGTAGACAAGGAATTCTAACCAGGCTAGCCTCACCAAGTTAGACTCCCCAAATAACGCATGTAACATCGTTGATTTGGGTACCCCACACCATGTTTCCCACAAGTTAAATACTCATTTATAATGTCTAACTTCTTGATACAACTGACCTTCCCCAAATACAGTCCTACTACCACAATATCATCCACACACCTAGGCCCCAAACCACACATATCCCGCTTATAGACACCTGGGTCACAACAACCACACCTTTCACCCAAAAACACATGGGTTTCATCGTGAAGACACATGGGAAACAAAATTGTCCCACATACACTTGGTCCCCCCCATATATAACACAATAATACTAAAGGATCTTGGCCTATAGTAAACCTCAAGACATTACATCCTTCCTGGATATGCTCAAGTGGTAAGAACATGAAATATAAAGTAAGCATTAAAGTTAGTGACCATCAATCCATCATCCCACTAGGATGTTGTGAAATACACCCTCCCCCTGAAATGGGGGTGTTTGAAACATGGTTCTCAACAAGGGTAAAGAGAATATTGAAAATCACAAAGAACTAATATTTATACATATTGGGAAATAAGAACTCATCCTAACCTATGGGTTTCAAAAAAACAACTATCCCACACAAACAACCTTTACTACTAATCCTATATGCGCATAACCTTGAATAACTATCACTCTCATATGTATAAAGATTCCACTTCCAATCCATTTAACCAATATTCATTCTCCATTTAATAATTTATTCATTTATTTATTCCATACCTACATGGGAAACTAACAATCACCACATTTTATGCTATTTTAGGAAGGATATAGTCAACTAAACACTACGAATGAAAACATGTATGTTCATACCATGGTAAGGAAATCCATATATAAAACCATACATAAAACAAACAGGGACCAAAAAACCTAAAGTCACACTTCACACCACCTTTATCATATATACATGTTCAACCACTTCCAGCTATCATTCGTCAATGTTATCCCAAACAATCATCCTATCACAAATAGACCCAACATCCCCGCTGCACAATAACACCACACCCACCACACCCATAATCATGATGTCATGAAACAACCCTTTCTTGCAACAGCGCTTCCCAACCACTTCCAAGAATAAATCCCACAACACAACAAGGCCATCCAATTCACAATCAAGTAATCTCTAAACCTTATATTCAATCATACCTCGTGTACCACCCCATACACAAATCCCATATGAAAGCACCACCATACTACAACCCCACTTCACAAACATACCATTCCCACTTCACAATAACAACCCCTCTAGTTACCCCTAGTACACACAATTTTTCTAGCCACAATAGCACCACACAGTCCACACAAGGATCAAACCCAATAAAACACATCACACAATGACACCCTCAATAGTTCATATTCAGATTTTTCAAATAGGGTTTATTAAATTTCATATTATATAAGAGGGGTGATCACAGAACTTGTTTGATCCTTGGGTATCAATTTACTTAATGATGTATACACGATTAAGAATATTTCATGTTACATACATTTATCAAATAATCAGAAAAGAATAAAAACACCACTAGTGTGCAAGCAAAGACAACCAATGGACAATAATTTAAGAAGCCATTATATCCACAATAGATCACATACTCAAAAAATTTAATGACTAAAAAAACAACATAGCATCAGCATCTCCCTCATCCCACATTTTATACTTCTCAATATCTTTTTGAAATTATTATTCAGACATTTTCACAATGAACCATTACTATAACCACCCCGCATGATATATAGATAAAGAAAGTTAGAAGAATACCTACATGAAACAAGATTTGACCAAAATACCTCCTGCAGCCAAAAAAGGGGGTCATGTGAGCAATTACTAACTCCAAAAAAGCTAAGTTATATGGGGTTTTACTATAGGCTCTCCACTCGTATAGAGAGAAAGTCTTTAGGCACCCTAAGGGGAACAAAAAATTGAATATAATAAGATATATCAGCTAAAAATGGAGTGATCCTAAAAATCAGGGAGATAATTTCAAAGTGAATTAAAATAGGATGGTGGTTTGACCTCAGGGTTTGACCATATCATATGGCAGTTTTAAGTGTCTCCACACATTAATAATTAATATAGATTTAATAATTCTTTTGAAAATAGAAGATAAAGAATTAAAATGGATAATAGTTAATAGGTTTCTTATTTAAATATAAAATATGTAACATGGGAAGGAATGGGAAAACATATGGAAACTATAAATTTGGAAAAAGATCAGAAACCATTTAGTATTCAACCATTTCACATTGACACCGCCATGGTGACACTATTAATAAACCAACATTATGGTTTTACAATTTTAGTGTGCAATGATTTTATTGTGGCACCATCATGGTGCCACCATTATGGTGCAACTATCTTGGTCTACCACCATTTTGGCACCACTGTCTCGATGTTACATTGTGACAGTGCCATTTTTTTTGAAACCATTTAGTGAAACATTATTTTTGGAAAAACCCAAAAACAACACTCTATAACCCCAAGAACAGAACAACCACCATATTTTTCATAATGGAATGCACTAGATAAATCTAGTTCATTACATTAGATACCTGTCAAACTATTCATATCCTCAATAATTCAGAACAATCTAAAAGAAAGAGGGGTCTGAATAACCACCCCATAAGATACGTCTTCGGGATAGACCACCATGCTTTGTTTCATAATTTTAGTGAAAACATCGGCCTCCATGATCACCTCATTGATTTCTACTGCCCCAAACAACCACAAAAACACCAAAGGTTTCACTATCTAGACACATGGATTAGGGAGACCATTCTTTCATGTCAGGATTCTATCTGATTTGGGATGCACTGACATGCACACACGAGTTCAATTGTATCAACACTAATGCATCGTGATATTGGCTCAGGTCCTCCCCTACCTAGTTTAGGACATCTCAGACCCATTAAGAGGACAATAAAACAAATCATCTCACAAAAAAATAGGTTAATCATTACATCATAATTAATTCACAAATAAAACTCAAGAGAAAATCATAGAACACATCTAGTTATTAGGCATGCATCTATTCCCCTCTCTCCCATATACCCTCCTCGAGGTTTGTATTCCACCTTAACACGTGAACAGAAGGAATGGTATATCCATGAACCACCTTATCCTCATGATCTGTAATTCGTATTATTTTCTCCACGAAGGATGCTTCGTCCTCTATATCCATCTCTCCCCATTTAATGACGTGGGATTTATCATGTAGATACTGATTGAGCTTAGATAGATTGAAGATGTCAAATATCCTCTCCAACCATGTTGCAACGCTAGTTGATATGATACCTCTATAACTAATCCCAATAAGTCGAATGGTCTGATGGTCCTCAGAGAAATATTTATCCCTCTACCAATCCTCCACCACCCATGTTAATGGGAAACCTTTTTGAATACATGGTCCTTAGCATCGAACTCCAAAATATTCCTCCTATGATGGTCATACAACATTTATCGGTCATGTGCATCCTCCATCAAATCATAGTCATGTTTCACATTCTCAACCATACTACGCACCATGTGTGGACTAAGAATAACATCATCCCCCACTTCGTTCTAGCATAATGGTGAACAACCCAGCCTCTTGTATAGAGATTCTAATATTATTATACCAATGGATGAGTGATATATTTTATTGAATGAAAAATATTACTAGGGAAAATGACTCACCAAATACCCACTAAATTATAGTACACATGCTTGTAACATGTCCTCCAATGTCTAGAAGGTCTTCTATATCTAACCATCCATCTAATGATGGAATGCATTGCTGAGTCATAACTAAGTTCCAAATTTATTCTATAATGCCCTCCAAACTCATGACGTAAAATGTGCATCCCAATCTGAGAAAATTTTTCTTGAAATTCACACAGTTGTACTACTTCATCCATATACCTCTGTGCTAAAGAATCAATTTTGCTCGACACCTTGATCACTATGAAGTGAGCTGATTTCTTCAACTTATCCTCAAATGCCAAAAGATAATCACATTCACTCCGAGTCCTGGGTAATCATATGGAGAAATAAATTGATATGTCTTCTTAAATCCACTCAGGAACTTATAAAGGATTTAATAGACAGCTGGGAACACGAAGCTCAGCCAACACCTGCTGACACACTATGACCCATTCCACAAACTCTACCACTACCCGCTTAACCCTAGGCTTCCAAAAATGCTTCTTCAAGCATCATAACATTTTATAAACAACTTCATGCACCGCCATGGGTGAGGTATGGAACTCTTGTTGAACTCCATAGTGTATTTCTACTGGGACAAATATCTCCCCATAATACAAAATTTGATTTTGACTGTCCTCTGACCATCCCTATGGAGAATCCCCTTGGATAGCGTGATCACATATCACTTCAGTATCTGAGTCTCCCCATTGAGACTACTTCACCTTCCCCCCTTAAGAATATTTCACTATCATCTAAAATAGATATCCTCTTCAAACATCCACCCTCTCATCCATATGAAAAGTGGAAAACTTCTCCATTGCCTTCCAAGTATCTATGGATTTATAAATACCTTCTTCTAAAACTTCTTAAATAAAGAATTTCCCACCACATTTCCATTTCCAGAGGTTTAATAGTTCTCGATGTCCTAGACCAAGATAAACTCCATCCACCTTTCCTTCTGTGTGTTCAGGTCTCTCTAAGGGAAGATATACCTAATGATCCTATGATCCATGTAGAACAAAATGTACTCCATGACGAGGTAATGTCTCCCAATCATCAGTGTGAATATGACCGTGGCATGCTCAAGATCATGGGTGGAATATTTAACTTTCTCTGGATGTAACTTTCCAGGCCCATAAGAGATCACTCCATACTACTGCATCAACACATATCACAATCCTAGACTGGAAGCATGACAGAACACCTCAAACGTCACCCCTTACTCTAAAAACCTAAGCACTAGATCACTGGCCAGCTTATCTATCATGCATCTTAAAGATTCCCAACACTACTAACTCTACCAAATGGCTTGGCATTTTTTGGTAAATGTTGAAAACATATATTCAACTTGGGATAATTTGGTACAGACATCAGGTAATATCCTACATAACCCAATAAGTTGTGAACCTCTACTATGATCTTCGGTGCTGCCCAAGAAACAACCACCTAGACCATTGATGGTTCTGCTACTATCCCTTATCGAGACACCACATGTCCAAGGAAAATCACCTTTAACATCCATGACATGCACTTGGAAAAATATACCTAGAGATGGTGGAGCCATAGAACCTCCAATAAAATCTTGAGGTGCTTAGCGTGCACCTCTTTGAAAATTAATTGAATCATAATATCTTTGATGAACATGTCAATGAACGGGTCAAGGAACTTGTGGAAGATAGTGGTCATGAGTTCTATGAACATGAATGGTACATTCGTTACACTGAATATCATGACCACGAAATCAAAAGTTCCCATACCAGCTCTTGAATGAAGCCTTCAGGATGCCATCCTCCTTCGGACAAAATTTTCTATATCCAGACTGCAGATCGATCTTGGAGAACCAAACTTCTCCCCTGGAATAGTCAAAATGTTATTCTATAATCAATAGAGGGTAACTTTTCTTTAATATTATTTGATTCAGTCTTCGGTACTCTACGCATATCCTTAGGCCACCATATGCCTTCATCCTGAAGAAGACAGGAGCACCACATAGTGACACACTCTACAACATTGAACCTTTTTTTCATCAGGTATTTCAACATGAATTTTGAACTCCTGTATATCAAAAGGCTCCATCTAATAGGAAACCATTGAAATTGAATGGGCATTAGTCTGAAAGTATATTCTGAACTCAACAACACTTCTAGGGAGTAGAGTTGACAATCCTTTTAGGAAAACATCCAGGAACTCATCGACAACTCTTGGAATCTCCACAATCTCATCACACATCAACCCCTATGAATGTTTCGCTAACATTGAATAAAGAGGATCCACACACCGAATGTCCAACTAACATATCAAATCACCAATGAAAACTACACTCCAACCATCCACACATGAAATCACGACACTTCTCTGGAAGTAGTCGATAACATCATGCATCGAAAACAAACAATTGAGTCGCATGATGAGATCATAGAACACCATATGTTGCAGAAGAAGATCCCCACTATCCTGGTGTGGGCCCAATATTAGTCTACATCCCAATAAAACATCAAAACAAACTAGTTTAATCACCATCTGGCATAATCAACACCTAGGGAATGGGAAGCCTCTCTACATCTCATTATAGAGAATGGGCTAGACCGAGTGAAACAAACTAGTACAAAGCTCATGAATCAAAAAACTTCAAGAGAGAGGGCCAAAATGTCTGATCATTCTTCAAACAACCCCCAAACCTGATGGAATTGCTACATCGGCCATGTGAAACTGCCCATGCCCTACTCTTCCACCCCACTCTTGTCGGCCTCCTCCATCACTATTTACCATTAGTAGAGCAGGAGACCACGACCCTCACTACATGAAAGATGTCACCAGAAACAATTATTGATGAGGAGGGTGATGAACTTTTCCAGCACCAGCATAATAAGGTCGAACTATCTTTGATGATTTCCATGACCTCCAAAAACAATGAAGCTTGATCCGAAGACCATGGGGATGGGTGAAGACTAGGAGATCGAAACAAGAATTGCTAAGGCCTACATCCGACTAGTCAAAACCTAGAAGGCCCCAATGTCAGAGACCTGCTACTGACTACCTTCCTCTTGGACAAACTCAGTTGGATCCCCTATCATTATAGTACTACTTATGAGTGAATCATATCCATTAGTTTGATCTTCTTTTATACTTCTATGTTTTTCAATAAGATAAAGGGACTGACGACATACTGAAAAGATGATCAGAGTGCTTCCTCTAAGATTCATCCACATAGAATCTCAATTGAAAAGATATATAGAGAAAAGCATAGCATATCCTTGAAGTTGATCCCCAATTATCTCACTATCATACTCCCATACAGAAGGGAGAGAATATCCTACATATTTTAATCCTTTATCTTCGAGGAAAAAAACACATCCATAAACTCCTTTTCAGAGTTATCCCATGAGACATCAGTCTCCTTCTTCTCCATGAGGTGAAGCATCCACAAGAGACATGAAACTACTCGGGCTTTTGCTCACTACTAGAGGAACCCATTACTCATTTGGAGTATAGATCAAGGTATAGTAGAATGTCAGCTCCTCAAGAATTCATTTTATCTATATTTCTGGAATGCTTAATTCATACATTTACAGGGCCTTACAATAGAAATAATGAAGGGTAATTTCCCCAATTCAGCTTCCACATCTTGATCTCGCCTCTGTTGATCAACCAATTCAGCATTCTGGTCCTCACCTTCTCATACTACACATGTAGACGTATGATTTACATAGCTAAAAAGGTAAATAAAAAACTCAAATGCCTGGGTAGTATGAAATTTTTATTTATGATTCATTTATCTGTATATTTAAATTAAATTCCCCAAACTCCCAAGACACACAAGAAAAAGATAAATTGTCATGAAAGTACCATTCCTAAGGTCTCTACCCAAAAATCCAGGTAGCCTCACTTGGTCATTCAGTAGGTCTAGAGTCCTTGTGTGGGATAACAGGGGGGCCTAAAGACCTATTTCCATATGGGTATTAGTAGGTATATTTCTCACACCATGATATCCTAATACAATTTTCCTACTATTTATTACATGCAATCGTCTCTATTCCTAACTTCAAAATCAATCAAATCTCTCAACCATCACCTTTGAAACCATTCTTCCAAGATGTGCCTTCTTTAAGATGTGGGAAGGGATAAAAAAGTTCAATTATAATCCTTTTTCCAGATGAAGGATAGATAATTAACCATGAGTCCCATCTTCAATCGACCTCAGTGTGGGGACTAGCACCAAGGGTATGGAATTTACCAAAAAATAGAAGGAATTTTCATTTTTAATGAAAATACTATTAGAAGATAAGACGGTAAAAAACCCAAATTATAGAAAACTTTTATATAAATGGAATACAAAATCCAACCCATACATTATTTAAACATTAAAGGCCATGATGGTACAACCAAAACACTAAAGAAATGTAAAAAATAAAAAGACTATGTATAATAACATATACTATCTGGACACCCGAGATAATAAAGTCCAGCATGAATTTCAATGCGTTCTTCGAAACCTAAAAAATAGTCCTATAAATGTATAGTGAGTATACAAGAGTATCAAGTAGGAAAACTAAATCTAAGCATGAAAAAGTGACAGATGAATACTTATTCCCCTGTGAAAATAGAAGAAACTAACACCACCCATCCAGGAAACCTAACCAAACCATACCCACAAAGCCACATGCCCCAAATAATGCAATTTAAGTAAGATTATAATATGTGAAAATCAATGATTTGGGTTTCCCACACCACCTTTCCATTGGTGAACTGCTTATTCATAATGGCTAATGTCTTGAAGCTACCGCCCTTCCCCAAATATAGTCCCACTACCCTAACTTCCCAAACACAATTGGGCCACAAATCCCACATATCTGGATATTGGTACTTAGTCACAACAACCACACCTCTCACCCTAAAACACCTAGGCCTCATCCCAAAGACACCTAGGAATATAACTTCCCCTACAGACACCTGGTCCCCTCATCCAAAGCACAACCTTCTCAATGGTTCTTGAGTTATAGTTAACCCCACACCATTACAACCTACCTGGATACGCTCTAGCTATATGAACCAAAATGAGGATGCAAGGAATAAATTCAATAACCATATATCCATCCTCCAATCTGGGTGTTGGGAATGATACCCTCAATCATGAAATGGGGGTGTTCGGCACAAGGTACTCAATAACGATGGGGTAAATACTGAGAATAATAAGAAACTACAATTTATACATATAGTTAAACAATCAATCATCCCAACCAAAGGGATACATAGAAACAACCGACCCACACTATCCACCATTGCTAATACACTTACATTCACGTATCACTATGAACAATGGTCACTTTTGTAAGTAGAAGTAATCCCCCATCAAAATAATTTATGAAATTTTCATTCTGTAATTAATCAAATTGTTCATTTATTTATTCCATCACTCCTCAAGAAACAAAATAGCACAACATCTAAAACTATTTTTTAAGGGATAAAACCTGCCAAACACATCCAAGGAAAACAACGAATTATGGGAAAATGTAAGGAGATCCATATTATCAACCATTAATATCCAAAAATATAGAACTACCACCCTACAGTCCCATTACACACCCCCTTTTTCCTAGACACCGATTCAACCACTAAAAACTATCATTATTCAATGTTATCCTACTCATTCATCCTATCACAACTAGAACTGGAATCCCCACTGAAAAAAAACACCACACCTAGATCACCCAAGAACATGAAGTCACAAAACAACCAAGTATTATAGTCCCTACCCCAACCACTACTTAGAACCAGTGACACTACAAAACATTACCATATATTCAATAATCAATCAATATCTCAACCAATGATTCCATCATACCTTTTGTACCACCCAATATAATAACCCCACAGTAAATCACCACCAACGAGTATCCCCAATACACAAACATACCCTTCCCTGATTCATAGGATCATCCCCTTTGTTCAATCCTGGTACCCCAAACCGTGCCTCCTACAAAAGTACCACACAACCCACACAAGGAAATAACCTAGTAAATCAAAAATAACACCCCATCAAGATGAGAATATTCTGATTTATCAAATTTGGGATTCTTTGATTTCACTTTAAATAACTACATTGATCACAAAATTAGTTTTTTTATGGGTAATCCATTTATATTACCATGTATACATGATTGAGAAGATTATATGTAACAAAAAATTTTCAATAAATCACAAAAAAATATTAAACACTACCAATATGCATGAAAATTCCACTAATGAATTCTTTTCGGAAGGCCTTACAGCTACAATTGATCACAACCTCATCAATGATTATGATTAAAACTAACAATAAAACATCAATATATTCCTCATACCCCAATTATTACTTCTCAATATCTTTTTTAAATTTGTATTTAGAAATTATAACCTGAAAAAATACTATAACCACACTTCATTATACACAAATAAAGAGAGGCAGAGGAATCCCT
Source organism: Viscum album (assembly GCA_963277665.1). NCBI lineage: Eukaryota > Viridiplantae > Streptophyta > Magnoliopsida > Santalales > Viscaceae > Viscum > Viscum album. Next base: position 663,051,454 of record OY728141.1, read on the forward strand.
ACAAAAAACAATGGAGGAATAAAAATCCTCTTTGTGCCAAAACACAAGGGTTCTTGAGTAGGAGGATATTACAAGAAAACTAAGATGGAGGGGGATCCACCACAAGAGCATGAAACATCTAGAGACAAAGTCTTTTAGAACACCAAGGTGAAGAAAATGATATATATATTAAGAGATATCAGTTTATGAAAAGGAAAGATCATAAAAACAAGGTCGATGAAATCAATGTGCTTGAAAATCAGATCATGGTTTGACCATACGATTTGGATGTTTAAAGGGTCTCTGCATATTTTGAATTAATATACAATTAATCATTATCTTGAATATTATGGAGAGGATGTTATAAATGGCTACGAATTTATAGGATCCTTATTTAATGCAGAAAACAAGTAACATGTGTGGGAGTAGAAAAACTCAGGAATGGAAATTCTGAATAGGGTGAGACACTTTTTGATATGCCACCATTTAGATGTGACAACATCATGATGCCATCGTTTTGGTGATGCACCTTCCTGGTGAGACATTATTGCAGTGCCACCATTTCATTATGTCACTATCATGGTGCGGCCTTTTTGATGAAACTGTTTGGTGAAACTTGTTTTTTGGAAAACTCATGAAACAACCCATTGCATCACCCAAGAACACCAGAATCACCTTATTTTTTCCAATGGGATTTTCTAGAGGAATCTAGGACATTATAGTTTCAATCAATGAAAGGAACTATAAATATGTGGGTTAACATTGAATGTGATGGAAATTTTGATGACAAGAAACCAAATGGGATTTTTAATGGAGTGAATGATGTTGTGATTATGCCTAATCAGTTAGAACTAATCATGGTTAATTATGTGTAAATTAACCCACTCTCAAAATCACTAAATAATAGAATAAATTAAATCGATGAGATTTCAATTAGTGAATATAAGGGAGAATTTGATATTTAGTTTCTAATGCGTTGTAAATGAGGGGAGAGAATACCAAGTGGGTTTCTTATTAGAACAAGAAAATGTTTTGACTATGGAAAATAAGGACACAATGAATGTAATTAAAAAGGAAAAATTGATAGTGTAGTTAAGTTAATTGATGAAAATAATGGTTTCCCTATGATATTTTTGTTTTTTGAATACTTTAAATGTTAAAAGTATATGCATTATGTTAATTAAGGCCCAAAATTGAAATATTGGGAAAAATCATCATGTTTTTATTACTAATGGTTATATTGTGGATGATAAAGAGACTAAAACGGACATGTTAAAGGAAAATGTTATTAAGGAATAATGTGATGAAGCCCAGTAAATAGCTTGAGAAGTAATTGGTGAGAAAAAAGTATTTATATATTGTAATTAAAATGTTTATTCAAATGAATAATGAAATATATATATTTTTATTATTCATTATAAATTCATCATAAAAATTTAAATGAATATGTTGAATAGTGATGATTGACTAGAAATGTTATTTAATGGTAAAGTGATATTTTGAATATATCCAATAACTTGTTCTGATTTTTTTGAAAATGATGTTGGGATAAAGTGATAATTTCTTTGGATAAATTAAACTGGATAGTAATAATTTCATTATAACAGATTAATTTTTTCATGTCTAAGTGGTTTATTCTATCATTGATGGAGTAGAAATCATTTTCTTAGGTTATGTAAGATATCCGAAAATTATTGTTTTATTTAAGTAATAATTATGCATGAATGTTAGAAATGTTATTTTCTATTAATTTTTGTTCCATAGGAATACACTATGAATGTATTCACATTTTTGGGATGTGATAATGAAGAACTATTATATTCTATTTAGAGGTTTAATGACATGTTCATTTTGGGTATATAATTCCATTATTTAAAATGTTTCTGATCTTAATGATTTGGGATTTTTATATGGTAAAACACTTTAAAATATATTTGTTTAAATTTGAATGGGGTTTTGGATATTAATGTATTACCTCTCCTTATAAAATTCAATCATATATAATAACACGCTCTAAGAGTTTTTTTTAAATATATAATAATATTTAATTAACATTATTTATCAATCTCATTATCTATTTGTTATTGAATCATTAAAAATTAAACTTCATTTCAGAGATGAGGAGACAAATATTAAATAGATCGAGGCCCAACTAAAGGGTTGGATTGTTATTAAAAAATAGAATGAATTAATTTAAGTATGTGTTCTTATAAAATTTATCCAGCAGTTGGAAAAGTATCTTGAAATAAATTATCCTCAACTATTATTTTAATTTTTTATGACATCAGTTATCTTTTTTGACAAATATTTAATTTAAGTATGTTTTGGAAGTAACCATCTCTTGGTCACCCTATTTACTATGAACAATGATCTATATCACAATATAATATTATACATTTTTTCGTGTTTTAATATCAATTTCCACCATATGTCCTTCAATGAATAATCCTAGTACAGATTTTCATTATGTAACCATTATGTTTCCCTCATTCCATATTATAGGATTATTTGATTTTAATTTTTATGATGTTTTTATCAATGAAAGAATTTATAAATGTAAATCTATTGATAAATTTGACTAATTTCAAAGGTGAAATTCATTTTAAAGGGTTTTTAATATAACAACCCTAGATTTGGATTAAAAAATCAAATGAATTTAATATTTTTGATATTTATAAGTACACTTAACTCTATGTATAACATTTGTTACACTCATCACTGATTTTTTACTTACATTACATTCAACAGTGACTTTCTTTGATTGAGTTTGTGACACGAGACACAAAACATTCAGTGAGCCATGAAATTATATTATTATAACCTAGCTGTTATGTATGTAGGTATGAATAGTACTAAATACTTTATGTAATATATGTATAAATTTTATACCCAAGAAATTTACATATAAATTCATTGTAAATAATCATTAAATTTTTAATTAATTAATTACATTCAACATAAATATATTTTCTTCAAAATTTATTTTTATTGATTTTTAGAACAATATATTATAATTAATTTATAATTATCCTAAATAGTTATTTTATTAAATTTAATTTAATTTTTAAATTATCATACTGAAATGAAAATATGTTTAAATTCTGGTATTTTTCAGAAAATATTGATTTTTAATTTTATAGTGTAAAAAATCATTTATTTTAAACAAAAATTATTTTCTCAATATGTTATGTAATTTAAATGATAAATAAATTGTTATGTAACATAAGTATTTTTTATTAATAACTAATCTACTTAATTAATGATGAATCACATTTATATTATATTTTAGTATATGTTTTGGAGGATGAACTTGCTGATGAACCCGCTCCTGGGCGACAAAGCAAGAAACCCAACCTCATTGCATTGATCATTCGTCAATGTTGTTGCAGGAAAATTCGATGAGACTGATGGGCCGAGCACAAAAGTAGTCACAGTTCATGATCCATGTATTGAACCAAAAAAAATCTATATCAAAGGAAACCAACGATGTCTTTCTCAAAAAATGAGGTAAGTATTCCCTCTTCAGATTTAGGATTTGTGTTAGTTGTGAAATTCGTTAAACGTAGACAAGAATTGAAGTTCTTAGGAAGCTATCTTGGATCTATTGTTTATTTGGTCCATCACATTGGATTATTGACTTCTTCCAATTTCGTTTTTTGACTATCTTCTGAAGAAGAATATTATAGGATATGTGCGAGATGATCATGGTCCTCTGTGGGTAGTGTTATGAGGGTCCATAAATGGACACCTAATTTTGACCCTCACACTCAATCTCGCATTGTTCGTATATGTATCAGTTTCCCTAGGCTTCCACTGCATCAGTTCAAATAATCCTCTCTGTTTCCAATATCCTGACTTATTGGCAACCCCATAAATAAATATTTGGAAATGAAGTGTCTCTCATTACCCATGGTTGCTAGAATTTTCACGGATATTGATGTTTCTCAAGCCCTGCTATTATAAATATGAATATAAATTGGAAAACATGGATTTTCTCATGATGTGTTATATGAAATACTACATGATTATTGACACACATTTCTTATGTTTGGAAATTAGTTGAATGATTTCTTAAGTAAAGAAACACAACTTATTTCTTGTAAATTCACCTGGGTGGAGAAGAAAAATGAGAAACACGAATAGGAAACATTAAATTATGGTCTCACATATGATGATGGACCTTCTGGGGTTCAGGCTTCCACAAGCAGGGATAAGGATGATGTAGAGAAGCCGGTGGAGAAAAATCCATTAAATATGGATAAGAACTAGCATGAACACTCTATAAATGGTTTATCATGTTTTGTTGATGCTATTCACACTACCATAGATCGAACATGTAGCTCTCCCTCCAGATGAGAGATCAAGAGGTGCTCTGGGAATCTCATGATGTAGTCCAGGAGGGGTACAAAAGTATCCACACTAAATCAAATGAGTCCAAAAATGATATTGGTTACCAGGCTTGTCATATTTTTATAGATTATTTAAAATCGAGTGTTAGGAAAGGTGAAAAAACCAATAAATGACTCAGAAGGTTTCATCACTCTAAATACCATGAAAACCCAAAAACATATAGAAAATTATAACATTGAAAGTTAAATTGTCACTAGATACTTTGATGTGGATATGCCCCAAAACATAGTTCCCACCCCACTGCTGATTAAGGAAAAACCTATTTTCACTTCCAATAGAGAATTTATTTTAAAAGAATAAGATTTTGATGAAAATGATGATACTACATTGAAGGATTCTAATAGTATTGAGGATGGGCTGGGGGAGGAATTAATGTCCTGAATGGAGAAACAATATTCATTTTTTTTTCAAAAATATAGAGATGGAGAAGTCACTTCTTAATTTTATCTTGATTTAATAGAACAAATACTTTCTAAAATGGAGTAAGAGTTTAATAAAAATACAAAATTTAAAAATAGTGACATACCATGGAAAAAACTATGATTTTTTAATAGAATATTATGGACCTTCTGGTGGAATTTTTGTAGGGCTTGATTAGTTTTACTAGTGGAAGAAGTTTTGATTCAATCCTTACTAAGTTATGATATCATTTTTGATTATTTTTTTTTTCTAATTTTGGGTTACACTTTTTGGTTGGTCTTCACTATTATTATGCTATTTAGGACATATGTTTTTATATTTTTATGGAAAGTCTATGTGGTGATACATCGTCATATAGTATGTCTAGTGTATGAACTTACTGAAGCGTTAGTGTTGTGTTATAGAGAATTGTGATGAACCTATTTTTCAGTGTCCATTCTGACTCTTCCTTTGTTCTAACCAGGATTATTAGATTTCTGGCAAGAAGACTTTGATTCAATTAATTTTTTTTGCTACATGGAAATTTTGAAGGGAGTTTATACATTTCTCAGAAGATGTGCATTGCATTCTAGCCAAAATCCAAAGCTGAAATGCTATCTTAGTTGAATCCATGAAGGGTTACAACCTGACCTGGCAGTATATGTAGTGATGAAGCAACACCAACTATTCTCTAAGATGCATGATTTTTATGGCCCTCATTTTCCATTATATGGGGATGATGCATCTTTGAGGTCTCTATTTTCTATTTGAATGTCAATGTTTCTTTAGTAGATGTTGTAATGTTGTGATGGTGTAAGTAAATTCCTCCTTATTCATTCCTTTGTTAAAATTTTGATTCAATAATTTTTTTGGGCATGAATTTAGCATCTAATTCATTTCATTTGTCACAAAAAATATTTTATTGTATGTTTTTTTCGGCTTAAGAATGTTTTTTTCCTAAAAATTATTTATATGTTCCTAATATTCCTCGGTATTAATTAATTAAAATAATCCATAATGAATAATGTTTTAATTTTATTTTAAATATTATATTATAGAATATTTTAACCTATATATATATAAATATTATTAATAGTCCAAGTGTTAATATAAAATCATTTTGTATTTGTAAAAAATACACTTCTCAAAAACACTATTTTCTTAACATCAATAAGTTTTGAATTAAATTTATTTTCAGAATCATTTAAAAAATTTATTTTATAGAATAAATTTTCTAATTAATTATGTAAAAATAATATTATAATTAATTTTTGGGTTTTTTCATAAAGATTCATTTTATGATGAATATTGAAAAATCCTTAATAATAATTGAAAACTGCCTTTTCGTTTAAATAATTTTAAAGATGAATTATATTTTAAATTGGTTTCAAATTTAATTATTCCATATATATATATTATTAAGTTTTTTTCATTTTAATAAATTTTATATTTAAATTGGATACAAAAAGTCTGTAAACATTTGGGCAGATCCTCATTAGAAACTCACTTTCTCGTCACATATGTTGTAGTATTTTTAATTAAATTTTTAAAATGATGTGAATTAAATTTTTAAAATTGTATTTTCTATTTTTAATAATAAAAATTTATATTATTTTATAATTAAAACATAAATTTTTACAAAAATGAAAACTAAAGGTAGTAAAAATTATTTACTGGGGTTAATTTAAAAATGGGCTTACCAGGGGGTATACAAGAAATATAAATGTACAAAATAACGAAAAACATGTCCAAAAACAATTTTATAGTTATATATAAACATTATTCATTATATAATAAATAATTGTCCATTATTTTATACATTTTAAATGAAAATAAGAGGGTGGAATCCTATCATTTCGAAAATTACAAGTGTGCCACATGCCTCACTTATAAAAGGGAACCCTCTCTCTTCATTTCTCCACACATTCAAACCCCCTTGATTCGAAAACTAACAACTGACATAAAATCCCAGATTCCATCATATCATCCTATAAGACTTATTTTGGATTTAAAACCAACCAAGGTTGGGTTTTGGGGCCAACCCAAGGGGGTACATGAAAAAGATGTAATGATCTTCATTGAGTGTTTTTTGGTTCCTTATCTACACCATTCAATTATTATTAAAAAAATAAATATATAATAACCTTATTATAGTCAAAAAAATATTTTTTAGGTAATTAATTAAATCCGTCTCCAATTCTATTGAATAGGATACGAAATCATCGTTCGTTTGTACAATGAACTACCACCTCAGAAATAGACGGCATCCATTTTTATAGAACCACATATAAAGGATATAAATAATTGTTGATTTATTATATATATATATATATATACACTGTATTTATGATATTATTAAAAATTTGGAATTATTATACCAAAAATACCTCTATAATCTCATTTTTGTGGAAGTATGATAATATCACTCATGTATACATCGGTCTACCACCTCATGGAGCGATGTGATTTTTTAACACATTACAGGGAATGTAAAAAATTCTGGGATTAATTAATATATTTGATATATATGAAATAAAAATAATACATTAATGATAATATATAGTTTACCTTTATTTTTTAAAATATGACAAGAAAATGGATGGATATTTCATGATTACCTATGGCCTATAATCTCCAAGAATGATATATTTAATTTTCTATCACTAAATTTAATTAATTACCATATATAAAGATGTTTAAAATTTATTTTATATTTATTTCATTGTTAACATTATATATATTATGAAAACGTGATCGATGTAAAAGGACCAAAAATAAAAAGTCCAATCCGACATTAAAAATTTCTCTGTTATTTGTCATACATTGATTTTAATAAGGAATTGTTAACAATTTGTTAATAAAAGGTCCTAATAAAAACATATATGAAATTATATATTTTAACATGATTCTATAATATATTTATAATAAACATAATTTTATTATACGAGAATTATTAATTTTTACGATGGAACTCATGACTTAAGGTACGAAATTTATTCAATGTTTTAATTTATATCAGTCAAATACAATATTTAACATTTAATTAATTTCATGTGGTGTTTATATATTCAATTAATTTATTTTATTATTATTATTCATAAAATTATGGTGATTTATTCATCAATGAGGTAAAATATTTTTTCTATATTTTCATTCTTTGCGAAATATGTTATGTTATGAACCGATATTATTTTATAAGGAATATATACGTCACTATTGAAAATTATTTTCGTACAATTTTTTATCTCCATGATATTTTATTTTTCATTTTAGGAATTTCCTTCATATTGATAAAAATTCAAAGTGTCATATATGGTAAAGATTTTATGATAAAATATCGACATCAATCCTAATTATTTATGATTATGTTTCCAATGATAAAATATTATAAACCATCTATCAAGAAACACATGAATTTTATAATATTATGGTTATTTATTTTATTTCCAAGTAATAGTGACAATATTCATTCCTTCATACCTAAATTAATTGAGAAAATTAGTTTAATAAAATATGACTTGATTTCTCTTCGATAAAAAAAATTTCTTGAAGAACTATTTCTTTAAAATATGTATTAATTTTTTTATTATTCAAATTTTCTATTTAAAATATAATTTTCCTATTTATATTTTTACAAAAAAATAAATTTTATATACATTTCATATACCAAATAATTTATTTTTTAATTTTATTGAGAATTTTAATGTTGGATTCATTTAAATATGTACTACGTGAACGGAATTTTCCAACATTGAGACCAATAATATTCTTTCAAATACCACTTTATAAATTTTTAAGGTTGTTTTTAAATAAAAATCTCTTCTAAATGTTTTATATTTAAAAAAATGGAGTGATAAATATATTTTCCTCATGAATGGATTGAAAATATTCCCAAATCATCCATTATATTTTTTGAATGTTATTTTCAATAGAAATGGATTATTAATGGTTTTTAGTTTTAAAATATTTTGTTCTAATTGTTTATGGGTTTTTTCAATGAAATGGATTTCCAAAATGATTTATGATTTTTTAGTTTTAAAATTTGATTTTCAACAAATATTTATATTCCTAAATAAATGTTCCATATTACCATTCAAAATAAATTTACATTAAATAAGACATCCTTTGAAGTTACTAGTGATTTATTGGGGATATGATCCAAGGATAACATTCTTATTCTTTCCAAGGGCGGTTTATGATTATGATAGAATGAGGTTTAGTAAATCATTTTCTCTTCTATGGTTTATACTATGATAAAATTCTTGTGAAAATATATTCTTTTAACCAGTCATGGTATGATGAAATGATTATAAAACATGTCCCTTTTCCATAGGTTATTGAAGTATTTAATGTTTATAAACTCCATTTCATTTCATTCATTAATATATGATGAATTTTTTATTATCTTACAGCACACGTAAATATGGTTTTCATTATGAGATCGGTGAGACCTATATCTACCTACAATGCATTGGGGAAACATTTATATATCATAAGGAAAAGGGGACCGAAATGAGGAGTAGACTCAGTTCGGTAAGGGACTTCATCTGTCATGATTTTCATGGGAGTGAATGTTGAATACTATGATTGTTTGGGGTTTTATCACATTCCACTAGTATATCCTTGGAAATTATCCTTGATTAATATGGAAAATATTTTATATGATTATGTGTATTCCCAAAATATATGTCTTATGAAAATGTTATTCTCTCATGGACTATGTTCTTTTATTCCCTTATGATTTAGGTATTATGAGAATACAATCATTATTACATGACTCAATATTATTATCTTGGATTTGTAGGATATGGTTTTCAATTATAATTATCATGTTCTCATACCATTTAAGTTCATTTTATGATTATGTAACTCCCTTGTCAACTCTTTTTATGGATTTAAGATCACATTATATTATATATCATTTACTTACGTTGTGAATAAATTATTTATGTAGGGTATGTTCATGAATATTTCTAAAGGGGTTGATATTTATGGGATAAATATAAAATAATACAATAAGTAAAAATATTTTTATCCATGTTTCGAAAGGTGATAAACTATTATAGATATCAAGCATGTGTTTGTGTAATTTTTTGAATATTGATATAAAATCTTTAATATTCATATATGAAATTCCTATGTTGTTATTGTTTCAATAATTTTATGATGAAATGAATGATCTATTTGATTATATGTTCTCGGAAATTTTTTACAATGTGGGTTGGTTTTGTAATAAATCAAGGATGGGTGCTTCTATTATAATTCAAGGATGTGTTGTTATGTTATAGAGAAGGGATCAGTGATTACATTATTAAATATGGAAGATTTGTTTTTAATAAACCTATGATTTTTGGTTTTGTTATTTCCCTTTAATTAATTTCATACTCTAGAGAAGATTGTTTTAAAATTTGGTTATTATATTTGTATGATTAATATTATGATAATGTTTCTATGATTACAATAAGTGTTTTACATTTTTTATGGGTTTAAAAAATTATTATAATCAATATTTATTTGAAATAGTCCATGATTAACTATTTTGATAACTTTTTACATTCTCCAATCCCTATTCCATGTTTACATGTTTTATTATTAAATTTATTTATTGGTATAAATATACTTATATTATACTCATTCACTTTTATCATTTCATCACACCCTTATGATCTTCTTAAGCTCCCTCGTGAAATTCAATATTTAATTCCTACGTTTACCCATATATAACATTTTAGATCACCCTTAATATGATTTATTTTTAATTATTATAAATATTTAGGAAGAATTAATTATTTCTAGAGGATATTTTATAATGATGATTATGATGTATTAACTTTTTATAAAAAAATCTATGTTTCGTGGGAGATATGTTTAATTAAATCCATGTTTATTTTTTTTGTATGAATTTTTTCTAATTTTCTAAAAAATTTATCCTAAAATATCCTTGAGAATGCTAGTTGTCTAATTTCCCCTTTGGATTTTTTATGGTTTTGATGGAAAAAATTGGGTAACCTTCATCATTATCTAATATGGAAATGTAAGGTTCATATTTTTATCATCAAATCCAGGAGTTTAGGTCAAGGGATATTTTATATGGTATTAAAGGAAAGGTTTTGATAACATTATATATTATAATGTTTTCATGTGATGTTATATTAAAAGTTATGGATACCATATTAGGTTTATAATATTAAGGATTATTTTTATATAAATGTCTTAGATACCCCTTCGTGATTTTATGCGACGAGATCCTAAAGTGATTATTGAAATTTTAGGACTTTTTTATTTTGTTAAATGATATATAACGATTTTTATTAACATGATGTATTCATTTACATTTTGGGGAAATTATCTTTAATGTTTTGATAACCTTTAGTGATTATACGTTCTTATATTTTGAGAAATTTTTTTGAATAGATTTTTTATCAAATAGATAACCGTGAGACTAAAAAGGGATTTGTAAAAAAGTGATTATTTTTATTTCAAAATTAGATCACAACATTTTTGGAATTGAATGATGAATGGTATGAGAAAACCATTTATGTTAAAAGACTTTAAATTTTTGGTTATTTAGGATTATTTTTAACATTGGGTATTACTATAGAGTGTTGGAGATTAAAGTGTGATTTTATCATATGTTGGTTCATTCATCTAGGTAAATATCATACCATGTACTAACCAATTCAGTTATTTAGTGTATAAAAATAGGATGTAGAACTTTGTGAGATTACACCAACATTAATGCACCATATCTCATTAGGTAAGAAAAATATACGTTTATCCCGTTTGTGTTTGGTGGTCATTAAAAAGTTATTATAGTAATTTATGGATAAAAAAATCATATTGAATACTCATCGTTTGGATAAAAAGATGAGATTGTGGTGGAAATTGTAAAATGGATGTAACTATACTTATCAAAAAGGTATATTTCACTATGTTTTATGTACAGATGGTAAAATAATTCCACAACTCTCAGAAAAGGATCATGGAACAAAATGTTATCTAATTACTTTAATATATAGTTACCCTATATTTATTTCACATATCATAGATTTATGGTTTATAGGTCATTAACATTCTATAGATAATTATCTTTAGCATGATTTATTATCAGTATCAAAATCCATAATTATTTACTCTGTTATTCTAAGTATAAATCCTCAATTCAGACCTATGCTCTCTAATTCTGAGGACAAGTTTTTTTTTATTCCAGATGACTTTCATAGAACATTTTCTACCTTATCCATAGGATATTTAATTAACAATTTTTTATATATTGTTTTACAAAAAAAAGGTATTTTAAAATTTCATGGATTCAATTTTAGAGAATATCATAAAATTTTTATGATGAAATTTATTAAATTTGAGAGTGATGTAACACCACAAAATATTAAATAGTAAAACTCTGTTCAATATCTTATTTGACGTGAAATACTTAGATTAAATAACCTAATTTATATATAAATGTTATAACAAATCTTTTAAACTAGTGGTTTCTGAATATTATTATCTTATATTATTTATCTATATATATATCGTACTCAAAATAAATTATTGATAAATTTTTAGTCAATAATAAATCATTTTTTAACGTAATTTTATTCTTCATAAAATATTTTTCAAAAACAAATGTGTTATAATTTTTTCAGAAAATACATAACAATTTCTTTTGGAAATTATAAAAACATTATTTTTTTAAATTAAAATTCATTTGTAAATAAAAAAATAAAAACTGACATTGGTTATGATATATTTTTCTTTTTGAAAATTATTGATTTTTATGTGAATATCGAAAAATACAATTTTGTATAAATAAAATCTATATTATGGAAGTTATGAATATCAAATGTACCATTCTGATTTGAATATTATTTCACATAAACTATGTGTATTTTATTTATATTTAACACCATTAATTTATTTTTAATAAACTTCACACTAGAATTTATTATATGTTTATCTTTGGTTTTAAGAACATGGGTTTTCTAGAAACCCTTTTAAAGTGCATAATGTTTCAATTTATAAATTAATTATTTAAAACCTTGTTGTGGAATAATTTAAATTCTAAGTGCTCATTATATATAAATAAAAAATTATTTATATTCTTATAATAATTTTTATTATTCATAGAGTTATTATAAAATAATATTTTTCTTCAAAAATACACATCTTGAAAACCCTCATTTTCATGGTGTCAGTTGGTTTAATTTTAAATTAATTTTTTCCACTTATTTGAATTGAATTTTATAATATATATTTACTATTTTGAGTTTGAATAATTTATATTATATAATCTTTTGAACATAATTTTTTTCCATAATGAATAGTGAAAAAAATATTAATTACCACAATTATGGTAAAAATTGATTTATAAAGGGTTAAGCGAAAATGAGAGAGGTTAAAATGACAAATAATCTTACCTAAAATACATTTTATAGAATCCTTTCTACCATATAAATTCTAATAACATATAATTATCTATTTTTAATCATTTTGGGATGTGAAAAAATGTGGGTACACCATTTCTTTTTAGAAATTTCAAGTATTCATATCACCTCAGTTCTACAAGGCCACAACTATCATTTATTCATCACATCATATAGCATTTATTATTACATAAATAACCACCACATAACATTCCAAATCCCTTTAACTTAAACAAAAATAATTTTTTCATAAATACATTCTAGGAATACATTAGGTATAATCCTAATGTGGTGGTTTGTGAAGAGGTAAAATTCCAAAACTATGTGTTTTGCTTCTATTTCTTCTTCACCCAATTTAAAATATAACTGAAATATTTTCATATTATAATAAAATTGTATAATATATATTGATATGTTATTTTTCTAATGTAATAACCATAATCCATCTCTACTTTTTTCAAATGGAATACAAAATCCCCATTTCTGTGTACAGTAAACTACCACCTTATAAACTAATGTCATTCATTTTATATTACCACCTCTCAAATATTGATGAGATAATTAATTTATGTATATATATGATATTTTTAAAATATTTATGCTTATTTATTTCTGAAATAAAATACATATTTTTACATTACATTCTTTGGGGGATGCAATAACATCACTTTTGTGTACGAAGGACAACCGATAGAAGAAGCAATGTCATTTGTTTTTAATAACACATTAAATGGATGGTAATAATGATAAATTTAATGGATATATGAGATATATATGAGATAATAATTAAATTAAATACATATTTATAATTATTAATATATAATATATAATTTTCATCCTTACACCATAAAATCAAAATGGCATTCGTATATTTGTGGACTTCCACCTCCACGAAGAAATGTGAATATTATTTCATCAAGAAATAAAAATAATGGCATATATAATTGAATTTAATGAAATAATATGGTATATATGATATTATTGTCATTATATAAAAATAAAAAATTACATGAATTATTCCAATAATGATAATTGAAAATTGGATCCTATACTCCCGTGTACGTTCAAACTACCGTCTTCAAGATTGTAACATATTTCATTTTTCATTAAACTATTTATTGGTTTTAAAAGTATACTTAATTAATATATATGATAATTATTTAATGATTAATATTCTAGAAATGTTTCAAACAATTATTTCTTTGACCAGAGTCCACACACCAAAGTCATTTTGAAACAATGAACTAAATTTATTTACAAAACCTGATTTGAACTAAATTAAATAAGTATTAAAATATGTAAATATATATAAATTAAATTAATTAATTTTGTATTGGTTATTAAAATATGAAAATTTATTAAAAAATAAAAAAATGTTGTAATCTTATTGTAAATGAGTTAATGTATGTACAACTAATGTATGAACTCGAGGTAATGGTATTTTGTGTCTCAGTTTTTATTTATATGTGTCATATGAAATATTCATCAGCTGTTTTTTTGTGGTGTATATACTATGTAATATCAATAATCCATAATATATTATTGTATTTTATATAAGGACATGTCCTTAAAACATTACATAATCTTGAATTAAATGAATAGTTTACTTTGAGGATCATTTCTGGATTAGAGTTTTTGGGAATTTGGCCATAACTATTGCATTAAATATCAAAGTTTAGAATGTAGACACTTATACTCTGTTTCCATTTTTTCCTAAAATAATAAATCTTAAAAAAAGTCAAATATAGTTCAATGTTATAGATAACAAGACGTTTCCATGATCCCATACTTGACCCTATTCATCTTTAATCCCTATGAAAAACATTTCAAAACATGGGATGAGCATAATAAGATTATTAAAGGTTATAAAACAAATAATGAAAACAATAGTTCATCAATACATACATAACATAAGATCTTTAACATACCTCATGAAATCATAATATTTTTGAATAACACATCGTAATCAACAATCATAAAGGTAACATATGGCATCTATAACATACTTACATTGTAGCTTTTATAGCTACGTAGGGAGTTACATTTGGAATACCCATCATAGTGTATTCCATAAATCTCTTTTGAGAATCATTCATGTTTACCTCAATCACGTTACCTGATTCATTTGAGGGCTATATCGGGATCACCCACACTAGGTTTATCACGGAACCACCCGTATACATAATCAATGTCCAAGAACCGTAACATAATCATAACTCATATCATAATCAAAAAGGGAAGATCAAATTACCAAATTACATGAATTTAAATATATTGACATAATAAATCCATTATCAATACAATTTTAAATAACAAAATACATAAACAAGTATATGGTATTTATTTTTCATCTAAAAAAATTATGTCTTGTTATGGAATCCAAATATCAAATAATACTCACAGTGGTGGAAATGATTGTTGTCACCACTTATGTTAAAAAGAAACATTATTATTTTGTTATTTAGTGAAAATCCTAATAGAAAAAGATTCCCTTTGACTGAAATAACATTTCAAGGGTGTTTATACACCGTATCAAATAAATATTTGTACCAATCAATATATGTATCAATGAGAGGAGATTGAGACAAAGTTCAATACCTCATGTCTAACGTTACTCATTCATTCCTTAATCTCTAAAATAATAAAATAAATTTAAATTATATTTTCTTAAGAAAATTTTTATTGTTTATTATTCCTTTTATATCTATTATTACCATGTTATAAACATTATTCAATCATTTATGTTAATAATAGTATTTTTTCAATATTTGTAACTTGAGTCAAAACTGAAGTACTTATATTTACAAGGTGTCAATGTGGTAAAAATCCCATTATCTTAAGAATGATAATAATGATGTACATATATCCAATATCATATATATCCTATTTACATATATATGTATTTAAAATATTACATAACATTTGGAGATAATAAATGAAATGCCCCGTTCATGGAGACGGTAATCCGTACGTACGCATGAACGCTACTTTTAATTCTACTTTATATATAATGGAATGAAAACATAATGATAAATAGCTATATTATAAATACAGTATAATATAATATATAATTTCATGAACTCCAACCTTTATACATTCCATGTATGGCATAAACGAGTCATATTACTTTGAGGGGGCGATTGTTCGCTCTTCCTCAAATGAAATTATCATATTTACCCATTATGGAAACAATAATGGTATGATATAAATGAAAAATATAGAACTATAGAGACAATATATATACATATAAATATATAATATTACATATAAATATGGTACCATCATAATGGCCACCATAAAAGTCGGTAAGATAAGATTGAACAATCATCATTTCATGAGGTCGTAGTTCGTCGTCCATAGAAACACTATATTCTTTACCAATATGATGGATGTGTGTGTAAGTGTAGTTATAATCCTTATCATAAAAACATAAATTTATATTTAATATACTGGTTTTGTTATAAAATAATGTAATTAAAAGAGTTTTGGGGGTTTGAGATATAAAATAAAGTAAAAGAACATAATAGAATATGTTACCATTAAATCAGGCAACACACATTGGTTTGAACCAAAAGGATTTCTTGAAGTGACTTATACCTAAGGTAAGGCATCTATGTGGAATATAGTTAGCGTGAGAGATTATTTGGGCAGAGTTTCGATGATCCATGGGGCTTTATAGGTCTGAGTAATGGGTTAGAGCTGAGGCATTTATATAAAGGGGAGGAGGTCTCTTTAAGAATGTTTTAATATTTTATTTTATTATATATTGATTTCAATTTTATTATGTACCAAAACTTATTAAAGTAGAATATAAGGTGACTTGGGTTTGAAATAAAACCATCCAATAATAATTGGATAGATTTTGGATATTGTTTTAATTTTTATAATCTTATTTATTTAAATTATTCATTAATGAGGTAAACAGTGCATCATTTTTGTGTCGTAAATAATTTTATTTATATGATGTCTAAAAATTATAAATAAAATACCATTATTTAGGAAATTGTTTTAGATTTATAATTAATACTTATAATCAAATATTTCAGTTATATAACCCCATATTGAAATTGTTTTATCAAAAAAATACATGTTTATGATTTTTTAATTTTTACTTTAAATAAAAAGTTATTAATGTCATTGTCTTACCCAAATAGGTTTGAAAGGAAAAAAATCTCACTCATGGATTGTATTGGTCTGAAATGACTCATCCAATATGGTTAGGAAATTTGGTAAGGTAATTTTATATTATTATGATATTATTTTTACCATGAATTACCATATTTTTATTTAACGACGGTAAATAAACATCCAAAGATACTATTCAGCAAAAATTATTTTCACGCTATTGAACCAAATTTTAATTACATATATAAACCATGTAAGTTGGTTTTTCGAAATTAAATTAACCTAAGTGGTAAAAATTCTTTTAAATGAAAAAATCGGTTTTTTAATTACTACTCAGTGTTTTCACTATTCATCAAAAATTGAAGGATTTGAAAAAAAATACAAAGAAATAGTATAAGTTATATATGATATTAAAAATTTAAAAATGATGTCTATTTTACCCTATTCAAAACATATAAGTGGAATTATTTTATTTAAAATTAATTTTCATTGTCATAAAAAAGCATGTTTTTAAGAAATAAAAACATTAACCAAATTCCACTTTTTTATGTCAAATTTCATTTTCAAATAACATAAAATGACATAAATTGGATTAAATTTTAAAAATTCAATCTAATTAAACTTAAAAAAAATTAAAATGATAATGTAACCATATTAATATATTATATTAAATAGCAGTTTTGAATTAAAATACAATATTTTTCACTATTTCATTACAAAAATGGACATTATCAGAAATATACAAAAATTTAAAAAAAAAGTAAATTTGGATGTCACAATTATAATGAAAAATATTATTTTTTCAAATATAACTTATAAAAGTGTCAAAAAATATATTTAAAAAGTGTTCTTCTTCAAAATGTGGCAATTCGACCCCTTAACGAATATTGGAGTATTTATGAATATAATTGGATTCAATCACATTATAAGCCACTAATTTTTTTTATTTAAATGTAAAAACGATTAAGAATACACATATAATATTATTTTTTTGTTCTATTAATTCTTTCAAATAATACAACTAGGCATTAACTACAATTGAAAATAATATTAGATTATTAATTTTCAGCATGGATCAACATTGTGTGCAACATATTATTTCAAAGAAACCCATTATTATGTATCATGTAAAACATCAAAAATATCATCCCATTTAAAGTAAAATTAATATTTAATTCAAAAATAATAATATGTATGAAATTATCTTATTTCTTTATTTACAAAGGATGTTACACCCTTTCCCTCTTTTGGAAATTCCACCCATGAAATTTTATTCACTTATCAAATAAATGGGCGTATTTATACCTCATAAATTCATCATATTACGATGTTGCCTCTCCAAACATATGGTATTACCAAAAGAAATACCTAATGAATTACCTTATTCCACAACACATTCTCTCTTCAGTCAAGAATCTAGACCGATTGTTCCCCATAATAGAGATTATCTTCCAACTAAACTACCTCTAGGTTAAAAACAAGAGATGAATTCAATATATACATTCTTAACATTGAAACATGAAAAAATAATATACCTAGAATAAATATGGTGGTAGAGATACTTGGAATTAAACTAATCCAACTTTCTCAATGATTTCATATGGTCAAATGAACCTTGGACTCATGTTTCCCCTCTTTCCAAAACGTGTCACACATTTATGTGGAGAAATGTTGAGAAAGAAGGGATCACCTAAATCAAATGAATGAACCTTCTTCTGGTTATTTATATAACTTTTATGCATGCACCCTACTGTTCTCATGTTCGTCTGAATCAACTGAACCTTTTCTACCATATCTATTACCAATTCTGGACCCATCGACTTCCATTCCCCTACTTCATCCCAAAAATATGGAGTTTAACATCTCTTTCCACATAATGCTTATAATGGAGCCATCTATATAAAGGAATGAAATCTGTTATTACAAGAAAATTTAACCAAATAATGACGTTTGTCTCAAGTTTCATGAAAATATATTGAAAAAGAATATAGCATATCCTCCATGGTCTGAATTGTTCATTCTGACTGCCAATATGATTGAGGATAAAAAGTTGTAAAAAAATATAATTTTATACCCAAAAACTTATAAAGGCCTATCATAATGTTCGAAGTAAAATTTGGATCATGATCAGATACAATGGAGTGGGGAACTCCATGATTCTTGACTATCTCTTTAATATAAAACTAAAACATTTGATTTATAGACAATGTATCTCGAATAGTAAAGAGATGAGAAGATTTATTCAATCGATCAACAATAACTTAGATTGAATTATTACATTGAGATGTATTTGGTAATCCCATAATTATGTCCATGGATATATTTTCCCATTTCCACTTTGGTGTTAGTAAAGACTGAAGCATCCCTTTTAGTAACTACTACTCTTCATTAACCTATTGACAAGACAAACACATCATAGTAAAATAATCCATATCTCTTTTCATTCCATCCCACCAGTAATACTCTCAAGGATCTTTACACATCACAATACTACCTGGATGAACTGAAAACAAAGAACTATGAGCTTCACATAATAACACTTTCTTCAAATATGAATCACAAGGAACTAATAATATATTCCCAAACCTCAAACACAATAACTATCAAACTTAAAATAAGGCAACATACCCTTCTGAACCAACTCAACCTTTTTTTACACTCATTATCATTCTTATATTCTTGTTTAACTATATATGATAGAGTTGATTTCACAAACACCTAAAACAAAAAATCGGAAATTCCTACACTAAAAACATTTATGCCAAAGTCCATCAAATAAAAAACAAAAGGATCTTGTTCCAAAAGTAGCACGGTTAATGATGAATTTCATTTTCGACTCAAAGAATTAGCCAATTTATTTTATTTTCCCATATGGTAATAAATTTTGACATCATAATCCTTTATTAATTCTAACCATATCCTCTATCTCATGTTTAATTATTTCTTTAGTGAGTATATACTTTAAACATTCGTATTCAGTATATATTTTATATTTTACTCCATACTAATGATGCCTTCAAATTATTAAAGAAAAACAACAATAACTAAATCCAAATCATGTGTAGGGTAATTTTTCCCATGAGGTTTCTATGACAACCCTACTTTTTATTACAACTTAAACATGCTTTATTACATAAAACTTCACTTGATCCAACAAAGAAGATTGAGAGGATTAGTGTCTTTGGGGCTTAGGATCATTACATAAAAACATTAAACTTGAAATACAACATCTTTATTGAAAACATCCTTTACATGACCACTACATTCCTTCGTACTTAGCATTGCATGGGATAACCTGAGGACATGCATAAGAAAAGGGTGAGCTATAAAGCCCAGTAAGGGAGTAAAAAATGAATAACATGAGGAGTGAAATACATGTTAGGCAATAGGGATATCAATAGAGCATAAGAGAAACATGAACATAAAGGCATGATAAAGCATGATAATCATAACATGGAAATGTGGCAACTACACTTAACATTGAATTAGCATGAGCCAAGGCTCATTGCACATGGAGCATGAGTAAACCCTCATTGCACTTGAAGCATGAGTAAACCCTCATTTCACTTGAATTAGCATGAGTAAACACTCATTGCACATGACGTATCATGATACTATACTTTACCCAATGCATTGGAGCGCTATAAAGGGCGCACCCTTCTTAAACATTTCATTTCATGCATAAGTGTGCCACATGGATCATAAAACAAGGATTCATAAAACATAATCATTTCTTCCACGATAAAGGAATGTGGAATTCATACATGGAACTTTACAATCAATATGTATATGTGCATAAAGTTGAATACCCTTGATGGAGAAATGGGCATGGTATTCACTACACAAAGACATTGGCTTAGAAAATCGGTGCGATTTCGCCGGCCTAACGGCGTGACATAAGAATTCATAAAAAGGTTGATGAGAGAGAAAGGGGTTCCTCATCATATTTACATGTAATGGACAGTAAGGAGATCATATATATACATGTCCCAACAATAGAAATGGAATTTAGATTCATGATACAAAAGTATTGCTTGAATATAAAAGAAGGGAGAGAAGTTCCTTTCGGAATTTCGGCATAGTAACAGGTGTACATGGGAGGAATTTAATGAGAGAGAAAGGGTTATCCCATCACTCAAACAATAAGAGGGCAGTATGGGGGAGGTGCGAAACCATACCCCAACATTCATAATTGAAATAAAAAGGGCAATACAACTTAAAGAAAATTGACAAAAAAAGAGAAAGGAAGAAAACCCCTTACTTGGAAGTGTGCTTCCAAAGGATGGAGAGAGGCTTGTGAGAGGCTTCTTGGGAGCTTGGGGCACCTTGAGAGGATTTTAGAGAGAGTAGGGCAGAGGTTGGACGAACTTCAAGGGCTTTGAGTGAGGAGGAAGTGGGAGCTTGGGTGGGTTTATATAGGAAAGGTGAGAGAATTCTTTATTATTTAGGTTTGGGACCCCTTATATTAAAATAATCCAAACCACAAACCATCCCATGGTATTTGCCCATGGTTTCTGGAAAAGGAAAGAGGAAAACAATATTTTACAAGGCCAAGGTCCGAACGTATTAAAAAATTAGGGTTGCTTATGTGGAGGTGAGTCACACTCCCATGGAAATTAATTTAAAAAGGCAAAGTGTTGAATAAGTCTTGAGGGCTCCATTAAGGCTTTGAAAAGTAAGTCAAACAAACCCAAAACCTCATTATTTTAATGATAAAACATATATTGGCCGAACATAAGGATTATGGTATTTTATTACATCACCATTGGGTCATTATGATGTCATAAAACACATTATATATTTAAATGGTATTTAATTTTTACCCAAAAATTTGACTCTCTCAGAAAATTATGAAAAATTCACCGTTGGATAATTTCGATGTCTTGATTCCAAAAATAATATTTATTTTATTTAAATAATTTTCTAAATATGTGAATTTTGACTTTTAAAATAAAAACCGACATTTATATAAATTTCACGGGTTTTGACAGAAATGGCTTTCAAACCTTAATAAAAATTTTAATTGCATTCATAAAATTATAAGATCATTTATATTTAATAAAAATTAATTTAAAATTAATAATAATATTTTATTAAAATATTATTTATTTCAAAAATCCTTTAATATAAATCTTTAATTAAATAATAACTAAATACACCATTTGTATTTTAAAAACTAATCACAATGTATCAAAAATGACTAGAAATTATATTCATTATTATATACAAAAATAATGTACATGAACATGGTGCTACTTATTTGTTACATAACCCCTTAAAATAGCCGTATAAGACCTAAGGGTAAGGTGTGCGATGGTGACAGACTCTTGGGGTTGCTCGGATAACATCGCTCGAGTGGTAATCTCTATCAACTTCCATTTTTCCCGTAGACGATCACGTTCGAGCTTGACTTGATGAAGCTCAGCTTGGGCTTGGTCAAGGTAAAAGCCCAAAGACGCCACCTCTTTTCCGAGCTCCGACAAATGGGCTACGTAAGGGGCAATTCTACTAGATGAGGCCATCTCTTCCTTTGTCTGAGTAGAAAATTGGTTCGTTAAAGCCTTATATTTAAACTACCCAGATGATCACTGTTCAACGGCTATAAAGGTAACGGTCACAAATCTTAAAGTAAAACTAAAAAAAAAAGTTGATATCTTATAAAAACATTTTTCATAAAGAAACATTTAACTGGATCAAGAGGGATTTTCTATTAATGAAATTTTGGGTCGTTACAACATTCCCCCCTTAAGAAATTTCGCCCTTGAAATTTTCCTTTTCCCACACTAAAACAAAAGTGGGTAACATAGCTTCATCATATCCTCCGACTCCCAAGTTGCTTATTCAAACTTGTGGTTTCTCCACAACACCTTGACGAGGGGCATTGTCTTATTTCGTAGAACCTTTTCTCTACGATCTAAGATCTTCACTGGTTGCTCCTCATAAGAAAGATCATCTTCTAATTGTACCACCTCGGAAGAGAGTACATGTGAAGGGTCTGGTATGTACTTCCTTAAGAGGGATACATGGAAGACATCATGCACCATGGCCATAGTAGGTTGAAGTTCTAGTCGATAGGCCACATCCCCAACACGATCAAGAATCTCGAAGGGGCCAATGTACCTTGGACTTAACTTCCCTTTCTTTCCAAACCTCATGACCTTCTTCCACGGAGATATGCGTAAAAACACCATGTCTCTGACTTTAAACTCAAGGTCTCGTCGACGATTATCTGCATAACTCTTCTGTTGACTCTGGGCTGCCTTGATATGCTGCTGAATGGTTTTCAACTTCTCCACCATTTCTTCGACCTTTTCTGGTCCAAACAGCTTACGTTCACCGACCTCATCCCAACATGCCGGTGTTCTACACCTTTTCCCATACAGGGCTTCATATGGTGCCATTTGGGTGTTCGAGTGGAAACTATTATTATAAGAAAACTCAACTAGAGGAAGATGTTGATCCCATCCTCTTTTAAAGTCCATTGAGCATGCTCTGAACATGTCCTCAAGTGTTTGGATAGTCCGCTCGGATTGGCCATCAGTTTGAGGATGGTAGGCCGTACTAATGTTCAGTTCAGTATTCAGAGCATGTTGTATACTCTTCCAAAACTTAGAGGTAAATCTTGGATCTCGGTCAGACAAAATAGATAGTGGTACTCCATGCAACCGTACCACTTCCCTGATATATATCTGTTCCAGTTCATCCAAAGAGAAATCCCCTCGAATACAATGATGTGTGCAGTCTTTGTAAGACGGTCCAAAACAACCCAGATTGCATTGTTGCCTTTGGATTTCCTTGGAAGTCCAGTGATGAAGTCCATGGTGATGTTCTCCAATTTCCATTCAGGTATGGGCAATGGTTGCATCATCCCCTTAGACTTATGCCTCTCTGCCTTCCCTTGCTGACACACCAAGCACTTTGATGTATATTCAGCGATCTCCTTCTTCATATTATCCCACCAAAAGTTTTCTCGGAGATCTCGATACATCTTTGTGCTCCCTGGGTGAATAGAGAAATTTGAACTATGTGCATCATCCAAAATTTCCTTCTTCGGCTCCGAACTTGATGGAACACATAGTCTTTTCCCAAACCGCACAATTCCTTCTTCATTAACATTAAACTCTGAGGATTTTCCCTTTTTGATAGCTTCCACTTTTTCTTGGATTCCCGCATCATCCTTTTGAGCATCCTTTAACCTTTCCAAAAGAGATGGTTGAGCAATAATTTGTGAAAGGATTGATGATGTTCCCTTCTTTATGATTCCCACGTCCATCTTCATCAAGTCTAAGAAGATTGGGCCCTTCTCAATTCTCATCATTGATAGAATTGCTGGATCCTTTCTACTTAGGGCATTCTCCACCTTGTTCGCCTTCCCAGGGTGGTAATGTATTGAACAGTCATAATCCTTTATGAGCTCTATCTATCTTCTCTAGCACATATTAATCTCTTTCTGTGTGAATATATATTTAAGACTCTTGTGGTCAGTATATATCTCACATTTCTCTCCATAGAGATAATGCCGCCAGATTTTCAAGGCAAAGATCATCGCCGCCAACTCCAGATCATGTGTTGGATAGTTTCTCTCAAGGATTTTCAACTGCCTTGAGGAATAGGATATCACTTTATCATTCTGCATCAGCACACATCCTAATCCCTTCTTCGAAGCATCACTGAATACCACAAAAAGCTCCCCACTTGTGGGTAAAGTGAGCACAGGTGCAGTGATAAGCCTCCTTTTCAACTCCTTGAAGCTTTCTTTGCATTCATCACTCCAGGCAAACTTTACTCCCTTTCGAGTTAGCTTGGTTAGAGGGTTGGACAATCATGAGAAGTTTCTCACAAATCATCGATAATATCCAGCTAACCCCAAGAAGCTACGGATATCAGTTACCGATGTTGGCCTCGGCCATCCCTCAATTGCATCTGTTTTGGAGGGGTCCACAGATATCCCATTGCTTGTGATGATATGACCTAAGAATGAGACGTCCTTCAACCAAAACTCACACTTTCTGTACTTGGCATAGAGCTTCTCTTTGCGCAAAGTCTCCAGTACAGTTCTTAAATGCTCCTCATGGTCCTCCTTGGTTTTGGAGTATATTAGAATATCATCTATAAAGACTACCACAAATTTATCTGGGTAATCTCTAAAGACACTATTCATCAAGTCCATGAATATCGCTGGAGCATTGGTGAGTCCAAAAGGCATTACTATGAATTCATAGTGCTCGTACCTTGTACGAAAAGCAGTCTTGGGGATATCTTCCTTCTTCACCCTTACTTGATAATATCCCGACCGCAAGTCCACCTTGGAGAAGTATTGTGCTCCACGCAGCTGATCAAACAAGTCATCGATTCTTGGGAGAGGATACTTGTTCTTTATCGTGATTTTGTTAAGTTAACGATAATCGATGCAAAGCCGCATTGACCCATCCTTCTTCTTGAGGAAGAGGACTGGTGCACCCCATGGTGATGCACTTGGGCGTATAAACCCTTTATCCAGATTCTCCTGTAGTTGTTTCTTAAGCTCTTCAAGCTGAACAACAGCCATTCTATATGGAGTCTTGGATATTGGTAGTGCCCCAGGTATATGTTCAATTGAGAACTCAACATCTCTTCTTGGAGGAAGACCAGGAAGTTCCTCGGGAAATACTTCAGCGAATTCCCTCACAATAGGCATTTCTTCAAGGGTGGTTTCTTCCTTGGACTCAATCATCTGAGCCAGATATGCATGCTCATAAGGAAGTAATATCCATGCTTGAGATGATGGAGCTAAAGGAGATTCATCTTCCTCCTGACACTTGTAAATAATCGGGGGTCGATTCTCCATATGGAGTGTGATTTCCCTCTCCCGACAATTTATGTTGGCTCTATATAAGGAAAGCCAATCAATGCCAAGAATTGCATCAAATTCCACCAAAGGGAGTATGACGAGGTTCGCCGGGAAATTCAATCCATAGATTATAACAGGGGAGGACTTATACTCATGGGATGCAATGACTGCCCCATTTTCCATACTCACCGACATCTTTACTTCCATGATTTGTGGTGGTGCAGGGATTGTTCTACTAAACTTTTGAGATATAAAAGAATGCGTAGAACCTGAATCAAAAAGTACGTTCGCTATTCTTGAATGAATAACTAGCGTACCTGTCACTACTTCGTTGTCGGGTTTCACTTCGGAAGAAGTGATGGAAAAAGCTCTTCCTTGCTGTCTTGGAGGTTGTTGATTGCCTCTGATAACCCTTGGATTAGGGCACTGATTCGCAAAATGACCCGGTTCTTTGCATTTGAATCATTGAACAACGCGTTGAGGTTCGAACAGAGCGTTCCTCTCCTCTGTCGCAGCCGCGGGTCCTTCTTGCTGACAGTTAACAGCTAGGTGCCCTTCTCTTCCACACTTGAAGCATTTTCTTGTCCCCCTAAGGCAATTTCCAGGGTGCTTATTTCTACACTTTTGGCAAGTGGGGTGCTGGAATTTCTTAGCGCCGTTGGATTTATCCATCGGACCACCAGCATTGAAGTCCACCTTCCGCTTATTGTCCCCATGATACCCCTGTGATTCTCCGATCTCCATTTCAACCTTGAGGGCACATCGGACAATTTCCTCATAGCTGTCGAAGTCACAGATTGCTAATGCTTTCCGGAAGCTAGGCTTCAGCCCACCAAAGAAGCGGTCAACCTTGCATTCGGGGGTAACGACAAAGCCGGAAGCGTATTGTGCAAGCCTTGTGAAGTTTGCCTCGTACGCTCCCACAGATTCCTCATCTTTCTGCTTGAGGGAAAGGAAGTCCCTTTCCATCTTAAGACGGAGGGTGCGTGGAAAATATTTATCGAAAAACATCTTCCGGAATACCTTCCATTCCAAAGCCTCGATCTCCTCCTCAGGCTTCGTATTTTTGATAAATTTCCACCATTGATCAGCTTCACCCTCCATACGATACGCCACCAGGAGAACCTTCTCTTTTTCAAAGCATTGGAGGATGGAGAATATCTTTTCAATGGAGTTGATCCATTGTTCAGCAATCGTGGGATCAGATGATCCACTAAAAGTAGGAGGCCTTTGTCTCATGAAGCTTTCAATAGCGACTTGTTCTTTCATAGGGGGGATGAACGTTCCTCTTGACTAGTGTTTCTATTCAAAACATGAGTTAGCTGAGAGAGAAGCGTGACAAAGTTCGCGATTCCCGCTCCCATTGGATTGGGCATCTCATAAGTACAATCATCACACTGATCTTCACAACGGTTGTTAGCCCGAGTTCTCCTATTACCGGCCATTGGCTGGAATAAGAGGAAAGTTAGGGGTAACACATAAAGGGTAATCCAAAGACAAAAGTTGATGACATATAAATAAACATTAATCTCTTTAACTCATGAGTCTATAGGATTCAATCCAGGCTTTTCATGATCTTCCTTCTAACATATATCCTTAGGGGCATTTTTCCCTTAATAAGGGTTCATACTAAGATTGTGAATTTATCAAAACATATCCCCCGGGAGTGTCGTAACCAAGAGTGCAGCAAGGCCCGTTGTCGTGCACCAGTTCCCGTTCGAGTCTAGCTCAAAGCGGTGTTTTCGGGTTTTACCCCTAGGATACATCTGTGCCAGAGCCGCCTCTACCTTCTCGTATCCAGACAGGGATGTATTTGTTTGATAAACCACTTACTTAGTATTTACCAAAACATAGAGATGTTTTTATTATGCTTAGTCCTATATCTAAGGCTTTACTAGGGTTTCCTAATCCCAAAAATTACTAAACCTATCCTCTGATACCAACTATGACAACCCTACTTTTTATTACAACTTAAACATGCTTTATTACAAAAAACTTCACTTGATCCAACAAAGAAGATCGGGAGGTTTAGTGTCTTTGGGGCTTAGGATCATTACATAAAAACATTAAACTTGAAATACAACATCTTTATTGAAAACTTCCTTTACATTACCACTACATTCCTTCGTTCTTAGCATTGCATGGGATAACCTGAGGACATGCATAAGAAAAGGGTGACCTATAAAGCCCAGTAAGGGAGTAAAAAATGAATAACATGAGGAGTGAAATACATGTTAGGCAATAGGCATATCAATAGATCATAAGAGAAACATGAACATAAAGGCATGATAAAGCATGATAATCATAACATGGAAATGTGGCAACAACACTTAACATTGAATTAGCATGAGCCAAGGCTCATTGCACATGGAGCATGAGTAAACCCTCATTGCACTTGAAGCACGAGTAAACCCTCGTTGCACTTGAATTAGCATGAGTAAACACTCATTGCACATGACGTATCATGATTCTATACTTTACCCAATGCATTGGAGCACTATAAAGGGCGCACCCTTCTTAAACATTTCATTTCATGCATAAGTGTGCCACATGGATCATAAAACAAGGATTCATAAAACATAATCATTTCTTCCACGATAAAGGAATGTGGAATTCATACATGGAACTTTACAATCAATATGTATATGTGCATAAAGGTGAATACCCTTGATGGAGAAATGAGCATGGTATTCACTACCCAAAGACATTGGCTTAGAAAATTGGTGCGATTTCGGCGGCGTAACGGCGTGACATAAGAATTCATAAAAAGGTTGATGAGAGAGAAAGGGGTTCCTCATCATATTTACATGTAATGGACAGTAAGTAGATCATATATATACATGTCCCAACAATAGAAATGGAATTTAGATTCATGATACAAAATTATTGCTTAAATATAAAAGAAGGGAGAGAAGTTCCTTTCGGAATTTCGGCATAGTAACGAGTGTACATGGGAGGCTTTTAATGAGAGAGAAAGGGTTCTCCCATCACTCAAACAATAAGAGGGAAGTATGGGGGAGGTGCGCAACCATACCCCAAAATTCATAATTGAAATAAAAAGGGAAATACAACTTAAAGAAAATTGACAAAAAAGAGAAAGGAAGAAAACCCCTTACTTGGAAGTGTGCTTCCAAAGGCTAGAGAGAGGCTTGTGAGAGGCTTCTTGGGAACTTGGGGCACCTTGAGAGGATTCTAGAGAGATTAGGGCAGAGGTTGGACGAACTTCAAGGGCTTTGAGTGAGGAGGAAGTGGGAGCTTGGGTGGGTTTATATAGGAAAGGTGAGAGAATTCTTTATTATTTAGGTTTGGGACCCCTTATATTAAAATAATCCAAAACACAAACCATCCCATGGTATTTGCCCATGGTTTCTGGAAAAGGAAAGAGGAAAACAATATTTTACAAGGCCAAGATCCGAACATATTAAAAAATTAGGGTTGCTTATGTGGAGGTGAGTCACACTCCCATGGAAATTAATTTAAAAAGACAAAGTGTTGAATAAGTCTTGAGGGCTCCATTAATACTTTGAAAAGTAAGTCAAACAAACCCAAAACCTCATTATTTTAATGATAAAACATATATTGGCCGAACATAAGTATTATGGTATTTTATTACATCACCATTGGGTCATTATGATGTCATAAAACACATTATATATTTAAATGGTATTTAATTTTTACCCAAAAATTTGACTGTCTCAGAAAATTATGAAAAATTCACCATTGGATAATTTCGACGTCCTGATTCCAAAAATAATATTTATTTTATCTAAATAATTTTCTAAATATGTGAATTTTCACTTTTAAAATAAAAACCGACATTTATAAAAATTTCACGGGTTTTGACAGAAATGGCGTTCAAACCTTAATAAAAATTTTAATTGCATTCATAATATTATAAGATCATTTATAGTTAATAAAAATTAATTTAATATTAATAATAATATTTTATTAAAATATTATTTAATTCAAAAATCCTTTAATATAATTCTTTAATTAAATAATAACTAAAAACACCATTTGTATTTTAAAAACTAATCACAATGTATCAAAAATGACTAGAAATTATATTCATTATTATATACAAAAATAATGTACATGAACATGGTGCTACTTATTTGTTACATAACCCCTTAAAATAGCTGCATAAGACCTAAGGGTAAGGTGTGCGATGGTGACAGACTCTTGGGGTTGCTCGGATAACATCGCTCGAGTGGTAATCTCTATCAACTTCCATTTTTCCCATAGACGTTCACGTTCGAGCTTGACTTGATAAAGCTCAGCTTGGGCTTGGTCAAGGGAAAAGCCCAAAGACGCCACCTCTTTTCCGAGCTCCAACAAATGGGCTTCGTAAGGGGAAATTCTACTGGATGAGGCCATCGCTTCCTTTGTCTGAGTAGAAAATTGGTTCGTTAAAGTTTTATATTTAAACTACCCAGATGATCACTGTTCAACGGCTATAAAGGTAACGGTCACAAATCTTAAAGTAAAACTAAAAAAAAGTTGATATCTTATAAAAAAAATTTCATAAATAAACATTTAACTGGATCAAGAGGGATTTTCTATTAATGAAATTTTGGGTCGTTACAGTTTCAACTAACATGAATCCTATGAAATTACCTGATCATTCAACATTAGAAAACAACTTAGTCCATTCAATGATGAAATATTGTAGATAATAAAATCGCCATTTCTAGAAGTCAGTGCCAAAACTAGAGCATTCACCATACTTATTTTTAATTCCGAAAAACAATAATCAAATTCTTTTTCCTAGATGAACTTAAAACCTTTTTGAGTAAACATAGTCATTAGATTATATAATCATATAAAATTATCAAAAAACTCAGATAATAACCTGCTAAACAAAGAAAATTTTGGATATCTATTATATTTTTGGGTATTGGACATTCTTCAACAACTTTTATTTCAGTAGGATCAATAGTTATTCTTTTTTTTTGAAAAAATTTGAACATGGAATGAAATTTTTTGTAACCAAAACTCACACTTGCTGAATTTCCCAAACAATTTTTTTTATTTTGGGTTTGAAAGACAACCCTTAAATGACTTTTATGCTCTTATTTACTATTGGCATAAACCAAAATATAAGCAATAAACACGTCCATAAAGTTATCCAAAACTCAAGGAAAATTCTATTCATAATATCCATTAATACTACAGGGGAATTGGTTAACCCAAAATTCATAACTACAAATTCATAATGGCCATATATAGTACGAAACACGGTCTTTGGAATGTGTGATTACTATACATTCAACTGATTGAACACCAATATCAAATCAATCTTAGAAAATTAATGAGCTCCCTGGTGTTGATCAAACAAATCATCAATACAAGGCAAAGGATACTAATTCATACTAGTGTTGTTATTCAATGCTTTATAATAAATTCAAAGTCTCGTCGATCTATCTTTCCATTTAACAAACAAGACAGGAGCACCCCATGGGTATGTGCTTGGTTGAATGAAATATTATTCTAATAACTCATAGAAATTCTTTTTTAACTCTAAAAATTCAATATTATCCATTCGATAAAGGGGTTTTGAAATTGGATTAGCATCGGAAAATAAGTCAACAATAAATTCAACATCTAGATCAAGAATTATTCCATGAAACTCATCAAGAAAAACATTCAGACACTCACTTACCATGGGCACATCATCAATCTAAATAGTTCCTTTTTTCACAGAATGTTCAAGGTATTATTCCTATCAATATTTTAGTAGTTTCTCAGCTTCTTGATATGCTATCAAAAGTTAAGGTAAAATCTTATACAAAACATTAAAAATCATCCTAAAAAACTCTCTACCTTTTCCATCAATCATGGCATGGTAAACGAAAAACCAATCCATACCCAAAATAATACCATACTCTACCAGAGGACAAAAAAATCAGTTTTCCATATAGATTCTTTCCACACAGAAGGCCCAAAATGTTCTTATAATTTATTTTTTTCTCAAAATTTCCTCCGAGGGTTTTTACCATAAGTTCAGGATTCATATATTTAGATGTAATTCATAATTTACTTGAAAACAACTCATAAATGAATGATTGTGTAGTCCCTAAATCAAACAACACATTGGCATAAAATTAACAATCAAATATTTTACCTGATACCACTTCATTTGGTGGCCCAAAATCTACTGAAATAGACACAAGGGACTTCACCCCCCCTTCTACATGTAGTCTTTCCTCCATTTCTCATTATAGTTTTTCCACGGACACTCATTTTTATAATGAATCATTTCATTACACTTAAAACATTTTACTGATAGTAAATAAGATTTTGTCTTACAATTACCCCGGACCTTTTTAGTGCAATTACTAGCCTTATGTCCCATTTTACCATATCTGCAGCCCTTATCAAAATTCAAAAAAAATTCCCCATCATGACATTTACCACAATTTTCCCATACAATAATCTTTTGTTTCTTATATTCAAGCATTTTTGAAGAGATATTCCCTTTCATCTCACAAAATTACCTCTTATTCCATTGTTTTTCAACGAACACATGATCACTGGAAAACTCCATTTCCACCTTCTCGACACTTTGAAGAAGTTTTTCATAACTTTGGAACTCATGAGTAGCTAAAGCCCTTCGACACAATGGCTTTAATCCTCTGTGAAAATTTATGAATTTACAAAAATATTCTTTTATGAAATTTGGAGCATACCTTGCCATCCATGTGAATTTTGCTTCATAAGTAGCCATTGTGTCATATTTATACCTTTAATTCCAATAATTGTTTTTCAATTCTATGATGATCCTCCTTTGGAAAATATTTTTCAAGAAATGTACCTTTAAATTAATCCAAATTAAGGGATCAATCTCCTCATTATCCCTACAAATTTTTACCATTGAACCCCACTGATATGCTTTACCTTCAAAATAGTAAACAACGAGAATAACCTTTTGATGTTTGGAACACCCCATGACATAAAAAATCTTTTTTAGTGTATTAATATATCTTTCTACTAGAAGAGGGTCAGATGATCCTCTAAATGATGGTGAAATGTTGCCTCATGAAATGGTCTACTACCAACATGTTAATTTGTGGTTGATCTATATGATATCGTGCATGGACACCACCCCCATTTATAGCTTGAGTCATTTGTTCCATCACTACAAGAGACTTTTCAAATCTGATTTCGACCTTCTCAGGTTGTTGATTTGGAAGGTTGTCTTCCTCATGACATCGTCCCGTTATTGCTTCCATATTTCCTATGGAAAAACCCATTCTAAGAAAATTAATATCCTTAGTGAAGAAACATGGTAATCTGTAAAAGCTATATCATTTATATATTGACTTAAATAAATTTCTGGATATTAATTTAAAAAATATCCTAACTCTTGAAGTCATATAATCTGACCTTTGATACCTTCTATAATGACCCAACCATAAAACAATAAATAATCTTGAATTAAATGAATAATTCACATCGTGGATTATTTCAGGTTTAGAGTTTTAAGGAATTATGCCATAACTATTACATTACATCTCAAAATGAACAAAGTAGACACTTCTACATAGTTTCTAAATTCTAATAAAATAAATAATCATTAAAAAAGTCATGTCTAGTTCCATGTTTTAGACAACTGGACATTTCCCTTATCCCATCCTTGATCCTATTCACCGTAATGTCCTGTGAAAAACATTTCAAAACATGGGATGGGAATAAAAATAACATTAAGGGTTATAGGACTGTGAACGAAAACTTTAGTTCATCATTACATACATAACATCTGCTCTTTAACAGACCTTATGAAATCATAATATTTATGAATAAAACATAGTAATCCCAAATCATAAAAGAAACTTGTGGCATCTATAACATACATATGCTGTAGCTTTCAATGCAATGTAGGGAGTTACATTTGGAATACCCATAAAAGTATATTCCCTGAATCACTTAGAAGAAACATTCACATTTACCTATGTCACATTACCTAATGCATTGAAGTGCTATATCGGGCTCACCTTCCCAAGGTTTATCATGGAACCACCCGTATACGTAAATAATGCCCAAGAACCATAACGTAATCACAACACATAACATAAACATAAAGTAAAGATAAAATTACCACTTTACAACAATTTGAATATATTGAAATAATAAATACATTATCAAAACCATTTTCAATATCAAAATACATAAAAAGTGTAAATGGTCTTTATTTTTAATTTAAAAACATTTTAGATTATAAAGGAATCTAATGATCAAATAATACTAGCGGCGGAAAAAATGGTCTTTGTCACAGCTTATGTTAAAAAGAGACATTATTTTTTTTTATTTCATAAAACGCCTCATAGAAAAACATTCCATTTTAATGGAATGAAATGTTAAATTTGTTTATATACCATAAAAAAGAAATTCATGTATAAAATAGAATATGCCTCAATGAAAGGAGATTGAGACGAAGTCCCTTTTCTCATGTCTGACTTGACTCGTCCTTCCATTAATCTCCTGGATAATAAAATAATTTTAATTTATAATTGGTTAATAATGTTTTTGATTTTTATTATTCGTTTCATGTCCTTTATTATAATTTTATAAACATTATTTAATAATTTATGTTAATAGAGTTCGTTTTGTCAATATTTGGTATATGAGTCCAAAATGATGTTCTTATATTTAAAAGTTGTCCATGTGGTCAAAAGTACATTATCTCCAGAATGATATATATGATTTAGATATCATTTAAATCATATATATCTAGTATATATATATATATGTATTTATATTATTATATTACATTTGGAAAAATGAAATGCAATGTATTGTTTATAGAGATGGTAAGCCGTACGTACACCTGAACACTTCATTCATTTATATTTCATATTTAATGGAATGAAAACATAATGATAAATAGGTATATAATAATTCCATAATAATATCATATATAATTTCAGTAACTTAATCATTTATACAATACACATATGGCATGAACAAGTCATATAACTTTGAGGGGGTGGTAGTCCACACATCCTCAAATGAAATTATCATATTTACCCATTATGGAAACCATAAAGGTATTTTATAAATGAAAAATACAGAATTATAGAGAAAATATAAATATAATATATATCACATATAAATATATTTCCATCATATTGGATTCCATAATAGGTTGTCGGTGAATATTGAAGAATCATCATTTCGTGAGGCAGTAGTTCGTCGTCTTAAAAAACAGTATGTTATTTTCCCATTAGACGGAGGTGTGTGTAATTTTTCTTCGAATAATTATCATAAAAATAACCTAGATTATTTTTGATACTGGTGTTTCTATATAATAAAATAATAAAAATATTTCATGGGGTTGGAGAAGTAAAATAAAAGAAACTAACACAGGAGAAGATGTTACCTTTAATTCGGGTAACTCAATTTGGTTTGAACAAAAAGGATTTCTTGAAGTTAATAATGCATAAGGTAAGGATTCTAGGTGTGAGATAGGGATAATGAGAGCATATATGGTAAGAGTTTGGATTATAAAAGGGGATTTAGAGGTTTGAGTAATGGGTTAGAGGTGAGGACTTTTTATAAGGGGGAGGAGGGGCCCTTTAGGAATGTTTGAAAATATTATTTTATTATCTATTGATTTTTTGTTTTAAAAGGTTCAATACATATTAAAGTCGAAGATAATATGGCTGTTGTTTGAAATAAGACCATCCAATAATATGTGTATTGTATTTTAAATTTGTTTTAATTTTTATAATTTTATTAATTTAAATCATTCATTAATGAGGTAAACACTACATTATTATTGTGTCAAAAATAATTTTATTTATTTATTATCTAAAAATTAAAAATAAAATACCATGATATATGATATATATTAATATTTCTAATTAATATTTATATTCAAATTTATCAATTGTATAACCCCACATTAAAATTATTTTATAAAAACAATACATGTAAAAGGGATTTTTAGTTTTTACTTTTAATAAATAGTTATTAATGTCATCATATTACCGAAATAGATTTAAAAAGAAAAAAATCTCACCAAAAAATTGTATTGGTAGAAAAATAATCATCCAATAAGGATATGACACGTGTTCATGTAATTTTATATTATTAGGATATTATTTTTACCTTGAATTACCCTATTTACCTTTAATCATGGTAAATAAAAGTTAAATGTTATTATTTTCTAGAAACTATTTTCATCTTATTGAATCACATTTTACATTATAATAACAACCATTAATATTAGATTTAACAAATTCTATTCATAAGTGTGGTATAAATTTATTTAAATGAAATAGTATTTTTTTAATTAGAAATGAGTGTTTTCGCTATTCATAAAAAAATTAACGGTTTTTAGAAAAATTCCAAAAATTAATCCTAAGTTATATTTGATATTATGAATTAAAAAATTTTGTCGATTTTAACAAATTAAAATATAAAAAGATTCATTATTTAATTTAAAATCAATTCTTATTGTTAAAACAAAAAGTTTGTTTCTAAGAAAAAATAACTATCAAAAGATTGACACTTCTTTATGTCCAATTTCAAATTAAAATTACAAAAAATGAATAAAATTGGATTAAATGATAAAAATATAATATAATTAAAATTTTAAACCTATTAAACATATAATCTAAAAAATATAAATAAATTTTATTAAAAGGTAGTTTGGTATTAAAATACAGTATTTTTCAATATTATATTAAAAAATTGAACATTATCAGAAAAATACCAATGATTCATAAAAAGTAAATTTCAATATCTGAATTCTAAATAATAAAAATATATTGTCAAATTGAACATATAAAAGTCACATAAACAAGAATTAAAAAGGGTTCTGCCTCAAAAGAATATTATTCGACCCCTCAATGTTTATTAGAGTATTTATGCTAAAAAAGGGATTCATTCAAATTTTATGCCTCTAAAATTTAGTAGATAAATGTAAAAACATTTAAAAAACATATATAATTATATTTTATTTTCTTATATTCATGTGGTCTAATATAATGACATGGCATTAACAACCATTTAAAATTAAATTATATTAATATTTTTCAGTATGACTCCGCATTGTGTGCATCATAAGATTTCAAAGAAACCCATTATCGTGTATCGAGTATTCCATCAAACATAGAATCCCAATTAATGTAAAATTAATATTTAATTCACAAATATTACAATTTATTATAATATCATATTTCTTTATTTACTTGGGATGTTAGATTTTATGTTTTAGTTTTAATTTTTTCAAGAAAGGGGATTTGGCATGAACGTTACAAAGTGGTAATGAATTTGATAACTCAATTTCTTTTCATTGATTTATAGTAAATCTATTTTACCATAGATATTATAAGATTATGTGTGAAATGAATTTTTAATATACTCTATTTTATTTCTAATTTTTATATGTGTATTTATATTTGATACACATAAACAACTTATTTATTAATTCTCACTTCAATGTTATAATCATTGAAATGGACTTCATCTAGATTTTATTTTGTTGAGGAATGTTTTGATGTAATTAACCTATGATATTTTATGAGGTGTATATAAATCAACATTTAAAATTTTTATTCATAATTTCTCTAGTATAATAATATTTTTAGTTTTTTATTGTTTATTTTTAATGGGACTAATGATTACATATAGTTCAAATTTCTAAATTAAAACGGTGTAAAAATAAAATTTTAAGGTTACCATTTCAAATATTTTCAAAAGTATTTTAATTTTTATTAATAGTGGAATGAAAATAATTTTCTTCCATGATGATGGATCAATTATTTTTTTCTTCCTTGATAATTTTCCATAGTTATTTTCAATGAAAATGTTTTTTCAGGGTTTTATATTTTAAAAAATATATTTTCCAATGAATATATATTTAAGAAAATATTACATAATTTACCTCATTACTTGAAAATAATTCATCAATTGAAATAAATTTTTTCTAAAAATCTGTTATAAAATTTTTTAATATGATTTTTTCTGTCATTGTTCACATAATTTTATTTTCCAAAAATATTTTCAAAGGTATCTTTTTATCATATTCCAAATAAATTATCATTTCAATTTTTCTGAAAATTTGAAAGGATTCAAAGTTTTAATGTGTATAATATGAACATATTTTTTATAGTTTATGAACATTATGTTATATTATTTTTCATTACAAGTACCATTGAATAATTTCAAATAATTATTTCTAAAATATTTAATAAATTTGTAGTCTCTAAAAGTGATTTTCAATGTTAAAATTTCATTTTATTCAATAAAATTTTTGATATAGTGTTAGGATTATTTTCTATTAATAAATTTCAAAAAACTTTATTGTTAATTATTATCCATCGGTGGTTTTGGTAATATTATCATCCTTAATCATTGTTTGGAACAATTATGACTTTTTCAAATATATTTTCATGTAACCCATTTATTTTCTATATGTTAATCATGTTTCAAATATATTTTATTGGAACCCATTTATTTTCTATTGGTTTATAATAGTTAAAGAATATTTTTATATAACATGTTTATCTTAAATCATTAATTAATATTTCAAATATAATATTATGTAACCAATTTTTTTCAATGGTTTAATATTGTTTCAAATAGATTATTATGTAACCCATTTTTCAATGGGTTAATCATGTTTCAAAAATATTATTATCAAACAAATTTATTTTACATGGTTTAATCATATAATGAAAGGAATAATGATTGTTTCTATGTGTTTATGATGAAATTATTTCTCTATGTGAATTATTCAAGACACGGTTAATGGAAATTTGTTATAATGACTGCCTATTTTGTTATTACTATTATAAACCAATCATGGGTGGTTATGTTATTAAACATGTCTGAGTAGTTACATTATTAAACAAGGACATGTGAGTTTTTTTATCCCTCAAATGAAATCGGTACTCTGGATATGGACATCTGTTATATGGTATATTCCATTTTATAGAGTTATATAATAATTATGCTTCAGGTATTCAAATATGTTTTATCTACTTACGATATGGTTTTATAATATTTTTTATGATGCACATATATATAACATTACTATTTATTATTGATTTAGATTACACATAACTTTATTAAAGCCTTACTCCATGATTTCATGCTTCATGGTCTAGGTATTGATGGGTGTAAATATTATTATTTAAAGCACGTGCACTATGATAATTCAAGAAAACCCTTATCCTCTTCCTTTTCTCCCTAATGAAATTCAACTATGAATTCATACATTTATCTATATTGATCATATGATCTCATACTTGTTAATTTCATTTTCCCCAGGATATATAGATTTTGGTAGAATTAATTATATCTTGAAGTGAATTCTTATGGATGATGGTGATTTCATAATTTTAAATATGATTAGATTGGTTAGGTGGGTTATAGTCTTATGTAAAGACATGTGTCTTTTTAATTTATGATTTTATCATATTTTATTAAAATGATGAACCAAAAATGTCCCTGAGAAAGTAATTTATCCAAATTCATCTTATTTTGTTGTTCTATGTTGATGGAAAAAATAGGAACTCCTTCATCTGTATCAACGATGAAAATTTAATGTTTAGGTTTTAAGAACCACATCTCGGTAAACTGGTATGATTATGTTACAATAGAAACCATTAGAATAGATAATATCATTATTTATCATAATGATTAATCCTAAAACACATGAAATACATTACATAAATCAAAATATTTATTCATGGAAAATCCTACAATCATAATCATTATTTATCTGAGAGAGATTATAAATCATAAAAATATTTTCAACTCCTTTATATTGTTTTGAGATTAAAATTGAATTATCCTAATAAGATCCGCTTGGGAGTGTCAAAATTGGTATGCAGTAAGGATTGTTTTCATGTACCGGGTTATTGTTGAGTCAATCATGATGGTCCATTTTTGTAGTTATTACACGTAGGTACATTTGTTCAAGAACAATATCAATTTTAGTATCTTGATAGGGATGTATTTCAAGGAAATACCATATAATAGATTTCTTTCCAAAACATTATTATATTCTTATATACTTATCCTAATTGTATATAATAGGTTTATGTTTTAATATTCTCTATTTTCTTAATTCTAGATCCCATTGTTTATATTTCAATTCCATGAATACCAACCCTATGGACCCCAATTATAGTAACACAAAGCTAATGAATTTATTATAAAATTAGAATAATATACAAGGTATCAGATCCCAAAGGACCAAATAGTTTAGTATTATTTTTAATATAGATACAAACATGAAATTAAAATTTCATTTTAATGATAAAATAAATAAAGAGTTCTCTTTGTAAAATCAATTATCCATCTTACGTCATCCATTCATATCAATCCAAAAACATATCTCAACGTCATGGAGAATAGAAAACAATATAAGTGGTAAGAATATATGATCAGTAATATTATGTTTATAGGGGAAGACATCTTGAATAATGTAGAATAATAGATAATAAAAGGTAAATAACTGAAACACATTCCATTTACTCACAAAAAATTAGCCTACAATGGCAGATACAAATGATGATCAAATAAATCCCAAGACATAATATCATAATAAAAGCACATATCCATGGATCCTTTATTTAATAGAATATTCATATGGAAATAACTGATTTCATAATGAGGTAATGAATAATAATAGACATATGAAACAATCAATACCTTCCATATGATCATTTAAATTAGTGGGTAGAAACCCATATATTAATCTTAACTAATGTTTCTATTCAGATTTGTAGATTTATCAAGGGAATATCTATAAATGGGTCCCACAAATATCATACTAATTCAAAATTATAATTCTTATTAATGGGGAGAAATATAATCAATAAAAACATTAATATTTAAAATCTAATAAATGAAATGTCAATACATACCCTAATCAATTAATAATAATAATAAACTATCTATATTTTAATGGTCAATTTTAGTAAAATTTTACATTCCTAGTCAAACCCATCAAAAACCATCCAAATAAATAATAAAGATGATATAAATAAAACACATCTTTGGTGGATCATAATTAAAATAAATGTTTGATGTAAATGAGGAATATTATTACCATTAAAATTATATTAAAATATTTTTTTAGAAAAATATCTTTCTATTTTGAAAATATTTTAAAAAAAGTAATAAAATATTTTTAAAACACAGTTATATAAAATTATACATTTAAAAAACGTTAAATAATCTTTTAATAATTGATTTATAATAGAAAAGGAATTTTTTTTCATGTTGTTCATTATGGAACAAAGATTCCTTTCATATTTTTTTATCAAATCCATATATGCCATGTCTTGAAACAAATCAAAATTCCTTTAAAAAAATCAGAAAAAAGTAGAAATTGGTAAAATATTATTTATTAAATATTTTTTAAAAGTTTCAAATAATTTTATAAAACTTTTTTAGAAAACATGTATTTTTATGAAAAATGTTTTTTGACTGAAGAGTGAAATAAATTTGAATTTTATTAAAAAATTCTAAATCATTTAAAGTATAAATGAGTGAAAAAATGGTACTATTAAATGAAAAAATTCATTAATAAATATATGAGGATAAAATAGATTTATTTTAAGATATAAATATATTATTATTCCATCATGGGAGACTTAAAGAAAAATATTCCCAAATAATAATGAGATTGTTAAATAAACCCTTACCATGCTGGTACCTTCGGAATAATAATCCACATGAAATAAGAAAACAAAAAACAGAAACTAAATACCATTTTGATAAATTAATTCATGATATATGATATCAGTATTTCATTATATACACCACACAATGGAATAATTGGTGAAAATGACATATGTCGTACTGAAGTAAATGTGAGATGAGGGACCATTACATCTGGTTTTAATCCTTGGTTTGTGTTTGATCCTCACGTATAAAAAATATATGTTTATTATAAATATATATTATAAAAATAATCATATATATAATATTTTATATGATTTATTAATATTTTATTATCACGTGTATATATAAATTTTTTAGTTAAAATCAATGTTTCTAGTGATAATTGCTTGTTTTTTCATGTTTGTTTTAGTTTGATAATATTTTCCATTTAATTAATGCATAGATAAATGATACATAAAATTTTAAAAATGATATATATTTCATATATTTTATTTCTATCTTTATTTATAATAATATATTGATGTAAAATATATAAAATGGATTACAGTGTTTATGGAGACGTAGACTTTATGTGGGCATGTACATTGCTGCCAACTTTTTTATGGATGGAATGAATTTAAAAATAACTATTTATTAAATTAATTATTATAATTTTTATTTAATATATATCATTTATATTTATAAATTTTATCATTATTACAATTCCTGTAAAAACTAAATGAAAAATGTTTCACATCACTGTGTGGAGGTGGTAGTCCACACATATACAAAAGTGATGTTTTTATTTTATGGAGGATTGGAAAATAAGAATTTAATTGTGAAATTATATTTTAAGGATAATTTATTGATCATAAATATGACATAAATTCATTAAAATTAACCTTATTACCTTTCATGTAATTCTGAAGTAAAAAAATGAATCACATTGCTTCATGAAAAGGTAGATCATTGTACACATGAACAACGTTATCGCATACCTGATAAAATGGAATTTAATATGGTATATGTGATATAATAATTACCTATGTATAATAATTATAAAACCTTGATATTAAAATGTTAGGTACATCAGTATATTACTCCTCGATATGTGGTGATAGAAAATGAATTATGTCGGTTCGTAAGGCGTTATTCTTCCAAACAAATAATCGACAATCTCATTTTTCATTTGATTGCACTGTAGATGGATATGGATTATTCCATTAAAATAATTAATTATATCTATACTATTTTTTTCCACATTGGAATATTTTTTGAATATGGTTTAAGAAAAAATAAAACAAATGCAAATGCTTATGACTTTTACACTTCATCGGAGTGCCTCTATAGGTTTATACAATCAGCCCTATTGTTTCAAAATAATAATAAAACTAAGTAAATTTTAGTTTGGGTATGAAATTAAGGAAGTTATTTTTGTATATTTTTCCATAACCAATTTTTTTGAAAGTGTGAAGCGGAGAGGAGAGGGGTGACTATATATAAATAGGGGTGAGGACAAACATGGAGTTTTTTAAAAACTAAAGTGATACCCACATTTCACTGATGCCAAAATCATCAACAAAGAGTCTTTATTTCAATATTTAGGTGATAATATATAAATATTTCTATAAAATGGCATTTAGAAATGTATGTAGGTCATTTTAGCCCTTCTATTCTTAGTTTAACCCCTGCAAAACCCATCCATACCTTAACCAATGTAATTACTTTTATCTATTTTCATGATTAATTATGGTAAAAAAATTAAAATTATTAATTAAATTCCATAAATTACTCTAAAAAATATACAATAATATTTTCAAATTAAAATCATTTAAATTTTAGAATTTAATATTAAATTAAACTATAGAGGTGATGAAAGAGCAGTTTTCTAAAGGGAATATTACCATAAGTATATGATGTTCTAATAAAATAACTCAATAATAAATTGAATAAATTGAACCAAATAATTTATATACTAAAATAATTGTAGTAATTATACTTTAAATACAATTTAAATTATAATTTAACTTTTCTAGGATACTTAAATGAAAAATTTATTGTCTAATAAAAATCATTATTTTAACTATTTATCATTAAATTTACCACTTTAAAAAATTCAAAAATATTCACTCATAGATAATTTTCAGATGTATATTTAAAAAATATATTTTTTTTGTGAAGAAAATTTACAAATACTGCAAAAATAAAATTTTATCTTATTATTCAAGGAATGGGAAAACTTCCATTATGAAAATATTATTTTCTGATGACATTTCCTTTCAATTCAAATGGTTCTTATTCTTTTTAATCAAAATATAAATATTAAATATATTTTACACTAGTTTAAATAATATATTATTCATATGATAGTTAGTACTATTCTTACCTTTCAACTTAATTGTGTGGTTATAATCTTCATGCTTAAAAAATAATATATTAATAGAGTATCACATTTTTTTGAACTCAGTGTTGCATGACTGACAAGATATCAAAGATATCGAATTTAATGAAATATATCATAGAGTATCATGGTGTTAAATTGTCTTATAATTTTGGTGTTTCATTTTATACCACCAATTTATCGTAATGATTCTATTTTAAAATATTAGGGTGTTATATTGTACCCTCCAAAAAAATTCATTCGTACAATTTAATCTTAATATAATTAAATAATATTTTAAATTTAAAGATAACATTATTTAAATACCACGTCAAGAGAAGGGTTAATGGAGAATCTCTTGATAATAAATAATGGTGACTGTGAAGGTCTTCTACAGTAATTACATAGTTCATTTTCCAAGTAGGAGAACAAAAGTTGGAAGCGAAGATGTGGACATGGAAGAAAAGAGTACTGCCCAAAAAATTACAGAGGGTGATAGATGTAATTTATCACAAAAATATTATGATAAGTTGAAATTAAAAAATTATTAGACCATAAATTTATAATGAGTTAAGGTCCCACTTGATTCATCTGCTTTGAAGGTAATAAGATAACTGCATTTTCGAGATCATATTACTAGAGTAGATGAATTCATTTTCAATATAGTCTATGAACATATGAAAATATATTTACTCAATATATTTTCATTTAATAGTAACAATTTCATCCTTTCGTTGTTCTTCAAGGAATTCCCAATTCATTTATCACTTGAAAAATTGAATATCCGAACTGAATTTTTATTCCATAATAACATTTAATATATCATT
Organism: Viscum album; assembly: GCA_963277665.1. Taxonomy (NCBI): domain Eukaryota; kingdom Viridiplantae; phylum Streptophyta; class Magnoliopsida; order Santalales; family Viscaceae; genus Viscum; species Viscum album. The sequence continues at coordinate 663,096,451 of OY728141.1, forward strand.
AAAATCCTAGGTAATTTATCATATTTTTATAAATATTCCAAAAACAAAAATGGTTCGAAAAAATTATTTAATATCATCAAAATATTATTTTAATGCATTCCTTATATATTTAACCATAGTACCCATTTAAAATATTTCACTCCAAATTCATAGTCCAAAAAATTTCAAGGATGTTCACTAAATAAACATTATATCCCCCACCCGATATTACTTGGTTCTTAATGTCAAGGTCTTGATATATTAATTACATTATCAATATAAAAAAATATGTAAAACATGTATTCTTACAAAAATAATATCATAGGTTTTCAAATATATTCAATAAATCAATATATGCACTAAACTCCATCAAATATGAAATAAATTATCAAACCTAAAACCAAATTCATAGTCAACAATACTATACCATTAATATCTCATTATTATCACATCATAAAAAACATTTGAAGGGTTATCCACCCTTAGTCACGTGTTTATAAAATAGGTTCAACTTTTCATCAAATTACTTTTCTAAGTCGTCGGTACAATTATATATATCATCCAAACTCTATTAAAAAATAGTACTTCTATTCAATCCTTATTAATTTCATTATTCTTATAACCTTAATATCATTTTTGAAATATTTATATAACATAATTCATGATTCAAAACAAAGGTAAATTAATAATTCTAATTCTTATGTGGTAATATCATAGGATTGACCGTGATACCTTTTCTTGTTATTAGGTATATTCCCTACTCGTTTTGGGAGTTTGTTTATATAGTTTCATATCTCCTTATAGATGAAGCTTTTAGTATTTAAAATTTTATTTATTCAAATGAAATTTTTAGAATATTTTCTTTTATCTCATAACTTGTATATAACTCACATTCCCTTTATGTAAGTACCATGTTGTTTCATTCAACTACTAACATATGTGGGAAACCCCTTCTTCTCCTTTTTCCCATTACCCATTTTTATACTATTGTGGTCTTATTCTATTGATTCCCATAGAAACCATAAAATAGAGATAATTACATATCAATTTATATAAAATAATATAAAATGTCCTTTTATAATGAGAAAATCATAGAGAATTGATCCATTCAAAAGACTAGCTTCATCCTATCAATGAAATGATCATTATTACTCTTTGGAATACATGGATTGAAAATTTTCATATTTGATCTTTGAGGTTACATTTCTATAAAATTCAATACACATTATTATATCATCTCTTCATGTATCATAATGTATAATCCCAAAATTACTGAGACAAAAAAGATAAACTAAATAAATTAAGCATATGAAATCTTATAATCACAAACATCATTTCATTATAAATGATTACAAATCATAACCAAATTCAATTCTATTATAATGGTTTGCAAGGAAAATTTTAATTATCATGAGAATATCCCCATGACATTTCAAACTACATGCATCAAAAGGCACGTTGTCATGTACCTGATAATTCTTATATCTAGCATGACATGCCTTTGTTTGAGTTGTTACTTCAATTTACATCGATTACATTACCAAATCTATATATAGTATATAGATAGAGATATGTATATTTAGAAACCCAAATAATCTCTATCTTACCAAAATCATTAGGTTGTTATTCTATACTAATCTTCATTGCATATCATAGGTTAATGTTCACGAATCTATGTTTTCTAAAATCTAGTTCCCATGGTTTCTACAAAAAATCATTTGATACCAACTCTAATGACCCATCCTCCTATAAAATAGAGAAAATGTATACATTATTAAATTGAATTAGATACAAGGTATCTTATACTAATGGACTAAATTTTTTTTGTATTTGGAAACTAGATATTTACCTAAAATTCATAACACATTTTTAAAAAAATGTGTTTTCTTTTTGGATGTCTTTATTCCCATCAGGGTATCTCTTTCTATTAATGTTAAATACATTACTGGTATCCTAGGTAAGATAAAAATTAATAAATGGGTTAGCTCATATTCTTGGTAAGGGTTTTCAAACAGTGAAATATATCATTAATAATTACGCATAATAAATATGGAATGGTAAATTACTACAATACGTTCCATTTAATCATTAATCATAGAATAATATTGTATAACGAAATGTTGATAAAATTAATCTCTATAAATAATCACATATTCAAAAAAAATATCCATGTATATAATATTTAATATTATAGTCACCTAGAAAGAATAGATTTTATAATGAAGGAATTCAGAAGGTAAGACTTCTAAAAGTATCAAGTCCTTCCTCAATAATTTCTAAACTGGTGTGTATAAAACCATTTAATTTGGAAAATTGATTTTCCTTAAGATTGAAATTAATGAATCAAGATAATATCTATTACCTAGAAAAATCTCTTACTTTTTGAAGTCAAATCCATTACTCATATTGAAGGGATGAAACAAAATATATATAAAAATATGTTTTGAAAAAATAACTTATGAAATGTTAATACATACCAAAATCAAATAACTGAATAATAATCCTTCCCGATTAATATGGTTAATGGTAAAATAATTTACATCTTCTATCAAAATTATCATAAAACATCCAAATAAATAATAATAATGAAATAGATACAACATAACATCATTATATCAGAAGTGAAATAATGGGTTGAGGTAATTTATGAATAGATGTACAAAAACAATTCAATTGAAACACCTTTGAGGAAAATAACATTTTCATATTGAAAATAAATTATCAAAATAATTTCAAAACATTATTATGAAAAATAATTTTAGTTGAATGTAACCTTTTAAAACTAGTAAATAATCTTTAAAAGTTTAGTCTTTATTAAAATGTAAAACATTTATGATGAACACGTTACAATATATATTCATTTCTAATTTTTTATGGAAATAAAAAATAGTCCTTGGTTTCAAAATGACATGAATATTTAATTAAAAATTGTTTATAAAATGTAAGAATGGATACCAATTATCTAAATAAATTTTATTGAAATTTTAATATACGTTTTTGATAAAATTTCATGAAAAATTTGATTTTGATGAAAATTAATCTTCGATTAAAGAGTGAAATAAGGTTATTTTTAGTATATTTTCTCAATAATATTAAGTAAAAAACAGTGGGAAAATGATACTATAACACGAAAAAGATCATGTGTCATGACCCCCTGCCCAAAAAGGGAACCCCTCCTAGTCCGATAATGTGAGAAGGGAGATAATGACCCCTGAGTCCCGCCTCTAGTAAGCCCAAGTTGGAGACTAGCTCATAGGGTATAATAAAAACACAAATAGGAGGCATTACCCTCTAAGAGAAAAACTTCAGAAGAGAGAGTTAAGATAGAAACCCACCAACTCTAACTAAGAACTGAAGTATAAAATAAAACAGAAGTGCACATATGTAATGTCTTTAAAAACTATAACAACTAGATGTGGAAAACTGAAAGTACACAAAAGTAACTAAAAACAGTAGCAACCACACGACCGAACAGCTCCTGCAACCCCAAGCTCGTAGAAACCAGCCTGATCTCCAACCTGCTCCAAGTTACCTGAACACAGTTTATATATACATAGGGTGAGTATAATAGTATACTCTGTAGGATCCTCCAAGAAGCCTCTCGTGCAAAAGTAAAGAAAGCATGCTAAAGCAGAGTTAACAATAAGTGAAACTAACTCATCACCTAAACAGGTATACTAAGTTCCCACCCTCACCATGACTACTCTCACAATGTAATGCATACAAGAGTATATAATATAATAATGAATATCAAGGGAACCCCTCTACTACTTCCCCATCGGTTTTCTGCTTTTCCCCAATGTCGCATGTCCTAAGCATCTGTCTTCAAAAAGGATTACCCGCAAACACCCGGGCAAAGCACCCCAACATCCACCTCATGCAACACCACTGCCACTTCCACATAAGCAATTAAACCAGTTAGTTTCTTGGAGCAACCACTTCCTGCATAATGTGTATCATGTGTCGAGTATTATAGCTCAATCCATTACAGCCCATACACCGAGTAAGGATCCTCAAGACATCCTAGCCTATACGCGTTACACCTATAGTATTTTATTGGAAACTATATCCAGAATATATATTTTTGAATAACCACAAGCCATTACAAACTTCTACACACATATATGGGGAATGAAAACCGTTGTTCCTACCATCACAAGTAACTACCAAGAGAAAAGAGCGGGGCCAAAGGGGGTAGTCATCCATTCATCCACACCCCAAAATGTTGGGGAAAACACCCCCAGGGCTCAGAATCCCCGTGGTGTCAGTTTCCCTTAATGATAGGGTGGATTAGCATATAGAAACACAAAAATTATAGGATATACAATATCTCAAAACCACACTATGGGCATAACCAAGTCTTAGACTCAACTGCTGCTAACGTCTCTCGGAATCTGGCTTCTACTTCTAAGACTGGGTATCCGAAAACACAAATCCATTTATATAGATCTAATAAATTATTTCATTATGTTCCTATCAGTTTCACTTTACGTTAATTAATTATTTAAACATTAATTAATGAGTACCAATTCCACATTATTGTTCATTAATATCACACAAAAAGTACATTGTTCCTTCAAAATTGCAACCTCGTCATTATATTCCAGCAAACCCCAGAACCATGGGTTAATAAAATTTATTCAATTATTCATTACAAAATTAATTTCCCACATTCCCAGGCATTCTAGAAAAAACATTCTATGATACAAAACACATGGGGGCTCAACACTCTGAGTAGATATACTACATGTCAATTCTTTTCCACCTATAGCAATAGAGTAGACCCATCCTCCTTGAGAAGCAAAACACAGAAAGCATGTGGAATACCTCCCACGTCGTCACCTCTTTCAAAAGAAAGGTATGAAAGAACAGCAGCCATAGGTAGTGGGGGAATGTAAAACATGTAATCAACAAAAAAACATTAAGCATCCAACAATCACATCCATCCCATTCCATCATCCCTAGTGTCTCCCCAACACCCACACGGAAAAACCAATGAACCTCACCACCCTAGGAATTATTTTCTACCACAACCAAAATGCATCCATGCCCCCACATATCACGAAAGCCATCCAGCCTTACATTACAACACATGCAGCAGGAAAACAAACATCTTAACAATTTGTCTCTTGTTCCATTAACAATCAAGAGGGTAAATCAGAACCCTACATGTAATTAGCGTTTATCAGACGACTTATTCTTTAATCCATCCTGGGTTAGCCAATTATTATTCACAACTTCCAAATTAGGGAAACCTAATTAGTATGTTATCATAAATGATTAAATATGCTTATAGTGCCAATTTTATTAACATCAAATTACAACAAGAAGAACCAGATTCATTTACATGCCTATTCATCTATATCTAAACGGGAATAAATTAATTAAATTTTATTTTCTTTACCAATTTACATCAAGAATGAATTTATAAAAGAAGAAATTATCGATATCACACTATCTAGAAAAACCAGATGAAATAACATACAATCGATATCAATTAATTTATCCCATTAAAATATTTATTATGTCATTTCCATATTGATCCAGTGGGATAAAACATGATAATTATATAGTATCACATAAAATAAAAGAGAATAAAAAATCCCCTACCTCAAACAGTTCTTGATGTTCTTTATATGATAATAGTCCACACAACGGGTGACGATCCTCCTCTCGCGACAACTACATCCACATGAGGATGCCACGGTACGACTACACCAACTGTACCCCAAGAATAATCCATTAGAAGCATGGAGATTACAAGCTATAATATGGAATGGAGAAACATAAAGAGATGAACACCAAAAAAATGAAAATAAAAGGTACATTATATTGATGATTTATCGATACTTCTTGGTTTCACATAAATAGGGGATGCACTTGAATCAAGAAGGACGTCTGGGAAACCAATCCACATGTAAAATTTAGATCACACAATTCCTACAAGAAGTAATGAAAGTTTCGAGTGTCTCTCACCAGAGAAAAAGGAGGAATAACAAGGGAGGATGATATGTTGTCATTTTTGAAGATTTTATGGAGCGACGGTTTAAGATACGCTTAGGTTCCCATTAAATGTCTATTACATTAAACCACACGGTTTGACTGTGTAAAAACATACCAAGCCATAGGAATAATTAATATAGGAGTTAGGACCTTTTAATTATCCATAGTGTCCTTAAAATAAGGCTTTAAATGCATTTTACGTCAATGGAAATGTGAAAGGTGAGAAACTGTAGGAAGCTGTAAACACTGTTCAAGAAGTCAAAATTTTTCAATGAAAAAACACTATTCATGAACCACACCTTTAGAACCTCACTGACAGAACACTATTCATGAACCTAACCAATAGAATAATTTTCATGAACTTCACCATTAGAACCTCACCGATAGAACACTATTCATGAACCTCGCTGTTAGAACCTCACCGATAGAAAACTGTTCACCAACCATTCTGGAAACACTATTCACAGAACTCAAAATTTGGAAAAGGAAAAAGAGGTTACCAATAGAACTATTCACCAATGGAACAGTTCATTTAATTGGAAATTTGGAAAAGGAAGAAGAGGTTACCATTAGAGGTTACCGATAGAACTGTTCACTGATGGAGCTATTCACAAAACTCAAAATATGTCAAAGGAAAGAGAGGTTATTGTTAGAGTTTATGGATAGAACTGTTCACTGATTGAACTATTCATATAATTGGAAATTTGGAAAAGGAAAGAGAGGTTACCAATGAAACTATTCACTGATGGGACAGATCATTGAATTGGAAATTTGGCAACGGAATGAGAGGATACCGTTGGACATCACCATTGGCACTGTTCATAGAAGATTACCGATGCAATGATTACAACTATATACCATTGGAACTATTCACCGAGGGTCACTGATGGTATTGTACATAGAAGGTTACCGATGCATTGTTTACAACTATTTACTATTGGAACTGTTCACTGATGGAATAGTTCACAAAAAAGGGAAAATTGGAAAAGGGTTGGGGATAAGTCACCATGACCTCCCAGAGCACCTCAAACACCATAGTTTCACAAAGGAATGTGCCAAAGAGGCTCGTGCCCTTACATCAGATACCTGTCAAAACATTATCGTCCCAGAGAATTTAAAACCCACCTAATGTGAAAACAAAATGGGGTCCAAACAACAACCCATCGAGGTACCTCTCAAAAAAGAAAAATACAAAAAAGAAAAAAAAAGAATCCATCTCATAAACATGAATGGTTTATAACCAGAAATGCTGCATTGATATATGAAAAGATTTTAACATCAAACAAATCTTGGTTCTGAGCACATATATGTGACTCAAATTCCTAGGTACTCCCCTCCATTCCACCGTGTCTCCACTAGACATGAACCAAGGGCATATAATTCCCACAAAACACCTTCTCCTTGGGGTCTTGGATCTCCAAAGGTCACTCCTCAAAGGTTGAAATATCATCAACATTGATCTCTCCCCAATCAAGGATGTGTGAGTCGTCATGAAGATAATAATGGATCTGTGATACATGGAAGAAATAATTTATCCGACTCATCTTCGGGGGAAGTGATACTCGATACGCCACAGCTCTAACACGAGCTAACACCTCGAAAGGCCCAACTAAGCGGTGATAAAGCTTACTCCCATGACCTAACCTTCGCTTCCCATGAGGGGGAGTAACATTTTGAAACACGTGAAACCCAAAATTAAACTCTAAGTGTCTTCTACATTGATTAGAATATGATTTATGATGATCTTGCACTGTCTTTAACCTCTCACAAATCACCTGAACCATCTCTGTTGTTTTCTGCACTAGTTCTGGTCTTAGAATTTCGGACCCTCCAACCATCTTCCAGCACAATGGTGATTGGAAAGGTAAGTCATACAAGGCTTCAAATGGTGCCATACTGATGGTAGAGTGAAAACTATTATTCTATGCGAACTCCACCAAGGGGAAGTACCTCCCCCAAGAACCTCCCAAATCAATAACATAAGACCATAACATGTCTCCATGAGTATGGATGGTTCGCTCTGTAAGAAAATCCATTTGAGGATGAAAATCCATGCTAATGCATACATGAGAACCGAAAGCATGTTGGAGACCCCTCCAAAACCTAGAAGTAAAGAGAGGATCTCAATCGGAAATGATCATCCTTCGAACTCCATGAAGTCTCACCTCCTTCTCCAGATACTACCTTGACAAAACTTCAACTGAGCTCGACTCCTTGATTGCAATAAAGTGGTCCTATTTTGTTAAGAGATCCTCTACCACCCATATAGCATCATTTCCTCTCAGAACATAAAGTAAACTAGTTAAAAAGTCCATTTAGATGTCCTCCCATTTCCAGTGGGGAATCTCTAATGGAAGAAGAAGACCCCCAAGAACACAGTGTTCAGCCTTCACCTTCTGGCTACCCAAACATCGAGACACAAACTTTTCTACAGCATGCTTCAGACCATGCCACATAAATTGGATCCTCAAGGCTTGGTACAACTTTTTCATGCTAGGACATAGCACATAAGGAAATATATGAAACTCTCTGAGAACCATATCACGCAACAACAATGGATCAAAAAGCCTTCGGTGATACAAAAATCAGTGTAGTTCATCCTCCAACCAACCATCAAGGGACTCACCACAAATTACATGGTCTCTCCACACCTTCGACTCAAGATCTCTCAACTGGGAATCTTCCACTTGCATCACAAGAGATGAATGTACCATCATACGAAAAAGAAAAACATTTCCCTCCCAACATCATCCATATCTAGATGAAATGCTAACAGTCCTTCCATTACTCTCCAGGAGTCACCAGATTCATGCACTGCATCACTACGTGACTTTTGACTCAGCACATCAGCCACAACATTCCCTTTCCAGGTGTATATGATATTTCTATGTCGTATTTTGTTAATAACCCCATCCACCGACATTGTTGTAATTCCATGTCACACAAGGAGAAAACATACCTCAAAATCTTATGATTAGTTAAAACCACAAAGCACTCACCAGTGGGGTAATGTCTCCACCACATCAGAGAAAACACCATATATTCCTACTCGATATCATTAGTGGAATTGTTATGTTCATGGGACGTAACTTTTGAGACCCATATTAATCAACTGATATTTGCTGCATCAGAACACAGACCAACCCCAGATGATAAGCATCACAGAAAACATCAAACTGAACTCACTCAGCTGGAATTCAAAGAATTGGAGCACTTACTGACATCTCTATTAGATACTCGAATGCTACCTGACCCTGATCATTCCATATGAATGCCTTATCTGACCTAGTCAAAGCTGTCAGAGGAGTTGAAACCCATAGGAAATCAGCAACAAACCTTCTGTAGTATCCTGCGAGACCAAGGAAACTTCGCACCTCCGACATTGTCTTGGGGGATTCCCAAGACACAACTGCTTCTATATTCAATGTATCCACAGCAACACCTTTCTGGGACACAACATGCCCCATGAAACTGACTTATCCAAACAATAAATTGCACTTTTTCAACCTCCCAAATAGCTAATGTTGACGAAGAACTCCCAAAATAGAGTTTAGATGCTCTGCATTCTCCTCCTCGGACGTGGATTACACAAGGATGTCATCGATGAAAACTACCATGAACTTGTCTACAAACTGACAGAACACAACATTCATTAATCCCATGAACACATATAGAGCATTCATCACGATGAACCACATTACAAAGAACTCATAATTCCCTCTAAAGACAATAAAATCAGTATTCGAAATATCCTCATCGTTCACACGCATCTGATGATATCTTGACCAAAATTCAATCTTAGAGAACCCCCTTTGAATTTTAGTTGATTGATTTAATCATCAATCCTCAAAATAGGATAGCAATTAATTATTGTCACTTTGTTTAAGTGACGATAATAGACAGACAACCAGAAACTACCATTAGCCTTTTTTATGAACAAAACTACCGCACCCCACGGTGACACACTTGGCAAAAATACGCACTATAACATACCATCATGTTGTATACAGAGAAATCATAACTCATAGGGTTACATTCTATATGGAGACATATGGATAGAAGACACTTTGGGTTGTAGATCTATCACAATCCTGATCTCTCATCGACAGGGAACTGCTACAACCTCTTTTGGAAAGACATCGGGGTACTCCTCTAAGACCACAGGAAATTTCAACTGCTAAACCCCTATAGAACTCAACATCATCTCAGCCATCGTGGATGATATGGATGGAATGGACCTATGACCAATCCAAGGATCTCTCACACCAACAAACACCACCAACTCTTCAACCGCATCAATGAAAACAACTTGCTTCCTGAAGCAATCCACAATATCCTTTACTGAATACAACCAATCCATGTCGAGGATGAGATCATGTGGTTGTATTCATAAGCATAGGAAATCTCCCCCAAAGCATTTATACGCCAACACTAGATCATCTTTTCTACATACTTCAAACAAGTCAGATCGACCTCCAACTAGAATAGTCAACACTAACGGCATGATAAGCCTCGCTACATCAAGTCGCAAAGCATGGACAATGGTATTTGATTTGAAGGAGTGTGTCTCTCTAGAATAAAACAAGGCATACACCAAGGTAGAAAACAAGAAAAGGGTACCTCGAACGATGTATGGATCTCCTGGAACTGTCAATGCTAAATCATGATGCTGACCACGACCAACTCCACGACCTATTTTACCCAGATGACGACCACCCCCATCGCCACCCTCTGCTCTCTAATGATGAGGACCATCATAGGGTTATCCTATGCCTGCCCCATCTACCCTTTATGGATCTATAGCTGGAGCAACCTGTTGCTACTGCGTCGACTTGAACTGCTTCAATGAAAAAACATGGAGCAGATAACCTGGTGCACGATAACTTCTCTGAATGGTCAGACGCTCTCGATGCTGATGACCTTGGCCACCACATGAAAAAAGTGCATGATCTTTTTCCATATTCCTGGTACATCTATATATTTTTCCATTGTATTATATATTTAAGGTTTTGAAAATAAGGGTTATACGACACCTAAAACCAAAAAATGTGATTTACTGTAAGGTTATAATATTAAACACACAATTAAGGGAAATATAACCCTTAATATGTAATTGGTGTTGAGTTAAAAAAAATTATTTGGTATAAAATGCTGATTAAATTTGATAAATTAAATTTTATAGTATTTATATTTTTGAATGTATTTAGTAATTTGATAAAAAAGTGATTTAGGTCATCATTGATGATGATTATTTAATTTTAAGTATTGATGAAACATATTTAATAGTGTGTTATTTTATTTTATGAATAATGATAGAGTTGTTTTTTTGAATAATATATGTTTTCATTATTATTTTATGGTGATTCAGTATTTTAAATATATTTAATTGAATAAAGGTATTCACGTGATCTCTATATTCCATTATGATCTACTTCACATTTTCTTTTTATAAATTTTAATTTGATTCTTGAAAAACAATTTGTGGTCAAGTGTTTCATATTTATGGGTTTGGAATTCAGTCACACAAATTTTGGATGATTATTATGGATAACTATTTATGAAATGGATTATGTTGGACAATGGGTGTTATTATTTAGGTTTTTGAGATTCATATATTGTATTTATCCATACGAGATAACATGTGCTAATTTTTTTTGTTTTGATGATAAATATAAATAAAAGGAATGATTAATCATTTTTTTATGGATCTCATGATCTATTAAATGATAATTTTAGTGTTTCATTGATGAAATATTCACCTTGAATGTTCATTTCAAGAAGTTTTAGTTGAAGTGAATATTCATAGAAGAAGAACCAAAGGAGGAATGTATTCGTATGAAATATAAATATATCAATTTATCACATTCTACCATGTTACCTGTCATTATAGTATAAAAATCACTTCTCATTATGTAAAGGATCATGCGTATCAAATATTTAACCTTTTTGTTTAATTTTTATGAGTCAATGCACTTTTCACCAATTATATATTTATGGTTTTATAGATGTTAACATTCATATGACCACATTCACTATCATGGTAAATTAGAAATTTGTTGAAATTTTTGTTTTATATATATAATTTAATTTCCAAAAATTTTCTTCGTATCTACTAACATGATTATATGTCATTTTATATTACCATTATGTTTTCCACTTACAATTTTTAAAAGAAGAATTAATATCCCTCTATATGTTATGATGTTTCAAAAAATGTATTTGCATGTGTTTAACCATTGATGAACATGAAAAAATAATGAGGGTGTAATTTTTTTCATATAGGAGAAAATTACAACCAATAAATTTAGAATAAAATGTTAGATATATTTCTTAACATGCATCATCAGGATTATAAACATTGAGACATATTATTAAACTAATATTATTTAAAAGTGATAGTTATGAAATATATAGTGAATTGGTGTGTGTGAATATGAGTAACCATATTATTATATAAATTTATAAGGGTCCTAATCAATCCAATTTTGAGTAATTTTTAGAAAATAATAACAAAAGTGTTATTATTTTCATTTTACTCTTCAAAGAGGCATTTCATTCAAAAATTATTTTCACACTATTTTCTACGTAGAAATAATAATTAATTCATTCCAATTTTAGAAATTTCATTTTATAAAATATAAAATATTAATGGAATTAGCATATCAAAATTCACTTATGGTGATATTTTCATAATTTTTAGGAAATAATTGATTTTTATGTTAACAGTGAAACATATGGCTATTAAAATATTATAATTTATTATCCTTAAATAAAGTATTATAATGAAAAAATTATATTTTGTATTTGGAATTAATGTTATATATTATCAATTTTATTCAGAATTAAATAATTAAATCAATATAAATTTGAAATATTCATTATTTTATTAAATTTTAATTTTTATACATAAAAGCAATATTTTCTAAAAAAGATATTTCATTACATTTTACACATTTATATTATAATTTATTTCAACAAATTACAGATGATGAATAATGAGAAATGGATACCAAATTTGGAATTAAAAGGATCAAATATGGTAAATATAGCTCATTTTTTGGTTATTATGAAATATAACATTATTAAGTGCTTGTAACCTTGATAAGGTTAAAACTGGGTAAATATGGTTAAAACAACCAAAAAAGGACTTGGAATCAAAATAAAAATTTAATTTAGTCCATTTTGTGGAACAAAATCTAATATATACATCCCTTAAATAAATATATTTCAATTTTTTTCTATTTCCCCATGATAATGAAATTTCTAATAATTTATGTAAAACAAATCAAAAATTTCACACTTTGAATTTAATGTTTTTAATTTATTTCATAATGGTATACAATATGATCTTGATTATAATTGACTATTTTAAAGAATAATATATCTTTACATGGTAATTCATTAATAAATTTTAATTAATTACTAATTACATTCAATTCATATGCAACGTCGATATGGTATTTAATAGAAATAATAGAAAAATAAAATAAATAATTTTAGAAATACTAAAACGAATGATATTTTGGGGAATTATTCTTTTTTAATAATTTATTACATATATATAACATATTATGGATGTTTTAAATGTTCACATTCATATTATATGACTATCTTGATGACATTAATGTAAACGTAAATGAATAATGTCAAAATAAAAAATAATGATATTTAATGAAAACTAATATTTTATGAAATTATTAAAAAATAACTACCAAAATATAAAATTATAGAGTTCATATGTAATATATTTCTAATTTAGTCACATATCCTTAAATTATATGTAATATTATAACCCTTTAGGAGTTCAACATCTATTGCCATATATAAGGTTAAAATCTGTTATTGAAGGGGTTAAAAAAACATAAGGTTTGTAATGACACCAACACCAATATAAATATCATAGAATGATTATATTTTTTCTCTTATAATTTATTAAAAAATATATATCTATATTTATGATTTTTTATTTTCAATGAAATAATTTTTTAATGTTGTTAGTAATTTCATGTGTGTCTTTTCCCGCCATTATAAATAGAAAGATTTTGATCGTTTCATTTCAACACATTGAGCCATATATCAGAACCATATTTTGGCCAATTTTCTTATAAAATTCCCTATAATAAAATTTTCTGTGATGGTATTATTGAAATAACACTCCAGTGGTCATTAAGAAGGGATATAAAGGTGGCCAACTGAAGAAGATGTAATCTTCTTACCCGACCTCTTACAATTGATTTCTACTTTTATATCCTATAGATATATAGATTTCATTCTAAAATAAGAACTTTAGGATCCTAAATGTACTTAAATATTATTATTTTTATATGACTATCATTATCAATGCATCTTTTACATAAAATTGACAGGAAACAATTGTTTGTGTACAATTTTGGACAACCGACTCCCTATAGAGATACAATTAATTTTCCATCACAAACACCTTTGAATAGTTATAATGATGGATTTAATGAATAAATATTATATTAATGAAAAAAATTAATCTAGAATTTTAATATAATGTATACATTCAAACCATCCAATACTCTAGAAAATTATAATGTCACTTGTGTATACTTGTGGACTACCTCCGCCGTAATGAAAGGTGATTTATATTTCATTTATCTTTTAAATAAAAGGTAATCAGGATATATTTAATGAATATATTATTCATATGTATAATAATAATAATGTAAAGTTGATTTACTATTCAATTTTTTTCCAATCCATTAAAAAGTGAAAACAACTCCTATGAATATGAATAACCCATCATCTCTATTAACAGTTCAATTTTTCTCCACCTTTTATATATAACATAAAATATATTTACATAGAATGATTATATATTAAATTCATTAAATGATTAAAATTCTATAATTCATTTATGTATGATCAAATTATAAAGATTTAGATATCTCAACTCAAACATCAATGAGAAACGAAACACTTATCACATAAAATAATTATTATAGTAATAAATAATTAATAAATGGGGGACAAGCTATTGTAAGTAAATCATATTTGGTATTATATATATGATATTGGTTATGTATTACACTTATAATAAATAAAAATTTATTATATAGGGTGTTCAAATTAATATTAGTAACTATGAGGGTTGTAGTAATATATTTATATCCCAAACCCATTTTATTTGGGTTTATTTGAGTTTGAATTTCTTGTGAGGAAATCAAGTTATTATTATGTCAAAAATGTCTCTCATTTCTAATGTGAATTTTTTATTTTCAATAGAATTCATGTTTTACTTTCATTTTCCTCCCATTTTCAATCTTAATAGAATGATAGAATATATTTAAGGAAAATTGGATTTATTTGTCTCTTAGACCAAAACAATAATTTATTCAATATCTAAATTTTCTAAAAATTATTTCAATAATGCTATTTATAATATTTTAAAAAAATTAATTTCATTTTTACCATGTTTTTTACACATAATAGTTTAAAAAAAAATTCTATTATGATTTTATGAAGGGTGATCATTTAAATTTTTTACCAAAAATATGAAAGGAACATTTATTTTAATGTCAAATTAATTAACAGAATTTATCATGGTCATGAATAATAAACGATTTGAAGAATAATTATATTCTTACATGTTTATTTTCAATGAAAATGATATCATTAATGTTTGGTATATTTTAAGATTTTAAATAAATTATTTCAAAATGAAACAATCATTTTACTAAAGAAATGTACCACTGATCTTCAGAAGATATATTGTATCAATTATAACATCCTTTCATGTTAAATACTCATTATTGTGGCTATGATCCCATGATACCATCCAATTTTACTCGTTGGTTTGCTGATGATGATAATGATTCTTGGATGATTATATGAAAATTTTTCCATCATATGGGTTAATTTTATTATTATTAAACCTTTATGAAACCTATTTATTTTCCGAGGGTTATACTCTGATTAAAATAAAAACTATTTATAAAACCAATTTCCTTTCACTGGGGTATGTTATAATGAATATTTTGTGTTCCTATGGAATTCACATATATTATTTTCATATTGTGATGTGTGGGTTTATAATTATATAAACCTCTAAAACCATAGATACATTTGAATATTTCATGAAATAATTATGTGAAACATGTTTATGTTCTTGATCCACTATGAGAATCAATTAAATGCACCTGATCCAATATTAGATATATCTGGTCATTTCAAATCCACAATGGTATAATATGATTCTTTATGATCTTTTACGATTTGGGAAACATGTGTTACTTATTAATCCACCAAGAGTTGATGGTATCAATATATGAAATTGGAATATTAATTTTTTAAAATATCTATGATGGAGATACACACTTTTGAGTTTTTTTTCATGCTTACGATCTAATCCTATGGTTCATGATTTATTTATAATGAATCCATACTCTTATAATTCATGTATTTTTAATTTTTAAAGAATTATCAAATGAAAATAGATTATGATATTGGATATTATGGTTTTTCTATTCCAATGTAAAGATTATATTCTCACACCCATATGATCTTGCTATTTTTATATTGTCATTTCTATCTCTCTTTTTTACCCTTTCATAGAATCAAATATCACTTTTTTGTGTTTCATTTTTCCATATTATGATGATAATATTTAGTTATGTAATTCTTATGAAGGGTTAAAGAAGAGAATAACTTAGTGGGTGATGATGAAAATATCTTATGAATAGCATTTATATGAATACATTATCCAAATACACTAAAATATAATTGTTTTGTCATTGTTTTAATACCATGAATTGAATATCAGTATGTTAAGAAGTAGTATTTATATATGAACTACATGGGTCACTATAGTCAGACTAGAATAACTCCCTAAAAGTTTTTTAATTTTTTTGAAATATATGAAATTATTTTGATCATTCCAACAAATCACATTAGTGAAAAAACCCAGTTGGTAACCCATTGATTTGAATGAATAACATAAATAGATATCCCTTGAACCCTATTGTTTTTTTTGAAATTATGAATATGAATATTGAAAACTTTAGGGGTGTGAAAACCCATGAATTTCAATTGGAACATGAATATAATGAAAATAGAGACCATTAATTAATTGGAAATTATTTCTCCTTTGACATAAGAATTTGAATTTTATTAGCAGGTGAATCAAATTAGTGGATTAAAATATAAATGGCATGACATTGTAATAATGGTGATTGGTTTGAGAATAAATTTCATGGATTAAAAGATGTAATTTTTATTGTAATTGTGGTTTGTATAATTTTATAATGAAAAGGGTTATGATGATTTTTGAAATGGTAATTTTTCTTAAATGATAAGTGAAATCGAAATAGTTTTAATAGTTGTTTTAATTTGTAGCTTGTTTGAAATTGATAATTGAATTGTATTTTTGTTTTTTAATGAACATGGTGAAAGAAGTAAATGGAAATGAAATTGGATAATATATTAATTTACCAATAAGACTTTTTATAACATGTTTTTTATTTATATTCCTTGTATTACAAAATGATTTCATGGAATTGTTTTCTTGTTTTTAATCTTTGGTCCATCAATTACAAAGAATGAGATTATGTTCTATACACGGTGATCATTTCAAGATGATATTATGGGATGGACATGGAGATATTTTTCTAATTATATTATAGTATGGACATGGTATTATTTATTGTATTTCTAGGATTGGAACATTGTATATTTTTAGATAAAATTATATGTTATACATGGTCTTCTATCTTTTATAGAAACTATAAGATTGGAAATGAAAACCCATACATAATGAGCTACTAGGTTAGACATGGTGTTCCTTCATGGATGAGATTATTGGTTTTGACATAGTTCTCATTCTCATATAAGATATTGGGTTAGAAATGTGGTTCCTTATATGATTTTATGATGTGTTAGATATATAACTCTATATTACTTTTTCACTATAATGAAGGACAGATAAATCAGACATCATTCTGAAGTAGGTTTGTCTGAACACGAGTGTCAACCCTGAGCTCAATGGTTGGAAGGTTTATTTAATGTTATATGTAAATTTATAATGTAATTATCATATTTTTCATACTGTTTAGGCATTATTTATTTAGAATTGATTGTTTAGAGGCTATGTTTTTTTGATACTACATTTTTAACACACCTTATTCGGCTTATTTTGGTGCCTGAGTAGATTTTAAACATGTAGGTTTGGTGAAGGGAAAGGGGACGTATATTTTATATGGTTGCATTGATGGGAGGTATTTGAGCATGGAGACGATACCAACCATGGGGTTCAAAACTTTAGTTTTGAGAGTCATTATTTGGAGTCTATTTAATGATTAATTATATGAATTTTATAAATTACTTGATATTAGAATACAATAAGAAATTACATGATTTTTTAATATTATCTATATTGTATTATATTTATCTATTATTCTACATGATCATCAAGGTTGATTATACATATGATATCCACTGTTATTATAACTCTATACTTGTTGATATTGTCTCCCCACTATATTCATAAAACCCTCACTTCAAGATGGAAGCCTATAGTATAAATTGATTAATTTCTAAGGTCAAGTATTTACTCGAATCAGTCATGTGTGGTAATAAAATATTGAGAATGATAAAAACTAGTATTATAGTTCTTGTGCTTAGTGTTTGATTAATATTTGGAAAAGGTATAAATGAGACAAATATATTTCAGATATTTACAATGAGATCATGAATG
This sequence comes from Viscum album, assembly GCA_963277665.1. NCBI lineage: Eukaryota > Viridiplantae > Streptophyta > Magnoliopsida > Santalales > Viscaceae > Viscum > Viscum album. The sequence goes on from OY728141.1 coordinate 663,115,148, forward strand.
GGATAAGAAAAATAATGTGTGTGAAAAAAACCCATTTACCCAGTGATATGATTACATTTCATGACATTCACTTGTTATAGAAGTGATGTTATGTCACCCTTGGTGAATCACCTTTCGTGAGATGTTACTGTTTATCGAGATTTTACTCATGGGATGCTTTGGAAAAATGTGAGTATGCATACATTATGTTAAGCACATATAGATATATATTGAAATGCACCATCCATTATAGGGAGATTTTTATTTCATGTAACATATCTACATATCTAATATATGAAAATTTATCCCATGATATATCTATAAGAAAAATTAAATATAATTTTATATTATTCTAATTCACTAATAAATCCATGTATAGATTAACCTTGATCCAATGGTTCTTCATTTTTTTCACCTTATAAGGATGAATATCCTTTATATGATATGTTATATAGAGTAAGTTGACCATAGTAGATATAATTCCTCTATTTAACCTTATATTTGAGAATTGGGAAAGTGGTAATCAACACACACCCGACACAAATGAGCTAGAACATCCAAAAGATCTAGGAAAATAGTTAGAAAATCATCTTCATAAAGGTTTCGTGTCTATTATGATATCCCTGTATATAATTCACTCAAAAGTATTGTTATGCGAGACCCAAAGAGTGAGTTTTAGTGATATAACCAACCTATATTCATTGAGGAGGGTGACCCTAGGAAGATGAGTTCTGGATCGAGTTAATGCATAAAATCATTATGAACGTGGAGAACCCTATAGATAGAATAATATAGAATGTTTCTAAAAAAATACAATGGACTTCCATGAATATGGAAGAATACAATGGTATACTAGGAAAAAGTTGGGCACAACATAAAAGGATTTTATATATAATTTAATGTGTCAAATTACTCTTGAGATTATAAGGGTGGAGGGGGATGAACATTTCATACACATAATGCATTAAATAATTCCAGTGATGTACTATATTGGATGATTCAAAGACCTTAATTTTTATCTTTGACATTTTATGTTGATGAGAAAACTAGGGTGAAGCATTTCCATAATCATATTCGTTGTTAGATACAATTTATAGGTGGTGTTATTTTATTTTATATATTTTTGACTTGATGAATCATGCTCTAATCATGAAAGTGAACCTGAATGAGTCCCATAGTGGAGGACATACAATCCAATCAGCTTGGCAAAAAAAATCATGTTAATCAATTTAGGGACCCATATTGACATTTACCACAAGGGTAGTTGAGGGTAGTGCATTCAAGGAATTGGGATGTTATCAACCGACCGCTTCATGGTGCAGTTATACAAGTGTGATGGGTCTAGAAAAAAGAACATTCATCCTCCTTAACCAGTAGTAGAGTTTCATTCTATTTGTAGGGTGGTATATCTATAATGGTTTTTTAGGATCCCATGTTTATGATAGGAGATACAAGATTAGGGAAGGTACTAGATTAATGGAAGTGAATAAATACTTTTCATTAAAAAGGTGGTTGGATTTCCAATAGATTTTTTAAAAAAGGTAGTGGATATGGAACTATGAAATATGAAAAATAGTAACATGAATTGGGAGTACAATATCCCTATACCGACACTCTCAAATTTAGTTCTCAAATCATAAAAAATACATTTTGGGATTTGAAACCGATGAATGTGACCTAATTTTTCTCTTCCAAAACAGAATATATCTTAATTAAATAATATAAATTTCATTTTCAATGACTTTTTAGGTTTAATTTATTATAAAATTTGGAAAACAATTTACTTAACCACTATCCATTCCATTAAATGATAATTTACCCCACTTCACTTCATATAAATTATTTTAAATTCCATAATCAATACCATCCATATAAAATCATTCTAATCATAATTCAAGATATCTTGTGGAAAAGGAAGAATAAAAAGTGTGAGTTAAAATTCTTTGTAAGGTTAAACATAATTATTAACAAGTTAATGTTATAAATGAGTATAAAAATTCCATATGGGTATGGGTAAATAATCAGAGGGCATGCGTGAATCATAAAATAACTCATTCCCAAGAATACCTGAATAATGAGTCATGAAAAATTTAATAAGTATTTTTAAATGTAATTTTTTATAATAATCAATAATAATATGAAATGTGATATATAATTTGATCAAGGGAAACATTATAAACCCATACAAAGCATAGATAATGAGTTTGGGTATCCGTAAGCATCATCATCAAAGAAACATTATATAACCCTAACAGTATAAATAACAATATAAAATACATATAATATAGTTCTTCATATAAAATTATCATTAACTAATGCATTGGAGGGCTATAAAAGACCCACACATGTTTGGATTATGATAGATCCACCCATATATGGTTAATAACATAACCACCCTACCATGGTTAATTAAAGAACAACATGTCCATCGTTTATCATGAAAACAACCATCATCATTATGTTTTTTGTCGAGAACTACAACATTAAAAAAGAATCTAGATCCTTTATTTCATCCAAAAAAGTCATAAAATCCCATTATTCCTTTAATTACATTATTATCCCATGGAAAAGAAATGGGTTTGATGAAAATCACTTCAAACCATGTTTCCCAATTGCAATGAAATGAGTTCCATGAAAATATATTTGAAACAAGATTATCTCATTGAAAAAAAATAGGATTCATGAAAATCACCTTGAAAAATGATATACTTGTAGAAAAAAATGGGTTCCATAACAATCTCTTTGAAACATGATTATCCCATCGAAAATAATTTCATTCCCCCAACAAAATATATGAAACATTCATAATACATCTATTAAAAGATTGAGGATGGTATCATTAAAAAATATCCCACGTTGGACATAAATATTAACAAGCGTTTATGATGTTGGTGAATGAAAATACCATTAAAATATCATTAAAATAATACATGGTGAAAATTATTTTTTCTTTTTGATAATTTTTTTAATAAAATAAGAAATAACACAATAGTTTGAAAATAAATTTCATTGAAAAAAACCTTTTAAGCATATAAATAAACTTCATGGAAAACAATACAACTCATGGGGGATAATCTTTTCATAACATAGATGTTAAAAATAAATTTATTTTTAAAATATTTTGAAAAAGATAGTCAATCAGACCCATTCAAAAGAATTATTGAAATTTTATAATAAAAAACATTAAATTATTATAAATATCTTGTAAAATTTTATTAAGAAATAAATTATTTTTTGAAAGTAATTTTGTGAATATATTTTAGAAAATATTTACATGGAAGAGATGGATTCTTGATCTAAGAGGAAAATATAATATATGTGTCACTTAGAAATGAATTTTTGATTTTTATTTAATAAACATGGTACAAAATGGAAAAAAATTATACACATTAACAACAAGTGGATAATAAATATAATTGGTTTATGAAAATAAGAGAATATGAATTCATCTAAGGAAACCTCTGACATAAAAAACATAAAAGAAAAAAGATTGTAACCTAAATCCTTTTCCACTATGGTAACTCCTCAATAATAATCCACATGAAAAAATTTATTAAAATAGAATATTAAATAGCATAGAAATAATGAGTTTTGTGATAAAACATATCAAAAAATAAGTAGATACATCTCTAAAACAATATAACTGTTTAACTTTACAATATGTATTAATGAATGGAAATTGTGAAAAAATCCCGTAAACTTTAGATGATTTCAAATCATCAACCACTTAAAATAATAAAAAATACAATAATCTTAGATTATCCTGAAATAATTTTATTCATGATATAATATTTTAAATATTATGTATACACCTCTAAAAAAATGAGATATTTTCATAAAATAATGCATATACCAAAGAAGACATATTGAGAAAACATACCTTACCTATTTGGTTAATTTTGAACGATAAGCCCCATGAATGAAAAATACTCAATTGATATTTAAATACCAATATTTAATTGGATAAGAATAATAATATATATTATTGGGATGTATATACACCACATAATATAAAAATGTTGTGAATATTGAATATGTCTCAAAGAAGTGAAAAGTGATATGAAAATAACATAGATCAAGTCTAGACATTATTTATATGTCCTTTAACTCCTATATAATGATCATACCCCAATTATTTTATTTCTTACTAAAAATATCCACATTTGAAACAATATTCATAAATCCTTTATTTTATTTCCTTGTAATTACATATTTAAATACTTAATCATTTAGGTCTACGGCAGGTGTATTAAAAAAGTTCAGATCATTATTTCCAAATAAATTTTATGTTATGATCGTGGTAAATGAAGTAATTGTTTAAAAATATATTTAATAATAATAATTAATTAATTATCATATTTAATAATCAATTTTAATTTTTAAACCAATCATTAAAAATAGTTATGAAAAATGAAATAGGTTATAATCATTGAGACGATCGTTCATACATATATAAGAGTAATGTTTCCTTTTTTTAGTTATTATTATGGAAAGAAGGTATGTGTTATTTTTTGATTAAACAATTATCATAATATCTAAAGTATCGTATTATTTCTATAATTATTATAATATATATTATTCTTGTTATGTGGGGATGAAAAAATAATCACATCACATTGTGGAGGCAGTATTTTACATGTAAACAAACAACGTTCGCATTTTTAAGTATAAGAAAGAGAATGATATATTATATTATCAAAATTATATATATGTAATTAATATCATTATTATTTTTTTATATCACATATATTCATTAAAATTTTTATTTTTACATCCTATGTGAACCCTTAATGAAAAAGGAATCACATTACTTTATGAGGTGGTAGTCCATTGTACACATGAGTGACACAATAAAGAAATAGATGAAGTTATATATTATATCATAAATAAAAAGAAATAAATATGTTAAAAATATCATAGATATAATTTAAATTAGTCAATAAAATAATCCATGTTATGTTTTGGTGGAAAAATAATGACATCGCTCCGTGAGGCGGTAGTCTTCAGTACAGACGAATGATGATTTTGTTTCCCATTCGATGTAATAGATGATTTAATTGGGTTATTAGATTAATATAATAACATATAACTATAGTGTATATAATTATTTTTATCATATGAAAACATTTTAATAATATTTTAATAGTATTTAAGAATAAATAATACAGAAACAAATTGTAAAATCATTTACCTCTTCTCGGAAAACCTCTTAAAGAGTACACCTAAAGTATTCCATGAATGGAAATATAAAAAAACAAAATTTCTAAGAGTAGGGTAATTATGGTATGAATTTATTTTGTTAGGAATTTTTTTAAACAAAATGGTTTTATTATTTTAATAAAAGATGGAAGTTTGTGGCCTTTTATAATTGTGATGATTAGAACACTTGTATTTTTTAAATGAAAAAGACAATACATGTTATATTGATGAAACCAATTTCTAAAATGTGTTATTATTTAGATATATAAATTATAAAGTCTAAATATTTCCATTATATATATTTTATAATCGTTTTTAGGAATTTTTTCCCTTCTCGTTTTGTTCCACTCCTCTCTGAGTAACCCTATTTTCGATTTAACAACAGTAATTAATATATTCTATTTTCACAATTATTTATTGTATAAAAATATTTATAACATATTATATAATAATAATTATAAATACTAAAAATATATAATCAATTTCATAAGATAAAATTCACATAAATAAAAAATGTTAACTTAAAATTGAACCACTGGACAAGATAAAAAAACTGCTTTTGAAGAAGTGTATTTTCAAGGAAAATGTGATTTTATATAATCTCAATGACTAATGTTAATCATTTTTTTAATATAAATTTATATTTATTTGTATAAAAAATAAATATTTCATTTAATTAATTCCTCATCAAAGGTATTTTCTTAATTAAAATTAATATTAAATATTCAGGATAAAAGAGTTTTCAAAAAATTACGACATTTAAACGCAAAAAAGAATTTATACAAAAATCCAATATCAAGATAATTAATAATCAATTAAGAAAATGTAATATAAATTTAAAAAATTATTTTACTTTTAATAATATTAAAAAAAATTATTCGACTTTTAAATTTATTAATTTATTGAATTGAAATGACAATTTTGAAAACAATTGGCATTTTTCAATATTCAGGGAAAAATTAATATTTTCCAAAAAATCTAAAAATATCACCCATTGTAAATTTTTTTTGATTAATGAATTTACACTTATTTAATAAAATAAATTTTCTAAAAATTAAAAAATAAAAATTATTTATATTATTTGTTCATGAAAAGCATGAGATATCATTTTAGTAGATAAAATATTTTTTAAGAATAAAAGTACTTTACTAAATATTGTTAGATTATTTATCATAATATTATCGGTATGTTATATAGAAAAGGATACTTATATATATCAAACATTATTTAATATATTTTTTTCCAATTATTTTAAGGAATATGGTAATGTCCTAGAGTTCCATGTGCCTTTATTTTGTGAAATTCTTCTGTATGTGGTTTTCTGGGGGGTCTATAGTGGCATGTTTTAAGATTTTTCCAAAAACAATCTGGTTTCACAAAAACTATCGCACCATAATGGTCGCACTCCAAAATGGTGGCATTATGATGGTTGCATCATAAATGGTCATACACCAAAACAGTGGCACTGTAACAGCAGAGTCGTGATGGTGTCACACAAAAAAAGTGCCCCACCCATTGTCAAATTTCAAATTTCCAGAGTGTTTACAGTTTCACCACTCTTACATATTATTTTATGTAAGCCTAGATTGAATTCTTTTTGGGGTGTTTTTTTGGAATTTCAAAAGATATTATATATATCTTTAATAACCTAACTCTCTAGAGACTTTGAGATATTATAGCTGTGTTATCATGACCACGATATCATGAAAATGGATTTTGAAATCGTTCTTCTATTGATATAGAATCTGTCTCTTTGAAGTTGTGATGTTCCCTTACTAATGTACTTTCCATTTCCTCTAGGTTTCCTTAAACACTTACTCTCTAGAAGTAATGTGTGCATATGCATGTGCCCCCTTATACTTGGTTTTATTATAGTTTCCACCTGCTCATGTAATCCCCAATTTTTGCGCAAAAATGAGTTTTGGCCTACTACCTTTCCATGTACGGATTATTTTGACTCTCTTTATTTGTGCATCATGTGGGTTGGGTATAGTATTGTATCTTGAGGACTTTTGAATCATTTTCTTCAATAATAAATTATAAATGGGTGCGAATAATGATGATATAAACACAATAGGAACTATTAAAAGATAATGAGTAAGAAGTGGAAGATGGTCTATTTTGATCATTTGTCATATTTTATATCCTTATTTCAATTTATGGGATGTAGAGGTAGTATGTCTTCTAAAAATCATGGTCGTTGAAGGTCTTTTATTATTCACTGGTGATTTTTTTTGTCATGTTGTGTTAAATGGATATAACCTGAAATATGTGTAATCACATATATTTGGTTAAATTAATTAATGCCCTAGGATCAAATTTGTTGTGTGATCACTGATGTTATTTCAAGTGGATTTAATTTGTAATTAAACAACAACTCTTGATAAATTTTAATATCCTTGGATCAATGGTGTGGTTGTGTGCTGTATTTGGTTTGGTTTTGTACTTCGCGGGGGGGGGGGGGGGGGTGGGGGGGTTGTGTGATGTTGTTGTTAGTAACATTGTTACGAGTATGATGGGGGAATATAGTGGTTGTTCTTGTGAACGGGGAAGGGTATGTTTGTGAAGCAAGGCTGCTCATTGATGGTGTTTTTCTCTGAGCTTTGTGTATGGGGTGGTATAGGGGGTGTGTTGGTATCCTAATTAGAGATACTGATTGATTGTGTAATGGATGTACATGTAGGAAGTGAGGGTTTATATTCTTATGTTGTGGTTGTTGAGTGATGTTGGGCAGTGGGATTGCGATGTGCTTACAGACCTATTCTACAGTGGGACTACATCTGGGATATGTCTGGGCAGTATGGCTTCTGGACGATAATCTGTCAAGAATTCATGTTTATAGGTTTATGATGGTAGGTTGTGGCAATGGGACTATGTTTTGGAAGAGTGGTAGAATCAAGATGTTATCCATTAGGAATGAGCAGTTAAGTAGTAGGAAAGTGGCATGGGGTACCCAAATGTCAATGTACTTATACTACCTCTTTACTTGTCCTTCATTATTTGGTGATTGTGCCTTGGCAAGGATGGGCTGGTTATTACCCCATTGTCAGTTCTTGAGATTCTACAATTTTACTCACATGGGCATTAGTATGTTCCCCCACTTGTGCACAAGCAGATTTAGCTTTCCTACTGGGTATACATGTATACTCATGCTAAATTTGTAAAACTATTTTCATGTTTCATTGTGGAATTTGGGGAACATGTTGTACATTACTAGCCTGGGGGTTGGGATAGATGATGTAATTTTGATTATTCCCATTATTTTGGAATTTTTATTGGCGACATGATTGTTCTTTTCAGACAGTTTACATTTATATCATGCATGGGATGGTTTTTTATTTTTGTTATATAAATTTTTTCTTTTGTTTTTGGATTTTTACTATAATATCTCCCAAAATGATATCATCCAAAGGTAAATGCCTTAAATTTTGTGTGAAATTCAATACCCTTGGAACTATTCACCACTCTGCGGCCGATTGAAGGTGGGACTCGGGGTCATTATCTCTCCTTAATCATAATGAAGGAAGGGCGTGACACTTTTCTGTCCTTTCCCTCATCTTGAAGAAGGAAATTCATGAAAGATTGGTATCAGAGGTGAGGGATACGAGATACGATGTACTTGGAGTTATGAAGAGTGGATATTTCGAGGTATGATATGGAAAAAATTTAATGCAATATGGGTGTGTAAAATAGGTTAGGGAATACCACGTAGGACACAATATTTTAGGGCCCCTGTGACCTGATGCAAGGAATATAAACCTACTGAAAATCCCTGTGATGCTACACTGATTTTCAAGTAGAGATTCAAGGAAAGGTACATTAATCAAAATGACTTGTGTTCTTGTGGGTATTGGGAATTTTTTTAATTTAATTTAAATAATGAGTTAAAATAATTCTTAAATGAATATTTGATACAACATGGGTGAATATGTTCCTTGTTAACCCTTTTCTACTATGGCACCAGGAAATTTCCCACATATCGTTTTAGTAGTTAAGGCCCTACAGGATGACTGGGGTGATCATCAAAGGAACAATCGAGAGGAGGAAGATGACTTGTGGGAAACAACCATTCATGATTTCTAGCAGCATTCCCTAGGAATGTTGGAAGGAGCTGTTTCAGAATTATAGATGGAGGGAAGGCCTGAGGGATTAATGATGAACTTTACCTTCATATGTGTTCTCAAGGAGTTCGGTGTTCATCAAAAAATAATCATATGTGAGGATCGGTGCGTTAGTGGTGGATGCTTTACCTCATATAGGGGACAAAGACTGATGTCACCTGGGATTTTTTTGAGAAAACTTTTCAGGCATAATTTCTTTCCTCAATGATGGAGGCTGAGAAGAGGAATGATATTATATCTCCCAAGAAGGGGAAAATTTCAGTGATGGAACTGGGGATCGTGTTCAAAAATCTCCAATTATTTTCACTGGAACTCTTTTCGTTTGAGGAGTCATGGTAGAGACGCATGGATAAGGAACTCCGACCATCTTTTATGAATTTCTTCCCCCCATTACCTTACAAAAATACATAGAAGTTCAAAAGAAGGTCGAAGTATTGTATTGGATTCACTCATATGGTTTTGTACCATGAGGGGAGATCCATCCAAGCTTCTTAAAGGGGAAGCCAGTCAATTTCAGGTCTCTGGTGTCACGACATTCCATGTTTGGTCTAGCAAGAAGTAGGCCTCATTAGTTCCAGTACCGATCTCTTAGTCATCGCCCTTTCCCTATGGGCATGGGACCAATGTTCTTTCAATGTGGAGGTCATGTACATCTTCATAACCTTTTTCCTGATTCGAGCTCAGTATAGTGGGGGAGGGTAGGATCAGTACCCACATTAGCAAAAATAGTTGCCGGTCAGACCCTTCCAGCATTATGGGTAGTGAGGTCCCACTCCACCGAGGGTAGATGGTGTTGGATGATGTCGTCCTCAGGGATCTCCACAAGTACCTCGTCGAGGGCATGGTCAAGGAGGCATTCAATAGCATAGGGGTAGAGGTTTATGGCATGGAAAGCTACATGTCACTGAGGAAGAAGTTAGTGCAGGGACAATTGTTGATTGAAGTATGATCAGTCTATTTAGTACACTTGTATCTGCCTTGTTTGATTTAAGAGCTTCACAACCATTTGTTGCACCCAGTCTAGCCCATGACTAGTGAATAGAAGTTGGGAGACTTTCCATTCCCATGGTGTTGAGCACACCGGTTGGAGGTTAGAACACTCTTTTTGAGGTTTTCCAAAGATGTAGACTAATTTTGGGACCACATCCGTCCAGTGGGGATATTCTTCTGCTACAAAAGCAGCCATATGATGTTTTCCTAGGCATCTAATGGTTTATTTCTGTGCATTGAGGTATCTACTTCTTTTATATAAGAGTTGTGATTTCATTTGCGGATGGACATTATGTAGTTTTCATTGGGGAAGTGGAATGTCTGGTGGGAAATCAGTGTGTGGGTCCTCTTCTCTCTTTATTGTCCGATGTGAAAGTGCGATGAGTTGAAACAATGATGGTTGAGGATCTGGTGGTTGTCCAATAACTTGTCTTTGTCTTCCCAGAGGAGGTTATGACACTACTCCCTCGACATGGCATTGAGTTCTGAATTGACTTGCAACCTGATTCTGATCCAATTTCTATGGATCCTTATTGGATGGTACATTCTGAGTTGTAGGAGTTGTGGATTCAAGTAGAAGACCTGATTATGAAGTGTATTGTCTAGTTGAGTGTTTTTCTATGGGGTGAACAAGTCTTTTTATAGAATAAGGAATGTGATGGCTTGAGGATATACATAGACTACCATAGACTGAATCATGTAACGATCAAGAACTGTTACATATTTTTGAGGAAAGAATATCATTTCAATCAGGTAAGGGAAGAAGGTTGGTTCTCTATGAACGGACGTCATTATATATATCACCCATTTAGGTTGATGGACGGTTAAATTATGAAGACTTCATTCAGGTGTTGGTATGGGAACATTGAGTCTGTGTGATTATCCACTGTAAGAGGCTAATATTCATTGCTAATATATGTAGTTTCAATGTTCCTTGATATTCATAAATACCATTTTAGTGCATTTTACATTTTGAACACTCATTCTCATCATTTGTGCACTTCATGCCTAATGTGCACCAATTTAGGCCCAATGTTTCATATGATTTCAAATAATGAAACTATCCATGTTTTAATTTGATATTTTTTCAAATGGATATTCACATAATTATGAACATTGTTTATTCAGGGATCAATGGATTATTAATAATGTATGATAGAGATATTTGGCGATTAAAGGAAACAATTCTGGAGAAGGTAGATTGTATATCATCCCATTGATCAGACTATGGGGCCCACAATACAATCCCAATGAATCCCAACATTTATTGAAGGATAGATGAAATATAGGGGAAGAAATAATTCTTCTGGAGCCAGTGCTAATTCGTCCTCAATGGTGGTAATTAAGGCGGCCCATGTTGAAGATTTAATTTTGGGCTAGAGTCTACGGCCCAGAAAAATAGACCACCATTTCAATCATATCTCCCGAACCAGAAAGTGTTTCAGGCTGAAATTTTACATGATGTTAGGGGACATCCTTGGATTCATTTATTTCTTCTAGGGACCACTCAACTTCGGCCTTCTAGAAGTTACTTTAGGCACGTCTTTCCGGTGGAAGCAAGCTGGCTGCAACTTCGGGGCAAGAAGTGGAAAAGTCTCTCATCATTAATGTTCCACCCACATTTCCCCAACATAATTAATTAAAGGCACAAGGGATGTTGGGGGCTCGGCCAAGGCTTCATTTTTTCCTATTTATAGCAGGAGTGGTGGTGGATTTAGGAATGTTGGATGCTTTCTTTTCATTTTAATGTTATTATGACAATTTGCCTTTGTAATGTTCTTCCTTCTCATGTAATTTGTTCGAATCACCTTAGTCTTCAATAAAAGTTCTTTCTATTCTCTTGTTCTGTTCTTATACTTATAACCTTGATACCTTTGCCTCAAGGTGTGAATTTATTCACACCAAACCTTGTGATTTTGTTCACACAACGGTGGAGTGATCGTTATTTTTGTTGTTTTTACTTCTTCAATTCCACCCTCATAAGTCTACTTTCCGCTTCCGTTGAGAACTTGTCATCAATGGAGGGCTAGCTCTTTTATGGGTTGATCCAAGGGAGTAGCATGGGGCTGGATTGAATGTTATTTATCATGCCCTAAATGTTATTAATTTCTTTTAATTGAGTTTCTTTCATTCAATGATTTTTATTCTTCCTCTTCCTTATTGAATTTATTCACCCCACTTTCATGTGGTAATTACTTCCATTACCTTGGAGTGATCATGAAAATGATCCTACAAGTGTATAGGCGATTATCATATGTTTTGAAGGTGTTTAATCAGTAAGTGATGAGGTTAGTTTGAATTCATTTCATGAATCCTTCTCGAGTTAATGAAATTAAAATCGTAAAAAAAAAATTCATTCAATCCACCCCGACCAATAACCTAGGATCAACTCACTTTCTCATAATTTGAATTCACATATATCTTTTAGTGCTCTTTAAAAACAATCTAAAATCAACCCAAGTTGGACACTTCATAGCCAAAAAAATCCATCTCTTTTATTGAGTGTCTAAAGGTTCTTCTTATGTCTCTGAGGATTCGATAACCCAAGCTACACTACAAGCGACCGCTTGACCCTTAAAACTTCGGTAAATTTGGGTGAGACCAAATTTTGGTGCTTTTTCCGGGGACCAAGTACGTTCCTTAGACAAAAACCTTCTTTCCTCACCCCCATTCTTCTATTCTCACCCAAGATCTCTTATCTTTTCCCTTTCTCGCTTTTTTTTGTGCATGTCTACCTTCACACGCGATAACTCAAACAGACTAGTTAGGGTGGAAAGTCATAGGATAGGGGAGTCAAGTACACCATTGGATCCTAACCTTCCTAATACCCCATAGTTAAAGATTGAGTCAATTTCAATGGAGGGTCTTCAAAAAACCAACTCATAAACCCGGGCGAGAACCAAAATGGAAATCCAAATGAGGCAGCCCCAAATTTGGGGAATGCAGCCGATCAAACCATGAGTGACTACCTTACACCTACCTGGACCAATGCATCCTCTTGCATTAGGCATGCTGCCGTAGGAGATGCCCACTATGTCTTTAAACCTCATGTCCTAAACTACCTTCCAACCTTCCATGGGATGGAGTCAGAAATGCCTTACGTTCATGTCAAGGAGTTCAATGACATTGTTGAAACCATGTGCTCACCACATCAACTTGAGTCAGCTAAGATGAGGCTCTTTCCTTTCTCACTTAAGGATCGAGCAAAGAACTGGTTAAATAATCTGAGACCTTCATCAATCCACACTTGGAACCAAATGCAAAGATAATTTTACAAAAAATACTTCCCCCGTCACAAAACCATTGCACTAAAAAAGAGCATCCAAAACTTTTTTGAAAAATAGGGAGTCATTTTATGAAACATGAGAGAAGTTCAAAGACATCCTAAACATGGTTCCACACCATGGTTTTTCTATTCCTGAACAAGTAAGAATTTTCTATGAAGGTTTGGGCCCGGGGAACAAACAATTCATTGACATGATGTGTAATGGGACCTTTAAAAACAAATCCCCAAATGATGCTTATGAGTATCTAGAAATCTTTTCTGAACAAAACCAAACATTGGGAACATCACCTTATTCTGAAAAGCCTCAAAGAACAACTGGAATGCATACACTTAGGGAAGAGGAAAGACTTAGGGAGAAACTTGCAGCACTCTCTAGGAAGGTTGAAGAGATAGACCATAGGAAAATCAATGAAATCCAAACTGTAGACCTTGTTTGCACAATCTGTGACAAACATGACCACAAAACGGACAACTGCCCAACCATTCCATCCATTAAGGATGTTATTTTAGGAGGACCACCTACTGAAGTCAATTCCCTAAACTTTCAAAAGCCTCAATACCCAAGCACATTCAACCCAAGGTATAATGATCACCCAGGCTTCCAATGGAAATATAACCAACAACCTAGCCAACCACAAGTACCAAACCCCTACCCTACACAAAATTTTCAAAACCATAACCAATTCCAACCACAACCAGTCCAATACCAACATCCTCCAGTCCAATACCAACAACCAAAGTATCCCCCTGGGATTACCCAACCAACACAAACCCCTTCCCAATCTGTCCCTCTCCCGATCCTTGAACAACTGTGCAAACAAATGGAATGGATGAACTCAGAAGTCTCGTCCCTTAAACAAGAACTTCAAACTAAAAAAACTGAAAAGGCACCCATGCCCACACAGGCCATTCCACAACAAACATCAAGGGGGGAGACAAGTTGCACTCAAACAACTCATGAACAACTAAAGGCTGTGACAGTTTTGAGAAGTGGGAAATCAATTGAGAAACCTGAACAAATAGTTCAAAACCCACCTGAAGATTCAATCTCTAATGAAAATTCAATTGAAGCACATGAAAAAACTGAAGATACTAATAAAAATGTGAAATAAACAAATCTTCAAAAAACAACCCCACAACCATCCCCATTTCCTCAACGCATGAGGGGGAAAACCAAGCCTGAATTGAGTGAAACATTGAGGGAAATTTTCTCACAAGTCATGTTGAACATTCCACTCTTTGATGCCATTAAAACCATTCCTGCATACTCAAAATACCTTAAGGACATCTGTACATTTAAACGGAAATTCTCAAATAAGAACCAAGTCCTTCTGGCAGCAAATGTTAGCACAACAATCCAAGGAACCCTTCCTCCAAAGATGAAAGACCCGGGATGCCCTTACATAAATGTTGAACTAGGAGAGAAAAAAGTTGTCAAAGCCTTGTGTGATCTAGGAGCCAGTGTGAACCTCATTCCTTATTCTATGTATTGTCAGTTAGGGCTCGAAGAACTCCAACCCGCATCTGTCACTCTTCAACTTGTTGATCGTAGTATTCGAGTTCCAAAGGGGATATTAAAGGATGTTTTGGTGAAAGTTGAAAATTTCATTTACCCAGCTGACTTCTTTGTTCTAGACAATCACCCAAGCATAGGTCCTAGGGAGCAAACCCTAATCATCCTTGGTCGTCCCTTCCTTGCAACAATCAACTCTGTTATCCGAGTCCGAAATGGGAACATGACCATCACCTTTGGAAACATGAGTCTAGACTTGAACATCTACAATTAAAACTCTCAAATTGGGGATGATGAAGAGATACCTGAGGTTAATTGGATAGGTAGTGTTGATAGTGAACTCGAGGAACATCAAGGAATTACTGAAGGATGTTTAAGTCAAGAAGAGATTGATTTTCTTTGTTCACATGAGGGAAATTTGTCTACTTGGATTGAATCTCTTCCAGATTGCTCTATTGATGATTTTATAGAATCACCAATCAATGATAACATGGGTGAAATGAATAACATCGAGTCCATATCCCTTCATGAAACTAATCTAGCTAATTTAGTGGATGAAAATTCTGTTCACAAGGAACCAATTTTGTCAAGAAATGTAAAAAAACAGACTGAGTTCAATACAAAGTCTCATCCTTTCTTGGAAAGTGATAACCACTCTGATCTGGAATGTAAGGTTTTACCTTCATCACTCAAGTATGCGTTCTTAGGGGACAATCAATCCTTTCCTGTTGTCATTTCTTCCTCTCATGAAGCCAATTATGAGAGGATGCTCTTATATGTCCTTAGGAGACACAAGAAAGCCATTTGATGGACTCTGTCAGATATTCCTGGGATTAGCCCACTTATCGGGACTCATAGAATTGATCTAGAATCCGATTCAAAGCCATGTCGTCAACCTCAGAGACGACTCAATCCTAATCTCATGGAAGTAGTGAGAAAATAACTTTTGAAATTGTTAAAAGCTGGTATCATCTATCCTATAGCTGAGAGTGAGTGGGTTAGCCCAATCCATGTGGTTCCAAAGAAGGCTGGAATCACAATAATAACCAATAATGATGGAGAGATGCTTCCAACAAGGGTTAGTAGTGGATGGAGAGTCTGTATTGACTATAGGAAGCTCAACTCTTGTACCAAGAAAGACCATTTCCCCTTGCCCTTTATTGATCAAGTCCTCGAGCGAGTGGCGGTTCATCAATTCTACTGCTTCCTAGATGGATTCTCAGGGTATAATCAAATCGAAGACTCTTTGGAGGATCAAGGAAAAACGACCTTCACTTTTCCATTCAGCACTTTTTCCTTCAAGCGCATGCCCTTTGGGTTATGTAATTCCCCTGGTACCTTCCAGCGGTGCATGATGGGAATCTTCTCGGACATGGTGGGGGATTGTTTAGAGGACTTCATGGATGATTTCTCCATCTTTGGGGATACTTTTAAGGGATTCCTTCTAAATGTTGAAAAGGTTTTTTCAAGGTGTGAGGATAATAATCTCATACTAAATTGGGAAAAATTACATTTCATGGTAAGGTAAGGACATGTTCTAGGTCATCTAGTATCTGGTAGAGGGATTGAAGTTGATAAAGCTAAGGATGACATCATTCGTCACCTTCCCTCTTCTAAAACTGTTAAGGAAGTAAGGTCCTTCTTAGGACATGATGGTTTTTATAGAAGGTTCATTAGGAATTTCAGCTCTATTTCTCGACCACTTTGTGCTCTATTGGTAAAGGATGCTCCATTTTTATGGACAGAAAGCTGTGAGGATTCATTCTCTACAATCAAGTCAACTCTTATATCTCCACCTATCATGCAATCTCCAAATTGGAAACTTCCTTTCGAGCTCATGTGTGATGCAAGTGAATTCGCTGTAGGAGCAGTCTTAGGAAAACGGTGTGGGAAAAATCCATGTGTCATTGCTTATGCAAGCAAATCATTAAATAATGCACAAATAAACAACACCACCACTGAGAAAGAGCTGCTTGCTGTTGTCTTTGCTTTAGAGAAATTCAGGTCTTATCTCTTAGGATCACCCATCATTGTCTTCACTGACCATTCAGCCCTAAAATACCTTTTCCAAAAACAAGATGCCAAGGCTAGATTGATTAGGTGGGTCCTTCTTCTTCAAGAGTTCGATTTAACCATTAACGATAAAAAGGGTGTTGAAAATGTTGTATTTGATCACCACTCTAGGATGGAATTCAAAGACAACTCACACAACCTCTCTGTGTCTGATTCATTTCCCAATGAACACCTTTATTCAGTGAGTGATTGCCCCTAGTATGCCGACATAGCAAACCATTTGGTGACGGGTGACATTCCAAAATTCATGGGGTCCCGATCTAAGAGGAAATTCCTTTCTGATGTCAAACACTATGTGTTTGATGATCCTTACCTCTTCAAGTTTTGTCCTGATCAAATCATCAGGAGATGTGTTCCCGAGTCTGAGCAAGAGCCCATTCTAAAATTTTGTCATGGAGAGGCATGTGGAGGCCACTTTTCTACAAATAAAACCACTGCAAAGGTCCTCCAAAGTGGGTTATACTGGCCGAACCTCACTAAGGATTCCTTCCAATACTGCAAAAGTTGTCCTCAGTGTCATAAATTAGGATCCATTTCCAAAAAAAATCAAATTCCCCTCACTCCCATTCCAGTCGTTGAAATCTTTGATTGTTGGGGAATTGATTTCATGGGACCCTTTACAAACTCTAAGGGATACCTATACGTCCTATTAGCTGTTTATTACGTCTCAAAATGGGTTGAGGCCATTCCCACTAAGACTAATGATCATAAAGTTGTGATTCGATTCCTAAAAGAGCATATCTTTTCCAGATTTGGAATTCTGAGGGCTATAATCAGTGATCATGGAACCCATTTCTGTAATCGCCCATTCTCTTCAGTCATGTCTAAGTATGGAATTTCTCATAAAGTTTCCACTGCATACCATCCTCAAACCAATGGTCAAGCTGAGTTAGAAAATTTGGAGATTAAGCAAATTCTTGAAAAAACTATCAACCCCTCTAGGAAAGATTGGTCTAAGAAACTCTTGGATGCTCTTTGGGCATATCGTACAACATTCAAAACCATCCTAGGAATGTCACCATATAGGTTGGTTTATGGAAAAGCATGCCATTTAGCTGTTGAAATTGAGCATAAGGCATTTTGGGCAATCACGAAAATGAATTTCGACATTTCTTTAGCCGAAGAAAAGAGAAAGTTAGATCTTAATGAACTTGAGGAACTTAGGATGGAGGCGTATGAAAATTCAAGGATAAATAAAGCTAGAGTTCAAGCCTACCAATCTAGGAATATCAAAGTCAAACAATTTGAACTGGGAAAACCTGTGCTCTTGTATAGTTCAAAACTTCATTTACACCCGGGAAAGTTAAGGTCTAGATGGTCAGGTCCTTTCATAGTGCATCATGTGTACCCCCATGGGGTAGTAGGGATTGAGTATCCCAGAAGTGGTAACATTTTTAAGGTCAATGGTCATAGGTTAAAACCATTCATTGAATCATTCAATAAACAAGAAATAGAGGTAGAGTTAACAGAGCCAACCTATGAACCAGGAAAAAATTGATTGATTTAGGATCCATGTTGGGATAACGACGTTAAACAAAAGCGCTGCATGGGAGGGAACCCATGGTCTTCATGTTTCTAATCATTGTGACTCATTTTTTTTCTTCTTCTTTATTTCCTTCTTCTTAATTTTGTTATTTTAAATATATATATATATATAGACTGTTGACCTATTCTTATTTTATGATTAAGGATGGGTATGAAAGGGGAGCACCGTATTCATCAGTGTCACGCGGTGTGATCCCTGAGTAATACCTTACCCAGAAAATATAAAGAAGATAATGTATCATCAGTTTAATTTATTTTATTTTATATTTTTGTTGGTATTTAAAAAAAAATATTGTTGACCTGTTCTTATTTTATGAGTAAGGATGGGTACGAAAGGGGAGTACCGTATTCATCCGTGTCATGCGGTGTGATCCCTGAGTAATACCTTACCCAGAAAATATAAAGATGACAATGTATCATCAGTTTATTTTGTTTTATTTTATATTTTTGTTGGTATTTAAAAAAAATAGATTGTTGACCAGTTCTTCTTTTATGAGTAAGGATGGGTATGAAAGGGGAGCACCATATTCATCCGTGTCACGCAGTGTGATCCCTGAGTAATACCTTACCCAGAAAATATAAAGAAGACAATGTATCATAACTTTATGTTATTTATCCTTTTTTTAGGTAAAAAAACACAAAAAATATATATATTAAAAAAAATTTAAGGCATGTCATAGGTCATTGGGAAAAGCTGGTCACAACCGTCCATGCCATTGGGATATAAACCAGAACTGAAGGGAGACATGGGAATGCATTTTCAACATCAACAACCAGGTGACTTCATTCCATAATTTTCATTTTCAATGTCTTCGTTGAACTTCTATCCTGCCACTTCTATGTTTTATTCTTTAAACACTAGGGACAGTGTATTCCAAGTTGGGGGGGGGAGATGAAAATGTGTGGAAGGAAAAATTCCATTAACCTTGAACATGATAACACACATTCCAAACTCTAAAATTGGATATCAAATAATTTTGCATGCCTTGATTCTGATTTTAATGCAAGTTTATGTTCATGTGCATAGTTATTGGAAAGTGCGGTTGTCTGATGTGATTTTTCACTGTTATATTTTCATCCATTTAATAAAAAAACACAATGCACGTCCTCTAGATTGTGTGGTCTTAGTTTGAGTTCTTGGGGACCCTTATTAAATAGCATAGGATTGGCGATCATTTTAATTTTAACATGAGTATTCGAAAAAAAAATTGTGCGTAGAGCAATGAATTGACCTAATGTGTGGCTTTCGGCCCTAGGGGATCGCGACTCCATAGTTGTCTAGCCCAGAGTTGGGCATTTTATCTCTATTTGGGGTAATTTGAATTTGTTTTTGATTGAGTTAACTCGAGATGATGCCCGAGTATGTGAGATTCACTAGGTGCCCTAAGGTCTTTGAGCCTGGGAGTCATCGGCAAAGTCTTGCTACATGGGTTGACTCTATTGAGTTCAATTTCAATTACCATGGAAAAATTGCAAAAAAAAAAAGAAAAAAAAAACCAAAAAAAAAGAAAATAAAAAATGAGTACTCATATTATTATTAAAATTTGATTTCTCCTAGTGCTTCCATCTTTTCTCCCTTGAATGAAAATGAACCCCCATGTCTATTGTGACACACAACACTCCATCATGCTTAATTGAATTTGGATGAAATATGGAAATGAATTCGAACAAAGGAATGGTCTTGTGATTGAGATATGTCTGTGGACATAGCTTGTTTTAAATGATTTTGATGGGTTTGATAATTGTTTGGTATGTGATCTTTGGGTGAGAAATGTGTATTGAAATGTTTTTGGAAAAGGTCATTAGAATTTCATTTTTGTGAGATATATTTTGCTCGGGACTACCAAAACTCATGCTAGGGGTGTGATTATCCACTGTAAGAGGCTAATATTCATTGCTAATATATATATTTTTCATGTGCCTTGATATTCATAAATACCATTTTAGTGCATTTTACATTTTGAACACACATTCTCATCATTTGTGCACTTCATGCCTAATGTGCACCAATTTTGTCCCAATGTTTCATCTGATTTTAAAGAATGTAACTATCCATGTTTTAATTTGATATTTTTTTAAATGTATACTCACTTAATTATGAAGATTTTTTATTCAGGGATCAATGGATTATTAATAAATTATGATGGAGATATTTGGCGATTAAAGGAAACAATTCTGGAGAAGGCAGATTGTATATCATCCCACTGATCGGACTATGAGGCCCACAATACAAGCCCAATGAATCCCAATTTTTTTTAAGGATATAAGACATATAGGGGAACAAATAATTCTTCTGGATACAGTGCTAATTCGTCCTCAATGGTGGTGATTAAGGCGGACTAAGATGAAGATTTAATTTTGGGCCAGAGTCTGCGGCCCAGCAAAACAGACCACTATTTCAATCATATCTCCAGAACCACAAAGTTTTGCAGGCTGAAATTTTACATGCTGTTAGGGGACATACGGGGCTTCATTTACGTCTTCTAGGGCCCACTCAAATTCGGCCTTATAGAAGGTCCTTTATGCGCGTCTTTCCGGTGGATGCAAGCTGGCTGCAACTTCGAGGCAAGAAGTGGAAAAGTCTCTCATCATTAATGTTCCACCCACCTTTCCCCAACATAATTAATTAAAGGAACACGGGATATTGGGGGATCGTCCAAGACATAATTTCTTCTTATTTAAGGTAGGAGTGGTGGTGGATTTAGTAATGTTGGGTGCTTTCTTTTCATTGTAATGTTATTATGCCAATTTGCCTTTGTAATGTTCTTCCTTCTCATGTAAGTTGTTCGAATCACCTTATTCTTCAATAAAAGTTCTTTCTATTCTCTTGTTCTGTTATTATCCTTATCACCTTGATACCTTTTCCTCAAGATGTGAATTTATTCACACCAAACCTTATGATTTTGTTCACACAACGGTGGAGTGATCATTATTTTTGTTGTTTTTACTTCTTCAATTCCACCCTCATAAGTCTACTTTCCGCTTCCGTTGAGAACTTGTCATCAATGGAGGGCTAGCTCATTCATGGGTTGATCCAAGGGTGTATCAAGGGGCTGGATTGAATGTTATTTCTCATTTTCTAAATATTATTAATTTCTTTTAAATGAGTTTCTTTCATTCAATGATTTTTATTCTTCCTCTTCATTATTGAATTTATTCACCCCACTTTCATGTGCTAATTACATCCTTTACCTTGGGGTGCTCCTGAAAAAGATCCTACAAGTGTATAGGTGATTATAATATGTTTTTAAGGTGTTTAATCAGTAAGTGATGAGGTTAGTTTGAATTCATTGCCTGAATCCTTCTCGAGTTAATGAAATTAAAATCGTAAAAAAAGGAATTCATTCAATCCACCCTGAGCAATAACCTAGGATCAACTCATTTTATCATAATTTGAATTCACATAGATCTTTTAGTGCTCTTTAAAAACAATAAAAAATCAACCCAAGTTGGCCACTTCATAGCCAAAAAAATCCATCTCTATTATTGAGTGTCTAAAGGTTCTTCTTAGGTCTCTGAGGATTCGACAACCCAAGCTACACTACAAGCGACCGCTTGACCCTTAAAACTTGGGTAAATTTGGGAGAGACCACTGTGGTCATGACGTTCAATGTTACTAGTGTAGCATCCATGTTCATGGGGATAATGAAGTCTGTCATTCATGAGTTTCTAGATCGGGTTTTCATCGTATTAATCAACGATATCCTAATATACTCACGGTCAGATTAATAGGGCGCCTAACATTTGATGATTGTCTTGGATGACCTTCAACGCCACCAACTCTATGTGATGATGTCCATCTACAAGTTCTGGATGTGAGAGGTGCACTTTCTTGTACATTTAGTGTCTCATCATGGCATAGTAATGGACCAATCAACGGTATTGGAGGTTTGTTCCTAAAAAGCACACAAGAATGTGGAAGAAGTTCTCATATTCATGGGTTTATCTGGATGATATTTGAGGTTCGTACCCGACTTTTATTAGGTTGAATATACATTGATGGCTTTGACCAAAGAGGTCAAAACCTTTTGGTGGAGGGAGAAGTTTCAGGTATCATTCTGGTCTCTAATGGGGAAGCTGGTTAGTGCTCCATTGCATAGGTTTCAAGAGGAAGTGGTGACATTTGAGGTGTTCTATGAAGCTTCCTGTCTAGGATTATGATGTGTTATGATGCATCAATGGGGAGTGATATATTAGGTGTCTAGGAAGTTACATACACATGAATGTATTTATTCCACCCATGATATGGATATTTCAGAAATCATATTTTTCAATATGTAGTGGATAATGTACCTCATCATGGAACTCTTGTTGGTCTTCACAGATCACAAAAGCTTGAGTTATTTCTTATCCCAGTTAGACCTTGACTTGTTGCACTAAAGGTGGATGGAGTTTCTGTTGGAATATGTCTTTCAGAACTCTTAAACCTCAGGGAAGGGGAACATGGTGGAAAATGACTTGAGTAGGAAGTCACAGAAGAAGGTAGTTTGAGAATCCATAGATTCTTCAAAGGAAATAGAAGAGATGGCCGCTTTGCGTATGGATGTGAGAGTGGATGGAGGAAAAGGATGTTTGTTTAAGATGATAGTACAGTCTTTTATAGTATATAAGTTGGAGGAGTCACATTGGGGAGACTCAGATACTGATGTAATGCACGCTTTCACTGTCCTGGGTGATGATCTAGGGGGATGGTCGAAGGAATGTCAGAATCAGATGTTGTTTCATGGGAATCTATTCGTCTAAGTGTAAATACACAAGCGAGTTATCAATGGGTTCTATAGCTCACCACTAGTGGTGCATCAAAGAGTATCCAAAATTTACCAATGCTTGAGAGAACATTTTTGGTGTGCTGGGGTGAAGTGGGTAGTGGTGGAGTTTGTGGCAATGTGCGTAGTGTGTATGTAGGTGAAGCCTGAGCACCGTGTTCCTAAGGTCTATTGTGGCCCCTAAATGATCCCAAGTGAAAGTGTTATGAAATATCAATGGATTTCATCATAGTATTACTATGGGCGTAGGGTGTATGTGATTCTCATTTGGTAGTAGTGGAGAAGTTGATTAAGCCTTCTCAGTTCTTAGCGATCAAAGAGTCGAGCGCAGTGGATTCCATATCACAGAGGTTTGTGGATGAGTTGAAGTCGATGCATGGAGTTAAAATATCCATTTTCATGGATCAAAATAAAAAATTTACATCGTGAGTCCAGAAGAGATTTCACCATGCCTTTGGCAGTTAGTTATTTCCAGACAATGTGTTCCACCCTCAGACAAATAGACTGACAAAGAGGACCATTCAGAGGTTGTATGAAATGTTTCAAGCATGTGTTATAGACTTTTGTAACACCCGAGAATTTTATGTTATATAAATCATCAAAGGAATCTTTTTATACACAACACTTGCTTGGAATGCTTTACACGAAATCGTGACCTTCCTCGATAGCTTGCGTCGTACGCAATACCGAGTTTCACTAAACAACGATATGCTATTAAAATATTATTAAAACTAGCCATTATGAATAGTAATAACCACTTTTTGAAATTTTATAAATTTTATTTTTCAAAATGGACTTCATTTTTGGATTCGGAATATCGAAATTAGACTAGGGTGAAATTTTGGTATTTTTATGAAAACTTTCAATTTTTGATGAACAGTGAAACCACTAAGTGGTAGTTAAAAAAACTGAATTTTTCACAAAACTTAATTTTACCGCTTCTTTGAGTGGAATTTCGAAAATCTGAGAGACACGGTTAATATCAAGGACTAAAATGTGGTTCAATGAGATGAAAATAATTTTTTGGTGAATAGTAACTTTTTACTTTTTTTACCACGGTTAAAAGTAAATAGGGTAATTAAGGGTAAAGATGATATTATTATTATCATAACACATGTCCTAATTCTATTGGATAAGTTAAATTCGACCAAAAACAAACTTAGGAATAATATATGACCATTTAGGCCCACTTGGATTAGATTAGGACATTTATTATTAATTTATTTAAAGAAGGGTTATAATAGTTAATATCAATGTTTAATAAGTAAATAAATTTTAATATGGGGTTATACATAAGATAAATTCAACTATAAATATTCATTAGAAATATAAAAAGATTTCCTACATAATGATATTTTATTTATAATTTTTAGACTTTAAATAAATTAATTTATTTATGACAAAACGATGATGCAGTAATTACCCTTTTAAGGAAATGTTAACATAATTGATGTTATAAATGCTAAAATAAATGTAATTTGAGACTTTTTATGAATTACACTAATTTTCTAGGTTACTATGATATATTAGTGTTGATTTAATAAACTTTTTTTGAACATATAATTCTGTTATGATTTTCACAAAAATCAATTACTAAAATAGTGTCAAAATTGACATAAAATAGTTTTTTAAACAAATATTATATTATTAATTGTTATTTTATTCCTAAAAATCTAAGGTTCAGCAAAATGACTTATATAAGGATATATATATTAATAATAAATAACTTGGGATTCGTTTGGCATGTTATAGTAAGTGTATTAACCATATAGTGTAAGAAAACAAAAAGTCACGGTAAAAGTTAAATTATTTAACTTAGAGTTAAATCTAATTGATAAGGTTAAAATAATAACCTAAACTTGTCAAAATCCCATTGGTTGACAGGATTTCGACCCATCCCCACATTACCTTCGAAATAAGACCCTTTGTAACCATTATAAACCGATTTTGACTTTAATATAAAATAATATTTTGAGATATTCCTAAGGTGCCCCTCTCCTCCCTTATAAAAGGGCACCTCCTCCCCCTCATCCCCACACCAATTTGAGCACTCAAGCTCGGCCAACCCCTGCCAAAATCCCTTCTCCACTTACCTATAATAATCCTAGTGGTCCTGGTCTTCTTCAATGACCAATATTAGTTCCCTTAGGGGAGGATTCAAAGAGGCGTTTCAAAGAATAGGTAATATCCATTAACGATATTTTCAGTTTCTTTCTTCTTCAACTTCTTCTTCTTTAGTTGTTTCATGATAAAGTAATAGCATCAGTATTACTTACATACTGATATGTTATTATAAATATGAAACAACCCTAATTCACCTTCTATCAATCCTACAGAAAAATGAAATCACCGCGCGTGCGTACGTACGGAAAACCGTCTCCACGCCGTGGTGTAATCTATTTTCCACCATCACCATACAAGGATGGGTATAATGGTGTAATGAGTAACTATAAATGATTATTATAAAGTGATATTGATACTTAAATAGTATAAATACACTTAAATACAATTCCACGATAATAGGAACGATATCATCACTCGTGCGTACGTACGGAATACCGTCTCCACGATGTGATGCGACTCGTTCTACATGATTTTCATTTAATAATGATTATATAAATTAATTGAATGAATTAATATGATATATATTACACTAATACAATTCTGTAAATGAGGCATCTATAACCTTAAAAGAAGAATAAGAATTTATTCGGAAAAACACGCATAAAAACAAAAGGCAATAAAGACCCGAGTAACAAGTAACAATGAAATATTACTAATAAGAAGCTAAGAATATGACCATATATGATATCATATTAATATGTATGATTCTGGAATAAGTCAATAACATTATTTAAACCATTATACAGGAGCTTCGGACACGTACAAATCAAATCGGACCTAAGTTAAGGGAAATATCACAATCTCATTTTTATTCAAGATTGTTTATACTTTGAAATTTACTGGGGTGTATTTTATCATCCACATCCATGTTTCCTCAATATGCAATATTATTTTCATCCACCTACAATTGTTTGAATCCAATTTTACTCTTCGGTGAGTTTTTTTTAACGGATATGAAAGGAGTCTTTTGTCATTATCGTACGAGGTTCTTTTTGACTTTTCCGACAAAAGTATGAAGAATGTTTTTTTTTACTTATACGAAAAGAATGGATTTTTAAAACATTATTTACAAGAATCTTCCTTTATAAGTTTTCAAGTTTATTTTTAATCAACTTCTTTTAGTTTATAATTGTATGACATGTTAAGAAAAGAAAAGTGTTTTTGAAGTAGAAAGGATATTTTCCTCAAGAATGGAGTTCAAATGTTTTATCAAAATTATTTTCCATCTAAGATAATATAGTGTTCTGTTTTTATCCCTATTATTACATTGATTTGATTATGTTTTGAGGGAATTATTTTTATGAAGTCATTTACCTTATATGATTTGTTTTATGATGTCATGATGTTTCAAGAATCCCATTTTTGTTACATGTGTTATGCGATGATGTATGATTTATGATTATGTGGCACACATAAGAAAGGATTAATTATAAGATGGGTGGGACCTATATCTCCATCAAATGCATTGGGTAAAGATTTTATATCTCATGAGATAGACATGGCTCGAACAGTAGGTTATACCGGTTCAGTGAAACAGGACTGAAACGAGGTTGACTCGGTTCAGAAAGGGACTTTGTCCACTAAGATAATCATGGAAATGAGTCTTGACTAACAAGAAATGATTCTCTATGATTATGTGTAAATGCCAAAAAGTTTCTTGTTTTAAGTTATGATTATTGTGATTACATTTCACTGCCATGATTGACCCCATGTTATGAAATTATGATCTCTTTTGCAGGATAAGATTTCCAAAAGTTATGTGCTTATGTATATGATGTGATTGATATTTCTTTTGTTTACCCTTACTGAGCATTTGAGCTCACCCTTTTGTATGTTTTCTTTCCCCAGGTCAGGGAGAAGGTTATTAAGTAAGATATGGCAAAAGGGACTATAGATATGATGAAATAAATGAGAGACAGTGTAGATGCTTTATGAACCAGTGTAACACCCCAAGAATTCATAGTGTGTTATTTCTTCAAAATAATTCAATAACTTGCACTACATGCAACACCGAGTTCAATTGCACCATGACTTACCAAAAATCCATTCAAAAAAGGTTCTGAATAGTATTAACTAAATTTTAAACTTTATATAATCCTTATAATTTTAGAATCCATATTATGAGTATCTTAGACATAATGCAAGAACAAATTCATTTTCAGTATTGCACTTTTATCAACTTTTAATAGTGAACTATTTTTAAATACAATGTTTTAAACTTTTTGACTAAATTGGGACATCAAAAATTTAAAATGAAACATCCCATGCTTCCACGGTACGCTTTCATTGAATAATACAGTAGCGTGTGTTGTACGCAACTTTGAATTTTAACACACACCACAACCAATCAAACTAGCCGTTATGAATAGTAATACCTAATTTTTGAAATTATATATTTTTTATATTTCAAAATGGACTTCATTTTTGGATTCGGAATATCGAATTTAGCCTAAGGTGAAATTTTGGTATTTTTCGAATAACTTTAATATTTTGATGAATAGTGAAAATTACTAAATTTTAATTAAAAACAACTTTTTTAATCAAATAATTAATAGTGATAAATTATGAATTGGAGTCATTTTAAAGTATATTTAGAATTTATTTTTACCATTTAATATAATTTTGTTCATTGGACATAATTTTACAATTAAACCAAACATAAACAAGTTTCAATCTTTTGATAGTTATTATCTCTTAAAAACACGCTTTTTGTTTTGACAGCGGGAATTAATTTTAAATTAATTTCTTCCACTTCTGTGTTTTGAATTTAGAAAAATGGATTCCATGTTTGGAATCAGGATTTTCTAATTGTGTAAATAGGTAACTTTTATTTTTAGACATTTTGAATAATTACTGCGGTAAATATTTTATTTACTATGGATAAGGGTATATCCGGTAAATAAGGGTTAACAAATAATAACATAACAATATTAAATTACCCTAAAACGTGTCCTAGCCTTATTGGTTGATACATGTTCGGACATAGACATATTTGGGTCGATTTGGGGACCCCATGGTGCCACTTGTAGGTGATAGGGACACTTTATTTTAATTATGTTAAAATGAATACAAAAATGACACAAGCATATATCTTTTAGAAAAACAATTTTTACATAAGGTTATATATGTTGGATTTTAGATTATAAATACTCATTAGAAATCTAAAACGATTTCCTACATAATGATATTTTCTTTATAATTTTTAGTCATTAAATATTTTATGTTATTTATGACACAATGATGATGCAGTAATTACTATAATAGTGAAAAATCAAAATAATTGATATTATAAATACCCATATAAATATAATATGACACTTTTAATGTATTAATCTAATTTTATAAGATAATATGATATATTAGGATTGATTTAATTGACTTTTTTCTAAGTAATAAATCTTTTATGAGTTTCAAAAAAATCAACTATTTAATAGTGTCAAAATTGACATAAAAGAGTTCTTAAAAACAATATTATATTATTAATTGATATTAAATTCCTAAAAATCTAAGGTTCGTCCAAGAGACTTATATAATGATAGGTTCATCATTAATGGACCACATGGGGGTCTATTGGATGTATATAGTAATTTTATTAACCATATTATATAAAAATACAAAGAGACATTGTAAAAGTTAAACTAATTAACATAGAGTTAATACTTAAAGATAAGGTTAATATAAGTACCCAAACCTGCCTAAATTATATTGTATGAGTTTTTTTCGACCCATACCCACCATAAAATATAAATAATCAAATTTGGATCCATTAGAAACCGAATATGAATTTATTATAAACTAATATTACTAGCTTTTCCAAAGGTGCCCCCACCCCTCTTATAAAAGGGCACTCCTCCTTCTCATTTCTTCACACCTTCAAAACCTTTTGGTTCGGCAAAACTCTGCCCAAATACATTCCCAACTTCCCTCACTACAACCTAGAGGCCTTAGGTTGATCATAAATCCATACTAATGATCCCTTTTGATCAAATCAAAAGGAAGAACTCGAAGAAGAGGTAATGATTTCACCACCCATTTCCAAGTTCCTTTCTTCATCCACTTCTTCTTCCTTTGTTTTTACCATTATAAAATAATAAATCCAGTATCATATATATAATGTGATGTTAATATAAATATGGTACAACCATATTCAGTATTCTATCCACCCTTTTAATAACATGTCACCATACGCCCGTACGTACGGCTTACCGTCTCCACGTCGTGGTGTAATTGTTATTCAATATATTATTATTTTGGATGGGTTTAATAATGATGTGTAACACATGTAAATAATAAATATAACATGATAATGATTCTTTATATATGATATAATAAAGAATATATATTATTTTAATATCAAAAGAATGATATTTTTGCTCGTGCGTACGTACGGACTACCGTCTCCACGAACGCGATGACATTCATTCTCCATCGAATCCATTCAAGTATAATTATAATTTTCTGATTTAAAAATGATGTTTAAGGAATTGATATCATTCTGGATATGAATAATATAAAACATATCCATTACAAACATGGCTTACGTAACAAACATATAAAAGAAAACGAGTAAGTTAACACCTAAAACAACGATAATACTAAGATATTATTAACAAAGAAATGTTAAAAGATCATATATGAAATCATATTAAAATATATGATTCTTGTATAATTTAATAACAATTATTTCACTATTATACAGGAGGTTAACCTACCCCAACCAAGGGGAAGTACAAGGTAAGGGTTATTTCTCAATCTCTTCATTATCCAAAATTGTTTATACGTAATAATCTACTGGGATCTCTTTATCATCCACATCCATGTTTCTTTAAAATGTATTTCAAAACATTTTTACTATTTAAAAGAATATGGGTTAAAGTCATTTATACCCTTTTTTACTTTTATAAGTGGTTTATAAAGGAATCTTTCCGTCGTTTTCAAAACAAGGTCCTTTTTAATCTTTTCGACAGAATTAAGGTAAGAATGTTTTTTTATCTTATACGGTGGGTGCGGTTATTTTCCGCCATTATAAAATCATTAAAGCTTCCCTTACAAGCTTATAAGAATATTTTAAAATTGAATGTATTATTTTATAATTATGTTACTTTTAAAATTAATGATTTAATAAAAAGTGATATTTCTCTAAAATAGTTTTGATTTAATCAATGTCAACATCCTTTGATGGATTTTAAGCTTATTTGAAGATGATTTATTATGATACAAAACATCCCTATTTTATTGAAGGTTTTGTGATATTTTTTACTGTGGATAAGTTATTCTTATGTCACTCATGGTTTTTGTTTAGAGTATTGACATTTCATAAGTTATTTGTAATCCGAATGTTTATGTTATATTTCAACCTTTCATTCTGATGAATGTGTTAGACAAGTATGTTCCGGGATGGGGACCGGTAAAAGTAAGCCCTCCGTTTTGGTCTCCGGTTATTAGAGGAACTCCGGTTTGGTCTCAAGTTATTAGAGGAACTCTGGGTTGGTGTCAGGTTATTAGAGGCACTCCGGGTTGGTGTACGTTTATTAGAGGCACTCCGGGTTGGGATCCGGTTACAGTTTGCCCCTAGGTCTTGGGACGAGGCCTTGACAAAGAAATTAAAGTTCAGCATTATGCATTCCGACATTATGAAAGTGGTTGTTGATATGGCATGTGATTATTAGATTAGTAGAATATCCATGTGAATAATTAAATGGCATTATTTCATTTTACTTTTTCCATACTATGTTGAAGTTCAAGTTTAAAAGGCTTTTGTTTTAGTAATGCATTGCCTTGAATGTCTATGCTTATTTTTGAATGCTCTGCTATATTGTTATACTTACTCGGAATTTGAGATCACCCCTTTTCTATGTTTTATTTTTCCCATGATGTGAAGAAGTAAGTTATGAATGACCTGAAGGGATATTATGAGGGGATAATAGTGTGGACTATGGATACATTGTGTTGTCGTAGTATTTTTTTCACTTTATGATGTAATGTAAAACTTATGAATATATCTAGTGTTTCCAAGGCTACTAAACCAATCTGTCTTTCGAGATTTGATCTTTCTTGTGATCATGCCAATGTTATGTAATAATGCACTGACTCTGGGTAACTAGGGTCGGGGTGTTACAGTTAGTATCAGATAAAGTTCAGTACAAACCTTGGTACCTAGATTTAGATAAAC
The DNA here is from genome assembly GCA_963277665.1 of Viscum album. Lineage (NCBI taxonomy): Eukaryota > Viridiplantae > Streptophyta > Magnoliopsida > Santalales > Viscaceae > Viscum > Viscum album. Next base: position 663,146,916 of record OY728141.1, read on the forward strand.
TCTGATTAGAACACATAGATTTAATATGAATTTTGAGGATTAGTATAGAAGAACTTTCTAGAATTTTGGTATTGTAGAGATTTTGTGAGTTTTCCAAGCAATACATCCCTGTCGGGATACGAGCAGGTAGAGGTGGCTCTGGCACAGATGTTCCTAGGGTTAAAACCCGAAAACACCGCTTTGAGCTAGACTCGAACGGGAACTGGTGCACGACAACGGGCCTTGCTGCACTCTTGGTTACGACACTCCCGGGGGATATGCTTAGGATAATTCTCATTTTCTTTACAAACCATTATGAAGGGTTTATGAGTATATAATTCCTCAAAGGAGACATTTTTATGATTATGGATTATATCCATAAACTATTTAATTTATGTTATGTGTTTTACAAGTTTGGGATTAGGTATTGTTATTCATAAACTAATCTAGTGTATGCCATTGTTTAAAAATGGCGCTCCATAGAAGGAATGAGTACTCTAGAAATGCACATGATACAAAGAGAAAGAAGGATCGTATATTTTATGGTCTTAGGCTAGAATTTATAAGATAAATAGTCTCTCATGTATTATCATCATATGAAGAAATAATATCATGTGTTGATAAGATAAGTAAAGAGTTTACTGAGTCCTATGTCTTTGAAGGGAAGCAAGAGAAGAAAAGGATGTTAGAGAGAAAGAAGGATAAAGGGAAGAGGGAAAAGAAGAATTTTCCCATATGTGATAACTGTGGAAAGAAACACCCTAGAACTTGCCTGAAAGGAATGGGAGTTTGTTATAAGTGTGGAGGAAAAAAGAACCAAGTACGTGACTGCAATGGTAAGAAAATGGTTTCAAATGTACATTGCTTCATTAGCAAGGATTTTGGACACTACGTGAACCTATGTCCCAGTCATCAGACTATGCCACAAATAATGCTATTGGATAATAATCAAGTTATGATACTACCACAGATGAATAGGAATGATTAGAGTTCTTATGTTGATTATGTCAATTGAGTGTTGTATCAACAATGTACTTGTTATAATAATTATGGAGTATATAAGGATTGTACTGCAGTACTATTTCATTAAGGACTTGAGATTGTGTCGAACAAGGAAAAGTGACTCAATAGCAGGATAAATTTTTGGAAAATATATGGTTGAGAGAATGATAAACCATAATATAGTTCTGATACCGAGGTAGTGATTTTGGAATAATACATGATTGTTTTGGATAAATTATATTGGATATTCTTGACTACCTTGGAACTGATTAATGATTTGTATATTCCATCATTGTTGGGGTTTAAAACATTTTTGGATTGATGAAGTATATCCAGCATTCTATATGGAATAAGGGAGCATGAATGTAATCAATAAGGAATATGGTAATTCAGGATGTTTCAGTGTATTAAAAGCATACATGATGAAGGTATTCATATGCTATTACGGGGTAAAAAGGATCTACATTATGTTTACCTTCTTTATAAATTTTGGACTGTGAGTTTGGATAGAAGTATTTTGGATAGTTCTAGTTTGGATTATTTTGGATTGCCATAAAAGGACAACACGGAAGTCGGGCGACAACTCGTCGCGTCCGGCAAGGCTGCGAGACTTGAACCCGCAACCGAAGGGCGACAAGGGTATATCACCTACCACTGGCCCACGAGATGTCCTGGATTAAATAATGTAGTTTTTTTAAGATCTGGTAGATGAATTATAAATTCATTTATTTTGGAACCCTGTACGAATAGTATAAATTGAATTTTTTTTACGTTCTATTATCTTTTAGAGTGAAATATGAGTTTGTGGTAGAAATTTATTAATGGATAAAACATTAATTACAAAGTAATTATATCTCCTTATGATCTTAGCCAATCTCATAAATAAATTCCTCAACATTAATAAAAGGAACTTAGAACAAAAATGTTGTCCTAGATGGTACCTTAAATCATCACTAATTTATGGATTTGGGATTGTTGGCCTTTTCATAGCCATGTTCTCTACCACTCTCCATCAGATAATTGATGGTTAGATTTTTCTTCCATATCCATATTTTCCTAAATGGAACCCTATTATGTGTTATTTTCGGTAATATTTATACTTTCCACTCTTTATTTTAAATAGAGGCCTCATTAATTCATTTTTCGATGTGGGATTTCAACTAAGATATTTTGATACGTCAAAAATGTGTTATCCTAATACCCTATGTTTTGTTGAACCGATGGTATTTCAAATCATCATAGATTGATGAATTTAAGGACCTAAATTTTACACTTGTTTGTGATTGATGACCTCAATCACTACCTATAAATATTTACGTTTTTCCTCCAATTATATGTCTCTAATTTCCACTAATTTTCTCATAATCGAGATCATAATTTGGTGGTGCCCTTTGATTTCTCTTTTCCTCATATTAAGACTAAATTTTAGAAACCCAATTTCCGATGTGGGTTTTCCACAAATATATTTTCTATTTTCAACCTTTTATTTTCAAAGAACAATTTCAAAATGCGAGGACTCAATTTAATGAAGGAGGGGAGAATGTAACACCCCAAGAATTCATAGTGTGTTATTTCTTCAAAATAATTCAATAACTTGCACTACAGGCAACACCGAGTTCAATTGAACCATGACTTACCAAAAAGCCATTAAAAAGAGGTTATGAATAGTATTAACTAAATTTTAATCTTTATATAATCCTTATAATTTTAGAATCCATATTATTAGTATCTTAGACATAATGCAAGAACAAATTCATTTTCAGTATTGCACTTTTATCAACTTTTAATAGTGAACCGTTTTTAAATACAATATTTTAAACTTTTTGACTAAATGGGGACATCAGAAATTTTAAATGAAACATCCCAAGATTCCAAGGTACACTTTCTTTGAATAATACAGTAGCGTGTGTTGTCCGCAACTTTGAGTTTTAACACACACCACAACCAATCAAATTAGTCGTTATGAATAGTAATAACTACTTTTTGAAATTATATATATTTTATATTTCAAAATGGACTTCATTTTTGGATTAGGAATATCGAATTTAGCCTAAGGTGTAATTTTGGTACTTTTCGAATAACTTTCATATTTTGATGAATAGTGAAAATTACTAAATTTTAATTAAAAACAATTTTTTTAATCAAAAAATTAATAGTGATAAATTATGAATTTGAGTGGATTTAAAGTATATTTATAATTTATTTTTAACATTTAATATAATCTTGGTCATTGGACATAATTTTACAATTAAACCAAACATAAACAAGTGTCAATCTTTTTATAGTTATTATCTCTTAAAAACACGGTTTTTTTTTTGACAGCGAGAATTAATTTTAAATTAATTTCTTCCACTTCTGTGTTTTGAATTTAGAAAAATGGATTCCATATTTGGAATCAGGATGTTAAAATTGTGTAAATAGGTAACTTTTATTTTTAGACATTTTGAATAATTATTGCGGTAACTATTTTATTTCCCATGGTTAAGGGTAAATCTGATAAATAAGGGTTAAAAAATAATATTATAATAATATTAAATTACCCTAAAACGTGTCCTAGCCTTATTTGTTGATACATGTTCGGACATAGACATATTTGGGTCGATTTTGGGACCCCATGGTGCCACTTGTAGGTGATAGGGAAAATTTATTTTAATTATGTTAAAAGGAATTCAAAAATGACACAAGCATATATCTTTTAGAAAAACAATTTTTACATAAAGTTATATATGTAGGATGTTAGATTATAAATATTCATTAGAAAGATAAAACTATTTCCTACATAATTATATTTTATTTATAATTTTTAGACATTATATAATTTAAGTTATTTATGACACAATGATGATGCAGTAATTACTATAATAGTGAAAAATCAAAATAATTGATATTATAAATACCCATATAAATATAATATGAAACTTTTAATGAATAAAAAAAATTATAGGATAATATGATATATTAGGATTGATTTAATTGACGTTTTTCTAAGTAATCAATCTGTTACGAGTTTCAAAAAAATCAACTATTGAATAGTGTCAAAATTGACATAAAAGAGTTCTTAAAAAAAATATTATATTATTAATTGATATTAAATTCCTAAAAATATTAGGTTCGGCAAAGAGACTTATATCATGATAGGTTCATCATTAATGGACCACTTGGGGGTCTATTGGATGTATATAGTAAGTTTATTAACCATATTATATAAAAATACAAAGAGACATTGTAAAAGTGAAACTAATTAACTTAGAGTTAATACTTAAAGATAAGGTTAATATAAGTACCCAAACCTGTCTAAATTATATTTTTTGAGTTGTTTTCGACCCATCCCCACCTTAAAATTTAAATAATCAACTTTGGAGCCATTATAAACCGAATATGAATTTATTATAAACTAATATTTCTAGCTTTTCCAAAGGTGCCCCTCACCCCTCTTATAAAAGGGCACTCCTTCTCATTTATTCACAACATCAAAACCTTTTGGTTCGGAAAAACTCTGCCCAAATACTCTCCCAACTTCTCTCACTACAACCTAGAGGCCTTATTTTGATCAGAAATCTATCCTAAGGAGCCCTTTTGATCAAATCAAAAGTAAGAACTCGAAGAAGTGGTAATGATTTCACCACCGTTTTGCAAGTTCCTTTCTTCTTCCACTTCTTTTCCTTTGTGTTTACCATTATAAAATAATAACTCCAGTATCATATATATACTATTATGTTATTATAAATATGGTACAACCATATTCAGTATTCTATCCACCCTTAGAATAACATGTCACCATACGTGTGTACGTACGGCATACCGTTTCCACGTCGTGGTGTAATTGTTATTCAATATATTATTATTTTGGATGGGTATAATAATGATGTGTAACACATGTAAATAATATATATAACCTGATAATGATTCTGTATATATGATATAATAACAAATTATATATTATTTTAATATCAAAAGAATGATATTGTCGCTCGTGCGTACGTACGGACTACCGTCTTCACGAACGCGATGAGATTCATTCTCCATCGAATCCATTCAAGTATAATAATAATTTTCTGATTTAAAAATGATGTATAAGGAATTGATATAATTCTGGATATGAATAATATAAAAAATATCCATTACAAACATGGCTTATTTAACAAACATATAAAATAAAACGAGTAAGTTAACACCTGAAACAACGATAATACTAAGATATTATTAACAAAGCAAAGTTAAAAGATCATATATGATATCATATTAATATATATGATTCTTGTATAATTTAATAACAATTATTTCACTATTATATAGGAGGTTAACCTACCCCAACCAAGGAAAAGTACAAGGTAAGGGTTATTTCACAATCTCTTCATTATCCGAGATTGTTTATACGTAATAATCTACTGGGATCTCTTTATCATCCACATCCATGTTTCTATAAAATGTATTTCCAAACATTTTTACTATTTACAAGAATATGGGTTAAAGTCATTTATACCCTTTTTGACTTTTATAAGTGGTTTATAAAGTAATCTTTCTGTTGTTTTCAAAACAAGGTCCTTTTTAACCTTTTCGACAGAATTAAGGTAAGAATGTTTTTTTATCTTATACGGTGGGTGCGGTTATTTTCTGCCATTATAAAATCCTCAAAGCTTCCCTTACAATCTTATAAGAAAATTTTCAAATTGAATGTATTATTTTATAATTATGTTACTTTTAAAATGAATGATTTAATAAAAAGAGATATTTCTCAAAAAATAGTTTTTATTTCATCTATGTCAACATCCTTTGATAGATTTTAAGCTTATTTGAAGTTGATTTATTATGATACAAAACATCCCTATTTTATTGATGGTTTTGTGATATTTTTGACTGTGGATAAGTTATTCTTATGTCACTCATGGTTTTTGTTTAGAGTATTGACATTTCATAAGTTATTTGTAATCCGAATGTTTATGTTATATTTTAACCTTTCATTCAGATGAATGTGTTAGACAAGTATGTTTCGGGATGGGGACCAGTAAAAGTAAGCCCTCCGGTTTCATCTCCGGTTATTAGAGGAACTCTGTTTTGGTCTCCGGTTATTAGAGGAACTCCGGGTTGGTGTCCGGTTATTAGAGGCACTCCGGGTTGGTGACCGGTTATTAGAGGCACTCTGGGTTGGGTTCCGGTTACAGTTAGCCCCTAAGTCTTGGGATGAGGCCTTGACAAAGAAATTAAAGTTAAGAATTATGCATTCCGACATTATGAAAGTGGTTATTGATATTTCATGTGATTATTAGATTAGTAGAATATCCATGTGAATAAGTAAATGGCATTATTTGATTTTACTTTTGCCATACTATGTTGAAGTTCAAGTTTAAAAGGCTTTTGTTTTAGTAATTCATTTCCTTAAATATTTATGCTTATTTTTGAATGCTCCGCTATATTGTTATCCATACTGGGCATTTGAGCTCACCCCTTTTCTATGTTTTATTTTTCCCAGGATGTGAAGATGTAAGTTATGAATGACCTGCAGGGATATTGTGAGGGGATTATAGTGTGGACTATGGAGACATTATGTTGTCATAGTAGTTTTTCACTTTATGATGTAATGTAAAACTTATGAATATATCAAGTGTTTCCAAGGCTACTAAACCAATTAGTCTTTCGAGATTTGATCTTTCTTGTGATCATTCCAATGTTATGTAATAATGCACCGACTCTGGGTAACTAGGGTCGCGGTGTTACAACCAGTAGTTTATGTTTCCCAGTTTCTAAAGACACTATACCTATACGGTCGATTCGTGGTCTTGTTATATGTTGTAATAATTATGCTTCAATTTTGAAGTATTAACAATGTATGTAATGTATGGGTTGTTATAGTTGGTATCAGAGGAATGGAATAGTAAACCTTTGGAAACTAGGATGTGAAAGCCTTAGTAAGAACCCTAAAGATAAGTCTAAGCATAGAACACAATCTTAGTGTTTTAGAAATGGCCATGAATAACCTAGGATAAGACCTTAAGTGTGAAATTTTAATCTTGATTATGTGGTTTTCCTATTATAATTAGTGTTGCTCACACTATTCTTCTCGGTTTTAGTCAATGGCTGGAACCCGAAGGAACCGTGTTAATGTGGAATGTGACGGGCAATGCAATGATTCTCCCCCTGAGCAACAAAACGTTATGGGAGATGGAATGCAAAATCTTGTATCCATGCACACACAACTTTCTCAAGCTATGAATCATGCAAAACTTACAAACGAACAAAGGAATGATCAACATTCTGTTGAATCCTTCATGAGTCAGCGTCCACCTTCTTTCAGTGGGTCATTGATCCATTAGTTGCTGAACAATGGATTAGTACTACTGAAAAGATATTTTCAGTTCTTCAATGTTCTGAACATGATAATGTCATCCGAGCAGTGTATCTTTTGGAAGTAGATGCTGATCAATGGTGGAATCTTATTAAGAATACGAGGCAAAGGGATGAAATTGAGTCCATGGAATGGGACGAGTTCAAGAACTTATTTTTCAATAAGTACTTCCCTCATATTCTCCGAACAAAGATGGAGAAAGAGTTTCTTGAACTGATGAAAAGGGATGATGAATCTGTTGGTACCTATAAAGAAAATTTTACAATACATGCAAGGTACTCTTCTGGTATTATTATCCAACCTGAGAGTAAGATCGATCAATTCTTTAGTGGCTTAAAACCAAGTCTTCGAAGGGCGTTAGCCATAAGGGACTTCAATAGCTACGAGGAAATTGTTCGATGTGCTCTCAAAGTCGAGATAGAGATTGGAGTAACCCATCAGTCATATGGGTTTGATAAGAAGATGAAAATGGAATTCAAAGGAAAATCTAAAGAGCACACTGAAAAGAAGATGAGCTTTCCCTTATGCTCAAAGTGTCGAAAGAAACATGGAGGGAGTTGTCTTAAAAGGACAATTAAATGTTTCAAATGTGGAAAGGAAGGTCATCGAGAATTTTAATGCCGCGATAATGGGAAGAAGATGTCTAATGATGAAAACAAAGGAAGGGATACACAGAATGAACCTACTACACTTCAATGTTTCAAGTGCAAGGAGATGGGGCATTATGCCAATAAATGCCCAAATCCAAGGGTTGATGATGATGGTCAACGTCAACAAACTCTTAAGGCTAAAGATAAAGGAAAGTCACATGCAATTTCTATCAACGATGTGGAGTACGATAACGAAGTGGTGAAAGATACACATACCATCCACTCTAAAGTAGCAAATGTTTTATTTGATTCTAGATCCACCCACTATTTTATTTCTGAAGAATTTTCTAAGGGTATCACCGTATTACCTCAACAATTAGATGTTGAGTTAGCTGTGACAACACCTAATGGCACAACAGTCGCATCAAAAGTTTATAATTCTTCACCGATCGAAGATTTTGGGAAAGTGCTTCCTGTAAATCTTGTGATCCTTCCATTAGTGAAATTCTATGTGATTCTTGGCATGGATTGGCTTTCTTTATACGGATCTCATATCAATTTCCAAAGAAGGGAAGTCACATTTCATATTCCAGACCAATCTATGATTGTCTATCAATGCAATGATGAACATAACCTTCCAGTGGAAATTTATTCGATTTTAGGGGTATTGATTCCACTAAATGAAGGTTATTTATCTCAAATGGTTGGTGAGATACTCGTGATTAAGAAAATTCCCATCGTACGAGTGTTTTATGATGTCTTTCCGGAGGAATTACCGGGTCTTGTACCAAATAGTGAAGTTGAGTTTTCAATAGAACTCGTACCGGGTGCTTTGCCTATTTCAAAGACACCTTATATAATTGCCCCAATTGAGTTGCAGGAATAAAAGAAGAAACTCCAAGAGAATTTTGATAAGGGATTCATACGCCCTAGTGTGTCACCTTGGGGAGAACCTGTTCTATTTGTTAAGAAGAAAGATGTATCAATGAGACTCTACATTGATTATCGAGAACTCAACAAGATAACTATCATGAACAAATATCCTCTCCCGCGCATTGATGACCTATTTGACCATCTACGCGGAGCTCAATACTTTTCCAAGATTGATCTTCGTTCAGGGTATCATAAATTAAGGGTTAAACGGGAGGATATACCAAAGATGGCTTTCCATACAAGGTATGGACACTATGAATTTATAGTGATGCCATTTGGTCTTACTAATGCCCCTGCTATCATCATGGATCTAATGAATAGAGTATTTGGAGACTATCTTGATCAATTTGTGGTAGTCTTTATAGACGATATTCTTGTCTATTCAAAGAGAAAGGAAGAGCATGAAGATCACTTGAGAATTATATTGAAGTCCCTGAGAAAGGAGAAGATTTATGCCAAATTTACCAAGTGTCAATTTTGGCTTCCAAAAGTTGCATTTTTGGGTCACATAATCTCAAAAGAGGGGATATATGTGGATCCAGCAAAAACAGAGGTTATTGAAAGATTGTCGAGACCAACAATAGAAACTGAGATCCGAAGTTTTCTTGTTTTGGCTGGATATTATCGACGTTTTGTGAAAGATTTTTCACGATTATCTAATCCACTCACCAAGTTGACTCGGAAAGGAGTTAAGTTTGTCTAGACGGAAGAATGTGAAGAGAATTTCAAGGAGTTGAAAAGAAGGTTATCCAGTGCACCTGTTCTCACACTGCCTTGTAGTGGAGAAAGGTTTTTGATCTATAGTGATGCATCGAAGAAGGGATTAGGGTGTGTTCTTATGCAAAATGATATGGTGATAGCTTATGCCTCACTACAGTTGAAAATCCATGAGAAAAATTACCCAACACATGATTTGGAGTTAGCTGCGGTAATATTTGCATTAAAGATTTGGAGGCATTACCTTTATGGTGAAAGGTGTGATATTTATACTGATCATAAAAGTTTAATGTATATTTTCACAAAAAAAGAGCTGATTATGCGTCAAAGAAGATGGTTGGAGCTGATTAAGGATTACGACTGCCCAATCCATTACCACCCTAGGAAAGAAAACAAGGTGGCATATGCATTAAGTCGACAAGACCATGCTAGTTTATCCATGATGAGGATCACAAAAGATCCAATATTTATGGATTTACAAAGGATGGATCTTGGAATTATAATGGAAGGGGAAAAATCTTATCTTTCTCAAATGAATGTTCAACCATCTATACATGTGAAGATTAAAGAGGCAGAGAAAGAAGATGTCGAGTTACAAAATAAGGTGAGAAATGTTCTTGAATTCAACCTTGATTGTGATGGGATAATAAATTTCAGGAATCGGGTTTGTGTTCCTCCAATCCCCGAATTAAAGAAGGAGCTGCTGGATGAGGCTCATAGATCATCATTCTCTATTCGTCCTGGAAGCACGAAGATGTATAGGGACCTGAAAGAGTACTTCTAGTGGGATGGAATGAAAAGAGATGTGGCAGAATATGTCTCTCGATGCTTGGTTTGTCAACTAGTTAAGGTTGAGAGACAAAAGTCTAAGGGGATGTTACAAAAATTACCCATACCCGAATGGAAAAGGGAAAACATTACTATAGACTATGTCACAGTACTTCCTAAAACATCCAAAGGAAATAATGCTATCTCGGTCATAGTGGATCGTCTTACAAAGTCTACACACTTCATTACTGTTAGAGATGATTTCTCTCTGGATCAGCTTTCCAGGATATATGTTAAGGAAGTGGTAAGATTGCATGGAGTACCACTTTCTATTATATCTGATCGGGATCCAAGATTTACCTCGAAGTTCTGGCAAAGTCTTCAGCATACTCTAGATACAGAGTTGAGTTTCAGCACTGCTTATCATCCTCATGCAGACGGTCAGTCTGAGAGAACAATTCAAACCCTAGAAGATATGTTGAGAGTTTGCTCTATGGATTTCAAAGGAGGTTGGGATCAACACCTACCTTTGGTGGAATTTTCTTATAATAATAGCTTTCACTCCAGTATTCAGATGGCTCCTTATGAAGCTCTCTATGGAAAGAAATGCAGGACTCCAACTTGCTGGGATGATGTTGGGGAAAGAAAGCTATTAGGACCTGATCTCGTTGATGAAATGGCAGAATAGTTCAGATTTATTCAACAACACATAAGAGCAGCTCAGAGTCGACAGAAAAGTTATGCCGACAACCGAAGAAAAGACCTAGAGTTTGAAGTGGGTGATAAAGTGTTCTTATGAATATCTCCCTAGAAGAGGGTTATGAGATTTGGAAAGAAGGGGAAGTTGAGCCCTAGATATATTGGTCCTTTCGAAATACTGGATCGTGTGGGGAAGGTAGCTTACCGATTGGTGCTTCCACCAAATCTCTCTCAAGTTCACGAGGTGTTCCATGTATCTCTCCTGAGAAAGTACATACCTGATCCTTCACATGTACTCAGCTCAGAAGTTGTACCGCTGGAGCAAGATCTTTCTTATGAAGAACAACCGATAGAGATTCTGGATCGTAGCGAAAAAGTCCTACGAAACAAGACCACTCGATTGGTGAAAATTTTATGGAGGAACCACCAATTAGAAGAAGCTACATGGGAACTTGAGGATATGATGAGGGAGAGGTATCCTCATATGTTTGTTACAAAGTGACGAATTTTGAGGGTGAAATTCATTTTAAGGGGGGTAGAATGTAACACCCGAGCCTTTTATGTTATAGAAATCATCAAAGGAATCTTTTTATACACAACACTTGCTTGGCTTGCTTTACACGGAATCGGGACCTTCCTCGATAGCTTGTGTCGTACGCAATACCGAGTTTCACTAAACAACGATATGCTATTAAAATATTATTAAAACTAGCCGTTATGAATAGTAATAACCTCTTTTTGAAATTTTATAAATTTTATTTTTCAAAATGGACATAATTTTTGGATTCGGAATATCGAAATTAGCCTAGGGTGAAATTTTGTTATTTTTCTGAAAACTTTCAATTTTTGATGAATAGTGAAACCACTAAGTGGTAGTTAAAAAAACGGAATTTTTCATAAAACGTAATTTTACCGCTTCTGTGAGTGGAATTTCAAAAATCCGAGAGACACGGTTAATATCAAGGACTAAAATGTGGTTCAATGAGATGAAAATAGTTTTTTGGTGAATAGTAACTTTTTATTTCTTTTTACCACGGTTAAAAGTTAATAGGGTTATTAAGGGTAAAGATGATATTATTATTACCCTAACACATGTCCTAATTCTATTGGATAAGTGAAATTCGACCAAAAACAAACTTAGGAATAAAATATGACCATTTAGGCCTACTTGGATTAGATTAGGACATTTATTATTAATTTATTTAAAGAAGGGTTAAAATAGTTAAAATCAATGTTTAATAAGTAAATAATTTTGAATATGTGGTTATACATAAGATAAATTCGACTATAAATATTTATTATAAAGATAAAAAGATTTCCTACATAATGATAATTTATTTATAATTTTTAGACTTTAAATAAATTAATTTATTTATGACACAACGATGATGCAGTAATTACCCTTTTAAGGTAATGTTAACATAATTGATGTTATAAATTCTCAAATAAATTTAATCTGAGACTTTTTATGAATTCCACTAATTTTATAGGTTACTATGATATATTAGTGTTGATTTAATCAACTTTGTTTGAACATATAATTCTGTTATGATTTTCACAAAAATCAATTACTAAATAGTGTCAAAATTGACATAAAATAGTTTTTAAAACAAATATTATATTATTAATTGTTATTTTATTCCTAAAAATATATGGGTCGGAAAAATGACTTTGATAAAGATATATATATTAATAATAAACAACTTGGGGTTCGTTTTGCATGTTATATTAAGTGTATTAACCATATAGTGTAAGAAAACAAAGTCACGGTAAAAGTTAAATTATTTAACATAGAGTTAAATCTAATTGATAAGGTTAAAATAATAACCTAAACTTGTCTAAATCCTATTGGTTGATATGATTTCAACCCATACCCATTTTACTATCGATATAAGACCCTTTGGAACCACTATAAACCGGTTTTGACTTTAATATAAAATAATATTTTGAGATATTCCTAAGGTGCCCCTCTCCTCCCTTATAAAAGGGCACCTCCTCCCCCTCCTCCTCACACCAATTTGAGCACTCAAGCTCGGCCAACCCTAGAAAAAATCTCTTCTAAACTTCCCTAGAATAATCCTAGAGGTCCTGGTCTTCTTCAAAGACCAATCTTAGTTCCCTAATTGGAGGATTCAAAGAGGCGTTTCAAAGAAGATGTAATATCCATTACCGATCTTTTCAATTTATTGCTTCTTCAAATTCTTCTTCTTTAGTTGTTTCATGATAAAGTAACAACATCAGTAATACTTACATACTGATATGTTATTATAAATATGAAACAACCCTAATTCACCTTCTATCCATCCTACGGAAAAATGAAATCACCGCGCGTGCGTACGTACGGAATACCGTCTCCACGCCGTGGTGTAATCCATTTTCCACCATCACCTTACAAGGATGGGTATAATGGTGTAATGAGTAACTATATATGATTATTATAAAGTGATATTGATACTGAAATAGTATAAATACACTTAAATACAATTCCACGATTATAGGAATGATATCATCACTCGTGTGTACGTACGGAATACCGTCTCCACGATGTGATGCGACTCGTTCTACATGATTTTAATTTCATAATGATGATATAAATGAATTGAATGAATGAATATGATAAATATTACACTAATAAAATTCTGTAAATGAGGTATCTATAACCTTAAAAGACGAATAAGAATTTATTCGGCAAAACACGCATAAGAACAAAAGGCAATAAAGACCCGAGTAACAAGTAACAATGAAATATTACTAATAAGAAGCTAAGAATATGACCATATATGATATCATATCAATATGTATGATTCTGGAATAAGTCAATAACATTATTTAAACCATTATACAGGATCTTTGGACACGTACAAAGCAAATCGGATCTAAGGTAAGGGAAATACCACAATCTCATTTTTATTCAAGATTGTTTATACTTTGAAATTTACTGGGGTGTATTTTATCATCCATATACATGTTTCCTCAATATGTAATATTATTTTCATCCACCTAGAATTTTTGAAATCCAATTTTACCCTTCGGTGATTTTTTAGTAAAGGATATGAAAGGAATCTTTTGTCGTTTTTCGTACGAGGTACTTTTTGACTTTTCTGACAAAAGTACGAAGAATGTTTTTTTAACTTATACGGAAAGAATGGATTTTTAAAACATTATTTCCAAGAATCTTCCTTTATAAGTTTTCAAGTTTATTTTTAATAAACATCTTTTAGTTTTTAATTGTATGACATGTTAAGAACGGAAAAAGGGTTTTTGAAGTGGAAATGATATTTTCATCAAGAATGGAGTTCTAATGTTTTATCAAAATTATTTTCCATCTAAGATAATATAGGGTTATGTTTTTATCCCTATTATTACATTGATTTGATTATGTTTTGAGGGAATTATTTTTATGAAGTCATTTACCTTATATTATTTTTTTTATGATGTCATGATGTTTCAAGAATCCCATTTTTGTTACATGTGTTATGCGAAGATGTATGATTTATGATTATGTGGCACACATAAGAAAGGATTCATTATAAGATGGGTGGGACCTATATCTCCCTCCAATGCATTGGGTAAAAATTTTATATCTCATGAGATAGACATGGCTGGAACGGTAGGTTATACTGGTTCAGTGAAACAGGACTGAAACGAGGGTGACTCGGTTCAGAAAGGGACTTTGTCCACTAAGATAGTCTTGGCAATGAGTCTTGACTAACAAGAAATTATTCTCTATGATTATGTGTGAATGTAAAAAAGTTTCATGTTTTATGTTATGATTATTGTGATTACATTTCACTGCCATGATTTACCCCATGTTATGAAATTATGATCTCTTTTGCAGGTTAAGATTTCCAAAAGATATGTGCTTATGTATATGATGTGATTGATATTTCTTTTGTTTACCCTTAATGAGCATTTGAGACCAACCTTTTGTATGTTTTCTTTCCCTAGGTCAGGGAGAAGGTTATTAAGTAGGATATGCCAAACGGGACTATATATATGATGAAATAAATGGGAGACAGTGTAGACGCTTTATGAACCAGTTTTTTATGTTTCCCAGTTTCTAAAGACACTATACCTATACGGTCCTTTCGTGGTTTTGTTATATGTTGTAATAAGTATGCTTCAATTTTGAAGTATTAACAATGTATGTAAAGTATGGGTTGTTATAACTTTAGTGGGACTTGGGTGTTAAATTTTCTCTTGGTAACATTTTCTTAATATAATAGCTATCACTCTATTATTGGTTTGGCTATGTTAAATGTTCTATATGGGAGTCCATGTCATTCACCATTATACTAGAGAGAATATGTGGAGGCAAAAATTCATGGAATGTATGTGGTGTAGAGTACCAAAGAGAAAGAGATGATTGTCTGTGTGAATATTGTGGTAGGAAGGAAGGGTAGAAGACATATACCCATCATAGGTATATGACTTTGGAGTTCATGGATGGGGAATATTTATTCTTGAAGGTATCCCCTCAACATGGAATCTGAGGTTTGGTAGAGGGAGAAAGCATTCTCTTTGGTTCATCGAACCTTTCAAGGTGTTCTGATGATTTGGTGAGGTGGCCTTTTAGCTGGAGTTGCAACCATGGTTGGAGAGGATTCATGACATCTTCAATGTCTCTCAGCACCAATAGTGTCTATATAATGACTCCCACATCATTGACTGGGGAGATTTGGATATTGAGGTTGATGCAATGTTCAAGTAGTGACTTTTAATAATTGAGGATCATGAGGAGAATGTGATTTGTAGAAGACCATTTATTGGTTTGTGTTTTATGGAGGCATGGTGTCCCTATGGAGAGTACATGGGAGCGAGAGGCAACGATTCTTGTCCATTACCCATAGATGTTATGATTTTTTCCCATGTTTTTTTCATTGTTATTTTCATATGATGAAATGATTGACCTTGTTCTTCATCAGATGAGTTTTCCCCTTGTTCTCCGAATGCGTGTGAAAATTCTAGACTATAAGGAGTGGAGGACCAAATCCTTAATAGGTATGAATTATTATGGATGAAATTAACCGTTTTCAGGTGATTTAGTGCCACCGAAATAGGATAGTATCTTGACATGGATAAAGGATCTCCCTAATCCATGTTTCTGGATGGTTTGGTGTTTGTGGGCTTGTTTGGGGCAGTGATTCATTAGTTTTTGTACAATTGTTCATGAGATATATGTAAAGGAATTTTTATTGAATGTTAAGGTTTTCACTATTGTTTTAAAAAATGGTGGATTTTCCTGGAGAGTTATCCTAGGGGGTGGTTGTTTGGACCCCTTTTTTTATGTATTTGGTTCTAAATTATCTAGGACGAGTATAGTTTGAGAGGTATCTCATGTAATGAATTGAATTTCCATGATCCTTTATTTTGTGAAAATCCAATTCTTATGGTGTTCTTGGGCGTCCTTAGTGGTTTGTTTCGAGAGTTTTCCAAGAAAAATATGGTATAAATGAAACAGTGACACCATATAGGTGGCAACGTAATGATCACACACCGAAATTGTGGCACCATAATGTTGGCACTGTAAACGGTTGCACACCAAAACAGTGGCACCATAATAGTCTAAATCCTAAAAGGTGGCACCATAATAGGGGAACCATGATGGTTTGACACCAAAATGGTGTCCTACCCTTTTCCAAATTTCCGGTTATCTGAGTTTTTCTAGTTTTAAGCCTCTTACATATTATTTGACATAAACCAAGAAAAAACCTTGAATGCGAATTTTAAGGGAATATAAATAGATATTAAGTATATATTTAATATACTAATGCTTTAGAGACATTGATATATTCAAACCATGTAATCATGACCATGATCCCACATTAATGGATTTTGAAACTATTCTTCTTTTAATAGAGGATATGGCTCTTCAAATGTGGGATCTTCCATTACGAGGGTGTTTTCCATTACCTCTTGGTGCACCTAAAGCCTTCGTCTATAGACGAGTCATGAAACTATGCAAGATACCCCTCCTCATTAATTTTAATTGAGTTTTGTACTACTCGTGTGATCCCTCGTTATGGTGCAAGGAGGAGTTTTGGTCACTTGTCTTTCTAAGTAGGTATTCTTTTTCATTTATCAATTTTTTCATCATACGGTGTTGGTATAGTAATATTTATTAATAATGGTTGAATCCTTATCTTCAATATGAAATAAATAAGGGGTGGGAAGATGATGATAAAAATATAACATGACTATTTAAAAGATAACATGTAAGATGTTTATGATGGTCGATGTTGATCATTTGTTTTATCTGCTATCCTGGTTTCTTTTTACGGTTTGTTGTGGTTGTATGCCTTTTGAAAATCATGGTTGTTCGTGGAATAATCTTGTGAACTGGTGATGTTCTATTTTTGGTGGGGTGCTATGTTAATTGGAAATAAATTGAAATATACTTAAACTCATAGGTTTGGTTAAATAAATTGATTCCTCAGGATCAAATATGTTGTGTGATCACACCTATTATTTAAAGTGGAATTAAATAACCTCTCATGATAAATTTGAATATTTTTTTCTTGATGGTGTGATGTATTTGGTTTGGGTTTCTACTTCATGGTGGGGGTGGTTGTTTGGATTTGTTGTTAGAAACCTTATTAAAGTAACATGTTGTTAACAAAGGGGTTGGCCTTGTGAATGGGGATGTGTATGTTTTTGCAGTGAGGTTTTTGTTTGGTGGTTTTCTGTTGTGATATTTGTGTATGTGGTGGTATAGGGGGTGTGTTGGTATACTAGCTTAAGATAATGAATGATTTTGCAATGGATGGAATTTTGGGAATTGGGACTACATTTTTTTTTGTATTTGGGTTGTCGAGCAATGTTGGGAAGTGGGACCGAGATGTGGTTAAGGACTTGTAATGCCCTTGGACTACATCTGGGAAATGTTTGGAATGTGAGGATTCCAGACTAGGTTGATTTATGAATTCATGTTTATAGGTGTGTGCAGTTAGGTTTTTGTAGTGGGACAACATTTTGGAAGAGTGACAGTGTCATGATATTATTTGTTAGGAATTAGATATTAACTAGTGGGAAAGTAGTGTGGGGTACCCAAATGTCGATGTTATTATACTACTACTTTACTTGACCTGAGTTTTTTAGTTAGTGTGACTTGGTGAGGATTGGCAGGTACATACCCCTTGGTTGGTTCTTCAGGTTCAACAATTTTTTTCATAGGGGAATTAGTATGTTCCTGCACTTTCTCATAGGTGGAATTAGTTTTACGACTAGGTATACTTGTATACTCACCCTACATTTATAAAACTATTTTCAGGATTCTAAGAGGACATTGAGGACCATGATGAACTCTACTACCTCGGGTGTTGGGATAGTTTCTATGTTGATGCTTAATATCTATCATTTGGTACTTGCTTTGGTGACTTGATTGTACTTTTGTCACTATTTAGGTTTATGTCATTCATGGGATGGTTTTTGAATTACTTTATATAAATGTTTGGTGTTTTTTGGGATTTTTGTCTCTTCTCCTAACCATTTATTATAAAAATAGATAATTTATTCCATTTGGGGTGAAGTTATATACCTTTGGTGATAGTCCCCACTCCAGGGCCTATCAAAGGCGGTACCGGGGGGACATTATATCTCCTTCATCTTGAAGAATGTCATGAATGTTTTTTGTCCCATACCTCATCATTAAGAAGGAGATTTTTGATATATACGAATGTTTTATTTTTTATGTATCGTTCGTGTTCGGTGTTGGTTGTGGAATATGATTGATAACATAGTTTTATTTTTTAAATTCTAGGGTTATTACATTACACAAACAATTTAACTAATTTCATCATATTAATTTGAAAATATCGTCAAAAATAAAATGTTTTATATTTGGAAATACATTTTTTATTCCTACATAATTAAAATGGTTATCAAAAAATTCTCTAGGAAAAATAGAAATAAAATTACAAATTTTATTCTGAATAAAACATAGTAGGATTCTATATAGGATAAAATAGGCAGTAAGTAAAGATTTTTGTGCAAAATAAAAACATAAAACCAAAATAATGACATAGAGTGATATATATCATTTATTATAATAAATTGAAAGATAAAGATAATGTTAACAACCAAAAAATAATAAACCAATGTGTTGTGAAAAGGGTAATTTATTAGATAAAAAATTATTGTAATATGAAAGGATGTTGTATCAATATCATTTTCCTAGAATTGAAGAGGAATTTGTCATATATATTGAGTGAATAAGTAAATATACATACATAATGATTATATTTTTATCATTTGGTCAAATTAAACCACACTCTCATATTTTTCTCCAAAATATTATTATTCAATATGATTTATTCAATCATATAGCACTAAAATATACTTTAAAATAACAAATAACCATTAATGGTATAACAAGATATTTTACCTTTCATTAGACAGTATACAAAACCAAAATGGTAGTACATTTATAATAATTCGAAAAATGAATAAACCTCCACATGATACATTAATATTCAAAATACAGATATAATACCCAATGTTGAAATTAAAACATTCCATAATCTTATATCGCAAATTAATTAAAATAAATACAAATTAATTTTTTCCTCACCTCAATTTTTATCTCATACAATTTATATCAAAAGATAAAAAATAGTGATATACTTTGAAATAACATTAATCACATAGTCAACAAATTATTTTTATATCTTATGATTATTTATATAGTGAAACTCATTTTCTCATTATTACATTTACATACAAGATCATACATACCATAAAGGATATCAATAAATTAAATTACATACCTATAAATTAAAAATGAATAATTTACATTAAACAAAATATTAAAATATAAATCATCCTAAAAAAACATCTAAAATAATCATTATTCACTTTATGATTTAGTCGATTAAAACCTCAAAGGGGAATTTAACACATTGAACTTGTGATCAACCTATGTCTTATAGACCTATGATGGTATCCAAAACTATTATAATAAATTCAAATTTAATTATCTTAAAATCCAATGATATTTAACCATTACATGGATACTATCTGAAACAACCCTGAACCCGCACTCCTAGATCTAGTGATGAAATCTTAAACATTACTTTTCTGGATCTAAAAAAAATAAGGTGACCCAATTTTCACCATCCTAAAGACATAATACCAAAATTAAATATTTTATCATTTATATTTTGAAGTAAAATATAGGATTTGATATTTAGATAATTAGGAAACACAATAAATAAACCATAACCATGTCTCTAAATGATCATTTCAGTTAAGAAAAATTTTCTTATTTCGCATAAATACATCATCACTATGAATATGAAATCCTTATAAGCATAATTCATTCAATATAATTTTTGATAACCTATTTATTGGAAGATGAATAAGTGTGAGCTCAATGATTTTGTATGGGTAAAAAGGATAATTAATAATTGAAATTCTTTAATGATCATAAGATGTGAATAAGGGATTGACGACATAATTAGAGGGAATGAGTGAATCAAAAAAGAACTCATACACATAAATAACTAAATCATGACAGATGAAACACATGATAAGGATTCGAAAAAGGGAATAGTTATAATATTCATTAATTGTGGTACATGTGATATCAAACATGATTTGCTAAAATATTACAAACCCATGGAAATAATACATAAACCATGTTACTATCTTGAAAATTCATTACTTTAGAACCCTTAAAAACCCTTACAATTGGAATAACCATATGGATGTCATAGAATATAACTCTTTAGTGAAAATGATCATTACTCAATGAGTTTGGGGGATATAAAGGACCTACACATCCTTGGGATATCATAGTACCACCCATCATTGGTTAATAATGTAACCACCCATCTTTGGTTTATAATAGAACCACCCGTCCTTAGTTTATCATGGAACCAAACTCCATAATTTTTTTTAAAAGAACCAAAACATAAATAAAAAATATAATTCTAGAATTTAAATATAAAACTCATATTACATACATCATTCTTTTTGTATCACAATTTTTCTCATAGAAGACAAATGAGTTCCATGAAAAATTATTCGAAACAAGATTAACATGTGAAAAAGAAACATGTTACAAGAAGAACTATTTAAATAATTATTAAACATGGAATGTAAATGATCGCAAGGAAAATATCTTTAAAATTTTATTAAATTAGGGAAATTAAATGGGTTATACAAAAATATATTTGAAACATTATCATGTAATGGAAAAAATGGGATCCAAAATAATATATTTTAAATTATCATAATCCAAATAGAGAAATAATTCAGAAATAATCATTACAAAATATCACTATTGATGAAATAGAATCATAATTTTTTTTAATTGATGAATGAAAATATAATCAATATAACCATAAACAGTATCATGAGGGAACATTTAAATTTTAATAATCACATTTAAAAAATAAAAATTCACAAAATATAAGGAAATAATTTTATTTTAAAAATAAAAATTCTATCATATAAGGAAAAATTCATGGTAAAAATTGGGAATGATGGAGGGAAAAGAGTTAATTTATTAAATGATAAAAAAATATGTCAAAAATATTTCAAAAAATATTATCAATGTGACCAATTTATAAAATGATGATAAATTTACATCTAAAAAAAATTAAATTATGGTAAATGATCTTTTAAAATGTTTTCATGAAATAATTTATTTTTATAAAATAATTTTGTTGATTTTTTTATAATAAATGTATATGCTAGAGAAATATACATGTTCTAATATAATAAAAAAAGCATCAGTTTCTCATTGAAAAAAATTCATGATAATTATTCAAAAAAAATGGGAGGAAATTGAAATAAATCATATTGAACACATTATTAGAATCATTAGTATATATATATTTGGTGCATGAAAATAATATAATATTATTCCCAACAGTTGAACATTGAGCATAAACAATTCCAAATGAAATGGTTTTGTAACAAAAAGTTTTTTCCACTTTGGTAACTCTTTAATCATAAGACATATGGTATAATTACATAAAATGATACATTAAAAATTCTAAACATAATTTCTTTAATGATATAACATGTTAAGTATTATCCCACCTAGGTGTTCCATAACATGTCTATGTATAAAAATTATTTAATTCACATTTTAAATAAAAAATGCCATGATAAGAAGTAATGTCTTTTTATAGGACATTTGGAAAACATTTCCCTTTTTCACCATTCTAAAACAAACAAGGTATGTCTATTTTGAATCACATTTTCCATATAATCTCTCACAAGAATAAACATTCATGCGAAGTATATTAAATAATACAAGAAATACAAAATATAACCATAGTTATCGACACCAAGAATCTATATAGGCTACACTAAAATACTACACATACCCAAATCAATCATGTGCAAGATCCAGTTCCTAGAAAATAACCTTATAATATAGTCAAATACCACATATGTTAACCCCTTAGAAATGTAAATATGATCCCCCAAAAACAACAAGCCAAGGAAATATAAAAAATACCCATGATCCAACCTCTTGATAATCACACCATTGGACAATGTCCTTAAGAAAAACATTCCATCTAAGTATCCAATGTAACTAATGCCATCGTTTTCAAAATTTATTCCAATACAATGGAATCCCATTTCAAAACCATTTCACAAATCTATTTCAATTATTTCAAAAAATACCTTTCATTTCATTTATCAATAACCAGGGAGACACCATATTTCATTACAACTCTTTTCAACACACAAAAAAAATCATCCCAATTACTTTTATAATTCAATTCAAAAATATACACAATAATGTTTATAACATACACTTTAGAAGGAACCACCTACTTAGAAAGATGGGTCACACATGCACGCAATGGGATACACCAACAAAAAAACCCAATGATTTCTATGAGGTCCCTAGAATCCTATCCAAACATATCAAAATTGATTCAATTGTGAATGTTGGTCGGAATAAAAGATGAAGCAACACCTACCTCATGATCGAACACCCACCACACCACAACCAATGATGAAATACTATCTTGAATGAAATTTTACAACAGATATATAATAATAAATTAGAAAAATCTAATTAATCCCAAAAGCTAATAAGACATCTCAAAATCACTACCGCTATCAATTGAAATGGTTAAGCAGATAGGTCCCTCACCGGAAGAGATGCACTATAACTGAAACAATGATCGATCACCAAACAGATCAATCATGATAGAATATAGTCTCCAAAAATTACTTGAGAGGAACCTTGGGTTGAGAAAAGGGAGAATCCATAGCCAAATTGGTTTTCAATACCCGAATGACACCCTAAAAATACATGCCTCAGATATTACACAATGAGTAATGCTTTTTCACATAAAAAAATCCACGATGTCATTATACAATGAAAAGTTAGTCAACTCAGTTTGATATATTTCCGTAAAATAACTCCTTATGTTTGAATACTCATCTAATCGTGTATCTATTCACGATGTGAATCATTTTCATGGAATGAACCTAGAAACAATTACACAATGTGTAACCTAGTTATATGGTGTGAAAATATTCTACATCTTAGTGAAAATCATGAGAAAAACATCTAAAAACTGTAAACTAAAAGGGAATACAGAGAGATGAAAAAATATACCAAATCAAGGTAATGAGATGTTACAAAAATCACCACATAGATACATCCCATCACTAGGAAGTAATGTAGAATATGTATTCTATAGAAAAATATGTTTCCACTGCTACATCATTAATGACATGCATTCCCATGTCTTATGATAATCCAATCCATGTTTCCAAAAAAATATGACCAATAAAATAAATATACCATGTAATACATTCACTGAGAGTCAATGATTTCATGTAGTTTATCTAAAACAAAAACATCTATCGCTAACTCAATTTTTTCACAAATAAAAATGAATGGAAAATTAAGATGATACATCCTGAGATAAGATATGTAGAAAACATAAAGAATAACTATGAACTAAACTAGAAAATCTAACTGATATGCAACCTTATAGAGCCTCTCGGTGACCGCAAATTGTCCAACATATCCCTAAACCAAAATTAACTATTCTCTAATTTTATTGTTCCTAAACTAAATAGAAACATAAAAGAAAACTCATTTACCAAATTAAAACTCCAAATGACAACATCAATGGTCATCATATGATTTCTATCAGCTCTGGGAAGTAACCAGAGGTTTATGTACAACCTAAATCTTCAATGACGTCTGTTGAACCAATCTTTTTCAAACCAAATATACATTTCCAACCACATCCAAACAAAGAGATGATTTGAATGGCTGGCCATAGAAAAACTAAAAGGTATCCATTCTAATCAAATAATGATAACTTTTTTTGTATCGAAACTCTACCAGTCCTCGACTGCTATCAAATGATCCGATGTAATCCAAGACTGAGTCATGAAGCATATCCTTCCATATCTGAATCAAATGCTCTATATGACCATCTATATATGGATGGTAACCTATGATCAACATGATAAGACATCCTATCATGTCTTAGAGACTCCTCTAGAACCTTAAGGTAAGTTTTGGATCCCAATACAAAGGAACAACCAAAAGACAACCCTGAAACCTAAAAATATCCTGCAAATACAATATTTTTAGATATTCAATGTTAGTTGAATCATTGATCACAATTAAATGAGTATAATTCATTAAATAAACAACTACCCACCCATATAAAATTCCCCTCACATGGATTGAGTGGTAATCCAAAAAAAAGTCCACGGATACCTCATCCCATGTTTATACTACACCCAATGTGGCTGAAGCAAAGTAGATATTTTCAAGTGAAATGGCTTTCTCCATGGGTAGGTGTAATAGAAGGACACATAATCTGTAATTTAACACTTCATAACCAGAACCCAGAACCATCTTCTCATTTCATAATCCATCTTATTAATCCCTCGATTAATGTCCCATGATGATATGTGACAATTAAACAAGACTAAACTTCTTAGAGATGAAGGGATGACAACCCTCTTCCCAAAGTGGAGCATAATGTCTCAAGATATATTCCAACCAAAAATGGTCTCCCAACCATAAATAATTTATTAAATTTCAATAAACTCATCATCATGCTATTGAATCATCAAAATAGACTCTAGTAGAGATAATGATAACTGACCAGTATTCAGAACAACATCTGAGACATCCTCCTAATAATCCAGGTTAAACTATGTGAAAATTCATATAGGGTTCCACTTCATTGATTTATGAACATCCAAACAATTATATATTCTGATTAGGAGTTTATACAATGAAATTACCCTTCCCTAGGGTGTAGGCGTTATCGAAGAGAATGGTATTAAGGCATTCTTCCAATAATCTCTATTTGAGATTCAAGTATTTCTGAGAAAAGACACAACACAAACTCATATTATCATAAAAGACTAAGAATATATCTGAAAAATTATTGTATGGCCAACATTTATGCGCATACATATCTACTCCATGTTCTAAATCATGAGTTGGGTAGCACTTATCTTGCGGCCAAAGCAGACAAGAGTCGTAAGATACCTCATGGTCATCCTTCAAATGCACTCCTCCCATTATTACAAATATAAGTATCAAAATAAACCATATATACCTTATTAGGATAAGGAAAGATCCTAATATTACTTGATGTCAGAAGTTATATCAATTTATCAAATTTCAATATACACATTCCATCTCATGTTAATTTCACTACATTCCTGGTAAGATAAGTAAATGGTGACACCATCATAGTGAAATCCATAACTAACCATTAGTATTATTTACTAAGACCTAGGAAGCTATGTTTCTCAAATATAATAAATGGTTCTATCCATGACATGATAGATATTTCCATTTTAGGATCAACAGACAAGACATGTTCAGAAATTATATGACTTATGAACATCACATGTTGAATCTAAAAAAATTCAAAATATTTCCACATATATAGTGAATCATTATGATTTTTAAAATAAAACTTAGATGGTGCCCAAGATAATGTAGGGAATTCAAATTAACCATAATATCATCCATGAACACTACCATAATATTATAATGATATTTCTGGAATATCGGGTTTATCAAAATAATAAAAACTACATAAGCATTAGTTTGAAGAAAAGGTATCAAAATATATTCAAAATATTCATCCCTGATCCTGGAAGGTATCTTTAGTATATCAGGCTCCCAAACCCTGATACGATGATATCAGAAAAGAAGTCCAATCTTTGATAACAACATTTCTCTAATTAAATTATCAATAAAATTAACCGCATAAGGAAAAGTATACTTGTTCTTAATTGTTTCCTGGTTCAGCTTTTGATTTTCCATACAGAACCGATGTAAACCATATACATTCTTTGAAAGAGCCTAGAGGATACTAAAAAAAATAGGGGAAAACAAAACCCATTTCCAATAGGTTATCCTAGGGAATCATTATCTCTTTCAGCTTTGCTGGTTCCATATGATTAAAAGGTATCAATATTGGATGCATACCTGGCTCCAGGTCAATCATAAACTCTACCTATATTTTCGGAGGAATATTAGAGAAGTCATTTGGGAAACATCACATTTTCTCTGTGAAACAATGGGATTATAAAAAATAGATGAATCTTCATTGGGATTAATTGTAACAACAAACTCTTGAGCTCTGGGCGAGACGGTCCTATATGACCAGACCTTTGGACCTACTACCCCAAAAACACATGATATCTTCAATCTAATGTAATAATTGAAACAAGGTGGTGATATCAATAAAACATAGCTTGATGAGAGACAAGTTAATCCATACTGATCATGAGATCAAATAGACCCTAATCAAGAATGATAAAATATCAAACCTACTCTATATTAGCTCTTGTTAATGAACAAGAAAGACACTGAACCCCCAGCTCTTTTTTCTTACCAAGAGGGGTCACTAACTCCATTACAAAGGATATTAGTTTATTTGGAATATTTGGATCATTAATATAACATGATGGTATAAATAAGTGGGAGAAACCAATATTAATAAAAATTGTTAAGGAATATGATATAATGATAGAACCTATCACTATTGTCATAACTACATCAACATCCACTGGAAAATCATAAAATATATGAAATGGATACACTAATGAGGTTTGTGGTAGGAGACATTTATTCTATTAATAATGTTGATTCCCAAAATGTATCCTATAGAGAAGATAAACCCATATCATATTGAGGGATATTCATATATTGACAGTAATGTTCAAAGTGACCTCTGTGTCCACAACAATTTCACATCTTCACAGGCATATGATAAGAAAAAATTGTGTTCTAGACCTTTCCACAAAGATATAAATTCAGGGGAACATTTCAAGATGTATTAAATAGTGTGGAGGGAGATCGTTTTTAAGATCCACCTCTACTACTCCCGTGATGACCCTGTCAATTCATTTTCTTCCCATGTGCACGGCTGAAACTGCCACTCGATAGAAGACAAAACGTAGAAATACCAACCATTAATTCCATATTTATCTCTTCCATCATAGATTAATATACCATATCAACATAGGTAAGAATATTTATCATAAATACCTATAAACTTATATCCAGTCTCAAACCCTTTAGGTACTTCAGAGGGTTCATTTGATCATTCTTCACTATGTCTAATGTAAAATAGAATTCCTCATTAAATTTATTAGTGTAATCCGAAACAAAATTCTCCCCTGGTATAAATAATGATACAATAATGACCTTTCCAGCATTATATAATCTTGAAAAAACATGTGTAAGAATAGATTTTTGAAAACCTCTCAAACCAATACTTATTGTCAATCTACCAGGACAATAGAATCCTACCATCGATTACCATAACCTTTGATCATGAAATGTACACATTTCAACTAAATATTTTCAGATTTCACCATAAATTCAATGATTTGATAGATTCCAACCATCCATTCCTCCACCTGTTTAGGTTCTTTTGTTCTTATAAAGGATGGTGGCTTCTCACGAAATTGTTTTCAAGATCGATCTCTATCTCTTCTAGCCCCAGGATATACTTCAACAATTGTCTTATGATGTCGTGGTATATTTTGATCAACAACACAAACATTCCATACTTTAACCTTTATTAGATTCTGATATATTGGTGTATCCTTTATAGGAGAATCATTAGCACCATCTTGAAGAACTCATGGAAATCATCTTAGAGGAATATTGTTTCACATACAAATAGAAGAACAATCAGACAACATAATAAATCATAGTTAAAACCAGAAAACACATATTTTAAAAATAAAATTTAAATTATAACCCTAAAATAGAGACACATATCACTACTTCCCAAGGAAACATGAATATTTTCATGACATGAGCTGGACATGCACTCATCACAACATACCTATGACATCCCAACAATCTTATCTTTAGTCTAATAGTCTTCCTCAGAGAAGGACTCTTGAGGATATAACTTCCCTAATTCCACTTTTTAATGAACCAACCTAATTTACTCACAAACCCGGAACATTAACCATTCCATCACATATGTGAAGGGAGTCCCCGACCCCCATGGGCTAGAGACAAGCACCCAGGTATCAATCAAAAAACCAGAGGGACCAATTTCACCGAACCTAAATAATGACATGGAATATATATACATAGAGGAAGAAGGAACAACAAAAAGGAAATAAATATATGACATAAATATAGGAAAATAGTAGATATAAAATAAATTTAAATGAAACCAAAATCTATAAGCGACAAGTTCAACATCAATGTACCAAAACCAAATACCTACTCAATGTGATAATGTGGATGAACTCCAACCATCTCCACACTAGTTATCCAACTCAACTGACAGAAAACCATTCCACTACACTATTTTCCCTTTCTAGTAACTACATTGAAGATATACATATGTTATCACACCACCAAATAGGATTTCAAGGTATTAACTAACAGGCTCAAAAGGATCCCAATAAGGTGTTACATAGTAAGTCTCTTCATAAAAGTTTATGTCTGCTTATTTCAAATAAGACATTTCAAGAGATGTTGTAAATTATTTTTAAGAAAACATTTTAAACATTTAAATTTTTCACATTTCTAAAATAAAAGTAGGTATATCAATATCAAATAACATTTTTCCATATCATCATTCACTATAAAAAATATGTATATCAAGGCTAAAAACAAAGGCATGAAATAAAAAATAGAACCACCAGTATCTACACTAAGGATCAGTATAGGATAGACTAGTAGACTACTCATACCACAATCAATAATGTGCCCAATATGGATTCTAGAACAAATTTCTTGGAATCGGAACAATAGCCAATGAGTAAACCCCCTAACAATGTATACATTACCCACCTAAAGCAATGGTCTAAGGAAATAAATAAATTACCAGTCAGAAAAACTCATGATAATCGCAAAAATGAAAGATGGCGTAAAGCTAAACCTTCCAAATATGTATCTACACTAACCAATGTAATCATTTCCACAATCAATCCCTATGATTTAAAACCCATTTCAAAAAAATTCATAAATCCATTTAAATTATCTAAAAATAACCCATTTTTTCCATTTATCAACAACCAGGGAAAAAATGTCCATTTAACAAATCTTTTAAACACACACAAATCAATCATTCTAATTTATTTTATAAATTAATTTATATAATGTAAATATAGATTTTCATCAACCTAATCCAGAAAAGAACTAACTACCTCAAAACATGGATTCATCACGCCTGTAATGGGATCCAAAAAAAAATCCAACAACGCCTATATAGGACCTTGAATATAGTACAAACATGAAAAATTTGATTAAATTGAGAAATATCATTGGTGGAGAATAGAAAAAACCACATACCTAAATAATGAACACCGACCACACCACAACCAACAAAGGAATGACCTCTAGAATAAGATCATAGAATAGATCTAGAAGAAGAAATGAAGAAATAGTAATTCAAACCAAGTAATCTGACAAAAAATCTCAATGGAACTTCCTTGATGAATAGAAGAAATGAAGCAGAAAAATCACTCACCAATACAGACTCACCACAACCGTAACGATGATAAAACATCAAATGGATCCATCAAGAAGAAATATAACCCCAAAAATCACCAGAGAGTAACCTTGTGTTGAGGGAAAAGGAGAAACAACATCCCAATGGACTCTCAAACCACTAAAACTCCCTAAACATCCCATCTTAATAAATTAAACGATTTTTAGTTCCATTACACATTGTGAAATCCACAATGGAAAAATATTCCAAAAAACTTGTCATCTCGGATGAAAATACGACCTTAAAATAACTCATGATGAGTAAACACTCATCACCTCATCCAAACATTCATAATGTCAATACTTTTTCTAGAATGAACTTAGAAACCATTATATGGCATGTAACCTAGTTACATGTTGTAAAAATCATTAGTAGCCAATAGAAAATCAAGAAACCACTATCAAAAAACACCATGCCAAAATGTAACACGAAGAGATTGATGAACAAAACCAATCAACGTAAAAGGATTTTACTCAACAATTATTCTATTTATTTTGAAAATTCTATATTATTAGTACATTATACATAAATAACTGTTTTCTTTATAAACATTTTGATACATAATCATTTAAGTCCACGTCGGGTGTTTTGAGGTTGTTCGGTTCATTATTTCCAAATAGATTCGGTGTGCTCAACCTGGTCAATGTGGTTATTATATAAATATCTACATTATTATAATAATGAAATAATTATCATATATATTATTGAATTTTACCAATAAACCCAATTAGGTTAAATTGATAATATGAAAAAACTACATTATGATTATAAAGACTCTAGGTCATACACACGCATGAGTAAAATTTCCATTTTATAATAAACATTATGAAAAGAGTGTATATATTATTTTATCATTATAGAATTATAATAGAACCATAAATATCATATTAATTATTGAAATATAAATTTATATATCAATGTTGTTATGAATTGGTGAAAAATAATCAGATCACTTCATGGCGGTGGTTGTCCACACGTAGGCGAACAACGTTATAATTTTTTATTATAAGATATAAAATGATATATTAACATTTTATATTGATAAATATAATTTATATCTTCATTATGTCTTTTATATTAAATATATGTTTTAACATCAATCTTATTACTTTCCATGGATATCATTAGAGAAAAAACGAATCACATCTCTTAGAGAGGTAAGAGTTTTCCACACCCAAGAGTGAAATTATAATATTCTCCATAGAATTTATAGTAAAATGGTAAACATGATATCATTACTAATTAAGACATAAAATGTCATAAATATCAAATATAAACTTTAAATCCATTATTTGAACAAGAAATTTGATGCGATGATAGAAATTGAAGGACATCAATTTATGAGATAGTAGACTTCCCTACAAATGAATCCTTATTTCATATACAATGTGATGGAATATGGGATGTATTTAGGTTATTCCATTAAAATATTAATTTTTTTTGATAATTGGTAGGTTTTTATCATATAATCATATTTTAGTAATATTTTATACAGGTAGATGAAGGAATAAAACTAAAATGCATAGATATGAATTTTCCTCTTATTGGACAACCTATTTAGGATTATACCAAATGTATTAATAGAATGTATTGAAAAAAAGGATTCTAGGATGAGGTTATATAAGTTTAAAATGTATATTTTTTGGATTTTTTAAAATAATTTTTTTTTAATTTCTGAATAAAGCGGGATAGAGGGTGGATTTTTATAAGTTAGTTGAGTGGAACACCTGTAATTTTGGGCAAGATAAAGGTGTACCCATGTTTTTCACATAAGAAAAGGCTCCAAAATTGAGATTTATGAATAATTAGACATCCAAAGATATAAATATATCCAGAAATTAGTTATTTATAAGTTTTTAGGTCTTTTTCACTCTTATATTTTTGGATTAACCCTTCGTAAATCTATGCTCACTTTAATAGAGATAAAATATTTTTCCTAATTCAGTTCACATAATTGGAAAAATTTAATTTATATTTAATCCAGTATTAGTGACAAAAAAGATTGTTTTCGAGAAGTGTATTTTGTACAAAATAGATAATTTTATAAAAAATATATGATTAATAATTATTATATTAATAAAAATTAATCTTTATTGGTATATTTTTCTAAAAATTAATTTAAATAATTCTTAATTTGGGATTTTTTAATTAATTAAAAATTAGAAACTTTAAGAAGATTATACATGTTTTTTTTAAAATACAGTTTTTAAATCTGATGAAAAAGTAGTACAAAAATAAAATATGAAGTGGAATTAAAAGTAATAATCTGTTTTAAATATTGATAAATAATAAATTCTACTTTATATAATATTCACAACCTAATGGCACTTTTAAATTTCATAATTTACTGAAGAAAAATGACATTAAAAAACGTTATTCTTCAACATTCATAAAGAAGTATTAGTTTTTGAAAAATTTAAAAAATACCATGCAATGTAAATTTATATAATATAAAATTAATTATTTATATCATTTATTAAATATATATTCTATAGTCTAAAAAAAATTATATATTGTATTCATGATTATTTTGATGAAATCATATATTTTGAGAATAAAATTGCTGTACAAAAAATTGAGGGATTGTTTACTATATGTTTAACAATAATTTATATTGAGTAGGAAATATTTATATTTATTTCATAACATAGTTAATAGTATTCATAAAATATAATTAAATTCCATTTTTATTATAGTTTTTCATTTGGTGTGTTGTTTAAGATCAGTGTTTCATGTCTAATACACTATCGAACATAACCTTCCTTTGTAAAATCTCGGGGGGTTACATCCTTCTCCCATTTTATAATATACATCCTTAAATTTTTTATATAATTTCAATAATCAAAAGATGGATATTTTATAATAATTTTTTATTAAATCCTCATCATGAAAAGGGTTAATAAAAAATCTTCTTGAAAAAATAGAATGGGAAGTATGAATTTCATCTAGAATATCACATAATATGTTTTAAAATTCTGTAAAATAAGGGGAAAGTGAATATTTGGACATGGAATGGATTCATTATTCATAAACTCTTATATGACGGGATAGATATTAGTGATCATAAAAAATTTAACAACCAATATAATTTTAACAACTACAATACCTTAAACTAAAGAGGTGTGGAAAAGGTCATTAATTTCAATAGAAATGATGGTAATAATAAAATATTTTGTTACAATATACATTTCTTAGATTGTAAATATTATTTTCCATATAGATTAAATGAATAAGTAAATATACTTACTTGATGAGTATAATTTCATCCTTTATTAAATTCACAACACAATATCATATTTTTCTCTGAAAAATGAGTATTTTAGATGAATTATTCATTCCGAAATAAGTAAATTCAACTTTTAAAAACTAAATAACCATAAAAGTGATAACATGATATTACTTAATTATTCTGAGATTAAACAAAACCAAAATGAAAAATAAATGGTAATATAATTTCAAAAATTAATAAACCATCATATGATTCATCAATCTTCAAAACTTAACTGAAATACCCAGTGATGGAACTGAATCATTAAATAGTCTTATATATAAAATAAACTCAATAAACTAAAAAGAAAATAATTTTTAACCTAAATTTTCATCTTCTACCTTTAAAAATACAAGGAAAAAATATAGAGATGATATTTTAAAATAACATTAACCACAAAGTCACCAAATCAATTTTCAATCTAGTGATTATCAATATGATAAAACTCTTGTTCACATAATTACCATAATATCAAAGATCAGACAAACCCGAAATATTTTCAATAATAAATAAAACTATATCTGAAATATTTAAAGCAATAAAATATATTTAACTGAATCATTACATAAATTTCAACCCAATAAAATATCATCAAATGTTATATTAATCACATTAATACCCAGTCCCATAAAACCTTATTAGCGATTATATGGCAATGAACATGATAAACGATAGTATTGTGGACCTATAATTGTATCCAAATCCCTTAGGATAAACTCCCATACAATCATCATAATCTCTAAATTTAACTAATCATTTTTTCTGATACCACTTATAATAACCCCAAATATACAATCATAGATCCAATGATTAAATCATAATATTTACATTTCTGAAATTGGAATAGAGTATGTTGACCCAATTTTCACCATCAAAAGCAATCAATATTAAAAGGAAATAGTAGTTCCCTTTAATTTTCAAGGAAATTTTTGTTTTATAGTTTTAGAGAGTTATTAATATTTCTTACATAAAAAATACCCATGTCTTATAATGAAAATATATCCCACTTCACACAAATTTTATTATTTGACAACAATTCATAATCATCATCCATGTGAAATAATTCTAAATAGTTTTATTTCAACATAAGCCTTGATAACATTGAGAAAATGAAACATAAGAATTATGAGCTCAAATTAACAGTAATATTTATCATAATCATTAATAACTGAAAGATATTGTTGTGACTAAGAAGTTCATAATGTTATAATCAAATAAACATAGTGAATGAGTGAATCATAAATGAAATCATAACCATACATACATATATAATAAATCATGAGACATGGAATAATACATTAAAAAAAATATAGTGATAATAATCAATACTAATAAAATTTTTGATATCAATCAAGATCATATGAGACATTATAAGGACATGAAAATTACAGATAAAACTTATTGGTATCCTAGAATATCATCTCTATAAAACCCTTATATATCCCTTAGAGTTGAATAACCACAAAACCAAACTCCAATAGAATTCACTATAGAAGATAATAATTACCCAATTAGTTAGAGGGGAATAATATACCCACACATCCATATATTATGATGAAAACACCCATCCTTGGATGATAATACATTAACCAAATCACTATTTATAATAGAAAAACCCATAACTAGTTCATTATGAAACCACATGTAATCAAAAAAACATAGCATGAACCAAAACGTGAATAAATCACATTTAACATTCATTTCATCATAAAATTCATAAAAACCACCATTATTATGTAGCATGATTTCCCGTGGAAATGAAGTTGTTTCAAATATAATCTCATTGAAAAGTTATTAACCCCTTGAAAATAAACAGGTTCAATAAAAATATATTTTAAACAAGATTAACCTGTGGAAAAGAAACAAGATCCATAATAATATCTTTGAAATATCCTTAATCACTCTAGAGAAATAATGACTATAATATCCGTACAAAATATTGATAGTGTGGAAAAATAAACATCAATGGGTGTTGACATTGATGAATGTCAATAATATTAAAATATGATTCAAAACATTCATGAGGAAAATAACTTTTTAATTTCGATTAAAACATTTCAAAGAAAATAATTCACACAATATCGCGAAAACCCATATATTTGAAAACAATATTTGAATAATATAAAATAAACTTAAAATAAAAAAATTGATATTAGGATATGATATTTCAACCATGTCATATATGTTAAAAATAAAAAATATTTTGAAATCGTTTGGAAAATTGGACTCAATGTGGCCAATTTAGAAAAAGAAAAGGAATTTCCATTCAAATAACATTATTATATGGTAAAATATCGTTTAAAATATCATTAGTAAATGAATTATTTTTTCAAAAAAATATCTGAAATCATTTTATAAAACATGTTTAAAAAAGAGGATGATACACTATCTAAGAAAATAAAAGATTGATGTCACTTAGAAATGACAGTGTGAAATTTATTCAATAAATAATAGAGGAAATTAAAATAAATTTATTTAATTAAATTAATAACTAGTGGAGAATAATTTTATGTTTTAATTAAATAATATTATATTATTTCATCTAAAGGGACCATTATTTTAAAACAATCCTAAAAAAATTAGATCGTCACATACATCTTTTTCCACATTGGAAAGTCCCTCAATCAAAAGTCTAATTATCTAATTAAATCATATGAAACCTGAAATAATTATAAAATAAAAAAATTTAAAATATATCATGTCAATGGTTAATATGATACACCATATAAAATAATTCAAGCACGTGACATTATGATATACATTAATCAATGGAAATTGAGAAAAAAAACCCTTACGCATTTCGAAACATTCAAAAAATAAACCCCATGACGAAATAAAGTTTAATGAAAATTAAAATATAATAAAAATATGTATATTACTAATATAAAAATACAAATTGGATTTACATTCACCTCATCAAATAATATAGGTGCCTAACATAACATATATCCCATAGATGACAAATTTAGTGAAAAATATCTTACAGCATTGGAATCTTTTTAATAAAAAACCCCCATGAAAGAGACATCATAAAATGGATATGTATATAAAAATAACTCATAGGACAAAAACCATAATTCAAATTCAAGTTCATTATATACACCACCTAAAATATATAGGGTTGAATATTGAATATGACATAGAGAAGTACAATCTTATATAGAAATCCCTTACCTCGAGTCGAGACATTCCATGCATGTCCATTGATTAATGATTAATAATATTACATAATGTATATTATTTCTTAAGTAATATTTTCTTTTATATTAATTTTACATTAATTATATTTTTTATAATGACATATTTGAATCCTTAACCAGTTAAGTAAACGACAAGTGTTTTGATGAGGTTGGGTTCATTATTTCCAAATGAATTTGATTTGTTGAGTTTTGTCAAAGAATCAATTATTTTTATATATAAATAATGATAATATTTCAATAATTATCAAGTTAATTCATCAATTATACCCTTAAAACAAATCATCATAAATTCTAATTAAATATGAACTACATTACGACAATGGAGATGCTAGGTTGTATGTACACATAAGTAATGTTTCTATTTTTCACCTATCATTATAAAAAGAAGGTATATATTATTTTACCTTTAAATAATTATCATAACACCATAAATACTATATTAATTCTTAAATTTTACTTATCTTTATCATTTTAATGATGTAGTGATGAAGAAGAATCAGATCGCTTCATGGTGGGGGTACTCTACACATAAACGAGCAGAGTTATTATTTTTCAGAATAAGATATAATATTATATTATATTATTTAAGAATTATAAATATTTCATGATTATTATTATAAATTAATTCATATGGCATTTATTAATTAACATTTTCATTATTCCATTCCATTTAAAGCCTCAGTGATAAAAACTAATCACATATCTTTGTGTTGCGGTAGTATTCCAAACACATGGGAGACAACTTCATATCCTCAACAAAATATAAATTTTAAAAAGTGATATTATTTATTTAAACATGAAAATATTCTAAAAATTTCATATGTATATTTTAAATATGTCATTAAAATAATAAATAACATGAAATGATGGAAACTAAATGACATCAGTACACGAGGTAGTATTCGGTCGTATATATGAATGATGAGTTCATATGAAATTTTATGGAATAGCTGAGGGATTTAGGTTATTAAATTATTATAATAAATATTATGTTTATAAGATATACATTTTTTCATCAAAACACCATTCACTAATTATATATTAATGAGGTGGAAGAAGAAATAAAACTAAAATGCATAGTTATGAATTTTACAACTTGTGAGAAAAAGTATTTATGATTACACATAATGTATTCCTAGAATAGATTTATGAACAACGAAAAAATTATATAATTAGGAAATAAATATTTTAAAATTATTTTTGGTGATTTTTTCCAAACTAAAAGTGCATTAATGTTTAAATAATAGAAGAGAGTTGATAAACATTTATTAGTGCGGAGAGTTGAAAATGTAATATTTGAAATGAAAAAGATTTACCTTGGTTTTTTCACATACATAAAGGCAAAAAAAATATATTTATCAATAAATAAATATTATAAGGTCTAAATATGTCCCTAAATTGTTTTTTAAACATGTTTTTAGGTTATTTGTTCCATTATCATTTTATTTTATGCCAAGTTAAACCAATTTTCACGTAAATCATAGAAACTAATTATTACTTTTTCACCATTAATTATGGTAAATATTTTTAACATATTTTAGAACATAAATAATCCTATTTAAAAAATGGGATCCATTTAATAAAATTCAACTCACATATTTATAAAATTATTATTTATTAGTACACTCGTAGACGTGATTAAATATGGGGTTTCCAAGACTTGTTTTTTTTTGTATAGAAAAATTGATTATATATACTATATTAATAATAATTATTAATTTATTAATTTTAGTTTAAATTTATGGGTATAAAATCAATTCATTTCATGTCATTACCCAACCCATCGAGGATGGATTGGCTAGTGATAAACTAAGTGTGACAACCCCAATCCCACATGCAATAAGTTGGGGTATTGATAAAATCAATGATAAGGCATGAAAAGTATATGGGATTCCCTATAAGATGAAAAACATATGAAAACACACATATTCATGACTGTACTATGAGAAATTTTAAAATTAAACTGATACTAAATGAAATCACACGTCTATATCCAAAAATCAGAGTACAAAAAAAATAAAGGGAAGTGATATGAGAAAAATAAAAGCCCTCCAAAAACCATAACGAAGTTAAAAGTAATAGAAAATGGGGAATAAATTCCAATCACAATAATTTTTTGAACTATGGTCTTTATTTTCCAAGTCTATGATCTGTCAACACTTAGTATACTGATAACCCCTTTAAAGGGTCAGTCTACTATATAAGACATTATGCGTTTGGGCAGAACCCATCCTCGGGTGAATATTAAGATACTCACTTGGACACCTAAAAATCAATAAGCATTAAACCTAAATAATAGTAGACATATCATCATATTTTTATATCAATATAAAACATAACAGGAACACCTAGACATAGTCATAGTAGACACACAATCTCCTTTTATGATCAAAATTGTATTTCCTGTATAGGATTACTGCTCGATGATTCTACAAAAAAATAATCTATACGAAAAAATGATTATTTAGATATCACATATGGAATATATCCAATATATCATGCTTTTTGGGTCACTCTAAAATCTATACACATTGAAATTTTGAAGAGATCGATACATATTAGGGGATCACACCTAGGGAGATAGGGTATATCAAAAACCCAATATTGATTAAACCACTATGTATGGTATAAAAACTCATTTGGAGTCGATCTCTATGATTTAAAGAACCCCAAACAAGGCACATTATGATAGATGATCTCATTTTAGGCATCATAGTGGGATTTCAATTACACTATCAAATACTAATGCTCCTCATGTTAAATATGGGTTCTCTAGACCATAAATGAGCTATGTATTGATTACCAATACATGTATATATTTATATATATATACACATGTGTTTATCATAGCATAATTGTGTCGATATTTCTGTGTCCCCAAAATCTATTATAATGTCCTTAGATTATCTGTCATATCAAATGGGTTTAGAAGTTACCAAGATATAATAAGAACATAGAGATACTATGAAAATAATCATAAATTAATGTCCTATGTTCCAAATATATCATAATGATATGACACAAATTATATGAGACACTCAAGTTATGGGGGATCATAATCCTTGAAACAACTTCTCATTTCATTCAATGATGTAGATCACTAGTTTTTGAGATCGTGAATATTGAACTGGAAATATGAACACCACATGCTTTGGGTTTATTTAGTTGTTCTTATCTATGTTAAATGTTAGTGGTCTCCTAACATGAGATAATAATCAATGTGTTTCATTTGATCGAATAATTTTATGCATGAAAAAACCATGACAATTCATTCATGGCGAGGTAGTCTATGTTGGGTGAGTCAGTAATGGTTTGACGTTGGTTGAATGACCAAGATAGAATTTGTTACATCCATGTTGAGGAAGTGATATATCATTCTAGGTTAATCAACTTAGTAGTGACATTACAAATCCATATTCATGGTTGAGAAAAGGTAAGTCTATCAGGTTATAGTAACAAATAATTAATAATAATATTTTTATGGGATAACAGTGCATCCTATTGTATAAGATATAATACGATAAAGAGATCATATTACACAATGTGACTTCATAGGCTGGTGGTCATTTCTATAACTATTCATTATATCTATAGGGGCCTTGATGGGATTCCGTACACTACGTTGGGTTA
Organism: Viscum album; assembly: GCA_963277665.1. Classification (NCBI taxonomy): domain Eukaryota; kingdom Viridiplantae; phylum Streptophyta; class Magnoliopsida; order Santalales; family Viscaceae; genus Viscum; species Viscum album. The sequence continues at coordinate 663,187,040 of OY728141.1, forward strand.
GTGAATACTATTAATTGTTATTGAGATGTGGGCTTAAAGGGTCAAACAAAATAGAATATTAGAGAATATTCCCTATTAATGTCTATAAGAAAATATTACATTGTGGGACCCACTATGGGATCCATGGGTTGTCCATGATTTTCTGATCATCAGTTCCAAAAGAAATTCATTATTATTCTTTTAAACAATATTTGGGTTTAATTAATTTGTTAAAATTAATTTCAAGTTCTTTAGTAAACAAAATGTTTAATACTATACGAAAGAATATTATTATAATATTCCTAATTTATTTAATTTTATTTGGATTTTTGAGGGAATTTAATGACTCTATATAACACATGATATATTTAATATATATTACAGCTATGTGATAAAATATTAATAATATTTTTGAGAAAATTAGTTCATAATATATGATTAATTATTAATTATTTAATGATTGTTAAATATACAAGGCCCATGATATCCTAACATGGTATTTTGAACTACTAGTATATAAATGCAGAAAATAACATTCCAAAGGAAAATTAAACTATCATATTTGAGATCTTCTCAATCCTTCTAAATCCTATAGAGATAATTATTCATTATAACTTAATGACCAGAGTGTGCCTTTAAAAATTAAAGGAATGAGATTTTGGTGATCATTTTGGCATCAATGCAGTAATCAATGCTCCGTGATGGAACCAGAAATCCAATGAATAACATAATAATAAATTATTGAAGCATGTGTGGATGATCATGGGGGGTTTAACACCAAATAATTTGATAAATAGTAACTGGTGACAAGAAAAAGATGTATTTTCTTCAAATCGTATTGAGGTACTTGTTCTTATATTTTCATTTGATATGATTAAACCATGAGATATCCTCAGACCATACCAAGGATAATGTCATCCAAATTGATATTGTTAAATCACTTACGTAATGAAAATTTTAAAACCCAAAGCCCACTTGATTCTTTTGTTTTCCAAGATACATGAAGTTGGTTTATAAGAGATTGTATGGATTTTTTGAGCCCAGAATATTATTCCCATTTGAATTTTTTTTCGAGGGTTGAAAATAAGTCAAAATTAATATGACCATGTGTTGATCCAAACTCAGATGGCCATTTTATGAAATGTTGGGAAACATTTTATGGATCAAAACAGAGTTTGTTAAATATTATATATTTAGATATTAAAATATATAGTGAATTTATTTGTATGCATACTAATTTTACAAACATCATCAATTTTTTGTTTATAATTATATATTTATTCAGGATTTCGCTGGAGTCTTGCATGATTTTGGTATCAGGATTTCCTTCAGCTGATGACTAAAAATTACACCCATATTGCGAAGCGTCTATTATTAAAAAAGTCTGTTTCCTTTCATCATATGAATACACTAACATAAAATAAAATTGAGGAATATTTTTTTCATAGTATGTGTTAATAAATATATATAAAAAATGATGGGATAAAAAGGCATTGGTCTCCTTCTCCCTATCACATGAGGACCCCACCAGGTCACCTTCCCCCACCACCTCATAAGGTCCACCCTCTCTATCCTCCCATGAGACACTCATTAGGATTGGATCGTGAGCACACTGCCTCCAACCTCCCTCGTGATCTTTGGCTTCAACCCACAAAAATTTGTATCCCTCAGTATATCCCTCCTCATAAAAATATGAAAATAGCTAGCCGCATCTCCTCTAGAGAGATCCAACAACCACTCACTTTGTCCCACTATCGTAGTACCAGCCAACCGAGGCCTCTACAACCCATATCACTACAACCACTGACCCTTTCCTCGCCTTCCTCCAAATTGTGTGCTGAGTTATTCCATAACAGGGTCCATATGATTATCCCCCACAACCATAGACACCTATGGCTATACATTGGCCGCCTGCATTCTTACCCTCCCTTTAGCTATATTAGAACCGTGAATTCCTCCTTAGTGTAAGACCAAGTGACCGGGTGCCTCCCTCTTCTTTTCTTAATCAATTCATTCGGCTTGATGACTAGCTATCCAGCTACCTAGATCCACCCTCCCATGATATGGAATTATAAATCATCCAATTCCCCAATATAACACCTATACCATGAGGCACCCCTTTCCAGGGTTCCTCGGTACATTACTGACTAGATTTTCTATTTAATAGGACGAGGTCGGTTGGCCCTACCCAGAATAGGTATGGGTGGGTCTTCTAGGCCTAGAATACCCCTACACAGGGGTTCCTAGCCTTAATGGTCATGAAGGGATATGACCAAGTCTACGATGGTCCAAGGTGGCTGTTTTTGTTGACCAAGATAAATTAATATAATCCTAAAATTAAATAATATATTTAATACAATATATTTATAAATTTAAGTCATTAGAATTATTTTTTGTTTTCAAATTAATAATTTTTAATATTTTGATAGATTAGTGTCATTAAATTGTAAAATTAATTCATTATTTGGAATTGAAATTGAAATATTGATGGGACTGAATAAAATAATTTATTTGAATTTATATAATTAATTTAGTTAATATAAATACCCTTCTACTAGTAAATTTATTGAAATTTGTTTTTTATTTCACGTTGATTTAATATATCAAATGATCTTGAGAAAATTGATCAATCCTATGAATGTCTATATAATTTATATAATTATATTTACAAAAATGCGATGATTTTAATTTATATGTATTTTAATGATGGTCTTCATATCATCTTTTATTTCAATATGTATATAGGGATGTGTGTCCACATTATGTGTTGTTTGTTATACACCTTGAACAATTGCCAATTCACAAGTATATTTTTTCATTCAAGGATGATTATTTAAGTCATTTCGCCTTCCATGATGAGGTGTTTATCAAGAGAAGATGTTCAAACATAGGAATATGGATGAAAAGCAATACAAGTCTGGACATGGCTCATTGATGTTACCCCAAGGTCATAGTTGATCTGTTAAAAGTGGTTCATAAAATATTTTATTCTGATGAATAGAATGGTAGAATAATTTACTTTATGCATTGTTTATTATTTTATGAATTTGCAAGTTTACTTTAATATAACATAAAATAACAAGCAAAAAATATTTAATATGGAGGCGACATATGTTTCATCTATTAATTCTTGTTGATTTGTGAGAATTATAAGATAGATTGAACATATTAACTGAAATGGATTACAGTCATCATTAAAATTATAAGATACATAAAAAATATATTAATTTATAATTAATTCATTTTCTCAAATTTTAAAAAAACTCGGGGTTCAAGGTTCTTGTCATCCATTGTTGGTAGTTATTTATAATACAGGGACATTCATATGATTTTAATTGGTTGACCTTACTAGTGTTGGTAAAAGATGAGTATCCATATAAATAATTCTATCTTATTAGAAGCAAAGAATTTAGGGAATCATGGTTATGATTCTCATAAGCTAGAAATTTACTCAATAGATCAAGGAACTATATGTGAAAGCGGTTGTGGAGCCTAGAGGCAACATTGAAAATCCATGAGTTTTGGTATAATAGTAGATTGTATACTACAAGGTGAATTTTCAAGGACCATTTCTACTATAATGGTCAATTGATAGAGTATTTATAATATAATAGTGATGGATATTAAGGTTCTATTAAATAGATGGAGAAATTTAAATGATTTCATAATAAATTTAATTAAAATTTTAAAAGGTGATCAAGATAAATTAATTACTGCTAAAATTTATTTATTTTAGATGAAAAATGGAAATCACTAACCCCACCGGAACATTATCTGTACAATATTTATAGGATAATGAAAATATTATGACTGACCATATCTTCCATGAGTTGTAAACATGCTTATGTATATTACTATTCAAAGAAAGTAACATTTATGTGATGTTTACCTCACTTCAGGATGAGCCTTATCTTGTAGAATATAAGGAAGATATTTAAAATTATAAGAATAATTGAGATAATGATGTAGATGTTTAATTTTTTATGTTATAATTTATGACATGTAAATTTAAAAAAAATTATTATGGAAGAATATTTATACATTTTGCATTCTCATATCTAGTAGTTATATTAGGAGAGAGAAATGAACGAATAGTATGAGATATCCAATGCACTATATTGGTGATTAATTGCAGAAGAGAGTCAATAATAAACTCATGTACTCATGATGATCAGGTATATTAAATGACATGAAGGCCTCGGTTTCAAACTGATCCAAGAACTAGCAACATATATCATTATTTCCTCTTTAACATCATGTTTTTTATGATTCTTTTTTTCCTATAATATGAATAACATGAAAAAATTTCTCACAAATATTTTGGATTTAGTTATCTATTATGATAAGGATGTGATGAATAGAAATTCATTAGTAATTATAGCAAGTTAGAGGATGGAGGGAAAAGATAGAGGGTATAAGGGAATGTCTAAGTTGAATACATTGGTGCAATTCCTATTAAAAAATAAAAGGATACAAGGGTTGGGAATTGAGAAGGTGGTCATCTGATTCTTATAAAGAAATAAAGTCAAATAGAATATTAATTACAATGATGAGAATATGTCCGGTGATGCTTCAACAGTAGGTATTTTTGGTTATAATAGTGGGTCCCAATGTGTCTATGTGAACAATACTTTTGATTACCATACCGTGTGTACTAATTGTTATATATGATGTGTACTAACCATTATAGTGTAGATCTTTTTACATCCAATCTCTAAGGTTAATTTGAGTAGATTAATTATTGTATGAAAAGGTTATAGAATATCCCAAACTATAATAAGTATCTCAAGATACTATGAAATTAATCATTAAAGAAGTTATTATGTTCTAGATACATATTACTGAATGGACACCATATATGTTTGAATATCTGTTGATGGTGTCTCATGATCATTGAGTCTTATTCTCTTGACTTTTGAACATGGAGGTAACTAGTAGTGAGAAAATGAGCACAAAACCACCAATAAAATAAACACATGTTTGGGGTGTCATTGAATGTTCCTATCTAAAGACATGTGAATTGGTCTCCTAACCTGGGATTATTACCAATATGTTCCATTTGATCACATATTTTTAAGCTATGTAAAAGAGCTGATAATGAAATTATGGTGAGGTAGATTGTGTTGGGTGCGCCATCAGTGGAATGAAATTGATTAAATGATCAACATAAAAAAATATCTTCTATGTTAAAGAATTGATATATATGATAATTAGTTTATTTGGATGGTAGTATCTTGAAAAATCCATGGAAATGGTAGTTCAAGGTAAATCCATTCAGTTAGATCAATAATTAATATGGAAATAAATGTTCAATGACATGGGAGTGTTTCCTTCACTATGAGATATTTAAATACAAAGAGATTATATTACAAAGTGTGTGTCTGTTGGTTGGTTGTTGTTGTTATAAATACCCATATTTATTTAGGGTCCTTTAAGTACTTTTAAACTCTACACTTGGTATGTTAATATTATTCACATCAATCGATATAAGGTTCTATAGGTTTACACACAATAGTGTATTCAAAATGCTACCCTATTCTAGTGAATAATAATTTTGGCTTTGATTGACCCCACCATTAGTTTCCCAGTTTGTTCCTATATGTACAATCAATATAGAGTAAATAAAATCATATTATTTAGGTTAATAATAATTACTATTGATTTTATTTTTATTTAAATGTTTTATTTGAAAAAATATTTGTTTAAAAGATTGAATGTTTATTAAATATTATGGGAAAAGATTAGATGAATTAATGACTATGGTTTTATCATGTAATGTATTGGTTATATTACAAGGAAGTAATAAAAATATTAGTATTTTTTATTATTCAGTATTGTTGTCATACGATATCGTTTATTTAGTGATAATTAAAAATTAGTTTATCTAGAGTTTATCTTAGATATTTATTTATTCACTACATATAAAAGAGAGGGAGCACATGACAATTACTATTCATTATTGAATGGTGAGAGAATCTCTATCTCCTATATATTCTTCTCCCCAGAGTGGGATATTTTTCTTCTAGATATTCAATCATAGAAATTATTCATGGATCGATAGAATAGGCCCATGATGATTTTGAGGACATAGAAAGTGTCATTAAAACTCTATGCTAACACTTGTATTCTAATGATCTATGTTTCCATTGTATTTATAAGAACATGTGGATGATGTAGGGGAATTTTACATAATATTATTCATTAAATTACCAGAAATGATGATCATACATTGAACATGGATTCATATCAAAACAGGTATATCTGGTATTATTATTTTTTGTATAAAAAATATTATATGAGGTTCTAGAGAAGTAATTTGGAAGATTTTTTCAATGAATACTATATCATGTAGATCATCAGTGGACGAAGCATAAAATACCATGTATTGGGGATTTCATTGCAGACATGGTACCATAAATCGAAATCAGATTGACACTTGTAGAATTTTATACGATTAAAAAATTAAATTTGATTAGAATTGACAAGTTGTAGTTGATCTTATCTCGACGTCACTGACCGTGTTTCAATTCGACAATGGATTGCATGTTTATGGACATCCAAATTTTTTTAATTCGTTTTGAAATAAATCAAGAGGGTTTTTAAATTTGATTAAAATATAATTTCTATATATTTTTTTAACTCATAGGATGTCATAAATGATTTTGGTTGAACAAATTTTCCAGAGAAATTTTTATCTACAAGAATTATAAGGCCCCAACCATAAAACATTACAGAATAAAAGAAGGAAAACTGTTTGTTTTCCAAAACAACAAGTGTACCATGAATTCTTTATCATAAGTAATACATTTCACCTTTATTAAGTAGTAAATACTCTTTACTGAATAAAAGACAATTTATGATTCTTTTTTAAACAAAATATTACAATAAAACCCATATAAATAACACATAACATATAAAGGTAACATGGGACATAAATATTCTTATGTGGAATAACCATACGGTTGACTTCCACACATATCATTGAATAGAATAACCATACGACCCACTACCAAAACCAATTTATTGGAGGTTATAATGTAACCACCCGTACTAGTATATCACGACAGCAACCGTCATTTGGATTATCATGTAACCAACAATATGATATCCAAGTACCATTATAAAATCATAAGATATAAAATATTGCAAATATAAACATTTCACTAAAAAAATTTATTTTTCAATCACAACAAATAATTTCAAGATATTGAAATAATCAAACCGTTTAAAAAACAATTTTCAACACCAAAACACCCAAAAATAGAGTATCAGATTTCTTTTACTTTTAAAAAATCATTAAGGCATATAGAAGAATCCAAATAACGGTTACTACGGCAAAGAGGTCATTGTCGCCGAAAACGTTAAAAACATTCTGTTTTTAGGTTAGTAAAATGATTTGTAGAAAAAATGATCCATTTTAATGAATTTTAAAGTCAATGTGTTTTATTATACACCATGTAAATTAAGATTTTATATATTATCGAAATATGCCTCAATGAAAGGAGATTGAGACGATGTCCCTTACCTCGTGTACGACTAGACCTATTCTTTCTTTAATCTCTTGAATAATAAACTAAAGTAAATTTATACTTGATTAAGTACATTTTTAAAGTTTATTATTCCTTTTATATCACATATTACCATGTTATATACAATATTTAATCATTTATGTTAATAATGTTTGTTTTCTCGATATGTGGCACTTCAGTCAAAATTTGACATCTTATAATTACAAGTTGTTCACATGGTCTAATGTTAATTATATTCATAATTTTATTCATTATTTAGATATCATAAATATCATTTATATTCAGTATATACATCTATTTATAATAGTACATAACATTTAGAGATATTAAATGAAATGCACTGTTCATGGAGACGGTAAGCCGTACATACGCATGAAAGCTACTTTCATTTCTTTTTCATATATAATGGAAAAAAACATTATGATACTTCGTTATATTATAATTCCATAATAGTATCATATTAAATATCATTAACCCCATATTTTATATGTACCACATATGGTATAAATGAGTCATATCAGTTTGAGGGCGCGATAGTCCGCACTTCCTCAAATGAAATTATCACGTTTAGCCATAATGGAAACTGTAAAGGTATGATAATAATGAAAATTACAGAAGAATAATGAAATCATAAACCTAAAATAGATCATTTAAAAATATAGTGTCATCTTAATGGCCACCATGAGAGGCGGTATGAGATAATTGAACAATCATCATTTCGTGAGGCGTTAGTTTTCCATCCACAGAAACATTATGTTTTTCACCCATTAGATGGAGGTTTGTTTAAGTGTAGGTAAAATATTTCTCATAAAAACATCATAGTATATTGATGATACTGAATTTTTTTATAAAAGAACGGAATAAAAATATTTTAGCGGATGGATAAGTAAAATAAAATAAAAGATGTTAATAGGAAACATTACCTTTAATTTGGGTAACTTATTTTGGTTTGAACCAAAAGGACTTCATGAAGTGCCTTCTGTCTAAGGTAAGGAATATAGTAAAATGATGGGGATCTTGAGATATTATTTTATCCTGGTTTGGATGAGAAAAGGGGATGGAGTGGTGTGAGGAATGAGTTATAAGTGAGGGATTTTTATAAGGGAAATGAGGGGCTTTTTAAGAAGGTGTGAAAATGTTATTTTATTATATAAGGATATTCAGTTTATAAAAATACAAAAATAATTAAAGTAACGGATAATATAACACATTTTCGATATCAAATCATCCAATAAGAATTGGACAGGTTTTTTTTAATGTTTTGATATTTATAATCTTATTTATTTTAATCTTTTATTAATGAGGTAAATAATTCCTCATTATTGTTTCATAAATAATTTAATTTATATGATGTCCAAAAATTATAAAAAAACTATCATGATGTATGAAATATTTTTATTTTTCCAATGAATATTTTTAGTCGAAAATATAGATTATATAACCCAATGCCAAATTTAATATACTAAAAGATATTTGGTTATGCCATTTTCACCATTACTTTAAGTTAATTAAAATAAAGTGTCATTATCAATTCCATGTGGCTGAATGGGGTCCCAAAATCAACCTAAAGATTCAAATGGTAGTAAATAAATCAAAAAATAATTTTAGAAAATATTTTAAGATAATTTCTTATTATTAGGATATTCTTTTTACCTTGAATTACCCTACTTACCTTTAACTACGATAAATAAAAGTCCAAAGTTACTATTTACCAAAAATTATTTTGATCTTATTGAACAAAATTTTAATTATTAATATCAACCATGTATGATTTATTTTATAAATTAAAATCACCTTAGTGGTAAAATTTCATTTAAATGAAAAATTCTGTTTTTAAACTAATACTATTTTGTTTTACTATTCATAAAAAAATTATATTTTTCAGACAAATACCGAAAATTCATCCTATGCAATATCTGATATTTGAAATTCAATTTTTTTTTTATTTTTTATTAATTTCAAAATAATTAAATTGCATTAATTAATTTAAAATTTATTCATGTAGTCAAAACAAATAGCGTGTTTTTATGAAATAATAATTATCAAAAGATCGACACATGTTAATGTCAAATTTCAAAGTGAAATTAATTCCATTGTACAAAATTGAATTTATTGGTAAAAATATATTCTAATTACACTTATAAACTAACTAAAAATATTACATAAAAATATAAAAAATTAGATTAAAAGGCACTTTTAAAAAAAACAGTATTTTTCACAATTCATTAAAAAATGAAATTTACCCGAAAAAATACAAACAATTTACCCAATGTAATATTTTTTATCCCATTTATAATGAAGAAATTTATTTTTTTCAAATAGAACATATAATATTGACCAAAACTATATTTTAATTGGTTTCACCATGAAAAGGTTCTAAATCGAACATTTTGAGATTATTAGAGTATTTATGCTTAAAATTGGATTCAATTATATTTTAAGCCCTTAACTTTTATTAGATAAATGTAAAAAAAATTTACAAAATTGTATAATTATATTGTATTTAGATATATTCATTACAGAGAATAAAACTTATAGGAGTTAAATATCATTTAAAATAATATTATTATATTATTAGTGTGCAACGTAATATTTCAAAGAAACCTGTTGTTGCGTATCAGGTAATCCATCAAACATAGCATCCAATTTAATGTAAATTTAATATTTAATTCAATAATATTAATCATTATGAAAATTTATAATTCTTTATTTACTTGGGATGTTAAATCCTTCCCCACTTTTTTTATTAAATCCTCTCATTTTTTTCACTTATCAAATAAGTGTGGGTATTTATCCCTCGTAGAATTTTCAGATTCCCACATTTCTTCTTCAACCATATGGTTTTTTCCACAAAACTTTTACCTGGTGAGTTACCTTATTCCACAAAAAATTATCTCTATGGAGAACAATATGGACTTAATGTTCCTCATAAGAGAGATTCTCTTCCAACTAAACTACCTCTAGACTCAAAATAGGAGATGGATCTGGCATAAACATTATCAACGTTTAGACATGAAAAACATTGTTTACCTAGGATATACTTGGAGGTGAATCCCCTATGTACGCAACTAATCAAATTTTCTATAGGATTTCATAATTTCCAATGAACCTCAGACTCAACATTCCCTTCTTACGAAAATGCATCACAATATTCCATGGAGAAACCTTGAGAAAGACATGATCCCCTACCTCAAGAAATTGATCGTTCCTCCGGTTAACTGCATAACTTTTCTGCCTGCTCTGAGCTGTTGTCATGTTCTTCTAAATCAAATGAACATTTTTTTCCATCTCTTCTACCAATTGTGGTCCAATCAGCTTCCTTCACCTACTTCATCCCAAAATTTTGGTGTTCGACAAAACATTCCATATAATGCCTCAAATGGAGCCATCTGTATACTGGAATGAAAACTATTATTAAAAGAAAATTAAACCAAAGAAAGATGTTGGTCCCAAATTTCGTAGTAATCCAGTGAAAAAACATGTAACATATCCTCTGGGGTCTGAAATTTTCTTTCTGACTACCCATCTGATTGCATATGAAAAGATAAACTAACATTTCATTCAGTACCCAATAACTTTTGAAGGCCTTTCCAAAAGTTAGAAGAAATCCTGGGATCACGATCAGATAAAATGGAAAGGGGAACTCTTTTCAACCTGACTAGATCTTAAACATACAACTAATAAAGTTTATCTAGTGACAAAGTATCTCGAATAGGAAGGAAATGAGAATATTTATTCAAATGATCAACAACAAAATAGATTGAATTTTCACCTCAAGATGTCGTTGGTAATCAAACAACAATGTCCATGGATATATTTTCCCATTTCAACTCTGGCATCAGTAATAACTGAAGGATCCATTTTGATAATTGCCACTCTGCTTTAACATGCTGACAAGTCAAACACTTCACAGTAATATCTGCAATATCTTTTTTCATTCCATACCACTAGTAATACTCCCAAATATCTCTGTACATATTTGTTCTTCTAGAATGGACATAAAATGTGGAACTATGAGCTTCAAATAACAACTCATTATCCAATTTTGAATTCCCATGGAACACATAATAAATTTCCAAACACAAAAACACAATCATTATCAATGTTAAAATCAGGAAACATACCCATCTAAATCAAACCTATCATTTTCTACACTCATTGTATTCTTTGTGTGCTTTCTTTATTTTGTCTGAAAGAGATTATTTCTCAATCACCAGAAACAAAACAGAAGAAATTCTCTCCCCATTAACTTATGTGCCAAAGTTCATCAAATCAAAATCCAAAAGTTCTCATTCTAAACGTATCATGGTTAATGAATCATTACTTTTTGGACTCAAATCATCTGCCACTATATTTTTCTTTCCTGGATGGTAATGAATTGTGCAATCATAATCCTTGATTAATTAAAACTATCTATCTGTCTCATGTTCAATTCATTTTGAGTGAATATATACTTCAAATTATTGTGTTTAGTATATATTTTACATTTTACTCCATGAAAATTATTCCTCCAAAATATTAAATAAAAAACAATAATAGCTATTTCTAAATCATGTTTAGGGTAATTTAACTCTTGAGATTTCAACAGAAGTGATGTGTTATCCATTACCTAATAATTCTGCATAAGGACACATCCATATAATTTCAATGAAATATCACTATAAATAACAAACTCACCATTTCTGGAATGTAGTTCCAAAATGGTAGCATTCACCAATGTTATTTTCAATTCAAGAAAACAGTCATCAAACTATTTTTTCCCAATGAACTTAACACCATTTTGAGTTAAATTAGTCAGCGGGCTGGATAACTATGAAAAAGTCTCAACAATGCTCTGGTAATAACCAGTTAAACCATGAAAAGTACATATCTCTGCTATATCTCTAGGTCTTAGCCATTCTTAAAAAACTTTTGTTTTAACAGGATCAATAGTTATGACATTTTTTAGACAATGTGACCAAGGAATGAAATTTCCTATAACCTAAACTCACAGTTGGTGAATTTCCCAAATAGTTTTTTTAGGGTTTGCAAGACAACCCATAAATTCTATTCATATTAATCATTACTTTTTGAATAAACCAAAATATCATCAATGAACACAACCACAAACATATTCAAGAACTCACAGAAAATTCTATTCCAAAGATCCTTGATTACATCAGGTGCGTTGGTTAAACCAAAAGGCATAACTACAAATTCATATTGGCCATACCTAGTTTGAAATGTTGTTTTCAGAATGTATGATTCATTTACCTTCAACTGATGGTACCCCAACCTCAAATCAATCATTGAAAAATACTGTGCTCCCATTAACTGATCAAACAAATAATCGATATGTGTAAAATGATACTTGTTCTTAACAGTGAGGTTATTCAATGCTCTATAATCAATGCAAAGTCTCATTGAACCATCATTCATTTTAACAAACAAGATGTGGGAACCCCATGGTGATGTGCGGGGTCTAATGAAGCCATTATCTAATAACTTGTTCAATGGTTTCTTTAACTCTAAAATGTCAATTTGATTAATTTTCTATGGGGGTTTTGAAACTGGACTAGCATCAGGAACAAAGTCAATAGAAAACTCAACTTTCCGATCAAGTATAATACCAAGAAACACATTATGAAAAACCTCAAGGTACTCATTTACCACTAGAACATCATTAATCTGAACAATTCCTTTATTTTCATCAATATAAGAAAGGTAACATTAATTTCCATCTTTTACTAGTTTCTCAGCTTCCTGATATGTTATCAGAATCCCAAGTTTATTTATGTACACAAAGTGAAAATATTTCTAAAAAGAATCATCTTTTGCTCTATAGTCAATCTTAGCGTGATAATCATATAACAAATCCATTCCCAAAATTACATGAAACTCTACAAGACTAAAATCAATTAGTTTTGTAGGTAGATTCATTCCACACACAAGGACGGGAAGGTTCCTATAATTTATTTTTGTCTCAACATACTCCTCCATGTGTATTTACCATATGTTCATGATTCAAATCTTGATATGGAATTCACAATTTACTATAAAACTTGTTATAAATGAAAGAGTGTGTAGACCCTGAATCAAACAACACATTGTCATAATATGAACAAACAAACAGTGTACCTGATACTAATTCATAGGGTGGCCCAACATTTGATGAAGTTGTTGCAAAGGATATCAACACCCCATTCTACTTGTAATCTGGCTGCTTTCCCTCAATTAAGATCTTTGTTGGATAGTCATTTGAAAAATGTAGCATTTCATTGCACTTAAAACATCTAACCAGTGGCTTTTCATTTCCTTCATGATCAATTTACTTATAGATACGAGCAATATGACCAGACTTACCAGACCGGAAACACTTCCCAGAATTTGATAAACGATCTCAAATATTTTTTTTACCAGGCATCTCGTAATCTGGATATTTGGCTTTCTTACCTTCAGGATTCAGGGACGAATTTTTTCCCTTCGTCTACCAACTGGTCCTCTTATTCTATAGTATCTCAATGAACACATGATCATCGTCAAACTCCATTTACACCTTCTCAACACATCAAAAAAGTTTTTTCATAACATTTAAACACTTGAGAGTCTAATGCACTTCGATATTGTGGTTTCAGTGCTAAGTAAAATTGATATACCTTATTATCAAGATCTCAGAAGAAATTTGGAGCATACCTTGACAGTCGAGTAAACGTTCAATCGTAAATAGCCATTGAGTCATCCTCCTGCCTCAATTCCATGAATTATTTTTCCATCCTATGTCGAACCACATTAGGAAAATATTTCTCAAGGAAAATTCCTTTTAATTAATCCCAATCTAGAGCATCAATCTTCTCACTATCCCAGATATTTTTCACCATTGACCACCATAGATGAGGTTCACCCTCAAAATGGTTAAAAGAATGACTCACCTTTTTATGTTCTATACAACCTAAGGTTATTAATATTTTAATGACAAATTATATACTCCATTTACTTATTTTATATGAAATGTTCATAATTTCTGTGAAATATTAATGTTTTAATATTAAGTATAATTTTTTGCATTTTTAGATGTAATCAAATTGATTCTGTTTACTGTTTTAATTATACTATCACTATACTGATCCAAATTGTGTGGTTATTGTTTTTTAGGATTCCCCATTAAATATAAAACATTTCTTCAGAAGGTACCATGAGTCACTTATACAATTTGAAGGGTCATATGGTTCTCACAATCAAGACCAAAGAATCTGTGAAGAAACTGGACTACTCATAATGATTGATTTACTGGGCTACATACAGAAGTCCAAATTCTATTATTCTAAACCATAGTTCGGGGGACAATATAAGTAGTCTTACATAAAAATTTCATGGCCCAAATCCAAACACAAAGGGCCAAACATATGACATGAATCCATCCCACAATTCTGTATGAGAAATAAAATAAGTACAGTATTAAAGACATATCTCATGATGTCATCATCCAATCAAGCTGCGCTTTCTCAGTGTGAAAGAGGAGATTACATAGGAAGAAATTTTTGAATAAATCATTCGGATTTGAAGGCATCTTTCTATTCAAAAACCCTTTCACATTTTGGACTTCAGAAATACAGGATTGAAATTGATATATTAAAATTGTTTAATCAACCGGCCATAACATTCGATACATTTCATAAAATTACACCAAATTTTGAGATTAGTCATCCAACATTATTATTTACAACATTGAAGAATGATATTTCTCAATATTCGGCTGTATGAATAGCCAACATGGAAATTCAAGTGGAGGGACAGATTGGGAATGCAAACAGTCTACTCCTTGGGCTCTAAATACTCTCCCCTTTCCCCATGAGAGGGGTTGGCATTTCAGAAGAGAGGAGATCATATTGGAATGACCAAAGCCTTGAAAATGTCTTGGGATGATCTGCCATACTTATGTTTTCACTTGAGAGACCATTCCTCCTATCTTTGTTTTCACTTACTTTCGTGTTCTTCGTTTTTGTAATTTTGTAAGTCTCTTTATTTGTAATTCTGATTTAATGCAAGTTAATTCTCCAATATCTCTTATTTTCATCAAACATATGTAGTCTCATATTTATGTTCTTAAAATAGTTTGAATTCAGTTGAATCCCCTTCTCTTCTTTTGAATCCTCATTTAATCAAAAATCTGTTTTTAATTTTCTTCATCGTTTGTGTGTGTGTTCAGCGCACAAAACTTATCTTGTCCCTTTCTTTTTTATTCTCTATATAATTCATCAGCATAAAAATCTATTTCCAGATTAATAACCATATTAATGGATGAGTAAATATCTCATTGGGGTGAGTTATAATTTAGGTATGTTAAGTTATTGATATCTTTTGCTTGATGAATATTCTTCGAATTAACATTGTGTATGCTGGACATAACATGTCATGGATTAAAGACATATTTTGTTTAACATGTGGTTTCCATGGATTATTAGAATCAAAAATACACTACCATAATCAAGTAATAGTAATGATTAGAAACCTATGTTAAGTTAAGTCTTGGATTAAAGACTTAACACTTAGGAATTCCAATCAACGTTATCTTGCGACATGGGTGTTAATTTAATGCAATATAAAGCAAAGCTCAAGGATATCACAAGATTAACTACCTAATGACTAACTCACCCCTATGATTATAAATTTCATAAATCAATTATATTCAATCAATCATTTCAATTAAGCTCTGCAGATAAACCCCCTGATCAAAATACAATCAACTAAAAACAAACGACTATTACAAAGTATAATCGCCGAGGATTCAACCACAGTGCTTCTACACAGATTAGTAGAGAACCGGAACTTTGATCGGTAAATAGGCGACAATCAGCTTTGCATTTCACACCCCATGACATCAAAAAAATTCTCCAGTGCTTTAATCCAACCATCAGCTAGCACATGGCCAGATGATCCTTTCATTGATGGGTGATGTTTCCTCATGAAATGCTTCTCTACTGACATGTTCTTCTATGGTTGATCTGGATGATCTTGTTCGTGGATACCACAACCATTTATAGTAAGAGTTCATTGTTCTATCACAGTAAAAAACTATTCAGTTTTGATTCAGACTATCTATGGTTGTTGAATTGGAATGTTGTCTTTATCCTGATGTCGTCCCATCATAGTGTCTCTATTTCATCCACTAAAAACCATTTTGAACAAAAAAATTATATTAGCCGAAGTTACATGCTAATATGTAGATTCTATATCATTTCAATTATAACTTAAACTAAAATAATTTATGGATATTACTTTTACTATATTGTAACTCCAAAAGTTGTCTAAACCAACCTTTGATTCCGACTATAAGGCCCCATCCTTAAAACATTACATAATCATGAATTAATCAAATAATTCAGATTGAGTATCTTTTCACGTTTATAGATTTAGAGAATTATGCTATAATATATACATGATTACTTGAATAATACATGTAGGTGCATCTACATAGTTCCCATTTAATTTTCAAAATAAAAACTTTTGAAAAAAAAGTCATGTCTATTCCCATGTTTTATATATCAAGACTTTTCCTTGATCCCATCCTTGAGCCTATTAACCATTAAGTCCTATGAAAATCATTTCAAAAACTTGGGAGGAGCATAAAAATTTCAGAAAGGGATTCACAAAGAAGAAAAACTGTTCGTTTTCCAAAACTTTAATTAAACCATGATTACTTTATCATAAGTAATACATTTCAACTTTATGAAGATGTAAATACCCTTCAATGAATAAAAGATCATTTATTAACCTTAATATAAAGAACACATAACATATAATGGTATCTTGGGACAGAAATATTCTTAAGATGAATAAAAATACAGCCCACAACACACATATCACAAAATGGAATAGACATACGACCGACTTCCATACCCAATGCATTGGAGTTTATAACGTGACCACCCATCCTAGTTTACCATGGAACCACCTATAATTTGGTTAATCACATAACCAATAGTTAGATGTCCAAGTACCATTATAATGTCATAAAAAATAATGTATTTCCAAAATAAACATTTCACTAATAACATTTAATTTTAAATAACAAAAAACCATTTAAAGATATTGAAATAATAAATCCTTTTCAAAAACAATTTTCAATACCAAAACACCCAAGAACAGAATAAGGTATTTATTTTCATTTAAAAAATTCATTAAGGCATATAGTGGAATCCAAATAACGATTACAGCGACAGAGAGGTCATTGTCGAAAGAAACATTAAAAACATCACTTTTAACGTTTAGTAAAATGCTTTGTAGAAAAAATATTCCCTTTTAATGATTGTAAAATCAATGGGTTTTATTATACATCGTGTAAAATAAGAAGGAATATATTATCGAAATGTCCATCAATGAATGGATATTGAGACAAAGTCCCTTACTTCTTGTCCGACATGACCCATTTCTTCTTTAATATGTTGAATAACAAACTAAAGTTAATTTCTACTTGTTTAGGAACCTCTTTCATGTTTATTATTACTTTTATATCACATATTACCATGATATAATCATTATGTAATCATTTATGTTAATAACGTTTGTTTTGTCGATATTTGGTACTTGATTCAAAAATGGACTTCTTATAATTATAAGTTGTTCCCATGGTCAAAAGTTCAATATATCCAGAATGGTATTCATAATTTTGATATAATATATATCATATATTTCCAATATATACATTTATTTAAAATATTACATTACATTTGGAGATACGAAATGAAATGCACCATTCATTGAGACGGTAAGTCGTACATACACATGAACGCTACTTTCATTTCTATTTCATATTTAATAGAATGAAAACATAATGATAAATAGGTATATTATAATTACATTAGAGTATAATATATAATATAATTAACTCCATCCTTTATACGTACCACATATTTTATGAACGAGTCATATCACATTAAGGGGGTGGTAGTCCGCACTTCCTCAAATGAAATTATCATGTTTACCCACAATGGAAAACATAATGTTTTGATTATAAAGAAAAATACAGAAGCATAAATAAAACATAAACATAATATAAATCATATGTAAATATAGTTCCATCTTTATTTCCACTATGAGAGTTTGTAGGAGATAATCGAACAATCATCGTTTCTTGAGGCGTTAGTTTTTCATCAACAGAAACATTATGTTCTTCACCCATTAGATCGATGTGTGAGTAAGTGTAGTAAAATTAATTCTCATAAAAACATCATAGAACATCTAGGATACTGGTGTTGTAATAAAAAAATGGAATAAAAAGAGTTTAGGGGGTTTTGTTGTAAAATAAATGAAAAGAAGTTATGAATTTTACCTTTAATTAGGGAACCTCCTTTTGGTTTTAACCAAAATGAATTTTTGATATGCCTTCTACCTAAGGTATGGATTCTAAGATAAGGATAAGGATCTTTATAGCGTATTTGGTTAGGGGTTGGGAGATGCATTGGGATTGAGACGTGTGAGGAGGGAGTTTGAATTGAGGGTATTTTATAAGGCGGAGGAAGGGCTCTTTACGAAAGTGTGAAATTATGATTTTATAATACATTCATATTCGGTTTCTAAAGGTCCAAAACTAATTAAAGTTAAAAATAAGTTGACTCATGGTAAAAAGAAAATCATACAATATAAATTGGGCAGGTTTTGGATATTGTTTTAACAATTACAATCTTATTTATGTAAATCTTTTATTAATGAGGTAAATACTGCATCATTATTGTGTCATCTATAATTTAATTTATATGATGCTTGAAAATAATAATAAAAATACCATGATGTTTTAAATAGTTTTAGATTTATAATTAATATTTATAGTTGAAATGATAGCTTACATAACCACATGTAAAAATTAATTTACAAAAAGATATTTGTTTATGCCATTTTCCCTTTCATTAAGTTAATTAATATAAAGTGTCATTATCACTACCATGTTGCTCAATGGGGTCCCAAAATCACCCCAAATAATCCAATGGTCGTAAATGAATCAACCAATAATGTTACGACAAGTATTAAGGTAATTATGTATTATTATGATATTCTTTTTACATTGAATTACCATGTTTACCTTTAACCGTGGTAAATAAAAGTCAAAAGTTACTATTCACCAGAAATTATTTTCATCACTTTGAACCACATTTTACTTACTAATAACAACCATGTATGTTATATTTTCTAAATTCAGTTCACAGAAGTGGTAAAATTTCATTTAAATGAAAAATTCAATTTTTAAACAAGTACTAAGTGGTTTCACTATTCAAAAAAAAGTTGAATTTTTTAAAAAATATACTCAAAAATCAGCGTAAGAAATATTTGATATTCAAAATTCAAAAATCATGACTTTTTACAAAATTAAAAACATATATCATACTTTATTTTATTTAAAATTAATTACCGTGGACAAAACAAATAGCATGTTATTAAGAAACAATAGCTATCAAAAGACTAAAACTTGTTTATATCTAATTTCAATGTAAAATTAATTATGATGACCAAAATTGGATTAATTGTGAAAAATATAATCTAATTAATATTTAAAACCAATTAAAAATATAATATAACCATATAAATAAATTATATTAGAAGTAACCATTGAATAAAAATAGATTATTTTTCAATATTCATTAAATAAATGAAATTTACCATAAAAATTCCAAAATTTAAGCCAAAGTAAAATTTGATATTCCAATTATAAATAAGAAGTGTTTTTTGTAAAATAGAGAATTTAAAAGTGACAAAAACAAGATTTAATTATAGTTCATCATCAAAAGGCGTTAAATCAACCTTTTAGTGAATATTAGAGTATTTATGCTTAAAATTAGATTCATTCATATTTTAAGCCCCTAACATTTATTTGATAAATGTAAAAACATTTAACAAACATGTATAATAATATTTTAGTTAGGAATATTCATTCTCGACAATACAACACCTTGGAGTTATCCACCATTTAAAATAATAATATTATATTATTAGTGTGCAACTTAAGATTTCAAAGAAACCTGTAGTTGCATATCAGGTAAGCCTTCGAACAAAAAATCCCATTTAAAGTAAAATTATTATTTAATTACAAAATATTAATAAATATGAAAATTTATTATTCTTTATTTACTTGGGATGTTACAAGAATAGTGTTTTATCATTTGACTAGAAAACCACTGTTTTTTGGTAGTAGTTTTTCAAAATGATAATTTAATTAATTGAATAATTAATTTTATAAATATCCTATGTAAATGGATTATGTATAAAAGGTGGTTGGATAATTTTTGGCTGACATTCTTTAAATATCAAAATTTTCCATATAATATTTTCCAACAATGTTTTTGATAAATGAAAATATAAAAAATCAAAAGAAAACAATATATTTTAAAGTGGAGGCTCTATCTATATTTCTTGATATGAACCTATGTGACTGGCCTCCAACTATTGTAATCCTCTATGAGGGGCTCCATCCACTACCCAAAACCTCTAAGCTAGCCACCAGCAATGTTGGCCACTTACCTATGTTGCTGCCACCCGCTGATGGAAGCCTTGACATTGCATGTGCTAGTGTGAACATCCACCACAACATACCCCCTTCGAGCCCCTCTTATTCATTGCTACTCCCTGATAGAAATTTTCATCACTGATTATAGATGCACCTCCCAGATCGAGCACCATTGAAGAACAATGGATAATTATATTCAAGGTCACCACCTCCATCATGATCCAATGCCTTCAAAGTGACCATACACCTTGAAGTGGAATCATGATGCCCTTTGTGACCATCTAAATCAAAACAGATATGGAGAACCTGTTTTTGAAGGAGTCTGGTGCTGAATCCAATCTTCCATGGTGACCCATCACCCTAGCCAATCTCTACCCTCACAGATCCAGCCAACCTGCCTACCCTAGCATGTAGTGGTACTTCCGTCTGACACCCTTTTTAATGGACGCCCGATCATTCCCCTCCAGACAAAAAATCTCCCTCTAAGGCCTGATCCTCCCATCGTGCCACTCCCACCACAAATGGAACCATCCCGAGCATGACATGCATCCACCTCAGGTTATCTTTTCTCTATCGAGGATGAACATAGGCCATCTGCTCAATCGCCACATCTTTGAGGAACACACTTCTTGACTACTAGATTTCTATGGTTATAGAATCATCATGAAATAATCCAGAGAAGGATGGACCAGCCTAAAATTAGGGTGGGCAGGTCTACACAAACCAGAACACCCCTAAATGAGGGATTTATGGCCCAAAATGGGCCTACGTAGGTACAAACCGACTGGCCCCAGCCCATCCCATGGTTTTTGGGGCACGTGTGGTATTATTTAATAAAATGTTAATTAAACTAATTAATATAATTTTAATTTTAAAATTTAATATATAATAAATTTAATTTGTTATTTTTTGAGAAATATTTTTAATTCTTTTGGATAAATTTATTTAATTTAGGAGTAATAATAAAATAATTATTTCTATTTCTATTTTAAATTAAAAATAAGTTAATCATTGGTAACAAATTGAGTAAATTATTCAATTAAAAATAAGTGTGAATTTATAATTCAATAAATTTCCTACATAGAAATTTTTTGTCGAAGTATAAATGTATTTCTATATTTATTTATAATATGTGAGTTTAATGAGCGTTGATTGATGATGATCATAAGACTGACCAATACATGTCTAGTGTTTGTTTAATTTATATATTTAATTATTTATGTGGTTATTTTTAATAATTAATTTACTATATAGAGATTTGTGATCCATATGTGTGATTATATATATAATGGAATGCATTCCCAAGTCTTTGAGTTTTATTTTATACTCTTGAGACCCCCTCACCAGAGTGCGAGTATATTTTTATAGTGAATTAGCTGATTAGGGATGCACATCATGTGAAGATAGAACAACACACTAGACATGAGTTTAAGCGATTGGATGGGAAGGTGGGGCAACTTAATTCGCTTACAACACAACATAAGGTTTTACCACTATGTTATAGGTTGATCAATTATTCACTCAATGACTATACCTTTAGTATTGTATCATGATCTGGTAATCATTTTATTTTTGAATGGATTATAATTTTTAGTGTGTTTAGTTTATGCATGTTGACAAAGAATAATAAACAATCATGATCAGATAAAATTATCACGTGATTTGATATATATTATTCTATTTATTGCATGGTCAGTTGTATGTGATATCCCATTATATGTGTTTATTAGATATAAAATTATTTCATTTCATAACATTAATATAATATAACCCTCAATAAAATATTATTTCTTACCCACCGTCCATCATTCGAATTTGAAAAAAACTTCGTGTTCCGGGTGGTCATCAGCCAATGTAGATGGTGCATCTTCGTATGGGGGAGTTCTTATATGAGTGGTGTTTTATCATAAATGACATTATAGTAAGTATTATCTAAATAGAACATTAAATAATATTGTCAGAATAAATTGATAACAATTAGTTATGATTTATGAAGTTTTTACTCTACTCAAAAGATTACGGAACTATGAAATAATGTGATTTTCTATTCAAATTCCAACATTGAACCCTATAAATAGTGGTATATCAAAAGATTTTAATTTATTAGGGTAGGATCAAATATCTATTCCACTAGAATACTCTTGAATCCAATTATTCTCATTCTAGAACATAGGATTCCTATTATTCGATAAAATATTGGAAGACATTTAATGATTTAATTAATCAATCAAAGTGTCTATAGTATTAATCCACATAAAAGTATGCATCTACTGGAATTTTATTTTTTTATAAAATTGAAAGAAATACCACAATTATATTGTCACAAATATTGTAAAAATTAAAATTTGAAACTTGAACAAGTTTCTAAGAGTAGTAGATGTGATAGTGAAAAATACTATGATGTCAGAAATTCATGTTTCTAGTCTCTCCAATACCCTTTAAGCTTTCCCATGAAGAGAGGGTGTAAGATTTCTTACATGAGACACATGTATGAAGAATGTGATGGTTATTTCATTATGTTATCATCAACATCCTATGTCATCTGTGGTCACTACATCAATACATGAGTGATATAACATGTACTCTCATCTTCAAGATGTTTATAGGGAGAAAGAAATGAAATATTTGAATGGGAGATAACTATACAGGTCATGTGTAAAATGAACTATGGATCATGACCATTCTATGGATCACTTTATCATATCACTTCACCTATTTACTATCATCTTGTTTTATGTTTCTGAAATAGATAGTTTTGAGTAAATACTTTATTACTAATTTTGACCAGGATCACCAATTAATTAAGAGTATATATTATAGATGAATCCTTAGTTATTTTAGAGAAAAAACATGAAGACAAGGCTAACATGCTAATATAAATTTTAATTCCAAAGGTAAACTAACAAGATCCTTACATACAAAGTGGTAGTATATAAAATAAGGGTTTATTTTCATTGAATATCATGAAATTAAATTGTGGATTTTAAATGTAATGAACAAAATCAAATACGAATGTACATTATTCCTCTTTAGGTATATTCACTACATAAAAATATTGTTTCAATCAATCTTCTAGGATAAAAAATAAAACATTATTTTCCATACTATGTATTAAAATACAGTAACAATGTCTATATAAAAATGTTTATATAAGTGAGGTTTATTCTCCAAGAGGATGATATAGGGTGTTTCTTATGTTAGTAGTGAGAGATACATGACTTATCTATTACAATGATAATGAATCATGAAAACACATTTTTGAGGACAATTTTTTTTTTCTAATGTGTCCATTGTACCCAATGACACATTATTCTAGATTTTGTAATGAATATTATTTGTGGTGTATAATCCTAAACAGATAGTTCAGTGATACATGAATCATAAGAAATATGTGGGGAATATAAAATCAACATGTATATACCCAATTGTAAAAAATCATTATTTTCAAGAAAAAATATTTTTCTCTCAAGGATATAATGATTATGGTATTCAAACTCTACCGAGCTAAAAATCATATGTATTATTGACATATAGAATTATTTTTTCCAAATGGAACCTTTATAAATAAAGGTTACCCACAAGGATTACAAAATTAGATCAAAACGTGAGTGTGGACTATTTCAAGGGTAAGATATTGTTAAAAATACTTTATTAGATTCATATATGTTATTAGGTAATATGAAAGTGAAGTATTATATATGCATGTTTAGAAGATATTTGTTGCTTCCGGATGACATGTTGAACAATATCTTGACAAAGAATTAATCAATCAATATAAAACAACATGGAGTAATTCATAAATGTACATTACATAATCTACATCATAAAATTTATGTTATTAAAGTGGATCATAAATTAAGTCTCACATGAACATATTTATAAATAAAATTTAGTGTGGATAAATTCATAAATCCACATTTTATACATCAGAGTCATGATATAAAAAGTATCAATGTTTCATCTTGCCAAAAAGTCCTTTATCTTTTATGATGAGCTTCCAAAATAACCATGTTATCTCATAACCATATTACAACTATGATTATAAATTTATATCATATGAGTTATAGTATGACTTAATAAATTATTTCATTAGACATGGGTTTAAATTGAAAGAGTTAGTTTGGATATAAAAAAAGTGCATCATGTAAAAGGCAATGGGGGTATAATGTAATTATCCTAAAAAATGTTTAGGATATTACATGAATCCATAAGATAGAAAACTGAAATTCACATGATAAACTAAATTTTATATAAATGATTTAGCATCTCTATTATAGATAATATCCAAATTGACTTGGGATTAGTCCAAGCTAGAGATTAAAATGTATTTCTTTTAGAAAGTAGTTCCACAGGTGCTTGAGGATCAAGAATGTTCTAGAGACACATACTACATAGGATGGAAAAACAATGGTGATGATTTTTTTTCACTGTGGCCGGTGATACATTATTCATTGTGAATAATAATATTTATGTGTAAAAATTACATGGAAACTAGCTGTGAATGAAAAAATCAATTTAAATTCAACAATGGATCCAATGTATCAAAGTGAAAAGGGGTTATTATTTTGAATACTACATTGGTTATTCAAAGGAGACTATACATGGATGGTACATGTGTAGTACGAAGACGCATATATTTGTGATACTAATTCATGATACCCAAATCCATTAAAATTGTACTTTTCATAGCTACACTCTATAATCATTTCATTGAGCATTAGATGTCATAACCACCAATCATGGAAGGTGTCTACGAAAAAACTATAAATCGATAGTCCTGTCACATAATGATAATAATGTTTTCAAGTTAATAAAATATTGTATAGGATTAAAGAATTCAATGAGATCAAATTATATTCATTTGGAGTGAATTGTTTTAAGGTGTCTACCATAGGTTAGTGGGAGGTGATGTTCATTTTAATGTAAAATTTGTTCGACAACATACGAGAAACAACTACTGGTCTTTATGTTAGTTAAGGCCTAGATGATATTAATTATATATTAACTGAATTAATGTAGAAAAGTTTTTTGTTGGTAACATCATCTACGAAGGTAGATCTACTGGTTATTGGGACATATTCATTCGTATATATAGTGAAATGTTGTTGAAAAAAAACTATTTGGAATAATTTGAAAGATAATTGTTACCATGCTCACATAGAATATATCTCTCTAGGTTGACCTGGATGGGGAATAGTCAGAGATTAACGTGGTAAGTTTGATTCCATACACTTTAGTGAATGATAAATCATGTTGTCCATGATATGTACAAGAAATTATATTTTATAATATATGAATCATAGTAGCCAATATAAGTTCTATCCAAGAGAAATTCAAGGAAGGAAATCATAAAAATAATTTTTTACTTGAACGAGTACAAAAATATGTACTTGTTAAGTGGGATATAAATGATATTAGTTTTTAGTAGATAGAACCAATTATTCCTTAGATAAATGTGGTCTAGTATCACCGTAAGGGTGAGATTTTGAGGGAGAAAATATCATACAAACAAGTGGTTTCCATATCTACAAATACTGAGTAAGTTTCAGCATCTGAGAAAGAAGGAATAAGTTAAATTAAATAACGTGTTCCATTTATTATAATCACACCTAGTATGTGAATTGGCATCATAGTTTTAATTAGGATATTCTTACTAGAAAATATGTCAGGTTTTGATAGAGGAAAAATGTATATACTCCAGGATACCATCTCTTGAGAAGTTTTATTCAAGGAGGTGATGTCACATAAAGTTTAATATCCAGACATCAGTATCTTTGACGACCGAACATGTTGTGACTCCACAAAGACATGATATTTATCAGTTGACATCTAACAAGATACATTATCATGTTTTAACTTGTGAAAGTGAGAATGTGGTAATAGTTGGTACCATAGGACTGACACGAAAAATAATATTTAATAACATAACAAGTGTACAAATAGATATACATTATGTGTACATAAAATTATAGTGTTGAAATTTATTTGTACAATATTTCAGGGTAATTTACATAGATTATTATTTATATCAAATGGTTATAGAAGATCTCATGCAATAATGAGAACATCGAGATACAATGTCACTAACCTTAAAAAGTTTTCTAGTAGTGTTGATAAATCTTAATAACTATACATTGAAGATATTTGACTATCATTTTATGAGGGATCATAATCATTGAGAATTATTATCATGAAGTTTTAATGTGGTGATACATAGTAGTGGGATCAAGAGGACATACTCGTTAATAATAACACCACATGTTTTTGGTGTCATTGGATATTCCAATATATAGAAACGTGTATTGGTCCCCTAACATGAGATAATTACCAATGTGTCCCATTCTGTCATCTACTTTTATAATATTAAAAAACCATGATAAGAAAATTATGGGGATGCAACTTATGTTGGTTGCATCATTAGGGGTATGACATTGGTAGAATGATAATGATATTGTTTACATCATCCTTGTTAAGGAAGTAACATATCTTAGTACAGGTTGATAAGGATGGTAGTACCTCGATAAATCAATGGTAATGATAGCCTAAGGTAAATCCATTTAGGTAGATCTATAATTAATAAATGAAGAAAATGACAACGAAACAGTTGTGCATCCTTATTTATGATATATTTAAAGGAAAATTGATTTTACAACATAGTACATGTTCATAGTTTGGTTGACTTTTCTA
The DNA here is from genome assembly GCA_963277665.1 of Viscum album. Classification (NCBI taxonomy): domain Eukaryota; kingdom Viridiplantae; phylum Streptophyta; class Magnoliopsida; order Santalales; family Viscaceae; genus Viscum; species Viscum album. The sequence continues at coordinate 663,214,709 of OY728141.1, forward strand.
TGACTCTCCTTATCTCTTTAGGGGACTTGATGGGTTCAAAGACTCCGCTCTTAATCTGTGAATATTTTTCACTACTGTCAAGATATGGTCCTAGAGGGTCACATACAATAGAATATTCATATATATCCCTGGTTCCGGTGAAGGGGATTTTTGGAAATGGTGGGCCCCACATTGTGGGTCCAGATTTTTCATAAGGATGTAATGTCACCAAAAGAATAAAAAAATCATTTTTTTATGTTATGAATAATTGGTAATGAATTTATTTAATATTGAATTTATTTTTTCAATAAACATGTGTTTAAAATATTCATGGTTAATTTAATATTTGAAGTAATGAGGAGTTGAGTTAATGGATTGAGTTTTACCATTTAATATATTAATTAGAATAAAATAATGTGGTAAAATTATAAATGATATTTCTGATCTAGTATCGTAGTCATATTAAATCAATTATTTAGTGATGAAATAATTTCATGAGCATCATGATTTTTTGTTGGATATTTATTGACTCACAATATATTGAGGGGAGGGAGAAAATGACGAGGAATCTTCATGTTTTGAATGTTGAGAGATTCTCTCTCTTCTCTATCCCACTTCCTAGAGATATTGCTTCATGTTCTAGGAACTCTATCCCAAATATTCTTTTTGGATCGACAAAACAGAGTAATGGAGATCATTAACTCATTGAAGGAATCATCAAAACTATGATATAATACCCGAATTATAATGATTTATGTTCCTATTGGATTTCATAGTAAGTGTGCATGATCTAAATGAATTTTAATATATATTATCTGATCTCTGATCATTGATCATGAGCAGACATCAAATGTGGCTTTAGATCAAACTAGGTATTTACAGTTTTTTATTTTTTCGTAAAACACTTCATGAATGGTCCTCTTGAAATAATCTAGAAACATTCTTCAACCAAAGATGAAATCATGCATATCATCAATGGAAAAAATTTAGAATACCACATTTTAGGGCTTCTTTTACATTCCCAGGAACATCATTTTTTCACCGAATGAAATATTTTATTATCTACATGTTGGGTATTAGATATGGATTGTGCCTTAAATATATGTATTTTTATACAAGAACCACATATATTTGACAATATTATAATGGTAAACGATGGTCTCTGAAATGAGAATGATATGAGTCTAGTGACCATGCTAGTGGGAGATTATCAATTTAATTTTCACAAGGGTTTGACTTATGTGTTAAATAATTGTTATTATGTTCCTTTTGTATCCAGAAACATAAAATAATTGTCTAGTCTAGGCCCTATTTTATTCCATTTCATATTTGGAAATAAATTCATTCACTTTTATAAGGATAACATGTGTTTTATTATTTATTATCTTAAAAATGGTTTATATATACTTGATCATCAAAATTCATTATTGACAATAAATGAAAAAACTAGTGAGCATGACTCATATAACACATACCTATGGAACTTCATGCATGGTCATGTGAATGAGATTAAATTATAGAGATTGCATATTGAATAGTATTTATATGAAGTATAATTAAAACACATGTGAATATGTTATTATTGTTTACACGGGAAAATGACCAAATCATCCTTGTCTGGGAAGGGAGGAAGAGCCAATGAGATAATGGAATGAATTCATTTTGACATATGTGGTTCCTTTATAGTATAGGAATTGGTTTTTTCATAATTAACGAATTATAAGTCATATTTAGTTAAATATTGATATAATATCAATAGGAAGTTGAAAAACAGCTTTGTAGGGATATTATGGCACTACGCTCAGACATAGGTGAAGAGTATGTTAACCAATATTTCATTGATTACATAATTATTTATTGTATTGTTTCCCAAATCACTCATCCTTATACACTATAGTGGAATGGTGTTAGTGAATGGATAAATAATACAATACCTGATATGGTAAGGTCAACGGTGAGTCATGAAACTCTTCTATTATGATTTTTGGGATATTCCTTGTAGACATATGCTTATACACTTAATCAAGAATAAACTAGTAATACATATGAGTTTTCATCTTTATTTTGGTATGTAAATAAACACAATATAGAACACATACGTTAATAGTGATGCAAGAAGTTTTTCAAGACCATAACATGTAACATGTAGGAATATAGAAGCATTAATTTAATAATTATAGGTTATACAAAAGAAACATAAGGGTAATAACTATATAGAACATTAGATAGAAAAGTGATTTTTTTGTGAAGAAAAAAATATCTATAAATGGAAGGCATTTCAAATGGAAATAGGGGGATAAATATCAACTTGAATTATGTTAATGATATAGATTAACAATAGTTAGAAGAAGAAAAATCTCTATATAAGATAGTAGGAGAAAAATAATTTCTCATGATATTGGTACTGGTTAGATAAACATGAGAGGAGAGGTAACTAGAGTGTTATTGTTTTCAGGTCAATGATTTAGTTGACACATTAATCCTTTTGGATGAAGAACCTCTAACCTACTAGGAAGTAGTAGAATCCATGAATGTTGTTAAATAGAAAAATGCCAGGAATTTTGATATTAATTGCATGTATCAAAACCAGGTTTTGATTTTTGTAGACCTTCTTGCTGAGGTAAAACCTATTGGGTGGAAATTGGTATTGAAGAAAAATCTAGGCATAGATTGTATGGGAAATAACTATTCTAAAATATTTATAGCGAAGTGTTTCAGAATAAACCATGGAAGAAATAATTATAATGCCTTATCACAAGTATAAATTATAAAATCCACAAAAATGTTTCATACAATAACATCCATCCATAATTATGATATTTAAAAAATGGTCGTCAAATCTAATTGTCTAAATGAGAAGTTGGTTAAAGATTACTATGTTGTGAAACCTAATAGAGTTATTAGGTCAATTAATACAAGTAATGTGTGAATACATTTTACATCCATTTATGTGATGAATTGGGCATTTCAATCATGTTAATTATATTTTGATGTGGCCATATGAAAATTTAGTTTTTTCCAGAAAAAGGTGATCCATGGGTCTATAATAAAGTTAATGTGAATTCATTCATTTTTAAACTATTATATGTTGATGATATATTAATTATGGTAAATGAATAGTATTTCATACATTCATTTTAAGCTTATTTAAATGAATATTTCTCTATCAAAGACTTTGGTGAAAAAGCATACATTATATAGATCATGATCAATTCAGATATATCTAAGTGTAAGATTGGGTTATGTTAAAGTAAATATATAAAAAAGATAAATAAAAGTTATAGTTTGGGACAATCCAATTGTGGGTTTTTTTACAATTCACTAGGTATCGATATCTCCCAGAACATGTTTCCACAATTATATGAGGGGATTGGAAGAAATAGAAAAATACATCATTCCTTAGAATATGGATCTATCATGAATTCATATCTATATATAGTGTTGGATGATTTTTTCATTAATAATGGGTGGAATACATAATACTAATCAATGAGAGCTACATTGGGTAGTTTTAAAAATAGTCCTGAAGTATTTTCATTATATAAAGGATATTTTCCTAGTGTGTGAGGGATATGAGGAACTAGTAGTGAGTGTATAAAGTGATTTTATTTCTACAATGATCATGATGATCTGAAATCATAGTTAGGGAACATATTTTTCATGAATGGTGGAGATTTGATTTGGAGAAGGTTGAAGCCACCTATGGTCAATGATTCTACAATAGAATCCAAGTATTTAGTGGCTTACAAGGAATACAAGCAGGCAGTCATGATATGTGGGATTTTCTATGACATTGGTTTTGTTACTAGTAGTGTAGACCCTGTTCGATTTTATTGTAGTAATACTATAGTAGTGATTCCTTCAATAGGGTTGAGGTCACACTCGAACAAAAAATAAAAATCCAAAATTTCATTTCTTGAAGGATTTTACACCGAGAGGTTATGTCAATGTATATTGAGTATCCCCATAGAAAAATATGGATGAACACTTACTTAATACACCTTTCAATAGAATCATGGTTCACATGTGAGAGCTACTAGATTGATACTCATTAGTATTTGGGTCAAATGAAAGTAGTAGTGTTGAAAGTGGGTTCCCTAGACAAATATTGTGATTTTCTATGACTACCACTACATATATATATTTTTATAATTATATATAAATGTGTTTATCTTACCATAATATTGTCAATAAATCTGTTCCCACTAAGTTTATGGAACTATCCTTAGATTATGTGTTGTCTCGAAGGGTTATAATAGTTCCAAAGATATAATTAGATCCTAGAGATATAATTATTGTAATAAAAATGTAATGTACTATGGTGTAGATACCTCATACATAAAGGACAAAGATATGTGTGACAATAAGGATCTAGTGTATCATTAGCACTATGAATTATTCTCATGAAGTTAACAATTTGTGATCTCTTATTACTGAGATCTGGTAGATAGACCCCCACCCCAATAGGAACACAACATGTTGTCGGTGTCATTGGATATTAGTATATACTAAAAAATATAGTGGTCTACTGACATGAGATTATTATCAATTCATTCTATTTTATTACATTATTTGATTAATAGAAAAAATGATAATAAATATTTGGTGAGGTAGTTTGTGATGGGTGCGTCTTATATGGTTTGGATTTGGTTGAATGATCGAAATATATATTTTTACTTTTGAGTTTATGAAATTATATCTATGGGAAATATTACTAGAATGGTATTACCTTCAAAAATAAATTTTCAAGTTATTCAAAGGTACTTTCATATAGTTAATTAATCAAACAATAAAGCAATAATGGATGACAAGACAAGTGTGAGTAAGAAATTATGAGATAAAGTATAACAAAGAGATAATACTACGCAATTGAAGTTTGTCATTCTATTATCATTGCTATGAATATTCATTAAAACTATATAGGCCTTTATGTGATTTTAAAATCTTCTCTTAGTCTATGAATACTCTTCAAATTTATCGAGATAAGGGAATAGAGGGTCAAACAGAATAACACATTCTAGAATTTTCCATATTTAGGTTAATAGGTATATAATAAATCATGGCCCCCACCATCAGGTTTTAATGTTTTCTATTTTTAATTGATCACCAATAAATAAATAAATTCATGATTACTCATGTAATGAGTATTTGGGTTTAATTTATTTATTAAAAGCATATTCATGTTATTAAGTACATACAATGAATAATATAATATGAATGAATATTATTATAATACTATAGGATAGTTCAATATTATCCGAGTTATGAGTCATGTTAACGACTATGTGTTATCATACAATATATTTAATATATATTATAGGTGTGTGATAAAATATAAATAACATTTATTATGCATTTAGTTGTTTATATTTAAATAATTACTATTTATTTAGTGGTTGTTAAATATATGAGGGCTAGGGACTTCTAACTAGGTATATTTAACTTAAAATATATAATTTTAGATAATATCATTCGAAAGTATAATTAATTAGATGTATTTGAGGGTTTCCCTATCCTAACGAATCCTAGAGAGAGAATCTTTCAATTCAAGCAAACGATCTGATTGCGCCTTCACGGAATGGAGGAATCCAATCATGTTTATTGTTATGACATTAAAGAGATCATGAGAGTTCAATGATTGATCCTATTATATAGTGAAGGATATACACAAATATTCATGAATAATGTGTGGATTGTCTATAAGGTTTTATCACTAGATACATCAAGTAATGGTTAGTGATGATGTTTGACAGATGTGCATGCTTGAAATAGGAATGGCATACACATTATGTAATTTTTTATGCTCTAATTAAACACCTTGCCATACTCAAACTATACCAAGGATTAGATCACTAGAGGAAATATGGATTTTCTTTACTCTGGTAATAGAAATTTTAAAATCCATATCCCACCATCTTCAGCTGGACAACATGGTACCAACAGCTCATAGGGGATCATGATCCTATAATTGAGATGTGATTCCTAACTAAACCCTATTGGAAATGAATCATGATAAGACACCCTAACAAATGTTATCAATGCCATAGGGAATAAGGATTAAATACATATTTAATTAAAAACGCGATGTTTAGTAAAAGTACAAGACATGTCTCCTCAGCACCAGTTCTACATAGGTATCAGGACATCGGTCTATGTTTGTACTCATTTAACAAGGCCATGACTATGTACATTATCGGTTCTAGGTACATGGATATACCCATAAAATCCATAAATGGGCTTGTGCGTAGGTATGTTCCTAGACATGTTCATACTATGTGATCCTAGAGTACATGTTGAGTCTCCTGGTCGAGTCCGGTTCTGTGTGATACTTGTCTCTTTTTCAGAAATCCAATTACGGTAGTAAGGGCCCTACATGGTGTGTATTCCATGATTACATGTTGCATATATTAGGATTTTACAGAACCCATGGATGTTCACATGGGTTCCCATTGTATTGTAATAGCTCTTTATTCTATCACCAAATCACATCATAAATGGAAGATCGGGTATGGCTAAACTGTTCTATTGTCTGGTCGCCAGAATCTGTTCATCAAAATCAAACAGAAGTTGCCATTATCATGTTACGCCCACAACGTACACCGAAAAACCATAATGGTATCCCTAAATATGAACTGGTTGATCATCGATCATAAATATTCCCTACAATCATAGTATTTGGAACCTCCATTCCCGCATTATTGATTCATTTCACCAATGTATGGTTGTGAAAAAAATCAAATACTGAGTATTCATTGAATCATGGGCTAAATGAAATTACAATGATGAATGTCCAAAAATTGAGTGAAGAAACAAAAATACACAAACATTAGAAATATACCTTATCCAATGTTCATTCTGGCCTCAATTTATTTCCTTTTATAATAGAGAATGAATGGATATAAATAATCAACAATAAAAGTAACTCTTCCCAAATAATACCTAGACATCACCCATAACACACTTGGTATATGTGTCAATTCAATGATTATTTTAATCATGTTCATTATGATATGATCATCAGGGGATAAATAAACATAAAAAATCCTCCTATATTGATTTAGATCAATCACCAATGAAGAAAAAATATTTTTTGTTTCATTGGAGAGATTCTCAAATTCCAATGCACACAGATCAATGATCCACAATACTATTATCATTCATCCAACAATGATCCCCAAATTCTCTAACTCAAATCTCAAGGGTTATGCGACTCACCTTGGTATTTGTATATAAACATGTATTTTAGTCCATATTTGGTCATAGTGATGAAAATTAAATAAAAATTAATACATTATTTTATTTATTTTTTAATCATCCCATTACTGCGCTAACCTGAACATCCAACACGCTCGTTGGGTATGTCATGACATGAGTAAAACCATTATATTGAACTCAATTTACCTATAATTGTATTATTTGAATATCCTTTTATGATTTATTCAAATTTTAGGAAATCTACTCTTCTGTGATGTTAATACCTTTTATATTTTTAAAATTTCAATTTTTGGCTTACCTCTCCTCATTATCAAGATATGTCTCAGTGCATGGTGTTGTAAATATTACTTTATATATTCAAACACTTTACATAGTAAACAAATATGTTAATCTATCTCCACCTTTGTAATTTACATCCCAGAATGAAAAACTAAAACAACACAAATAGATGTGGGTATAGAGCATGAATCTAGTTTCCTTCTCCCAGGAACCCTCTTGAAGACTCTTGAGTTTCCATTATATAAGAACTAAAGGAATATCCAACACATGGAGGATATTCTCATAATTAACCTCAATCCCTATTGGGTACTCTTTCCAAGTACATTCATCCATAATGTATATCTCTACCCATTTGATAACCTGGTATGGGTGATAGACGAACCCCCTCAGCAACGACACAAGGAATACATTGTGTAACCAGACCAACTATGGGGGTATATCATTATGATATTCTACCTCATCATATCTAAATAGTATCTATATAGGTCCAATTAATATTAGAGTTATCATTCCACATTGGAAAAAATCCTTAACCCATATCAATTTTGGACTAGCATGAAAATATTGTCTCCCTACTTGAACTCCAAAGTCCTCCATTTTCAGTTTATATAAGACATTTAATGGCTCTATACATTCATAATTTTCTCCTATAAGATATAAACCTTCTCTATCACTGATCACATTTACTATGGGCACATAAGTGATGACTCTTCTATGTTTGTTCAACATATTGGTGACTTATAGGGTTTCTTATACAAGGTCACAAATGAGACCATTAAGGTTGTGGAATGTTAAATATTTTTCTTTGGAAACTCCTCTATGGGTTGGTGGTCTTCCCAACTATGGAAAAAGTTAAACAAGAAATTCCAAATCATTTCCACAAGGACTAGAATGGTATGTTCATTCTGGATTTTATTTTAGGGATGAAAATAAATGGTCAAACACAAATGTTCCCAAAAGGATTTCTGAAATCCCTAAAATAAATTTTATTTTTAATTAAAATAATGGTTAGAAATGATCGCCAAGAGAACTATATGGAGCCAAAATATAACCTTTTGGTATGGGTGTCCCAATCTATTGACTAAACTCTTCTCTAAAATATCTATTTATTGGGAATACTTCTATGAAGACCAATAATAAGCTTGACAAAATCCTATTCTATAGAAGTACATGGTAATCCCATCTAGATGTCAATAGATATCCCATCCACCTTTCAACTTATCACCTCATTGGGTTCAGCTAAATGCCGTGAAACCTAGTTATCTACCTTCAATGGATGAAATTTATGGCATTGGGATTCAATCACTTGAACTCCCTTCATCATCCATGGACTCCAAAAATGATGTATGAGGTCCCAGTACATCATCTACATAATAAGATTTAATGATTATGTATATCTATAAAATATCACATAACATCTTCCCAAAAATTCACTGGTGAAATTATTCATCCTCTAATGAGTGTTAAATTCTCCCCACCATCCGAATATTATTCTATATCATGATCAGTGGATATCTGAGTTTGTAGGATCTCACAGTCAGTTTCTCTATGCTGACCTTCCCTAAAATGTTGTTGAATTGGTGGTGTAATAACTATCAACTAGAGTTTTGTTTCAATATATCCATCCATCAAGGAAATCTATATTGAGTCCAACTAATGTTATGCCTTACTCAATAGCTACAAAAAATATCTCATTTTGAGATAATATGCAACCATGTTCACCTTCCTAGCAGTATAGAAAAACAAGAAATCAAAATCGAAAAGGAACTCTATCCAACAACTTTATCTAATGATAAGACTCTTCTAAGAGAATATATAAATGAAACACTAGTTTTCAGAATATATGATAAACTGAACACCCATAAGGTAGTGTCACCACATATTTTTTGCGAATACTTCTTCTAATTTCTCAAGATCAAGGGTTTATTATTACTACTCATGTGGTCATAACTACCTAGTACAATAGGAAGGTGTTACCTAACTCTACACCATAACACTACAAAGGTAGGTCTATGATGCATTTCATAATGCCACATACGTGGAACCCTCCACTTAAAATTACATGAGGGGAGAACTCTTTAATCTCTACCACAACTCTGTAGAAGTATTCAAGTACTTCCTTATCCACATGAACAAATATCTTTTTCCGGTCAAATCTATTATAGGAGATTATATCCTCAAAAATCAGATCATAATATCTGATTATAGTCTTGAAAACAATGTATGAATCACTCCTCTCTCACACTCTTGGGTGGCTCCCTTGCTAACACATCCTCGGCATCCACTAATCCAACTGGTAATCCATCTGTTGAGATAATATATCCCATATAGTGAACCTCATAAAACTAGAAATGTAACTTCTATAGATTATTTTAAAACAAGTTATCTTAGAATAGTTTTAAAGGTCATGTAGGTCAAATACCCTAGGGGTGAATTAGGGGTAAAAAAATTAAAACTAACTTCTCTATGGAAATTGTTTTGTCATTAAACCAATAAAAAATTCTTATTTATACATTAAAAAATATAATCAAATATTAAATCATTCACATGACCCAATGATTTTACTTGGTTCACCCTCATTGGGAAACATCCAAGGAGAATACAACAGTTATGTGTCGATGTAACAAATACACTAAATCTTGTTTCTATTTACAATACATGGGATAGATATTCTGTGCACAGGCTCAGTGCCTTGAAATTGTTTAGGGTATGCTCACTATATTCCCAATGGAAACACTCTATGTATCTTCATCTAGCTCACTAATAGTGGGAATGACCTATAAGATGGTATGTGAGTATAATATACTCTATAATATCAAATGTAGGATTGAATATGTTAATATTAGATGCTCAAGTACAAGAGGGGTGGTGAATTGTATACTTTAAAAATCCTTAAGGAAATTTTGCATAACCAAAATTCACAACACCACTATGTTCTAATAAATTGATTGATTCTAGAAAAGTAATTTGAGAAATGAAACATAACAAAAGTTTACAATAGATAAGATTCTACCTTAAAGCGTATACAATCTAACTAAAACAGAGTACAAGTATAAGGAATTATAAGATATTTATACTTTCCTCAACAATACAAATGCAGCGGAAAACTTGTAACAATGTAAGTAAAAAGTGGTAAATATCATAACCAAAAGAAAATGGTATCCAACAAACTTGGATAAAGGTCCCTTGATTTATACTTTCAAGAAAGTTTGGTTTACCCACACCAGGGTAATCCCTCGATACGAATATTGGAGTATGTCATGCTATCCCTGCAATCCCTCAACTATCAGGTAGTCGGCACCTCTGTATTTCTCCATAATGAAGCCCTCAAATTCAAGGTAGTCAGACCCTCTGTATTCCTATCCTTGGAATCCCTTGATTGCAGACAACAACAATCAGAGTTGCACGAAGCAAATCTGCACGAAGCAAAGTCTAAACAAGTCGTTCAAACATTTTTCAATATTCCTGAGAGTTTATAAGATCCTATCTCTCTAGAAATCACTTCAACAGCAAGTAATCACAGTTTTCAAAGTTGTTATGAGATCATTCTAATGAGCTCCTATTAATAGGCATGGCTTCCAATGGTAAGCTCCCTTCTCCAACAGTCATATAATCCTTGAATTTCATAGGGACATGTACATGTGTCACTCAAACAATGTTTTGTGAGTAACTGAAAGCATGACATCGTTTTATAACTAAAAAAGTGTATGCATAACTAAAAACTGATATGCGGAATGTATGAACATGAAAGATTAGAGTCTAACCAAAAATGAATTCGGAGTCTATAATACAAAGATATTCAGATTCTGTTTTGTAGAAATTCGGAACCTAAATTCTATAGAATTCTGGAATCTGAATCTCAAGGAAATTCAGAATCTAGATTCACAAGTATTCGGAACCTGAACTTACAATGTTCAGAGTTGGAGTTCATGAGAATTCAGAGTCAGAACTCATAAGAGTACGGAGTTTTAATTCATAAAACATCAAAGTCAGAACTCAGAGAAGTTCATATCCAGAATTCAAAATCAGAATTTGGAGTCAAACCTCATGAGAGTTCATAACCATAATTCGCAGTCAAACTTCATGAGAGTTCGTAACCAGAATTCAAAGTCAATCTTTCTGAGAGTTCGTAACCAGAATCCATATTCGATCTTCATGAATGATCGTACCCAAAATTCAGAGTTGAACATCATAAACATTCTTATCCAAAATTTGAAGTAAGACCCTCATAAACATTCGTATCCACAATTAAGAGTTAGAACTCAGAGAAGTTCATAACCATAATTCTGATTCAGAATTCGTAGTATAGAAGTCAGCAAACTTTTAACCAAAATTCTAGGAATTCGGATCCTAAAACAGAATGATTAAAATATGATTAATTATAGGATTACAAGTTTTTGTATACAATCCAAATTTTATACTTAGTGAAAATTATGATATGAGTGATGAAAAAAATGGTAAGGATAAATTTCCTTGGGGAAGGGAATTTTTCTTAAATAAGTAAAACATAGGGTAAAAGGTGATTTTCTATAAGATAAGGTGTTTGTGATTTTCAAAACAAGAAGTATTGTTAAAGCAATAAGGATACCTTATTGACTTAACAATCTCCCCCAAGTATGAAGGAATGGAAAAGTCATAAGAAAAACCTTATTGACTCAACATGACCACCATCTTTCTCATCCATCACTGACTACTATTTTATGGGATTGACTCACATTTAATGGACATATATGTCACTTAATTTTCATGAATGCACACAACCACAATGTTGGTAGATTATCGGTTAAAGTTCCATTTTCACCAATAGATTAATTACACTTTTCTGCATACTATTAGGTTCGTGTAAATTGGTTTAGAAAACTATTTTAATATTTTCAAGCTTTCTTGAGTCCTTGGTGAACCACCTAGCTTCCCCCACATGCTAACATTATTACTCTATTTACTATGTAGCAGGTATGTTTTTTTGGATTACCTTTTATCTAACATCTTCAACTTATGTGAACCATCCTCCTTCATAGACCGCTTATCCTCTTCTTCCATGTACTACCTCATCCTCCCCGGGATGCCTCCGGGAACTACCTTCTGGTACCACATCCGCTTCTGTAGAATTCCATCTTCCAAAAACTTGTCCTCCCATAGGCCAATTCTCCTTTCATAAAATCCACCTCATGAACTAATTTACCCTTCAATAAATTATTCCTCATGAACCACCTTCGTACTTAATCGAATTCCTGGAGTAGAGATATTTTCTTAAGATAAATGACATACTTAATTTCAGGATTATCACTCCTTGTATAAGAAATTAGATACTCAAAATAATATAATCTATGCTTTAACAAATCTATAACGTATACCACCTTCACCACATATCATGCATCTATTGTAAACCGAAGTCGTCCCGCAAACCATTTTTCCTTCACCACATACCATATTTTTTTCTTCTTGGGGGCCCAAATAACATTCATGTTTTTGCGAGTGATTACCTTTTCGCCTTCTCATATATGTACCTTTTTTTGGTGAACAACAACATATCCCACATAATGCAAGCCCTCGGCGTACTATATTCCATCCACATAATGAATTCCTTCGACATGAACTACATTCCATCCCGTAGTCTATATCCATGAAATCTTTCCCTTTCGTGAACTGTGAGCCTCCCCATGAATCATTATTCATTCCGTGAACCATTACAAATACCAAAATTTCTAAAGATGAATTGTACATCATTGTCTACATAGCATTACTAGTACATGGTATGTGGTTTCTTTCCCATGATTTGTTGTTCCCTTACTTTTCCAATTTCCTTCTCCATTTTGTATCTTGTTCACACCTGTGAATAAATTATTCCTTTTCCAAAATACTAACTCCTAATTATGAGGAACAAAAATTTGGAAAACAATGTGAAACTATACCACAGTAAAAACATGTCTTTGGAAAACACCAAAAAATACTCACTCATGTTCAAATATTTTTTTCAACAAACAGAGACACACCCAAAACATAATGAGATAAATCCATGTGGAATTTTTTCCAAAAAATATTCGAGGAAATTATCAAGTGTCCCGTGTGCACCACCTCAGTTGTTGAGTTCAATAGGATATTTTTAATGAATATTAACATAAACTACTCTAATAAGGGTTTTAATATCCATTTCATGTGTCCCATGAACACTTAAGGGGGGTTATTACAACATTGGGAATCAATATGTACTTATTGTTATTTTAAAGCTATCAAAAAATCATCTTTGTTATATGATCATCCTCTACTCACAGTTAGTGATAAAATTGTTTTAGGTAAATATTCAAGTTCCATTGCATACATCTAAAATGATAGATGATTTCGTCGATCCTAGGTAGTGGGTAAATGTTCATCACAGTCCCTAGGTTTAGGAAATGGCAATCTACACACAACCTCAAAATCCCATATTCCTTCTTGAAGAACAACAGTGGGGATGCCCATTGTGAACCACTGGGTCTCAAAATCACTTTCTCTATAAGACCTATAAGTACACTATCATATGTTGAATTTATGTGAGGGACTCTGATTTGCGGTTGTATATATAAGTGTAATCCATGTTTGTAGGACTATATTGAAACATTTCTCTCGATAGGGTGGTATCCAAACACATATGTAGGAAATTCATCCTCATACTCTACCACCATTGTATGAAATTTATGTCTCATAGCATAAAATACATCAACAGTCTTACAAGATAATTGGATTATAATTGGATAAACCCTCCACTACATTATCTCTTCCTTCTATTCATACATTTTCATTTCACCAGAAAAGTAAAACCTCATATCATTACTATGGACACACCTCACCATCTACAAGAAATAGTGTATCTTTCCATGAACTATAGATAATGAGTCCATAACGATGATGTTGTTGTAATGATACATCTCTAAGAAAAAGATATTCTAAAGGAAACAATGTATTCCATTAATTATGACACATTGTTATAAAATGTGTGTTTACATTGATTAACCTCTATTAAGAGTCTCCAGGTGCAAGGTTAGAGCCAATGACACCGCAAGAATTTATAAGTCTCATACCAGAGAAGGATAAATAATGGAGTGGCTCATAGAAATGTCTAAAATATTTTAGTTAATGTTAAGATGAAATATATCAGAACTTCTATTATACCTAGAGCCTCTATGTTATAAGCCATGAGCACATACAACTACCCTCACACATGACCTCGGGCTCCCTGAGTCTGGTGCGGGCCATTTTGTGGTGGTGGCAGTAATAGTCCACAACATATTCCACATACTACTACTCTCAAATCCCCTCTTCCACATATTTTTCCTTAAATATCTTCCTCCTACTTTTGTTTCATCTTCATAGGAGCCACCTATAATGATTATCTATCTGCAACATGTTGGGTTAGGAATTATTAGAAAATATATCCCTAACCACGATAAGAGTAGAACCTACTCTCTCTATGACGAATTGAACCATTATAAGGACCTTGAACCAAGGCCCCATTATCCTAGGATCACCTATAAAAATGAATAACATTTCCAGGTCTCAACATATATCATCGAGTAAATAATGTAGAACTCACAGGTCCTATGTGTCCACTATCTACACCAATTGTCTGCATTTTTTTAGTAATGAAGCTATCAACCACTAAAAATTATCCAAAAAATAAGCATACGTAGGAATTCATGATTTTTCACAATGGATCAGATTTACATGCATTGAAATTACTTAATGGTATGATCTCAAAATAATTGATCATGTGATATGTTGATCTAGTACCAAGAGTGGTTGGAGAACCTTGATGAACAACCAACTATTGCCCTAATTCCCTTGTGAAGTAGCAAACAATCATTGATATGAATTTCCCTATATGTTTCTAGAGAAAAAACTCATTAAATAGTTTCTCAATGACTACCCATGTAAGACTCACCTAATCATATAAATGAGTTAGTATTCCCTATAATCTCTTAGAATAGTTATGGAGTTGTCCCGATGCTACGATAACCATAATACTATGGTGTTCAGACAAGATCAAATCCCCACACCATTTATCAAGGTAGTACTATTCATCATATCATCATGGATCACCAAAAAATCAAATAGATTGATTTTTTAGAAACTCATGAATCATTATCATCCTTTTCACCATGACCACCGGTATAGCTGGTATCATCTTCTACACCAAATGTGATGATACGACATGTGTACCGCCTAGAGGTAACCCCCAATAAACTGTTCTTGTATCAAATCCACATATATAAAGGGATCCTCCACATGATCCTTCTATTGATTCTTAGATGGAAAAAATTATGGAGGAATCACTATATTGACACGACGTACAATGATCAATGAGTATATCTACAGGGATGACTCTAGAAGAAATCGAAACCGCAATCCACTCATATATGATAAATGTGTAAAATTATTTCCAAAAAATAGTTACAATGTGTATTATTTCAACATATAAGGAGTTTGAGTCCTGGTAAATTGATGAATTGGATTCCACTCTAGTACTTGAGTCTCTATACTAAAATCCAAACTCAAAATATATAACATCATTCCTATAAAACCCAATCCAATATCACAACTAGAAAAAAAAAACATAAAACATAAGTCCTAATATAAAACTCTTCTTATAACACTCTATAATGAAGCATCATGCTAGGGACTGCCTGAATAAAAACAAGCTGATTGTTAATACCCAAATACCTCCACCCTTAGGTCAGGGGCTAGAAACTACTTCGGAGTAGAAAAAACACTCATATGGGATTCTTTATCCTATGGTACCTATATGAACTCACACATATCTATTCTCATAAAATGATGAAATGAAGAATAAAATAGATACTAAAATATTGATTTCATCTAATTCTTAAAATCAATATACAAAAAACTACAGGAAAGTGATCTAGAAGTAATACAAGCCAACAAAAAACTGTAAAAAAGTGAAACCTTTTAGAAAGAGGGGAAAATAATCAAATGTTAATACTCGTATAAAGCATGGTTTTTATATCCCAAATATTATATTTTTCTACTACTGGTCCTCCAAATATTCCCATCTAATGGCCAGTCATATAAATAAGACACGACACCTTCTGTAGGAGCCTATGTAGGTATTATTATATAATTACCCATTTGGAAACCCCTATATCAATAAGCATAATGAATCCAGAATAGTAATAATCTTTGCAATTCTATATATTAATAACATACATAACATCAATATAAAATCATACTTATTGTAGATGCACAATATCAATTTAATGTCACAATGTTATTACAATACAAGATTCATTCTTGAATGATCCATAAAACACTGATCCAAGAGCAAACACTCCACAAGTTTGATTACACCAATGGAGTCCAACCATGTCATCATGGTCATTGGGTCCCCAATAAATAAATATCCATTGGATGTATGAATATATTTATAATAGATGGTCATCAAAACAATGTACATGGAGAATTCCAATAACCTAATTAGTGTTAACCCACTAAATAGTGGATTGATTCCCATGTAGTGTTGTTCATGAAGATTCTGAGAACCACAACTTGGCCCGATGATGAATGATGATCTCAATCTAGGAATAATAGAGGGATTGAAAAAACTAAATTAGAGACTAAAGTACCTAAGAGGGAATCAGTATCCTATATGCCGATTGAAATTCTATACTAAACTATTAGGGAATAGAATCAAAGGAACACATCATAAGAAACCTTCCATGCAGAAGAGAAAAAGTCTTTAATTTTTTTTAAATAAGTACACGATGTGTAATATAACTACACAACACATCTATTTAGTACTAGGTCTACCTATGTATTATAGACCATGATCTTTCATGTACATGTGTTCACCTGGAAATTCCCATGTACCTAATGATGTTTGTTTCAATGATCTTCCAGTGTACTTCTAGCCATGGTTGTGTGCCTGGTGATGTTCCCAGTCATGATCCTAGACTTGTAATTCTGAAGTACACAACGAGTAACTTGGTTGAGTCTCATTCCATGTTATACTTATGTCCTCCATAAAAAGCCTTTTGATGCATCCATGGACCCACTCGATGGGTATTCTCGAATTATACATAGTTTATATCAAAATTTTCTAGGACATGTGAATCTTTACATGATTACTACTTACATCCCTACAATCCATGATTCATGCCATCAAACATACCAAATATGATATAAGTTGCCAAACTGAGCATCTCTATTTTCTTATCCTGGGAATTTGGTCACCCAACTCGATCGGGAAATGCTTCTATCACACTATTCCATCACCATACTCTCAAAACCCACAATTGGAATCCAAATATATTAATGAATCAATCATCTATCAAAATCATACCATGAAACCGTAGATCAAAACACATCTATACCCATTTTATTGAATCATTCTATACAATAAATTTTATGAAATAATATCTTAATTATTATTCATCGGTCTACGAGAAAATTGAATTTCATATGATGAACGTTGGATAAAATGAGAAGGAAATGTACAAAACAAAATATTGTAGAATAGAACATGGGTAATGTCCATTTTGGGCCCCGATTAGTTTATATTAATATGAATAATGAATAGATATAAATAAAAACCAATAGAAACTCCCAGTCCTATATAATATATAACCTCTAACCAAAATACCCTACATTTATGAATAATTTTGTTGGTCAATTGATTAACCTTCATCATATGACAATAGAATAGAGGTATATACTCATAAAAAAAATAAATTTACCTCTATTTTGATTAATATTTATAAAATAATAAATATTCCTTGTTTTCATTGGAATGATCCTCAAATTCTATTACACACCAGTCAACGATCCACAATACTATTATCATTTATCCGAGAATGATAATGAAATTCTCTCACTCAAATATCTAGGGTAATTTGGAACACATTGGGATTTATCCATAAAAATATAATTATTGATTAAAATATATCATTGTGAAAAAAATTAAATTATTTAAATAAATAAATAAATTTATTTATAAATATTCTCATGACTAGGCTCTAATAGAACATATGGGACACTCTAAGGATTTTTTTCACATTGGGAAAAAGTCATGATTCAAACTGAAAAATAGTGTGAGTTTTCTAGCCCAAGAATAAATTTAATAGTTATTTAATCTTTTCATGGAATATAATCATTTGTGATATTAATACATTTAACATTTTTCATATATCAATTTGGAGCTTATAGGGCCTTGAAATCATGCATTGTCTAAGAGTTCATTTTTAAAAATACCTCTTAATATATTCAAAGACATCACATCATAAAAATAGATATTTTATATTTATTTTAAACAGATCCCCATTATTGTTATTTTTGATTAATTAAATGGATAATCATTATGCACAATAAATCAATTCCTAGAAAAAAACCTTTTTTAAATGTAAAGATAAACTTTTACTAAAATCCAATATAAGATAATTAAAATTTAAATAATTTTCATCAATAAAAAGTAATAATATATATTTTACCAGAAATAATATTCAAAAGATAATGGGAATTTAATTTTTTTAAGAATAAATGACATTTTAACAACAGTATTTAGTCTTCATAATTCATTGAGAAATAAATATTTTCTAAAAAATATAAAAAGTTCACTAAAAGTAAATTTTCATATGTTAAATAGATAAATGAATTTAATTTTTGAACATAAATTTTACAAAATCTCCAAAATTTAATTATAATATTTTATTAATGAAAAATAATAAATTACAATTTTAAAGAAAATATATATATAAAGAATAAAATTATTACACTAAATATTGAATTATTATTTACAGAATACTTATCAATATTTAATATTGTTTATGGAATTTACACACAGATATATATATATATCATAAAACATTTAACACTATTCATACCATCTAATTTAAAGCTTGGTTAAAATGGTTATATATTTTTGGGATATTTTGGCTTACTATTTATTGTTCAATATGAAATCAAACATAATTTTAATTTTTAAAATATCATGTTTTTACATTCTACCCCATTAAAATATTTAAACATAAAAATTTAAAAATTATATTATAATCAAATTTCCAATATTTAAAAATAATTCTGTTGTAATAAAACATAATAATAATGGTTAAGAAATCACTTTTTGAGAAAAGTGAAATTTATGCAATAATTTTTTCTAGAATAAATGATATTAGGTTTCCAAAAAAGCGATCATCATTGGGAATTGAAGATTAAATCATGAAGAAATTCATAATACCAAAATAATGATATATATTGATAGAGATCATGGATCACATGTAAATGAATGTTCAAGATAAATTTAACAAACCATAAACCAAAAAGGTATAAAAAGGTCATTGATTTAATTAGAAATGATAGTAATTAGAAATTATGTTTCAAAATATTTTTCTGATTATAGAATATTTATTTTCCATATAGACTAATATCATAAGTAAATATACTTACATGATGAGTAGAATTTCATCCTTTTTCCAAATTCCACAAAAATATAATCTTTGTATTCAAAATCTGTGTATTCAAGATGAATTATTCATACAAGAAGCACTAAAATAATCTTTTAAATACCCCATAACAATAAAATGGGTAACAAGATATTCCTTCAATCTTCAGTCATTATCCAAAACCAAAATGGTTAGCTCAAGCTAATATAATTCCTATAATGAATAAAACCCTATATAATTAATTACTAATATACATGAATTAGTAATACCCAATGTTGAAACTAAATCATTCAATAATAATGTATTACAAATAACTATAATAAACTCAAAATTAAAGATCCTTTTAACCTAAAAGGTTATATCATTCATTTTAAATTACTATTATAAAAATATGAAAATCCCATTTTAAAATAATAGTAATCACTTAGTCACCAAATTAATTTTCTATCAAATTATTATGTATTTTAAAAAACACATGATTCCATAACTCTAATAATATCCAAGATCATAATATCCAAAATGGTTATAAATAACATAAATAATATACTGAAAAATGTAAAGGAGTAATTAATATTAACTAAGTCATTACATCCAATTAAACTGAGTAAAATGTCAATTATTCAATTAATGTTCTCATCACATAAAACCACAACATGGTTTCTAAGAAATTCAACCTGTGATAAAAAATTAAATTATAAACATATGATAGTATACAAAACTATAAAGATAACCTCAAATGATATCATAGTAATCTCCAAAGAGATCTAAACCTTTCCATGATAGAAACAATAAAAAATATGACCCCACACCCATGGATCCTATTTTGAAATCATAAACATTACATTTCAAAGTTTAAAATTGATGAAAGTGATCCAATTTTCTCCATTAAATACATAAAATATAAAAAGGAAATATTGGATCACGTAAATTAACAAGAACCTTTTAGTTTTTTTGCTTTATGAAATTAGGCTAGGATCTCATATAAACAGTACCCATATATTTAAAGGAAAACTTCTCCCACTTCACACGAATTTTCCAATTTCACGTTACTTAATCATCATCGAACATATGGAATCCTTCTAAAAATAATTCATTCAACATAATTCCAAATTGCATAGGGAAACATGTACATAATAATATTGATAACAAATGTTCAATAAGGTTAAAAATAATCATTAAATATTGAAATTCATCAACAGACATAAGAAGTGCATAAGGGAATGACTATATAATCAAAGTGAATGTCTGAATATTTAATGAAATCCCACTCATCAGTACCCGAATCATCAATCATGGTAAATAAAATAAGTGTTTTAAAAATGAAATATTAAAAATAATAATTAATTATCAGCCAAGTGATATAAATATTGATCAAAACAAACATTATCGACCCATGGAAATCCTAGATAATAAATTATGGTATCTTGAAAAATAATCATCATAGAACACTTATATAATCATTAAAATTAGAATCCCATATTTTTAACTTACAATAAAATTAACCATAGAACATAATAATTACCTAATATATTATAGGCCGATAATAGACCCACATGTCCATTGTTTATCATGGAATCATCCATACATGGCTGCTAACATAACCACCAATCCTTTTTATAACAAAAAAACCCATTGTGAGTTTTTCATTGAACCAACCATCATCTTTAATAAATTATTTGAAACAAAAGATAATAAAGAACATATTTCTTCATAAAACTCATAAATTAGCCATCATTACATTCAAAACAAGATTATCAAATGAAAAATATGTGGGTTCCATGTCAATATCTTTGGAACATTATTAACCCATGAAAAAGAAATAGGTTTCATGACAATATCATCAAAAAATATTAACCTATGGAAAATAAATGGGTTCCATGAATATTTCTTAAAAAATTTTATTAACCCTTGGAAAATAAACAAGTTTCATAATAATTTCTTAGAAACCTGATTAACCCATGAAAAAAAACATGTTCTATAAAAATATCATTGAAAAAATAATAATCCATCTAGGAAAATAATGAGGATTCCATAATTATAAAATATCCCTAGTGGGGAATAATTAACAACCTTTTTTTTAAAACTGATGAATAAAAATACAGTTAAAATATCATTAAAATTATAATTGATGAAATAACATTTTCATTTTTATAATCACTTTTAAAAAGTAAAAATATAAAAATCATTATGAAAATAATTATATTTGAAAAAAAACATTAGATTTATATAAATTAAAAATTAAGGAAAATAATGGAATTGATCATGGGAAAATCATTTCAGGAAATAAATTTTAAAAATAATTATTATTTTACAAATATGTAAATAAAAAATGAGTTAATGTTTTTGTTTTGAAAAAATTTAAGAAATTTTATTTTTAGACATTTTAAAATATCATAATAGATACTATAAAATGGATTTTAGAAACAATAAATTTTAGAAATTAAATTTTATAAATAATTTTAGAAAACATGGTTATATTTGTGATATAAAGCCTATTTGAATGAAAAATACTAGAAAAGTTTTACATAGAATGAACATTGTGATGTCTCTTCAATCAATAATAGAGTAAATGAAAAAAAACATTTCAAAAAAAAAATTAAACCATGAAGAATACATAAATGTGGTTAATGAAAATAAATCATATGATTAAATCAAATGTAACCCTGAGTAGTAATAATCCCAAATGAAAGAATATTGTAACATAAATACTTTTTATCTTTGGTAACTCCACAATCCTAAGACCCTTGAAATAATTACTTAAAAAGAAATGTTAAATATAATTAAAATAATAAGTTTTATGATATAACATTTCAATGTTGAAGTATATAAAATTCATAAAATAATATAGGTGTGAATCATTATAGTGTGCTTCGGTGAAGTTAAATTGAGACAAACACCCCATGCCACATTGGAAAAAATTCAAATTGTAAAACCCTACAAAAAATAATATTAAATGAAATATACAATACCATGAAAATAATTATATTAAATATATAATCTGACAATGGTTATTTATGTTTTACTTATAAAATAATATTGGCTCATAACATAACATATGTCCCAAAGAAGACAATTTTAAACAAAATTCCATTACTTCTTGGTAACCTTTGAACCATAAACCCAATGAAAAAGTGATCATGAATTAGATACGTAAATCCAAGAATTTATTAGGATTATTATAATAAAAATAAATTCATGTAATGTTTATAAATCACAAAAATAAATAAGTGGTGAATATGGCATGTGTCTCATGGATGTTAAATGTTAGATAAAAATCCCTTTCCTCAAGTTCAAAAAATAGTTGTATATTCATTCCCTCATGTTTAATAAGTTTAAATAAATACTTTTACATCGTAATTCTCTAGGTTTATTAAAATATAATTAAATCATTTATATTTTTTTCATTAATTACATTTTTTAATATTTAATCAATTAAATCCCACAGTTGGTGTTTTGAGGAAGTTCAGTAAAATGTTTTAAAAGGGATTCAGTTTGTCAATCGTGGTCAAAGAGGTTATTATCTCAATATATAAAGAATAATAATAAAAAAATAATAATAAAATTTATTCTTAAATTGAAATTTATACACTAATAAATAAAAATGGTTATAACAAATGAACCATGTTGCGATCATGGAGATGGTAGGTCATACATACACATGACTAACAATTCCATATTCTAATGATCATTATAGAAAGAAAATATGTATTATTTTATCTTTTTAGAAATATAATAATTTACTAATATCATAAATATCATAATATTTATTTAAATATAGTTATTTATATGAATATTTTCTTCTCTTTATGATAAATGAATAGAATCACTTTATAGTGGCAGCACTCTACTCGTACATGAAAAACAATATAATTTTTCAGTGTCAGAAATAAAATGATATATCATATTTCAATAATGATAAATATTACATTTAATCTCATTATAATTTCATTTTTATCTCATATATTCCTTAAAATTTCCATTATTAACTTCTATGTATAGAGTTAGTGAAAATCAAATCAAATCGCTTCATGAGGCGGTAGTCCTACATACACACGAATAACATTATCGTATAACAAACAAATGGAAAATAAATTAGGAATATTAGATATCATGACTGAATAAGATGAAATATTTTTAAATTATAATATATATATTTTAATTACATGATTATAATTGGAAATGAGAGGTGATGAATAAAAATTAATGGAATCAGTTCATGAGACAGTAGTATACCTTACACATGAATGACAATTTGGAATCTCATTCGATTTGAGAATAAATAAATTTAGGATACTAAATATAATATAAATATTTATAACTATAAATTAGATATATTTTTTATAATATTATCATAGTTCAAGAATATTGTACGGAGGTGAATGGAGAAATAAAAAAATGTGTAGTTATGAATTTTTCCCCATCCTAGTCATCCGATTATGGATTGTACAGAATGTATTACTAGAATTGATTTTTGAAAAAAAAATTATTCTAGGATTAGGGGATCAATGTTTTTAATTTATTTTTATATCTACTGGCTAATATAAATGGGTTTGAAGGTATGAATAAGAGAGGAGAGGGGATTTCCTTTTATATATGAGGTGAGATACATTCTTGTAATGTTCAAATATAAAAATGTGTACAACCATTTTTCACATTAAAAAAGGGTAACAATGAATAATTATCAATATGTAAAAATTATAAGGACTACATATGTCCATAAAATAGTTTTTATACAAGTATATTGGTCATTTTTACACTTCCATTGTTCATTTAACCCATTGGTAAACCCGTTTTAACCTTAACCGTGATAATTAATCATTAATATTTTCATTATTCATTATGGTAAAAAATTAAGTTTCGAATATTAGATAATATAAATTATTATGATTAAAAATGTGGAAAGAATTTTAAATATTTAAATAATCATAATAGGTGAAATTTAATTTAAAATAAAATCCACAAACGCGATGAAAAAGTAGGTTTTCATGAAGTGTATTTTGCAAGAAAAAGTCGATATTATATTAAATAAATGACTAATAATAATCTATTTAAAAATATATATTAATATTTATTTTTATATATTATATATTTAAAATAAATAATTCACCATTATGAGTTTTTTTATTAATATATATTATAAACATCATGCACTTTAAAATAGTTTTTAGAAAAATCTAGTTTTATTCAAGACAAACATATAATAAAATCCAATATAATGTTGATTAAAAATAAACTAATTTGATTAAATATATCTAAATAATATTTATTTTATTTTAAGTCATATTAAAAACCTAATTATAATTTCGAATTTCATACTTTATAGAAAATAAATGAAATTTAAAAAAATAATTATTTTTTACTATTCACTAAAAAATCAATATTCCCAGAAAATCCCAAAATTTATCTGAAAGTTAATTCGATATGAAAAAATTTAAAATTATATGAATTTTATAATTAAAATATTATAATATTATAATAATTTAATAATATTTTTTCATGAGAATTATTTTAAAATCATTTTTAATGAAAATGTATTTTTGAAGATTAAAATTACTTTTCTAAAAAATGATAGATTATTTTACTAATATTTATAAATAATTTATATTTTGGAGGATATATATATATTTCTTAAATTATTTAATAATATAAATAAAATCTAATTTAATGGCTAGTTTATAATGAATATATAATTTTGATGGTCATTATAATGTGGTTTTCAAGTTAAATACACTCCTGCACATAGTTTCCTTTTATAAATAATAGTTTGTTAGATTCTACCCCATTTAAAAATTTAAATCATTGAAATATTATTATTATCATAATAATGAAGGGATGAATATTTTAAAATTATTTTTCTGTAAACCAGCATCATAAAAGGGTTATAAAAACATCACCTTGATAAAAGAGATGGAAAATTACGAAGGTCATTTGGAGTAACACATACCAGGTTTAAAAGTTGGATAACATATGAGGGAATTGAATATTTAAACATTTTAGAAAAAAATAATTTCCAAGTAATTATGTGGAGTGGCATAAATCATTTATCATAAGAAAGTGAATAATTAATAAATTTAACAACCAGCTAACCATAAACAATAGAGGTATGACGAAGGTCATATACTTCATCTGAAATGATTGTAATAGGAAACCATTTAGTTTGAAGTTAATTTTCATATATTTTAATAATTTTTATATATATATACTATCAACATAAGGAAATATAATTACCTGATGACTATAAATTCCTCCATTAGCCAAATTTTACCTAAATCTCATATTTTTCTCCAAACGATTAGAATTCAGGATAGATTAATCATTCCTGATGATATAAAATTGAATTTTAAAGATTTCATTACCAAAAAAGTGATAAATTTATATTCCTCGTGTCTTTAGACATTAAATGAAACTAAAATTTCTTTAACATGGTAAGATATTTCTCAAAATGAATATACCATTATAAGATACATAAATCCTAAATATTCCATTGTAACACCAAATGTTAAAAATAAATCATTCTATAATCCAATATCCCAGCTAACCTCAATAAACTCAAAATTTAATATTGTGTTATCCTCCATGTTTATCTCCTACAATTCATCATATATGAAAAAAATATACAGACCTCTTTTTGAAATATCATAAATTCGTCAATAACCAAATCTTTTTTCAATGTTGTGATTATCTTTATGAAAAAACACATGTTCTTTTAATTACTTAAAAATATCAGTTCATATTAAATATAAACACTATAAATCATTTAAAAAATATGTATGAAAAATTTAATGAAATAAAACATATTAAATAGAATCATTATATATTCTTTCACCCAATAGAACATTTCCCAAATTATCAATCATCACTTTAGGATCTCATCGCATAAAACATAAAAGGGGTTTCTAAGAGATTGAACATATTATCATTATTAATTTTATAGGAAAAGAATGTAATCCAGAACTCTAACCATGATCCCATATTAAAGCATCCCAATCACAATTATATTTTAAAAATTTCCCCTAATAAAAAATACATCAACCCTAGATCCCACACTCCGGAATCCAGTTCTAAAATCATATCCATTACATTTCAAGCGTTGAAATTGATCAATGTAGCCATATTTTTTCCAAAAAAAACATACAATATCAAAAGGGAAAATTATATTACATATATTTTCAGTGTAATTTTATGATTAATGTTTTAGATAATTCAAAAAATCTCTAACATAATAACCACCATTTATTTATATATGAATTTCTATCATATAACATGAATTTTATTATATCACATTAAGAAATTATGATAATTTATATGAAATAATTATAATAATAATTTATTCAACATAATTCTTAAAATCCTAGGGAAATAGAAACATAATAATGGTTGTATAAAATTCCCATAAAAGTTATACATAATAATTATTAATTGAAAGTCATGAATGATTATAAGATGTTCATAAATTTATGATGAAATAATTAGAGTACATGAGAAATTTATAAAAGAAATCAAGCCCATTAATACTTAAAGAATTTACCATGAAACATATAATAATGATTTAAAAAATAATAGATTCATACTAATTAATAATCGTGATGCATGTGGTATCAATAATGATGAAATGAAACATTATAAACCCAGGTAAATCATAGATAAAATGTGATGGAATCATGGAACATCACCATTTTAGAGCCATTATATATCCCTTACAATTGGATTAACCATAAGGAAACATTAAAATATAATTATATACATAATAGAATCATTACCAAATTCATTGGAAGGCTATTATAGACTCATATATCCTTGGTTTATAATAGAACCACCCATCATTTTTAATAACATAAAAACCCATACTATGGATAAAATAGGACCTCAATAATCGTTTAATCCTATAACCACCCATTATAAAAAAAATCCAATGAAACCCAATATTAGTAGATAACATAGTGCTTTAATTTAATAATAAAAATCCAAAAAAAACAACCATCATTCCATTTATAACATGATTAGCCTGTAAAATGTAAAGAGGTTCCTCGACCATCTTTTTAAAACATGATTAACCGATGGAAATGAAAAAAATTTCATAAAAATACTATAAAAAATGGATTAACTCATGGAAAATTAATGGGTTTCATGATAATCTATTAAAATAATGATTAACAAATTGAAAAAATGGGTTTCATAACAATTTATCGGAATGAATGTTGACCTGTAGAAAATAATTGTGCTACATAACATTCTCTTCGAAGAAATAATCATCCATCCAAATAAATAATAATTATAGTTTCATTTGAAAATATTTATAGTGTAATATATGTAACATATAGGGGTTTTAAGTTTATTTATATAAATAAAATTAAAATAACACTAATAAAATCTTTGAAGAAGATAACCTTTTCCTTTGATAATGTAATTTAAAAATATATAATTTAAAAAATATTGTCAAAATACTTTTCACTAAAACATACATTGAATAATATGATTAAATATTCTATGAAAATAACTGAAAATGTGGTTGAAAAATTTATTCATTTCATAAATGTTAAAAAGAAACTTTCTTTTCAAAAAAGTGAAAAACTGAGTCCTTGTGGCCAATTTGGAAAATGTTAAAAAATTCACTCATAATTTATATAAATTTTTTAAATATAATGTTAAATGGGCTTAAGATATATTTTTTCTATATAAGATCATTTTAGAATATTTTAAAATGGAAGAGAATGACACCCAATCTCACATAAAAAATAAAGGATTACTGTCACATAGAAATGAATTTTTGATATTTATTCAATCAATAAGGGTGGAAAGGGAAATAAAAGATGTCCAAAACATTCATAAATAATGGATAATATAAGGATTTTGTCGAAGAAACTAAGATCATATTATTTTTTCTAAAGTAACCATGAGTGTACACAATGTAGAAGGAATGTATTTTATCACATAAAGCATTAACTAAATTAGTAACTCCTTAACTATAATCCACATGAAATAATTATATTAAATGAAACATTATATATCAGTTAATTATTGAATATCATGATATAAAATATCAAAGTGGTATTATATAATCCTCATAAAATATTATAGGTGTGTAACATTGTAATATGACTTAGTGAAGGGAAATTGTGAAAAACTAACTTACAACATTGGAAGCATTCAAAACTGAAACCCCATAAAATAATAAATTTAAATGAAACATATGAAATCATGAACGTAATTAAATTAATGATATATCATTCCTAAGGGGCTATATATGAAACAAATAAAATAATATCGGTGCATAAAATAACGTATGTCCAAAAAAAGGATACATTTTGTAAAAAAATTTCTTACCGCTTTGATATATTTTGAACCATAAAATCTTTAAAATAAAATTTTAATTAGAAAAATCAATAAAAAATTCATTGGAAGGATCTAAATGACATGAAATCAATCAGTACTAAATATGGAATGCATCTCACAAATGTGAAAAGTGAGATTGAAATTTGTTACGTTGAGTTTATAAATTTCTTGAATTTCCTTTTACTCTTATATAATAAGAATACATCAATTATATTACTGATTAAGAAAATATTCCTGGTTTAAGACATCATAACTAAATAATTTATTTTATTTCATTATAATAAAATATTAGAATACATAATTAGGTATGTATATATTTTCTCCTTTGAAGTACTTCAGTTCATTATTTAAAAATGAAATCGTTCGAAAAGGGGAGATGTCTCAAATAACACCTGGTTCTCTCAGCACTCCCCTAACCTATTTATCCTCTTCCCCCTTCCCCTTCTACCAAGGATTTTTGATGATTTCTTCAGTGCGAGGGAAATACTCACCTCACTATGGCACATTTCCTACAATCTGTGTCACTTTCTACTCCCATATTCTTGGCTAGGGATTTTCACTAGTGTAGATACCGATTACCAATCAATGCCCATCTTTCTGCCTAACCTTAAACATTATACAACCATTTCGAGTCTATGCACTGGTGTTATTGAAGTTTTTGGTTGGTGATGATGGTAGAATCTGGTGTTTTCCCTATGATTTTCCCAGGATTTTAAACCCATCATGTTCGAACCCATGTATGGTCGGGTATTATGAAGCTTTTTGATCACCATCGGAAGGTTCTAGAGGGGGTTCAATAGGGGTATCAACCCATATTCATCTTTTGAGTTGGATTCCACTTCTCGTACTTATTTCCTTATTCTTATTCAATTTTTTCCGGATAGTCCCTATTATAGATTTCTATATAGATTTTTTCAGTTGGTGGATGGGTGTAATCTTGGACAAGTTTATGAATATTTGTGGAGGCTATATAGTAATTCATCTCTATTATATATTCATGTTACTCCTCTCATCCTCATGCTCGTTTGGTGTCGTGGTTTTTAAATAATATTTTTGATGTGTTGTTCGAGTGGATAACAATGTTCCAATAGACGATTTATTCATTCTGTTGTGTACTGTGGTGGAAGAAGTTAGTTTTTTCAAAGATACAGTGTCATGGAAATTCATCTTCACCAGAGGCCATGGTTTATTTTCCATGTTTTAATAGTTTTATGAGAAGTCATTCATCTTGTATATTGGGGATCTTGTATGGAGGCATCAATGGTGTTTTGAAATCGATGAGGGTTATTATGTTCTTGACGAAGGAGGGAGGATTCTCATTCCAAGTTCTACTACTCAGAAAAACTTCTCCAATATTCGACTTCAGTGGTATTTTTAGGATGATGGTGAATGGTGGTAATCATAATAGTTGGATACATGACTCTATGAATACAGATCAAGATCTATTACCGTTTATAATTTGGATTTGGTGTTTTTTAAATGTTCACTTGCCTATGATGGTATTTTTTTTTAAATCATTGTTTTTTGCTTAATGGTTTAATTTTGATTAGGGGTGGGATTTTTTGTTTGAATTTTGGTTGTTCTCTTCCAACTAATCCACAACGTGGGATATTTAGACAATGAAAAAAACATTTTGGAAAAAAAATTGGTGTTTTAAATGATGTAATAGAGGTCATTATTTAAAGATGTAAATAATAATAATCATGAAATAATAATCAAATTTATTCAAAAAAATTCTTTTAAAACCAACAATTATAAATGTTTTTGATAATTTATTTCCATTATGATCAGGGAGACGGTAGGTCTTATGTGTGCTTGAGTAATATTTGAATTTATTAATGATCATTATGGAAAGAGTGTGTGTATTATTTTATATTTTCAAATTTTATAATAATACCATAATTACCATATTATTTCTTTAAATATACTTTTATATATCATTATTATGGTACTGTGATTAAAAAAGTATAACATCGCTTTGTGGTGGCGGTAGTCCACACATAAATGAATGGTGTTATCATTTATTGTGTTAAAAATAAATTGTTATATTTTATTTTATAATGATAAATATTTCACCAATATAATTAATTTTTCTTGTATGACACATATATTAACTAATTGTTTCCTTAATTCCTTCCATTTAATGTCTTATTGGAAAAAAATCACATCACTTTGTGAGGGGCTAGTCCAGCATACACACAGACGTAATTTTTGTACACCCCACATAGTGGAAAATAAAAAATGTATTTGTTATATAATAAATATTAAATTATAAAAAAGTAAATATATATTATATATAATTTAAATTCATCTTTACAATAATCTATGAGATGTGATTATTGAAAATGTATGACGTTGGTTCATGACATGGTTGTCCTCTGTGCACACAAATAATGGTTTGGTAACCCATAGGATGCAAGAGAATATAGATTTAGCTAATTAAATAATATAATAATATATATACATATAGTAGAGACTTTTTGTATCATATTACTATAGATTAAGAAGATTTTATGAAAGTTTAATTATATATCAAACAATAATGGATATTTAGTAATTTTACCACTTCTTGGGCCACCTTTTTGGATTATGACTAAAGTATTGGTTTAATGGTTTTTTTTAAAAATACATCTAGGATGAGAATATTTATGTTGTGTTGTGATTTGGTATTTATTTTAAATACAAGAATTTCTAGAATGTGTGAAGAAGAGAGTATAGTGGATGCATTTTATAACTCAGGTCTGTGACATAGTTTCATTTTTTTAATATAAAATGATGTAACAATGTTTTTTAAAAGATAAAAGTCCCAAAAATGATGAATTATTTGAAATTATAATTTATTTTGTTGAAATATAACAATAAAAAAATTTAGATAATTTTCTAGGTCATTTTGACCTTTATCATTTTAGTCTAATACATGGGAAACCAATTGTAAAATTTACCATGTTAATTAATGTTTAATGTTTTAACTATTAATTTTGGAAAAATAATTAGTTGATCATATTATATAATATAAATTATGGATATTACAAATATAGAATATATTTTTATAATTTTAATTCATATAAGTGGAAAAAATATTTTAAAATTAAACCAACAAATGTGATAAAAAATAGTGGATTCAAGAAGAGTATTTCGAAAGAAAAATAAAATTTTTATAATAAATATATGTTTAATAAACACCATTTTATTAATAAGAATTAATAATTTTTTATATAATATAAAACTTTTTTTAAAATAATTCCCCATTTTTTATGTTTTAATTAATCAAAAAAGGATCTCCTTTATGAACATTAAAATAATTTTTAGAAAACCCCATTCATCCCAATAAAAAATACATACAGAAAGACAAAATGATGTAGAGTAAAATGAAATTATTCTTTTAAAAATTAAATAATTAATATATATGTTACATGAAAGAAGATTTAAAACATAACGGTCATTTTAATTTTATTAATTTAAAAAAATGATAATTTTATGAAATTGATATTTTCACTATTAACTAATAAATCAATATTTTCCCAAAAAGTTCAATATTTCACCCATAAAAATTTTTGATATAATTATTTCAAAAATTAATTTATATTTATAACATTAATTTTGAAAATGTTCCCAAATAGAATTTAATAATTTTTAATGAAAATTGATAAAAATCATTTACTAAGATAACATGTTTATGAAGAATAAAATAACATTAATAAAAAATTATGGATTATATACTAAACCATTTTGACTAATTTATACAGTTTTAGATATATCTATATGACATAATATACAAAATAATATTAACACTCTGGAAATTAATGGTTATTTTATAATGGTTATATATTTTTTGGAGCGTTTAAGAAGAGTGTTCCATGTTGAATATACAATAAAACCATGTTCTATTTTCTATAGAATCAAGGAGTTATATGTAGAATCAAATGGTAGTCACAATAAATCCTAGGGATGAGGGGTGAGTCAGCTTCCTGATATATAGCCAACTTTGCGCTATCTAGATAACGGTCCTTCCACCATTAAGGGTACGAATCTAGTATCATATAGGACCAAATGGGTTTTTTTGATACATGTGAATCACATTAGATTATATATAATATATTTCAAAATTTCAGGGGTATGGTTGTGGAGATATTGTATTGTGTTATTTACATTAACGAAATGTTTTGAGTGAAATAATAGGGTATTATATACCGGAAGGAGTGATTTCTTAAGATTAGTGGATTATATTTAATATTGGATATTTTCATACAAGAAATGGAAGATTTTGATTTGATTAGGGAAATATTTTTGGCTTATTCAATAGAAAGATCATATCAACTATTATTAGAGTAGAGTCACTTTTATATCACTATAAAGGGGAAAATACACACTTAAGGTAGAATGGGATCTTTTGGCTGGTCATGTAGGACCATTTTTGTGTAGATTCAATTGTGTCATGGATTATATAAAAGAACCTACTCTCCATTATAGAGATTTTATATATGTAACATTTCCAAATGTAGTGATCTATTTTTAGGATGACTATCCATAATATTTTTACAGAATACCGCATGAGAAATAGATTGAGTTCACTATTGAGTCAGTGTTTGCATTTGGAAAAAACATTATCCCATCATATTTGATGAAACCAGTGTGAAATATTTAGTTCAAAGTGAATTCATAAGTGTTCTAGGAAGAGGGACTAATATAACCTATTAAATCACCATGTGGTTGTCCTATAATTGTTTACAAGATGCATGTTGATACTTTAATCATATGTACTAAATATTAGAGACTAAACCAGATTAAGATCAAAAACTTATACCCCTTACTCATATCAATGATATAATTAATAATATAAAATATTCCTAGATTTACACCACGTTAGAGTTGATCTTAGGTTACCATCAGTTGATAGTGATAACTTTATACAAAACACAACCCAACTGAAGGTGATTATACAGCCAATGCAAGATTTTTTTGGTGAAGTTTTTTCTGAGGAATTGCCTTGAGGAATTATTGATATTGATGAATTATACTCTCAATCTATTAATAGATAAGTTTATGGTGGTTTTAATTGAATAAATATTGGTAAACTAATATTTCAAATAAAATAATGTCCAACTTCTCGACATGAACCACAATAAAATAAGAAATGCTTGGACTTATTCAAATCTATCCAATTTAATTAAACAGATTGAAAAGTTGAACATCATAGTTTATGTTATCTTAATGGTTTATGTTTTAGTGGACCTATAGAAGGTTATATAAATGGTATATTTGGAATAAACAAACAATATTTTTGAGAATTGGATATTTATGGGTGTATCAATCTATTACTAGTGTTTTATCATGGACGTATCACATAGCGATGTTCATATATCATGTCTGAAAATTTAATTGGTGGTATTTATTTTATTATATGATTGAGATATCTATTTTGTATAGATGAATAGAAAAATGATATCAACACCAATACTTACCATACCATTTTAAGTTATGGAATATATTATGTACTAGGAAGAATCTGTATTCGGTATTACTGTAGTTTTTATATAGGAGGATTGATTTGATTCCAATGAATATAAATAGTTAAGGAAATAATAGAGTAATTATCCCTCTCATGATATGTATTTGGATGTCTTTGTACATGCACTATGATTATAGGGAACTATATCATAGGCAAGAGGTTTTTATTGTTCAAGGATCACATGAGATTCTACAACATCTCTTCCTAGTGGGACTTAAACCTTCAATAGAGGATGTGGTTCAGCTATATATAGTAATTCAAGTTTGAGTTGTACTTTACTCCAAGAAATGAAAATGTTGATTAAAATTTTTTGAGCTAAGAGATTCCAATAGTGGAATTATGAGAGTCTTGTGATTAGTGGGAGTTGAAGGCACTCTATAGTGATATGAATTTGTATGTTAAAAAGTCTAAGGGGAAAAGGAATATAGCATTGACCATTGTTATTTGTATTATTGAAAACCAAATAAATAGAGTGTGGTTATCAAATCTAATGAGATTATCTATACATGGAAACTAATATGGTAGGGATCCACAATCAGGAAGGCCTCATGGAAGTGAAAATGTTCTTCTTATCTATAGATGAGTATTTGTTTCATTGGGCTTGAATAAATATCTTTAAAGGGATTCACAATCCATAAAATTGAATGTACATTATTTTTTTAAAAAATATGCATAGTAACCTCTAAAGGTATTATTGGAGGCCTGGTATGTAAAAGGAGGTAGAAGAATTTGTTGAATAATGTTTCACGTGATTGAAGGTGAAGACAAAGAATTTAAAGTATACTATGCTATTGTTGCCATTTCCCATTATATAATGGTAGTGAGATGATGTCCCCATAAAATTCATAATTATATTTCACATGAATCCTCTAAAAAATATACAATTTAGGTTATCGTGGAAAAATCAAAAAATGAATCCCACATTCTTCTTTTCAAGGATACTTTCACCATCATTGATCATGTATTTTTTAAGTGCAAGGGATATTTTGATTTCATAGTTTCTTGAGGAGTGTAATTTATTATTCATATCTCTGTTTCACATCTCATTTCTGGGAGGTAATTAAAAATTAATTGGGATCATAGTTTCTTTTGAGTACAACCTAGGAGTCTATGACTATTTTCATATCTGAATGAACAATTTATAAATCAAAATTACATTTAAAGATCCTACGTTTTGGACATAGATGGTTCTTGGGAGTATCATCTAGAATATTCTTAATTATCTTATAATAAAAATGTTAATGTATCTATCCTAATGGATTATTTCAAGTATTTTTATGGTAGTTCATTCAACTCCTCTGATTGGTGGTTTGAGTTAGGTGAGTCAATACTCATTAGATGTATTCTCGTGTAAGAGATGCCCATGTGGGTTCTGTTGATATGGAAGTGGTGTGTAACCAAAGAGATCGTGAAAAAATCATATAATTACCATCATATATTACCTCTAGAGTTCAATCTCAACCATGGGTATTTTCTTGGATTTTATATTAGGGTATATAAGATTTATATCATAAAGTATGATCAGATATAATTGAGGTTTTCTAGGCCATTTTGAGGTCGTGGAGTGGTTTGGTATAGTTATAGAAAATTACTTTTTTTACCCAGTCAATAGGATTTATTTTACATATTAAAAATTTAGAGAAATAATCCTAACCCTTCTCACTAGTCTCTTGAGAATTAAATTCACCTATATATTGATAAGGGTCATCTGATTTGTATTTTTTATTGTAGTGAGAATAATCACTGATGGAATATTGTGCCTTTAGTTTGAGTGTAATAGAAGCATAATCATTAGTTAGGAGAGTCCAACGAGAGTGATTCTAATAAGTGAACACAGTGGGTATATTTATTTACTGATACACTATAGTGATTCTAGTGAGAACAACTTGGTGATGAGATGTTATTAGTGGGGTGGTTGTGAGAATTTGTATTTTTCAGGGTATGTTCCCGTTATCTTTTTTTAAAACCTCATTTATTATCGTTAAATAATTTTTACCCTGGTAATCAGGGCCTTATACTTAGCTGGGTTAGTGATTTCGTGGTTTTTATAGGTAAAAGACAGGGGAAGATGAAGTATAGATAAATGAAAAATTCACTCTACTAATTTTCATTTTAGGATGTCAATGGTTCTGGGAAAACACTATGAAATTAATTTAGGTAGTGAATAATTTTATGTGTAGAATCATTTCATGAGATGAGAGTTAATTCATGATGTGAATGAGTAATCACATTTTTTAAAGTGGAGGTGATTCTTTCTATATTATTTAGAAATATGAGAATTCATGATTTGAATCCAAAATTCAGATCATTAGGGGGGCATGACCAGATTTGAATTCAAATAATGTGACCTGAATTTATCTAATTCATCATTCTCTTTTATATCAAATTTAAAACCTACATTACAAAATTTTGGGAGTACTATTTTATCCAAAGGTAGATTAAATTATATCATTGTTTTCTAGACCTAGTGATTGAAGTAATTCTTATCATTACATAATTTCAATCTTTTAATGTTAATTTTACCATTAGTGGAACCCTAGTTTGGGACTACCAAACCAGAATCTTAGATCGATTTCTTAATCTAAAATATTTTTTTTGACCGTCATTGAATGAAATGATGGAGAAACTTAGTAGGAGATTTGTCAATGTGTAATTTAGGGGTCTTTTTTTGGTTGGTATTCTAGTACAACTCTGAAACATCTATTTAATTTTATTTTAGTGTATTATATATGTGTGATAACTTCGAAAAACCACATGCATGACTTAAACCAATTGTTTAACCACTACATTGTAATAATAGTTTTGATAAACGCCACTCGAACCATTTTTGGTTTATTGACATTGAGGCTAGGATGTGTGTCCACTTGATGGGTGTGACAATCCTTCACTCTAGATATGAAATTCAATGGAATGAAACTAGATCCAATTGATTTATTGAATATTGGATATTATTAACTTTAACAACATGGATTGTCTTATCTAGTGAATTGAGAACATGAAATTACATGTTAATGGGTATATATTGTAATCATGGTGTTTGATTTAAAAATAAATTACATGACTCAAATGGGGTAATATAGAATGTAATTGTTCTTACTATAATGACTTGATAAAATAGGTATATCATGATAAATCAAATTGTAAATTTATACTAATGAAAAGATAAATTAGAATAGTTATGATTGTTGTCTTAATTGGTAATTTGGTTTACTTTGAAAATTTTATAATATTTTGTTACTTGAATGATCTTGGTAAATGGGGTAAATGGTATGAGAATTTTTAAATTGTTTAATTTTCCAATAAGGATTTTTATAACATGTCTAGAACGTTGGTGTTTGGTATTATAAATAATGTTCATATATTTTTTTATCTTATTATTACTATTTTGTATGTCAATGCCTGCAAATGGGATTATGGTCTAGGCATGAAGATCCATCCCAAATGGGAGTAGGATATGGACATGGTGATCCATCATTAATAAGATTATAGGTTTTGAATGGTGTTCATTCCTAGATGAATATATAGGTAATATATGGTGTTCTTTGAAGAATAAAATAGTGTTGGACATGGTGTCCCATCCATGATAATATGTTAGGTTGGACCTGATGTTCCATCATGTATAAAAAAATGGGTTGGACGTAACATTCCATCACAGTTGAT
Source organism: Viscum album (assembly GCA_963277665.1). Lineage (NCBI taxonomy): Eukaryota > Viridiplantae > Streptophyta > Magnoliopsida > Santalales > Viscaceae > Viscum > Viscum album. The sequence continues at coordinate 663,253,112 of OY728141.1, forward strand.
ATATTTGGTTGGACATAGAGTAACTTCCTATATGAGATTTTGAGTAGGACATGTAATTATTATATATATTTAATGTTTCAAGGATAGAGATTTCTAACATCATTAAAATATAGACTTTTATAGACCCATGTTTCCACCAATATCACGAGGGTTAGAAAGATTATTTAATATTATGTATTAATTTATATATTAAATCTAATGTTTCTCATAATTTTTAACAACCAATTTATTCAGATTTCATCATTTTAGAACAATGGTGTCGTCTTACTGAATTATACTGAAACCCTATTTGGTTATTTTTCATATCTAGAAATATTTCATGGTTGTAAGTTTTGACATCAACAATGGGACATAAGTATGATTTGATTTCAGAAGAGGTTGGAAATAGAGAATGGATAAATGACAAAGAAAGGGATTCAAAACCATGGTTTTGGAGTCATTATTTTGATATAGTTTTTAGTTAACTTGTATGAATTTGTACACATAATTTATATTTTCATACATTAAGGATGGACATGATGGATTTTTTTTTGGGTTTTATCCATTATTGTACAAGATTTTCATGGTTTATTATTAAATTAATTTCCACTATTTTGGAAAAACTATATGAGATGGTATAATCACTCTTATGTATTCCATATAGCTTTTCTTCTAGTCATAAGACTCTAGTGTGTGCATAGGCACACCAAAGGTCTATTAAGAACCTATATTTTTCATGTGAGGGATTACTGGACAATGAGAATTAAACAACATCGTAATATTCCTATGAGAACATAAATGCAAAATAAAAATCAATAGAGTGAAATATTGAAATTATTGAATAATTAAAATAATTAAATGGTCATTATCAATGAAAAATTGAAAAAATATGCCATATATTTGAATATATTAATGTACTAACAAATTGAACTCATCCAATGAAAAATAAGGAAGTGTATAGAAATTTTGGAATCCATGTTCTATTATTTTACATTCTTTATCACATTTTACCCTTTATTGAGGTGAAATTTTTTATCATCGTTACATTCCATAATACTTATAATTAATGGAGATGTATTTACAAAATTTCAACATCATATTCACAAATATGGAACCAATTTATTAGGGTTAATGTTTTGTATGTGGAATAATTATTTTTTTAATACAAATTCATAAAATGCTATAAAAATTAGTATATTGGAAATTGTGGTTTAGACATAAAAATAAACATATAAAAGAATCATATATAGTGATGATTCTAGTAGGAGAAATTATATAAGTTATAATAAAATTTATTTTATTTCTATTTATAATTAATTATAATACATAATAAGACTTTATATTTACATGAGCTGATTTAAAAAAAAATCATAGTTTTAAAAAAACTGAAATTTCACAATGTTCATATAGAATAATTTAATTTCAAAACAAATTACAAAAAATTTACAATACGATAATATATATATTATGGTTGGAAGAAATATATTTTTTGGAATAAAATAATTTCTAAAAAATTTATAAATTATGGATAATTTCCATAAAAAATGAAAAGAAAACCATTTTTTATGAAAACATATATATTTGATGAATAAAATTACTCTACTAAAAATTTTGTAATTATTTAGTAAGGATTAAGAAATAAATTGAAATTAAAATAAGAATATATATACATATATATCCTTTATAATGTCTGTTATCCTTTTCATACACATTAATTTAATTTGTAGTTTATAATATATTGTAGGTCATTTTATGTTTGGTGTTGTTTCTCAATAAATCTAGAACACAATTACAAAAAATTTTGTGAAAAATATATTCTAATAATCATTTTGTTAGATTATCCCCCTTATATAATTGTCATTCTCGCAATTTTAATTATCCCATACTAGAAATTTTGTATCAAAAAAGAGTAATAAATTCTCATGTAGATTCTATAACGATAACCAATTTTTATATAACAACATAGAATTTTTTAATTGTATTTATACGTATTTCTAACACAAAGACTGTATCATTATAAAACTCTCGATTCTCTAAAAATAGACATTTATAGCTGGGTGATATATTCATCATATTATTCAGTAGCTTCATATTCATCTTTCTTCAGTTGAGTATGTGATTTACGATAAAGATTAAGTGTACAAGATATCATACTAACAATATTTATTTCAAGACCATAAGAATAATTTCATTCCATTATTTTCCCTCAAATGGTTTTTCATCGATAGATTATCTCACACAACATTTAATAAAAACCATAATAATAATGGTTCTTGCTTGAATATCAATAATAATCTTTTAACAGATCATAAGATTCATAAACGAATGACATGTTGTTCAACTTAAAAAAATATATTTATAAAAAATAATATGATAATCACATGTTATAAAATATATATAAATATTCACATATAAATAAGAAAAACTAACAATACTAACATCATCATTTCATCCATCATTAAAAATATTTAATTTCATCCCAACCATTATTAATACCAAATGATTTGAATGATTTAATCACATATTCATCCATTACTAACTAATATTTTTTCTACAAATAATATCAATCATTTTAATGTCCATATAGAAAAAATATGTATACTCTAATCATATATTCCAAGTATGATTCAAAAAACAAACCATACAAAAACTGTGAATTTTACTTTATCTTAATCAATTATATATTTATCTCAACAATACATTATTCTCTAAACATAAAAAACATGTTAAGCTTTATCTATAGATAAATAATTTGTTAGAATATAAATAACCTAACCACTAAATCAGGGTTATCAATAATATTGACAATATTATTGAAAATATATATGTCAAAATTAAAGGAGAATAATTCTGAGATATTTTATGATTCATATTACAAAAATTTCCATCATAACGCACTTATACAATATAAATATTGAATCTAAAAACATACAATATTTATTCATTAAACTTAAATTATTTTTTTATATTAGTTCCTCCAACTATCATAGTGTTAGACATTAGATTAGGACATTGGATGTGATAATGACTAAGTTCCCCACCTAGAAAACAATTAACTATAAATGGTATCATAGAATGTATATTACATCCCTACGTTGAATTCCTCAATTTGACATGACATTCATATGCTCTATGAACTTATTTTCCACAATTAAAAATTTCCATTTTTCATTGAGAAATATCCATAGGTTCTTAGTCCCACATTCTTAAAATGTACATCATTAAATATTCATTCTTCCATGGTCTTCTTGAAACTAATTTTATCTTCTATTTGGTTCATTAAAAAATAGTATTGTTAATATTTCTATTAAAATTTACAATTATATGGTTATGAATAATAAAATTCGTTTTTATTATATATTCAATTTTATTTTCTTGTTCATGTGGATAACCATGAAATTGTTATTCAATTTCATCATTTCCATGGTTCATTTAGGTTGAATCCATTGACTAAAAAAACAATTATGTGAGAAACATTAATCATAGTGGGAAACTTTATAGTCATGAGAAATAATTCATATGATTTCTAAATAACGATACTTTAATTTAAATAAAGGATAGATTCAACTTATCCTTGTAAATACTTGGTCAATATATATTCAAATACATCATAATGGTTCATAATGAAGATGTGGAATTTCCCAATAATATACCCATAAGGATTCATCCATATTGGATTAAATTTATATATAATATTGAACATATTCATATGTATGTAACTCATTCATATATGGAAGACTAAAAGATTGACTAGGCCATATCCAGGATAGAAACTACGGATGTATCCTAAAGATGGTCTTGTATTATTACAGATTTGTTTACATATGTTATTGATATGGATGTTAATTTTTTTAATTCTCATATTTGTAATCCCCCGTATTCAAAAACACTTCCATTTTATTGATGATTTGTTTGGAATTGGATACAACCAAAATCCTAAAAGTATTTGGTTATATTTATTCCCATATAATCATATATCATAAAATTTGAAATCAAGACACATTAAGATGAATTATTTGTATGGGTTTTTAATCCATAATCATCATTCAAAAATAAAAACATATGCATGTTTCATCATAAGAATAGGAAATAATAATCTCTTGAACATATTTAGTCACAATAATTTCCACTCATTATCTTTTTATCATATCTTGAAGAGATTATACTCACACATCTTAATGTGAACATTCCCATTCCCAATCATTTCCATACATAATCATGTGATCATAACTAGTTGAAATTGTAGACATGCATTAAAATGTGTAAAAATCTATTCATAGTCATTTCATTTTTCACATCATCATTTAATGAGATATCAATATGAAATAACCAAGAATATTATTTGGATATGACAAACCCAACATTCACATTATCATAGTATATTTATATGTATTGAAAAGGTCATAGAACCATTTATCATTTCATAATAGCCCAACCAATAAAAAATAATATGGGGTTTATCTATATTTCATCATCGTGATGAATAACCATCCAATGAATGAATAATAACGGGTTAATTATATATCATCCTCAAAAAATCTAAAGTAACATCAATGGATATTATCATCAATGAAAATACCTTTATAAAATCAATATAATAATCCTGGTGTAGAAATACTATTTTATTTTCAAATAATATATTCAAATATAAAAACATTAGGAATATTAAGTTTTTTAAAAAAAATAATCATGAATACATGTAAAGGATACTTTGATGAAATTAATATTCATGAATATAAGAAATAAATTTCATATGTCATGAATGAAAAGAAATATTTCATTCACAACATTGGTAAAAATTTCATTTTTTAGAGAATTTCAAGAATATTACTAACTACCAATTTCATTGAAAGTAAATTATAGGTAAAAATATAATTAAAGAATCATTGGATAGTGATTAAATTGATCAAAAATAATAATTAAATGAAAATGTGGGTATGGGAGAAAAATATTCATTGCCAAATATAGAATTAGGGATATCAATAAAAATATTTATTAATAATTTTATGTAGAAAATATATGAGAATATTTTTATTTCATAAAAATAAATCATTAAATAGTGACCAAGAAAATATATTTATTTTAAAAGATAATATCTTATTAATTTACCAAAATTAAAATATAGTAAAAATAATCCATAAGTGAAATTTTATTTTAACATGAATCACAAACCAAAGTAGTAACATCAGAATCATAACTCGATTTAAAGAAATAATATTAAATAAAAAAATAAATTAAATCAATATAAATTAATTCATGATATATCATATTAATGTTATATTATATTCACCCTATGAGATAAAAAAGTGGTTTATATTCCATATGCCTCATAAAAACAAATGCGCAGTGAGAAATCATTACCTAAAATTCCGTCTTTCTTCATACCAATCAAAACATCATATTTAGTAAATATTGATTTATGATATATATTTACACCAAATATCTATATAGATAACTTAATATGTATCATTCCTCAATAATTTCTTATTACCCATTCATTATGAATCATCCCTTAAAATGGGCATCGAGGTGAAAACTGATCCCATATGAATGCATGTTTCATTTCAATGGTTCTGATACATGCACCATTATCATGGTTTTATAATATCTGAAAATTTTAAAAGGATAAGTATCATATTTATCCATTATATACATATTTATGAACTATAAATTAATTTGGTGGTGAAAGATATATATCCTCACATCATGGAGATGGTAATCAGAGTGGCGTTATCATTTCACAAAATTTTGGAAGGTAATAGGTTATATAATATATTATAATTCTAGAATAATAATTATGTAATAAATCTAATTTATAAATATCAAATCCATTACAATAAAAAACTATGTTATTTAGATATAAAAAATTTTCTTTACATCTATGTGGATGCGGTGGCCCACATATATGAACGAGCGATGCTTTAACTATCATTTAATAAACCACGGTAAAAAATGGTTAATATATAATCCTAGTAATATTTAAATATTATTTTAATACTCAATTCAATATATTATGATGGATAAAAAATTTATCATGATATGGAAGAGGAAATAAAATTCAATGTACACATTTATTAATTATTCCTCTTCATTGAGAAAACTCACATAGATTAAACATTATTCTTCAATAGGAAGGTATTATTATTAAAAAATGTTCTATATGATATTGGTAGTTATTATAAAAAATATTTTTGGATTGTTTATGCCTATATTAAAAGATAATTATGTTAGGATAAGATTAGAGAGGTTGATTCCTTTTATAGTGAATGAAATAATAAATTTAGAATAACATAAAATATATAGATATAGGAAATTATTTTTTATTTAAATGTGATATAAAATACCAAAAATTATAAGATAATATAAAGAAATTTTGAAATACATTCGAACAGTAAAATTTATATAGGTTTATGTTCCATTCTAAACATAGTCATTTTTATTAACACGTTTTTTTAAAAATTATAATCTTTACTATGGTAAATATTTTTTAATTCTTAACGGGTTAAAAATTTAATTATAAGGTAAAAAATGTGTCCCAAAAGGTCTAGGAATGTAATTTTCAACCATAATGTATCCCTATTGTTCTAGTTTGAAATTTTTTAAAATAATTATATCACATATAATAATTTTACTTCAAATAAAATACCATTTAAATAACTTTAAGAACTATTAACATATTTTTATTTCAATGGTATTTTGAAAATAATGAGTTTTGAGTATAAACACATTATCCATAACTTATGCATTTTTCAAACATAATGTTCTTATAAAATAATAATACATCCACGAAATATTACATGTAATGTATTTAAATAATTTACTTTTATTATTCTATAACATGCACATGTATCGTGTTTGTGTTGAATAAGAATTTCATTAAATTTTAGGATAATAGAAAAATTAAAATAAATCTACAAAATAAAAATATTTATTTTTTAATAAAATAGAAATTGAAAGAAAATTGTGACATTTTGAATTTTTCGTAAACATATAATAATATAAATGTATTTATTAATTAAAAATAGAATTATGATTTAATATTTTAGAATATAGGAATCTAAGGGTACAATTAATCTCATATAAGGAAATATAAAAGAAAATATGGATTTCTTTATAAATATTATTTATTTTTAACCTTGTTTATCATAATTTTCACGTTACCGTTGTGATAAATTTTACTATGATAAATATTTATAATGCTAAAAAACAAAAAAAATAAAAAAGTTACATCATAATTCTTAATATATATTTCATTATATAGGTTAAAATTTATATTAGAGGAGAATATTAAATTTAATAAAATGTGGGTAAATAAAACAAAAATAAAGTTTCAGAAAATTTCATTTTTACATACACAAATGAAATTCTATTAAAATAAAACATAATTTAGATTCAAAAGAAACTATAAATCTTATTATTAAAAAAATGTAGCTTATTTTCATTAAATTCAAATTTATTTCATAATTTAACATTTAAATAAAATTTTAAATGAAAAAATTGATAGATTTCCAAAAATGGGATTTTTACTATTAACATAAAAATTAATAATTTTAAAAAAAATCCAAGAAATTCACCCTTAGATAATATTACCAACAACTTTTTAAAATTTACATTATAATTCCCAATTATATTTTCTAATATTTCTAGAATCTTTTGAAATTGTTTGCCTAATAAAAGTAATAAAAAATAATTTTTATTATTTTTTGATGCATAAAATTTCTTTACTAATAATGGAGTAATTATTTATTTTTTATTAATCAATATATTTTAATTAAGTAATAAAAGTTTATATATATTTAATAATATGGTTAATATAATTCATACTCCTTGACTTAATTTCTAGGTTATATTATGTTTTTGTTTTTTAGGATCAGTGTTGTGCGTCATGGAAATTTTCTAACACATATAATTAATTTAAAGGGAAATAAATATTTTATTAACCAGTTGTTTTATTCTAATGAATTAAATAATTTTCAATATCTAAATTTTAATTATAACATACTAGAAATACTATATAAGAAATTACTATTAAAATCCGATGTAGATTCTATCATCATAACAAATTTCTACGTCATTACTATGAAAGATATTATTTCACAACAACGTATTTCTAAATCCAAGTATGTGTCATTATAAGAGTCATGTGTTTCCAAAAGAAATTCATTAATATATATGTGATTTATTACAAAGAAAACCAAGAATATTTATGTTCCCTATACTTATATTGATGAAATAATTTACCATTGAGGTATAAAATGAGATATAACATACTTACATGATTTATTTCCATGCCATAGGAATAATTTCATCCTTTGATTGTACATCAAGTTTTTTTCTATACATGCTTAATCTTATATTCCATATAATAAAAAACATTATGAATTGATTTCATGCATGAAGCACTAAAAAAACATATAATGTATCATAAGAACCATAATAGAATAATGTATCACTCTAATATTTATTTATTAACGAATAGAAATGGTTAATAGAAGTTTCTCAATATGAATATATATTTATACTAAAATCTCAAAATCTTTATAATAATATCCAATCTTCAACAATATTTAATATTTTTAAATATATTACTAACCAGAATTGAACCCCATATATTATATTGATTTGATCACCGATTACCCATGATAAATAAAAAATAATCTCCAAACAACATGAATTGTTTATAAGGTCATATACAAAAAAGTATATACAATAATCATATACTCACAAAATATTATAATTTCTTCCACAAATATTCTTAATCCCCATAAATACACACTAAAATCAAATATGCTTCCAAATATAACTCTACAAAGAATATCAAATTTATTTTATCATTGTGAATCATCTTATTAATAACTATTAAAACATAAATTCTTAATACCAATAAAGAAACACTTTAATCACTCCACTTCAATGATTAAAATTTTCTATGACTTTATTGGTCTAGGTGTCATACCATAGATTAGATTATTGACAATTATAATTCCCTAGTTCCCCAAAAAAGGCATTTTTCTAAAAATGGATTTGTATGATGCATCTCATTGACCTCAATTTGAATATTCATTTTACCTATCAATTGCATGCTCAACATCATTCTACTACAGAATCAGAATACCATCTCATTCATTTGGGACATATGCTTTGGGGTTTCATCCCACATTCTCAACATATAGGCAGATGAATATTCTTTCCTCGAAGGTCTTCCTAAAAATCCATTTTTATTTATTTTTATCATTAAAAAACTCACCTATGATGATGTTGTTAATAATTTATTGAGATGGATGTATAGGAAAAATAAAGTGTCATTTTCTAAATACCATTTCATTTGGTTTCTCATTAGTAAAATCCATTCTTTTTTCATCACATTCAATATTAACATGAATCATTCAGTTTTTGTATATTTACTAAAACCACAAGGAATTGTGTGACCAATAAAAAATAGTGTTAAATCATATAATCATGAAAAATAATTCATATGGTTTCAAAATCATGAAACCTTTATTTCAATTAGAGAAATCATAGGTTTAATCTTGGCTATAAATGGTAAAAAATTATTCAAATCATCTTTAATATATTTTAAATAATATTAGGATATACCTCAAAATGTTCTCAAATGATTCCACAAATGCGTGAAGTCATAGATGCACTCTTCTTGATCTAGTTGAATTTTACTTAATACAAAATTACCCCATTCAGATATGATTACCCTAGATATATCAATTCCATATCATAATGAAATAGGGGATGTATTTTTTTATTAAAACAAAAATACAATATTTATGATAACCTATTATTTTATCCAAAACATAGTTATATACAAAAGTGCTCTAACTATGTTTTCCACATCATTGTTATTAAAAATAGCTAATCCTAGCTATCATACCAACTAAGGTGACATAAACAATAAATAATAAATCACATAATATTAAATGAATTTTAATAACATTTAATTATGTTCTAGATAAATATATAAAGGATTACTTTCATTAGAAACATGGATCCATAAATTATTTTTACATAAAATATCAACATAATCTTGAACATATCTCTAAAAAGATATCACCCTTATTTGACATAAAATACTTTAAATTAGGAATCATATATTAGGGTGAAAAAATTTAAACACAGTGTGATATTATATTATAAATAAGGGTAAAAATAAGAGATATATTATAAGATAGAATTAAATAATCATAATAGAATGACTAAATAATCATGTGCATGTTCAGAAAAAAAAAACTGATAGCTACAAAATAATAGTTTATAAACTGTAAAATCAAGTCATATCTAGAAACAATATTAATAAATGTGTGAAATTACAGATAATTATTCTAGATTCATATGATAGGAATGTGGCATCATAATCATAAGAAAAAATTCTAGAGAATATATATATTTGTAACCATGTCCACTAATAATAGTTTTGAGAGTAATAAAAAGTTATCATACCATGAAATTGGAATTTGAACATATCGTTTCAAAATCATGTCTCTGAATAATTATACTATAATTGAGAGAATAAATCATACCCAAATATATAATTGTTATCTGATATATTCAATTTATGTAAACAATTACTATCATTATCTCTTAAGATATACATATAAAATTAACCAATTCGTTGCGGGGATATAACAACCCCAACCATAATATCATCACAATGCATTGATTTTTATTCTATAAGGGGATGAAGATATTAATTATTTCATCAAAGATGAAACATGGAACTCCAAAGTTGATTCATCAAGATATCATCATGATAAAAAAATCCATCTAAATAAATGATAATGATACTATCATTGGATCATTTTTCTAGTGAAGCAGAAGTAAAATCATTAGAAGTTTTTTTATGAAAAATATATTTAAAATATATCTGAAACAATTCGTAAAGAATATTCTATATTTATTAATGAATCACATATTTAAAATAAATAATATAACTCTATAATAAATGAAAAAATATTTTCATTGAAAATAATATAGTAAAAAGATTATGTAATATCCAATGAAAATAGTATTCATGGATGTGGGAAAAGGAATTCCTATGGTATATCTTAAAAAATAGAATTTGTGAACATTTTTTTTGTAAAAAATACTTAATTTAAAAAAAATATTGGATGTTTTTTTATTATCCATATTATAGAAAATAATAAATGAATAAAATTTATTTTAATAAATCATTGAATAATAGTTAAAACATTTTAATAATTATCAAAAAATATATGAAAAAGAATCCTGAAAAAAATGAAAAAATGATTATTTATCATAAAAAATATTTTCTCTAGCATTTTGAGTTACCATAATATGAAAATTTTTCTAATAAATGAAATATCAATGAATAAAAAGAATAAAAAAATAAATGGGTTTTATAATATTTTAATCATATAATTTCCCCAAATGAATATTTTTTTATGGAAAATCCAAAATATAATATTGTATCATAAATCCATTTCCAATGTTTTATCATTTTATTGGTAAAAAACATGAATAGAATAAAATTAATTTACTATTGAAATAAAATTAAAATATATATAATAATGATAAATAATTTCAATGGAGAATTATATACACCAAATGAAATAAATTGGTGGTGAATATGGAAAATGTATCACAGAAACAATAGTTTGGTGAGAAACCCTTACATAGTGTATCATATTTCTTCATATAATATTATATTTACTATTTAGTAAATATAGATTTATCATAAATATATTATAGACCTATATATATAAACTATATAAAATTTATTTTTTCTTTTATAATTTCAAATTATACATTTATTAACATTATTCCCAAAAATTGTTTCTCATGTGAAAATAGGTATATTTTACATACTAGTGATGGTTCGATTGTTTGTTTACATATACCAAGGTTTTGGTTTAATAATATATAAAATATTTATAATGGAACAATTTTCCTATTTATTAATTACCATCAAATTTATATCCATTTATATAAATGGTGATCAAAAGTGAATTGCCTCAGCACTTGGACATGGTAATCTATACCATAACATAACTGATGAATCAATTTTTAGATTTACGAAATGAATGAATGAAAAATAAAAAAAACGTTTATAGAAACATAATTACATTATATATCTCATATATATTAAATATATTTTTTATTGTTACAATGAATTCATTGTGGAAATGAAAAATTAATCACATCGCTTCATGGATGTGGTTGTCCACACGTATGCACAATTGACAATATCATTTCACAATGGATGGGAATATAAGAAGTTAGATAATATAATATAATTAAAAATAATAATTAAAAAATATTTATAATATAAAAATAAAATAGCCATCATTAATTCCACCCACGAATGATGTTGATGAATGATTTATCATATAACTGCATGGAAGAGATAATTTATGCGTATGGATATACAATTATTTCTTTTCCCATTTGACAGAAGTGGGGTTCAAAATAGTTTTTCCATAATCATAATAACATATCATTATATTTATGTTATTGGATTCATATTTAAACTATCAACAAAGTTGTTTTATCAATTTTTTAATAATAAATAATAGTGAAAGTATTTGGGTAAGTGTTATACATCTCCATTGAGAAACCTCCTTTAACATATAATTGTAACATTTGATATATGATATTATGATCAATGTTTGTAATATATTTAATGGTGATGGGTGTTTAAAATGAATTTTAGTATGTAATTTCTGAGATATGGAGCTCATTAAATGTGGAAAACATGGGGGATGTTTTGTCCTTTTATAATGATGGGAAGGACAAATTTAGAATTACCTAAAAGATTTAAATTTGTAAAATTGTTTTCTCATATTAATGTTGGAAAAATTTGTAAGAAAATTAAATTACAATATGTATTAATTTTTATATACAAAAAAATTTATGTAATGGTTTACTTATAATTTCAAACTATTTCATTTGTTTCAACCCCCTTTTTGAATACTTTTAATCATAACAGTGGTGGAAATCTGTTAATTATTAATGTGTTATAAATGAACTTCTATGGTAAAATTTATCTAATTAATTATAAAGGGATGATATTTTAAACCATATTCCATCCTTTCTTCTAATTATTAATTTTAATATGTTATATAATTTAAAAACATCAAATTTAATATAAAATATAATTAATTTAATTCTATGAATTGATCTCATATTTTTACTTTAAAGTCATCAAGAATATAATTTAATTATAATATAATGTATATTAAAATAAATTAAAAATAATTGATTACCATAAAATTCGTGTTAAACCATTATCCATCCAAAACTATATTACATTTTATTTTTATGTCATTTAGAAAATATTTTTACTTCTTGTAGAAGATCTATTTCTGTGTTGGGCAATCTTTTTAGTTAATTATACCATTAATAATATTTAATAATAAACTTCCACCATAAAAATTTATTAATTATTTTCAAATTAAGCATTAATATTTATTAATGACATATTCTTCTAACTTTGGGAATATATAATAGAAATTAAAATTAAAAGAGTGACATTTGGAAATTTTCCTTAACATTAAATAATATAAATATATTTATCAGAGAGATATTATAATAAGATTCCATGTTTAGAACATATTAATGGTGTGGTCATATTAATATAAAATTTTTATTTATATTCAAGAGTTTTGATTATTTTAAACCCTTATTCTACAGGTTCTGTCATTTTAATAGTATTATACCCTTTACTGTAGTAATAAATTTTACCATTTTTACTATTGATATCACATAAAAATAAAAAGGACATATTTACAAAATATAAAGTTCAATATTAAAAAATGAAAATATACTTTTCATGGTTTAATTTATATAATTGAAAGAAATAAATTTTAATTTGTATTCATAAAATGTAATGAAAATTTGTTTTTTGAAAATTGTGTTTTTACACAAATATACAAAATCATGCCCAAATCAAATATAATATTGAATGTTATAAAATTTCAAAGATTTTGTTTTATAAAATGAATATTATTATATATTAAAACTAAATAAAAAATATAATTGTACATTTATATTACATTTTTAATGATAATGATGTCAATATTACAAAAATCGGTATTATTCACAATTCAAAAAATAATAATATATTTCAGAAAAATCCGAAAAATCACTCTAAGATAATGTTGAAATGATAAATGTAAACTGATTTTATTTTATAAAATAAAATTTCTAATTTTATTAAATGTATTATAATATACTAAAAAATATAATCAAAAATACTTGTGATGACAATGTAAATTTTTTTCATAAAATGATTTTAAAGGAAAATTGATACAGTATTAATAATAATTAAATAAATTAAAAATATATAAAACATATATATATATATATATAATTCATTATGTGATTAATAATATTCATAAAAACTAATTTAACTTCTTTTTTATACTATATCTGGTTCATTTTTTTAGCCATTGCATGTTAAGAGATCTATCAAACAAATACATTTAATTTAAAGAGAAATAAATTAAAAAATATTTTGGTTTAGTAATGTAGATTCAAAATTCAGGCTGATAATTTTAGAAAGATATTAGAAATTAAAATAGGGGATAATATGTTATTTAATGTATCTCCATGTAAGGTAGTTATATGGTCTTATAAGAAAAGAAATGTTTGTCCATGGTATGTTCAAAATTTCTGTGATTTTTGAAATAATATTATATATATATATCACAATAACTATTAATACAAATATCATTTTTTGACTGAATTTTTTAATTTTTTTCTTCTAAAAACATGAATGATCCAACAAAAATATTCATCACTCGAGAAATAGGGTTATAGGTTGATTTGTCTTAAAATGAGGGGCTTATGAAAATTGATGACACCCAGGAGCTGGTGTTATAGAATATTGGAAATTATATTAGGAATGTACTTTATAAAAATTATGTGTTTTTCTAAGTAATATAGCTGCCTCAAAAAGAAATGATGTCAAATTACCCACATTTATTTTCTAATAGAAATATATAATGTTTCTTAGTATTTGATTATTTATAGGGGATAATATAATATTTAAGACTTGATAATAATAATCATACATATTATTAAAATAAAAAGACCCATGTTTACATTATAGTAGAATAATACATATTAGATTATTTTTAATAATGAACCCACATTGTGATATATAACAAAAAAATTCAGGGATCCACCAAATCTGTGAACACTATAGGATTAGACTATTAAAGGAATGATGAGTATATAAGATAAATTTATACACTTTAAAAAAACATAAGAAATGAAATATAAATTCCATAGGAATTATAGGAAGGATATAAATGATTTTAGATGTTATAATAATGTATATATAATGTGTAATATAACTATTTGAAGGGTACAAAGGCTATAAAATCTCAACATGGGGAATCATAAAATTACAATATTAACTGTTGTCATTTTAATAGTGATAAGGATTTTATGAAAACATTTCTAATAAAAACATTACATCAATATTAAAGATATATAAATATTTTACATTAATTAATTAATAAATATGTAATCATATACATATTTCATAGAATAATAAAAATTTTATATAAAAAGATAGATTAAATATTCAATTACAAACATGTGATTCTAATATAGATGGTTTTTTCTATTTAATATATAAATTTCACATATATAAAAATTATATACATAATAGTTACTTAATATTTAGTATGATTATGTGGAAAATAGTTAATTGTTTGTTCATGAATTATCAGAGAGTCATTTTTTCTAATAGTAAAAAATATATATCTGTTTATGGTAAGAATTATAATTTAGTAACCTTTTATAAATAATTAAATGATCATCATAAATAATTTATCAACTAATGATATGTTTATTAATTACAATATTTTTTTAAAATGAAGAAAAATTAATTTTCCGTCCCTTCAAAAGCTAAAATATATTTTTAGAATTTATAATATTTATTTTCAGCATAAAAATTACTTACTGACAAAATATAATACAATTTATGTAATATTTATTCATAAGTAAGTAAATGTCAAATTAAGGGTTTCAAAATTCAAAAAAAATTCTCTTATAACCTTGTGAATGTCAATGGTTTTCAATTTTTTAACCTCCAAGTTTCCAACTACAATGTTTAGAAAATAATAAAACGTTAATCTTTATTAAGTATATATTGGACCATATTCCCATATCTATAATATTTAAAAACACTGAGAATGTTTTTTCTATTGTTATCCCTTTGAATAATATATTAGATTCTAATGATATTGATAATGATATAAAATATTATCTCTAATATTAATTAGAATGTCACTTATAATAGTTTTCAAGAGATTCAGGAAAGCTATGTTTCCCGAAACCTTATATAAATATAACTATTTATTATTATAGACACATAATGATCTAAATAGTTTATTATCATCATTTTGGAATATTCAGAGAAATATAGGAGTTTCCATATTATTATCTTTATTACTCTTTTGAATGTTATTCTATTTCAATTACATTTACATATATAATGACATGATGTTTAATTGTTCAAATCCAAAACTACATTTTGAACAATACAGTATCATTTCATTGATTACCCTTATAATCCATCCTTTTTCCATTATCAACATTTTTATAAGAGGTGATTTTGAATCATTTTATGGGTCTCTAAACATCACATTCATTGGATGATTTCAATTAATAAATAGACTCAGTGAATGTATATACTATACTATACCAATATCAAGGGTATTTTTCATTGTACTATGAAAATCCTATAAAAAATATCCTTGTGTATACTAACCATGAAATACTTTAAATTAAATTTTATTAGGAATATAGAAGCAATATATATACCCTATTATTCTATATAAATATGTGTCGATAACTAATATATGGAAATTTAAAATATTCCATATGAAACATTTTGAAAATTATTATTATATATGAATTTTATACTATGTACACATTTGAATTATTATATTATAGGAAAGACCGAAAATTATATAAAACCATGAATCATCAATTGGTCTCATGAGGCATACTACATTGGGGTATTTCATGTATGAGTTCCCTATTATATTTTGTTTCATGGAACATTAATTTAAATATACATTTATGATATGTTGTTTGAGGCCTTAATGATATGATTAAAATGTCTGATGTTACGTCTTTTATCTGCATTAGTTTTTTTATTATAAATTTAATTATTTATTCGTTTTATTATAGACTTCATGGATATATTTCTATTACTCATCATTTATCTCATTAGTTATTCAACTTATATTATTTTTACCCTTATTATTCTATATTAGTGTCCATTTTAGGCTCATCTTTACTGTAGATCTATCCTCGACCATTTCTTTTGTTTTTCAATACCCTCAGAGTACTTGAATTTTAATGTGAAAGGTCTAAGGATATTCATTGATATATAATTAAGATTGATTTAAATTTATTTTGTGTTCTATGATTCTTATGGAAATACAGGGATCATGTATTTTTTTAGATTCATAGCTCATCAAAATTTCTAGAACACATATATTGCGATCTATGGTATTTTATACTAATATAATCGAATTTCTAATGAATCTAGTTTATCATTGTCAACTTGTTATAATCGCACCAATAGTCACACTAACCACACATGTTGAAGGGTGTATGATATAAAATGATGATTCAATGATGTTATTGGGTTGTATACTTGTAAAAATGATAATGTTATAGATTATACCTCTAAAAAGGTTATTATACAAGGGAAAAATTACCTCAAACATCATTATAAGTAGGAATAAATTATATTTGCATTGAATATATTGAGGTATTCATTAATTATTTAGAACTATGACATATATACCATTATGTAAATCATAAATAATATATCTATTTATATTTTAATGAAAATTTACCAATTAAGATTGTTTGTATAGATCAATGACTATGATTCCTCAATTGATTTTAATAATAATGTAAAATAAAAAATTCAACTAATATAAATAGATTTCATATCTTTAAATTTTCTAATATTTAGATTCACAGTGTTTATACTATTATGGAAATTAAAATCATGGACACATAAATTGTAATGTAAGAAATAGTACCCCACTTTCACAACTAATTTCTTAAGCATTTATCATTCAAAAAGTTATGTTGAAACACAAGGTATTATATTAGGATAAGAAAAATATTTTAAAAAAAATTTATATTTCAATCTAATAATAATTAAAATAAATACTTTAGACTTGGTTATTTATACTATAAATGAATTATATATTGGAAGACCTCTTATATGATTATCATGTAAAATAATTCTCCATTAAAATAGATTGTTTATATCTGTTTGTTGATCTTTTAGTGAAATGAGGGTAATATATTATGATGATATCGATTGATAAATATAAATAAATGGTATCTGTACTTTATAATGTTAATAAAAATTATAATATTCATTGTGGATGATGAATCCACTACCTATAATTACATTGATATGGGTGAAAATCAACATGGATTCTCCTGTCATTCATCAAACGGAATCTAAAAAAACAACTTCATATGTGTAATGGTGTATCGACTTATAAATATATATTAATTAATAACAAATAAATGTTATATCAAATTGATAAATTTGAAATTATATATAAAAGATAATTTGTTATGATATTTACAAAAAACTACTGGTATTATCTGATCGATATCTAAGGTTCATGTAATTGTTTTGGAGATTCCACTAAAGGGATATAATTTATAAATAATATATTATATCATCCTTAGATATATAGATAATATAAAAGGAGAATTAAATCAATTTATTACCTTCCTAGAGACAACTATATAGGCATCTAAATAAGTTGGGATCAACACATTCCAAAGATCATGTTTTCATGCAATAATATAAATCACTAAAGAGTACTTATAAACCCGTATAGTGATATTTATTAATAGACATAAAAAACCATGATGTGATGGGGTGATTTATGTATTTGAAGCATATTAGTAATATAACTAGTGGATGGAATTTAAAAAAATACTCACGTCCCATAAAAACAACTTAGATACTCATAATGATAATAAACATGTTATTTTGAGATTATTAGATGAGGCCTATATTTTGATATTGGCGAACTGTTTTTCCCAAAAATATCACTAAGTAAGAGTGTAATAAGGTATTAGTATACCATAAATCTATTAAATTATTATATTTGAATCATATGGTTTCTTAATTATTTTATTATTATGTCTAGTTGAGTTGAATGTCTACTAACATTATCTGATATTTATAATGACTTTTGTTTATATATCTTGAGAAAGTGTATACTAAAACTCAATCTTACATAGAATCATTAGGCCGTATTGTTAGAGCATTGTCAATCATATAAGGATTAGATGATAATTACCTTCTATAATCCAGATAAATAGGTATGAAATAATATGTCTCACCCTATTACTGCACTATAAAAAAACTTTACGCATCAATAATCTACATGGAATATGTGGATATAATAAAATAAAATTAGCCACATATATTTATTTTTCATAGAGTTTTTATTAAAATTTAAACAAGTAAATTATTTGGGAGATAATATATCATACATGGTTCATATATTAAAATTTTTTATAAAAAATATCTATTTATTAATTTTAATGTATTCTCAAAAAACATTAGTGTAAGAAGATGTTATAAATAAATTTTATGTTTTATGTAATAAAATACAATATTTTATTCAACAACATTAATTTTCAAAAATATGAAGATTATATTTCATTAGATTTATACATGTATTGTGGGAAAATAAACATGATAAAATAACTATATGATAAGATCCAAATATATTGGATTATAGACTTATTAAAATAATTTGTCTTTGGAACACAATACAATGTATAAAACAACAATAATAAGAAATATTTTTTATAAATATTTATAAAATTATGCCTGGAAAGTATATTTGTTAATAAATAGTGAAGTGATATTTTCAGTTAAAAAAAATTATTAGGCATATTAGAGAATTGAAAATCTGGAATGTATATAATAAAAATATGTCTATTAGAATATTAACCAAGACATTGAAATAGAAACATGGTCATTAATATATTAGAATAAATTTTATGGTAACTGATAATGTATCATTCTAAATATTTCTTCTCGTAAACAAACCAAGTAAATATAATGAATAAAATACTATAATATAATGATTAAATTCATTTAACACAATGTTTGTAAATTAATAGAATATTAATAATACACAATTTATATTACATAATAATACATAATGGTTAATCGTAAAATTTATTTTTTTGATTAATTCAATTAGAAATGTATTTTGACTAAATGTATTTAATGTTTACAATTACCATTTTGTGATTATTTGGGGTTTATTTTTTTAGATTTTATAAACTGTAATATATATTGCTGATTTTTGAAATATGGTAAAATACAATGTTTTATTGTAGTGTATATAAATATGAAAGAACATAAAGCATGATTAATGTAAGAGGAATGATGTTATTGGGTTATTATCACATGGATAATTTAATTCAATTAGTCAAAATTATTGTCATGACTCATCCCGCGGGGCCCGGATGTGACTACCCCAAGCTTGCCTTCTATAGTCTAGGGGTTCATGACTAGCACCTCAAGGATTGATTCCAAATAGGGAAGGAATTTCTTTAGAGATCTGTATACACTCAAAAAGGCCATGTGATGTAAACAACCAACAAAAAGTAAGGAATAACAATGAAAGTGAAGTACAACCACAAGTAAAATGGTAAAGAGAAAAAAGTTGGCCGGAATACAATCCCTAAAAACTAAAAAGAATGTAAACAGCTGTCACATCTTCCCTGGAGATATACCTGGAGGGATGTAGCTATAATTCTGGTGTCAAAGAAGTGGATCTCAAATTCTCTCGTCGCACCAAGATACACCAAGTCCCAAGCCTCCAAAGTTTATCTTAAAGTGTCAATAGTTTGCAACATACACACACGTGTAGGCAGAGCCCATTCAGTGGTGAGTATAACAACTTAATATGGGTCCCCAAGACACCCGAAGGTCTCTCAGTAATCCAGAAATGAAAACATGACAAAAATACCATAGTGTTAAAATCAGAAGCATGATCTAAATCATGAAGCATAGATCAAAATAGACAGATCACTCTAATTGTGTAACCTAGAGTTTACTTGGAAAGGGACGAATAGTCATAGTGCCAGATCATCATATCTGTAGTAACTCAACTACTGACCCATATGGTCACTATATGCTGACCCGTATTGGTCACTAGATGCTGATCCATATTGGTCACTAGATGGTAACCCGTATTGGTCACTAGATGCATACCAGTATTGGTTGATGGTGGAAATAATTATTGTTTTCTGGTTCTGAACTTCCTTGGTAGATAATACAGAGGTAGGGTTGGTTAGTTGAAAAACTAGATCATCCCAGTCTGTAGTTTCTAATGTTGACCTGTATTGGTCGCTCTTCTTCTTCTTCATGTCACAGACAGCCACTAGATCACCACATAGAGAAAACCTGATATCCATAATACTCTTCTATTAATTCCCTCAGTCCATTTTCAACCAGTATGAATGCCTAAAATAGTCTTATCCAAGGGACCGCCCCGTCATTAGTGTCCCAATGTGACAGACGGGGCGTCGATCAGACGCCCGGTTTGTGAGATATGGGAAATTTTGTAAAACTGGACCAGTTAGATTCAAGTCTGATCCAACCCAGGTCAGATGTCAAACTCACTTAATGTAAATCCAAAGTACCACCTTGTCACAAGGGTCCTTATTCCCCAGACAGGTGTAGATCCGACGACGTTTGTTTGTTATCGGAATTTTAGTGCTGAAGACCTAGTTGGATTCAGAGTCGATCTTACCCCACTGTACTCCAACATTATCCACAAATCTCATGGAGTATCAAACTTTTCCGAATGAAGTGGAAGGCGGCGCACCATCACCCAACATTGTGGCCAGAGGTGTCCTGCCAGAGCCGGCCATTTGAGAGAAGGGCGGCTCCCACAGGCGCCGCCGGTGGTCGCTGTAGCGACTAGCGTGCCATGACAGGAGGGGTGGTGGGGACCCTACGCTGCATCACGACATTCCGTACAAAATGGAAAAACATCTTTGAGGATATCTAGACTGAGTTGTGATCACCCCCATATCATATAATGGGAAGAAGTAACATAGAGTATCTCCAGGCCAGACTGAGGTGTGATCACTCTGTTTCCCGAAAAGTGGTGTAACTAACAGACTGGGCATCCAATCGACATGCCGTCTTTGGAATAAGGACCCTTTTGACAAGATTATCCATTGAAGATACAATAATTGTGTTTTTATGGAGTTTTAAATGTGACATGGGTTAGATCAAACTTGAAACCAACTGATCCCTTTTTACAAAAGGGCCCATATATTATAGACCGGACATCCGATCGCCGCACTGTCTATCTTGCTGGGACCTCTATGATGGTGTGGTACATTGGGTATGATTTTTTCGAGACATATTATTAGTTGTAAAGAGGCATGTTTTTTGAGGAGTAGAGTCATCTGGAGATTAGTTGTGCACCAGCCAAGAATATAGTGGCTGGATGTGACAACAAGAAGAAGAGCGACTATTACAGGTCAACATCAGAAACTCCACAGTGGGACGATCTAGATTTACAACTAATCATCATTACCTCTATCTCAGCGACCAAGGCATGTCATAACCAATGACTAATATGGGTCAAAACCTATGACCAATACGGGTCAACAACAACGATCAATATGGGTCACCATCTAATGACCAATACTGGTCAGCATACAGTGACCTATATAGGTCATTATTAGAGTTACTATGGAAAGGATGATCTGGCTATACGACTAGTCATCCATATCCCAGTAACCATGAAGTTATTAAATTATAGTGATCTATCTCTTCTACTTTTTGATTCATGATTTAGATCATGCTTTTGAAATTACCATTCTGATATTTCATGGTATTTTTTCATTTGTGGATTACTAGGAGCCCGTGACGGGTGCTGGGGTCCCATACGTAGTTATTATACTCACCCCCTGCATGGGATCCACCTGCACGTTTGTGTCTAGTGTAGACTACTAAAGATCCGAGTAAGAATTTGGAGGTTCAGAACATGGTGGATCTTGGTGTGATGGGAGAAGTTGGTATCCTCTTCATAGACTTCATACATTAAACTACCACTCTCCTGGTAGAGCTCCAGGGAAGATGTGATAGCTGTTTTCATTCCTTTAGTTTCTAGGGAATGTATTATGGCCCACATATTTCATTTTATAGTTGAACATGTGGTTGTACATTACTCATGTGGTTCTACATTACTTAGGTGGTTGTACCTTATTTGTTTTGGGTTGTAAACTTTTGTTTCCATTTTTGAGTGCGTACAGATCTCTAAGGAAATGCCTTCTCTATACAAAAAAAATCATCATGCTCTAGTCACCAACCCAAGGCCTATGGAATGCGGGCTTGGGGTAGTCAGGTTTGGGCCCTGTGGGATGGGTTGTGACAAAGTCATCTGAGCACTTGTAGTCACACAACTATTGTCTACGAGTAACGCCTCCGTGACATGTTGATGGAGTGGAGGGAAAACTACATTAGAATGAGGGTAGAATATCTCATATCTATCCATGTAGCATATATGAAGTGATTATAACTTCTATTAAGCCTCCTTAAATATATGCAAACTAGATCTATGGCTAAATGCATTGGCCACTATCTTCCCCTTCTTAGGAGTATAGGCTATCTCAATGCCATAGACCCGGAGTAAATGTAGCCAACGTCACTATCTCATATTCTATTCTTTATGTTTGAAGCAATATATGAGAGTCTTGTAGTTTGAGTAAACAATTAACTGCTCTCCCATATAGTAGTTTCACCACGTCTTCAATGCAAAAACTAATGCTACCAACTCCATGTCATGAGTTGAATAATTCTACTCATGAGCCCTCAACTTTCATGATCCATAAGAAATCACTGCATAATTTTTTATCATTTCACAACCAAGCCTGGTTCATGATGCATCCTTGTAAACCACGTAGTCAGTCCCCTCCTCCAACTACCATGGGATGTGAGCACTGGTCATGCTCTGTGTCAGTTGTTGAAAGCTCAACCAGCATGAATCTGACCACAGGAAGGGATTACCCATCTATGTCAAGGAACTCATCGGTCCTGCTACTCTATAGAAATAAGGTACGAGCCTCTAATAGCAGCCTTCTAATCCAATGAATCTCCACACCTCAGTAATACTCCTGGGTGGCTCCAAAGAAAGTAATACCTTGATTTTCTCTGGATACACTTCAATTCCATCCTCTAAGAAGACGTGTCCCAATAATTATGCCTTTTATATCTTGAACACACACTTTGAGAGCTTACCATATCAGTTGTGCTCAAGGAGTGTGTCCAGAACTATCCTCATGTGTAGAACATGTTCTTTCTCAGACGCTGAGTACACCAAGATTTCATCAATGAGGACCACCACGAAGTGATAGAGGTATGGTTGAAAGATCTTGTTCATGTTCCCCATGAACAATTCTGGAGCACTTATCACACCGAAAAGAGTCACCATGAACTCTTAATGGCCATACCTACATCTAATGGCTATCTTCAGTACGTCCTCATCTCGTACACTTAGTAAGTGATATCCTAAAGTGAGGTATATCTTCAAGAACCACTTCCCTCCATTCAAATAATCAAATAGATCATCAATCCTCGACTGAGGATACTTTTTCTTCATAGTCACCTGGTTTAGGTGTCAGACATCCACGCATAGCCTCAAACTTTTATTTTCCTTCAAGGAAAAAAACACTGGGGATGCCCATATAGATACACTGGGTCTTACGAATCTCTTCCTCTGTAAGTACTCCAACTGTACCCTCTTCTCCTGGTGCTCAACAGGGTCCATCTAATATTCTTGTGGAGATACCAGTGTTGTTCATGGGAAGAAGTCAATGAGGAAGTCTACCTATCTAAGAGGAGGTAGTCTTAGGACATCATCTATAAAGATGTCCTCATACTCGTCCACCAACACAGGGAACTGTGGACTCTCCTCAAACAACTTTTTGAAGGACATGAAAGTCAGCTGATATGTAATCGGTTTCACCCTCCTAAAAGCATGTCCATATTATGCTACTATATTTTCCTTCTCCCCAATAATGAAAAATTGGCTTCCATATCTACACATGCATCGCACTGTATGTCTAATGAAGTCAATTTTTGGGTGAACTTCTAATATCCATTCCCTACCATGAATGATGTCTTAGGGTTTCAAATCCACTACTAGAATATCACATCTGATACTCTCTCCTTTGAGTGTAATATCACACTGTCGGACCTAGATTTTGACCGCTGAATCTCCTCCCGTAAGAGTATCTGAACCCACAGGTTCAGCTAAAAGATCTGACAGAATCTAAAAGTCTTGAACTAAGACCACAATAAGGGTAGAATTTCTAGCTCTTGTGTCAATAATAACTACTTCTAAAGTAGAAAAGATACATATCTTACCTTGTATCATCTCAGGGATTTCATGATCATGAGCCTCAACTACCTATTATTGGGCCTATCCCACTAAACATACTCCATGAACTCATGGTAGACCGCTTGGGGGTGGTGGTGGTAGTGGTTGGTGACCCCTACCTCCTCCCGTTATACATATTTCTCCCCTGCCTAGTCAGCCGCTTGGCTGATGCTCATGCTCCTACACCTACCGCTACCTTGGTGGCCCCTACACCATCTGTCAATCATCTTCGTGTTGAGTCAGACTATCACGAGAATGGTGACCGTTTCCTCCACATGAAAAAATAGATAATGCCTCTCATGTGGCTCCCCATCCCCCTGGAGCCTCACACCTATGACCCTATGTCCTAGGAAAGCCCTCTGGAAGGTCTATCCCTTTTTGACTTTGGTGTCATTTGTCTACTACCAGCTAAAGACGACTCTTCTACCTATCATCTAGTAGGGTACTTCACTGTCGGTTCCTACTTAGAAAATAATATCAGCATTAGAAACACTCGCTATAGAATTCCACACTATGTAGGGATGCTGAGAGAAACTACTATAGCTGTGATCTCTCATTGGAGTCCCTTATCAATGGTATGGGCCTATAAGTAAGGGTCTCGTACCATGTCGATGGAGTATCAAGAGAAGTCAGTAAATATCGCTTAGTACTGAGCCACAGTCTGGATGAACTACTATTGATACGACATCACCACAATTAGCAGAGAGCATAATGCAGCTGACACAATATATTCCCTAAAAAGGATCTCAATGTACAACCATGTGAGGTTCGTCTCCTCATGCATTTGGAGCGTCAAGCTCCACCAGCATCCTTCAGAACACTGAAATAGTATAGTGGCCAAGATCTCAATCTGTTCAGCTAATGTCTCTACTAAGAAAATGACACATAAAACCACCTCATGATCATCTTCTTCTTCTTGGGGATCCATCTCTCCTTGAAACCTCAGAGTCCTCTACCTCAAAAACTCATGCAACATGATCAGCCGGCGTGCATCATCTACTACTTGTATCTACCGCCCAATGGGTGGTGCTGCTACTGGTACACCTCTTGATGGTGACATCACTGTGAGTGGTTCCTATACCGACCCCACATCGCTCGGTGGGCCACGGTCACAATCACTAATTAGAATCTTGGCTAACATTCTTTGTGGTGGAATCCTATATGAAACAGATGTTCCATGTTCAAGATGTTAAACCTAGTGAGATGACCCATGAAATATTAAGAAAAAATTTCAAAACACTAGAAACCATTGTTTTCATGTACCGAGTAGGAAAAAAGAATTCTGGGTCCTGGTGTATGGATACGTCGGCCGCTGCACTAACACTAGAATACCTATACTGAAAACCAAACTAATGACACTTTAAACCATTGCGTCAGTAAATGTAGACTCTATCTTATTCTCGTATAATTTTTTACCCTCTGATGCCACTTTTTCAAGACATGTCACAAGGTCCCCGGGTGTGACAACCCCATTCTTGTCATCAATAGGCTAGGGTTTGGTGACTATCACATGAAGAATTTTTCCCCATATAGTTAAAACCTTGCCTTAGATATCTGTGCACACTCAAAAAGGACTAATGTTGTAAAAAAACCAAATACAAATTAAGTATAACCATAATAGTAAAGTATAACCACAAGTAAAATTGTAAAATAAAAAAAGTTGGCTGAAATACAAGCCCTAGAAACTGAATAGAAAATAAATAGTTGTTGCGTCTGCCCTGGAGCTATACCTAGAGGTAGTTGTTGTAAGTCTGAAGTCAAATAATAGGATCTTAACTACTCTCATCACACCATGCTCCACCAAAAACAAAACCTCCAATATCTACCTCAGAGTGTTAGTGGTCTACACCAAACAGACACATGCAGGCAGAGCCCGTGCAAGGTTGAGAATAACAACTAAGTAGGGGACCCTGATACCCCAGAAGGTCTCTTATTAATCCATAAATAAAAATGTCATAAGAAATACCAAAAAGTTAATATCACAATAATGATCTAAATCATGAAGCACCAAGAATAAGACACAGATCACATTAATAGTATAACTTCAGGGTTACTGGGATAGGGATGACTTGTCATAAATCTAAATTATCCTATCTGTATTAACACTAATACTAACCTTTACTAGTCACAGGTGATGACCCATAATGGTCAATAAATGCTAACCCATATTGGTACCTAGATTCTAACCTGCATTGGTCACAGGTGATGACCCATATTGGTCGCTGGTGTTGACCTGTATTGGCCACTGGTGATGACCCATATTGGTTTATGGTACAGAGTTCGGGAGGTTTAGTCATATAGATATATCATCCCACTATGGAGTTTTTTATGCTGACCCATATTGGTTGCCCTTTTTCTTTATGTCACAGGTAGCCACTAGATTCCCATACGAAGGACACCCAATCTCTTAAAGACATTATTCCTCAATCCATCATTCATATTTGAACCAGTATTAAGGCTAGAAAAAAACATACACAAGGTACTGCCCGTCATAGGGGTTCCAACGTTACAGACGGTGCTTCGATCAGACACCCGATGTGTGAGATATGGACACTTTTGTAAAAAGGGACCAGTTTGATTCAAGTCTGTTCCACCCTAGGTCACACTTCAAACTCCATCAATACTCACTTTGAGTATCTCCAGTGGAACGCCTTGCCAAAAGTGTCCTTATGCCATAGATGGTGCTTCGATCGGTTTCCCGGTCTGTTAGTCATTGGAATTTTAGTGCTGAGGGCCCGGTTGGATTCAGAGTAAATCTAACCCGGCCGTACACCAATATTCTCCAAAACTCTCATGGCATATCTCAAAAGGACCATCTCGATCCACGAATCACAATGATGCAGAAGGTTTTTCAAACAGTCTATAGATTAGAATGTTATGACCTTTTATGTGTTTATGGTCCCGAGAGGGGTCCGGATCTAGTCCGACCTGGTCTGGGCTGACCCGATTCAGTTCAGGTCGACCCGACTCGATCTAGGTCTGACCCAGCCTAGCCTTAACTAGCCTCAGCTGTGGAGAGCTCATCCTGTTGGTCCATGGACCGACACAGTATGATGGGTGTTTAGGCCCGCTAGCCAGTGGGACTGGCACTGGTGTCACGCGGTCGCCGACTTTTGAACGACTCATAGGAGCAATTCAGATTAATTACGAGAGGCAGCAGGTGGCGCCTCCATGTCACCCACGAACCTGCAAGAGGCGGGTCCTCAGCAGCTCACCACTGTCACGACTCTTCAACGCGGCCTGTGACATCGTGTTGCCTCTACCTCCACAGTCTGCTGCTGCTGGCCACTCGTCTGACCATCATGGCGCCGAGCGGCACTGCTCTTTCACCGTTGTTGGTGATTTCCTCCCTTCACTCTCGTCAGCCTGTGCCGGTCGCTAGCTCCGCTGCTCCGGTGCCGCACTGGAGTTTCTTCCACGGGGCACTAGATGAGCTTTGTTGGTCTGTTATTCTTTCCGGATGCACTTACAGTCCTCTTGGGAAGCCGCTATCATTTCACACCCCTCAAATACGCCTTTCCACAGTGTTTGTTGTTCCACTATGAAGAACGCACCATGTACAAGTTTAATGAAGGGTCCCGGCCTTGTTGGTTTTTGTCCGAACTGTCCGCATTAGCGTCTGAAACATGAGGTAAATTAATAATAATAAAAAAGAGTAATCCCTGAACATAGGACCCTGCAACAACCACCCACATGTTTAGATGACATATGGATGAACCCATTAGTTTTTTGATCAACATTCGTTATATTATTAATAAACAAGTAGAGAGGGACCATTTAAGTGTGTAAACCTCATACCCAGTGATTCACAGGGGTCATCATGGATGGTTTTAATTCCACATTTGAGGGTATTTCAAATTGTGGAGACGGTTCGTGTACATTGGTGTTCATTATTTGTCCAACTTCGGATCAGTCCTACAATGGGTGTCATCAATCTTCAATTATAGTTAGGTGGATTTCATGACATCTCTTCATCAGGGGTTCATCTCTTGATGATGTTGTGCCAAAATGCCGCCCTGAGCTCATTTTAAATTGGACGGGGTAAGGTGAGCAACACCTTGAGTAATTAATGGGGTTCAATAATTTTTGTAGTTAATGTGCCTCATTAATTGACGTAATTAATGTGATTTTATGAATTTATGTAATGAAAGTGTCTCATTAATTACAGGAGGGGTGGTTACACAACCAATGTGTAACTTTTAAATTACCACAGCATATTTAAAGGCCTAACCACCTTCATGGTCCCCAAATCTACTACTCAACAGGTGGCAGGAAAAAAATAAAAATAATATAAAAATTTAAGTTACATTATTATTTCTTTAAAAGTCAAAACCCGATCCTTTTCACCCAACCAACTGTGGTCAAAGTGAAGCTTCCCTTATGTGAATCCCAGTACTGCAGATTCATCAGTGCGCTCAGATTATTAATCTGATCACTGGTTCAAAAGACAGAAAATGCATGTCGCGGTTTTACTAAATGTACCTCAATGAAGTTCAGAAATTAATTCTGGGTGCACTGGGATTTAGAATCACATGTCGTCATGTTTCGCAGTCTCATAAAAATCTCAATTAATTTTTAAAAAAATTACATGGAATTTTATGGTCATTACAATTATTAATAAATTTCATAGTATTCAGTAGAACTAATTAATTTTTCAATATTTTATTCAAAACCTCATTATCCCCCTCACAAGTAAATAAAAACCTCCACAACTAATTTATCATCACTTATTAAAAACTGTTGTTTTTGAAATTATTAAAAAAATTATTCAATAAATATTTATATATACTATGGTGAATCCCTATTTGATCTTATAGACCATTACATAAAGCCCTAAGGATTATACAAAAGGTGGCATAAAGAGAAGGTAACAAATCCTTATCCAGAATATATGATTTTCCATCTCTTCTAACAGGTTATAAAACTATGTTTTCCTTATTATAACATGAAATAAATATAATAATACTGGAATTATTTCATTTGAAAAATTAAATATAGATATTTTCCAAACATTTAATCTTTTAAAAAATTTCATACACACCATGTTAGGATTGTACAACCTATATAGATACTCATAATTCATATTCATTTCTATAATAGATGGATAGTGTTATAAAATTAATTCATATAATTATTACATTTTTAATCAATTATACTCATATCAAAGATTCTATAATTATAAAATAAGAATGATATTAAAAATATACCAAATAAAACATAATTACTAGTTTAGCAAACATAAATGATCTTACACACATAGTTTTAATGATACTTATCTATTTTGATTCATGATATAAAATGTGGATTTTTTTACATTTTTAATAAAAAAAAGTCTTGTTGAAAATACCCATTTATCTTATTGTCTCATCATAATCTTACTGAGATCAGAACTCTTTCTTAGTGTAGTTTCACACATTAAAATATTTTTAATATATAATAACATTCCTATTTATTTTAGATAAACTAATTTTCTATTAAGTATATCACTATTATAAAAGAAGATTATTTAATTGTTCATTCATTCATTGGTGATATATATATTCTTATACTTCCCTTTGAATAATTTTGTTTAGGTCAAACCATATAATGTATAAAATTGAAATTCTCTATCAGTTTTTAATTATTCTAATGTACATTTTATTTCATGTATATTTTATAACATTATTTATATTACATAAAAAATTAGGTTCTTTCATATATACATTGAGGTTTTTTTTATTTCAGATATCAGAGAATTATTTTCTATCGACCCATTTAATTTTTTGATAAATCAATATATAAAAAATCATATTATTTATTTTCACAAATATTATTTCTATAATTTTGATCCCTATATTAATGAATTATTATTCTTTATTTTTTTAAAAACATTCAACATGATTGAATATCTTCCCCACTCGGAAATGTATGTGATTCTTAAAATAGATTATTGGTTTTTACACTATTATACATCTAGTTTTCATTCTAATTGGGTTTTCATGTTAATAATTAATGGAGGATTTTCCTTCCAACTATAACACATATATCTATATTATGATGTGATTTGAATGACCAATGTTAAATTCCCCAATATATACTATGTAATGATTATATATCATGAGATACTATGTCTAGTTCAATAGTTGATATCCTATATAAATATTTTATGATGTCATCACATTGAGCCTTGACTTATGAATTCTGATAACATATTTTTTTACACACTCTAATGATTCTCATAATTATATAGTAACCCTGTTGATTTTATTCTTTTTATAGTTTTCTATTAATCTCCAATAGCATTATTCCTTTTAATGATAAATTTTTCATATGATATCTTACCATTATTATGTCATCTTTGTTTATTTCAACTACGAAATTACTTTTATTTTTTCTCACTTTCTTTATTATGTATGTCATTAGGGATTTAGATAAAGAGATATGATTAATATAGTATCTTGGATTTTATATTGATGGGGAAAATGATTTGGTAGTATTTTTTTAATTATGTTTTATTATATAGATATTCCAGAAATGATATTAATCATTTATAGTTTGGGTGACTAAAGTTATATTATAATCATGAAATAAATGTTTTAAGAATATTTTTTATAAGTTAACAATCATTATAATTATATTAGTGGATTTGAATATATTTCTTTTTTAAAAAGTATTCACATGATTATTTATGGATTAACAGGAATGATGTATGTCCATCTATAAGTTGTATATCTATAGGTTGTGAGAAAAATATTTCTGAATTACTCTAAAAAAGATCTAAATTATCTCACTCACATAAACATACTCTATTTTTATTTCTGAAATGTCGTGATTTAAATCTCATATAGATAGAAATCTATAGAGACCCAAAGCTTGACATACATAGACAATACAATACTTTTGTGGAATAATTAATACATAAAAAAACCAAAACTCAAGGACCATAATACTTTAGTGTCTTTGGAAACTCGGAACACAATCTACTAATCATTGTGAAAGATCTTCAACATCTCCCATAAAGATATACCACTTTTTTTTCTTTCCTAAAACATTTCATTATTTCCTGGGGAAAAGAAAACATATAAAGGGTGAGATCAAATGCTCAGTAAGGGTAAGCATGGAGAAAATAAAAGAAACCATATACATTTGAACTTCAAAACATGAACATAAAGTTTACACATCAAAATATTGAGTTGTGAAATAAATCATGGAAATACATAAGGCATAGGTCATAAAGGAACATTAATCATGATCAAATAGCATGGGAATAAAACATTTAATTGTGTAAAATCATTAAGCACTTTATATGATTTCCATAGTAGCCAAGGAATTGTTGCCAAGACTATCTTAGTGGACAAAGTCCCTTTCTGAATCGAGTTCACTCCTCGTTTCAGTCCTGTAACACTAAACCAGATTAACTTACCATTCCTGCGATGTCTATATCATGAGATATAAATCATCAACCAATTTATTGGCGGTAGATGTAGGTCACATACATCTCATAATGAAATCATTCTTACTTTTCCCACAACATAAACATAAATCATTCATTATAACTCAAAGAATAAAAATTGGTTTCATAAACATCATCCCATCATAAAATAATCCCTATAAAACAAATGGATATCATTTCATCATAATAAAAGTGAAACCATGTAAATCATATATACATTATACTTGAAACATACACATATGAAATAATTCCAACTTAGATGGAAAATGGTTTCGATAAAACACTTGAAATGAATTCTTGAGGAAAATATCCCTTTTCATCAAATTAATTTTCTTTTCACAAAATTCCATGAAATTATAAAATAAAAGGATTTTTTTGAAAATATTTATGAAATATTGTATAGTATTCTTCCTGAAAATAAGTCATTATAAAACCATAAAAATATGTTCATGTCGTATAAGATAAAATAACATTGTCCTCGTTCTTTTGTCCGTTGTATGGTAAATAAAAGAAATATTCCTTCCATAACATGTGGTAAAAGTAAAAAAACTGGGTAAAAAAACATTAAACATACATGAATCCATTTTTAGAAAACAGGGTCATGAATGATAAATATAACCCCATTAAATAATTACGAATAAACAATCTCGGATAAAAACGAGATTGGAAAAGTTATCCCTTACCATAGGTCTGATATGCTTCCTACGTATCCGAACCTACAATATAATTATTTAAATAATATCATTGACTTATGATAGAATCATATTTATTGTTGTGATATCATATATGGTTCACTTATGACTTTATATTACTCGTTCTTTTGTAAGTTCCATTTTAAAGCAGTGTTTTGGGTAAAATTGTTTTATTTATCGTATGTGTTTGGACTTGTTGTTCTTGATATTATTATTAAAAATATATTGATTTACTTACTTCCAGAATTTAAAGCATTATTTATATATCATATATATATTCAGTATATATATATAATAGATATATAAATGAATTGAAATACACCGTTCATGGAGAGGGTAGGCCGTACGTACACATGAACACTGTTTTCCTTTCCTTGTCGACTTGAATGGAAGTAAGTAGATGACATATATATATACAAAAATCCAGTAGCTTTATCATGTCATATATTTCATTAATATTCATTATATATACTTTATAATCATTCTTTAATGGTTAACATGGAGAATGAATCCCATCGCGTTGTGGAGACGGTAATCCGTACATAAGCACGAGCTATGATATCGTTCCCATAATTATTGAATTGAATTGGAGTGGATGATATAATATCATAGAATTAGTATTATGTTATAATAACTTTATATTGTTATTCTTTACACCATTATAAACATCCATGTAAGGTGGTGGTGGAAAAACAGATTACACCACGGTATGGAGATGGTATTCCGTACGTACGCACGCGCATTGATTTCATTTTCGGTAGGATGGATAGAAATTGAAATGGGGTTATTTAATATTTATAATAACATATAAATATATTAGTGATACTGATGTTACAACTTTATAATTAAAAAACTAAAGATGAAGAAGTTTAAGAAGATAGAAAACTTGAAAGACTCGGTAGAAGAGATTACCTCTTCTTCGATGCACCTCTTTTAAGATTACTCTTAAGGCACTAGAGTTGGTCTTTTGAGAAGACCAGAACCACTTTGATATAACTATAGAGGTTGAGAAGAGTAATTTTCAGGGGTTGGTCGAGCTTCAAGTCTCAAAAGGGTGTGAAGAGAAGAGGGAAGGGGTGCCCTTTTTATAAGGGAGGAGAGGGGCACCTTAGAAAAAATCACAAAATATTATTTTATAATAAAGTCATATTCGGTTTTTAATAGGTCAAATTCGATTCATTTTGAATCTAATGTTTGTATGGGTCTAAATACTCTCAAACAATAGGTTTTATACAAGTTTCGGTTACTATTTTAACTTTATCATTTAGATTTAACTCTAAGCTAAATAATTTAACTTTTACCTTGTGTTTTTGTTTTCTTACACTATATGGTTAATAAACATACTATAAAAAGACAAACGAACCCCAAGTGGTTCATTATTAATATATATAACCGTATTTCTAAGTCATTTGGAAGAAACATAGATTTTTAGGAATATAATAACAGTTAATAATATAATATTTGTTTTAAAAACTATTTTATGTCAATTTTGACACTATTTGGTAATTGATTTTTGTGAAACACATAACAACATTATTAGTTCTAAAAAGTTAATTAAATAAAAAATAACATGTCATGTTAACCTATGAAATTACTTTATTTCCTAAAAAGTCTCAAATTACATTAGTTGGTTATTTATAATATCAATTATGTTAATTTTTCATTAATAAGGTAATTATTGAATCATCTATGTTTCATATATAAGTTAACTTATTTAATGCCTAAAAATTATAAATAAAATACAATTATGTAGGAAATATTTTAAGCTTTATAATGAATATTTATAGTCTAATTTATCTTATTTATATCCATATATTAAAAATGTTTTTCTTATTAAACATTTTTTTAACTATTTTAACTATTTTTTAAATAAAATAATAATAAATGTCCTAATCGAATCCATGTGGATCTAAATGGTCATATTTTATTCATAAGGTTTCTTTTGGTCGAATTAAACTTATCCAATAGAATTAGGACATGTGTTAGGGTAATAATAATATCATTTTTACCCTTCATTACCCTATTTACTTTTAACCGTGGTAAATAAAAGTAAAAAGTTACTATTCACCAGAAATTATTTTCATCTTATTGAACCACATTTTACAACTTGATATTAACCGAGTCTCGTTTATTTTCGAAATTCCAGTCATAGATGTGATAAAATTATGTTTTATGTAAATTTTTAAATTCTCCTAGGATGTGGGTAAAAGAGGGTGAAAAGTACAATAATTTTTTATATATATATACAATTATTATAAAATGACTTCAATGAATTAAATTGAACTTATATAGGTATTATATATCATTTTTGACATAAAATAATTTTAAATAAATCAAATATTTATTTAAATAAAAATTTGTTTTTTAAATAGTAACCCAGTGTTTTAACTATTCATCAATAATTGAATGTTTTCATAAAAATACCCAAAATTCACCCTAGGAAAATTTCAATAATCTGAATACAAAAATGAAGTCCATTTTGAAAGATAAAATTTATAAAATTTCAAAAGGTGGGTATTTCTATTCATAATGTCTATTTCATAATAATATGATAATAATATCTCGTTTAATGAAACTCGGTATTGCGTAATACACACACTATAGAGGAAGTTCTTGATTGCATGTAATGCAAGCCAAGTCAAGGATGCGTCTAGTGAAAGATCTGTTTTCTGTTGTGTATAGTACAATCTAATCTTAGTGTAGTGTATAATAGAAGTAATCAATGAAATTAAAAATAATATATCTCATAAAATATCGGGGTGTTACATTCTACCCCACTTAAAATGAATTTTTCCCTCAAAATTCGTCGGGTTATAAATGGTTTACTACTTTAAAGTTTCTTTAATATAATCCCACATCGTAAATAAGACTACAAATACATAAATTTGAAAAATAAATTATGAAACATAATGGTTACCCAAATTAACTCATCCCTAGGTTTCAACATAGGAGAACATAGTTGAAAATATGGATATTGTAGAGAAATATGAACATCATGTTCTGATGGAGAGTGGTAGAGAACATGGCTATGAAAAATCCAACAATCACAAAGCCATGAATTTGTGATGATCTAAGGTACCATCTGATTTATCAGATATAAGAGCACTGGGACAACATTATTGGTTTTCAAGATCATTTCCCTAAAGTTGACGAATTTGAATTAGAAGAAATATTTACTTTATTTCGGTATAATCTCGCCATTTTTCGTGCCTTGAACAATTTACACTTCATATCATAACGAAATTAAGTGGAACTTTTCATTCATGATGTGTTAGAAAATCATGTGATAGAATGATGGGTCATTCCATATGTCTCAAACAAAAGGTTAGCAAAAGTTATCAAATATACATAAGTCCATCTATGGTGAGGTTAATCGTATATGATTCCAAAAATGGTCTTATACTTCATCTATCATACCACTTAATAAAATAAAACTAGTTTCTACTAACTAGGGACTTCCTGTAGTCTAGTGGTAGGTGATAAAGTCCTTTCATACATCAGTTGGGGGTTCGATTCCCGTAACCTTGTCCAACGCGATGGGTGTACGCTCGTCCTGCATGTCTTCCTTTTTCTAAAAATACGTTATTAAAACATTCCATAAATAATATTGAAAAAGTTTTATCCTTAAACAATACTAACTTATGTCTATCTTTATTCATTCCAATCAGTATTCTTATCCGAAATACTTATGGCTAAGCTCATAGGATAAAGAAAACAATTACTAGAAATTTCATCTGCTGAGCATATGAATACCATCATTTATCCTCCATATATCATACGATATATCTTGTTGGTCAAATTACAAACATGTGAATACCTAAATAATGTATTCTCTTGAAAATTGAATACCCATTGAACCTTAGTGAAAATGTGAATGCTGTCAAAATTTAACACTTTCCACATACAAAAATCCAAAAAATTATATTTACTCAAACCATAATATCACATAGTCTTTATATCTATCATGAGCTCATGAATACTATTAAACATTTCATTTTCTCCATATCATATCATCTGCTTTCCAAAATATTTGAAAAACTTTTCATGGTTACCAGTACCATATAATTTTGTGGAATCTAATTTATTGTACTATGGAATATTGGAATATATATGTATTGGTTTATTAGGCATTGGTTAGCATAATTCCCCATTTCCTTGCACTTGAAGCATTGAAGTGTTGGTGGAGCGTTCTCTACAGTCTTTTCTTTATTCACATCATTAGAAACCTTTTTCCCATTACTTCGGCATTAAGCTGCTTGATGACCTTCTTTTACACACTTGAAACATTTTCTAGTACCATTTAGACATTCTCCACAATGCTTATTTCTACACTTTGAGCATAAAGAAACATTCATATTCTTTTCACTATTGATCCGAGGTTTTCCCTTGAACAACACCTTTCATTTCTTGTCAAAACCATGAGATGGATATGTTACACCAACTTCCAGTTCAGGCTTGATACCATAATGCACAATTTCTTTATAGCTACTGTAGTCTATTATAGTTAATTCCCTTAGAAGACTTGGTTTTAAACAATTGAAGAATCGATCAACTTTACTTTCAGGTTGGATGATAAATCCAGATGCATACCTTGCAAGCCTTATAAAATTCGCTTCATATATACCAACAGATTCATCATCCTTTTGCATATGTTCATGGAAGTCCTTTTACATCTTTGTTTAAATAATATTAGGTAAGTACTTACTGAAAAATAAGCTCTTGAACTATTCCCATTCCATGTATTCAATTTCATCTTGGTGCCTGGTATTCATAATTAGAGTCCACCACTGGTATGCTTCACCTTTTAAATGGTAAATAGCTAGAATGAAATTATCCTGTTTTGAAGAGTGAATTATGGAAAATATCTTTTCAATGGTATTGAACCATTGTTCAGTAACAAGTGGATCAGAAGTCCCATTGAAATAAATTAGATGTTTCCTCATGATGGACTCAATAGAATATTGTTCCCTTCTCTGATCATTTGGAAATCTAGAATGATTCATAGCTTGTGTAAGTCTAGTAATAAAATGTTTCACTCCATCTCCCATAACATTATTTTATTTAGGAGAATAATAATTTCATGGTCTATTACATTGATTAACACGGTTCCTTCGGGATCTAGCCATCATCTATAACCCAAAAAAAATAGTGTGAGAGGCAAAAATCATGCTAGGAAAACAACTTAAAGAATGGGGAGTACCATAAATATCTAACATCTTAGGTTTAATTCTATGATCTTTACCGTAATCCTAGGACTATAACCTATACTTTAACTTAGGGACATCCCCATACCTACCTTAAAATTTTCTCTAGGGATATCACTAAAGTTTTCGCATCCTAGATCTAATGGTTGACTAAACCATTCCTCTGATACCAACTGTAGAGACCCAAATCTTGACATACATAGAAATTATATTACTATTTTGGAATACTTAATACATAACAGAAACCAACACTCAAGGTCCATAATAGTTTAGTGTCTTTAAAAACTAGGAACATACTCTTCTAATCATGGTGAAAGATCTTCAACACCACCCATAAATATATTCCCGTTTTTTTTCTTAACTAAAACATTTATTTATATCCTGGGGAAAATAAAACATATAAAGGGTCTGCTCAAATGCTTATTACGGGTAATAATGGAGAAAATAAAACAAACCATTTACATTTGAACTTCAAAACATGAATATAATTTTTACACATCAAAATCATGAGTAGTGAAATAAATCTTGGAA
Organism: Viscum album; assembly: GCA_963277665.1. Lineage (NCBI taxonomy): Eukaryota > Viridiplantae > Streptophyta > Magnoliopsida > Santalales > Viscaceae > Viscum > Viscum album. Next base: position 663,292,410 of record OY728141.1, read on the forward strand.
ATACGTAAGGCATAGGTAATAAAGGAACATTAATCCTGATAAAATAGCATGGGAATAAAATATTTAATTGTTTAAAACCATTAAGTACTTGATTTGATTTCCATAGTAGCCAAAGCATTGCTCCCAAGACCATATTTGTGTATAATGTCTCTTTCTGAATCCAGTTCAGTCCTCGTTTCAGTCCTGTAACACAGAACCAAATTTACTTACCATTCTAGCCATGTCTATATCCTGAGATATAAATAATTACCCCATTAATTGGAGGGAGATATAGGTCCCACCCAACTCATAATTAAATAATTCTTACTTTTTCCACAACATAGACCTAAATCATTCATCAAAACCCAAAGAATAAAAATAGGTTTCATAAACATCATCCCATCATAACATAATCCATATAAAACAAATGGATATCATTTTATCATAAGAAAAGTGAAACCATGTAAATCATAGATACATTATACTTGAAACATACACATATGAAATAATTTCATCTTAGATGGAAAATGGTTTTGATAAAACACTTGAAATGAATTCTTGAGGAAAATATCCTTTCTTCTTCAAAATCATTTTTTTTCAAAAAATGCCATTAAATTTTACATGAAAATGATTTTTTTGAAAATAGTCATGAAATATTATGGATTATGAATCATGAAAATAAGGCTTTATAAAACCATAAAAATCCGTTCATGCCGTATAATTTAAAAAAATTCTCCTCGTACTTTTTCCGGAAAAGTCAAAATGTTCCATGTATGGTAAACAAAAGAAAGATTCTTTCCATAACATGTGGTAAAAGTAAAAAAGGGTAAAAATTACTTTAAACAAACATGAAACCATTTTTAGAAAACATAGACATGAATTATAAATATACCCCCATTATATACTTATGAATAAACAATCTTGGATAAAAATGAGATTGAAAAAGTTATCCCTTACCTTAGGACCGATATGCTTCGTACGTATCCGAACCCCATATATAATGATTTAAATAATGTCATTGACTTATTAATGAATCATATTCATTTTTATGATATCATATATAGTTCACTTATGATTTATATTGCCCGTTATTTTTTAAGTTCCATGTTAAAGCAGTATTTTGGGTAAAAAAAATTTATTTATCGTACGTGTTTGGACTTCTTGTTCTTGATATTATTATTACTTATATCTTTATTTACTTACATCCAGTATGTAAATCATGGTTTATATATCATATATATATTCATTATATATATATATATAACAGATATATAAATGAAATGAAATACACCTTTCATGGAGACGGTAGGTCGTACGTACAAATGAACGATGTTTTCCTTTCCTTATTGACTTGAATGGAAGTAAGTAGATGAAATAAATATATACATAAGTATAGTAGCTTTATCAAGTCATATATTTCATTAATATTAATTATATATACATTATAATAATTCTTGAATGGTTAACATGGAGAATGAATCTCTTCGTGTCATGGAGACAGTAGTCCGTACGTACGCACGAGCGATGGTATCGTTCCCATTATTGTTGAATTGAATTGGAGTGGATGATATGATATCACAGAATCAGTATGATGTTATAATAAATTTATATAGTTATTATTTACACCATTATAACCATCCAAGTAAGGTGGTGGTGGAAAAACAGATTACACCACGGCGTGGAGACAGTATTTCGTACGTACGCACGTTCGGTGATTTTATTTTCTGTAGGATGGATAGAAAGAGAAATGTGGTAGTTTCATATTTATAATAACATATAAGTATATTAGTGATACTGACGTTATTACATTATAATAAAACAACTAAATAAGATGAATTTGAAGAAGAAATAAAACATGAAAGAATGGGTATACGAGATTACCTCTTCTTCGACGCACCTCTTTTAAGATACCTCTTATGGAAATATAGTTGGTCTTTTGAGAGGACTAGAAAAACTATGATATAAATAGAGATATTTAGAAGATGAATTGGAAGGTTTGGGCTGAGAATGAAGGCTCAATGGGTGTTAAGAGAAGAGGGAAGGGGTGCCCTTTTTATAAGGGAGGAGAGGGGTACCTTAGGAAAAACGTAAAATATTATTTTATAATAAAGACAGATTTGGTTTTTAATATTTCCAAATTGATTTATTTAGAAGATAAGGTGGGGAAGATCTAAATCCTCTCAACCAATCAGATTTAGACACATTTAGGTTACTATTGTAACCTTATCATTTAGATTTAACTCGATGTTAAATAATTTAGCTTTATCGTGTCTTTTTGTTTTCATACACTATATGGGTTAATAAACATAATAAAAATACAAACGAACCCCAAGTGGTTAATTATTAGTATATATAACCTTATCTATGTCATTTGGAAAATAATTAGATTTTTAAGAATATAATAACAGTTATTAATATAATATTTGTTATAAAAACTATTTTATGTCAATTTTGACACTATTTGGTAACTGTTTTTTGTGAAAATGATAATAGCACGATTAGTTCAAAAAACATTAATTAATTAAATACTAACATGTCATATTGACCTATAAAATTAGTTTAATTCATAAAAAGTATCAAATTACATTTATTTGGTTACTTATAATATCAATTACGTAATGTTTTCAATAATAAGGCAATTACACCATCATCAATGTGTCATAAATAAATTAAATTATTTAATGTCTAAACATTATAAATGAAATATTATGTAGGAAATATTATTAGATTTCTAATGTATATTTATAGTATAATTTATCTTTTGTATAACCCTATATTAAAATTGATTTAGTTCTTAAACATTGATTTTAACTATTTTAACTATTCATTAAATAAAATAATAATAAATTTCGTAATCTAATCCATGTAGACCTAAATGGTCATATTTTATTAATAAGGTTGTTTTTGGTTTAATTAGACTTATCCAATAGAATTAGGACATGTGTTAGGGTGATAATAATATCATTTTTACCCTTCATTACCATATTTACTTTTATCCGTGGTAAATAAAATTATAAAGTTACTATTCACTAAAAAAATTTATCTTATTGAACCACATTTTAATCATTGATATTAACCGTGTCCCTAGAATATTCTAAATTCCACTCACAGAAGCGGTAAAATTATATTTTTTGTAAATATTCAAATTCTCCTAGGAGGTTGGTAAAAGAAGGTGAAAAGTTCAATAATTTTTTTTATATATCTAAAATTATTATAAAATAAAATCATTGAATTACATTGAACTCATATAAGTATATTGTATCAATTTTTACGTAAAATTAATTTAAATAAAATAAATAAATATTTAAATAAAAAGTCGGTTTTTAAATAGTAGCTCAGTGTTTTCATTATTCATCAATAATTTAATGTTTTCAGAAAAATACCAAAAATTCCCCCTAGGCTAATTTCAACATTAAGAATCCAAAAATGAAGTCCATTTTGAAAGATAAAATTTATAAAATTTCAAAAAGTGGGTATTAATATTCATAATGGACTGGTCATAATAATATTATAATAATGTCTCGTTTAGTGAAACTTGGTATTGCGTACTACACACGCTATCAGGGAAGGTCTTGATTGCGTATAATGAAAGCCAAGTCAAGGATGCGTGTAGCGAAAGCTCTGTTTGGTGTTGCATATAATACATGCTAATCTTGGTGTAGTTTATAATAGAAGAAATCAATGAAATTAAAAATAATATATCTCATAAAATCTAGGGGTGTTACAAAATCACTCTTATAACATCACCTTCATATTTTACGTAACACTCACACCTTTTTATATCGTATTAATGAAATGCTATTGGGAACCAATTTTTATATGATGAATTCATATATAATCACATAGATCATACATTAACATATTCAATAGTAAAAACTACTAAAAATGGAATGTATTAAGATAATTTTCAAGCATTTCAATTTAAAAATACTTGAAAAATACAACACATTTCTTAACCCATCGATTATGATAGTTTTTATGAAAAAAATCATGTAATCGTGTTATATCATAGGTTTATAGTAAACCAACAAACCTACAAATACATGTAATCTCCATATGGAATTCAAACAACATGTCATATCATGTTACTATAACTCACGGTTTTGAAAAATACATAAAACGAATACTCATAACATGAAATAGTTCTTATGTAGTAATTATAAACAAATAGGTGGTAATATCATTGACAAATTCAAGGCGTTCCTAGTAACACAAATAAATACATGGTCTTTTTAAAATAAAATGAACATAAAAAAATTTTATATAATCAAAATAAATATTTTTCATAGTTCACAAAATTATAATATGAATATTTAATCATTATACAATAATAATATAATAAAATCATCATTTCATAATTCTATCATAAAAATTAAATTATTAGGAAATGAAAACACCATCATTTTATCATTAGAGTCAATCATATTAACACATTATTAGTTAGTAATTATTGTTCTGTAAAACTCACTCAATTCGATAATAAATTTCAATAATCCATTCCTATAGAAAAAACATATAACCTTTAATTATTTATCCTAATAATTTTCTCTAATATTATCATCATATTTCAACATAATGATATTAACTCACACAATTTAATTCAATTTGATATCAATTATTATCATATATTAGCTATTATATACCCTATAAAATCTTAATAAAATGTTTTAAAAAATTCATTATTTTCCTAACACAACATTATAACATAATAATATCCACAACCACTCCCTAATTTTTTTTAACAATTATTTATAGTATATATAGTAATTATAACAATTCAAAGTATCTTTTACATGATTCATTGTTTACTAATATTCACTGCAAAATATTTTAAATCAATAATGGTCATTTATCACCGATGTATAACAAAAATATTTAAGGATTCGTGAATTTTAGTATAAATTTTGGATAATTAATTCATTAATTAATATTTTTTATAGTTACATTCCATAAATAAACCACTAAAATACATAATCAATATAAAAATTAAGTTTCTACTAAATAATCACATTTTTATACCATTAATTTGTTTACTATAATTAATTTAAATACATCAATTCATTAATAGAATTACTTATATAATATTAATCAAATTTCATGTTAATTGACCACAATATAGTTAAATAAAATATTCTGATAAATAAATTAATCATATCGTCCATAAAACCAAACTAATGATAAAGAAAATATTATATAATATGATTTTATTCCTAGTATTTCATCTAACATTTTAGTCTTGAATCATTCCTCAAAATATAATGATCAATGATTCAATAAAACTTTAAGGAGAAACATATGTTATAAAAATACAAAAATTAAAAATGTATCACCTTTCTATGAAACTATAGGGGTTTATTGATATAATTATTATGTATATTTTAATTCCCAAATAATATAATAAATTACAATAGAAATGAATGAGAAATATTTGGATGATTATAAATAATGATTAGGAAGAGATTTGAATGTTTTCAACTAGATTAAAATTCATCTGAAAAATATATTTTTAAAATAGTTGGTGGTATAATTATATTATACCCTAAATAAATCATAACACTCATTGAAGATGTTTAAATAGATGAAAATATATTTAAAAGATAATGGGAACATTTATTGAGGAGATTAAACCTTTCATTTTGATTTTACATAATCAAAATAAAAAATCATCAATTATTTTAGGTGAAATAGTTTCATTGGAAGGAACAATAGATAATATTAATTTAACATTTAATGAAATATGTATTTACTATTGTGTGATAAAACTATTAATGTGGTGTATATTAAAACAAAATTTTCATACAAACCATCTATAAAATTCTCCTCATTCTAAAATTAGAAAAAGATCCCTTTTACATTTTTTTATAAAATGAAAAAAATTGTAAAAAAATAATTGATTAAATAATTCTATAATAGGGAAATTTTGTATAAATCATTTTGAATAAAATATTGATATGGGAAAAAATCCTCGATCAAAAGAAAAACAATGTTATATATTATTAAAAAGATTATTTCATACGATTCAGTACATAGATAGTATAAAATGAGAGTGAGTACATTATGTTATTGTATAAATATAAGAGAAAAATATGTATTATTTTTAACATATAAATATTATAATATTCTATGATAAAAAACTAAAACAAAAAAAAAATCTCAAATAATGATGAGATTGTGAAATAATCTCACATATATCATTTAACGTTCTTTGTAAATGATTTTAGTATCCATTATAATATATTTTAGTTAAATATAACTCTATATTAAACTAAATATAAACTTATTATATCATATATTATCCCATTTTAAAATTAAAACCTTCTTTTATTAAAAATTATTTATTTAAATTATCATTTTCATGTGTTACCATTATAATTTTTGTCATAAAAGTTTTAATTTTACTGTTTCAGTCCATGAATCATACTCAAGGTAAAATAATATTTCAAATTATAATCAAGATATAAATTATATATATATATATATTTTATAATCACCCTCAAATGGTGTACATGAAAAATGAATCACACCAGTTTGTGCAGGTGGTAGTCTATACGTATGTATGGGAAATGATATCATTTTCAAATGTATACAATTGTAAGATGATAAATGAAATTATAAAATAAAATGAAAATATTATTGTCATAAATATCATATATATTCATTATATCCACCTTTTTAACCATCCATGTAAAGTGGTGAAGGATGTTTTATAACCCCACTACTTGGAGACGGTAAGTGGTACGTATGCATGAGTGATATTTTTCCATTTGATGGAAAGGAGATGAATTTATTTTCTATACATGAATATTTAAATGTATGAACCAAATATAATTATGTATTTATATTTTAATTTTTATATAAAAATATAAAGAGGTATAAAATAAAATAAAATAAATATATATAATTAAGAGTTCATGTTCTTCATAATACCACCTTATAATTACACCTTAAGCGTTCATAAGAGGGTCATATAGAGACACCATGATCTAAAAAAATCGGGGATATAATATAGAATGGTATTTGGGTATGGATTTTCTAGGATATAATGCTAAATATCTTTCTATAAAGGGGTAGAGGATGTGCCATTTCCAAAGTGAGAGGAGGAAACCCATGGATTTTCCTAAAATATTTGATATTTATTAATGTATTTAGGATGTAAAATGTTTAAAAATTGGACTGTATTTGATTCAATATATTATAAGGTGAAATATCATCATAAAACTAAATTTATAATGGGTTTTGTGAAATTTTAAAAAATATATTTTTGTGTCACTCATTTGAAAACCCCTTTTAACCATATCTACGATAGTAAATTTGTTGTACTGTAATGGTAATTAATTTATATATATATTGAAGAGGGAAAAAATAGAACATCTTTGGAATTTATAAACATTTAAAATTAAAATTTTCTTCTCTAAATATTTATTTTATTTTTAAATAATAAATGAAATATTAATTATTATAAAATATCATTAATTACATTTTTTTAATTATTCAATTAATTCAAAATTTATATCATCAAGATAATAATTAATTTTGAAACTGAAATTAATTAACAGAAATAATATATTATTATTAAAAATTAATGTTTTTAACCCCACAATAAATTAAAAAAATTTATTTTAACATTTTATAAAATCATTTACATGATTATTCCTACTATCTCTAGAAGCCCATAGTCAGAATTGGGTAAATTTTTATGGTAATTATTTTATAATTAAAAATTATAAACATATTAACAACATGAAATTTATTTATTTATGTTTAGTGTAATATTTTATATTAATAGTTATTTTATTTTTTATCTATATAACAACATATCAGAGATATTAATGTCAAGGGTGTAATATTTTTTATTTGTCAATTTTAAAAAAATTATAAATGTTACAATAAAATGAAAATGGAACGAAAATCACATATATTGGTTTTTAAGATGACCCTGATCAAATAAATATAATTATATATATATAATATTTTTATTTTTTATTTTGTGTCTTTAACCCATAGTTTTATCATTAATTATCTAGTTTTACCTATCATCATGGTGATAAATATTTTCAATGGTTACTATTCAATATTACTAAAAACTAAATTGAACTATTTAAAAAAAATTAAACATAATAAATATAGATATCAAAAAATATTCATGATTGAACTCAAATAAGTACAGTAAGTTAATTTTAATATAAATTCAAATAGCGTAATGAAAATCTGTTTCTAGGAAAAATCATTTATAAGACTGAAAACTAAAATATACAAAATCCAAGTACAATAATTATTAAAATGTTTTTCATTAGATTATTTATAATAAAATGTAAAAATTTTACATTAATTTAGCATTAAAAATATAATTTGATATTTTATATTAATATATTTAATGAAATGAAATGATAGTTTTTCAAATATCACTATTCATTTAACTATTCCCTCAATAATAAACCTCCTGAAAAAAATAATATTATGCTTCATATGAATTCTTGATTTCATAAAGAATATCATTTTTTTTAAAATATGTATTATAAAATATGGTGAATATTGATATATTCAAAAAAAAGGGATGAAAAATAAAATTTTAGATGATATGATACTTTAAACCATGAAAAGAATTTATTCTTATTCATGAAAATGTAATAACAATTTGATGAATGTTAAATTTTCTGGTTTTAATATATTATTTTTATTTACTAAATAATTTTTACCATTATTTAATAGTTTGGATATTCCAATTTATACTATTTAACATAATTTCTAGGTTATGGAATCTTTATTTATGTAATATTATTTTGTGGTTCATTCAATCTTGGGGTTTTATTTTTTACATTATATCTAGAAAAATTTTCCCCCAAATGAAAAATATAATATCATAGAATATAAAAAATATATTCTAATTAATAATAATATGGATACTAACCTCATACATTCAAATCATTCCAGTAATGGGATTCTCTTATATACCCCTAAGTTCAAATACCCGATCGTGAGAAAAAAAACTACATGGTTCCTTACTATACTCACGGTCTCGGAAAACTCCAAGGCCAAAAAATGAGGCATTACTCAATTTACTAACACAGTGATGATTCCCCTATCTTATTGAAATTTGTGAAAATAATAATTATTGATGTAATACTCTCTTTGATGACGTGTTCAATCTATGATAGATCACCACATTCTTAGTACTATATTTTTGCATCAATACACTATCCTCTCAAGATCACATGGTCCCACTCTAGACTATGCTCATAATATGATGCATTGCCACATAAAAAATCATTTAACTCTATTATAAGAAACAAATAATACAAATTAGATCACTCTATTGGATTAATTCTCACGTTTTCCACCAGTTAGTTAACATGTGTACTAAACTAACATACTTGTCAATAACGGACAACCAAATTAGAATCTACTATAGTAATTTTCTGAATCTAGGATTTTTGCATCAATAGACTATTTAAATCAAAGACTACTAATTGTTTATGAAAAAAATTTGAATAACTGGAAATATTTATTAAAATAAAACCCCAACAATATTGGTTACCAATAACATCTCCTACGGTATATCATACCATAGGTTTTCTCTTATCAATGCTAAATGAGCACAATTATTCCAATATTCAATCGTCATTCAAATAATGACATATATGATCCTTACATGTATAATCCCAATATATGTATCTCATGAGACTTAATGTAGAGTCTCTATATTATCACAAAAAATCATGTTATAATATCCCAATGAAATTACTAATACGTCACGATAAAAACTAATCACAATAGATTCTATAAAAAATTGTGAACACACTCACAATGATATGACTCAAAAATTAAAACACTATAATGTACCCATTTTTTTCCATGGAAATTTCTAATCACATTTGTGACCGTATAAATATAGTTTAGGCACATTTTAGTCTCTATAGTTATTATTTCAAGCTAATCCATCACTTTTCAATTAATAGAACATATTTGTCCTCCAACAATGTTTCACTTTTCTCCCAAGGTTACAAATAATCATATATAAGAGTAAATAATTTTATAATAATAATTATTCTTATGTCCCCTTGGTCATTTCACAAGCATATAATATATACCACTTCCCATACACATGTCATCTAAATTACTTGTTTCTTATAGATCATTTCACATGTGCCCTATCCCAATATATCCACCAACTACCCACATAATCCAAATAACAGTATTTATATCACGCTAATCAGATTATGAATCAATATAATGTCAACAAAACTATTCCATGAATCATCTCACACCAAATAACTCCCCAAATGCGATCAATTAACAAAATACATCAAAATATGATTACCTAAAGCAATTTAGTTATAAAATATTGTAGAAATATAGGCCTGAAAAAAAATTATATTTTGCTATTTATGACCCTAAAACCATACATGTATCAATAGAGTGATAAAAAATAAAATTCATTAGTAATCATATATAAGGAACCCATTTCACTACATTACCATGAATAAAAATAATATTCATGATTATAAACCATGAGTGATTTAACAAACATATACATTTTCAATATCATAACGGGCTTCTAAAAAAACAAAATAGTTTTATCCCACAACTCAAAAATATCCTAACATAACTAACCAAACATTAATATCACTGATCGATGGATGATAGTTTATCACACTATTGATTTTATATCATACATTCTAAAAATAATCAATATATTATTATAATGTTAAGATATACATTGCAGATTCACTGTAATAATTTTATATATCAATTTGTATTTAATATAAAAATATCATTAATGAAGAATCATACAACCCTAGTTCTAAATTATATATAACCTGAATCACACCCCCTTGGGTTGTGTCTCAATAATGAAGGGCCTATATTACAACTCAACCAACCAAATTGATCTTCAACTATGTGAAAACCTATCCCACGAAGAACTATTAATTCGTTCCTAGCTATAGATTCCAATGGAATATCTCATAAATAAATAACAAAATCATAATGCATATATGGTTTTTTATAATTAATATGAATTTCCAAAACATTATGAACATCCACATGTAATCATCTTTTTTCAGATAACCCAACTATCATAGATTTTCACATAGCATCCCAACCCATCAATGTGATTTATTTAAAACTTTTCTACTTCTCTACACAGGTAATAAGAAATTCCATATTTATGAGACACATGAAATCATTATAAAGCTCTCCATGTTTTCAATAATCCATATTTAATGATGGTAAAAAAATAATAAGTATATAGTATTTTTATCTATAAGATATTTTAGATGTCTATTATATCCCATAAAATCACCTAGATGGGGGAGGGTGAGAATCAAGTGTCAAAAAAATTTAAAAAATTGTAATTAAATTTATAAATATTTTCCACCATTAGTTTTTCAACAACCATTATATGTCAGTATATAAGTTTAGATTTTATCTATTCTCCAACACAAACAAATATGAAGAATATAATTTAATGTGAAGTACATTGTGTTTCCAAAATGATTGTCCCTATCATGGGAATCATATTCCATGATGTGAATTGTAATATACCAATCCTCAAATTCTACACTATAATATTATTTTCAATTAAATGGGATGGGTTTATACTGAACATTAGTTCATCGAACACATATATTGTATATATCAATTATTTCCACCATCCAATTTGATTTATACAACATCCCCAAGTCTTTATCCAGTCAACATTATTTACAAACCTATTTAAAACATATAACTAGATCCCTATTCTATTTATATTTTCACTAAAATACCATTATCTTGTCTAGTTTCTTTTAAAATTATATGAATGACTTTATATATTCAATTATAGTAGTATGCAACATAATCTCTATACGATACCATGAAATTATATCGTATAGAAAATCTAATCCAAAGTATTTCCCATAACATATATAGGGGTTATAACTAATAATTATATATATATATATATACATTCATGCCATCATTAAAAATCTATACTTTCTCTATTTATATAGTGTCACTATTTAAAATCTCTGTAAACATCCATCATCTTCCGATTTTTTATATTATCAAATTAGTGAATTTATATTATATATATTTATTATAGAAAATATATAAAAATATATATGTGGAGTAATAGATTGGATAATTTTTTTCACAAAATTTTCATGTATTTGTGTGTTACCATGTTCACATATATTCCTTTTTCATTAATTTTTTATCTCCGCTATATTTCCTAGAGTACCCTTCGCTCATTTCATCTATTTTAGCCATGGTAAAAAATAATAAATTTACATTATACCACTTTATTGGGATATTACACCTCAAAAAAATAGAAATCATAAAAAAAATATCCATTTTAGTTTCAAATTATTCATATTTTACAAGTAGTCAAATGTCACTTCTAATCATGGAATAATATCATCAATTTAAAAAATACATATTTGAATTCTATATCTCTAAATTTTCATCATAGTGTCATGGAACCTATTATGGAACCAAATTATTAACACATATCATGATCATATTCTCTTTGACCATGAATAACATCTATTACACAGTAATGTTTTATTCAGAAATATATTTTTGATGATTAATCCAAAAAATATTGTAATAGTATCTTCATATATTAACTTAAAAATTCACTATTATCATTGATCAGTAATACTGAAATATAAATATTCATATTTAGAAATTATAGATTAATTGAATAATGATTTTTTCATTCACATATAATTTAATATTTTAAAAATAAATGCATGAATCATATATTTAAAATAATTTAGATTATTTGATAATTATAGGGCCACTTTAGGGTTATTTGATTTATAATTTTTTAGAATATAGTATTTTATAAATATCTACCTATTTTATACTTCAATAATATCATATTTCTAATTGATATATAAAATTCACTATAAAACTAATATATTAGTAGACAAAGTATGTTTTGTGAAGTCAAATATAAAAATTAATTCACAATGTTTCAAAATAAATTATTAAGAAATTTTTGGACATACTATTTTATTAAAGGTTTCACACCATCATGGATCTATAAATGTTTTGATAAATAAAAATTATTATTTGTGATAAAATCCTTATTCTGATTATTAAATTAGATTCTTCTATGCTTATTTTTCTGAATAATTTTTATCTATAAAGAATTTCAAACAAAAACCCAATAATTTATTATGAAATTGTGAAAATATTATGAAATATCCCATTTTCATTTTATTTCTAAAAAATATTCATAATAATTTAATAAGACTTTTGTGAAACAACACGAAACTGTTATCATATTGAAATTTTTTATATAATCGAAAATGAAGTTTTATGAAATCAATCTAAAGTCTAAAAATTTATAGAATTAGAGAATTTGTTCATACTAGAGAAAACATTATAATGAATCCACTTGATGCCTTCTGAAATTCACGATTCATAAAAAAATTTCATAACATATTCATTTATATAACCCAAAAAATATTGGAAAATATAACAAACTCATGGGAAAGAATTACCAAATAATTATATTATATTAAATACTAAAATAAAATTATATAAAGTGTCTTAATTACCTTTTTATTCCATATTTATTCTCAATCCACACAATCCTTAATGCATGTTATACTCATCCAAAAATACATGTTCAATAATTCCAGGCAATCGTATTGGGGTTTTTCATAAACTACTTCTAGATCTACTATCTACGTAATTTCTCCCCGTATTTTATACTTCTAATAACAACTAAAACTTTTGATTAATTTACATGAAGGTAATATCCAAAATCATAAGATATAATAGCTTCTTTATAGAATATATCCTGAATTTTATTTTAATATAGCGGCCTCATTTTTATTTACACATCTCTATAATTCATCCTCTCTATCTTATATAGAGGTTGGATTGTTTTTCCATTATCCAACAACTAAAATCATATATATGGACATACATATTGAAATTTTTTCAACTAATACAACCCATTGTGTATACAGATATCCACCTATTGTTGTTGTCAATATCAGTAAATAAAGAATAAAAATGAATGTCAATATATTTTTTCATTATATAATAATTTTGATTTCTAACCATTACATATAAAGAATTCATTGTTCATTATGTAATGGAAAATCCCTCTCATCTCTAAAAAACTATTTATTTCAATAATCATATTTTCACCTACTATTTCATATTATTCATTGTTCATTGTCTTATTTAGTGAATTGGAAAATTTATATTGAGATAAGGGATGCAGCATATTTTCATATCAATATTCCATTAATAAATAATTTCCAAGTATATCTAGTCTATGTTTGGTGTTGAAATAAATATGAGAATATTAATTAAAAATCACTTCATATATTAACCGAAATGTGATAACAAATGATAGTTAATAAATAGGTACTATTTATAATGTTTTTGAAAGTGATTTATAACATAAAATAAACTACAACTAGAACATAAGAAACTATCAATTAAAGGGGTTTTCTCCGGTTTTAATTTATTAATCACCACCCATAGCTAATAGATATATAATAAAATAATAATAATAGATAATGTGGCCATCATATCAATATCATAAATTTTTTAATAGTATTTACATAATTAATTATTAATATATATATGTAATGACCCTCGAATAAAATATTTCATGATGGAATCCCCTCATATAATTTATTTAATAGATGTATTAATGGATGATTCATATCATAAAAATTAAATAGAGCTATCAGATTTAAGTTGATTTCTAATATGAATCGATTTATTTCAAATATTGTGATGTAATAAGAAAATGATAATACAATATATGATGGATGTATCTGTCATAATATATAAGTATCAAAAAAATAATTATTTATTTTTCAAAATTATCCTATTAAATTAATATTATAAATATATATATATTGTGGTGATGGGAGTAAATTGATATCCTCTCATCATCTAAATTCGAAAAACAATTTAGAGAATTGGATTTTGACCAAAAAAACATTAAATACTATTTCTCTAATATGTTAAGAACTCTTCATTTCTTCTTCAACATTAATTTTCTAAATCCTTAATTTTTTATATGTACAAATTCCATTAATTATTCTTCATTATTATTATTTGTAATAGATTCTTTTATGTTGAAAATAAATTAAAATTCCATATTTTCACTTTTCTATATTATTTCTCCAATCACAGCTTGTATGCGAAAATTGTTAGTCATTATTTTTGAACTAGTCCAACATATTTCTTTTGTTTGGGTCACGTTATAGTAATAGGTATTCATAAACATTGAACCAATAGTTCATATATATTTTTTCAATTATTCCAGATATCCTAGTAAAATTTTTATATAAATTTTAAATATGTGTTTCTATTTTTTTACCTTACATACAACACTATTGATTCTTTTTTTACCCCTGTTAGAAAATATCTCCAATTCTTCAAGAAGAATGAAATTCACTAAACCAATCATATTAAATAATTCTGGGTTTATTCACTTTTTTTATTTAGTTCGTATCTCTAATAATTTAGGTTTATAGAATAATTAAAATGGTACATTATGTGTAATTAATTTCCACAATAGATTAATCCTTTCATTATAGTTTTTTCATCCTTTTGAATTGGTAAAATCTAATGGATTTACTTTTTTTAACCTAATAGAGATAATCATGATGTTATACTATAGTTATTTAAATGTATTAGTGGTAACCTCTTCACGTCAACATATGATTTCGGTTAAAAATATTTATCGTAAAACTCTTCTTCACCATGACAACCTTTAACATTGTTCAAATAAAAACTATCAAGATAATAAAATATAATCTTATAGGATAGATATATATTCATCTATAACATCAAATTATCTGTTTTATGCTATCCATTTATGTTAGCACAGATCCCCTTAATATAGTTCATTTTTCATTCAGATCTGTTGATATGTTAGGAAAATAGTAAACATAAATGTGTCCTAATATCCATCAAAACTAACCAAGTACATTGAATCCTATACAATTTATATTTTTATTAGTCATGAACGATGGAATTTATAATTTTTTTTATATAGAGATCATTGTTTTTAATTTATCTTGGGAGGCACTAACCATCAAAAAAATTATGTCACACCTTGATAATGTTGTTTGGTTTTTATATATAGCCCCTTTAAATATCTGTCAAAATTTTAATTTTATTCTATCTCTTGATAATGAAACTAGAAGAGAAAATATTATTTAACTAATCTATTTGATAAATTTCCCTCTGTTCTTGTAGTGGATAGATCACTCGAGTTTCTAAAGATGTTCTAACCACTACGGAGAGAATTGTCTAATGAAATACTATTAAGTGATTCATTTTTATGTATGCCTTCATCTTTAAAAAACTTTTGAGTATTCTACATAGTTTTTTTCTTATATATTAACGTCACTTAAAATATAGTATATTTGAAATTATGTATATAAATCTAATATTAAAGAGATTTACCCATTTCTTCCAATTAAAATTTCATTATATTTATATTATCTTCATGTATCTTACTTTTATCATTAAAAACTTTTTTCTATATATTTTATTTAGTATTCTTTATCTTCTATGTGACAAAATTTTTTATTCCTAAATACATTTATGTGGGATTTCAAATGCATGAATCTGTTAAAAAACACACGTAAAAAATTCTCATGAAAATATATTTTTAATTTTTAAACAATAAAATATTTCTTTTCATTTAAAAGTGAAATAGATTCATTTTACATTAAAAATTTTTTGTGGGGTGGTAATTCGTCTCACTATTTTCAACCATTCAAGGTCTACTGTATCTTATTCCAAATGATGTCATGATTTTTCATCTTGTAGTCCTTCGATATATGAAAATATTTGTTGAAAATACAAATAGTAAAATGCATCAAACAATACATGAATGAAATATAAAAACCAGTAGGAGTTTAATTTAACAAATCATAATTATTGTAGTAATATTATTCCTAAATTATATTACAACCATATTTTTATTTTGAACACCATCAAATTTTATTGCCTTTATATAGTGGGGTATTATCATTTGTCAACTTTCATAGATTAATGTCTTATTTCTTCTTCCTTTTTTACTTTATTATCTATAATCTGATTATTTTCATTAATAAGGATGGAAACAGAATATTTCATCTGAGGCTCTTATATAAAATATTCATATTTTAATATTATATTATATTGATAAAAATATATGTTAAAAAAATTAATCTAGCCAAAGGTAACCATGTGATCTAATACATGCTTATATTACCTTATAATTGTGTGAAGTCACCTAAGAGGTAGAGTTTTCTAGGTGTGACACACATTTTATAAATCTAATAATATATTATAAAATTTTTCAACATTAGGTATTTGATGGCTAATTACCTATTTAGATATAAAAGAATACATTTACGTATTATGAAATTTACAACAACCACATATAGTGTAGAGTATTTTTGTAATGGAAAACAATTTTTTTTTACTTGGGTTATCTCACATAGTGTGATACTGAATCATTGATGTATTTTTGTTCCATCTTGAGAAATATAATTTCCATAATAATAATAATATAAAATAAAATACAGATTGGAAGCGATTATCCGAAAACTAAATTGCATTCAAAAATTATACAACCTCAAAGTAAGGTTTCCATATTTATATGGTATTTATACTACATCCTATAATACAAAGTCTCTCAATATAAACAAAGTCTCACTTCATCATTTTAAAGTAGATATAAAATATTATCATGATGTCAATATATCAACATGAACCTATATAGTTACTCAATCATGTTTTTTACTATATAAATATATATATATATTCAATAATAGTACTCTAAAAACAATCAGTACTAGATGTCATGAAAATAGATATTACACAAATTATGATAACTATAATCTCTCATAGTATCAAAAAGTTCCACTATTAATAATGATATATATGTGTAACTGCACGCACACTGATGAACAAAATTTTTTTACTCTGTTCGTATTCATTATTCTTATCATTCTTCTACAATTTTGGGTATCATAAGATATGGTCAATATACCATATATTTCACATATTCCGTATAAATAATTTAATGAATTGATTCATTTAATCAATTTATCATTAGGTTTTTCATCATCATCAGTACAATGTGTTCAAATTCACATAGAATTATCATGTTTATTATCTTCTTCATATAAGAGGATCACTCTTCATTCTCTCGCTACACTTTCATCACCATCACCTTGTTAATATTATCATATGATAAAATAAATTATATAGTATATATAAAAACTTTTTAGTAGTCATCTTGTAGTGATCATCCAACTCATTCTCCTCAACATTTTAATTTGGATGTTTTTCCCTAATCCCTAATTTTACTATTAACTCATCTTATTATCTCTATTAAATTTCCATGAATACCATTTTCTAATTTTCATTTCAATTTTATCCTAACTGAATAACTCTCTATTTGACACTTTGAGAATGAGGATGTTTTTTTTTTCAAAATATTATAAAAAAATACATGTCAAAAATATTTATTTATTTATGAAATCATACATTAGTAACATGTAGTAGTTTGGAAAACCTATGTTTTCAGTAATATAATCAATTTTATCATAAGGAAATTTAACTTGTTTATCTTCCAATAGACATCATGGTTTGAGTAACTAACCATGAATGAATTCTAATCACTCCATGATCGATTTTATATTATGTTATAATTAATATTATCTTCATCACGAAATGTCATGAATCCTACTTTCATTTTTGATGTTTAATTCATTGATGATTAGAACAATCATAATCATATTTTAATTTCTAAAAATCTTATTTGTGTTGAAAAACTATTTTGATTATCAAATTTCAAAATTATAAATGTGTAGAATAATGTAGTAGTTAACTCTTCATTTTACCCTCATTTAAAATTCATCCAATTAACGAATGAATAAATATTTGACAACGCATAACAATTATTTGATCTTAAAAGAGTATATTTATAATTATCTAATTTAAAAAATTAAAAAAAAAATCTTGAAGGATTATTTTATTTTATTTTTCTATAATATAAAAATTCTAATAGGTATCCAAATTTCTGGAAGTAATTGATTTACTGTATAACACATGGATTCTTTTGTAGTGCTATATTAAAATACATATGTAAAAAATAAGTCATCTAATTCTCAGATGATATTTTAAATCATAAGGTTTTAGGGAAAAATTAAGGTCACATTCCTTTGTCAATTTCTCTAAAATAGTAATTTATTATATAAAAAAATGTCTTCAATGAAATAATGGAAAAAAATCATAGAAGATGAAATTTATATAAAAATCATTACCCAACTAAAAATATTATGAGAAAAATGATCAAACCATTAAGAAACTAAAAATTTTATACAGGATCACTGGTTTTCATTTTCATAATAAGTTATAAGTCATAAAAAATTTACGGAGTATTATAAAACTCCACCAATGTGTTAATAACATGATATATCTGAGGAAATTCTAAAACAATTCCTGTAAATTTCATATTATGTATTTCAAAATACAAACTAATATTATTTTCTTACTCATGATACAATGTCTTTTGAAACCCTTCAATGTATTATGAAATTAAATAATATTCAAAAAAAATTTAAGACATGATACTTTTTAGCCTTAAATATATATTCTACAATATCAACAAATTAATCTAGAACCAAATAAAATAAACTCATGTTATTTTCAATAAAATTGAAACACATTATATAAATATATAAAATATATGATTATTTCATAATATTTTAAAATATATTTCAAAAGGAATACTACTTGTTCAATATCAAATTTATATTATTTTTTAGAATATTTATAATCTGTTTAATTCTTTATTCATACTAAATAAACATAATCCTTCATAGACATGTTTCTTTTCACTAAATAGAACATATATCTTATTAGATAACCCTGTGATAGTGTCTTCTAAAATCAATCTTAGTATTCTAATGATATGATTACAATTATTAGAAATTTATTCTCACATGCACTATAGATATCAATTGATTTACATGAGGTACAAATCAGTAATCATTAGATATAATAGATATTGTTTAGAATTGTTCCACATACGGATTCCCATAAATCAACCTCCCTATTATTCACCCAAAAATATATGGTCATTCTCATCACATTTTTATGGGGTGTTCATACTTCTCTTATAAGCAATAATTCTATGAAATATATATCGAAATACTTATTAAATAATAATATTTACCATTGGAATGGTAAGATATTTTAATATGAAGGAAACTTTTATTTCATCAACACATCTCAGAGATCTTATCGATATTTGGTATATCTAATCCCATAATAGACTATGAATTTAGTGTACTTTTCCTCACTGAGTTCCAATATACTAGGTTACCCACAAAAAGATAAATGTCATATACATGGGTATATTAACAATATAAATAAATGATAGTTTTTATCTAGAATATCATAAAAATATGGATTGGTTAATAAACTGAATAAAATAATAAATGTATTAAAATATAAAATTAGTTATATTTTAGGGATTTAAAAAACATAAACCAATTTTTATGAAATGGCATGACTATCCCAGACATGATTAAAATTGTCTTGTGAACCTATGTGGTGAATATGAAACATGAATAATCACTTAGTACAATCAAATTACATGTTTATAGATAATTTATGAATAGCTATAAAATGTTATTCTTTTCATAATCAAAATATTAGATCTATAAAATTATAAAAGGATAAAAATAATCCCAACTACATGGTAACATGGGACATGCATGCACTTTTTGTGTATATGATTTGAAAAAAATCAAATACATAAAGTAGTATTATATATGAATAACATATACAAAATATTATGGATTAGAGATAAATATTTGAGACAACATTATATCACACTAACCCAACATATCAAAATATAATACAAACTTAAGATGCCACATGACTTTTGGTGTGGCACCTATTATTCTAGATTACACCGACTAGAAATAAAGGGATATATATTTCATGGAGATACCACACCATTTGGTAAATACTTAAATAATTATGAGCCAATGAAAAATAATAATCCATCATCACAATATAAAAACATATTATACACAATAATGTTATAATCCAACAACATAATGTATATTATATAGTAAAAAAACAAATAAAAAAACAATATAACTCTACATGATCATATATTAGTAAATAGTCTCACCATTTGGATTATCATATATACGTTATAAAAGATATAGTAAATAATGGTGTAACTACAAATTAAACCTGATTTGAATCTTTATTTTCCCCCTCTTCGTCTCCATCCATATATTGTTATAATACAACAAAATTATGGGCATTTCCATATATAGAATCTTGATCATGAAATTGGTATATACACAAATATGTCTATTTAGGTTATGAGTAGAACTCAATAGGCCACCTACAATACCATTGATATAAAAAAATTGGGAATATAAGTATATGTTGATTCAATATTCCAATAATATCAATGTTGAATAAACTATCACTTCATCAGGATACATAAAATCATCTTATTATTGATCATAATTGATTATCCTTGTTTTAGTGTCATGTATGAATATATTATTGAAAAACAAAAATGGTCAATATATAGTATTCACATAATTCTGCATGAAGACCTAATATGAAATCCTTTGTAATTCACCTAACATTTTATGAACAAATTAAGAGTTTACAAAATACATCCAAAATGTATACCCTAGATAATGTAGTTGAATTGATACCCGTGAAAATAAATTCCTTGATTTTTTTCATTTCACAACACTATTAAACAAAAAAAATTGTTGGAAATTTACACATTACATATATCCATAAAAAAATAGATGGTATTAAACTATACCATATACCATACAAAACATTGTTGGAATTGCACCCAACTTAAATATGATAAAACAATTTATTTTTTTAGCCATATAAATTTTCATTAATGAACTAGGATAAAAATACCCAAAATGCTTATAACATGAATAATAGTTGTTGGTATCAATCCCAACTCAAAAAATAGAAATAATCCACGTTGGAGTTACATCCAACATATGTACTGAGAATTATCATGGATAGAATTAACCCAACCACACAGAACAATAATAATAATGGTTTTCATTACACCCAACATAGTATAAAAATATTTCAAATAGTTTTCCTCACACCAACTGATAGTACAACAATAAACATGATTGACATTACACTAAACCCACATAATAGGGAAAAAGTTATGTTAAATAAAACTAATCCCACAAAAAACGAATATTCATTTTTGGTGTTACAACCATCCCAAATAAATAAAATAACCATATTACCTATTATCCCAACTCCGATTATCATAATTTTAAATATTGCAATTACACCCAACTAAAAATCTCAGTATAATCATAGTGGGAATTATAAATTACACATCAACCAAAAAATAAAATTTCATCTAATTTTTTATTTTTAAAAACATAATGGCATTGTATTTAATATTATTGAAACCAATATAAAAAATTACATTAGATTGATTCGTTCATATAGAAATATAATTCCACTAATGTCTCCATCCAAGGATAAACCACATTAAGATTTTTTATAAATCATGTTCCCTCTCATAAATAGAAATTCATGGACACAATATGGTCCAATATTTCATTAAATTTTAATCGATTAACATTAGGGTTCCAAATTTGAAATCCTACGACACATTCCATAATTATAATGTTCATTTATGCCCTCCATGTAAAAATCATATAAAATTTTTAATAACATCAACTGGATCTACTAGGGACTTATAATATTTTTCTAAATCATCACATTATTAATAATAAATTATATAGTTTCCCATTTACCTTTATCATAATATGTTAAATTATGAGCACGATCTTTGATAAACATTTGAATAAAATCCATCACTTATAGGACTAGTCTAAACCTTAATAATCCTTACTAATTCCTTAGAAACAAAGAATTACTTTTAAAATTTTTGGTCACACTCATGTTCCTTCATAACCAACGAAATAATCATTTATAAAATCCTTAGGTCCAAAAATGGATAATTTGAGGGGCCACCAACCACCCAAAAAAGTTTACGCCTTTATTGCATGTTTCCCACTTCCCTGATTGAGGCATCACATATTACCATCATGGAACAAGATATCCTACCAAGAAAAGTACCTTAATATTAAAGGTTTATAATGATTATATTTATTTTAATATATTGTATACTAATATATTTTGGTTGTTCTAGATTCATTGGGTGGATCCACACTGAGTTATGGGGGAAAATAATCTTTTTTATGAAAAAATATAGTACATAAATAGTCCTTTTGCAAAATAGTGGTGATGTACCATGATCATATTAATAGAGGGAAAATTCCAATGATTATTGGTATTCATGTTACAACCCTCTGGAACATGCCAGAACCATGTAATTATTCATTTTTTCGGAGAATCCATCCAACTAAACCTAGAAAAACTAAATAAATCATTATATTACTCCCTAAATAATTTCATAAACTATGAGGTATGTAAGTTATATTCTTTGAAATTTAAACTCCGTCAATCCTGTCACTTGACTAATTAATGTTCTTATCATCATAGAAAAATTATATTTGTAAATTAAGGTTTTTTAAATCCCTAGTTTTAATTTTCATCATCAAACAATTTTTTAATCTAAACAATAAAGGAAATTATTTACCGGTGACTTTAGGAATCTAGATTTTCAATATTTAATCATGGAGTAAGGATAATGAATTTTACTTATTTTTTTTATTTTAGAAGGTTCTTACAGTGTAATATATTACATATAAATTTATATTACTCGACCTTAATTGGGATGAAAGTGCATCCTATTGATAACTCTAATTATGTTATCAAGGAGACCATATAGTTCTGTGGAGATGTGGTAAAACCTATAGAGAGAATGGGGGATATGTCTTTGGCTTTGTTTTGATATAATTATATCCCAATCATTATGTTAATATTGTTATATATGGTTATATAAATATATTTCCTAGGATATATTTTGTGATAAAATAAACTATAGTGGCACAATTGGATGTGTTAGGATTTGGGTGCTAAGTCCCTTATCCCATACTTGCAGTGAGGAATTTTTGCCTAATTTTTTATTATGATTCCATGATGTTTTGGTCTATCTTAGGTCACATGGTTTGGATTGATTTTGGAATTAAATAAGTAGATTTTAGAGATCGGGTCAAGGAACATGATATCACATGAATATAAATGGATTTTTTAGATTTGAAAAATATGTATTCTCATTAGTGATATGGAATAGGTCTTGTTATTTTTGGAATTTTATGGACTAAAAACCCTTTAGTTTTAATATATGTTTGAAACATATACCATTTGGGATTTATAATAACTTATTTATCCCATAATGACCAATTAGTATTTCATGTTTAATTATTTATTAAGTTATATCAGTGAATAAAACATTTTAATCCAATTTCAATAACATTAAATACCTCATTGGGGGGGGGGGGAATACATGGATTATTTCGTACCCCATAATAGAATCCTTGTGTGTATGGAGTCTTCATGATCATGGATCTCTCCAAGGAAAAGATACCTATAATTTACTTCAATGTGTATACTTATAGATAGTTCTGATTAAATAATAAAACATTCTATGGTATTTATATATCCTTTTGTCTAATTTTATTATTATTATAGTTTTAAATTGTGAATATTGATCCCACACATGTGGGGGACCCCCATTGAATTTATGCATGCAGTGATTTTATTCCATTTTTATATAGAATTGGTTGATGTTATTATTGATTCTGATATGTTATTTTTACAACATACCATTGTTAGATAAAATCATGTTTGATCACTACATAAATCAATATCGTTCTTCCAAAATGTTGAATCTTATTTGGATTGATATGATTGATGTTTATTAGATAACATTTATAAACATATATACTAGTAGGTATGATGAATATCATATTGATCAGAAAACTATCATGGGGAATATTATATCTATCATTATGGTAGTAGCCTCTTTGATTTTGGTAATGGCCCAAAATTATATCTATGAATTATATATAATTAATAGTCAATGAATTCATGTTCACATCTAAAATTAGAATTAATATAAAAATATTTTTCAGAAACCACCCATTATAAGATAAATGAAGATTAATAATTATATGTATTCTAAAGAGAATACATGGATTTATGGGTTTGGTGTTACCTTAATGTAATCTGAAAGAAGAACACACTCATGATTTTACAATGATTATTTAATGTATATTACTTATTAATTGAAAATGGATGGTGCGATTCTAGTGATCATTATTATTATTTTAAGTTACTATACCAATCATTTTCCTTATATTGATTCCCCTTTCACTGTGAAATATTTCATGTCGATGATTACCTCTCCCTCTTGCAGGTTCACATGGACATTAGGAAATTTCATGAATTATTAAAGGTATTTAACCATTGTTGTATCTCATATCTAACGATAGGGGAAAAAATTACATACCCATTCACTAATTTTTATGTTGGGTTTGGTTGGGGTAAGTGAAATAAATCCGTTATTGAGAAGATTGAGGAAATATTGTTCCCTCAAAACTGTAAAACACATTCTAATCTTTTTTTACCAATAAATTCTCCATATATTTTTTTCTCTAGGGTAACCTATTATTATTAATATTATTTCCATTTAATGGTTTTAATATGATTAATTTTGTATATAAATGTATTATTCTCATTGTGATAATTATCCAGTCTTCGTTATTATTTGAAGGCCACTTGAATATTGGGAGTCTTCCATGAATTCATGTGACCCATAGGTGTAGAACAGTTAATCAATTCTAGGGAACTAAAAACTATATCATATAACATTTTCATTTTATCTAATATTGGGTGATCAATGGGATGAGTGTAGGGAGGTGTTATCATGTCTAATATGCTTTGATTCTATCTGGATAATGAATATATAATGGAAAAATAAGTTAGTAGGGTATTGGGAAACTCTTTTATGGGTTCCAATGTGATTTTCTCATGTTTGTAATCTCATGTTTCTCAATTTATATATTTTTTGGGATTTTCACAGGTCCTATTAAGAAAGACATAGTGATATCATATATCCTCGATTGACACATATTTTCACATGTTATTCACTTGGTTAACTATGAATGATTTAGTCTCAAATTATTTAAATTCCACTAAAAATATATTCAACATTTTCCAAAATACATCATTAGTAAACATTTAATTCATTTGGAAAAAATAAAATAAATATTTATACTAAATATAAATGGTACTGACATGATGGTAATGAATAATTGGGATTAGGACTTTGGTTAATACATAAATATTTATTAAAAATAGTAGTGGGTATCATTTAGGGGTGTGTTTTCTAGGATTGTTATTGAGTATTCTTATTCTAATTGATGATGTGTTTTAAGTATTTAATTTCTTAAGTTTGTTTTTGATGATATAATTTCTATTTCAAGTAATTTCCCATCATCAAAATCATATGATGCAACCTTGGAACTAGACATAGGATGGTATTATTATATGTAATGTTTTGGTTGTATCTCTATACCTTTCAGAGGGTATGATTGACTATGCTCTTCAATATTCTATTATTTTCCATATAGTAGATTCTCTATAATCGACTGCATTTCATATGGAGATACATGATGGTAGATGATCCCATTGAGGATGGTATATGATGTTGGATTTCATTATATATTTCTTGTAACAAGTCCATCATGATTCGTTGGTTTTAGGTGGTGTTCAGGATGATAATGAATCAATTGAGTTTATAGTGGATATATTTAAACATTTGAAGATTCATAATTACTATCGAGTTAAACTCAATGAATTAATACAATAGTAACATTATTGGATGTTGTGAAGAATGATCAGTATTGATCAGACACAGTAGGATCTTACATGTTCAGCTTTCAGGGATCTATATTCCAGAGAGTTATTTTGTGAGTTAATAAATATTGAAAGAGATCCATATTGCATAGATCACTATCAGGTGGGATATTTATAAAAAACTATGATCCCTATTTTTTGGATTGGATATATTTTTCTATGGAATGTTTTTGGAATGAGGATCAATAATTCAAGACATTTGAGGCTAGAATTCTCTAAAAACATGGAATATAATAACCCATAACCTATCATTATAATATTACATTGACATATAATTTATGGCATAATTTATCTGTTGATATAATAATTTATTAATATTGAGTGAATAGAAACAAACCTGATTCTAAACTTATATTTAATAACATGAAATTCAATATAAACATGAATGATAAAATTCTTTTTTTATATCACTTAAAATTGTTAAAATGTAATTTTTTTTACATTGGGGTTAATAAAAAGAATAAATTGGTGATCCAATATTATAGTAAGGGAATTATTATTATAGAATCTATTATAGAATATATATTTTTATAATAATATATAAGTGATAAACAATTAGAAAATATTCCTCCTAAATAATATCTTGAAATATTATTATATCGAAGGACAAGATAAAAAGTTAAATAATAACATGGGTGATAAAATAATTTTATAATGATAGAATTAATAATTTGGAAAATTAAAATTTTCCACTAAAGGCATCGTTTCAATATATCATACATAAATAGGTAAGTCATACAATAAATACAAATTCTAGTTTCTTATTTATGACCCAATGATACATCATGTGGATATCTAACAACATGAACCACACAGGACTTAATATATCCAATTAAATCTTCATTTAAATGAGTGAATATGAAAAACAATGCATTATCATCATTCCTTATGAAAAATTATTCTTATCTAGAAACAGTAATAAAAATGTCAAAATTTTACCCATTCAATAAATTAAACAGCATGATCATAATATATCAAAAGAAATAAGGGGGATATTATCATTATAGAATATCCTCATTTAGTATTCATAAACATTAAAGGGTGTTGAAATATATGAAAACCCCATTACAATGACATTGTATATATTTTCTGAATTCAAGAAGAAATATCATTTTTTAATGAAACTAAAATTTAGAATTACCAAATTAATGTTCACATGAGTTTCTTTATAAAATATAGGACACTATAGATTAATATAGATAAAAAATGTATTATGATTTTTATAAAATATAGACATCTAGTAAATGTAAACAAACTTTATTTTTGCATGTTTATAAAAATTCAAAATGAATTGTATTGGAAATGTTAAAAATAATAATTTATATACATTTAATTGAAATTATAATTTTACTAAAAATCAACATAATATATCATAAATGTAACGGAAATATTATTATTAATTAAAATGAAATAATATTGATATGTATTATAAGTAGTCCCAATAAAAAAAATATGGCTAGTTTTAATTACAAAATTTCTTTTGGTGGTTTTGAGTACAAAAAAGAAGTAAAAGCCTATAAAATGTTAAAGTCATTGAAAGAAATATAGGATAATAAAATACGTATGACTATACTATAAATAAAATAAAAATTACCCTTAATGGAAATTAAAAAATAAAAATTCTAAATAAATTATTATACTATATAAAAAATTATAACCTTTCATTCCATGTTAGACGAATGTGTTCCAAACTCCTATATAATAAATTTATATTTATTATTCATAATTATCAGATCCATATTTATATCCATTTTTCTTTATATCATTTATTCATAACTTCTAT
The DNA here is from genome assembly GCA_963277665.1 of Viscum album. NCBI lineage: Eukaryota > Viridiplantae > Streptophyta > Magnoliopsida > Santalales > Viscaceae > Viscum > Viscum album. The sequence continues at coordinate 663,321,067 of OY728141.1, forward strand.
ATTTTATATTTACTAACAATTTATTGCTATAATTGGATATTTATGAGATCATCGTTTTTATCTTATGCATTTCATAATATAATGAATCTAATATTATAAAAAATGATATGGTTTAATCCCAAATATAATGTTAATATTGTAATATATATTGTATTAATACATATAATAAACTTTTATAACCATCCTTGTTATTTTGTTACGACCAATGAATTATATCACCTCCTGGAGGTGGTAGTCTGTCCATACATAGGAGTGATACCTCCAATTCCCAATGGATTTGAAGGAAAAAAATTTAAATTATATTTTTTTATTTTAGAATAATAATTTTTTATAGAAAATATATATACACATTTAATACATCTATTTCACCATCCATGAAAGGTAGAGATTAAAAATGAAATTTATCGTTATATAGATGTGATAGTTTTCATGTACGTATAGATGATTTTTTAGTTTACATTAGATAGAAATGATATATTAAATTTTAATAACCTTGAAATTAAAACATTTAATAATATTAAATAAAATTATTTAATTTCTTTATGATGATTATAGATGATAGGAATTTCTATTAAGTAGAAACAAACTGAATTTTTATTGGAATCAATATACACATATTCATCTGATAATCAACATTGGAACGAAGTTCATGATTATTGGATGGGTCTTCTAGGAAGAAAAAACTTGTATCCTATGTATAAGAGTGTGGAAAGGTATCTTGTTAGACCTTTTCAAGATAAAGAGTTAATGTTTTGTGTAGAAGTGAGTAAAGTTGGTTCCCTTTTACACACGAGAATATTGAATCTCTTGTAAAAATTTTAAAAATAAAATAAAATATTTTTTTTTCTCTTCAAATGCAGAAAAATTTAAATATGATTTATTATATATAATACGTTAATGTCAAAAAACATTAATATAATAAAAATTTGACAAGTTTTATTGATATATAAAGGTTTATCTCTTATATTAAACCACTTTTTACTGTAACAATGGTGAAATTTATTTCCTTGACATATATTAATAATGAAGAGAATTAGTTTTCAATTTTTATGAAATATTAATTATTATATTTAAATTATTGAATAAATATTATATGATTTAATTTTTATAGGTGGTAAAAATAAATTTTACTATAAGTACTCAAAACACAATGAAAACCATTTTTAAATGAATTTTTATGTATAAAACTTTTTTCACACCAAAATCATGTATAGAGTACTTTATTATTGAACATATTGGTTTATGTAAAAATATAATGTTGAGTATAATCACTTTAAAAACCTTCAAAAAATAAATTTTACCATGAAATTACTTTATTATGGAAAATGATGTAAAATAGATCTCTTATAATAACATAACCTCACAAAGGTTTAAAATGGAAAATATAGGTTCATAAATCCAAAATAATATATTTAATTACATGATTTTATTTATTAAATAAAAAATTGGTTAATAAAATTGTTTAAAAAAATTAGATCCATTATAATAGAATTATTATGCCATAAAATCAATAGAATGTTTAAAATTTCTATTTTTAACAATTCACTAAAAGGTCAATTATTTCTAAAAAAAACCCAAAAACTAACCCTATATTAAATTCAACCATCTGAAGTCAAAAATAGAATCATTTTAGTCAAATTTAATCCATAATATTTAAAATATTTTCTTCAAAACATAACTATTAACTATTGCTATGATATTGTAAAATAATAGAATGTGTGTTGGAAATACTTTTGGGATCTAATGTTTAACTACAATTATAGTATCTTATATATTACATTATCCCCCATTCAAAAACTATATCATCTAAATTTAGAAATATTTATGCTCTTAAAATAATGTGGGAACTCATTCTATATGGCTTCTTCTAGATGTCTTTTTTCCTCTTCAAGATTGTTATTTCTCCAATGTAATTTTAGTAGTCATGTTTTTTTTCATATAACACATTCCCAATATTGAAATTTTTTCAACATGTTCTTCATTATAAGGAAAGTAAAGTTACAACACTAAATTATCATAGGTGAGTACATGCATAAGATCTATAATATATTTCCTCAATAATGAAACATGGTGTATGTCATATAATTTAGTTATTTTGGGTGGAATTACTAATCAGTAAGACACAAATCCAAATAAATCTGAAATTTCATAGGGATCTACAAACCTACCATTTAACATCCTTGTTATCTTAAGAAATATTTAAATTTAAAATAGAAAAACCTTCAGGAATACATGGTCCACACATGAAATTGAAAATACATTCTCATATTATCACCATAGCCAACTTTTTCTTCTTTGAGAAGCTTAGATTTGATTTTGAATAAAATATACATTCATGGTTGTCTCCAAAGAATGTTCTAGCCCTAATAGATATAATTCTTGGACATAATCTAAAAATGATGGTGTAATAAATATCTTCATTGACAATGAGTCGTACAATTAATAATTTATTTTATAATGGATGAAATTAATATTTGGAAATTTATCTTGAGGATAATATAAATCCCCAATCTATTATAGGACGCTTTGTGGTTACCAAATGTATCAATGTATTGAAAATATCATGAATACTCCTTCATAATTAAAAGGTTGTATGAGTTTCATGATTATATACAAGTGATGTATGATCAATTATAAGTATCACTACATCATTTACATATACTGGGAAGGGATCTCAAAGGGTAGATGATCCCTTAGTACTAACAAATGTGCAGGCATCAAAATGTGATCAGTTATTTACCATATAACATTATTCCTCTATGGCATCTTTTAAATTCAAATGAAAAAAATCCAGTCACTAATTATCCCACTTCTATATTTGTAAACATAGATGTTACATAACTTTTTTAGGATAATTTCATTCATATGTTTACTATTTAAACACCAAACATCAAGAATAACTAGTCTTTCATATCTCAACAGATCCCAATATATCCCTTTCCAAGACTACCCAATCCCACTTCCAATAGTCTAGGGGCTAGTGACTTGCATTGATTTGGTGAATCACTCACAAAGGAGGGAATATCCTGATGTACATGTACACATTCACACATATCCAGTCCCATTAAATTATGAAATATAAAACCACTGCTAAACCATGTGTAGCTAAATTTAATCCCAACAATCTTTTTATATTAACAAGCACTATAAAGAAAAGGGAAAAATATAATCCCTCCAAAAAAATGATAACAAGTGAAACATGAAAGTGTAGAAGGTGACTGATGTCAATGAAATCATTGGTACACACCTTGTTTTATCAATACCTCTAAAATCATCATATTATGAGTCCCTCTAGGACTACATCAAAAGGTTGATCATTTACAAAATACACAACACATGGATGAAAATACTATACATGGGTGAGAAAAACCATTCTTAATAGGACAATACAGAATCATTAATCATATAACATAAAAATTGTTATTATAACATCATTGTTATATGTCTACAATACATATGACATGAATACATAGATATACCCCACAAGACCCCCAGTACAAAGTGAAGTCACAACCATAATGTGACCATATGAATCATGTTGAAATGTTTTTCCAAACTCTAATCTAGGATAACATTGTCCATGAGTCATATTGCAAAGATGGTTTCCAGGTGAGATTTCATGCTCATCATATCTTTCCATTGGAATTACATGATATAAATCAGAACATAATGATAAAAATATTAGGATCACACCCAAATCCTTGTATTATACCTACTGAAAAATCTAGAATAACATAATAGGTACAGTATCAAAGCGTGCATAGTATTAATCATGATGATACCAAGAACTCCACTCAGTATAAGAGGATGATAATGGGTCTCACTCCATGCCTTATTAAAGTACTCCAACAACTCTATCTAATATTTTAGTACATCTGAATAGATCACTATCCTAGGTTATTTATTTCATTTTATAGTAATCCCTCTGGGAAATTGATCCAGGGGATGGACCCAAACGAAATAAGTCAGGGGCAATAAGTACAATGGCTTCAATCCCTCTTTTGAGGGGTAAATGTTGTGTCCCTTTACCACCCATCCTGCATGTGTATCATGGTATGTGCTAATATTTATGTCTACGTGAGAGTAAACAATGTGTCTAAGCCCATGTAATCTCGAGCATATCTTTGTGCACAACTCTTCCCATTTAAACCTAGCCTTTCCAGGCCCATGTGGGATTACACGATTTTCCTGAGGATATATACTCTAGGATATTGGCATGTACCCTTCACAAAAAATGAAAAACTATCAAGTTATATCACATATTGGGTGAAAGATGTCACACACCATGGGATATTTAACATTCTCTCAGAATCCCAAGAAACACATCCAGGACCCCACATTCTATGTAATCCTATATTACACACAGTGTAACATGGGATTTAATAGAACCCAAAGAACTTAAAACTACATTATAATCCCCTCCCCAGCCAACATTCAGTATGTGAATCATGCCATAGAGTATGGATCTGGTGAGAACGAGCCTTTTCATCACTGCTCTCAAGAATATGGCCACAAAAATATAGTATATGTTCCTCTTACACATCTCTATGTACCCTTAATTATAACCACATATATATAAATCTAATATGGTATCAATTATTCATCATATCTCTATTACATTGACATTCCAAACCCAGACCTATGATATAAATTGGTTGTGCAATGAAATGAGTGTGAAATGATTTATTAATGATTATTTTTCCAACTAAGGGCCAATGAGAATTTCTCACGAAGATTGAAGAATTTGGAAAAGAATATCACCACCCAAAAAAATGAGGAGTGGACCATGGATAATGTTCTTGTTGGACTAGATTCAATTATATTAGAATGATGAATGATGAGGTATAGAATAATCATCTTATAATTCTAGAATCCAAAATAATATCTATCGCATAACATCAAATATAAATTATCCATGAATAAATTTGTTGTTTGATTGATTCTTGTTCATCATAGGACCAAATAAGCACAGAAAATAAACAAAACTAAAAAAACACTATCTCCATTTGAAATAAACTAATGGTGATGAACAATCACATCTCTTATTGTTGGAATGATCCTTTAGTTAAATAGAACACAAATTGATGGTCTATGATCTGGTTATCATTTACGGTCAAAAGCTCTTATAATTCTATCAAATGGTTCCTCTATATTTTATGGGTTATGAGGCTATCCCTAAAAGTTAAAAATACCAGTTTTTATATACAAGGATATTATGTTGGTGAATTTGATGAAATAAATTAATTTCTACAGTTACTTTATTTAAACCTCTTCCAATGACCATGCCCAATCAGAATGTCTGATTACATAGAAGGATATGTATCACTGACGGTAAAAATCATGTTTTGTACTCAATGAAATCCCCAAATTTCAGATCACAACCTTCATTCAGGATTTATTCCATTTTTTGGAACCATGTGTACACATGGATTTAATATATTTAAAAATTTAATTCCAAATACACCTAGCCATGTAATATAATGCTGTCACTAAACCTAGTTCCAATAATAATTCATACTATCGTCTAAAAAACTGATAAACATGGAGTCATTATATTTTCTCCACCATGGGGATTCATGTGTGGGAAATCCAAAATAGAATGATACATAATGTGATGTGGGTACTGAGATCGCATCTGAGTCTCCATATACTAGGTACTATCCTAAAACTTCTCATTATTACACAAAAAAATACTTTTATAATTCATGAAGGATCCTATCATGTTTATTATCATTCTCTAGTAGGAATTCAGCAGTATTACCTCCATACATGTTGTACATATCTCCACCTACTATAAATATGATAAACCGTACACATGCCTCCTCCACTGCAACATGTAGAAGACGTTGTGTACCCGGTCTATCTATGATGGTATAGATAATTTTTACATCACCTCACTAAACATATATAGTTTATTGATAGGGACAATGAATATTGAAGACATCATTTAAACCCATCCACATATTTTCAATTCATTTCATGGTAGAACCTATAAGAACACATGATCTCATTCATTGAACTCTAAATGCCTCTACTGTCTTTCCAAATATGAAATTTTATGGCTCTATTCACTCCTCATATAATCATGGATGACCCTCACATTCCCATCAGTGGCTCCCACAAAATATGTTCCCCTGTGAACTCACTCTCCTGGGTCATTCTGACATGGTAGTGACATGTAGGTTCACATATAGATGCCTTAAATAGTGTCATAGTGATGGTGGAATTATATCCATTTTATACGCAATCTCCACAAATTGTTCTTGATCCTCCCAACTATGACCAAATTCTTAAATTAAATCCTATAGCATTTCCTATATTATTTGAATTCACCATTCAGTCTAGTAATCAATCTAGCGGTGAACCATTATTATCAAATCAAACTGATTCCCAAAAGCATTGTGAAATACCTTTAATAACTATTATGTGAAGTGTGAATCAAGGCCAATGTAGAACTACATGTTAACTCCATTGAGTTGTACTACATTCTATATAGATATGTCTCCTAATAACTCTACTTGACATTTCTCTTGGATATCTATTAGGTGTGACGACACAGTGAGATGACAAAAAAAATCTTAGATTACATTGTATCCCTTCTATATACATGGTAAAACCATCAAAAAGTAGATTGATATCTAATCCCACATCTACTCTGGAAACTCGAGGGGTTGAGATAAACCTGCCAGAACATTGTTATATGCCTTCGTTTATTGACTAGTGTTCCTTCGAGAGACAAAATCTACAACTCCCTTCTTTATCCCGAGCCACCAAAAAAGATGTTGGAGGGAATGGTTAGTATTTTAAAACATATATATATAACCAAAGTAGATTCATGAAACCCTATTAGAACATTTGACATCAAGGTTCTGGGTGCCATCTTACATCCACAATATCAATCCACATACTCCCCAACTTTATAAAACTCATAAGGATCTCTTATAGTGGATATCTAATCACAAAGGATGTCACAGCTGGTATCTCTGGGCTCCGACTCCCTGAATTCCTATAAAAGAGGATGGGTAACAACCATCCACTAGGTTAAGTAGCTCTATCTTCATATATAAATGATATATTCAATCAGTCCACATTCTCTATCTCAAGGCTCATCAACTATGAACAAGATCACTTAATGAGATCATCTACTACCATATTTCCCTTCCCCCAGGAATATAGAAAATGTCAATGTCATTGTTCTGGAATATATATAGCCTTAACATATGTATCAAGTTAGGTTCCTTCTAATAGAAGTTATAATTGAGAATCTTTTGGTATGAATAGATGATAAACCTTGTTCCCATAATGTAGTGTCAGTACATCATTATTGCGAAGACTACTGATAAAAACTCAAGATCAGGAGTTGCCTAGTTCTTCTCATGTGGAATCAAATAATGTGAACCATATGTAAAAACATCGAACCTCTACATCAGAAAAAAACCAATCCTAGCCCATGATCCATCAAATAAAACTACGTAAACAATACCTTCTTCTAGATTTATCAAGATGGGAGTGCTCATAAATCCTGACATGAACTCTGATAAAACCATATGGAACATATATGAACACTTGAAAGGATTTCCCTTTTGGGTCAAATATATCAATGGTGCTTCCATACTAGGGAAATCAGGCATAAATCATAGATGGAAGCCTTCCAACCTATATGATATATTCACCTATATCATCCTCTTGTATGTCTCCCAAACTAACACTCCCTAGTACTTCAAGGGGTCCATTTAAATACCATCTAATGAGATAAGAATCACATATATTGGTCCTCATGAATCTAGAAATAACATTTGTATAGCTTCCTCAAATGATTAATTTCTCAAACTATGTCCAGAATAATCCTAAAGTGTCTCACATGATTATCGTTGAAAACTAAAAAAACATGGATATCATCGATGAAGACTACTACCTATTAGTATAAGAAAACAATCTAACATTATCATAATGATTCTAATGAACACTATTTGGGGGTTCATCACACCTAAGGGAGCGAACACATATTTATAGTGATTTTAGAAAATTTGGAATGATGCCTTTAGTATATCCACATCTCTTAATCGCAACTAGTTATAGACTGATTTGAGGTCAATATTTGAGAACCATCATGCCACTCTAAACTGATCAAAGGGGACATTAGTCCTTAATTGTTGAAACATACACTATTCAGTCTACTAGACTAGGCTTTGGTAATCCATAAAAAACCTCAATATCTTTTATCAATTATTATTAAAAAAATATTAGAAATACTTAGGTGAAAATCAAGGATTGGAAAAGTCCTGCCTCCACAAGTCCCCCAACAACACTCTAGTCTCATTAATCTATGAAAGAGACATATGATAGGATGGAAACTATATGAGTTTCATCACATAGTGTAGATAAATTTAGATGTATATATTCCATCTAGGAGGTAATCCTAGAACATATTCAATAAATACATCTTCATACTCTTCCAACAATATAGTAAGATGAGAAATCATAATATCCACTACACCAAGGGTCATGTTGATCAACTATTGATTAATAAGAACCACCCTCCTATGGATGGGTTTATTTTTCTTTTCCTAGGATTCCTTATAAGACAAAAAATGAAAAAAAATCATTCCTTCACTACAGACACCAAACACCCTCCAGGAATAAATTCTATATGGGAATGAATTCTAGATAACCTGTCGATACCTAAGATGAAATCGTTATACATCATCACTTCTGTAAAGGGATCCAAAATAATACTCTCTCCTCCATGAGTGAATAAAAACTATCAAAAAAATTATGATCGTTGAGTCATATCTTGTTGGATTCTCTATGTGCAATGTTTGATGGAATATCTCCACCAGAAACTCAATGTCTCATACCCGTTAAGTGGGAATAATGTAATGAATTGCACCTATAGGGAAAATTACAATAAATAAGGTATAAAATAAATAAATAATACCTCATATCATCCTTGGATCCTCTATGCCATATTCCTCAACCGCATGTATCTTCCCTCTCCCATGTCCCAAGCTCCCCGAGCCTAGTGTAGACCACCAGGGGTGGTGATGTACATAATAAAAAAAATTCCACATCAAGATGTTATCCCAAATAATCATAACAATATTCCACTCTATATACCTACCGTATCATACAACTACATCTACATAGGTTCCCAAACCACTATATCTCTATCATCTAAATAACATGGAAAACAACCCTGTGTGAGATTTCCCTTTCCATAACATGAGTCACATCACCTCTCATTATGATGAATAGTCTCACAAAATGATCCTTGAACAAAAACCCTAAATCATACTATATAATCCCAAAAATTCATTGCACTAATAGGTCCCTCAGTCAGATGTGGTCTCCCTGCGGCTGATGTCTCTATTCTAGTGTGTCCACTGCCAACAATAATAGTCTACATATACTCAACTAATAAACTCTAGAAAACCAAGGCACGCGCTTTGATCCCATCATATATATGAATTCACATAGTTATAAAACTTGTTCATATTCCTTTGTTTAGTCCTTTCACTAAGGTGTATGCTAGAAAAAACCACTCACTAACTATATCCATTGAGTACCTAATGATGCTAGTTAACCTTGATAAATACGCATAAATATTTTAACAACCCTACTAGAGATGAAGAATCTCATGTATTATAACATCTTGATATGCAGTTCAATAACACTCTTCTATGAGACTTATATCATACATTGACCAAGCATGATTCACCATGTCTTATGAATAGGTCACAAAACCCCACATATTCTTATAGATCCTTAGAAATGAAACATTGCCAAAACCCCATATGATCTTTCATTCTATGTTAATTGCTAAAAAATTAGCATGAAAAAATCTATAAGGGGTGAAATACAAGAGAAATGGGTAATATTTTCTATGCATGAAAAAGGATGATATGGTGGTCAAAACTCATTCATCGCCTTTCCTAAAACAAGACATGTTATCACATCACATTAAAAAAATTGGTAATTGTTCATGTGGTGTGCATAACCTGCTATATTATCTCATAGGGCCCCCCATTGAGAAGAACATATTGTTATTGTGAAAATAACCAATACATTAAATAATCATTAAATGACTAGTTGATGTGTTTCTCCAAATCATGAAACATTCCAATTTATGGAAAATTTAAAAACCTTCCAAAAAAACTTTTAAAATAGGTATTAAAATATCAAAAAGGTGGGTGAATTTCCTAGTGATAAGCTTATTCTTATGAGACCACGTGGTCAAAAATACATCTATGAAGAACCCAAAACATTACATCTTCATCCTGATAGATCCCACTTGTATTCATCCCTCATCAAGTGAAGAACATCGGACTTGTACATACAATCCTATGATCCCCCTCATCCTGCATAGAAAAATAGAAGGAATTTTACATAACAATTACAAGTTATCCCCAAAAGAACCATTTCTAGTCATTCCATGAATTACCAAATGAGAGAGTGATATTCTATTACATCACTCATCCAAAAAAATTAAATCCCCAACTATTGTAAAATAAACAAGGAAATAAAAATGGAAATTATAGGAGCCTCTTGAGTGGGGAAGATGCAAGGATATTATATGTATAGCATTATATACCCTATGTGACAACCCTTGATCATGAGAGGATACTCTAGACAAGCCATCTTGATCTTGTGAACACCCCAATAAAGACGTTTTTATCTTGTCAAAGGTCTCAGACAAAATATCTCAAATCCTGAAAAAGACTTTCCACATGCATCCTAGTCTCATGAAATTTTATTAGAAATGCCGTCCTAACCTTCTAAATAATTCTTGACATATCAACATGATCAAGAATAACCATTTTAATTGGAAAAAATAAAATAAATGGGGAATATACTGGTTGAACTTGTGGTCATTGAAAAGAATTAGACAACCATAAGATGACATAATGTTGAATATTGTGAAACACATGACACCAAATCACCCCACCTAATATAACATATGTTTGTGCGATTCATGCCAAATAATATATGTATAATCAGTGTGGTTAGGAAAATAAATCTATAGCCTCATATTGAAAATATATCCATGGATCATAGCACTGGAAAACCTAGAATTCCACGGGGACATCTCGTGGAGACTGATCTTCTGATTATAAGGTCTTAAACCTAGTACTGATATGGTGAATGGTCTATGGGATCAAAAACAATTCATAACAGAACTTTGTGATCACTTGAGATCATTAAATGGACTTCTGGCGTGTTTTCCAAATAATGAGAATGACGTCCCGCATATCTTCTCAGTCACACGATAACTAAAAAAGATAATAATAAACATATCTAATGAACATATTAAATTACCGTCAGAAAAAAGACTATAAAATTGATAGAATACATATTAAAATAAAATATATTATGGTTATCAAGTTCTTCTTATGACTCATCTAGATCATGTGACAACATTAATTCAGGTCTACCATGTTTTGTAACATCCTCATGACATAACATTTTGATCATGTAGTGTCCCTTGAAAATGTGAATGAAGGTTGTGAATGACTTCTTTTCATACCCCCAGGTCTCTCAAAACTCTATTTTATTTCCATCTATACATATAGATGTACTCTAGAAATTACACCCACATCATATCGTAGAACTAGTTCAGGTAAGCTTGGCCTTGTGATTGAACTAGGGCATGTCAAGTGGCTCTTGTGACATCCTCCAGGATGGTCTTTCATATCTCCTTGTTCCCTCCAAGTTTGACAGCTAGATTTCATGATGAAACCATGAAAATTTCTTGTAATGTCATTTAGACAAGTCAATATTGATATTGTGATGATCTTAAGACATGAAATTCAGGTTATTCTATGTCATTAAGATGACTCAACTTGATCATGTGATTGTATTTTTATATATCCTATATAAATACAGTCATGTATAGACAACATTTGACATGCTATAAAAGAAATTAGGTAATGTGATATGAGAGATTAAGATGGTCAGGAACACAACAAGACCATGTATGGTCAGATCCCTAGGACATGATTACTTTGTCCTTATTCAATTATTGGGAAACCCCAATTTGTATACCCCAATCAACTGAACTATAGGAAATCTTATTTATGATTCAACCAAGATATGTGGGTCACCATTCTATGACCTGATATCAAATTAAAATCCACCTTTGTGTATGTTAATCCGTGTATCCAACAAATCAACCATTGGGACCCATTTTATCCCATGGAATGATCTTTATCCATTATCAAATATTGAGTTGAGAACCCCAACTAAGTACAAGTACTCAAATTCTTGAAATTAACAAGATAGGGAGGATGCCTCCCAAAAGCCCGATCTATGTTTTAAACATCCCGAGCCTTTTCCTTGTACCTAATTCCCACATCCACATTCAATGAGACTAATTACATTCTACCTCTTTTTTTCTCACACCGATCATGGCTCACATGGTATTTGGAAGATTCAATGGTCATATCATTCACATTATGAATCTCCACCATCTAGGTCATCCACAGTGTGTAATCCCTGATCAGTGGAATGATATAAATTCTCACAAGTAAATGCATCTTCCTTGTGGTTAGTCCCAAAGGATTGATTAAACTACAACACTCTAATTTCGATCATAACAACGATTTGTTGGATGTATCCCCAATATTATAGCTAAAATACGTCATGCGTACATTAGGTAATATATGTCATCTTGGAATGAAGTTAAAATTAATGGGTTTAGATAACTACAAGGGGTTTCATTCTAGTTATAAAATAGAATATGTAAGATGCCTCATAAGGGATCAATTACATCCTCGAAATATTAAAATACCTCCCCACATGGGAAAAAATTCCAATGTTCCTCGCTATATAAGATTCAAATATGTAAACATCTATCTATTAGGGTAAATGTATGGAGAATCATAGATATATACCAACCAACTCACTAAATCAGTCACCTTTATATGTTAAATGGTCTATACTATGATCATTTTATTACTATAATACGTTCCATTTCAGAAGTTGGAAGAGATTCCAAAATATATATAAAATATATAACTGTATCATATAGTACAATACAATTCTCCCCAAAAGGGTGTGTTGAGCCCGACCTCCCATCCTCTTGACCAATGCGACATCCTATATTTTATTGGATTTGAAAAACCAATTGACTACCTGCCTTCGGAAGGCAGGTATGTACCTAGTTATGGATGTGGGAACCCGTGGGAGATTCAATGAAAGGTAAACATGAATGGTAAACCCAAATTGAATGACTGTGAAAATATTAATCCTCCCAAAACCAATCATTAGGACCAAATAAATGCATAGTTATGTATTTTCCTAAAAAAGAGGATAGAACAAATTTTAAATCATCTAATACTGAAATATACTTAACAATATGAAATAGATAGATGATATAATTCTAATTAGTCTATTTTTATCTCACCACATGGGTGATCACTATCTAGATGTCAATCTTTAGGATGAAATAGAAAAGGTGATCCCCATGTGAATCTCTCAAATAATAGAATGAATTGTTTACCAAATTTCATGCCATGACAAGAAATAAATCTTATAGCTGATCCTCTATTATTGATAATCTTAATAAATAATTCAATCCTCACATTGAAAATTCCAAACAATAATAATTTATCGATAATAAATATAAGGAAAATTATATTAGCCATGGATATCATGATGATCACATATCATGCCTACAATGATGCCCTATTCAAAAATCTTATTCCTTATTGTATTCATGACATTAGATAAATATATGAAAAAACCACGATCCTAAATGTCTTCATCCAGTGTCCATTTGTGAATATTATCCATGGATTCAACCCCCATGGGACTCAGAATGACCACACATTCATCATCTTGGGGAAAATGAAATTGTTTGTGATTACCATCATCCTGGTGAAATCATAATCCATAAGGCTACCCATGAGGGTCTTGAAAATCAATAAACAAAAGTTTCACACTATCCACCAAAATCTATAAAAAATTCTGGGGATCGTGTCATCACAAGAATCCGTTTTGGAATCATTTCCATAAAGAATGACAATCAACACCATCAATGACTGATGAAGGTGTGATGAAGAATCAACTAAGACCCCATTCTAGTATAGGGACGACTAAGGAGGGATCTTATTAACTTCCATCAACAACACAATCTCATTGGTTCCCATAATTCACATGATGAGGGTACCACCCAACATCATTTCACCACTGATCCCCATGCATGGGAAAAAAAGAAGACACATCTAGTTCCGGAGGATATAAATAACCATGAGTGTGTTCATATCCCCACTCTCACATCTAATGTCTACAAGGATATTCATGTAGTAAACAGTGAGCATTATCATATCTATTCTCACTAGGAACAAGTCTGTGGGTGTATTCCAGTAGCTGACATTGGCGAGGTTCATATTCTGACCCAAGTTCATGAATTCAATCATCATATCTAGATGGAACAAACAGGATATACGTGGATAAAATTTCCACTTCAATAGATGATATCTTCCAGTATGTAGTGGATACAGGACATGTGAATGCTTATAAAAATGAACACATTTTCCAATGTTTCATTACATCATTGAATGTATTGAATAAATCCACCAACAAATTCCATCACTAGTACAAAAACATGGACATGTGCTCATTTCTATCCCTACATCCAGGGCACCACGACAATTTGACATGTATAAAAAATTGTTTACTCCAATGAAATAACACATTATTTCTCCCTTGTAAGATAATTTTCATTATATAACCCTAAAGAATGAGGTACTATGCGTGGCACATATTCTTGTTCCTTATAAGGATCACCAAGTGAGAGATGAACCTGCCTTGTGATAGGGGAAAATTCATATTGAAAATGAATGGTGGTATATTCCAAAGGCCTAGGATTTGGAACATATCCTTTTTATGATCGGGGTTCACCACATGAAAGTGGAACATTCCTCAGGATAGGCTCATAATGTTGTCAAAGAAGACCATATGGATAATAAAATGGCCCATGTTTATTCTCGTATCCACGTTTTGGCTTGGTATCACCATGTGAGAGTGAAAAATGACTGAAGTAGGGTCATATTCATATCAATGATTCTACATCGTAATATTCTAGTAGATCGTGAAATCCATTATCATATCGTTACGTCCAATGATGAACTATTGTATTAACATCCTTACAAGGAAATTCAAGAGGATGCTAATATTCCTTCTCCAATTTTGGAGGTCTGGGAACAAATTTGAATATAAAATGCATAGTTAGAAGAGGATCATATTTCTACCAAAACTAGTATCACCATGTGAGACTAGCACATGCCATGGGATAGACTCATATACCAATAAAAAAATTATCGTGAAATACTCCCTAGACTTAATATCAGTATCGTATCCCAATTATGACAGAGGTTCTCCTTCTAATAGTTACACATGCATCGGAGAAGGCTCAATATCCTTCAAAAAATGAAGATGCTCATTTTAATGTTTCATAAGCTTCACAGTACTAGTATCATTCTCATGTGACATGAAAAAATTATCCAAATGTCTAGCATCCATCATGAATCATGCCCATATCCATGCACAATCCAAAAAGGTAGGTCCGAAAATTCTGGACATGATACAGAATGAGACTAATAATCCTGATCATATCAATGCAAGTGCCCTTAAAGTTGTTCACGAATCAATATCAACACCCTCAAGGGTTTGTTGACCATTAATCCAAAACAAATGGTAATCATTATCGAAATATTGCTCCTCCTAATATCATGGGGGTGGATCATAGGGACTGTATTCCTAACATATTTCATGGTGAACCTCCACAAGGGGATATCTCCACCCTATAAAGAAATCCTCCAACATAAAATACACCTTCGTAATGATAGGAGTTCAAAACTATAACACCATCATATAGAGAGGCATTCAAAACATAATTTCAAACCATACATATCTCCCCAAAATCTCCTAGAAACATTCCACTCTATTCAGTATGGGACCTCAAGAAGAACATTTTATTGATTGAATATATGGATGAGTTTAATTTTGCTGAAGTGGAAGCTGGAATTGATATCTGGAGAGTTTTAGCATGAAACAACCTCCCCAACATGTTTTATCACCTTGAAAGCTCTTACTATGACATCGTCGATGATCAAGAGAAGGCGTTCATGACTTATCTGTTCTAAATTATGTGGTTTAGTCATCATTAATTGAATGATATAAATATACCATCATTAGGATAAGACAATAACCTTAATACCATCAATTCATTCAATTATCTGTGGGATATGGATGCCTTTTCAATAGTATGAAAACTAGGAATAGAGATGCATGAAAAAAACTTAGGTACTGTTTGTATCCAAATCATGTTAACTCTCATCCAACTGATTTATAGAGAATCAAAAAATATATGAATTTGATGATGGAAAAAACATTGATCATTTTACTTCACTATGTCTCCAGAACAATATAACCCATTATATAAAGAGTCTTATAATATGATAGTCTTAGAAGAAACATGTGAACTAATAAACACAACAGCTATTTGGTCACCTAAAAAATTCTCCCAAATCAATAGTTCAAAAAAATCATGGATGGAGGGGGAGGAAACCCATATATAATTGGATCGGGCCCCTCAAAAAAAGAGAATGCATTTCGAACATGAAAGGTGATGTGGCGATCAACTCAACAACTTCCAATATAAATTATAATCTCTCATGGGTGACAATTACAGAATGTTCTTACATGAGAACATTTGCAACACATCAAATAGGTCACAATAGAATCTTCCGTAGTGGCCACCTTGGAATAAACCCAACAGTTGGGGTTGGGAGAATATCTACCACTACCTCCACCTATTGGATTTTCAATTATTGATATGATTTAAGACATATACATAAAATCTTGAAAAAATCACATCCCACTAGACTAGGATAATTTTTATCTCAATTTTCATCACTAGGTTCATCATCCTTCAAGATGATCCAGGGTAAATAAATTGTTGTCCAAGATAAAAAGCATACTATAGGGATGTGGGAATTTATATCTCTATATAAATAAAAGGTGTCATTAAATCCTTGAGTATAATCATTGTATTCTCAACAAAAGGATTTAAGGTTTCAAATGGTGGAACAAAATAGTTCACACTCTATATGTATGGGGTAATTTTCATTATTATCATCATAGAAATGGGAATCGGTCTTGTCCAGGATGGTTGGTAAATATTAATGGTGAGCATCCCATCATTCCTCCCTTCCATAAAACAATCCTCAACTATTTCAGCCTCATTCAGTATTAATGAACATAAACTCTATCAAGGTCACAACGAGTAGAAACAAACTTGAGTAGCTTATATAGACTGAAACCGATCATTTCTAGGGTTGCAAGATAAAACATCCCAATACTGATAAGGGTTCTTTGAAAAACCCTTTTGGGAGTAGTGAGGAATCATCCTCTTGATTTGAATGTAATTATTGGACTATGAGTTCCTAAAATACCTCATTAAATTTCACCACCATAAAAATAAAAGATAATATTGATCAAGACATAATTGCATAAGGATGAAATTTAAAAATCATTCCCTGAGATTAAGATCTAGATACTCCAACAAAGGCCATATGTACCCTCTACCATAGAATAATCCCAAACATGGAACCTTTTAACATTATGATTTAACCTCTACGGCGTAATAATTATATGGATAAATGGAAAAGTGGGGCTATATCCCAATGGCCACCCTAAAGAATATGGAACTTTTCCATAGAGGAATAGTTGTCATGATATGAGAATGAGATTCCAAATCTCAGAAAAATTAATATGGATATAGTTAGGGGACAAATTAAAACAAGGTATCATCATTAGGATGAGACAATATTCCTCCACCTACACTCCTAGAGAGAGTAGTTATGCATATAAGAGTGACATTTGAGTGTGAGAAGGGGGTCTATTCAATGCAGCCAGTCCACATTAATGAGGAATTCAAAATTTATTTTAGAATTCCTTGAATTATATAAATTGCATCCTCATCCTCAGTTTAATCATTCCATCTTCACACAAGTTAAGAATCCATTAGAGTTGAAAACAAGGCCAGGCCCTAATGCTCTACCCACTCCCTGTATATGGGAGGGGGCTCAACCATATGTACCACTAGAATTTTCAACACTATCAAGTCCATGTATGCTTGAATGGAATCCATGGATGGTAGAAGAAAGCCATGTAGTATTTGAGAAATCCATATCCCGAATTGGTGGATGAAACATTCCCTCAACCAAATATATAGAAACCCTACATTCTCTATATTTGATGGCACGAAAGTCCTTGAACAACATCTGACACACTTTATAGACCACTGTTGTCTGATGATGTTTACTCAGGATCTACTTGTGATAAAAAAACCTGAGATGTTTCATAAATATGATGTCATGTCTAGTGTTCCTTTCGTATAAAAACTTTCCAGCACTATTAGTTTCAACATGGAAGTACATTCATCATTATTTCCACTACTAGTTTAGCTTCACTATGAATAAAATTTGAATTTATGACCTAAAAACTACATTAAATAAAAAATTAGTGGGTTTTTGATTTCATATTCATATGTAAAGGCTTAATATATTTTCCTCACATCCCACTATGACATGAACAATTATTATAAATCTATACTAAAAATAACCTAGATGAGATTCACACACCTATGATATCAATGATGTATCTAGGTAGAATTAGTGAGTTTGTATAAATATACAATGGTTTAGAAGACACCACTCATCGGAAACCAGATAAATCTAGACATATTCATTAAGACTAGGGGAAAATGTTTTCCAAGGACTAAAATGTTTCTATTACCCTCAAACAACATGGTGTTACCATTCAAGAACCTTGGATTTTCATAAACCGCGTAGAAACACCAATCAATTTTCAATAACCAAAAAATCACTCACCTAGAAGAAAAGTGAGATCAGGTTGGCCTAGGATTTTTCGAATGGATGAATTAAATATTATTTTTCCAAAATGATAATCTAATCAATTACTTCCTTACATCCATAGAAAATAACATGATAAAACTTCCACAACCTAGATAACAAAACGATGTCAACTTCACCAATCCTCTGGACTAATTACCAATTCATTGAAGTCTAGGGAAGAACATCTACGATTTGTTTTTCTTAAATTATTCATCACATGATGGATCAATTGTAAATAACTGATGTTTGATTACCCCCTCATAGATGGTGGACTACACAACATTCACCCAATCAGACGGATAATTAGATTGGGAGGATGTTTCAGCAAGGCCTTGGAAGAAGTTCATTAACTAGATGGCTCAAAAAAAGTTGAACAACCTCATGAAAACCTCATAGAACAACTTCAAAAACCCAAAATAGTACATATACCCCATTACATGATATCAGATATGTCTCCCAACTATGGAAATAAACATCATATATAACAAGATATAATATTGGAAGGATTATAATCTTATCTTCTTCAAGCTCAAACTCTTGATAATTTATTCCCTACAGCTTCTAAAACATAGTCACCACCCTAGAAATTGAATCACTCATTGGATGAAGACCACATATTTGGATATTTTCACATGATACACTTGGTATATCCATTATATTATGATAATTATGTCTCTATTTATGATTTTCACATATCCAATTTGGGAACAATGGGTCCCATGTACAGGATCAGAGGATACAGGGGACCTTCTAATCATGGTCAAACACAATATTTTAGTCACATAACTTTAGAGGATATATATGAAGATATGAATTAGAAAATTCACTATGGAATGGCCAAAATAAACATAAAGGTGTCTCAGAACACTCCAGTTTTCTTCAACACCAATTTTTCATACATTACATTCCAACGAGGGTGAAATTATCAGATGTATGCAACCAAAAGGGAATGACAAAAAACCCACTACATTGATAGATGAAGCTACATTGATATCTTTACAAGCACCTATAATGTCAACCTCAAATACCCCATCTCCAATGCTATATAACACAGAGCATTCCAGCCTCATGATACTCTATCCTTTGGAACAAAATAATGAAATTCTCAAACAACCAGCATTCTTCTGAAATATGATCCCTATTATGTATATACACTATATTTCAAATGAACTATATTAGGAAATCATTAATACTTTTATAGCACAAGGGAGTTCAACATAGATATCTCTATAGTCGATGTTTACCAAGTGGAGACTGTGCCATTAGAATGTCATGTCTCCATTATGCACAGATGGATGGAATTGGAAGATGCCATATAAGGACACACAAAATCCCTATATGTTTCATGGAGACTCAATAATGTTGATATCCAAAAGGTATATTATTGAAAATAGTTATGGGATCAACATTATCCCTATTTCAATACTCAATTTTTTTTGGATATAGATAGGTAGAATTATCTCCCAGAAAGATGATCATTCAAGTGTATGAAGATCGGGACAATATACTTAGTCAGAAGATCAATATCAAAATTCATTTTACAGTCCTCACATATAACACTAAATTCAGGGTTATCTAGTATGAAACTACATAAAATGTCATATTTAGAATTCCATAAGTCCATATTGATGTGGAAATACACTTCACATTCCATCTGTCTCTAAAATACCACATCCATGGAGAGTTCATCCTATTACGTGGAGAAAATACCCCCTTAGAGACTAGAAAAATCACATATGTTGAAGCAGGTTTTTAAAAAAGTGACGGAGGAAACCCAAATATAGATGATGATATATAAGATAAAGCACCCAATATCTTTGTGGTTTCTCTTTTAAATCCATTAAATATGCTCGACAACAACTTAGTTCTAGTCATAAATCTATTTGAAGAAAGGGAGATAATCATAGATTTCCAAATCCCCACCTATTCCTAGTGATGTAGAAAAAGAAAAACAACTCAGTAATCTCTCTAGAAAACACTAACAGTAGGGGATGAAAATGTATTTTCATAGGGACGCTCTCACCTAGATAGTGATAGTGATACACCATGAGTGATGACTTCATATGAAATTTCCTCAACATACTCCAAGGTGGTATAATAGGAGGATGAAATCATGAATTCCACCATGAATTCAAGAAATGAATATCCGCCTCAATTGAGGATAACAATAAGGTAAATATATGAACATAATAATACCCACATCCTACACTGATTAGTGACACCATGCTTCTTGAGGATTAAGAGATGTAGACCATTATTTTAAAGAATGACATGTGTTCACTCGGAGTTGTACAAAAATTCCAAGGATGAATCAAGATGTGGATACACACCATAACAGATTAAACAATTACCATCAAGGATTTAATTAGGTATCTAGGAGGATTCACCCTCCCATGCTACCAATGTAGAGGTGGATGATTAAAATTTTATCCTATCAATTTTTTTTGGGAAGTTCAATACCTAATATGGCTTTCGAACATCATCCATATTATTAATAATAATGGCTAAATTAGAATTTGCATTGATTTTTGTGACCTTAATTGATATTTACCAATGTAATAATTCTTATTTCCAATCAAATAACTATTGGTTGATTCAACTTCTAGTTTTCAGTCCCTTTCCATTATGGATGGGAATTCAAGGTACAATCAAATAAATATGCCCCATTAATACAAGGAGGTCCCTGCCTTCAGAGAACCCAGTGCTATATATTTCTATCAAAACATGTAAATTTGATTAATGAATATTTTTAAAATTTATCAACATTTGATGCATCATATTATGAAGAATAGAAGAATTTAATGTTGAAGGCCTTGTACTGACAGAGGTGTGATCACATCACCAGTATTCAAATAGTCAAAGACATGCGGTGGTAGCACAATCTAAATTTAAATTTGATAAAATGAACTTTTGGTGTAACATATATGAAGTTCCTTGGATTTGTGGTATTCCACTATAGAATAGAGGTTGAACAAAAAGGACTAGTGCATTTATAGAAATTTCATCCACAGAAGTCTCAAAGATATGTTGGGGATTCAAGAGAACCTTTCCTAAATTTAGAATTTCTTATCTAACATTGCTCGAAAATCCCTCCAATTAATCTAGAGGGTGAAGAAGGGAATAACCTTTATATTGGATTATGGCTATGAATAATCCCTCAAGTGTTTCAAACAGTTCCTGATGAACACACTTATCATGATGTATCCAATGTATGAAAATCGACTCATATTATATAACTACATCATGGAATGAAATAATGGTACTTTACTCACAGCAAATTTTGATTTAGGATATTATAACAGAAATTACTACCTTAGACAGACTGTACTAGGTAATATGACCCAATTCTTAGATGTCGAGAAGAACTTATATTTAATCCTCTTTGTAATAAAAAATGCAAGGAATTAATTGAAGCACCATGTTGTCCACATGGTATCACACATTTCTCTTGTCTAGTATATCCCTAGACTCCTCATATTGAACAGGTACTTGTACTGATGTGAAATCATTATTCAAATGAATAGAATACAATTTTTTTCATAGAAGTTAGTGAAATGGTCAAAACTGGATAATTACCTCAAAAACATCAAATCATGGAATGTATAGAAGTCGAAATATAGCTTATGAAAGAGGAGGCCTTTTATATCCAAGACACTCTTGATACTTGGGATATGTATTTTGATGGTACCTACCAAAGTCATATTGGAAAAATTATATAAAGTACAAATCACAAACACTTTTATTACGGAAATTATTTTTATTATCTTACAAATCATTTCCCAACTATTTTCTACAATTAGAAGACTAAATGAGTAATGAGGCTAAATATCAAGCCCTCATTTTAGGTTTGTAATTAACCCAACATTTTAAAATAAAATACCTGAATATCCAAGGGGATTTAGATATAGTAATAATATAGATCAATGGTGAATATTCCATAAAAAAGGTCTAAATGGACCATGTCACAGGATATGTCAGAGGAATAATGGACAACTTAGATTTCAATACCGTATTACATCACGTTTTATGATTACAAAATTATCATGTTAATGCATTGCTAAATGTGACCACAGTCTTGAATAACCCTGATTAGGGGGAAGTTATATTACGCATCACGCATTGATGAATTGTCTCAACAGTCACCATATAGAAAATGAAATTAATCAATAAGGTCAAAACATCCATAGAGCATGATGAACCAGTATCCTCCATTGGATGTATATAATCAATAATTGATTATCTACTGAAATGGTATCTCCTAAAAAATGTAACTAGAAAGGAATAGATTAGGTAGTGATCATCAAACATTACCAAAGTGGATAGTCTAAATGAAAAAAAATCCTCTAAATGTGGATCACGGATGAAATATTCAAAAGATTTATAAAGGAATGACATATTCCAACCAACATGGAATAATTCCACAAAGGTTCTTTCAACAATCATCAGTCCGGGACTAGGCTATCCCATCCAATAATGATTTTTGGTTACTACTGGAAAACCATGATACATGACTATGTGGAATTAATCTAGACTTGTCTTTCATGAAATATGAATGAAAACATCATCTATAAACAGCAATAATTTCTAATTATTGCTAAATATTATCATTCATTCACCATGTGGGATAGGGATGTTTTGGGCCATATCCCCCCACCATAGATAAATAGTTAATGTAAATTCTCACTGCATCGAAACCATCTCCCAATGTTTCGATGTGATACCCTTAAAATAATTTGCAATGACTAACATGATCGGCTTCTTGATGTTCCAAATCATCGCTGGGTCTGGATTCTCTCACAAAATTCACATGGAAAACAACACCAAATACTATTACACATAGTTAAGGAAATTGTAACAGGAGGGTACTATTGGGTCCAGTCAATAATCACTCTATCTTGCAGAAACAAATGTATAGATAAAGGCATTAAATAAAACTCTATCAAATATACTTCAAAATATGGTGAATAAGGACACAAATTTAGGGCCAAAAAGGCCCCCCCATGCTACATCGGCCAACCATACCACCATGTGTACTGCTACACAAGAAATTTCATATTAATTTGTGTATGGGACTGAGGTTGTGTTACACATATAATTCTATATTCCTTAACTTTTAATTTCCCTTTTCATAAATATATCTTAAGTAGAGAAATCACTATAACGGCTAGATGAACAAGAGTAGCTCAATGATAATTGGTTACATATATTTCAAAAACATAAAGCTCATTAGAATCAAATCACATGGACCTTCTACCAATTTTCTACCTTCATTTTGTCCTTCATGAAATCTTTTATTCACTATAAGAACACTAATGATACTATGAAATACGCCTCCAAATATGAAACATAAATGAGAAAGGCATTATATAATATATATGTACTATCAAAAATGGAGCTTACATATTAGCTAACAGTAATGGGGAACATGTCACACCCCCATCAATGAATTATTTCATAAAAACTAATTTTCAAAGCTCCCATAAAGTATTTCACATCAAAATAACATGACAATAAAACTATAATAAAACATTCTAATAACATGATGATAAAATATACAATATAATTCCATGTTCAATGACTTTAAACTTCACAACATTTCACATCCTAACCACATGACATTATTATCTATATATAATTTCCACACTACATGACATTAAACTATATAAATCTATAATGATTCATATTCATTCACATTAGATAACACACGTATTAACCACATGTGGCATAACTATATAGATCTCATCCTAGAAGAAAAATGATAAATTTCATAACATCCTTTTTCCATGCCGCATAATGATAAACTGCATAGAAAACATATTTACCTAAATAATATAAACAACACAACTGATGTCATTGATGCATGAAATTAAACATAATGGGATTATACAAAACCTTATGACATGATTCTCATATTAATGATATATTTAGGGAATCTTGGACCCATATCCTAGACAAGGAACCGCCTGATACAAAATAAGCTTTCATTAATCAAATATAATCATTTTCGTGACGAACCTTTTCCATCACATGTTTATTACATCGAGTATAAATCATATGGTATTATGATCTTTGAGACAGGATCACCAGCACAATAAAGGAAAATTATCTCATGATTGGGTTATCTTGATCATGAGTCCTTTCATCATGATGTCATCCTACATGGTTGATGTCCCTTGCATGACATGAAACAATGAATTACTGTGAAACTATGAAGAGAGGATCACTAATATAGGTTATTTTTTCCCTCTGCACGTCCTTAAATAAACTATGTATGCATTTAATTTTAACATCACATGATACATAGTTACACCTAGATCTCAAATTAAGGGCCCAATCTCAAAAAAATATAAAAATTCCCCCTCATCGCATACATGTCAGAATTGGGAAGTGATATTTCATTCATGATCTATGTGTTTCATTATTCATTTCATCATAGGATTTGTGCTGGAACCCATATCTTAGGTATTGGGTTTAACTGTTGTGTTCACTTTTCACATTAGGGATCCTATGTCCTTTCTACATGATGTTAAACTATATAGCTAGGCATGATGTAATTGTGGATTTATTACTTTTATCATAGGATATATAGGGATGCTCGATTATCCAATATTGGTCCCAACTAAATAAATCAATGGGAACAATTCATCTATCTACATATGATTCAATCCGATATAGAAAATTTTATGCTCATGAACTATGTGTGGCTTGATTCTTATCAACATATGGTACATAGTGATGCCTGGATCTCCCATCCTAGAGCCAACAATAAAAACAAATGATACTTTTTTCTCATACATCATAGGCATTGAGTCTTACAAGATCATTTTCTTATATACATTCCATTTCACTATGTAGGATTATTATAGATGATATATATCATGAAAGAAATTTCACTTCGATTCCAAAATCCTTACTACATTATTTTAAACTATATGAAAATAAATACATTTTTACCACATGATGTTAAACAGTATGGAAAATTTCATGGTCTCAAGAAAATAAAACTTCACCATAAATACATCCCCAATGCATGACTTAAAAATTTATAAGACTTTTACCATCTTCATTACTTATAAAAGGGCCCTATGATCCTTACATCGATTATCCATAGTATATGGTGATTCCACCATATTTAGGGAACATCAATTTACAAATCACACATCATTCCTTTAGTACAATTGTTCACAAAAAAACATTCATGGAAAACAAAAATGAAAAGAAATCTATCTATTTGACTATTCTATTGATGCAAATGGTCTTAGAACTACTATCCATACACATATTATCCTTATAAAATAGGATTTCGTATCCTTGTGATCCCGACGTCACTGTGGAGGAACAAAACACCTATGGGTGTTATGGTCCACCCCCTATATGATTTTCCAATATCACTACCCAAGAGATGATAAACGCAATCCATGATTTACAACATCTTCATCTCTCTTTCAAAATGATATTGGAATACTGCTGACACTAGGTATCATAATGGGTCTCTTTTGTAACAAGCTCCTCATATTAGGTCAATGTAAAAAAAGACCTTCAATTTCCTTCTCTTCAGAAAAACCTTTATGTCCTAAAACTATATCATTTGACATTCAAAATCATAAGACCTTATTCATATTGAAAAAAAGAAAGAAATATTTTCATTTTGAATTCCCTCAATGGGAGGACTATGAAAAATCCAATCCTACCCTCTCTAATTTCATGACCCATTCCAATGGGTTCTGTGTCGTTATTCCCCAAGCCTGTCTCAAATCAGCCTGGTGCTAGTGACTAACACCATATAAGCATATAACCAAAACGAGATGTATTAACTATATACATGTATCCACACACACATATCGAAGACCAAAATACGACGAAATGTAAACAATACTATGAAAAAGTGTCGACATACCAGTACATCCGAAAAAATAGAGGACGACATGAATGTGATGTAAAGTGAAACTGGTCCAAATACATGAGCACCCAAATAAGTCTGTAACCACAAGTCTGAACTATAGGGAAAGGTAATGGGACTATTTTCTATCACTTTAAGAACACACCTTTGACTTCCAGATCTCACATAGCTCTGTCTAGTCTGGGTCCTCATAGGACATTGTCAAAAGGTCTCTCATCGTCAAAAGAGACAATACATGTAGGAAAATATCATGCATGGGTGAGTATAACAATAACAAGTAGGAAAACATGAAACCATAATGAAATAAAAAAATGAAGATACAATATGCAATACACACTATTTGTCTACATACCATATAATAATAATATCCAAATATACTCAAACTAAGACACAAAGTCTTGTGGTAATTCTTAACTACCACATACCAACACTAGGGATCCAGAACAAAGATTCAACGAAGGATTCATCCCAAGGAACACAATATTGTTTTTGTTAACAATGATGACCCACATTTGAGAAGTAATATTTATCGTGCACCATCATGAAAGATAGAGATACACAGATAGATCTAAATAGAGAGATACGATACAATAGATGAGGATCACCCCCAAGGCCATGGGGTGATACCAACAACACCATCTGGACTGAAATTTTAAGTATAGGATCAATGCCCAATGAATTTGGTAACATCTATACCAAGGACTCTACATCGGTCATGAAGAATGAATAGTGGATCCCACACTAGGCTGCTTGGGGGATTGCAACGCCTCTATTCTAGATGTCCGACTGAAGCAATCATACTCTTAATAGTACGAATTGATACCCACTAACCATTAGGGAAGAAAAAAAGGGAACAAAACCTAATGAAACCGTTATAATATATTGTGGACAAGATATTAATGATTAGTATTATTGTATACATGAAGTGTTTTAGGACCAGACATTGTTCCCCATGAACCCTGTTACTTCCCTTGTACAACAACCCATGTCATCAAAACATGTCATGTAAAATATGGGTACACAACATGTATAAGAAGTCACACACTATGTCTTTCCATCCGGGGTCCACCAGTATACTCATGGCATGTTAAATTATATGATTCCAAGCCTTGTTTCTCTTCCCATTTACTGATATATGGGTTAGTCTATGTTCATGGTCTAGGCCAAGTATTGTGGGGGAGTACATTTCATATAAGAAACTTGTGTACTACTCTGCATATCAATGTATTTCCCATGTACAAGGGGAGTTAACTGGTAGATACCTCAGACCATGTAGATAGAGACACACATCGTGTGATACTACCTCATACCCAAAACAATTACTACATCTTTGGGGCCCCATATGCCACGTAATCCTGGATTACATGTTGTGTAGTGTTGGACATTCCACAATCCTTGGTTCATGATTCGATCACCTGCATTATTTCTCCAGACACCAATTTAGTTGTTCCCTTCTTGGAAAAAAATTATCCAACCCCTTTAATAAACCTAATAATGAATACATGTGTTTTAGTCCTTCCATCAGCTCTGAAAACATCTTTAAATCCATCTAACAAAAACCGCCAGAAGAATGATATTTCCCAAATCGCTTCAATTCATCCATATCCAATTCCATCACTCCACCTCCTGGTCATCCCTATTTTGGATCTTCAATTTTAGATCATTTCTCAATGATACAAAATTGAAAATGATCGTTCGTTCACAACCCCCTGATGCACAAAGAACACAAGTAGAAAATGGGGGAGATAAATTTCTCATGGATCAAATTTGAGGAACATAACGCTACCATTATTTGTTTCAGCCTTAATCAATTAATGTAATAAAAATAAAAAATAAAAATCAATATAAAAATAATCCCTTTAAATCCCACAAATAATGGTAATTTCATAACCATTTTTTGTGAGATCTTTTAAGAATGGTGTTTGTCAATAATTAATCTGTGGTTCTGTCTCAGTTTGCATGAGAGGTTTATTCATGGTTCTCTCTATAGCCTCTATGGAATATCCAGAATTATATGTCTAACCATGGATCCATAACTAAAGGATTAATTAAAATAATATGCATCACTTCTTCAAAAAATGATAAAATATAATAAATATTCAATATATTTTATTCATTAAAAATGTCTGAAACTACATTTCACACCCGAATAGCACCGTCCGATGTTTGGCAGCACCTAATGTAAAATAGCCACTTGGAATGTAATGATTCTCTTGAATTTATATTCTAGGAACCTATTAAATGTTAATCCACAATTTCTATAAAACTACACACAAATGATATTTAATATTTTAATGTTATTCAAACATTTATTTTGGGCACACTACGCCACGGAATCGCACACCATCTGTCTTCCTGGTCTTAAAATTAATCCTTATAATATTTAAAAATAATACATAGAAAATCCATGACATTACATTATCTACAGATTTTTTATTTTCATCCACTAAAATCATAAAACAATGCAACTGATAAAGATGAAAGTATTAAGCATGAATTCGAGAATCCCTCTCCCAAGTGATCTCTTATAGATTTATATTCTTCCAGTAGACACTAACCAAAGGGATTGATCAACCATGATACATCATATCCTAGTGATCCTTGATCTCTACTAGGTACTCAGCTAATGTTTCTCCCTCATTGATTTTAATCTCTCACCATTCGATGATGTGTGATGGGTCCTGAATGTACCTCCTCAACTACAACACATTGAAGACAACATGTACTTGATCAAACTACGAGGGTATAGATAAGTGGTACTCCACCTCTCCAACTCTACACAGTATCTGAAAAGGGATGATAAACCTCATATATAGCTTTCCACACAATCCAAATCTCATTAATTCCCTTCAATTTTAATCTCATAATAATATATGGTCACCTTCTTCAAACTCTAAAAACCTCAATCACCAATTAGTATAAGAAATATGATAGATCTATGTATTCTTCATCTAGTCATGGATGATCTGAACCTTCTCTATAGTATCTCATAATAATTTTGAGCCCATGAGTGCCAAATCTCTTCGGTCAATCCATTATAGTGTGACCATCAAGGTGGATTATACAATACATCAAATGGTTCCATACCCATGGTTGAATGGTAGATGTTGTTTTACGCAAACTCCACCAGTGGTAGTTGATCCTCCCAACTACAATCGAAGAACAACATGCAACCTCACAAAACATCCTCCAAAACTTGAATGGGGCTACTCTACCTGGCTATATGTGTGGAGGTGAAATGTTTTCCTCAAATGTAACTAGGTTTTAAATTCCTCCTTCCATCCCTTCCACAACCGAAATGTAAAACGTGCATCATGATATTAAATGATCATCGATGTTACTCCATGGAATCGAAAAATATTTTGTACATAGAGGTATCCCATGTTCTCTACTGAACACTATTCTTGTATAGCTAGGAATTGGGGTGACATGATGAGTTGGTAAATTATAACATAGTTGGTATCATGTCCCTTGGATGTATATGGTAAACATTTCCTAATGTCCATCAATATCACATCCCACTTCTATTCCAGCATCTCATGTGGTTGAGCTATGCTCTCTTGAACATGGTGATCCACCATCACTTTTTAACAAGTAATGCATTGAGAGACCAACGTTGCAACATCTTACTTTATTATTGGCCACCAAAACTGATTTTAGAGTTATTGGTTCATTTTCACAAAACCTGGATGTACCTCCAAATGGGACATATGAAACAACCTCAAAGCATCCACCTACAATTCCATTGGTACTACTATATGTTCTATAATAAGGAGGATGTGCCCCACACCTTTCAAATAATAATTAAGAGAATACCATGTTGATATCTGAGCACATAGAGTCTCATAGTCGGTATCCCAAAGCTATACCTCCCTCACTAATTGTATGAGTGGAGGGGTAACAACCAATTATTATAGGTATTCTACTACATCTCCATCCACTAAAGATAACTCGAACAAATACAAATGTATGGATGCCTCATTCAGTGACTACAAACTAGATTTCCTATTGAAATCATCTTCCACCATGTTCCTCATCCCAAGAGTATACACATTCTCATTTTCATAGTCATGTATGATATCTGACCATCATCTATATATCACATGATGATCCTTATGATAGAATATATACGTGAGACTCTTGTCATCAGAGAAGATGGTAAACCTCTCACCCATCTGGTAGTGTCACCACATCCTCAATGTGATGACAACAACTTCTAACTCTAGATCATGGGTCGCATAGTTCTACTCATCTTAAATGAACTGGAATGAACCATAGACAATAAACACTTAAGTATGTATCAAGACACAAAAAAGTATAATCCTTTAAGAATCATAGAACACTACACACTCAACAACCCCTTCACTAATATCTTGATCAGGGCACTCATCTAAATCTGCCTCAACTGGTTAAAGTCCTTCTGGAATATCCTTGTCCATAAAAGGCCACCACATTCAAGTAAAAGTTTTCATCAGTGCTGATACCATGGAGAAATCATGAATGAATCACTGAAAACAATCTACTATCCCAGGGCTTCTCCAGACCTCTCTCGTGCTCCTAGGTTTCTCCCATTATAACATTCCATCAACCTTGGATGGGTCCACAACCACTCCATCCGCTGAGATAATATTTCCTATAAGTGGACCTCTCGAATCCAGAACAATCAATTCTATAGTTTCTAATAAATCTGGTTCTCTTGGATTACATCCAGGACCCCCTAATGTGTCTCATATTATCCCCCTTGGACTCCATGTACATATGGATATAATCAATGGAGACTACCATGAACTAGTCTATGTAAGGATGAATTATCTAGTTCATGAGTTCCATAAAAAATACAGGGGAATTATCCTTGGAAAAGGGCATCATCTAAAACTCATAATGACCATAATTAAGTCTGAAATCCATCATCAGTTCTTCCCTATCCCAAACTCACAACTGGTGGCATCCTAATCGAAGGTCATCCTTCGAGAACCATCATTTCACTCTCAACTGATCAAAGTGGTCACCATTCCATGTTAGTGGATACTTTTTCATTATGGTCACTTGGATCAGGTGCCGGTAGTCTACAAAAAACTTCCTTCTCCAGTTTTCCTTTTTCGACGAAAACACTTGGGCTGCCTAGGGTGAAAAAATTGGTCTCACAAATTCATTCTTCTATAAGCCCTCTAACTGCACCCTCTTCTCACGATTCTTTGTGGTATCAATCCGATATGTTGGTACAAATATCGGTGTCATCCTGTATTGTTTATCAATGAAAAGGTATATCTCTCGGTGAAGAGGTAATCTTGGAACATCTTCTAAAAAGTAATTGTTGTACTCCTCCCGCACATCTAGAAACAGGAAGATAATTACATCTATTGTACCATGGGTTAGGATAGCGAACTAAATATTAATCGATGGAACCCTCATTTGAATGAGTCCAACATGTGCTGCTTCAGTTTCCTTTCCCCCGATAAAAGAAATCCTCATTCATTTGTTGAATACCCACTATACCTTTGGTCTAAAATATTCAATCCGAGCATGGAATGTGGATAAAAAATCCATTCCCAGATTGATATTGTATGGACTCAATGCTTTGACCAGGATATTCTAACAGAAACTCTCAACTCTAATGATTATGAAACACTGTTAGAAAAAATTTGTGATCACTGAGTCTTCTTTAGTAGGTGTCTCTAAGTGTAAGGGTCGATTAAATAGTTCATAAGGAATATCTACATCGCAATCAATATATGTGGTGAGATATTAATGAATCTAACCTATGTATATCAATACTTCAACTAATGTAGAAGTGACATATAATGTATCTAAAATTATTCAGGGAGCTCAGGGGTCATATTCATTGATCGCATGTAGTTGACCCCACCACTTCCTTCTAGATACCTATGCCTAGAGTGGATCACCTTAGTGTGGTGGGGTTGACATGTTGAAAAGTTTTACACTTCAGGGTTCTCCCCCATATCCTCTTCCACATTCACCACGTTGTGGATCTCTCAACACCTGTCACCATCATTACCTCTGTATTCAATGCAGTGTCTTCATGTCTGTAGCACGGATGGTTAGAAAATCTCGAACGATATGTCCCCTACCATCACATGAATAGAACCACCTCTTCCTTGACTAACCTGACCCAACCTGTTATCCTTTCCCTATAGATCCTATGTCATGGGTCCTCGTCATACAAATAACACATGTTCGGATCCCTAAGACAGACATCGACTCTGTTTTACTAAGGTCTCCACTCTTCCTCATTCAATTATAACTATCATTGGTTGTATGTTCTTAGCCAAGATGATTTCAACAACCAATGCTCTCTCAAGCACCCCAACATAAGTCTGAATGCATAAAGGGATAATGTTTTCTTGGAAGTATCTATGCATACCTTGATTGAAGTTCTGAGACATGATGTACTAATCTCTAACCATATCCATCGAGTACCTAGAATGTTTTGTGAACCTCGATGAATAATCAGCCACAACCATTCTACCCTTGTAGAGCTAATGAAGATCTTGTATATGAACAACTCTCAATGTATCATGGGATAACTCTTATATAATATGGCCATAAAAATCTATCCTTGAAAGAGTTTCTTCGTTGTGAGTCTAGATAGAAAAACTCTACCATATTATCACTGAGATGTGTTGATGGGTCGCCTCCAGAACCACCATATAATATATTGGTGTCTGGAGTAGAGAGAAAACATTTTTCACTGCCACAATCTAGTCCTCAACCTCCTGAGGGTCAGACACATCTAGAAACCTGAGGGACTATGTCTCTGAAACACATGAAGCATGCTTAGAAAACACACCTCAACTTCTAGTATTGAGAGTACCATGTGTTTCACCCCAGGTGGAGGTATGGATGGTGAAACACCTAGAAGTGATATCTGGGGAACAAGACCCAATATCGAAGCCTTTTCATTGAGGGATATAGACACATGATCGAGCTATCGAATCCTAGCTAGTATTATTCTATAAGGAAAACTATAAGAAGAAATTATGTACCCCAATCAATGAAAATATCTAGAGAGATAACTCAAAAAGGACATCAAACAAAAACATATTCCAATATGATGGGTGTACAATTATTTTCCCTACAACCAGTGTTCTCATGTACCAAATAAAAATGTAGTTTATCTAAATCATGTTTTATGGATACATTGGCTGCCCGCACCAATACTTGAATGCCTTTCCCGAGATCAAAAACTCATAACACATAACAATGTTACCCCAAACCCATCTCATAGGCTCATGGTCCTAATACATAATCATCCACATTTGATACAACACTACTATGACCCATTCCACTGGGGCCCATGCCATGAATACCCAGGCTCACATCCAATAGGCTAGGGGCGGGCGACTAGCACCGTGTAATCATATCACTAACATGGGAGGCATTGCATTTGTACCTGTACACACACACACATATCCAAGCCCAAAAAATGATGAAATGTAAAAACCACTATGAAATAGTGCATGAATTCCACTATATCCCAACCAATAGAGTACGACATGAATGTACTGTAAAGTGAAACTAGTCTAAATACACGCCCACGTAAATAAGTCTATAACCATAAGTTTAACCTATAAGAAAAAGTACTAGGACTGTTTTTCTCACTGTAGGAACTCATTATATCATGCTTAATCTAGAAAAGCGTTGTCTAGTTTGGGTCCTCCAAGCACTCTATCAAAATTTCTCTCATCTTAAGAAGACACAACACAGGACTAGTGTTTGTTAATCTATAATGTTCTAACATTATTTATCTATACTTCAAACCTATTTAATTTATATTACACTATCTTGATATAACATTACCCCAGTGGTGCTGACCTACTAATATTTATATCTCACACCATACTCAGGTTGACATTGTACAAGGGTACCTACGTAGACCTTCTTGTTTACATGACTATATACCTTGGACCTTATTTGTTGTTGTATACATGTACCAGGAATTAAAAGAAAAGTAATGAGCTGAATCTCAGGATGCCCAAGGAGATCTCCCATGGGGCCATGTTGGCATTCCATTATTTTTTATTGTATTGAATGCTAGATTCTCAATTTACTAGATTCAGATATGAATAACTACCATGATATGAATCCATCTTGTGTATAAATAGCATTGGGCTCTTTAAAAAATGGTCATTATCTTTCTACCACTTCTTTATCGACTATTTATATAATACTTCTTAAATTTTTATTTTTAATTATCTGATAATTCTACTATATAACTCGGATATGAGGATATAGTCTCCCCACAATCAACTCCAGAGACCCTTGCTACGAGTCAGAACCCTTTGGTGTATGGGGAGATATGCTTGAGGCCATGTGACCCAATAGTATTACTTCCGGGGTAATGGTTAGTTGGGTTGGGAAATTAAAAAAATCATGTTTATGAATGAAACCGATGTATTAGGGATGTAACATAATTATATGAAATTATATATGTGTCCCCTCAAGAATAAAAAGGACCCCATGAGGGATGTCTTCTTAAATGATTTTATAGTTTTTTCGAACCCAATAAAGATGTAATAATAACATCTATAGAGAATTAATGTGGGTTTCATTAGTATTACCAAACCCATAGAGGCATAGTAAATCCAAAATGGGTAATTCCCATTGTTTTTCACCCATAATATCTACCAAATTATTTGCTAATGATCCAACATTGCAACAACAATCATCATCTGTAATTTCCATGATAGGATCCCAATGATTTATTTCTACTTTAGTCGCTCTCTTTATGGAATGCAACAAGTATGATGAGACCCGAAATCCATTTGAACCATAGTATGTGGCACATCTGATGTATATGATAAATATTTTTTTCAAAATAAATCCATATATTATTGAACACTAATGTGAATCACTAATATCATTTTCACATTCATGATCACATAAAGGACTCACAAATAACTTGGATCTTGATGATATTTTAGAATGCATAAACCCATAGAACATTGCATGGATGCTCAAATAGTTACAAGAGTCACTGTTTTGTGACTTCAAATTATCACACAACCCTTATAATTGTCATGTGATCATGGGAGAAAGAATATAGATCATAGGAAATCATCAAATTGAACTATGAAGTAATATATACAATGTCCAACCAATACCCAATGAATGATTCAGGGTTATATTGAACAATAATTTTAAAAAACATGTATTGTGATGTGGTTCTCATAAATCAATATTTAAGATTGAGCTTATGATCAGTTATTTTAGGAGGTCTTTCGAAGAATCCATGTGACAAAGGAAGATCGTAAGAGCTCCAAAGGATGGGTAGCTAGTGAACCATCCACCCCCACCTCCACTATTTATATGGTCTTCAGATAAATACCAAAAAACTTTTGAAAGACCAATGATAAACCTAGACACTAATTAGTGGAAGGAATAAAGACACTCTTTGGAATTTACATTCCTTAAAAATGAGTCCTTGTCCCTATAGAAAACACTTTAGCGGGGGGGATTTCTTAAATCCCTCTTAATGAGTATTGTAAAATCTAAAGGGGGTGAAAAATGTTAGATAGGGGTATTAGTTTCCCTGATAAACAAATGGTGTGTAGGTAGCCATAATTCATAGAATGCTTAACCTACAACATGACACACGGTCGAATAACATTTGAATTTTCATGAAAAAATATGATGTCCAGAACATAACATACTAGAAGATCTTGTGGAGACCCCATAGAAATTCCTCCATCTTCTTGGGAAGGCATATGGGATATTATCAGATCACTTGATGACAAAAATATGGGTTCTTTTGTATGTCATGCCTTTTCAAACAAGGAACGCATGATAAACTATCAAAAATTAATTGTAAAATAGGGACAAAAATTACTGAAATGAGGCAGTATTCAATAGTTTTAATCATCATGCGATGTTCACATGATATTTTAAGTACACCATAAAAGAACAGGAAAGAATATATCCTCATCACACAAGATCCCATTGTCATGTTTCCCTCATCCTGTGAAGGAATTTGGAAAAGTCCAATCAGTCCTCTGATGCACCTCTATATCCATAGATAAACAGAAGGAATTTTCCATAACATTTCTCACAAATCATGACAATAACCTTTATAGGGCATGTGATTAATTATCGATAGAGAGGGATATTGAATGAGAAAACACATTTTTCTAACGTGTGATATTCCCAATACTGGTAAAATAAAAAAGGAAATAAAATGGGATATAATTGGATCCTCTTATGTGTGGAAAGTATCCTGATCTTATGAGAACAAATTTATGCCCCATAGGTGATCATTATTTATCATTTGAGGCCCCATTCTAGAATACTCAATCTAGTGAAGGCCCCATGGTGAGACAACATTGTCTCATGGAAGTTCAAGAAGAAAGCATCTTAAATCACATGAAATACATTCGACATGCATATTGATCTCAGGAAAGACCCTTTGACATGGGTGGATGACATTTTAAAACCACTGCATGCCAACATGATTAGGAAAGAACCATATAATTGGATAAAATCTAATAAATTCTGTGATTATCAGATGATATTTCTTTAACTGAAAAACATGTGATGCACCTGGAATTACCTATGGAAGAACTTCAAAAAATGTGTGAAAATAATCCCTCCACCAACTCTATCATATATTTATAATATATATATAAGACAAGATGGGTTATAATTGGGGTGGAGAGGCCTGTAAATCCACCACCCTAGCCTGAATAATGAATCATTTTATTCACGCACCCATGAACACAAGCATTTGAGAAAACATCTCAAAGGGATTAATCATAAGATTTCAATGTACTCCCCTTGGTAATGATCCTTGACATGACCTAAAGGATGACAAAGACTCCATGTGATCCCATGAGATCATGTGAAGGGCATCTAGTGTCTAATCTAGAATATGTAAAGGACATCCTACACAACATCTAAGTCACACGAGACCTAATGAGGTGCAAACTAAACTAATATAAAGCACATATGAAATGAATGTTTGGAACAAGGAATAAAAAAGGGATTAAT
Source organism: Viscum album (assembly GCA_963277665.1). NCBI lineage: Eukaryota > Viridiplantae > Streptophyta > Magnoliopsida > Santalales > Viscaceae > Viscum > Viscum album. The sequence continues at coordinate 663,358,888 of OY728141.1, forward strand.
GATTTATGTGGAGACCATTATGGTGGTCCACATGCACTATTCATGACTTATCCAGATCATCTTACATGATTAGGACATGCCTCCAAAGTCATTTGACCTCTTTCTGATATACCATTTGGATGTTGTGGTGCAATGACATGATTAATTTATGAATGAAATTCCTATTTTTTATGTCATTTGGATATAGAAACAGATGAACTATAGTTTTTGTTATTATTGGGTTTAATTGACCGTTATGTATCATTATCATTGATAATATAGCCATTGAATAGTGATAACACATCTAATATAAATATAAGGGATTAACAAATCATTTCGACTCAGAAAAATAGGATGATAGCCCCATCCAATAGACTAACACAGTATGAAGTTAATTTGTTGGTGCCCGAAGAGGAGGTAGTGTCACTGGGATTCTATCTTGACAAAGACCATGCCAAGCTTCAACACATCAATCTTGAACGAAATTTCATATGATAAAATTTCAAGTTAATAGAGGTTACCAACTGAGAAATGTTAACCATGCCACCCCAAGATTTAGTGTACATCACATACTGTAACCTTAGGCCATATGTTGTTTTTTAAGGGGTTATGTAACAAGGTATTAGTTACATATTAAGTCATCCCTTTTGATAAATAAAGGTAATATTCCATTAATTCCTTTATAAGAATAGACTTTAATTAAAAATTTGATGAATTTGATAAATTGATTTTTTTGGGTAAAAATGTTATTTTATAAAATATATGTATAATTATATTAAACTATAATATTATTAATTCAATTATTATAAATTATTATTATATATGGTCCTTATCTATAAATGATTAGTTAATTAGTTTGATTAGAGTTATATTTTTATAATATAAAAGTGAAAATGTATTTTAAAAGAATATATTTTGAAGAATTAATGAATACATGAACTCATTTATATTTTAAAAATTATTATTATTAAATTAATTTTCTTATTAATAAATTATTAATTAAATTTTTATTAAGTAAACTGTAATTTTTTTTAATGTTTAAAACCCTTTTTGTCAATACTCGTCAAATTTTAAATAAAATGTCGGTTCTCATTTTAAAAGTCAAAATTCACATATGTAGAAAATTATGTTGATAAAATTATATATTTTTTGGAATCTAGATGTCAAAATTACCCAACGGTAAAGGTTTCATAATTTTAATAGGCAGTTTAATTTCTGTGTTAAAAATAAATAACATATAAATATATAGTTTATTTTACAACATCAAAATGACCCAATAGTGATTTAATAAATACCATAAAATAGATATTTGACCAAAAATATGTTTTCAATTTAAAATATTGTGATTTTATATTTATTTGACAAATTTTATAACACCTTAGTGAATCCACCAAATGTATTACAGATTTTAAGATGTTCATTTCTTTTCATTTATATTGTGAATCACCTACACATTATAAATGATAGTATTTTAATATATTCAGAACAAGTACATATAATTTTTTTAACTCCTCTTTGAAAAAATACATGAGAAATAGCCATAGAAAGGTTTTTTTTGAATAATTATTTATGTAGATTCAAAAAAACATGTTTTTGAAATATTGAAGAATTCCTCTCTAATTTACATTATAAACCCACCCATGCTCTCACTTAACTTCAATTAAAATAATTAGATCATTTATCTAATCTACACTCCCCTATATATAATCCTCCCAAGGTTCCCCAAACTCTCATGATTCCCCTCATCAATATTTTGAATCACACACTAAATTAAGGGTTTCATTTCATTATCAATTTGTCGATGCTTCCTTATATTGTTATAACATTTTATTTTCAACTAAAACAAAATTGGTTATGTTTTTCACCACCCCTCACTTCACGTATTATTTTTTTATTGTTGGATAACTATTTCCCCCTCATTAATACCTCCCATGTACACCTGTTACCATGCAGAAATTTCATAAGAGTTATTCCATTTCTCTTCATTATTAAAGTTTCCTTATTATGTTACACCCTTGATTTACTAATTATTCACGTTGGAATATGTATTTATATGATCCCAGTACATCCCATTTGATTTACAAATTATTAGATACCTCGTTCTATCTCATAAACCAATTTTAGGAATCCCCAAGACATGATGTTATGCTGCCAAACTTGCACATAGATTTTCCATGCCAAAACACCGTGTAGTGAATATAATGACCATTTCCCTATAAAATATATTCACATTTATAAACATATATGTATTCAGTATATACTTTCATATATGATTTATAATTTAAATTATCATGGAATAAATTATTAAGTTGACTGAATCAATGTTATATAATCTATGTAGCACACATATTCATGATATTAAAATGTTAGTGAAGGGTGTTACCTGATAGTGCTACAATGCATTTGGTAATGTTTAGTATCAAGATAGGCCATGCTGGGAAAGGGGTTTACCTGATTCCTTTTAATAAATTTTCCCACTATGTTGAGAATGGGGTTACATGATTCCTTTATGTTCATGATGTAATGTTTTATGTTGTTTCCTCATTCTCATGTTATGATGATCGTGCTACATCATACCTTTATGTTCATTTTTTTGTTATCTCCACTGATATTTCTATTTCCTAAGATGTATTTTATTATTCATGATATTTTTTTAATCCCATACTGGGATTCATTTCTCATCCTTTTTTATGTATTTCCTCAGGTTATCACATACAATGAAAAGTATAAATGAATGTTGTGGTGATGTAAATGAAATTTTCAAAAATGATGATGTATTTTATGTCATAAGTTGTCATGTAATGATCCTAAACTACTAATACCCTTTATATCCTAATATTCATGGTTTTATTAAGTGAATTTTATGTGATAATTAATTATTATGTGTTTAATAATGACCAAGGTTGTCGTAGTTTGAATCATATGATAGGTTTAGTAACATTTCAGATTAGTATTAGAAAACCACAATGAAAGGGTTAGGGATAGAATAACAATAATAAAAGAATCCATCAATGTTGGTGATTATAGATTGAGTGTGTTATCACAAATATAAATCCATACTGGGATAAAAACAAGTAGATGTGTCTTTGGAATAGATGTATCTAGGGGTAAAAGGAAAAAATACTACATTGAGATGGACTCGGAATGGAAGTGATGCACAATAATGGTCCTTGCTTCACTCTTGGTTCGACACTCCCGATGGGATTTGTTTCGGTAAATTCAAAATCATAGTATGAACTATTATTATGGGAAAACAAAAACACATCTTAGAATACATGTTAGGAAGTATATCATGGATAACATAGATCAAATAATTGTAATTCATTAGTGACGGAGATAAATGTAATTTATAAGTAATCCATTTTTGCCATTGGATTCCCATTTATGTATTTACAATTTTAAATTATGTACCGGTAATTTTTTTATTCTAGAAAATTTCTAGTAATAGGGGGACATGGCCTAACAATCGATGCGATGATCAATGTGAGGACTATTATAATTAAATGACCAATCTGATGGGAGTTATAATAGTATTTATAAATGATATTTTACATATATCTATAGAGATTAGGGACTTTGATATCAATAAAGAGATTGTTTGATGTTCCATCAATGTAAATATGGATATCAACGAATCATAGGGTTTACAAGGGGTAAGAATAGGAACATGGACTTTAATTCTAGAAGTTCAATGGATAATCCCAATGGTGCTATTAAGTTGTAGAATCCCACTTTCCAAAGATGAGGATTGAAGAACCATGGAAATTTCCTGAAGTGAATGAGAGAATTATTTAGGTGAGGGAAGGAAGGAAACATAACTAACAGTTTCAAAAAATAAAAAACCACGATGGCATTCAAGGAATGGAATGCTACATTAAATCTTCAATGCATTCTTCAATGCTTCAAAAATAATGAATCAGGGCACTTTATGAACCAGTTCCCTATGCCAATGGTTTTTGTAGGAAACCAATGACCTCTATGGTAGTAGAGGCAATATTTTCCTGTCACTACCGCTGATGAAAAATCCAAATATGAAGTGGTGGTAGGTACGCTAGTTATTAATTCACGAATACCAAACATAATTTTTGATTCTAGTTCTACAAATTTTTTTATATCCCGAATGTTTAGTACAATAATCCAAACATGTTCACAAAAATTGGAAGAAGAGGTGTCATTGAAAATTGAAAATGAAGCAATTATTTCATCCCATGAATATAATTCCTCAGCTATCCCAATATTTGGATTCAACTTCCCAAATAAAATCATCATACATCCCTTAGTGTAATTTGATGAAATTCTTTTCAGGGATTAGTTTTTCTTATATAGATCCAAAATAAATTTTCACGAGTTGGAAATCACTCACCATATGGAAAATCGACCCATGATTATATACATGTACAAGGAGAAGGATGAATCTTTTTTATCACCAATATATAATGCATGCATATTACAACATTATGTGCATGCGTATCCTTCCATGATGATTGAGTCATAGGAAGGAACCATACTTGAAGTCATTTCTATTGTGAGGGAATTTCTTGATGTGTTTCTTAAGGAATTGTCTTGTCTTTCTCTAGGATGAGATATTGAATCCTCGATTGATCTTATACATGGGGAATTTCTAATATCTAAGACTCTATATATAATGGATATTTTAGAGCTTAACGAGATAAGTAAACAACTACAGAAGAATATGGAAAAAGGGTTTATACACCTGAGTGCATCACCATAGGGTGCACCAGTCCCCTTCATCAATAAGTAAGATGGGTCAATGCACCTTTACATTGATTGTTGTGATCTCAAAAAAAATAATGACAAAGAAGAAGTATACATTCCCACTAATTGATGACTTGTTTGATCAGCTTCGTGAAGAACAATACTTCTCTAAGTGGATTTACGGTCATGATTTTACAACGTTTGGGTGATGAAGGAAGATATACCCAAAACATTATTTCATACAATGTACGATCACTATGAGTTTATAGTAATTACATTTAGACTCACTAATTATCCATAAATATTAATGGAAATGATAAATAGGGTCCATAAATATTACCATGACAAACTTGTGGTAGAATTTATAGATGATATTATAATATATTAAAAAACCAAGGAGGAAAAAGAGTAGAATCGGAGCACTATACTAGAGACATAGAGAATGCTGAAGGTCTATGAAAAGTACAAAAATTTTGAGTTCTAGTTTATGAAAGTATCATTCTCAGTGAATATCATTATATGTAATGGGATATCTATGGATCCTTAAAACAAGAAATTAAGGGATATTGGAGGCTGAAATATGTGATGGATATCTGTAGATTCATAGTGTTTTGTAGATATTATCATCGATTTGTGAGAAAATTCTCATGATTGTCAAACCCTCTAACCAAGATCACTTAGAAGGGAGTCAATTTTTCATGGAATGATGAATTTGTAGAAAGATTTATGGAGTTGTAGAATAGGATTATTATTTCACCTATTCTCACACTACCCACAAGTAGGGATATTTTTGTAATCTTCAGAATTGATTTGAAGAAGGGATTGAGCTATGTGATGATACAGAATGATAGTCACCAACGTTGCCTCAAGGAAGTTGAAAATCCACGATCCAAACTATCCCAGGCTTGATCTGGAGTTGGTAGTTGTGATCTTCACATTGAAAATATGGCATCATCTTTGTGGAAAAGTGTGAAATATATATGGATCACAAAATTCTCAAATATATATTCACAAAAAATAGCAGAACATCATCCAATTAATATGGTTGGATCTAACCATGAATTACGAATGATCTATCCATTACCACCCTGGGAACGCAAACAAATTAGCGATTTCTCTAAGTAAAAAGCACCCAGTAATTCTACCAGTGATCAGAATTTTAAATGATCTAATATACATATATTTAGTGAATAAGGACATGGGAATCATAAATAAGGTATCGTCATCTATGCCTTTAGAAATTATTTCTCTACCATCTCTTTTAGAAAGGTAAAAGGATTCTCAAAATGATGATGTGGGAATTCAGAATAAAATGGAAGCTATCAAAAATGGGAAATCCTCGGAGTTCAATGATAATAAAGATGTAATTATGTGATTTGTGTCAAGACTACGTGTTTTATAAAATCTAGAGTTAAAGAATGATCATTTGGATGATGCACATAGTTTAAATTTCTTCATTCACCTAAAAAACACAAACAAGTTTTAGGATATCCTATAGCATTATTGTTGGGATATCATGGAGAATGCGATCAATGAATATACATCGATGTTCCTGGAATGTCTTTATGTGAAGGCTGAGATGATGAAGTCTAAGGGGATGATGAAACCATTACCCATACCAAAATGGAAATGGGAGAAAATCACCATAGACATTTTCACCGGAATTCCATATCCATCTAAAGGAATAAATGATATCATTATTTTGGTGGATCATCTTAGAAATATTGCACAGTTTATTGTGATTCTAGAGGATTTCTCATTGGATCAACAAGAACATATTTATATCATAGATGTTTTAAGGCTACATAGTGTACCACTATTGATATTATCCAATCAAGAACCATGATTCACCTTTATGTTCGGGAAGAGCCTCCAACACACTAGGAATATTGAGATGAACTTCAATATGGCATATGATCCTCAAACTAATATCCAATATGAATATTCTATCCAAACACTCGAGAATATGTTGAGAGCATGCTCAATAGAAATCAAAGGATAATGTGGTCCATATCTTCCGTTGGTTGTGTTATCTTGCAACAGAAGCTTCTACACAAGCATTAAAATGGTTCTATATAAATACCTTATTGAGAAGAGGGGAAACCACCAGAAATTTGGGATGATGTTGGGGAGATAAAACTTATAAGTCTAGAAATGGATGAGGAAGTGGTGGAGAAGGTTATGACCATCCTTCAACACATCAATGCTGCTCAGAGTCGACAAAAGAGCAATGATGACTACCTTTGACAAGACCAAGATTTTGATGTTAGAAATATTATTTTCTTCCAATTATCACAATAGAAGAGAGTTATTATATTAGAGAAGAAATTAGTTCTTATTCCAAGGTACACAGTCCATATTGAGATCCTTCATCGTATTGGAGAAGAGGCATATTGACTAGTACTCCCACCAAATCTATCTCAATTGAATGATGTGTTCCATGTGTCACTCTTAAGTAAGTACATAACATACCCATCTCTTGTACCAAATCTAAAGGCAGTACCATTGGTGAATGAGCTCTCCTATGATGATAAGCCAGTGACGTTCATAGATAATGGGGTAAAAGATCTATGAAAAAATACAATTCCCCTCATCAATGTGTTGAGGAGAAAGCACAAGTTTTATAAAAAAACATAGGAACCCGAGGAAGTGATGAGGTAGAGTTACCCTCATATTTTTTAGTATAGGATGAAGTAAATTTAGATGGGTAAATATCTTAAAGGGGAAGGTTGTAATGACTTGGTCAATTATGAAGAAAATTCAGTTTCTTTTAATGTATAATGGATATAGAAAACACATGAACATTTTTTAGGAATTAATTGATAGTTAATTAAAATTACCATTGAAAATGGATCTATTGAAAAGTGATCACAAAAATAATACTAATATATTGTTTTGACAAATCCTTTCGAGACAGGAAAAGGATAGGATGTCCTAATCCAGTAGAATCAGGCCATAAGAAACTCATTTGTTATAGCTCGGAAAGAGGTAGCATCACTGGGATTCTCTCCTGACCATGCTCCAGTCAAGATTAAACATGTTTAGCTTGAACGTAATCACACAAGTAAGATGTTCATGTTAATAGAGATTACCACCCTGGTGACATTATCTGAGCTTCCCCAAGAATCTGTCACCAGCGCACACCTTACCCTTATGTCTTTTGCGGTATAATAAGGGGTTAAGTAATAATGTATTAGTTACATATTGTGTAATACTTATTGATAAATGAAATTATTATTCCATCAATTCCGTTGTGGGAATAGTCTTTCTTAAAATTAATGAATTTTATAAATTTATTTTTAGTAAAAAATGGTAATTTTGAGAAATATATGATTTATTAAATTAAACTATAATATTATAAAAACAATTCTTATACATAATTATTATATTAGCTCCTTATTTTTGAATGATTAGGTAATCAATTTGGTAAGGGTTATATTATTATTTGATAAATAAAATGTGTATTTTCAATAAATTTATTTTAAGGAATTGATGATTTTTTAAATAATTAATATTTTAATATAACATTATTATCAAATTAATTTTATTAATAATAAGTGAGTATATATTTTTTTTGAAGTCGAATGTAATTTTTAATATGGACAAAAACTATTTTGGTCAAAGCCCGTTAAATTTTCAATAAATGAGGGTTCTCATTTAAAAATTAAAGATTCACATAATTATAAAATTGTATATAGAAAATGAATATTAATTTTGTAATTAGTATGTCGAAATTATCCAACGTTTAGTTGTTCATAATTTTATAATACAATTGAATTTTGGGTTAAAATTAAATAATATATAAATATAGTCTGTTTTATGACATCCTAATGACCCAATAGTGATTTAATAAATTCCGTAAAAGGAATCATGGACCAAATATATGTTTTAAATATAAAAAAAATGTGATTTTAGATTTATTTTACTTATATTAAATTGAATTATTGAATCCTAAAAAATGAATAACATAATTTATTATTTTAATATCATTTCATCAATAATGTGACTCGCCACCATATTAGAAAGCATAATATTAGTATATCTTCATACCATGGAATTATAAAAATAAATTTCCCACTTTAATATGGGTTAAAAACAACAACAAAACTATGGTATGGTTTGTGGTTTTTAATATTATTTTATATATATTCCAAAAGCTATGTTTGTGAAATATTATATAATTCCCCTCACATTTTCTATATAAACGCACCCATTCTCCAACTGATCTTCACTAAAAATCCACCTATCATGTCCTTACTCTGTCTTCCCCTCTATATAAATTTTCAGATGGTTCCCCAAGCTCTCATGAATCCCCTTTTCATGTTTTTGAAGTCACGCACTCAATGTAAGTGTTTCCTTCCATTCTAATTTTTTCCTAAACTCCTTATATTCTTATACCCATTTATTTTCAATTAAAAATGATGGGGTATGTTTTCAAATATCCCCCATACATACATTATTATGTTTTTATAATGGGAGACCTCATTCTCTCTCATTAATCCCTCCCATGTACACTTGTTACCGTGTCGAAATTTTGTAAGAGTTATTCCACTTCTCCACATTCTTAATGTTTCTTTATAATGATACACCTTCTATTAAAAAAATATTCTTATTGGTACATGTATTAATATTATCTCATTACTTCCCATTTCATGTATAAATGATGAGATAAAACAATAGAACTCATCAACCCATTTAATTAATCCCCATGTGATGTTGTTATGCAACCAAAATTGCACCACAATTTTCCTTGACAAAATCATCTTGTAGTGAATACTGTACCCATTCCTCAATCAAGGGTATTCACCATTAAGCACATTTACGTATTTATTATATAATTTCATATATTTATTCCACATTCCATTATCATTTATTAAATCATGTTGTTGAATTAATCCATGTTATATGATATATGTGGCCAACATAAGCATGAGATTAAAATGTTCATGATGGTTTCTCCCTGATAACGCTCCAATGAATTGGGTAATGTTTAGTATCAAGAATGGTAATGCAGGGATAGTCTTTTACCTAATTTATTTTAGGAAATTGTATACAATTTTGGTTTGGGGGTTACCCGATTCCATTATGTTTCTGATACATTATTTTATTTTGTTTCCACATTTCCAGGTTATGATGACGATGATATATCATGCCTTTATGTTCATGTCTCTTTTATGCTCGAATGATATTCCTATTTCAAAACATGTATTTTATTCTTAATTTTATACCTTGATTACGGCATTAATGGTATATATAGATCACAATTTTCTTATATATGTCCTCAGGTTATCCCTTTCTATTCCTAGTACAAAGTAATGTTGTCTTCATGTAGAAGAAATTTTCAATAAAGATGTTTTATTTTATGTATTAAGTAGTGATGTAATGTTAAAAATCCCCAAATACACTATACCTCTTGATATTTTGGGTTGTATTAAGTAATATTTTACGTAATAAATAATTTTTATGGGTGTAATTTACCCTAGGGTTGTTATACGCAGTGTTCCCTGGACATTAGAAAGAATGATAAAATTTCCCTCCATGAATACCCCATATGTCTTGGGAAACCCCTAGTCTCACCATCCATTCTGTTCAGTGTTTTTTAGACAAGTTTTAAACATAATATAGAAACACCATTGATTGTAAAATTAGACTCATGATAGCACTAGTGTATGTCAACTAGCTCTCGTGATGTCCTTCAGACAAGAAAACATGATCTCATGAAACACTCCAATCATGTCAGTCGGCTTTCACGATGACACTACGAAATGTTAGTTGCATCCTACAATATTCTCTAATAATTCCAATTGCGATCAAAAGATGTCCTCTAGGACAATTCATCCATTTCTTATGATTCCTATTAGATAATTCAGGCTTTATCATGTGATGGTGTTTATACATTATATTCAAATGATGCGACATACATTGGGTGATCCAAATTGATCATGTGATAGTCCTTGGATATGTCAAAATTATATAAAGACTTGTCTGTACATCCTCTAACATGTAAGGAAGAAAATTAGGGAATACCAGGTGGGAAATCAACTAGGTCAGATATAAAATCCTAGCGTGATCATGTAGGTTCCCCAATACATGATATCCTATTCTTATCTTTATAATAGGGAAACCGTAGTGTGTAATCCCATAGCAACCAAACTATGAGAACTTTGATTCCTTCGTTATGTAGGATATGTAAGACATATATCAATGCACTGTGATCAAATAAATATCCACTTTGGTTCATGTTTCTTATATTCATCAACATTTTTACCATCATGACCCAATATCTCACATGGGTTGATCTTTCTCCCTCATCAATAATTGGGATGAGAACCCCCAATAAACTCTTAGAACTCCAAATCCTATAATAACCTAGACACAGTTGACACCGTCCTATGACCATGTTCATTATTAGACAACCAATGGTATATCCCAATATACAAATCCCACATCCGTTTATAGTGATACTGAAATCATTATACCCCATACTTATCCCACAGATCATGGATCACATGGGATTAGGGAGTTACAATGTTTTTATCAATAAAATAATAAACCTAGTCCTATAAGGGCTACCTCAGTGTGTAATCCCTGATTGGGGGAATGATTCAACTAATTCCTTTAATATGCATCTTCTTTAGGTTTAGTTGAAAGGGTTTGATTGAAATATAATGAATCTAGTTCCTTCCATAACAAGGATAACTAGGACATATCTATGAAACACAACCTCAAATACCTATTTCATATATGACCACATATATTTCTTCTACCCATGATGTTAACATCCTATGTTTAATAAAAAATGTGCATTTTTGTTCCCTATATAATTCAAGATATTTAGAACACTTCATAATGGCTCAATCCCATCCTAGACTTATTAAAACACCTCCCCACATGGAAGAAATTTCTAAAGTTCATGGATGTAGAAGATTCATATATATATATATATATATATATGCTACTATCCATTAAGGGAAAAAATGAAGAACCTCACATACATAAAAATGGACTGACTAAATGATTCCCATTTACATATAAATGGGTTTCAAATCTGATTATTTTTTAGGGTAATCAGTTCCTTATCTAGATTATGATGATATTTAAGAACATATGTTAAAACTATAAGAGAGTTCCTGAGTAGAATGAAATTCACCCCAAAATGGGGTGATGAGCCTAACCACCCGTCTTCTTGACTAGTTCACATTCCCAAGTTCCATTAGCTTTGGAACCCCAATTAATCATCTATATTTGGAAAGAAGGTATGTACCTAGTTATGGATGTGGGAACTGTAGGATGTTTCTAATAAATGTAAACATGAATGTATAGCCAAATGTGAATTATTTTGAAAATAAATTAACTCATGATATTCAATATTCATGACAAAATGAATGCACAATTATTTTTTTTCCTTAAAAACAATAAATTTGGACCTGATGTGAAATAAACAAACAATGAATTATTCATTACATGATAAAAAAAACTATATAGTTCTCTCTATGCCATTTTTCTCTCTCAAAATTTCAGATCACTATCAACATAACTATATTTTCAAATTATCAATGTTTTGAAAGGATAGAAAAATAAATTTACAACCTCATGCTAGTCCACAGTCACATGTGGGTAGGGATCACCTTTTTACTTAAGTGGTCTCTGTTGCTAAAATATTGGAAGTGTGCTCAACACGAACACCTACTCTACTTTTACATCATGTACGATATGTTTCTCTATAGGTGATTATATGACTTGTAATCCACCAAGTGGTTACAACTCTAGAATGGGTCCCTAAATGGATGCCTCAACACAATGGGGATCAACATCACAATCCTAATGTCATATCCTATCTAGAAAATGTCATGGATGCATCTAGAAAATGATATGATATTCCATGGTCAAGGAATTGATTAGAATAGTTGATTCATGAAGGACATGGAAATAATAAACCATTCTTATATAATGAATATACAAATATTTTCTATGAAACCATGACTTATATCTATTGATTCAAAAAAAATGTTATCATATTATTAGTGAAATAATAAATCGGTCACCACACCAACAACGGAGACCTTGGGTAGGGACCTAAACTCGAAACACTAAACAATGTTTCCCAAAACAAATATCCTATAATCTAGTACTATGGTAGAACCAACACCTAAAATACTACTATGTCAGAACATATCCTAACGTGGAATGTTCCTTGACTTCCCAAATCACACCTCAAATAGGGAAGGGGTGGAGGCTAGAAAAGAGTAGGCATATCAATTAAATGTGAGGCCTTAGCCAAATGTTCTAGTACACACTCAAACATGTCCAAGACAATGTGATGATAAAATGTAATAGAAATGATAAAACATACATTAATATATCTAAATTCAACAATAATATAATAAAAAATATAATAAAATAAGAAACATCCAAATTAAAGACAAGAAAATATAATATGAAAACAATTCAAAACTAAATGTATAGAAGGGGACTATTGTCAATTCACCCACACGAACACACCTTTGTCTATCAAGCTCACCAGGCTCTTCCTAGTCATTAACCCTCTATAACTCTTTTAAAATATCCATCATCTGTATAAGATATGTCATGTGTGGGAAATTGCATGAATGTAAAAGTATAACATTACTTTATAAAAACCCCCAAAATCACTAAGCATATAAAAAATGGAATAAAATGCATCTCATCACAAGAATATTTCTATAGTACAAATAATAATAATATCTAGATATACTCAATTGGACACTCAGTATCAAGGAATCTAAAAACCATAATTATAGTCTAAGAATCGTGGTTGAATGGTCTACATAGCGATTGTTTCAGATAATAGACTCCATGAGTTTCATAGCAATGAAGAAATTCCTTTGAGAATTCATACTTCTTAGGTATCCCCATTGGAATTACATGCTATAATTATAAATAGAATGATAAATTTATTAGGAACAAACATAATTCCAAGGGTATTGCATCAACTTAATTTTTAATAAACAGTAATTTATAGTATTGACACACGTGTTGTATTGGTCATGAGGATACCAAGAACTCCACATAAGGGAAGATGATGATAGAAGATCTCACTCTAAGCCTTATGGAAGGATTCCAACACATTTATCCAAGACTGGAGACCATAGTAAGGAATCTCCAACATAATTATAGGATGCCTTTTCATGCTAAACCCTCAGGGAAATGGATCTAGGGGGCACATCCTTATGAAACATGTCCTTGAAGAATTGTTAAAGGGTTCTAAAGATTTATTAAATATGTAAAAGACATGTAATAGAATTATATAGAATGTACCTTCATTTGCAGGTCCTACTTGTGTATAATGATTTGTTCAAATATATATTTATTTGTTAGAGTACACTAGGTATCTAATGACAAGTAATCTAGATCATCTCAATGCACACATATCAACCAGTAAACACTTTGTCAGACTATTTCCATATAAGAGTACACAACATGTTCGAGCACATATAATTTTGTTCATGACCTTATACCCTCCTAATTATACATCGAGATGAACATTTTAGTCAAAATGATTGTAATAGAGTTCACATTCCATGTGATATTTAATTTTCTCACAGATAGCCTAGCACCATAGCTATGTCCTCACATGACAGGTAATTCAAGATTTCACACCATGTTCTATGAGAAATCACAATACCATCATTACATCGTTCCATGCCATCATATGCTCCATTATGATCCGATAAGACCATGATTCATTTGAGATAGTTTTTATCTAGTCATACCCATCCTTTCCATTACCACTTACTCGAATAAAAACACCAAAACATTTATAAAATTACTCTATATCATCACACGATAACTACGCATAGAGCCCCATTTTAAATAATCAAAAAGGTCTCAGTCTATCATCGTATCTCAATTCCATCATCGATTTGATCCCATACCCATGATATCAATCCTTTGTACCAAGAAATAGGTTCATAATAAATTATGAACTAGTAATTTTTTGAACAAAATGGGAATGAAAATTTTCCAATATGAATGAATAATTGGGAAGAAAAATAACAACACACATACATTATAAATGAACCTCAACCAATTGTCATGTTACCTACGAATTATTTATATTTGAATGAAGGACATTGAGATATTGAATAATCAACCATGAAATACCCACACCAAGATAATATCTATCCATAACCCCCAAATACGCATGATCCATGAATCTATTACTTAATTGAATGGTTTATGATCATAATCAAAATAATTAAGTGGGAATAAATAAAATAAGATAACACATCCTTCCTCTACGTGGATAAATAGATGATGAATAGTGATTTTATCCCATTTTCCTAATGAAGGTACTCATGTTCCATCACGCACTGATCAACGGTCCATGATTTGATCAGTGTATTCTAATACAACCTTTTCCTACGCTCTCTAATGTATCCACTATTTTTGTAGAGTAATTCAGCTGAACCTGCAAATTGTCCAAAACTAAAACTATGTAGGTAGATATTATATCATGTAATTTAATTATGTAAATTTATTTATGTTTTTAATTTATTTTAACTTCCCCCCTTGACTACACCCAATCCGAACACCTGACACATTCCAAGGATAGGTCACACACTAGATAAAACACATATTATGAACACAACTGATGACTCTGATTTCTGGTTTGATACTTTATTAAGATCTATTACACTATTTAAAAAAATCTATGGAAACATGAATTATATATATATAACATGTCAAAAAATAATTTTGGGAACACTATGCCTTAGAATAATACATTGTCATTATGCATTGTTCTGAAAATAATCATTAAAATATTCTAAACTAATATATGAGAAGATTAGAGTCATTATACATAATTTATGACTTCATACTAACCCATGTGAAATTTTCTCTTAAATAAAAATATATAATTATAATTACTAGACATATATATATATTTAAGCTATGTGTATTATCTTATAACTCCCTCTTCTATTCTTATTGGGTTGAAATAGAAAAACTCTTTTCAAACATCATAACTAAATATTTATTGATGAATTATTATAATTTCATATCATTAAAAATGTTTTCACCATATGAAAATAATCATCCTCTTACATGGACGTGCCAATATTTTCAAATAATTTTTTTAATAAGTACATAGATAAAGAATTAGATTTCCATTTTCTAATGATTACCATAATCAAAATCAAAATTCCCTAAATATAGGATTATTTCGTAATCATAACATAGTACATAACTCTATGGAACCTCTTAATTAATTCAGAATATTCATTATAATCCTTAATAGTGTAATTTTTTATTGAGTAATTGTAGTCTTGGAGTTATTCTAAATATCTTCATTTCCTCCTGTTGAGAACTTTTTGAGACAATATGCAATTTTATTTTTGTTTTTTTGATCTCAATACATGTCACATATTTTATAATAGTGATAGTGTATATATATCATTAAGGAATAGATTATAGTTTCCAAAACAATATCAGGAGTTCCAGAAGTATATTATTGGATCTTCATTATCCATAATTAATAAGACACCACTATATAATTTTGTATAAAGAAACAACATAATAATCTATTTGATTACTCTAAATAAATTAAAAATCCTTAAAATAATTTAGAAAAATTAAATAATGGTGAAATAACCAATCTTCTTTTTAGCAACTCAAAAACAATTTCACATTCCGATGACTATTTTAATTTAACCCTTTTCATGCCATGATTGGTAATATTATGAAAAAATGATAAAATTGATTAGAAAATTACTTAGAGTAACCTATTCAATGAAGGGATCATCATTTCTTAGTTATATTCATTGATATAAGCCATTAAATTTCTAACATTGTATTTGTTGGATCAATTGATTTTCCATCATTTTAGAAAATATTTCAATGGAATAAATTTTCAATGTCCCAAAATTCACACACTTTACATTTTCCCGTATAATTTCTTTTCTCTAAGAGTTTTGAAGAATTATTTTGAATCAATTTTCATGATATTAAGATCATTTAGAATGTATAAAGTTATAAAAAATGAATAAAAATAAAAATATTTCAAAATAATAATTCAATATATTAATCATCAAATCCAAAAAAACATAAGATATATTTGTCAATCTGATGGGTATTCTAAAAAAATCATAAAATCTATAACTTATAAGAAATATTTATTTTGGATATCTTACTTATTAACTAATAATTTATGAAAAACAATGAACGTAGATCATTGAATGATATTGATCTTATTTATGTTGATCAAATAAGAAATCAATACAAGTAGAATTATTTATAAATTTATATTAACAGAATTGATCTCCCTATATCCTGTGCACAACATCATTGACTAAATATAATTTTTAAAAAATAGGTCATGTGATCCCCTTGGTGAGACATAGTGGCATAAAAATACATTATTACACAACAATTTTTTTTAATTATTCAACTTTATTAATCCCACTAGTTTATTTATACATGGAGTCATATATATGTGTTTTTCCCTTAGTGATGAGCTCAATAGAAAGATGAAATTTACTCTAATGTATATTTACATGTAATTATTCTATAAATACATAAATTAATAATAAAATAATAGATAAATCATAAATCGGTATGATGAAATTCCCATCAAAAAATATTTTTTTACCTTCATACCCAACAAAAATTACATTAATATTAGTTTTTGGGAGTGGATCCAAAAAATATATAGTTATTAGTATCACTACCATAAAATTTAAGGGATTATATACCCAATTCATAAATTGAATTCTCTATATTTAGGTAATAAATTAGTTCATTTTATTTTGATGAAAAATTAATCCCGAGGACTATGAAAATTATATCATAGAAAAAAAGATTTTTTGTAACACTAGGTAATATATTTTGATAAGAATAAATACTAGTCAATTTATCCTTTTTTAATAATATTTGTAGTAGAATTATTTATTGAAAAATAATTATTAATTGTGTTAGGGGACGCTTTAATGTTCCCTCAACTAATGAATGATATTCCATATATCATTAATCAATTAAATATATAACAATATTTATTATTTAGAATTAATATACCAACTATCAAATTATTTGGGAATTGATCCTACATTTTAGTGATCATATAATCCTTTAAATGCTCCCCTCTCCTCTCTTAATGTAAATTACCTTGATTTTTAAGTAATTCATTTGAAAATTACCCATATAATTATATATTAACTACTACTAATTCTTGGAATATTTAATTCACTTTAATTAAGTATATTGAGGGAATTTATATCTACAATAAAAATCAATTTTCATTCAAGAATGAGCCATGATTTTTTTTCAATAACTCATAAAAGTTGGAAATATTAATATTTCATTCAAACCTTTTTCAATTTTCCTTTTTATACAGTTAACAATCACCAAATTCATTTTCTAATTTCCTAAGAAAGCATGAGACATGAAATTTATATTTTATATCATGACAAAATATTATATTGTAACCTTTTATTGTGATAATGTTTAAAATATTAATCCGCTTCCATGGAATAGATTTTCACATCAATGAAATGAAGAATATTACTTCATTGATTATTTATATAATATGAAAAAATAGATGATAACCTTGTGAAGATAAATTCATATTTATAAAAAATTATATATTCCATTTAATTTAGTTAGAGGCATTATATTTTGATATTATTATTTCTCATTTGAGGAAACTATCTTTCAAATAACGAGACTATAGAAGTATTAAATCACATTCTCTCTAGATCCCCTAAATATATTGTGTTATATGTTATTTTCAATTTTAAATCATTATATACCTTTAGATGATGAAAAATCAAGATAATAATATCCATTTGGATACTTCCCAAAGTGAGATATATCTTCTCTAGACCATTTACTAATTACTCAAATACTAATGAATTAGTTTGAACATTGTAGGATGAATTTTTTTAGTCATAGGAAGAAGTCCAAAATTGAGCCACCTTGTTGGCAATTAAAAGGATTCCCTTTAAAATCCTGGTTAAATTTCATGAACAAACTCACCTAATACAATATAGTTACTATACAATCACATTAAACACTAGCCTCATGAAATTATTTGTCATGATAATGTGGTAAATCCATATAGAGGTTATGAATGTAGGTACTATTTCTGTGCATTCTCACAGTCTCCATTTCAAAAAAAAGAAATATACTGAATTTTATCATAATATGATGAATCTTAAATCAGATAATATTATTTATGTTTATGTAGCATAGTATAAAAGTGGTTCTTAGATATCTTATGGTTTATCATAACATTATCAATATGTTCTACTGTGATCTTTAATATATATATCATATGGTTTCTACATGATTTTGTTTAATACCAATTGTAACATCCATCATTGTATTGAACATGATATTATGTTTAATATATTACATTGGAACAAGACATCAATATAATGAACCTTAAAATTTTTAATAGTATATTTTTCCATAGAGACAGGATACATACATTATTTTCACATCAGATTTGATAATAATAAGAAATGTGAAAATTTAAGTGATAACAATCTAATTTTTAGAGTATATCACTAAAAATAATTTAAATAGAAAAACAACCTGCACTTTTCCTTAATATATATTACATAATATTTGATTAATCATATTTACATTACATTATAATCCATTCCAGAATCATATAAGTCCCCATCTTTTAGAAATAGGGATACATGAACAAAAATATCTTAAATGAACTATATCTATCACGACTCGTCCCCTAGGGCTCGTGCCGTGACTACCCCAAGCCCAACTTCCATAGGCCAAGTGATGGAAACTAGCACCCAAGGCGTAAATCCCTATGATGGGAATGCATTGCCTTTATAAATCATAAACGAGCACAATCAGAGTAATATGGAAGCAAAACACTATGTAAAACTATATACAAATGACTGATTAAAAGTAAAGGGGGTGGAATACAAGAGCAATTGGAATGTACAAGTACAACTAAAAAGGGACAAATAGCAGAAAGATGAAAGCAGATCCTGGATCGTCCACCATGGATCCTACCTGAAAGGTTGGTATAGATAGCCTCCACGACACTCTACGTCCGTCTGTCTCCTCCATGTACCTTCAAACAATGTGGTCCACCTCCGAGTACTATACAATTTTTTTCACTCAGCCTCATTCAGCGTTGTCTGTTGTCTTCAACCAACACAACGAGATGCGGGCATAGCCCATGCAGGGGTGAGTATAACAATACTCATTAGGGACCCCGAGACCCTCAAGGTCTCACAGAAGTAAACAAGTATAAACCCCAAAGTATGAAATCAACAAATAACATCACCTAGGAATATGCCCATACATATACCTATGTTAACAAATAATTCATCTAAATCATGAGGTAAACACAAAAGTTACTGAATCAACTCAACCAGGATTTTATTCTATGGGTAGTATCTATCTAAAACCTTAGATGTGGGAAATCTCCTCCTCTATTGAATAAAGTGGGCCTTCCGCGTCACATAGAGGCGCTTCCCACTAACTTGGACTGCTGAGGTACTCCTCCAGTCGAGTATCGTGGATCTGTCGCGCTCACACAGTGGCACTCCACACCTTGGGTCTGCTGCACTCACACTGAGGTGCTCCCCCTTGTAGCCTGCTGAGTACTCCACGTGTCGAGTGTCGTGGGTCTACCATGTTCACACATAGGAGCTTCCCACCATGGGTCTTCTACAACACCAAGACGATCCCCACTAGGCTAGTCGAATAACTCCGAGTTGAATCAGTCAACAGTTGTCAAGTCTCAGCCAGATACTAGGTTCCCGCACAAATGTCTGCTCATCTCTGGAAGATCCGCTCCATATGCTATTGGTCAATAAATTAACATTCATGAAATCTTATGTAGAATTATCTCAAAGGTCCTCCACATCATAGAGGTCTCAACCCAACATAAGGTGTGTCAATTAGACGCTCGATCTATGAGTTATTAGATTTTCAGTCCTGGGGGCTCGGTTGGATTAGTGTACAATCCAAATTGAACGAACCTCAAATAAACCCTGAACTCATGTGTGGTATACTCAAAGGGACCATCGCACTCTAGGAAATCCAGTGCCCCTTACGGTTGGTCAAATAGACGTTCGGTGAAAAATTTATGGCCAATGAAAGTACAGGGGTCAGTAGTGGGCCCGGGTCCGGTCCGACCTGGTCGGACGGACTCCGCCCAAACTAGTCTGGGCCGACCCAATCAGACTTGTTGGGTCTGACGTGGCCCATTTTTCTGGTCGGCCCGCTAGGTTCAGCCGGGTTTACTGGGCCCAACCTAGCGGACTGAGGGGGTGATTTGGCTCAGTAGTCGCCGCGTAGGCGACTCAGTCTGGAGGCCAGGGGCCGGTTCGGCAAGAGCTGTGAGGGGCACGACATGGGCTTCTCATCCCAGAAGGCCAAGCCAGTTCGGCCAAAGATGCTTTGAAGGACGTCGCAGGCTAGCTCGGGAGGCCGGCGCGGCTTGGCCGGTTTGGCCGGGAGCTAGGGTGTGACCCGGGTAGGCCTGCGGGACGGCAAGGCAGGGCTCATGGGAGGCTGCGGGTAGGCCGGGGGCGCACCGGAGGCTGCGGGAAAGCCAATGGGGTGCACCGGAGGCCGCAGACAGGCTGGTGGGGTGCACTGGAGGCCGCAGGAAGGCCGGAAGGGTTTCCTCCAGGGCGCACGGAATGTCCTCGGTAGATAGGAGTCGGCGCGGCCAGGGCTGGCAGGCGGCGCGGTTCGGCTCGGGGTGGCAGAGCCGATTCGGTCGGAGAGCCCCTTGGGTGGCACCATTTGCGGAGGCCATAGTTAGCACAATCATTGCCTTCATCTTTCCATTGCCTCATTACTTCATCGCAATGTCATAGATTATCATAAACAAGATCGATGGAGGGGGTCGGGCTATGTTAGTTTGGCAGGCATCTTCCTAGTTTTGGGTGGTATCAAGAGGCTCGCAAGTATGAAGCACAAAAACCATCATTCTTCATTTTGAGAGAAAGGAAAAAGATGGGGAAAGTCATACATAGATAAAATTAAACCCCTACCTTTGATTCACCATTCATTGTTCGTTGACAGTGTAATGGAAGAAGACGTAGGGGATCTTCGTTCATCACGTCCTCCAAGCACTTCCAAACCCGAGTTGATTCGGATCGTTGATGACGCTCTATGTCAGTAGGTGTCCGAGGAAGAAGTCGAAGAAGGACAGCGTTTTTTGTTCTTCATTAGAGAAGCCGTAATCCTCCAACTGTTGGGCATCGCGTCACTATTCCAGTGTATCATCGCTTAGTGAATCCATCCCAATACCTCCCCCCAAGATTCCTTTAAATAGGAGAGGGAGAGATGTAGGTACCGATCATTGGAATTTATGACGGTTCATTTATTAGGAACCTTCCTAAATTTCAAAGACAAGGTTACATAAAATTGAAAGGAGAAAGGCAATTAAGTTACATTGTCGTAATTTAAGAGGTGTGTTAGCTTTAATTAATAGGAGGATTCCAAGAGACTTCCCCCTCATTAATAAGGGGAGTTGAGAGGTTTTCCACTATTCCCATTAATAGGGGAGTTAAGCCCCGTGTGGTCCCAAACTCATTTATCCTCACATGGGAGTTTGAGTTTGGGTGGTCCCCACCACCATAACATCTTATGGGAGGTTATGGTGTGGTGGACCCACCTCCAACTCCCTCGAGGAGGTTTTAACCACCCAACCTCCACATGGAAGCTAAAAAAATTAATGTTTTTACTCAAGCTATTTTATTAATTTTTTTATAAAAACCTAAAATCTATCTTTTACTCTTGAACCACTGTCGTCGAGGTGAATGTTTCCTTAAGTGAATAGCGGCATTGTAAGTCCAACTATGCCATCATATTTTAATTTTGAGCAATAGTTCAAAAGTTATTAAATCCTGATCGAACGTTTACTGAATGTAGCCGAACAAAACCTCATAAATTGATTTCGGGCACACCAGGCCTCCGAATCATGCGCCGTAAAATTTTGCGGACTCTTAAAATTACCATGTATAAAAAAATCCACAGGATTATGGGGTCTTTACATTCTCCCAACCTCAGAGTTTTACATCCCCGTAAGGTACAACATTAACTAAGGGAACATGTGAGGGTACTGAGCACGCATACGAGCCTCCCGTTCCCATGTCCTCCCCTGGAGGTTCCCCTGCTACTAGCAAACATGCAACCGAGGTATCGACCGTCCACGTAGGACCTGTTCTTGTCGATCCTCTATCTCAACTATAACCTTTGTGAAAGTCGCCCCATCGTCGACATCCATCTCTCCATGGTCTATGATGTGAGAAGGGTTATGCACGTATCTCCTCAGATGGGATACATAGAAGACATCGTGCACGTGGTGAAACTTATGAGGAAGAGCTAGGTGGTAATCCACCTTGCCTACTATGTTGAGGACCTATAATGGTTCGATGAATCATGAAGATAACTTTCCAAATCGGCCAAATCTCTGTAAACCTTATCGTGGTGAGACCCGTAAAAAGACATGGTCTCCAACTTCAAACTCCAGAGGTCTCCATCTCCTATCAGTATACGAATTCAGCCTACTCTGTGTAGTCTTCATCAACCCCTGGATGATCTTCACCTTCTCTTTCGTATCTCGTACCATCTTTGGTCCCACTAGTACTGACTCCCCTGGGCCTATCCAGCATAGTGGTGATCTGCTTGGTCGACCATACAAGGCCTCAAAAGGTGTCATCCTGATGGTGGAGTGATATTTTTAGTTGTATGAAATCTCCACCAAAGTTATGTGATCCTCCCAGATACGACCGAACTCGAGGACACAAGCATGTAGCATGTCCTCGAGGGTGTGAATAGTTTGATCAGTCTGACCATCTGTCTGAGGATTGAAGGCGGTGCTCAGACGAAGCTGCATCCCAAAAGCCTCCAGCAACCCGTTCCATATCTAGGATGTAAACCGTGCATCAGGATTGGTGACAATAGAAGAAGGCACTCCATGTATCCGCACATTCTTCTGCACATAGAGGCGTCACAGTCTCTCTACTGAACCCTGATCTCTGATCGGTATGAAGTGGGAAAACATGGTGATTAGATCAATAATTACCCAAAGAGAGACATGACCCCAGGATGTATGTGGAATAACCGTCACAAATTCCATGGATATCCCATCCCACATCCACTCTGGGAACTTTAATTTCTGGAAAAAGCCTACTGATACATGGTGCTCCGCCTTCACTTGCTGAAAAGTGAGGCATCGAGAGACAAACCCTGCTACCACCTTATTCATACTTGGCCACTAGTGCTGTCTCTGATGGTCCGTGTACATCCTCACCACTCCTGGATTTACCAATAAAGGGGATGTGTGGAACTCCCGCAACACTCCTTACTGATGTGACACTGGTACCATAGTACATCCTCAGAAGAGGATGACATGCTCCCCACCTTCAGAAAATCAACAAGGTGCCTGTCATGTTGATATCTTAGCACATTGTGTCTCGTAGTAAGCATCCCCATGTTTTGCCTCCCTAACTCACTGAGGATGTGGTGGAGTGACTATAAGAGACTGAAGGAAAGCTACTCCATCTCGGTCCACAATGGATATCTGTAAAGCAGAAAGCTGCTCCATTACCTCACCAAACAGCTGTGTACCGGATCTCCTACTGTGATAATACAAAACAACATTCCCCTTCCCAAGAGTATAGACTATCTCGATGTCATAGTCCGGGATGAACTCAAGCCAACATCGTTTTCTCAGGTACAGGTCCTTCTGAGAGAATATATACCTTAGACACTTTGATCGGAGTACACGATAAAATGTTCGCCCATCATATAGTGTCGCCAAATCTTCATGGATAAGACCAATTCATCTAACTCCAGGCCATATGTAGCTTAGTTCTTGTCATGTTGTCTCAGCTATCGAGAACCATACACAGTCACTTCTCTCTCCCGCCTCAGGACACACTCGTGTCCATTCCCTGATGTGTCGCATTAAACTACATACCCTACACCTTCCTCTGAAAGTCTCAAGAATGGGTCACTATTCATCCTCTTCTTCATCTCTTGAATTCTCTGATAGAATCTCTCTGACCACTTGAAGGGTTTCCCCTTCTTCATCATGACTGATAGTGGTGCTTCATCTCTGGAGAAGTCTGGAACAAATCTTTGATAGTATCCAGACAAATGCAGGAATCTTCGTACCTCCGTCGAACTCCTGGGTGGATCCCAATAAGGTTCCGCCTCAATCTTCACTGGATCCACTACAACTCTAGCATCTGAGATTACATGTACCAAAAAATTAACCTATTAGATCCAAAATTGGCACTTCGAGAGTTTACCATAATGTTGGTGCTCTCGATGTGTGTCCAGTACTACCCACAAATGGTAGGCATGATCCTCATTAGTATTCCTGTAGATCAGAATGT
Organism: Viscum album; assembly: GCA_963277665.1. Lineage (NCBI taxonomy): Eukaryota > Viridiplantae > Streptophyta > Magnoliopsida > Santalales > Viscaceae > Viscum > Viscum album. The sequence goes on from OY728141.1 coordinate 663,383,961, forward strand.
CTTCGATCAAGACTGTGACAAAGAGATCGATGTATAGATGAAATATTCTGTTCCTGAGTCCCACGAACACTACTGGTGTGTTGGTTACTCCGAAAGGCATAACCAAGAACTCGTAGTGGTCGTACAGACATCTGAAGGTCGTCTTCGGCACATCCTCATCTCAAACTCTGAGCTGGTGATAGCCTGATCGGTGGTCTATCTCCAAGAACCACCATGCTCCCTTCACCTAAAAAAAGAGGTCATCAATCCTCAAAAGTGGGTACATTTTCTTCATTTTCACATGGTTTAGGTGACGACAGTCGACAAAATGACTCAAGCTCCCATCCGTCTTCTTGGAGAAAAGAATCAGGGCTGCCCAAGGAGAAACACTGGGTCAGATGAATCCCTTCCCCTGCAAGTCCTCTAGATATATCCACAGCTCACGAATCTTAGCGGGAGCCATCCGATATGCTGGTGTAGATATCGGTGTCATCCTAGGTTTCAGTTCTATGTAGAATCCTATATCTTTATGAGGATGTAGTCCTAGAACATCGTCAGGGAAACCATCCGCGTACTGGTTCACCACCACAGGATAGCTCAGACTCTCCACATCATCTACTCCGAGGGATGGGCATGCCAACTGATGAGTGATCGGCCGCTCCCTCCTCCGAGTAAGTCTATCCTGTACTGCAAAGGCTCCCTTCTTTCATGTGAAGTTAAACCTAGTCCTATCTGTGTAGACACACCGCACTTTGGGCCTAATACAGTCGACCTGATCATAGACTGTAGATAACCTGTCCATGCCCAAGATGATGTCGTACGGCCTCGACGCCACAATGAGGAGATCCCAACTGAATCTCTCAACACCTAGAGTAAGCTCACACTACTGGTACCAGTGCGTAATCATCGATTCTGTTCCCGTAGAAGTCTCTAGATGTAAAGATTGATCCAACGGCTCCGTTGGAATCTCCGACCTCCGAACGAGGGAAGTGGTAATGAAGAAGTGATAGGAACCTGTGTCTATAAGAACTGTAGGTAAGGTGGAGTAGATATAGATCATACCTTGAATCATCTCTGGAGCGCCATGTTCGTAAGCCTTAGCTTCCTAGAGCATAGCTCCCGCCTGTCCACCTACTCCCTGTGGTCGTGGTGAGCATCCTGGTCGTGGGGGTGGTAACACTTCGTAACGTCATCCACCACCAGTTTCTTGACCAGCTCCTCTACTGTATCCCCCACCTTCGTACAACCCACCTATATCAAAACTATGCATTTTCTTGGGAGGTACTTAAACATTCATCTGATAATCTGAATTGTGGGTTAGACCGTCACGAGCCATGTGACCATACCCACCACATGTTTAACACTACCTGCTTTTGGCATGTGTGTCACTGCCATGGGTTCCCCATAAAACTGATCCTATGTCATGCGTTTTTCCACTTGTGGGTATTCTCCACTTGGATATCTGAGGCCTCTTTCTTCTCCCAGCAACAGAAGACTCTGTTGCATGTCAACTACTGGTGGGTCTCACTGTCGGAGACTGCTCTACAAGGAAACTATCCAGTAAGAGGTCTCGTTCAAACACCCCTGACTGCATCGGGATACTGAGGGAGAACATCAAAGCCCTAATATCTCCCCTCATCCCCTTATCGAAGGTCTGAGACATGAAGAAATGGTCTCGTACCATATCGTTAGGGTAGTGAGAACGGTCGGTGAAACTCACTGAGTACTGAGCTACCGTCATGCTACCCTACTACAGATGGAGTAGCTCCTGTATCTGCACCGCTCGTAGGGTGGCCGGGACAAACTCTTCCTGACATAGGCTCCCAAAGTCTGGCCATAGTAGAGTCATCTCGTTGTGGACTTGGAGTATCAAGCTCCACCATTTTCCTGCTGCTGCCTATAGCAGGTTGATAGTAAGAATCACCATGAATGTTGATGGTGTCCCTACTAGTTGAAAAACTCTCACCATAGACTCCATTCTATCCTCAGCCGCCTGTGGGTTCTTCACTCCCCTAAAACTTGGTGGCCTCTAGTGATGGGACTCATACAATGTGCTCAAACGGCATTCATCATCTGCTGCTAAGGATGGTGGCATCAGTGGACAAACAGGTAGTGGTGCCGCTGGTGCGTCCGCTAAAATAGAGCCATGCACCGTGGCCTCATCGCTCAGTGGGATATCAGTGCGTAAAAATCTTGGGGATCTAACTAGTAATCCGCATGGAGGCATCCCAAAAGAAACAGATGTGACACAGTCAAACGATTATACGTGGTTAGCTAACTTGGTTGAGCTGACTTAAAGAGAACTTTTGAAAACACACACCCAATCATTGTTTTCTTGAACTGAGTCTAAAATCAGTATTCAGTGTCCTGGTGTATGGATACGTAGGTAGCTGAACCAACACTGGACTTTCGAAACAGAAAACCAAACTTAGTAACCTTAACACTATTTCTTAACAAAAAAATAATGATCAGAGTCCTATATTCTATGGTAGAAACGACTCCTCTGATTTTAATTTGTCACGACCCATTTTATAGGGCCCGTGCCATGACTAAATGAAGCCCACCTTCCATAGGCCAGAGGGTGGCGACTAGCACCAAATGTGTAAATCCCTAAGATGCGAAGGCATTGACTTTATAAATCATAAACACACACAATTAGAGTAAGCTTAATGTAAATCACTAAGTAAAACTGTATACAAATGAGTTATAAAAAGTAAAGGGGCCGGAATTCAAGCCCCACAGGAAATGACAAGTACAAATAAAAAGGGACAAATAACTGAATGGTGAATGCATGTCCTGGATCATCCACCACAGATCCTACCTAAAGGGTAGGTACATATAGCCTCCACAGCAGTCCATGTTTGTCTGTCTCCTTCATGTACTGTCATGTTGTGTGGTCTATATCCATTTACCATACAGTCCTATCCACTCAGCCTCGGTCAGCGTTTCCAATCGTCTGCAACCAACACAACGTGGTGCAGGCATAGATCATGTAGGGGTGAGTATAATGATTCGTAGTAGGGACCCCGATATCCTCAAGGTCTCACAAAATATAACAAGGATAAAACACAATGTATGACATCAATAGATAACCTGAAATAGGTATATTCCCATACATATATATATGTTACCATGTAATCAATCTCAATCATGAGGTAAACACAAATATAACTGAATTTCCTCAACCAGGATTTTATTATATGTGTAGTATCAATCTAAACCCTCGGATGCTGAAGAACTCCTCCTCTCTCAAGTACAGTGGGTCTGTCGCGGCACACAGAGGCGCTTCCCACTACCTTGGATAGCTGAGGTACTCCTCTTGTCGAGTACCACTGATCTGTCGTGCTCACTCAGAGGCGCTCCCCACCGTGGGTCTTCTACGCTCACATAGAGGCGCTCTGTCTCGTAGCCTTCTAAGGTGGTCCACGTATTGAGTACCGTGGGACTTCCACGCTCAAACATAGGTGCTCACCACCATGGGTCTATAGAGACACCATGGCGCTCCCCACTGCTCTAGTAAAATCACTCTGAGTCAAATCTGTTAGCAGTCATCAAGTCTCAACCCACTACTAGGTTCATGCACAAATGTCTAGTCATCTCTTGAAGATCCACTCCAAAAACTGCTGGTCGATAATACAAATATCACGAAATCTTAGGTATAAGTATCTCAAAGTTACGCCACATCATATTGGTCTCAACACAATAGAGATCACATCAATCAGACGTCTGGTCTGTGAGTTATTAGCTTTATAGTCCTGGAGGCCTGGTTGGATTCGTGTATGATCTAACCTGACCGAAAATCATCTAAACCCAGAAATCTAGTGGGGTATACTCAAATGGACTGTCATGATCCATAAAATCCAGTGCCACTGATGGTTCATTAAATGAACGTCCGGTGAAAAAGATATGGACAAAGAAAGTACAGGGGTCGGTAGTGCAATCGGGTGAGGAACGACCCGGTCAGTCCGACATGGCCCAAACCAGTCTGGGCCGACCCGGTCTGGGTCGAGCTAGTCAGACCCATTGGGTCTGACCCGGACCATTGGGCGGGTCAGCTCGTATGGTTATGCTCTGTCAGCTGGGATGGGCCCAGCGGACTGCAGGCGGGATTCAGCCTGCTGGTCACCGCGTAGGCGGCTCTGATTGGAGGCCGGGGCCGGTTTGGAAAGCGCTGTGAGGGGTGCCGCTCGGGAGACTCGGCTTAGTATGCCGAGACGGTTCATCCAGAGATGCTACAAAGGAATCCTCATGCCTGATCGTGAGGTCAGCGCGGCTCGGCCAGGAGATGTGGTGTGGCCCGGGTAGGCTGGCACGGCGGCCGGGCAGGATGTGCAGGAGGCTGCGGGTAGGCAAACGGGGCGGGCTGGATGTCGCGGGCATGCCGGAGGGACCTGCTAGAGGCTGCTTACAGGCTGGCAGGGCACGCTAGAAGCCATAGGCAGGCTGACAAGGTTTCGGTCGGGGCGCACGGAAGGCCAATGGCGGCTAAGAGTCAGCGCGGCTCGGGATGGCGGGCGGTGCGGTTCGACCCGATGTGGCGGAGCCGATCCGGTCGGAGAGCTGCGTGGGTGGCACGATTCGTGATGGCCACGGGTAGTCCGACCATTGCATTCATCGTTCTGTCACCTCATTGCTTCAACACCATGCCTTAGATTATTATAAACAAGATCGATGGAGGTGGTCGGTCCATGTCGGTTTGGCCCACACCCTCCGTGATTATGGTGGTATCAATAGGATTGCAAGTATAAAGCACAAAAACCCTCATTATTATTTTAGAGAGAATGGATGAACATGGGAAAATATCATTCTTAGATAAAATTAAACCCCAACCATTGATTTTTCATTCGTCGTTTTTTGACGGAATCGTGGAAGAAGACATAGAGGATCGTCGTTCGTCGCGTCCGCGATGAACAACCAAACCTGAATTTGGTCATCTCATTAAAAACGCTCCACATTGGTAGGTGTCCGAGGAAGATGTTGAAGATAGTCGGTGTTGTTAGTTCATTGTTGGAGAAGGCGTAACCCTCCATGTGTTGGGAGTCGCGTCACTTTTCCAGCGTTTCGTATCTTGGTGAAGTTGTTCCAAAACCTCCCCGAAGCTTACTATAAATAAGTGAGGGAGGGAGGGAGGTAACAATAGTTGAAATTTTTGATGGTTAATTTATTAGGAACATTCTTAAATTAAAATTATGCAGTTACATAAAATTAAAAGGAGAAAGCCAATTATGTTATGTTTGCGCGATTTAAGAGGTGCATTGGCTTAAATTAATGGGAGGATTTAAAGAGGCTCCCCCTCATTAATGATGGGAGTAGATGGGTTTTACTCTCCTCCCATTAATATGGGAGTTAAGCCCCGTGTGGTCCCCACCTCATTTATCCTCACATGGGAGGTTGAGTTTGGGTGGGCCCCACCACCATAACCTCTCATGGAAGGTTAAGGTGCGGTGGCCCCACATCGAACTCTATTTAGGAGGTTTTAACCACCCAAACTCCACATTGCAGCTAAAAAATAAAATAAAGTGTTAGATCACTTAATTTTATTAATTTTTTTAAAAAAACCCAAAATCTAACTTTTACTCCCGACCAACTGTCGTCGAGGTGAAATTATCCTTAAGTGAATACCGACGCTGTGAGTCCAACAGTGGCCTTCGATTTCAATTCTGAGCACCGTTTCAAAATTTATAAAATCCCACTCATACGTTTACTAAACAAACCTGAACAAAACATCAAAAATTGATTTCGGGCACACCGGGCCTCAGAATCATGTGCCGTATATTTTCACAGACTCATAAAATTCCCATGTATAAAAAACTAATTCCACAGGATTTCTGGGCCATTACAATATAATCATAAATTAAGTTCTTCAAAAATAAATCCTTAATATATATATATATATATATTACATAATACCATTATTTATAAGCTGGTAGAAAACATCAGAAAGGGTGATAAGATATTCACAGTAATGTAAATAGAGAATATATCAATATAACGTGAAAATAAGGGCATGAGAACATGAGAATAACATTTAAAAACTATAATATTCATATTAGGAATCCGAATCATAATTTATGAAATAATACTAGTAGTTCCAAATTCATTAATCATAAATTAATCAATGAACATGATCCATGATAACATAACATTTGAATAATAAAATGGTTTGTGGTATAAAAATATGTATAGAATATTTTCTCCATAGTAGTAATGTCTCAATGAAAAGGCTATCATAGTGGAATGGATTCACTCCCCAAACCATCTAAGTAGTCAAGGCTCACTTCCAAGACAATACTAGTTGATAGAGAACCATAGTTAATTGGGATTACTCTCTATTACACCCATATTCATCTCCTGATATATCAATTATTACCCAATATATTGGAGGGATATATAATTCAGGAATGACCAATCCTATAACTATAGTCATATGGATGTGTTCTAGAAGAACAAAAATCATTTATAACCCATTGATGTAAATGGGTTTTATAAACATGTCATCATATGATTTCCATGAAAATAAACTATCCAAATGATATCATCAATTCATTATAACATAACCCATGAAAATTAACGTGTTACATAAAAATATTTTCATCATAATAATAATTCATTCATAAAAAAGTTTAATCATGTTATCATTGGATAATATCCTCAGAAAACATAATCCACACCAATAGTTGTTGTTGATGATGAATAAAAGTGATGTTAAAGGTTTATTAAAACATTATTGAATAAAATATATTTTCATATTTGAAAATAACTTTTAATGTATAAAAATTTTCAAAATCATTACGTTATTTAAAATTAACCAAGAATATTTTTTATCGATTATTTAAATAATTAAATGGTCAGGAAAGTAAAATATTACATCCACATTCTGTACGTTAAAATAATGATTCCATAGACATTTTCAGTAAAAATTCAAAAGTGCATCTTCAATAATGACAGGAAGTTTCAAATAAAATAATTGTAAAATTTGTAAAAATGGGAGAATTGACATTAAGTAATCATTGGTGAATAGTAAAATATTACTTTAAAAAAAACAAAAAAAATGTACATGGAAGAAAAATGATTACCAACCATAAAGAGAAATAAAGTTACTTTTACATACGATTGTTCTTTTTGAGTATTCAGTAAATTAATAGAGAAAAATACAATAAAAACATGTAATTTATATAAATAACCTATGTAAAATAATAGTCATGAGTTTTTTGAGAGATAGATCATAATATTTCATCATCATATACTTTTTCATAAACAATCCCCTTAAACATTGGGATTGTAACATAAAACCAATAATACATTAATCTCATTTGAATCATAAAACCGTTGAAATATATAATGATACATGGATATGTTAATATCCTAATTTTATTTATGATAATCATAAAATAAAATCATTGGTAGTATATTCACTACACAAAAAAGGAAACAAGTGGTGTATGAGACATGTGTTCCATAGAAATAAAAGTGACACCAAAATCCTTTCCCGTCTCTAGTATCCTTTCAATCAAAAGAAATAATACATAAAATATCAATTGATTCATTATAAATCATTGGAAAAAATAAATACAAAATATAATTTTTCCAAGGGGTTATATATAAATATCATAAAATAAAATGTTGGATAACCAAACATATATATCTCAACAATGAAAATTTTAGATTAAATTCCTCATATGATGTAAAACAATTCTTATGAAATGTTATAACCTCACATTTAATAAAAAAATTATTTTAAATCTATTAATGAATAATAATATAACATAAAATACAATATATTATTTAATTATATCATTTTATTACTAGTTTATTAACAATTCACTGTTAAAATCATTGTTTTCGGTGATAAATGATTTGTTTATCATCTATGTTTCGGTTCAAGGGTTTTTAAGTATACATTATAATTGTTAATAAATCACAAGTATGTTATTAAGAATATAAATAACATATATATTCATTATATATATATATATATGTAGAGTAATACCTTAATGTTATAGATAAAAACAGAATTACATCTTTCATGAAGATGGTAGGCTGTATGTATGGATGAATGGTGTCTTCATTTTCTCATTGGATAGAAAAAATGAAAATTAAATAATATATCACCCTTAAATAATAGTTTTAATTTAATATATTTCTAGTATATTCATTAAATATTTATTTATTATCATCCAAGCATAAATTTAAATGAAAATAAGTCATATCTGTTTATGGAGGTGCTAATCTACACTAAAGCATGAGAAATGTTATCATAGTCTTACAAACTGAAAGGTAAGTAGGTAGATGTGATATTATAATTTTATAATTATAATAATATTTTAAATATTAATTAAATATGGTAAATACATCATTATATTCTTCCGAAATAGGAGGTGATGGAAATATAATTACATCAGTTCAGGAGGGGGATGTCCTCCGTACACATTATCGACAATCTTAATTTAATAATTCATGAATGAGTCTATTAATACAGTGTATAACATTTAAATAATGACATATTACTATAATTTATATAAATAGGTTATTATATTATCATAATTTATTAATTTTTGATAGATGTGTAATATAAAATACAACAAAAACTATAATTTTCGAACAATATCTCTTCCTCAAAAAACCTCATTATGATTACACTAAAAATACATATTAAGAGGGTTTAATAAAAAATTTACGAATACAATAAATGGATATAGATTTTAGGAAGAAATTTATTCAGTTAATTTTTTTAAAAATATCTTTTTTTAAGAGTATTAGAAAGGGTGATCCCTAATATAAATTGGGGAGAGGACAAACATGGAATTTTTGAAAATAAACATTATATAGCCTCATTTTACACATTCCTCAAGGATAATAAATTTAAATTATTGAATATGTTATTATATAAATCGATTATATGGAATTTCAATATAAATTTGAAATATTTTAGGTCATTTTTGAGATTATATTTTTTATTGACCCCCGATAAACCAATTAATTCCATAACCGTAATAAATAACTTTTATTGTTTTTACTATTAATTATTATAAACAATTAAGTATTATTTATTATATAGTTCTAATTATGATTATTACCAAATAATTGATCATTTTTAATAATTAAACACAAAAAATTGGATGAGTTTAATTTAAAATTAATCCCACAGATGAAATGAACAACATACATTCCCAAGAAAACGTTTTCATTTTTTTAAGAAGTGTTTATATCAAAATTGAATAGAAACTTTATTAACATGACCAAAATTTTATTAATTATAATATAACATAAATATATATACACATAAAATAATCTAAAAAATGGAACATGTTTATTATTTAAATTAAATGGATGTTTCTAATATGAATCAAACTGTTCAATATTCATTATAAAATTTAAATTTTCATAAAATTATCAAAAATTTACTCAGTGATAAATTTGAAAATATTATTAGATAAAGTATATTTACTTTTTCAAAGAAATTTCATATAAATTTAAAAAATTACTATTAATATTCATTCAAAAAAAGAATGAATATTGTTAAGAACAATAATTTTCAAAATCATATAATGATATTAAAAAATATTGTGAAATTTTATATCAATGTGTTTTTGTTAAATAACACCATTAAACATAATTTTTAAAATGAAGATATTCGTATTATTTCCTTCATATTTTTTGTTTAGGTTATAATGATCATATTTAAATATTATTATTATTATTATATTATGTCTTATTAAAACATACTGTTGCATGTAACACAAGTTATATGTGAAATTATATGTATTTGAAAAAACATTCATTACATCTCATGGATTTAAATTATTACCCTCTTAAATTGAATTTCTACAATGATATTCTATTACATTTATTAACATAAATGAGGATACTTTTTCCTCTTCATATTCTATTATTCACATGTATTTTTCTTATTTTGGTGGTTTCAGAACAAAACATTTATTAGGTGAGTAGTCAAGTTTTATAACTATTTATATCTAAGATATCATATCTTAAAAATTAGTTTCTTATAGAAAGGTTAATTATCCATTAGTAGGAACAATAATTTATGTACATATGAAGGATCATGTGTGTACATTCTTAGGGGAGATATAAGGAATAGATTGTGTATTTGAGAGAGGAATGTTCGAAGACCAAGTGATAAGTAAATGTCTCCACCTGATCAATAATATCAAATGGGGAAGTATACATAGAAATTTTATTTATTTTATTCACACATACAATATTGTAATTCATTAGAAAGTTAACTGAAAACTCTTTCATAGATATTCTAAATCTTTATCATTCTAATGTTTTCCAGCATAACTTTTCATTCAAAACTATGTTGCCTTAATGTGTAGGTAAATGGATATAATATTCTCTTTAATTTTTTCATATTTCTCAATTCCAAATATATTTATTTCTTTAAATCCATCATATTAAATTTATGTTCTATACATTATTCCATATAGGTTTTTATAAGGACCCATATGGTTTTTTGAATGAAATATTATTTTTTATGAAAACTAAAATAATAGATGTAATTGATTCTAACCATCTATGAAATACATACAATAGGATAATAGATTTTCCTTTATAGTTTTAACGGATGTCTCTGATGGACCATCATCCTGAGGATGATTTATAGTACTAAAACATAACATCATATCTAGAACATACAAAATATTTCTTCAAAACATGGAGGTAAGATTCCAAACAAGATTACTTAAAATAGAATAATGTACTTTATGAAAAACTACTACATAAATAATTATATCATGGAATGATGATTTGGAGATAAATATTTTTTTATAGAAATTAAGTGTGATAAGATAAAACGGTGACCAAATAAAACCAAAATTGAATTATTTATTTTATATGTATTAGGGAGTTTGATGAAAAATTGTGCTCATTTTTCCCATTTACATTTTTGTATGGGTAACGTTTGTAACATCACATTATAGCATGGTTTATATTTTTTAACATGCAGTAATACCAATAATTTAGATTCATATTTTTAAATTTATCACTTCATTACATCCTAAAATAAATACTAAATTATATATCTATAAATCTTCTTACTTTTGGGATGAATATATCATGAAAAACAATTAGATTACTATATCAACTCATTCTCAAAATATAGTATGTATATTACGAATACACAGTTTTGGAACCATATCATTCCATAATAATCATGGATTAACTCAAGAATACTTATAACATAAATCTATATTTCTACATATTTCTTCTGTGCTTATTAAATAAACATTTTGACTTATTGTTGACAACTCAATTTTGAAAGATAATATTTCTCAACATCTTAAATAAATTTATGTCCATAAATTCAAATCCATAAAATTTTATCTTTGTTTATCCTTTTAAAATATAATATATAATAATCCTTTTAACATAATGAAACATCCACTTTTATCTAATTTTTAGGCTCACAAATTTAGTAAGTTGTCATAATCATTGATCAGCTCTAACAATATTCTCTTATGCATGTTAAAATATTTATATGTGAATATATTCATTAAAATATTATGATCATAAATATTTGTCAAACCACGGTTCATATAGATTATTCATCTATATAATTAATGATAGAAAATTTTTATAAAACTCTAAATCATGAGTTCAGTTATAATCTAATGAACATTAAATTTACATGACCCCCAAGATATCACCATGTCATTTTTCATGAGGATAAATCATTGTCCATTCATCAATGTATCACTATAAATTAAAAACCCATATCCACTATAGGGAAATTAAAGAAAATGTTCTCAGAAAAACATTCTATTTAGTTCCTTGAAAATTTCATCACCTTCATCTCTGCAATGGAAAAATGAACCCTTCTAATTTAACATGGTGAGTGGATTCGATAGTCCAGAAATTATTAACTCAAATTGTCTATAAAATCCATCCAAATAAAACTATAAATCACATTTATTTTTGATTTTCATATCCATTTCTAAATGACATACATTATTGATAAATCCACTTATATAACCTCTCTGGAAATTATATGGCCAAAAAAATGAAAATTTCTATTTCTAAAATTCAAATATGTTTACTTTTTATTTAACATGTCCCTCCTCAAAGTATTCAATTAATATCCTCAAGTGACCTATATGATCTTCCTTTCTAATTGAATATATTACAATATTTTCTATTTGGACTACCAGAAACTCATCATGGTAATATATAAAAATATTACTCATTAAATCTATATATATGGTGGGTAAATTAGTAAGATCAAATTGAATTACCATATATTCATAGATTCAACAACTTTTATTAAATGCGGAATTTGTTATAACCTACTTCTTAACCATCATTTGATGATATATAGAATATTTTTCAACCATGGAATTGTATGGAGACACATATATTTTTCAAATAAGTCATCAATATAGGTTAGAGGCTACGTGTTCATGATTATGATCTCGTTCTGTTCATTATAATATATGAATAGTCACATTAATATGTTAGTGTTCCTAATTAAATGAATAGGTGAACCCCAAAGTGATATAGTTGTTCTAATGAATCCAATTTAATCAATCTATTTGATTTACTTATTCAATTAGTGAAACACAATCATGGACATTCTATATTGATTCATTGAAAAAGTTATAGCATTAGGTAGTAATTTTATTATGAACTAAACTTATCATTTTAGTTGAATCACATGAATCTCCTTCAAAAAGTCCACAATAAACTATCCCATAATAGACAAATCATTGATGTTTATATTCTCTATAATCATCATAGATAAAAAAAATTGAATTTGAATCAGGACCCCTAAAATAGATTTCAGTTTCCTTGGATGTTCATATTTATCATTTCACCGATTGAAGATCATTGGATAGTTTGGAATACCAAAAATAACATCATTGAACTAGAAATTTATTTGGGATTCATATATGGAAATCCAATCTTTGTCTATGATATCATCATATTCAGTAGTTGGGAGAATTACAATATTTTTAATAAGCACATTCCCAAAAACATGAACTTCCGAATAATAATATACTTATGATTCAATTGTCATGCCAATATGATTTTTCACTAAAAATTCTATATCTCATCATTGTTCGGTGAAATTAACATTAAAATTGGATTTTATTAATACGTATTAATTCAAATAACTAATATCAAAATGGGCCCATCAATATTTCAACGGAGATATTTACACACAAAATTTTTTTGTTCCATCTTCCATCTCATAATAATCAAAAATGGTTTGTGTGACCATGAAACACAATTAATTAGGGTGATAATTCCCAAAACCACATAACGATGTTTAAATCAGGAAAAAAATTACTTCTATGAATCATTATGTTATCCTAGGTCGTCTATAATTATCATTCATTCAAATCCTTCGTGACGGGTATTATGGTATTTTGAAATTCCAAAACATATCCCCCAAGGTTTTATAAGAATTTATGCCATAAGGGTTGTTTTTATACACTAGGTAACATGTGAGTCAAATACCAAGGTTCCCTTATTTGGAGTTTTTACCTATAAATACATATTTTTCAGAGCCACAACCACTTGTATTATCTATACATGAATGTAATTTATTTGAAACCACTTAGTCTATCCTTCAGAAAAATTTCATGTCATTTTCCTATAATTGGAAATAATTTTAGAGTTACCCCAAGGGTTTTCAATAATGTTTTCTAATCATAGTTATAGATGTTATATATTCATTTATATGATACCAATTATAACAATAACCACATTTTATAAATATATAGCACATATTTGCAGATAAATATTAAAACATGACATAACGAACCCTGCCAGAATCATATTTGTGTAGTCCCATTAGATAATTAGATACATTATCAATTAGCTCAAACTGAAGTGCATAATATCCCACTTTATTCATAATGAATATAACTATTCCTAGAGATATCATACATAATTCCTTTAATCATAACCTAGGGAAATGAAATATAATAACGAGTGAACTTAAATTCACATTAAGGGATAAAATGTGATATATCAACACAATAGGAGTATAAGAAATTGAGAAATTGATAATAACATTGGAAAACCATACCATTAATATACTTGATCTAAAAATTTATTCAATGAATAAATATTTTCAATTCATAATACATCAATCATAAGGGAATCCAATAATATGATACATGTGAAAATAAAATTGTCATAAGATATGGATTTTTTATAATAAATATAAGAATAATGTATCATTTCCTTATTAGTATATGATCATTTCCAAGAATATCATAGCGCATTGGGTTTACTCCTGAATCCATCATTATAGTCAAGCTTCACTCCCAATGGTATCATATTGGATATAGTCCCTTACTAACCATGGTTTGGTCCTCATTATAGACATGTATATCTTATGAGATATGAAACATTACCCAATCCATTTCTAATATATATAATTCTGGGAGAATCCCTAATCTAATGAATATCATGTATATGTGTGACCAAAAATTATAAAAAATATTCTTACAAAAACCCATGAAATGTAATTGTTTTTCATAAACATTTAATCCTAGAATAACCTGTATTAAATAAATTGGTTTCATAATCATTTCATCCATTCATTATAGAGTTACTTGTTGAAAAGAAAAAGGTTTCACTAAATTATTTTAATGATAATAATAAACCATTTAGATAATGGATAAGGATGTTAAAAGTTTATCATACTACAATTAAATTATAAGTAACATCCAAGTGTATTATTAGAGATGTAAAAGAATTTCATAAAAATATCATTAAAAAACTCTCAGGGAAAATAACCATTAATCATTTAAAATCAGTATTAAAATATAAATATTTTAATAACTATTGATGAAAATGTTTTATCTGAAATAAATGCGGAAATATTTTAAATGAATATTTGAATAATTGAGTAGGTTTGATTATGGGAAAATAATTCCTTATTGTGTAAACGAAAATAAATATTACATAATCATTTTGGGTAAAATGATAAAAATATATCATTCAAAAAAATGGAAATATCCTTCCATTTAAACCATTTTTTAATAATTCATACAAGGCTAAAAATAAATTTTAACACCATTGGTGTATATTAAATCCATTCTTTAAAATATTTTTAGAAAACATTTAAATGAAAGAATACATCTTTTAAATCGAAAAATGAAATAAATCTGGTTATCTTTGAGAACATTATTCTTGAATATTGATTATATAATGAGATAAAGATGAAATTAAAACATATAATTTATATAAATAACCATCAGACTAGAAATCTTTTTAGCTAAATAGAAGATAGATCATAAAATTTTATTATGATAAACATAATCATAAAAAAATCTAGATAATGATTTGTATTTTAATGTAAAACCTTTATAAAATTTGTAAAATATTTGTTTCCACACCATAGTATTATATTTTCATCTTTTCTTCCATATTATATTTTATTATTGGGTCCCTCTCGAGTTTCAGGTGTTATATATATAAATTTTTGGTTTATTAATTTTTTGGCTCAGATTCATGGTTTCAATGGATGATTAAGGGTTAACCCTGAAGACTCATTATGCATATGATTTTTTGACTTCATTTTGAACTTATATGGTCTGCACATAGTTTGATCCAAATAGTTTGGATCCAAGGAGAAATTGTTCTTGTTCATAGGTGTCATTGGTCGTTGGATCTTGAACTAAGAACAATTATGATTAATGGGTAGGAGGCATTCACATGGTTCATGAATTTTTTTAAAGAACCATTTTTCACCATTAGAACATGTTTTAACAAACTATGCAGCCAAACATTGTGGGTAAACAGTTTTATTATGAAGTGACAAGGAGTTGGAACAAGGATTGGGAAACCATGCAGCAGTGTATAGATAGTTCCCATGTGTTATTAAAATGATAAATTAACATTCTACCCTCTAATATTATTAACCCCAAATTAACCCTCTATTACACTCTTGGTTCATTTGACAACAGGGATATCCCACATCAAATACTCTTCTAAGGGTTGGATCTATGGATTTTTATAGGTTTTGGGGTGATTTTCAGTGAAATATCATCATATATTCTTTTTCTTTCACCTTATTTCTTTTTTTCTTGAGTTATTATTCTTTCTTGATCTTTTGGAACTAGAATTCATGTTTCCATTTAGGTTTTTTGTTTTTTTAAGGTTCCATTTGGCTATTATGTATTCTTTGAGACTCTATAGATTTTTTTGTGGTCGACATTATAAAATCGGTTTTAGTTTGAGGTCGGTCACCTACTAAACTTATCATTTTAATTTAAGAATAACTTATTTCAATATTTTTTAACCTTACTGGGATGATAATTAGTTATTTCTTATTTTTAGAATAATTTTTAATGTGAAATGATATAATTTTCAAATATTTCAGAGTATATGGATTATTTTAATTTTTGTAGACAAGGTTTTGATAAAATTATTAAATAGATTTTGTAAGTGTTATAAAATTTTAATGGCGTAATTTTTGATTAGATAGAGTGTTTTGGTAATTAAAATGGATTTAGTAATGGTCCTATATTTTTATGTGTAATATTTTCTTATACATTTAAATGATGGTTTTGGATCCTTAACTGAATTTGTAAAGGATACTGTGGTCTCAAATGATGTGGTAAATGTCATTTAGAATTTTATTGATTCTAACATATTATTGAGGCCCATTATAATCTATGGTAAACAAATTTCACATGAAGAATCTCTTTGGACCATCAACATGTATTTTTTATGTTGAATGGGATGAGATCTCTATGGTGTTGGAATATTTTTTGATCTATTGGTTGAACGGAATGACATTGTTCCATTGGGTGGTTTAGGGTGATTATTATGTCTAATGATTATGTTAATGATATATGTATATGAGTACAATTTATTGTTTGGTTATGTTTATATCAACCCAATTTAGTATTTACATGTGTACCTGTCAAAATAGCAGTTTTTTAGTGAATGGATTCCACACATGCTTAGGATTTCACTTTCGAAAGTGCCACTTTGAATGGACCATACTCTACTTTGGGATTATTCCCCTTAGTTAGACCATGATGGGTAAGAACGAAGAATGCGGAAAAAATTTATTTCATCAGGTGAGGTATTCCTACAAGATGATTAGGTTTTTTTATTTTTTTATACATTATCCACGGAGCTCCTAGGTTTAACCCCTGATCATGGAAACAATGTTATCTGCAATAGGTGATTGAGATTCAATGCTTGTTGGTTACTCTTACATGAAATTTTTCTTCACCCATGTTGTGTGTTGTGTGTTACTCCTTCTTTATGAGGTGCAATTAAATACTAAAATTTGGTGTTTGGATTATAATTTAGTTGTGGATTTTTTTTAAATGGTTTACACCTTACGTGTTAATTTTTAATTAAAAACATATTCCATATTCCTCAAAGATACTAATGTATCCTTCTTAGAAACAATATTTTTTTAATTGAAATGGTGAAAATGGGATGTGAATTTTTTTAATGAGAAAATATGTTAACAACATATTTGTATACTATATTTAAAGAACTCAATTTATTATTTTTCTAATGGATGTAAATTTGGAATACATTTTTTTGGGGATGCCTATAGATTATTAAGACTCTCACATATATTTTCATCTTCTTTATAGCTTATAATTCATGTAACACCATGGAGTCAATTTAGATTGATGATGTTGGGTTTTCAATTATAGATTAAAATTCAGGGTCACATAAATATATATTGTTTTTTCAGGTTTAGTTTTGGTTTTGTGGTTTCCTTAGTTGTATTTTTAGATTATATATTAATGATTTTTAGTTTTTAAATCTATTTATTCTAGGATTATATATTTATTTATGACACATAAATGTATTTATTTTAGTTGAATTCATTCTCGTGGTTCTCATTGATTACCTTAGTGCGTATCTCCAACCCGAGAGGATTGAGAATGCCTCTCAGGCCTTATCGCGATCTGACTCAGGTAACCGAATCGAGGTCAATACATGTTGGATCATGAAAAAAATAGTATGGGAGGAGGTTATTTGGAGTACCATTCTTTTAGAGATCCCTATAATATCTGGGATGTCAGGTTATGTAGAGTAATACTACCGATTCATGGTGTGTATATTTGTGGGAGTGTCTTGATATCACTTTCTGGGAAAAACCTAGAGATTTCATGGGATGTCAGGCATTTTTTGGATGTTTGTTTTTTGGGGGATTTTTTTTTCTCAATAATAGAATGAGTGTTAGGATAATTGTCTCACTGACCCCACAGGTCCTAGAATGGATTGAAAAACTAAGGAAATTTTCTTGATTGACTCTCTATGGTGATGTAGTGATTGGAATATGGCCACTAATCATATGGATAATTCACCATTCAAAACTAGTTTTCCACCTATTTTTTATTCTTTATTTCTCTTGATTTGGAATTATTCATAAAAAATTTGTATGTATTAGGAAAAAATTATTTCAAGAAGTAATATTTTGGTTATTGGGAGAGATAAACTGAGTTCTCAATGATGTTTCAATATAAAGAATTGGAAAATGGGGTTTTAATAAGATGACTTATAAAATGGGAATTCAGTTTGTAAAGATTGGATATTTATAACCAAAACATAGAGTTTTTTGAAATTTCTATTTTTGAAATATAAATTGATTTTATAAATTAAATGGTTCATTAAAATGGATTTTGGGATTTTCATAAAGGATTTATGAAATTTGAAATGGGAAGTGGATTAAGATTTTAGATATGGGGTTGAATGCTTTGTTTTGAAATTGAGTAAGTAATGTATTGAAATTTGGTATTATTCTGATCCCTCATGTGCAAATATATGTGTGGGGATTTGGATGATTAATTAAATGAGTGGTTGGGAGATGAAATGGATATATACATGCACAGAGTTTTAGGGAAATATATGTGTGTGAGGCTTCATGGAATACCATTGGTGATTGTTCAACAATCCATGTTTATTTTCTTTTCAAAATTGTTATATGTTAAAAACCAAGATTTTTTGAAAAAATGGTTTTTTTTCATGTTTTATTTGGAATATTAATTTTTTTATCCGGTGTTTCTTGTTTCAGTTCTTATTGGTGAATTTTATTTGATTTAGTTCATGGTTTCATTTTTTTGTGTTATCCTCCACAAAAGGCATAATGGTTATTTAAGGTGAAGCAATAGGTGGTTTAACATTTAAGGAACCTAAATTTGATAAACCTAAGGACTTAATTATTTAGTTTTTGAAGATTAATCCCCCATATTTTGTGGTAAGGTAGATCCTTTTTAAGAGGAATTGTAGACCCCAAAAATCATAAGGATCATAACGTTCCTTGAGATTCCAATGCCTCTAAATGAAAATTCTTGTACCATTATGATTTAAGGTCATAGCTATAAGTGGTGGAAGTAATTCATTCATAAAAAACCTAATAAGTAACTTTCATGGGATTTCATTTAGAATTCATTGGTTTGGATATATTTCCCAAAGGACTGAAGGTGAAGAAATCGATTGAGATGTGCTTCAGTCAGATATGTGGTGGATTGGATTTGGATTTCATTCATCTTTTGGAGGATACAGTTCCTAATTGACTAGAGAGAGATAATGATGCTTCCATGAAGATGTAGAATTTTTAGAATGGGCGTCATCCTGTTCTACAGATGAATGTGTCAAAATTTGGTCTGAACTCATTTGCCGACATAGTGAGGCAAGCTATTTGGGTTGATGTTGTCCTTGGATGAGTGATTCAGGAATCCATTATATCTTAAATCCATGGAATTAGTGATGTGAATAATACTATGGAGAATATAAGTATGTTTGATGTTGGTAGTGTTGGTCATGAAATCACGAGTCCTTTGTATATTTCGTTAGATTCTTCTAGGTGTAGGATTCTGGCATGTTAGTAGTGGGTCAAGCCTTATCAAAAGTTGTAGTAATTTATAAGCGATACATCGATATTTTTTACATATATATGTCTATGTCATATGAAATAGTTTGGTTGGGGTGATTCAAGGAAGTGATGTTAAACCAGATCCACCCCTTTAGAAGACACCTCATCCCATTTGCTGGAGTAAGATGCATGTCTGAGTCCAATTTAAAGGATATTTTCTATTTGAGCGTTCCTTCCATTTTAGTGTTAATTTTTTGTAGTTTCATCCATTCTAGGTATAAATGAACTAGGTTTCTACCTTTTTATGGAACCAATGTTTTAATGGAATCGTGTATTTTGGGAAATAATGAGTTGTTCTATTTTGACAGGATGGGTGATTTGTTATGTGTTTTAGTTCTCATATATCTTATTTAGAGAAAAATGATGATACATATGTATCATCTAAATATTTTTTTGGTAGAATTTCATTGTTGAACTACTGAGAGTTCTGAATAAAATCATGTTTGTCTTATTCATTCAGGGGTGTTTTTTGTTATTCTAGTATAATGTTTCGGCGTTTGAAATCAGATGATGTTTTCTCATTCATATGAAATTTTAAAATGTTGTCGAGTCCATATTGGAATCCAATGATGAATATTGCGAGTGTCCAATTCCATTCAAGTAATTAATTTTTACTCACATCCTTGGTTATGGTTGATATCTTGGTACAGGTCGGAATGATTTTTTAGTGGTATGGTTGAATAAGATATAGCTTGAGTTTTTCATTTTTATTCTAATAATACATTGTTCTAGAAGGTTCATTTCCAGTAATAGGTATTATTTTTGTTTAGTGGAGGTTGCGGTGTTATTTTCGCAACAAGTTATTTCATGTGAGAGTGAGAACTACTATCTTTGGATGATCAACTAGAGATATTGTTTTTTCTTAGGGAAAGAAGAGTAATAGTGGGTAGAATTGGCGCACCCTATTTTTTGTATTTTTTAAATTATATTTCATATTATAATATTTTTCTTGGTTTAATACTCATGTTTTGTGTGTGACATATTTATATTTTGGATTTCAGTTTAATTTTCCTTATTTGAATAGTTTTGATGCATGATTAAGGGGTGCCCACATGACATCATAACATTGTGTCTATATTCCCTTCATTTTGATCTAGTATGGTTTGAGTTGAATGGGACACACATGCTTTGATCTAGATAGTGTAGATTTTATGAGAAAATGAGTGGGTAATTATGTGTCTCTGGTCGAGTGTGTGTGACATAAACATGGTTTGGAGAACCATGCTGGGGGCATTGACCCAGTTTTTCAATATTGTACAGAACCATATCCCACAACTAGAGTACAATTTTCCAAAAAAAATTGTCAAACCATGTGGTGTAGTGTTTCTAGTAAATGTTTCACTGGTTTTTCCCTATTTGGGGAACTATGTGGCCTAACAATGAAAAATTACCATATTTTTTAAAATTTTGAAATTACAGTTCCACCCTCTTAGAGTTTTAACCCCAAACCCCCAATCTCACTCTCTTGGTTCGTGCAACACTATGGATCCACTCTCTCATTCTCATAGATTTATATCCCATTATAAGGGATGGATCTAGGATTTTGTTCTCGGTTTTGGGTGATTTTTAATATAAATATCTTATTATCTTCTCCCTTATCCTACATCCTCTATTTTCTTTTCAGTTCTTCATCCATGGACTTTTGGATCTAGGGTTCATGTTTCCTTTAGTATAAAATATGATTTTTTTAATTATTTTATGGTTCCAAATGAATGTTCTTCCATATTTGGGCCATTATGGAGTTTTTCGGGTTTTATTTACTGATGAAAATGTAGTTTTATGTAGAATTTCCTTTTACCTTATCCTTTAAATTTAGGAATATTTTATTTACTTGTTTTTAAACCAGCCAAGGATGTTAATTATTGATCAATCATTTTGAGTCTAATTATTATATGTAAAATGAGTTTGATTCCTAATTTTCTAAATGTATATGGAATTATTTTGTTAAGCAATACATTCCATGTGATTGATAAATTGACCAGTTGGATTTTGTAAGGGTTTTTTGATTTTTAAGGTATGGTATCGGCATATTAAATGTGTTTTTTTGTTTAGATTGATTTCAAAATGGTTTTATATTTTGAAGCGTAATGATCTATAGCTCGTTTAAACGATGGTTTTGGTTCGTTAAATGAATTTATATTTGATATTGGATTTGAAGATGATGTGTTGAATTTCCATTGAAAATGGGTAGTTTCTCAATGATTATTGAAGCTCATTTGTAACATTGGGAAAATCGATTCTCCGATAAACTATTCTTTGATGATCCTCCTTGATTTGTTATCTATAATGGGATGGGATGTCCTTGGTATTGGAATGCTTTGAAATCAATTGGATTATTATAAAGAAATTGTTCCTTGGGGTTGTTTGGGGTGATGCTTGTGTGTGGGATATTTATACATTTTTTTGGTTTCATTTTGGGTTATTATTGGTTGATATAACATTATTTTTGATAAGTGAACTTATAATATATTTCATATTTTTATTTATTAGTTAGGAAATAGCATTATAATGGGCTCTGGATAGTGTCCCTTAGTATTGACCTTTTTCTACTTTAATATTTATCCCCCTAGTAATACAAGGATTGGTAATAATTGAGAGTTCCGGTGAAATTTACGTCATTGGGTGAGGCATTCCTATAAAATGAGACATATGTTCCATATTTTCTACATTATAAACTATGATCTTATGTTTCATTCTTATTTTTTGGAACTTCGTTATCTATGGAAGATGATTGAAATGCATTGTTGGTTGGTTACTCCTAAGATATATTTTCATTTTCCCTTGATGAGTGTTGGTTGTTTCTTCTTCCTTGGGTGGTGTAAATTTTTTCTAAAAGTTTATGGTTAGTTTAAAAGTTTTTATAAGAATTTTTTGGAAATTTATTTACACCTTCTTTCTCCAATTTTATGTAAAAACGTTAACCTACTTCCTCTAAAATTATAATGTATCCTTGATAGAAAAGATTATTGTTTTGAATGAAAAACGTCAATGGACCGTGATTTTATATAAGGAGAAAATTTATTGAAATATGAACATTATATATTATATTTCAAAGATGTAATTCATTAGTATTTCATTTAAGTAAATAACCTTGGGGAAAATATTTTATATAGAATAACTACTGAGTTTTTACACTCACGCATATAGTGTTTGACAATAAATTTATTATATTATAGGTTCTATATTTGTCTCAATAGTGGTGGGGGGACCTGGGGTTTGGATTAGAATGTGACTTACAAGGTAACATGGAGACATATGGGTTGTTAGGTTTATTTAGTGTTTTAATGTTCATATTTTTATTACCGGTTTATGTATAGATAATGTTTAATTTGGAAATTTATTTATTTTAGGATTAGTTATTTATTCCGTCTAAATAAATTTATTTATTTTTGGAGAAATCATTTTGTTTGTCCTCATTAAATATTGTACTTTTTTTCCCCATCACAGGTGGATTGGGAAAACCTCTTGATCCATGTTGCATTCCGACTTAGGTGACTGGTTCGGGGTCTACCTAGGTTGTTTTTTAACATCCATAATAAGTCCCATGAAAAAATAAACCTATATGGATATTAAAATCTCAATGTGTTCATGATAATAATCATTAAATTAATTCTTGTTATGTATATATGAACCAAAAAAATAAAAAATTGGTGCATAAGACATGTGTCCCAAAAAAGAAAAGTGAGACATAAATGCATTACCTATTTTAGTATTTTTGGAATCATAATTCTCATGAAAGGATATAATTAAATGTAAAATTAAATGTTATGAGAAAAAATAAATTCATGTAGTAACCTATAAATGGGTATGTATAAAAACCTAGTAATTTAATATTGGAGAATACTAAAACATATGTCCCAATTAAGATAATATAATGAAAAATTTTCTTATTTAAAATAATGAAATTCTTTGTACACATTATAGCCTCATGTAAAATAAATATTAGTCTATTATGGAACCATTTTTGATCCATAATCATATAGATAATTTTAAAAATGATGTTGTTCATGTCATATGGAATATTTCATATATGATTTTATTATAACTTTTTATCAACTATTTATTAACTATGAATTATTAAGATTACATTTTGGGGTGATAACACCTTGTTTTCATGTATGTTTTGGATTGATGGTTTAGGTACTTATACATGATCATAGTTCCAGAATCTAAATTAATTTATCAATGAAAAATATATTATATATTACTTATATAATTATTTAGATTAATTAATTAATTTTCGAGATAGAAAATGAAGTACACCATTCATAGAGATGGTAGGCCATACATACGCATGAACAAAATTTATATTTTATCGAAGGATAGAATGAAGGTAAGGTAAATAATATGCCATAATTAATGAATGATTTTTAATATATATAATATCTATTTATAAAATCTATATATATTATGATCCATTTAAAAGAAAATGAATAACAAATAATTTATCTTCGTGGAAGAGGTAATCCTTACATACACACGATTGATGTTATCATTTTCAGTTGATTGTAATGTAATAAGGTAGATGTGATATTGTATGTCTAGAATAGTTATCATAAAATTATTATCAAAACAAATATTACAAATACATCATTATATGCTGATTTATGATATGTTTATAGAAAACGAGTTACATCTATTTGGGAGATGGTAGTTTGTATTACATATAATTAATGATTTTGTTTCCCATTTTAAATATAAGAATATAGATATAGGTTATTAAATTAATCTAATAATATATCATAACTAATGAGAATTTTATTTTATTAATTCATAATATTTTAAAAAAATATTAATGTGGTGGAAGATAAAATAAAACAAAAATGATCGGTTAAGAACTAGACTTATTATTAAGAAAACATCATTATGTTTGAGAAAAATACATATTGTGATTGTTTAATAATTCAAATAAGAAATAAAGAATATAGGGAAGGATGTAAGGAATGTATTTTCGTTGGAATTTTCTTAATTTAAATGTATTGGATGTGTAAATAGGTGTAGAGATGGGGATCCCTTTTATAAGTGGGGGAGAGGAAACTCATGAAATGTTAGAAATGTAAAACTTATACACACACATTTCACATGAAAAAAGGTTAAAAATGGATCACATACAAATTTTATATGATTTACGGTCAAAATATGGTAATACTGTAAGAATTTGAAATGATTTTAGTTCTTTTTAACCCTTATCATTTTAGTATAACCCCTGTTAAACCCATTTTATCCTTAGGCACAATAATTGTTTTGTAATATTTTTACAATTTATTTTAAAAAAATTTGGTTTAATGTATTATAAAATAATTATTATTATGATTTCATATCATTAATCCATTTTTTCAAATTAAACTCATTTAAGTGGAAGTATTTAACATAAAATTAATCCCACATAAACGACGAAAATGTCTTTTTCAATGAAAAGTTTTTTATAAGAATAATATGTTTTTATACCAAAATTTAACATATAATTTATTATCGTGAAATAAATGTTACTATATATAATATTATTAAACAACTTCTACATTAACACACATATTAAAATAAAATTTTACATTAAAATACTTAAAATAAAAAAATATTTTTCATTCAATTAATATTTTCACTATTCATCATAAAATAAATATTTGTAGAAAAATATCAAAAATTAAACATAAACATTTTTTGACATTTGATTTCAAAAAAAAATATTAGTTATTAAAATAAATTTTCTAAATTTTTGAAAAATTACTATTACTATTTTTTGAGAAAACTTTTATGAGAAAATTTTTTTTAGAAGCATATAAAGACTTTATTAAAAGTTAAGTACTTTTTATAAATATTTTTCTTCACATAAAAAAATTATAAATAGTTTTTATAAATTATTTATTGTAATTCATAACATAAACATTAATTTCTTGGGTTGTAACCATCATGTTTAACTAATAATATTGTTGTTATATTGCGATTCATTAAAACTGAGTGTTGTGTGTGATAGATGATGTAAATAAATTTTAATATATTTTAAATAAAATATTTAACAAAATAATTGGGTTTGATTATATCAGTTATAGCTACCATGGGTATATAAAACAATATAATGTGTGGATATAATATGTTTAGTAAGGGAAATTGTATAGTGTAAAAAAGATTAACCAATAATGAATGAATAATAAGTTTGAGATAAAAAATATTCAAATATTCAAAACAAATAATATCATGTATAACATATATATAATTTAATGATATGAAAATTTAAATAATCAAATTTATATGGTCTCATAATGAAAAAAATGTATAATTATGGAAATCATTGTCCAACATTCAAGGCCTCATTCACTGAAATTATACATAAATATATAAGAAAAAAATGAAAATCTCATTCTTGTTCATATATTGAGACCTATAGATGAATCAAGATGATATATAATAATTTTTCCATACATAACATTAAATTTCCTATAAATTGAACATATAAAACTAGAGAATAATTAATAAAATTCTTAATCAACATACATTATTAATAAACATATGTTTTAGAAAACTATTTTTTTCAATAAAAATATTTTTCCATGTCAATAAATAGAGCAAGATGATAACCATAAATCTGTAAAAATAATTATTATGTTTTAATTAATGAATATTTATACAAAAATATTAATATTTAACAAATTTTTCAATATATTAAAAACACCTTTCAAAATACATTGTATAGTTTCTTTAAAAACAATAAGAAATATTTGTTTCATTTGAAAAATTTTTATTTCTAAATAATCCCAGAATAATATGAATAATATATTCATGAAAATAAAATTTAAAAGGAATATTATTAATGATAATTAATATGAGATATGACTTTTCAAAAATAATTTATGTGGTAAACTATAGATGAAACATTCTTTTCAAATATTCAAAAAATTTAAAAAATTACTAGTATGGAAAACATTAAATATATTCCATTGAAAACATTAAATTGAAATTAAAATATAAATATAATTAAACTTAATAAAAAATATTATTTTATAGTATATTATACATTAATAAACATAGAAAATATTGATATGGAAAAGGAGCACTCCCAACAAATAAATATAAATATATTTTGAATTTCTAATAAATACATTCGGTGGTATTGAGTAAAAAAAATAAAATTAGAGGTATATAAAGATATATTATAAATTAAAATTATAGAATAAAATATTTGGTGATTATGACAAAAATAAGATAAAATATTATTATGATGGAAAACATAACATTAAAAAATTTGATTATAATATAAATTCATACCATTGATTCCCACTTGGTTTGGGATGTTACATCCTCCACTATAACGAATCCATATTTTTTAGGAATATATATATATCAAAATAATATTTATATCTATCTTCATTTTTATCATTATTTCAAAAATTACTTTAACTCATTTCTTCATAATTCTTTGTCATATTCATTTATTAATGTGTAAAATGTTTAGTACAACATACATGTTTCGATTCCACAGTTCTGGTCACTGCACAAAGTTCATGGTAATAAAAGAAACATAATTTTAATCATTATATATATATATATATTATTTATAAATAATTGGGATTTTATAAATATCTATATAAAAAAGACATAAAAAATTAATGGAATTTTATCATGGAGGTGGTATTTTTCACCTACATGTGGGCGACATTTCCATTTTAGAACATATGAGAGGGGAATCAATTAAAAAAATATTTAATCATAAAAAAACTGTTATAAATTAATATATATATATATATTAATTAAATTTATCTATATCAATATATGATATAAGTAATGGTTCAAAATAAAATACATAACATGATGGATGTGGTAGGCATCATTCACACATAATCAATATTTTAATATTCCATTTGATATAAAGTGAATAAAAATGGTTGTAAAATTAACATTAAAAGTTTAAATATTCTAAAAAAAATATAATAATGTTATCATGGTTATGAAATTCATGGAGTATATTTAATAATAATGAATCATGAATGGCCTTTCTGAGAACATATAGCTTTTAGATGGATAATCTACTCTGAATTTTTTTAATACTTTTGGATGGTATTTTGGGAGGACCAGAACATCTAGGTCATGAATAAGGGTGTTTAGAATATATGATGTTAATGTATAGTTGAGATAAAGATAAAGTTTTTTTTGGAAATATATATAGAGTGAAGGTCCCCTTTTAAAAGTTAGAGTGATTCACTATTAAATACTGTTAACATTTATATATAAAAAATGAACTTCTCTTGGAATGTGGCTCTAATTTAGTCTAATATAGAAACTTCAGATAATATTTGGATGAAATCCACTCATGGAATCCAATTTATACATGTTTTAATGGAAATTATTTCTATGTCTGTTAATATAAACCCACTTTTAAATTTTTTAACTCTTTTAACCCTTACTATATGGAAAGTTTTTAACCTCTGTGACCATCATTAAAAATAAAAAATATTCTGTAATTATTAATAATAATTTATTTTTATATTTCCACACTTTTAATACATTATAAATGATAAATTTTTTGGAGCTGGTAAAAAATATTTTAAATACAATTACATATATATCAATGATTTTTTTATTATGAAAAATGAATTTTTATTCTAAAAAAATATACCCCAAAGAATTCAATATAATTGAATATTAGGATTTTTAGACAATAAAATAAATTAAATAGGAATATAAAAAATTTAAAATTAAATATACCATTACAAGTACATCATTAATGGAATGGAATAAAACAGTTCATTTTCAAAATAAAATATTAATATTGTTTTAAAATGACAATTATTGGTTTATAAATCCAACATATTATTTTTAATTTCATTATTGTACTTATTAAAAAATTGATCAAGACTGATTTAAAAAAACTGTTCATTCATATATGATAATATTTTTTAAAAAACCTATATTATTATTAACGCAATTTTTACCTATTCATAGAGAAAAAGAAATTCGAAAAAATTCCAAAAAGTTACCATAAGATATTTTTTTATTCATTACTATAAAATGATATTAATTTCATCAAATTATAAATTATTAGGGTTGTCAGGTTTAACTATTGTGGCATGACTTTGAAAAAATTAAAATTATTCAAGAGGTTATATATTAGTTTTTAATGGTTTATATAACATAATTATTTTATGTGGTTTATAATGTTATCACTATTTTTAAACGTTTATAATAGGTAAATGTAATATGGTTTTATTAATTCATTACAGGGGTTCTTTAGAGTGGGTTTGTTAGAGCCTATTTCAGTGGCATGATGTATTTTAATAATATATTATATAGGTCTAAAATAGTAATTTTAGGTATGGTTGGGATTTACATATACTAGCTCAAGGTGGGAACCAATATTTATGCTTTTAGTACATGATGTCTCGGCATTGCAACATTATGTCTATTGGTATGCTGATGGAGTTCCATTCATTTAGAATAATAGAGTATCTATAATCCCTTTATTGTAGGGAATTTTAGTCAAGTATGGGAAATGGATTTTAGAATATGTATTCATTAAGGGGAAGGAATGTTATACCATTGATTGATATAAATTATAAATCTAGGTTTCTAGGTTGGAGAGCAGGTCCAAGATCTCAATAGCATATGTAGATAATTCCACAGGGTGATATCCTAAATGATAGTAAAAGATCATGGGTAAATGAACATATATATGCGGAATTATTAGTTTTTTTTATCCATGTTACTAATCATTATGTTAAGGGAACATCAATAGTGAATGTTTCTGTTTTTATTCCATTGATACATTCATTTTCTGTGTTTGATTATTGGGATTCAGAATCCATTTATGTGTCATTGTTTTATCAAAGATAATGATGGGATTAATATATCCCCCAAATTTATTGCTGTTTGGTTAAAAATATTTTAAGAGGTTTGGCCATGATCACATGTTTCTCTCATGTGAAAATGTTTTTTGTGTTATGGGAAATTGTGATTTCTTTTTGTATTAAAAATGGTTTGGAATAAAATTATTTACATAGAAGATTTGATAATGAATTTTATTTATTTATTAACTATTATTAATGTATCATGTCTTTTATAACTCTCATGGGAGTGAAATATTTTGTGGTGATAGAGTGGGATGTGGGGGAAGGTAGAGATTTTAATCATTTATAGTTGTTAGGTACCATTATAACACATGTGTAGGGAATAGTAATTGAAAAAGTCTAGGTAAAATTTATATCCCATTTTCAGTAAGTGGTTTACCCATTTCATAATTAATTTCTATTTTATTTATGATGAAATTCTTTGGAGAGGTGGACTAGGGACATTATTGATCTCATTATCGGTGAAAACCCTTATAACTCCCCTTTATCATATAAAACAGGAATATATGGAGGAGACAAAGATAAAACATGAAGATACTGAGGTGTACGGTTTATCAAACTGAACACCTATCCATTGGAAACTTCAGTATTAGTATTCATGAAGGTATATGGTGGACTCATATTGTGAAAATATTATTGTAATCTGAACATGTTTATGGTAATAAACCATTATTTATTACTGAGGATCAACAACATCCTTGATTTTCTAAATGGACCCTTATCGTTATCTAATATTGATCCATGATTGGGTTATCATTAGTTTTAGTATAGGGTTGAGGATATGAAAAATATGATATTTAGTATTAGGAATGGTTTATTATAATATTTTATGATAGCATTTGGTATGATTAATTCACCAACAATGCTCATGGATCTCCCAAACCTGATTTTTAATCATTTTTTTATTTCCTCTATCATGGTGCATTTTGTTGACATATTTATGTAGTTTTAGATGAATGCATGAAATTCAATGAAATTTAGGCTCATATTATGTACACTAATAGAATTATCATAATTTCATGTACTATATGTGAAATATTGGGATGAAGAAGGTACTATTGTTTGTGAATGAGATCACATAGGCTGGTATACCAATTGAATTAAATAATTTTCATGAATAAATGTATATACATAATCATAAATATGTGTCCAAGATTCAATATTTTCTTGGTTTTTATGGATATTATATAAATTTCATTCATGTGTTCTCTTATATTGATGTTCCTTTGAATAGTTTGATAAGGAATGGTGTCATTTCATCATTGGTTAGTAGTTTTGGGGAATCCTTCCCAGAGAAAATTAAGAGGGTAAAACTCACCACAACTAGGAATCTTATAGGACAATTGATAAGTAATATGGTCTATTATGATTCTATAGGTATTTTCTTGTACATATTCTATGGAGGCGGGATCATGTGGTCATTTGTGGCTCTCTTCAGCTATAACCCCATTAAATTAACAATCCCACTAATATATTACTTCCAATCATTTTTAACCTTTATTTAATGTGTTGGTTCAATTTTAGCTTAAATGAGTTGTTTTTCATCTACACGAAACATAATAGATTGAAAAATATATTCACCAAGAGAAACATTATTAAATGGAATAAATATAGGTTTCAGTATCTTAATAATTTTTACATTGATATAAAATATTCCCTTGGTATTGATAATTTCATTTCAAATTCTATATATAGGATGACCATGGAATTCTGTGTTAAAAAATCTCAATAGGAGTGGAATATGATAAGACATTTCACAGTCTCATGGGTAGCGATAAATACATTTCTTCATGATATTCTAATTAGTCATATATAATGATCTTAATTTTGCTATTACTGATGATAAATATAATGTGTTTCATATCAATGGTATTATTTTCATCCCATAATTGATAATGGAATATGTGACACCCAAACCATTATTTTCATAATTTATTTATTTATTTATATATTTTTATTTTC
This sequence comes from Viscum album, assembly GCA_963277665.1. NCBI lineage: Eukaryota > Viridiplantae > Streptophyta > Magnoliopsida > Santalales > Viscaceae > Viscum > Viscum album. Next base: position 663,415,623 of record OY728141.1, read on the forward strand.
GTTATTTTGGTTTGTTTCATTTTGGTTTGACATATTTTCAAATTTTATTATTTCAGTGCATCAATTGGTTAGAACATGATTAGTTTAATTTGTATTAAATTACAATGGTAAGGGTCTCTAACATAATAGAACCATTTTCCAGGGTAGTTACACATCATCCACAATAATATGTCAAAACCTTTCTTGTGAGAATGTATTACCTTGTGTATTTTCATTCATCCAATACAATTTCTCTAACTATGTGTAAAAACATTTAACTGTACTTGGAGAAAAATTGAAATTCTAAAATTTTACTCTCATGCATAAATACAATTTATTATATCTGTATCCCCTTAATAAAAATAGATGAAAGAAGGATAGATGAGAATGGCCCCCTTTCACATGACTCCCCTTTTACCTCATCCATAATAGTGTCTCTCCTCCCCCACAATGTTATGTAGGATCCCTCAATTTTTGGTTTCCTCTTATTTTAATTTTATTTATCCTCTTATTTATATCCTTATGTTCAAAATACATAACCCTAGAAAAACCATAGGTGTGGTTTTGGTTCTTATTGAATTTTATTCATTGTTATTTTGGTGTCAGTATAGGTTTTCAATGTTTTTCTTATTGTATTTGATGGATTTTAACCATTGTTTCTTTTTTTGTGGTAGGTGTATCCTTGATTATAAATTTTCTATTTAGTTAATGATGTTATAGATAAATGTAATAATTTTTTCTTACAATTAATTGTAAAATATGTTTATTTAAATTAATGGATATATTTATCAAAGGAATGTTTCATTTAAAATGACTTCTAAAAAATTTATTTATCATTCATTATAAATTTTTTAGATTTTATTGAGGTTATTTTTCATAAAAAAACATTAAATTTATGTATGATTTTGTTTATGTTTCAAATTGATTTAGTTTTTTTATAATGTTTTTATAATTTTTTGATGAAATTGTTCTAATACTGCATCTGTGGTTCATTAGGTAAAATATTTTTGATGTGGGGTAATTTTTTACATTAAAATGAGTTTTGAACCCTAAGTGGATTTAAAATTATTTTCCAAATAAATTACACACTAATATTTTTTAATAATGTATGAATTCCTTTATTGTACCTAAGAAATATTTTCTATAAAAGGTGTCAGTTTTATAGTGTTTTCCCAAAACAGGATTTAAAAATATTAACTATAGTTTTATTCCTATGGATCAGTAGGTAATTTAATACAAATCCATTTTCTAAAAAAATATTATTTCACCATTCCATGCCCATATTATTTTTTGTTATAGGTATAAATTTTTTCATATTGTCATATAAATATTTGTGTGGATGATATAAGGGGATTTCAAGAGTCGAGATGAAGTTTTTTGTTTTACAAATGTCACCTTACCTCCCTCCACATACATCATGGGGATCTTAGGAATTTTTGTAAGGGGATTAAATATATATATATAATATAGAAATGATATTATCAACAATATCATACATGTTATGTCTTTGGGTATTTAAATTGAACATTCCAATTGTGATCCTTTTTTAGAGTAGTCAGTTTATTATAGTATTAGGAATACATCGATTGGAAGACTGGTTATCACAACATGAATATGTCAACAATCACCTTTAAAGATTTTTGGGAATTTCATAGGACTATATATATATATATATATATATATATAATACATAATACATAATTAAATTTTATTCATTATTCTGATTTCATTTTTTAATTTTTATTTTCCCATGTAACACCCATGTTGTATCCCTTTTATAATTTAGATTTGTTATTGTATGTCCATTAGGAAATTATTTATTTACTTTCTATATTTTATGATTTATTTAATACATATTTTTTTATACAAAATACATTCTGTTATTTTCCATCTGCATTTATATAAAATATTTTGGGTTTTTATTTTATTTATATTTTCCCTAATAATAGTTTAAATATTGAAATGAAAAAATTTGATATCAAATTTCTTATTGGAAATTTACATTTAATGGTGGATTTAATAATTTACTAAATTAATTTTTTTGAATTAGTGAATTAATTTTGATATTACCATCTATACAATACAAAAATTATTAATTTTATATAACTTATTTTATTGTTTAAAATATATAATTTTCTAAATTAGAAAACAATTAATCTTTTGACAATTTTGTGCCAGTATTCTCATACCATACTTATGTCCCTCAGCATCGGTAGTCCCAATATGGTGTTGTGGATTAAGGGTCTATTCTTAGATTCATGTGAAGTGTATTATTATTTATGGTGGGGTGTAACCATGGGTCACATGTAGTTCATGATATATTATTTCAGTTGTACAGTACCCTAAAAACACCTCATCAACTTATCTAAAAAAATATTTAGTTACATAAATATTTTACACATGTTCATATATTTATTTGACAAAGTATATTGTAAAAAAATATTTATTTTATTTTTCATAGATGTCCAATTAATTAATTTTTCACAGGTGATATTTTACAAATTTCTACTACTATATAAACATTTTTGACTATAAAAAGTCATTAACACTTGGTCACTCATTGATTCTATGGGTATTTTATCAAGAATGTTGTGATATGGAATGTCACGAAGGTGATATTTTGAACATGATTTGGCACTATAAACATAGTTGGACTATGCTAGTTATTAGAATAATGGATTCTGATCCTCATGTTTTAATATTGTTGTGTTCTTAAATCACGCTTATTAATTGGGATGTATGGTATAAGGGAGATTTGAATATATGTTCTTAGGAGGCAGTTCATCTATAGGTGCTTAATCACCCCCCTCACTATGAAACCTAGGTTTCTATGGGATATCTAGATTTTATTATTGATTTATAGACATAATGTTGAATCTATATGATATATTTTTATTTCAGTTTATAATTTCATGATCCTGATGGGTTTTATGCATTTTTTTGTGATTTCATGATTTTCATAATAATGTAGTGGAACTAGAAGAAATGGTAGATAAAAAGGTCGGACACACTATATGAAGATAATGGTCACGATTATAAGTGATTATTAGTTTTAGTAGAGTACTTGTAAAATATACTATCAAACCATCTATAAAAGCTTCATATTCGGGGAATATATTTCTCTTTATATAAATTTAATTTTTTACTACTTTCTTGGCATAAAAAACAATATTTAAAACCCTAATACATTATAATGTTGACATTAAATTCATGAGTATGAATTTCATTAACCATTTTATGAAATATAAACTAAAATTTATTATTTAATGAAAATTTATTTTTTAATTCATAATATATATATATTGATCTTTTGATAAAGTTGTTTTATTTTCCAAAAAATATGATTTCTCCAAAAAATGAATATACTGATTTTTTAAAATTATTTTTAAATTGTAACAATTTAAAAAAATTTAATTTTTCAAAAAAATTTCCATTTCTGGATTCATCATATAATTTATTTATAAAGTCAATTTTATGGTTTTTTTTCTAAAAAAATATTATTTTGGAGAATAATGAAAATATATGTTTTTAATGTAAATTCATTTCAATTAATTAAATAATTAAATTTACATAATCCATTAATTATTATAATTTGAGGATAAATTAATATAATTATAATATAATTATACATAATATAAATAATTATTTATGAGTAAAAATTATACTTCATTTTTGTAAAATGTAATTCTTTTAACATTAAAACTCATTGTACCTAAAACTATTTTTATGAATAAAGGGTATTTTTTATCATAAATAATTAAATTAGTCACTATTTATGAAATATTATATAAATATATATATAATATTTTATAAAATGCTTTAACAAACATCAAAATATATTTTTTTATAAATCATTGATAAAAATCAATCCGGTTTTATGTTTAAAAAACATTACTTTTAATGAAAGTGTTTCGTTGTGTTTTCCATGCATATTTTAACGGTATCTCTACCACCTAAAAAATTTATCATTAATAAATTATTCCATATTAAAAATTATGAGGAATTAATTTCTTAAATGGTTCTCTTTTATTTTGGGTCATTATAAATATCATCCCCAATAAATATTTATCAACTCAATAAGTGTAAAATGGGTAAAATAATTTTAATACATTGATATAAGGCATCATAATTTATATTAGACTACATTTTATAATATTTTATATTTTTATTTATGATATTCTCATACATATATAAAATATATACATGTGTTTCATTTTTCATGGATTAGGTCCTTTATGTTTTTTTAGAAGAGTATAAGTAAAAAATGTCACTCAGTTGACTATTATATATCATTTTATTCATATGTATAAAAATTGGTTATGTTTAGTTATAATTCATTATTTAAAATATGAATTATTTTTTAAGGGTATGTTCTTTTAAATTTATTTTGATGGAAAAATAACTATAAATACATATATAATGATGAGAGAATATTTTTTTTCATTTGATAGAAACATAATATATATGATTTAAAATAATAATCGTACTAAATATTTGATGAATTATAGTGTTCCATGAATTATTTTGGTTAATATAAAATAAATTCTTAATTGTAAATGATTTATGTTAATGTTTTTTTTATTCAGATTGTATTAAAATTCAAACTATGGGAAGTGTCATGAAAATGTTTCTAATGGCATCTTATGTTAAATATTGTAATCTTAAAGGAATAAAAAATGATAAAAAATCTTCTATTCAAAATTTTATGGTTATATAAATGATGACATAAACCATTTTCCACTTATGGAAAAATTTTTCTTTATTAAGAACATTATTTAACATTAAATAGAAAAAACTAATATCATTGTAATTGTTCAAACAATTAACATGGGGGGGAAGTAACAGCTAAGGGTTAATAAATCAAATAAAAATTTATAAATATTATTTTATATATTGATTTATAAATATAATCATATTATATTCTATATATATCAATTTGGATCCACATTAACATGAAATTATATTTCAACTAATTTAAAAATCCAAGTAATTTCTATGGTTCTCCTCTCCTCACTAATGAAATGTAACCTCATATAATTCATTATTTTTAGATTCCAATCATTACATATCGTTATATAAATACCATAAAACCTTCCTAGTTCCATTCCCATATCTTGGATCTTATATTTTTCCCAAATGACCATTCTTACATTGTTCACGGAGTAAGAACAAAATTGGCATCTCATCAAAGATGAATATATATTAATAAATAATTTTATATTTTATTTATTTTAATACCTATGATTTATCTATGGTATAATTAATATAATAATGAATTAAGTATCCTTTAACTTGATAAATTTAATTATATTTTTTTAACAACCATAATCCTCATTTTCATGATACAAAATGTTAAAATATAACAGGTACATATATGACTTACTTTGTCCTATAAGAAGTGTAATTTATTTTTTGTCACAACTTTCAATTTATGGTAATAATGATGGATTTAAAAAACAGATATGTTTTTATTTATTGTTATATCTATTTATCAATAAATTATTATTTACCATTATTTCATTCTGATAATTGAAAAGTGGAAACATGACCTGTTCCTATATAAAAATTACCACCTCTATGGTGGGATTTAATTAATTTTTTATAATTAAATTATAGTATTTTAATGAATAAATATGATACATATCTCCATCTTAATATTCCATATATGAAAAATCCAAGACTTAGGAACATGTATCTGAACCGTCGAACTGAATCCTTAATGGAAAACTGATATGTTTTCACCTGTATATCCATTTTAATAATGAATTGATAATAAAAGGTTATTTGGAAATTATAAAGAAATTATACATATTATTTTATGGATTAATTTTGTTAAATAATATATTTTTAAAAAATAAATCTCTATTATATAGGATATTTTAAAATATATAAATCAATATAGGAATTTAGGTAATGGTTTCTTATGTAACTTTAATTTATGAAAGACATATGCGTTATTAAACAATTTTTTACTTTATTTGAATTATTTAATCACCATGAATATTTATATAGTTAATTAAATGAAAATTATGAAGATTATATAAATTCATATATGGATATCCCTCTCATGAGTGGTTGATTTATAAATTACCAATGATAAAAGGGTTTATCATCTCAAATTGTCCACTTTGGGACATATGTAAGGTTATACACCTGTCTTCTTTAAAAAGTTATATATATAGTCTATATGACATGTTATATCATGAGTATAAAAATTTATATGGTAATTTATATTCAAATGGTTTTATTCACTAGTGGTGATTATAATTCATAAGTTACAAAATTGGTAAAAAATTTATGTTTCGACCTAGTTATAATCAATATTGTTTATAATTTAATATCCATTGATAAAATAATTTGATTATTATCTATAAATTCCCTCTAATTGTACTGATGTATTTGTAATTATGTAAATTTAAATGTAATAGTTACTGTTTTATATTTTTAGTATATAAAATTATCATGAAAATGAATTTAATAAAAAAACCTTTTTTCTTCTACGGTCATAAGTATTTTTATTTATTTTCATGTTTAAATTATAATATTTAAAAAAAATTTACTATTGTCCTATGATATTTAATTTCATGTATTTTAATTTTTGAATTATAATATAAATTTTCCAAAATAATATTTTTTTTTCAATTTCTGAATGAGGTGCTTTTGATTTCTTACCAAAAATTAGACAGGGGTCATTGTTTTAATGTAATTTACATAAATAAAATTTTCCAATATTTCGTCCACATAATTATAGAAATTTATGTATAATTTATATTATCTCAAATATATTGTATATATATTAATATATATAGTAGCTTTATCTTCATCAAAGTGATTCACTAGGAAAGTACATGATCTTACCACAGACAACACCCTCTATTTGATGGAACCTACATACACCATGGCATCACTTCTCTAGAAATAATGATTTATATTATATTAGAAAACATTATAAATTTACATGACACCATACAATTTTCATTAGCCTTATTCGATCCTCCACACTAGCAAACACCTTCATGCAACACATCTGTATTGGTTTTCCCTGTATCAAGACTGTCATGTGGAGTGACACCACATCCATGTAGGGCATCTTCTTTAAATTTTTTCCAACTGGGTCATCCGGAATATACAAGAAAATAGAGCAACACAATTATCCATGCACAATTGGTAGAAAAACAAATTGTCTCTCTTGAGCATTTTCGACTACCCTCCACAAACATTTCATGATATTAATAGCTCATCTGAGTGGTGTCATCGAGATGCATGACACCAATTCAGTATCCTCAACATTTCATCGATATCCCATGGAACATCTAAATCATTTGGTGGTTACACAAATTCCTCATTTAGTCTATTTTTTTGATGTCACGTAATGGTGAAAATACAGTTTATTATGTATATTTATTTACTAGGTAAATTAATTAATGAATAAATTATGCTAGATTTATTTATTATAGTATTTTACCTAAATTTAAAGACACTAAACTAGTTCCTCGAGCTGGGTCGTTACATGAACCAAGGAATAATTTTTCATATTCAATATGATTTAGACTAAAATCGAGGATCTAAAAGGAATTTTGGGAAGATGATACAATATTTATCATTGTAATCAACAATCATATATTAATAACAAATAAAGGAAACTATAGAAAAACCCAAAAAACAGGCATGTAATTCCCTTTCACAAAACTGAGGAAAATACCACAACCAAATAGTAAATATTCTATGCCATATTATAGAGTTTCATGTGATAGAAAACCCAAAATAAAATTAAATAGATGAATCTTCAAAATGTTCCTAAAATAGAATACATATCCCTTATAAATTCACATCCCATTCTCTAATGAACTCACATGAATAAAGATCTTACCATATTCTTGGCCCACAAAAATGAAATCTGCTCGGGTACCCAATGACATTTTGATAAGGGTGTGAGTACATCATTGTGGGGCACAAAAAACAGTGTCTAAAGAGTATTCAATACAAAGAGATAATGAATTAAATTGAAAAACAATTTAAAAGGAAATAGAAGGTGACTATGGTTCCATTAGTTAACCATATTCACTTAACAAATTCCTCATTTGTTCCACAGTCATCACATTTGTCATGGGGGTTAAATTTATATCATTTAGATGTTAACATATGATGGTAAATTACAATTTATAAGGGATCAAGTCAATATCCATATCTCATTAGGGGTGAACAATTCATAAAAAATTGTACCACCCACACCTTGGAGCCTCAGTCCATATAATCTCCACAAATAAAACCATTTTGGGAAAATAGCCTTAGTCCCCTTCCCTAACTCATGAGTTATAAGGGGAGTACAGTCTCAGTCTGACTCAACAATTGTGTATAGATCCTCAAGTCCAATACCCCCAACTACCAAGACATGATGAAATGCTTCTTATCCATTTACCACATATAACATATTAGAAAACCCATAATCAAATCAACACAAACTATTTTCACATATAATAATTATTAAATATTTTAATTAACATCAACCTTTATCCCATTAAATCATTTACCAATTATATTGTAAAAACAAATTCACACATCTCCCTCTATGCTTCCATAACTCATTTAGATAATTAAAAAATTTCACACCTAATCCATTTTTTATATTCATCATTTTCAATATGAAAAAATATTTTACTCATTCATCAAATCACAAGGATTTATCAATTTTACATATTTATTATTTCAAGTACAATTCATAATTAATTTTTCATAATAACATTATTTCATCTAACACATTTAATATAAATAAAAAAAACCTTATTCTATTATAAATGACTAGAATCATCTATCAGTATTTTAAACTTAATTAACACATCTAAATGTTCATAATTAGAGAAAAAATTTCACAACTCAATTCCATGATTATCATTAGAATTTTCCATGTTTAGGATGGTTGGCACAACCCCTAGGTGGCCCAAAACTAGTATAATCATCTACAATTCATACCATTGGGATCACGAGGGGTTCAATGAAAAATTTTACTAAATATTATACCATATACTGTAAACAGATCAAACTCACAACAAGATAGAACCAAAAACACAACCACAAATGCACAAATCATCTTCAAGACTATGGGATATAACTTGTAGACCAACTACACCAAATATTATGATGAATACTCACTTTAACATAACCCTCGATCGGGATTCCATAACTCTTTGAAGACCCAACTTAATATCCATTTGAGAAATAGGGGTTTATGTATTCAGATGAAGAGGAACAATACCAAAATTATTAATCAAGAAAAGAGAGTAATGAAGAGAACTGCACATACACGGAGCATCAATCTGCACCAAATAATACTTAGAGCAACCTAGATTCAAAGGTGGTACACCACAGGGAAGATTTGAGTGTTTATTTTCTTCACTAGGTTTGTAGGAAGAATATTGAGGAATAGAATTCAGGTGAAGTACTTAAAATATAGATTGGGAAAAAAAGTGCAAACACACATTTAATGAGGCACATGGGTTGGCCGCATCATTTTCAAAATTTTGTGAAAACCATGAACCATTTTATGTCTATGAAGGGATAGGTCACACGGTTACCTAGAGGTCCCTGTAGGGTTTATCAATCCATGTTCCAACCATGTATAATTGACCTATATAGGACTACATAGATTCTCGTCCCCTTTCATGGTTTACATAACCGGGTTCGTTTTTTCCATAGAAAGCACAATTTTGTTGAACGATTAACCCTAAAAATATGCCAATCATGTAACATGAAATGGATGACCATTTACTCCATCATTCATGTCCCAAACCCCAAAAAAAACTGTGATCCTCATCACAAACAATTTTATTACCAACTATATAGGATTTAATCTAATATTGAAACAAGAATGTACATAAATGAATTATAGTATCTGACAACCTTCCTACCTCATAACACCTCATACATGATCCTCAATCCCAAGCATCGATGATATTTAAAAGAAAGGTTATTGGGACACATTTCCCACATATATTATTCCCTCTGTTAAAGTTCCTCTAGAACATTTCCTTGCTTCCACAAAACTAGAACCAAGGGAAACATTTTTCCATAGATTAAATTTTCACTATAATAAAAAACATGAAATGGATTTTCCTCAAAATATGCATCTACCTCAAGCATGTCATGTTTAACATCAATCACAGTATATGGGTTTTGGTGATACTACCAAATTTGTGACAGATGGAAAACATCAGGGGTACTACTATACCACTTTTTACGAAGAAATCAGTATGCCATCCTTCCATTACACATAAAAATCTCAAAAAAAACCCACATATCATAGAACCATCCCACCCATAATCGGAATATGTTGGTGAACCATTCTTGTAGATACCAAAAGAAACACATGATCAGTCACATTAAACTCAAGTGGTCTACAATGTTGATCTGCATATGAATTTTTTCTATTATGGGTCATTTCCATCCTCTTTTGGATTAATTGAATCTTCTTTGATATCTCCATCATGAGACTCATTATGAAAAACTATAACTCCCAAGATTCTATTCAATAGAATAGATATCTAAAAAATCTACCATATAGTGTCACAAATGGTTCCATCAAAACCTTCTACCAATTACTGTTGTTATAGTTGAACTGAGTAGGTTCTATTTTTTAACGGTTGGGGCAAAAGCCTTATTTCTTTTTAAATCAAATAAAATACCACTTTAACTTGGTAGAGGGAGACCCATTACATTCCTGAAAAAACAGTGGGAATTTATCCCATTACATGTCCCGTAGGCCCAATTTTTTGGCCCAAGGCCCATTCAGGGATTAATACTGCTACAGTGCTACAGTTCCACCAAGTACCCACCACCACTACAGTACCCTTCAATGCTATAGTTCTCTACCACAACTATAGGGACATATCGCCACTATAGTAACCTACCACCACTATAGTGCATGTCGTTGCTACAGTGCCACCAATGCTACAGTACACTACAATAATCCCTATGATAAGCACAAAGTAAAATATTGATTATAGTTTGACAATATCATTCTTATAACCCCATGAAACTATAATATCTTCTGAACATAAAACTCACCCATAAGATCAATGGAGTAGGTAACATGAATTGGTATAAAATGTGCCACCTTAGTCAACTAATCACAAAATACCCTAATCCAATCATTATTTCATGGAGTCTTCAGAAGAACAATAATAAAATAAATTTTCAGGTCACTCAATTTTTATTTTGGAATGTTAAATGGATATGACAAACCACTCACCAATAATGCTCGACCATAACATATTAAATTATTTATTATCATGCCCTGATATATAAAACATCCTTATTCATCCATCCCCTACAACATAGTCTGCAGAGATCATGAAACATTTTGGTTAGACCAAGATTTACATCCCACATCAAGGAATGGTACTCAAGCGTAAACTGTTCTCACATACATGTGGTCACAAAAACATGGGAATGGATATAAACTATCACATAATCAATAATTATCCAATAATATTGTGGATCCCCACCATCAAGTAATTCCTTTAAATACAATCCCTAAAGAACCTCAAACTGTCTCTCCTTGATCCAATATAGAATGGATTACTTGACTACAATGTATGAAAGGATCATATAGACATTATTATCCAAATTCTCTAAGTGAATTTCAAAAAACCACATCATCATACTCTAATCAGAACATTATTTTTCAATTTTATGGATTAGAGACTTCTGAATCAAAGAATCAATAACACTATTCCCCTTCCCTAGTATGTATACCAATTCAAAATAAATAGACTGCATATTCATAATTCATCTTCACTTCTGGAGATTTAAATCATGCTAATAGAAGATATACTTATGGATTTTATATTGTGTATACATAGTAAACCATTATCTCAGTATGTATTATAACCAACATATTAAATAATAAACCACCGAGGCCAAAAATATTATCATGCATTTGGTAATTTTGCTCATGAGGCCCCATCAAATTATACCCATACAAAACAATAGAATCCTTATGAATCAACAATTCCCTATTCCCAAAACTAAATGAATCACCATGGAAGGAATACTCTTCACCGGGCTTGGGAAGATTCAATACTAGTGGTGTAGTGAGCCTCTTCTTTAAAAATTGAAGGCATATTAACCTGGATCCAACTATTCATACATTATTCCCTTTTGGGATATTCAATAAAGTGGTGTATAAAAATTATATAAGTCATTAATGAACTTTTTTTAATATCCTATGATGTCTATAAAAATTAATATATCACAAAAATGATTGGGTTTATCCAAAAATGAATCTTTTTGAAAACACTTATGGTATATAGACCCACTATATTATAAGATTATGTGGCCTAATGAATGCCCCATGTCAATATCTAAATGTAATTTTGATATATTGACTTATAGACAATGCTCTCACAATGTACTCAGCAGGATTTCATGTTATTTGTTATCATCTTAATGAGTATTTGAGTGCACCAATATGTCATTAACAATGAAAAATATGAACCAATCAAGGATAGGATGAATAATTATGTTAATTAGAGACAAAAAACCTGTTGTCACATTTCTCAACGTGAATGGAATGAATATAAACTCATATAACACATACCTTCTCCTAAAGGAAGTTCGTGGCATATTAGAAGAATTCATCATTAGATAATGATACCCTGATCACAAATCAATTTTTCAAAACACTGAAGAACCTCCAATCTATTAAAATATTACATCAATTCGTAGAAGTGGATATTGATTGTTAATTTTCATTTTATTTAGTTTCATATTATTGACACACAACCGCATGTATCCATCGTACTTCATGGAAAAAAACTAGAGAGCCCCCAAGTTGATGTTTTCAAGTTAATAAACTCATTTTCCTATAGTTTATTTAACTTATCTTTATGATTCTGGAGTTCTTATAGTTCCATTCTATACACAAGAATAGAAAATGGATCTTCTTTAGGCATTTGCTCTATAGGGAACTCAACATCCATCTCTAGTGGACACCCCAAGAAGTCCTCAAGAAACACCAACTAAAATAGTTCCACCCTAATATGGATGAAATAACACCCCACATCTACATCATCAATCATTAGATAAGCCACATGGGTTGTGAGTTCACCCAACTATTGACTGACTGGTCCTGTACGACCTACTTAGATATTCCATTCTCCATGGTACAGATAGGTATTCCCCTTTTGTAATGTGTCTGTTAACCTATTATGATAACCATCAATATGGTCCTAATACCACAATAACCATTACCTCCCCAAAATCCATTCAAAGCTTGAAATATCCACCCCAAACATGTCTTAAAGAAAATGGTACCCACCAACCTCAATGGAAAAACCCTTAAATTATCAAATTTGACTCTTCTCACACCCTTACAATTTTTAAATCGATATAAGCCCACATACATTTTCTTCCTCTTTCCTTAAAAAATTGAAAAACATATAATATGAAAATCATTTGAGGAACCTAATTATAATAAATCACTAGAGAGTGTAGAAGATATAAGATCCATACCTTGTACTTTTGATGTTCCAAACTCTCACCCTCTGTGTGTTGGATAAAATTCATGATGATGGAATAACACTATACCTTGGGATCCAATCTATGTTCCCAGCTCTATTCTGCCGTATTGATATGTGCTCTCTCACACCAGAGTATCCTGACTACCACCCCAATTGGTATGACTTGTTGAGAGAAAACTGTCTTCTTGATAAGGTTTAACACACACCCAAAATACACACAGCATCAGCCTCAGTCCTCCATCCATACCCAGATTTCACTATTTTCTACAAATCCTTTGAACGTACCCCATTATATAGCACATTCAGTACACAATTGGTGTTCTGGGGAACTTTCCACACATGATCCATGTCCTCCGAGATATATTTAAATGCACTTTTTCTATACCATGAGTGGATTATCCTCTCCTATGACTACTATATACACCTCCACCCTGATAAATATTATCGAAATGATGTTCCCTTTAATCAAAATTCAAACCACTAGTCTATCTAACTAGAACCATAAGTAGACTGTATGAATCCCTCTTATGTTGTCTTTTGATATAGGGGCTTAATTCCCCTCCTCAATAAACCTCTCTAATTGAAATATATTCACCTAGGAATTTATAAAATAACAATGAACACACTGGATATGTATTTCTATAGAGGCCTCATCCAATTCTAATGTTAGAACAAATCATTTCATGTCAACGAACTGTCCCACATAATCTATCACATGAATTATTCCCTAGGTCAAATTTATACACTCTCAAGCGATATCATTTCTCAGGTAAATTAGATAAAACTATTCTAGAAACATGTCAGCAAAATATTTCCATAGAATACCATCAACCTCTTGTTTCTGGACCAGAATATTCCATATTCACTTCACCAATCCTCACAATATATAAGCTTCCATCATGATTCTACTTTTAAGAAAATTAATAAAATGATCAGAAGAAAATTAGAATGAATCCATCTAGAAAATTGTTTCCTCAAGTATCCCCTCTGTGAAAATTTTAGTGGGTTTTGAAACTGAAACTCTTTGGTTAAGTAAAACATAGTCGACATGACACCCCAGGTCCCTTTCTACTATCTATATAAAATGAGAAATCTTCTGAGAATACTGATCCCCTACACTATTACCCTCATCTAGTTTTATTTCTTTCCCTTCCATTAAGGGATCATTTGCAGCAATATCCGCTTATTTATAAACCTACACCATTCATCATGGTTCCATTTCACAATAGTTCTAAACCCACATCTCAGAACAGTTAACAAAAAAATTCATAGTTTTAACAAAACAAGGATCTTTACTAGATATAAACATCACATCTTGTATACAATATTATGTTGAACATCATCACAACTACAACACTACCCTCAACTATCCCGACCATGGGTCATGGTCAAAATTGATAAACAAACTTTGATAGTCATGGTTCTACTTTGAAACACATTTCAATTCATTTTACCTTCACAACATGATTATTTACTATTTTTGAATTATTATATATATAAAAATTGATACAACCAATATTTTAACTCATTCATAACTCTTCAGTTAACAAAATACATTATCCATTATTTCTATTTATACATTTACATCACCATTATTACACATTACATTTTTTATATTTTTATGGAATATGAAATTCATTCTACCCATTATAACCCACACACACCCTTCCCAAGTGTGCCTACCAATATTCATGTCACCTATATACAGAGGTTCATATAATAATGTATAAATTCCAAAAATCATTCTGTTTTTGCAATGAGAAAAGGATCATAAAATTGTCACATCGCACAACAAGTACATCACCCAATAATGAAATAACATTAAACCATAAGAACACACACTAAGAACAAAAATCCAGACCTAGGAACATGGGGTTTTAATTGATACATGGTTCGGATACCCCTTAGAATGGGCTCATTTCCATGACCAAATATATCCAAATAATTTTTCAAAAATCCTAAAATAATAATACCATATAAAAAGATCCCCTATGATACCACATTGTAGCATCCCAAATTTAAAATCTACTAATCTGGTGCCCTGAGATAGGTTGCATCAAGAATCCTGCCTTCCACCCCATATGTCATATGCTGAAGAATTGTAATGAGGGTCTAAAATAGAACAAGGGGAGACTATACCCCCTTTATCAGAGTAATCCACTTTATATTATAATAATAAATAAAGGAAATAATAAAAAATAGGTATTAACTACCCTTTCTGAAAACTGGGGAAAATCACACAACCAATTAGTAAATATTCTATGTCATTTCATAGAGTGTCAAGTGATGTAAAATAAACAATGAAAACAAAATACATGTATCCCCAAAATAGGTCCTAACACCATGTAATGATCCCTTATTCATGAAAATCCCTTGCCCCAATAAATTCCCAAGCATAGGTTGTCTACGCTTGTCATGACCTTCAACCATGAAATATTATTGGGTACCCAATGCAACTTGAGAAGGGTGTCAGTAAAACATAGAAGGATATAACCAACGATGGCTACAAAATAAATAGTCTAAACAGATTATTTAGGCATGTGCTAAATAAATGATAATATAACAAAATATGGATCCATTTCCATTAGTTAACCATACTTACTTATACCATTTTCATCATTTTTTCCACATTAATCACATGTTCTAGGGGATAGTAATTTACAAAATATATACAACATCTTAAGATGATCAATTACTATTTATAAAGGAATAATTCTACTTCCTAATCACATTATGGATAAACATTTCATTATCAATTATAGTAAACATAACTTATAGCCTCAATCTATATAGTAACATAAAATGAAACCATTTAAGGTATAGGAAATTATTCCACATCCATAACCCATGAATCATGGGGTGGGATTTTGAGTATCAATCTAACACAAACTCTGAGCATAGATAATCATGTAAAATACCCCACATCTATAAAGACATTTTCACATTCCTATTATCCATTTACCATATATTCCATATCACAACCCGTACAAAAATAAATACACATGGCGTTGACATGTCATAATTATTAATTATGAGAATTAATATCACGACATAACCCATTATAACATTAACCAACTATATTTCATAGAGCATTGAACCCATATCTATTTTCTCATGACTTTACCATTTAAAATAATTAACAGTTTACATACTTTGACCATTTAGCATATCCTTAAATTCCCATAAGTTAACCTATAAAACGAATTCACAAACTCATAAGCATTAAATTGTTTAACATATTTATCATTTAAATTATAATTCATATTTCATTTAGAAAAATCAGATTATTTCATAAAACCCATTTCATCTTAAGACAAAAAATCCATTATACAATTATTAATGTCTATACACAACTATCTTTATTCAATTTTCAGCTCAAGTAACACATAAAAATGTTCATGATGGGAACTACAATATAACATGACAATTCTATGATTAACATTACAATTTTCATGTACAACAATGTTGGAATACGTCATGTATAGATCTATACTTGTCTACTCATCCCCAATACATCCCATTGAAATCATGAGGGGTTAAATTAATCATTTACCCAATCTTTTTTACCAATCCTTTAAAAGGAATCAAATGCACAATAAGTGAGAACCTAGAAAAAAACATATGTAAAAATCAACTTCGGACTATGGGATATAACTTGTTGACCACATACCTCAAATATATAGATGAAGAATACCATAACCAGATCTCTAGTTCATAATTCTTGATCACATTGAATACCCAACCGATGATCCTCTCTAAGAAGTGTGTTTTAGGGATTAGGATGATGAATAATGAAACCACATTCCATAATCTGGAATATAGATGCAAATTGAATTTTAGAATTACCTGGAGGGTCGGTCACCAACCAATAGAACTCAAAACGGACCACATTTAAAAGAGGTCATCCCTTATGTAGATTTGGGAGTTTTTGTTCATCACTAGGGAAGCTGGCAGAAGAATGGTTATTAAAATTAGATGAAACACATAAAATTTAAAATGAGGAAAATGTAAAAAAACACATTTAATGAGGTGCACAATTTGGCCGTATTGTTTTCCAAACTGTGTGCTAATCAAGTGCCAGACTATATCTAATAGGGGATAGTTTGGACGGTTACTAAGGTAGTCTATCAAATTTCATAATAGAGTGTTTAAAAACCGAGGGAAAACATTGTAAAAGACTTCATGGTTTGTTCTCCCCTTCAACTGCATACTTAACCTCATTCTATTTTCCCCAAATTAGCAGAGTGTGGGAACATATTTACCCCTAACCATAAACCACACCTGAAACATGCACTAGATGGCCATTTTTCACCATCATTCATGTCCTGAATTCCTATAATCCCCCTCCATCTCCTCATACATGTGTAAAAATTTAATTAAACAAAAATATGGGATTCAAACACAGATTCTAACAGGAACCTACATCCACAAATTTTGAGATATTACAATTTTCATAATAATTATTTTATGATTTGTTATGTAATTTTTTTGGATTATTAAATTACAAAATGAATGTCTAATTTTTTTAAATATATTTTTTATTTGAACAAATCACATTTATTATAACAATAATATTTTAAATATTTCAATTATTTTTCATGCAGTAATAAAATTTCTCGGGATGTATCTAATTATGAACATGAAAATTAAAATTACATGTTACCATATTATTTTATGTTTGAAATTTTATGAACAATTTTTTTGGGTTATTTTTAAAAAAACAATATAATAAAAGAGTTAATTATTGTGATTAGTTATTGCAATTCCATAAAGGGGAAATGATAAATTATAAATGATATAGTTTATTCATAAGAGAAGGGATGTCTACTATATATACCATGAAAGTGATATAATAATAAAAAATTCATTTGAACATGGAGACTTAAACAATCTCAGGTATGAATATTATTTCACTATATCAATCAAAAATGAATTCATAATTATGATCATCCACTAATAAGGTTATCAATGATTTTGAGTTGTATTGAAATTCGTTATCGTATTGTCCACTGTTGGTCTTAAATTCTATTTTTTTCATTTTTATATTATTATATCATTTGTTTATGCTTCAATAATTTTTTTAATATTTTCCTATCAAATATCCATCTTACTAGGTTATTACTCACATCTAAGGGTATGGTTAGGTTGTGACAACCAGAAAAATGTCTACTAGATTATGACCCCTATATACGTAATCTAGGCTTATACTACCAGGTGAAAAAGGATCATAATCTATAATTAGGTATTCCATCCATATAGAAATATATGGATTATAATATTCTAGTATTCTCACAGAGTAGAAAATATTGATGATTATCAAATCTAGATGATCCAAACTGCAATAATAAAATTTTATTCTCTTTATTTTAATTTCTGTTGAACCATTATCACTGTTAATCAATATTATAATTTTTTTTAGATTGATAAATTTGAAAAATTACAATCCCCATAGTAAATTTTCCATATCACAATGACATAATTTTTTTTTAAAATTTGGATCCATTTATGGATTGGTTGTTATTGATTAATTATCTTTATGAACTGACTGTTATCTATGGCCTAACAATATAATAAAAGATAAACTGCTTTCTTATAGAATATCAGAAAATTAATGCGTGGATTCCCATTATAACAAACATATTAAATGAAAGATATTTTATATTCTAGATTATTATAATAATGTTATTTCAAAATAACTTAGGTCATGAATTTTGGGAAATCATATCATAACATTATAAACATCATAATGTAGATTTATAAGAACAAACCAGAAATGGTGCTAAAAAATGTGATCCAAACTAAAAAATTATTAATTAATTGGTTTTTAATTTTAGTATAAATATTTATTGCAATGTTTATTCATAAAAAAATAATTTTTGACACGTGTTTCACTTTAAAAGTCATTCTTCAAGGAACTGATAAATAACAATGAACAGTGTATAAAATTCAAAGAGACGAGTTTCACAAATTTTGAAATATTGACCAAGTAGAAATCAATGATATGTATAAAAAATTATTAATATATTAAACAACATGGTTTAAGTGTAAGATAAAAGATGAATGAAGTTATTATTGATATAATACTTTGATATCTTCAAAAAACGATGCGCTCAAAGAATGTTATGATGAAGAAAGTAAGGATTTCACACCATATTAAATGGATGAAATAGTAGGATCACATATTAAATATTAGATTAATATGGATAATGATATTAGAGATGAACATGATTCGATGAAATATATAACATTTAAATAGAATATAATTTTTCTATTAATTCTCATTATTTTGAGTTGTGACCTGGTGATAAATCGCAATAAAATTTTTCTATAAGATTATATAAGTACATAAAAATAAAGAGATTATTTCATATGTATCAAAGATGAGATCATGAAAATTGTGTATGAAAATGATATAATAATTGTAATATAAGGATATAAAATGTTTCAAAATTAGTTCTCCAAGCGTGGATGGAAAAAGAGAAAATCAAGTCATATTATCCAAAACTGAAACAAGAAAAGAAGGAAAAGAAATATAAGGAGTTAAAACATGAATATCATGCTTGATAATGTTGAAAAGATGATTAACTCTTGAGTATTTATTACATTTAGAGGGAGAAATAATCTTCTAATATATTCTTGTTGTAAAACACAATGAATGAGAAAAAAACCACCATCTAATTACAATTTAGGTTATGAGACTCATATTGAAATAATTTCATATAATAAACTAAAAATAATGGAAGTAATCAATGTCATATTTTCAATATAGATATATTGTATCAATAACTGAATGGAAAAAATTATAAAATTACAGAAGAAAATATGAATAAAAATGTGATTAATTAAAAAATATAGAAGGAAAAAAGGGTTATAGATTATGAACTGATAAATCACAATGATAATAATAAAATAAGTAATGGTATAATGTTATAAACTGAGGAAGATAAGTAGAAGTAATTTAATTTTTTTAAAAAAATTTAACTAAAAAAATGGAATGTAAAAAATATCAACCATTAAATTATTAAATTAAAAAAAACGGCCCTATTCAGATATAAAAATTTGTGGAGACATAGTTGTTATTCATAAATATATTTAAAATAATAATATTTTTATTTTTATTTTATAATTATACTTATATATTTTCAGGTAAAATAAATAGATTTCAAGATGAGGGATATGAGAAGAAAAAAGAAATATAAAACAATCCTTGGTTGCAATATTCAGATTTATAAGATTTACAAAACAAATTTTATAAAAATAAGTTTAGGGAATATCTCAAAAGTTAGAAGATTTTGATGTATCTTGGGAGGTTAATATGAAAATGATTTTTCCCAATGATTTAATAAATCTTTAATACCCACTATGTCATTTATTTATAAGAATAAATAATATATATTATCTTATAATAAATATCTTAAATCAGTAACGTTTCTTAAGATTATTATTGCAAATATAGTTGGACCCATTATTTTTTGGGAACCATAATAAAATTATGCTTAATCAGTAATATATGAAATCTAGGTAATCAACTATAACAATGAATGGTATATAGACCATAGATTTTCTAATAACATGGGTGATGATATTTATAACTTTTCATCCATTAATTCATGTGACATAGGTAGTGTAATATTTAGTGAAGACATTAAATAATTTTCAATGGTTTTAGGGATATAATTTTATTTCATTATATTATAATTTTTAGTATTTTTTTCATAGAAGTATTAAATCAAAATTTAGTTGTTACATCATATAATTCTATTTATATTAAGGGTGTGATGTTTGAAGATAATTAATTTCATATATATAAATATAATACTAAATTTTTTCCAGTAGAAAGAAGAATATCTACTATATATATATTTTAGAACTAAACCAGAAAAAAATAATGTTCTTAAATGATGTTGAAATACAACATATTATTTAGCAAAGATGATTTGGAAATTTTCATATTCAAAAATTTCACAATTTGGAAAATATGGGATAGGTTCTGGAACATCAAAATTTTATAGAAATTAATTATTTTGTGTTTGATTGTTATATTATGGTTATGTACAATGAGACTTTTATATCATTTAATAATTTCATTATTGATAGATGATTAGAATTTTTTCATCATGATTATTTGTACCCTTAACAACAACAAGTTTCTGTAGTAAGAGATCGGTGTTTATAATATTTGATTATTTTAGTACATTCACTTGGGATATTTTAATATATTCCAAATGTTAAACAATATACATATTTATAATATTAGGTAAATAAATAAATTGATAAAAAATGTTATTAAAAAATCAATTAGATGTGATATAGGATGAAATCATGTTGACATAAACTTCAAGAAATTTTTTGATGTTAATGGTAACTTATTTAGTTATTTTACCAATAAAACATCACATTATAATAGTGTTATAGAGTGGAAAACCACTATTAATGAAATTTAAAGGAAATGATAAATAAATTTAACATTTCAAGGTATTATGTTGATGAGTAAATTAAAAAATATTTGTATTATTAATTTTTTTTTTCATAGAACCATGTAAAAGAAAATAAATTAGGAAGAACTTAATGAAGTGATGTCCATGTTTGGTTAAATTAATATTATCGTTGGAAGATATTATATATTAAATAGTAAATGTAATATGGAAACATATGATGATAAAAGTTATGAGAGATATTTTATAGGATATTAAAATAATTATTAATTCTAGGGAGTCCATATTAAAATATGCACATCAATGTAAGAATATATACATTTGAAGATAAATTAATACAATGAAAATCATATTGTGTATTATAATAATCCTATTGAAGAATTTATAAAATTAATAATTAATTAATAAAAACATAAAAATATTAATGGATATATTTATTTAGAGATTAAATCACCTCAATATGATATTATGAATTAGAAAACACAGAGTGAAAATTCTATTGGAAATTTAATTGGAAATGTTGAAACTGGAATAATATCTTTATAAATTTCTTTGAATTATTTTTTTTAGTTATTCCTTTGTTGGTGATTTTGTTATAATTAATATTAATGAATCATTGAATAAATAAATTTTTATAAATTATATGCATTATTAACATAATAAATTATATAGAAATAGTGTCTATAATGTAGTTGTGTTGCTAAAATTTAAATATTCTTTAAAACCACTATTTTATGAAATTAAACAGATGAGTCGGTAATATAGTAATAATTAAGGCTATATTAGCTAAAAATGTTGGTTATCTTGAATAATTTAGTGAATTTAATTATTTATTGACACAATTTTATTGAATAAAATACATTTATAATTATTATAATTTTCAAGGTTTTTATAAGTTTAAAATTTTTCAAATCGATGTAAAAAAGTTAAAATTTAAATGATGCAATTTTATAAAAGGTGTATGTTAATAAATCTACAGGCTTTAAAAAATGTCAAAGTTCCCAATAATATATTAAAAATTTTATCCTTTTTTATGGTATAAAGCCACTTATAATAGACTTTCTTAATAAACTAACTTTATTTTTTTGGAAAATTGTTTTAATAAATGAAAGGTTTATGTAACATTATTTATAAATAATGTTTTTAATTATATTTTAATAGTAAAAATTTATATTGATTATATTTTTTTTGGATATAAAAATAATATTTTTAGTAATGAATTATCAAAATCAATGAAAATTTAATATGATATTAACCAAATAGAATTATTATTTTATTACATGGGTATTCAAATTTTACATTAAAATTATAGTATTTTCCTTTATCAAATTAAATATGAAAAATATTTTGATAAAAAAATGAATAAAAATTTATGTAAATCATTGATATTCAGAATGTGCGTAATTATAATATATATGTTAATGAATCTAAAAATATATATATTATAAAATTTATCGAAGAATGGTAGGAATCCTATTTTATCTTACTTTATTAATGCCTGATATTCTTTCGATCTATATTTTTATAGATGTTGGTCACAACTAGAATAATTTAATTTATAAGAAATGAAATGATTAATAAGATATGTTAATGGAATTGTGATCACTGGTTTATTTTACTCAAATTATAACTATTTCATTTTTTATGTTATTTTCACATTGAGTTTAGTGGAAGCATACTTGACAAGAAAGTCACATATGGTTTGTGTCACCAATCAATTAAATGTTAAATATAATAGACTTCTATAAAGTAATTTTCAAATGAATTTCCAAAATACAAGGCTGAGTAAAATGAATCTATAAACTTTTGTGCTCAAATTCATTGGATAAACAAACTCTTTTTTTACAATTTTTTTAATACAAACTGAAAATTTTGTCTGGCCATACATATTTTAATTAAATTTCTAAAAACCAATTACATAATTCTATGAACAAAAATATAGATGTTAGATTTCAATTTTTAAAAGATAATATCAATAAAGTGGGTATTATTATAGAAAAAATTTCATTGAAAAAATATACTCTTAGATATATTTAAAAAATAATTATATTCTATGAGGATTGAAAAAAATAATTATTGATCAAGTCCTGGTAGAAATGTTTTTATGTGTCCATGAATTTTTGTATTATTATTATATACGGTGTTAGAAAATTAGGAATATAAGGTATTTATCGATTATTTGTATTTCATAAAATCAAATATTTGTAAATTTATTTGTAATTTTTCAAAATAGTTTAGAAAATATTATAATTTCATAATTTAAACTCTTAGTTTTGTATATGTGTTTTATAAAAAAGGAGGAATTTTTCCACTTAACGCTTAACTTTTTATTTGTTTTTTCTAATAAATTTACATTTTTTGTTTTGGAAATTATCATTTGAATATAATTTAATCATTTTATTATTTTAATTTATATATTTTTTCATTTTATCATGGGTTTTGTTTTTATCTTTTATATTCCTAACATTTTTATTATTATATCACATTAAAATATTTTTATCATAATTTTTTTAATTTGAATTATCTTTATAAAAAATAGTTCCAATATGATTTAAAAGCTTTTATATATATTTACACACACAAACACACATATATATATATATATCCCAACATTCATTTTATCAATTAATGCATTATATGAGATGATAATTTTAATTTTAGTGTTTTAGTATTTTTTTGTTGAAAATTTTTATATAAATTATTATATATATATATAATATATAATATATATACATATATATATCTAATCAAATGTAATATATATATGTATATGTATAATTTAGCTTCATCATATCCAATGAGGGGACCCAGAAACTAGTATGAACATATGACCTGATACACCCTCTATTCTGCAGCCTATCAATACACTGTGGCTTATCTATTACAAACTAAATGGTTGAGCATAGCTCTATCTACATGATAGATCTTCATGGAACAATGAAATGTGTCTTGAATTATTTTTATCCTCGAATTATATCCATTTTTGTGATGTGTGCTTACTTCATGTTTCCCAGCAATGCAACAGTCATACAGAGTTTCACTCCATCAAGCTTTGGATGCACATTCAATTTCTCCCACCTTGTTCGACCAACAGAGAAACTACAATAGTCCAAAAAACTCCTCCACGCACATATAGATCTGTTACATAGTCTCTCTAATGACCAATATTTAATTTCTTCAGGAAATATTGTAGGGAAAAAAATTCATTCGAGATGTATCAATGGGTATAACGACACCCATCCATGAATATCAATAATTTGACGATCTTGCAAGGGACATATTCATCGTTTAGTGGCACTAACATGTCTGTATTATGATGGATTTTTTGTTGTCAACCAATAAAGAACCTGCTATGGATTATTTATATATAGTGATAAAGTGCCAATATTGATATTGACATGAACAATGGTTCCTCATGATGGAGTACCTCCAATGACCAACCTATAATGAGGTAGTATTTATACCATCATTGAAATATCTATGGAACTAATAGGATTCTGTCTCATACCATAAGTTACCTATCACACAAGTATATCAACCTACCATGATTTATGCCAACATACCAAGAAGTGTATATTTAGTGGCCTTCAGTTCTATGTACCCACCATGGGGTATTTTACGTTACTATTTGAATTAATTTTTAATTTGTTCATTTTGTTAGTATAATGAAAAAATGTCAACAATTGTTCACAAAGACTGTATATAGACCACATGATAAGATTTTAGTTCATTATCTTCATACTTACCACATGAAAAATTTGTTCATGCAATCCATATACATACCACAATCAAAATTTCACAAGATATGTAGTTTAATTTCTTTATTATAGAATATTTTTTATTTATCACAATATTATATTTTGAACTTTTTAAGAATTTTTTTTAAATAATAAATGTTTATTAAACTTATGTCTATATTTCTAATGATATGTAAAATAATTCTATGTTACAAAATGTATGTTTGAATTATTTGATCTAACCACTAATGAATAATTAATTATGGATATAATAATTTTCAATATAATTATTTTATTCCTTGTTATATATATTTTCCAATATTAAATTACATAAATTCATATTAATTTTTTTAATTTTTTAATCATTTTAATAATTTTAATTTTTCATAATGATTGTAATAGATGTGTTCCCATAAATTTTTATGTAGGATTAAAAGAGTCTATCATGTATCTGATTATGAGTATGTTAACTCAAATTATATGAAAAATATTTTATAATTCTTAATATGTTTCTAACATAGAAATTTTTAATTATTTTTTGATGATCGATGATATTATTGTTAATGGTGGATAATATTCCATGTAATGAAGTCTTGCAAGAAATTTATAAATTATTCTTCATATAGTTTATTCAAAACATTGACGATGACTATGATACATATCATAGTGGTGAGACAATAATACAACATTCATTTGGTAATTGTGAGTCAGTAATACAAAAATGGTTCCAACTATGTGATCATGGATGAGCTCTATCATTTTAATCATCGACTAATGAAGTGAAAGATATATTGATATACATCAATGTATATCATAAATTAACCAACTAATGATATAAGGATATATATTTCTTTCATCATCGTAGTTCTTATATATTACATTTATGCTTATATAATAGGTTTAATGTTTTTCCATAAAAATTATTTTTACAGGTTCATTCATTCAATCTAAAAGTAAGACCATTCTATGACTCGAAAAAAAGTCAGGTGTGTTGTGACTCGTAAAAATGGTAGTCATGATTATAATATAATGATTAGAATAGGTACATCATATATAATTGAGTTGTCCATTCTTATAAATAGAAATAATTATTAAATACTAGTGCTATCACAATGTAGAGAAAATTTAGGAGTAAATTTGGATATTAATGATATGAACTATTATAAACATATCATTAGATCTTTATTTTATTTCATCCTGTGCAATTAACACAATTAATAACTCAAATAATTTTGTTTTGATTTATCACATTTTAAAATGTCTATTAATATCCTCTATCCAATCATTCCATATCACCATGACATAATAATAAATCACTAAATTTACTCCCATTAATGATATTTAATATTTCATTTTATGTTACTCATTAATGTATCTTATGACATAAAAATTCATAATGTTGTAATGGATTTATACTTCAATCAAAATAAAATTCAGATAATCTATGATGGGTTTTTAATTTATGGATTTATGTGATTCTAATCTTATGAATACCGTTCATTTATCTTATACTCATTTTATTCAATAAATTATTTATAAAAGTACCATTTTCTTCTCTTTTGTTTATAATAGGTTTTGTGAAATATTTTTATAAAAATATACTTTATTTTATCTGTGGTGAGAAGTATTTGTACTATATATCATCTTTTTCTTTAAAATGTTTCGACTATTATGGAATAATTATTTATATTCATTTTTACAAATGTTTTAATTTTTAGGAATATTATACAATGGAATATATTTGCATTCTCAAAATTAGTAATTTTTTCATTTTCATAGAACAATTTAAAGACATTAATGTCATTAAATACTCTATAAGAACTGAAATTATTAAAATTATAGAATGTCGATGAATTGGGTATTTATTTAATTTTTTCCTTTTTATCGTAAAGTAAAATATTTTATTTAATATTTTATTTAATTTTTGGGTTATATAAATTTAATTTCAAGATGAAAAGATTATCTTACTCGGGAAATATTCATTGGATATTTTAATAGATTTTATAGTCCATGATAACAACATGTGATTTTACTTATGTTTCCCATGGTATATGATCTTATTATGAAACTGTTTTTAATTCTCAATATTGTCTATTTTTATGATTAATGGATGTTTATTACACATCCTTATTTTCCATGGGTTATGAAATGATGAAATAATGATATGTTTTTGAAACATGTCTCATTTTCTTATGTTAGGAAAAAAATTTGTGATATTTTCTGTTATTGAGGAACACATATTTATGGAATTCATTATGTTATATGTGGTCCCAGAATTATATAGCCATCCAATGATTCGGGGTTTTCCTTATATTGTAGGGGAAAAATATGGGAAATTTGTTGATGTTGTCAGTCTATGATGGGAAAGGGTTAGGGATAGCTAATCCTTTATGATATGGGAAACATGTAGGGATTCACGATCCACTATGGGAAATAAGTTTTTAATCATCATCCATTATGAGATGTGAGACATGTGTTGATTTATGATCCACTATGATATAAAGGTGTTAGTAGATAACCATGACATTTGAAATGTTATCAATGAAGAGGATAGAGTAACATTATTTTAAAATGTATTATAATTATTTTTTGAAATCATGGAGAATGGTTATTTTATGATGATTCATCACACTATTAAATAATTTCATTTTAAATGATAAAGTGTTTTCCCATGATGTTTATGATATATGACAGATTTCTTATGATCATTGATCACAATATAACACCATTATTTGTATAATACACTTGAATAAGATCTTAAATTGATATCTCTTATAATTACCATTATTGGGAATCTATGATCACCCATTCTTGTGTTTACTTTTCATAGGTTAGGAAGAAGTTTTTCAAGTCGGGTATGTCAAAGAAGGGTAAAATGTGCGATGATGTAATGTTTTTATATACAATTTGATCATGAATCATAGTTACCAAAGAATATAATAATTTATTAGTATGGTAAGGATCATAATATTTTGTGATTAATATTTATATTAAAAGATGTAATATTTAAATAAAAAATTATTAGGTTTTTATAACATGTGTCATAACCCAGCATAACCAAAATCATATTATTGTTTTATTTTTTATTTCGCTTGGTGTGGAATTATTTTTAAGGTGGATTAAATTTTATTTGGGGTGTATTAACGTATATTTTGGTGTTTTATTACTGATATTTAACATAATTTAAGTTTTGTTTTAATAAGGATTGTGGTTTTAATGGATCAAAATAAGTATTTTGTATTCTTAATGAATATTTACTATTATAAATTAAAATTAAATTGGTTCGTAGTGACTTCTAATGAATTATCAATAAAGATAATGTATGATTTCATGATGATTTTAGCTAATCAATTAAGTGTTTAGACTTTTGGTTTTTATTTTTAATTTGGACTTTGATTATGTGAAGAACCATTAAATTCTTTATAATACTTTTGATTATATCCAGAAATATTGTTGGAACTGGGAACTGAGACAACATGTGATTTCGACTTCCAGTTTTCCGGAATTATTATTATAAAAACATTCAAAATATTTTATATCACATATGAAATAGTTCATAAAGAAAATGTGATAAAACTAAAATATATTCATAGATTAAAAATTTGATACAACGATTGAGTTCATAACATGATTTTTACTAGGCACAACCTAAAAAGGTTCGGTATGAGGAATTCAGATTAAAAAGACATGGGAGGGTACATTTAAATAATAGACATAAATAATTTTGTTTATCTAATTAGAAAAAATTGAAATAATTCCTCTATTAATACACAAATATAATGATTCTCCAATGTTGGACATATGTCTTTTGGATAATTGATAGAATTTCCTTCCACATTCCATTTATGAAAGTAGACAAGATGACAAAAAACCAACAGATCGAGGTGAATTGAGATGTTGAAAATGTGAAAAAATATTTTATTTATGTGGTGTTCTATTCTTCATCAAATAATGATCCAATTTGAGGTTGGACTTGTAAATTTATGGATTCTTCCCCAGTTGAATATAATGATTTAACATGATAATAGTTATATTTATGAACATAAGTTGAAAGCATTTTCATGTGTCGATATACAAATTTTCAATTGTTTATTGAATATATCTAAACTCGTACTAATGGATATTGAGTGAAAACTACTTCAATACCACCTCTATATTTTTCAGACTTCAAAAATTTCGAAAATAAATAAACATTATAGGATTCATTCACCAAAATTACATATACGTAGGCACTCGACCATCTCCATGCCGTTGTTCAGAGGAATAATTAATAATATGCAGAATTTAGAGTAATAACCATACATGCCACAAAATTAGGGTTATAGAAAGAGTATGAGTGTGTAAATAGAAATAAAAAGGTGTAGAATACATTCCCAAGAAGTAATACGTCCCAAATATATAAAATTGGAAAACTAAAATGTTGATAGATCCCAACTGAATTTCTGTAAGCCCAGATAACCTTATATTGTAAAAGGAACAATGTATACCTACATTACATTATAGTCAATGTCAACCTATCATTAATCCATATAACACATGAAATGTTTTGAAAATCCATTATGGGTTGATTATATATATAAAATATAGGAAACATTGAAAACCAAAGGAGTAGAAAGGGAAAAAATAGGGAATATACATCTCAATCTAAAACTAAATAGTAAAATAACAATGACATGAATATATATATTTATTATGAAAAATAATAATCACACACAAGAGAGAAACACGATTTCCATCCCATAGTCCATTCCTGGAATGAGTGCTAATAGGCATCCCGTCTCAGGTTTTGGGAGGTAGTGGCCATTGTGAGGGACATCCATAGCCTATGGCGGTGTACGACCCAATGAAACATGAGATGAGTATACATATGATATAAGTTAAATGAAATATTTCTTCTTTATTATTATAAATCAACGTGAGTCATTAATTCATCTATTTATTCTAGGTGAGAGAGATGGAACTCCAAATTTAGGTGTTATGTAATCAGCTTCATCTTGATGTTCATATGGGGAATGATTCATTTATATATATTTTATCTTCTAGCACTATAAGCAATTTATTTATGGATACAGGTTCTCATGATACTTTTTTTCATGGTGGAACCACATAGAATCATATTGTGTATGTTTTGGTAGTGTATGGTCTAACCCCATATTTTTTTAATCACTACAAATGTGTTAGTTTCATTTACACAGATGAGACGAGACATTAATTTATGGTTGAGGGAGATCACCTAGATGAAAAAGTGGGTATTGTGGGAAAAAGTCTAAATCCCTTATTCCACTAGTTGGATTGTGTAGACCTTAGTGAAGTAGGATATTTAGAGATAAATATATATTTAGTCCTTATATATTATATATATATACTCTTTAATGATGTTTGGGTACTACCTATAAGGAGGAAAATGATGTTTTGTAACAAATTGCCTAATGGGACAACTCAAATATCTTTTGATCCATATTGGATGGTCCTTACAAAGCCTACTGAGCTATGATTATAATTATAAGACCTTTTGAAAGAAATTTTTTACCATACACAGTGTGCCCCCCTAAGGAGCATTGGTGTAGTTCGTAATGTATGAAGACAAGAGATTTTGGATTTTTTTGGATTATTGTCTCCTAAACACGAGAATTATTAAGAACATATACCTCATTCAAAAGATTGATGAATTCTTTGATCAGTTTTGAGGTGCATTATGGTTCTCAAAGATAGATCTATTTTCCTTATAGCTCTAATTGTGAGTCTATGAGGATGATATTCTAAAACAATAATTTCTATTTTCTATAGACACTAGAAATTCTTGGTGAAGCCTTTCAGGGTTAAAAATTTCCTATATTGTTTATGGATTTTATGAACTAATTCCTCCAACAATACATGGAATGATTTTTTTTCTTCCTTAATTGAATACACATATACATTGCATCAAAAGAGTATAAGGAAGGGAACACGAGGATGGTACATTATTTTCATCAATTTCTCCATCTTTACCGTAAATTCTTGAAGTGCCAGTTATGAATACATTTGTTTTTCATTTGGGTGAATTTCATATCTTGGAATGGTTTATCTTTGAACCCAATGAATATTGATGTAATTATTTTTTTGGATCCACCTAATTTCATGTTATATGTATGTATTTTTCTAGGCTTGATAGGGTACTACTATAGGTTTGTTGTTGACTACTCCAGGATTTCATCTCCTTTGATTTCGTTATTATATAATGTGATTCTATTTACCATGACTGAGTACATCCAGAGGGCCTTTGAGGAGTTTAGAATGATGCACACTGGTGATCCTATTTTTAGTCTATCGAAGGAGTGAAAGGATTATTTATGAAATTTTGAGGCCTCGGGATATGGGTTTAGATGAATTTTGATTACGAAATTGGTGGTAATTTTATATGGGTCGAGGCAGTTGAGAACCCAATAGAAGAACTATGTGACTCATGACCTGTAGCTAAAAATGATAGTCTTCGCTCAGAATATGTGGAAGAATTGACTTCTAGGACAACACTATATAGTTTACTCAAATGATAAAAGCCCCATGTATGCATTCATACTGAGATACTTGAACTAGAGATAGAAACGTCTCATATAGTTCTTGTAGTAATATAATATTGAGAACATATGTAGTCCTAGTAATGGAATCATGGTCGTGGATTCACATTGTAGGATGTCCTAGGATCATTTGGTGTATGAAGAGTCTGAGCTGTTGGCTTCCTTGCAGCTGACCATGATTGAATAAGATGATGCATATTTTATTTAGTCTATGGTGTGGAATTCCTTTATCCTTCTGCATGGGAGATAGTTCAAATTGGAAGACATATGTTGTGAAGATTTACATGAAGTGACATTCTAAAGATATTCACCATATATATTTTCTGAATGAGGGAATAATTTTACACTTTTCCAGGGACGGATGGTGGTACTAGTCACAATGTGGGAGGAGGTGATGTGAGAGTACAACAACATTCATTTGAATATAAATTCTGTAGTTGGTATGATGTATAAAAAAATTTAGAGATAGTTTTAGTGGGAT
Organism: Viscum album; assembly: GCA_963277665.1. Lineage (NCBI taxonomy): Eukaryota > Viridiplantae > Streptophyta > Magnoliopsida > Santalales > Viscaceae > Viscum > Viscum album. Next base: position 663,448,326 of record OY728141.1, read on the forward strand.
GTTAGGAGATAGAAGATGGATGAGATCATCTCATGGGGCCTCACCTGTCACTAGATGAAGGGTGGGCATCAGTTTTTGGAATATTTTTTGTATCTCCTTGAGACCCTAAATTGGAAATGGGACTACATATCCATGGAATTTTTGGAAAGACTTCTGTGGAGAGATTTATTTCACAACACCATCTAGGGGATAGCTAACCAAATCATAAATATGATGCACTTCAATATAAATAGGGTTTAGATATCAGTGGATTGTGTGGGAATGTTTTATATATGGGAGATCCTCCACCGTCATTGGGTGACCTTGAATATTGTATCTATCAGTGATGTTTGGTTATTATTATGGTAATATAGAGTCTAGTATGCGAAAATTGAGAACTATATTAGGATGAGTACTACCTTTAACCACTAGATATATGGGTATACTGAGGGCACTATCCATGTTTTGTATAATATGTAGAGGGAATAAATTTAAGAAATTTTCTAGAGCTGAGATGACCAGTTTCCAATGTTAATGTTTTCATAAAAGTACATATATCATTATAGTATATATAATGATTATTTTTAGTCCCTATATGGGAGACCCAATAGGTCCCACTAATACTGGATAGGGTTTTTTGATGCATCTCTTGTTGGGATAGATATGGTGAAGGCGATGATAGAGAATATCAAGGAAATCTATGAGTGTATGATTAAAACATAAAGAAGGTATATATCATAATAAGATCAACATTATAGGCCTTTTATGATATAAAATAGAGACTAATTTTTCTTTAATGTTTTCCCAGAACAAGGGTTTAATAGAATTTAATGGGGAGTCAAGATATCCATGAGGTGCATTGGGATTTTCATGGTCTTATAGAGGGTTAGAAGGGTTTCATACTATATCAACTTAATAATATATTTTGAGTGGTGCATGACTTATTCTATATGTCATGGCTGAGGAGAAAGATGAATTACCCTATCCGTGTCATTGATTGGTGAAATCTAGGAATCAAGGATGGAGCCACATTAGTGGATCACCCTGTGGCGATCGATGATCAATAGGAGAGGACCCTTTATATAAATTACCTTACACTTATCCATCTTTTGTGGTATTGTAGATGCAGACATGAGATATCTTAGGAGGTGGAGATCGACATGTGGGATCAGTATCATGATATTTTCATTTTTTTCTTCATTAAGAAAAAAATATTGGGGGATAGAATAATGTAGAGACTCGACGTTTTACTTGAAATTCAATGGAAGATATCAGTTAATAATTTTGAATCAAGGCATTGAGGCGACATTCATTTCCAAGGCTTGAGGGTACTAGAATTAATTTTATAAAAGTATTAAATATATTTTATATAATGAAAAAAATATTTGTCATAGAAAATGTGATAAAAATTAAATAGAGTCTAAGATTATATAATTGATATGATGACTGATTGTGGATAGTGGGATTTACCCTAGGTGCCCCCTAAAATTGGTCGATGCAGGGAATTTAGTTAGAATTTCTATTGGAGGGTATGTTCAATTAAGATAAATAGATATTTTTTTAATTAACTAAGTAACCTAAATATAATTACTAAATTAATACCCCATTATGATGAATATCCAGGGTTATCCACCTAACATTAGTATTGCTGAGAGTGTTTACATCCACCCTCGATTGGATAATCAATATCAAACGTAAAAAAATTCCTAATCAATAGGAATCAAGATGCAAAAAATGCAATGAATTCTATCATTCATTGGAGGGAATTTTATTAATTAATGAATTATCAAAATCATGTTTGAAAATGTGAATTTAATGATTCACCCCAATATATTGAGAATTATTATCTTTTCCTTTTGATTTGTATAAATTTTAAATATTTTCATGTGCACACATACCAATTTTAATTTTTTTATTAAATATGTATATTTTTTGCCCTATTCTATCACAAAAATATCTACAATTTATATTAAATTTCTCAAAATCATGTCTATTTACTCCTTTGTTCTGGTTCTTTCCCCCACAAATTTTCAACATTCATAACCATTAGTCAAGGGAGCCATTGTTTAACATTTATGAGTGGGATAAGGCCCGATCAAAACACTAGATTCATTACATCATTTCCAGAAATGAATTGATCAATAATCAATGAAATATTTTGGAGGATTAGAGTGTTTTTTGAATTATTTTTTGACATGGGATACAAATTTGAATGGATACAATGGCATATGTGGGGGTTTGTACATCGAACACCTTGGAAAAATATGAATAATTATTTCCACCCATCTGATTATCAAAACTATAGAAAAATGTTTTTCCCCACCAATTATGGGTGGGATATAGTTTAAATAAAATGTATAATAGTTTGATCATGAATTTAAAATGCATAACTCAAATTCTAAAAAAAGTGTGACTAGACAGTGTGTAATATAATGAAGACACATCGTTTAGTTTTCCATTGGATGTTGAATTATATTATTCTAAACTTTAAGGAAAAAATTCCATGTGTCTAAGAAAAATGATGTGTGATCTTTCCTAGGTAAAAATTTTGTCTTGTTGAAGAATATAAGAAATTACCCATGTTAGAGAATGTGCCATGTACTGAATTACACGATCATTGGAAGGAGTGCACCGACATGACCATGAGCACATGTATGACCCTTAGTTTCTCATAAACCATTAATAGTCTCCTAAAATTATATATATATATATATGTGTATATAGCGACATTTACCATCAAGGATATGGATAAAAAATGATGAAGTATTGTATGTACTGAGCGTCCCATTACACATTGTTCCCCTCATTTCTCTTTTTGAGGAATCTTCAACTACTCATAACTCATCAGTCCGTACATGGATTTTGGAGATTGAGTGGCATATTCATATTGTTTTTCTTCATAGAATATATTGGTGTAATTTTGTGTGTCTTTTGAAATAGGATGTGATTTTTTGTGTGTGACTCTTATTTAGGTAACAATAGATAATGATAGTGACCAGGAATGATCAATAGAGAGAATAGAGTGGCCCCGTCATACAGGGCATGGAATGGGTCCTCGATCGACTACTATAGTGGAACCCTCCAAATCAGACATGGTACAATTACTCTGGGTATCCACCAAGTGGAACCCTTCTGCGGTGTTAGGGCATAGATCCTCAACCACCAGATGGTCACCCTCCCACTAGGAAGAGAATGGGTCATCTACTGATTACTAGATTTGCACCATCATGTTAGGAATGGAATCTATTCCATAGAGATTAATTAAGTGGAACCCTCCTTTTGAGTAATGGAATCGATCCTTGACCTATTGAATGGTACCCTCCCCTCAGGCCGATCATGGGTTCTCTAGCTATCAACCGCGTGAATTCCTCCTACTAGGATCAGTCATGGGTCTTCTAGCTATCTACTGACTATTTACCTTCTACGGAGTCCCATTATTGGTCCTACATCTATTTAGTGGAACCCTCCTATTGTATCAGGGTAGTCATCCTTATCCATGAGTGTGAAACCACCTATCGATACATGACATGGGTCCTCTAGCTATCTAATAGGTCACATCCTCCTTCTAGGAGAGTTCACGATTCATCTATCAATTGAGTGCCACCATCCTTTTGTAATAGGGAACATTTCCTCTACATCTGGATTTTAACCATTTGATGTGTTGTTTAGGGATTAATTTCAACTCAAGTTTTACATTTCTTCTAAATAGTTTCATGTGATTATTGTAATCATTTATGGACTCTTTGAATGGATGGAACTATTTTCTGGGTTGGGGTATTGAATGTAGTTTCCCTTTCTCACTCTCTGGGGGTTATTTTGTAGAGGATATATATATATATATGTCATCAAATTTTGTAACTCACTTCAATTGGTTGAGCTAATTTTTCCCATTTGTGTCATTTACTACCCACATAAGAATTTGGGGTGTCCTAATGGGTATGTAAATACTCAAAACTACATGTGATTTTAATGAATGTGTATTGTATTATGTAGATTATGGACATGTTTGCTACAATTATAGAAGATATTTTGGATACATGGTGATTTTGACCTTGTATAGTGGTAGATGCTTGGATATATGGAGCTAGGATCCTTCTACATTTCAATTTTACAATTTTTTATAGGAAATGATATCTTTATAGTTGGTCGTTTATTTTTTTCATTTAATATTTGATTTACACAATCATACTCTTTGTATTGCATAAAGATTTTTTTTATGTGGTTGTTACTCTATATGTTTTATCTTATTATTTAATCCTCTACACTTCTAACTGGATATGGTCATGTGTGTGAATATAAGTAAATCTGGAAAAGGTCACCCATTCTAGTTATTCCTTTCATCAAATTTCATTAACCTATGGCCTATGGTGGGGGGATTGGGGTATTTTCAGATCGAACCTCATTGGTTTGTTTCATGACCTATTTGAATTTTTAAATTTTGATATATGGGTGGGGATATGTAAATTTATTAGAAGATGAAATTTTCAATTATATTTTGTGGTTATGTGAGGATGTCATAATTCATTGTCTTTTGATTAGTTTAATATCTATTGAGTAGTTTTCAATATGATCATGTTTTAATTGGGGATAACATTTATCCCATATCATTTAGAAAATTCCCTCCATTAAAATCATGTGAATTTATAGAAATTATATGTTGTGGAGTATTCCATAGGGAGGTGTTCCTCGGAATTTTTGTATATCACATTCCATTTATAAAACCATAAAATCATCAAGAATAGTGGTAGTGAACATTCCATTTTATCCCAATTATTGGGATCATTTAGATTCTCAATAAGATTTGGGGTTGCTCAAGTAGGCTACTGGATTTATATTATTCATGTACAATTTTTTGAATAATTTTCTATGTATTTATATATTTTTGAATTTTCATTGTTTGAATATTTATCATAGAGGGGAAACATATAGAAAATCCTCATTTTAATATTTATCTATTGTTCCCATGATTACAGAGATGGTCTTTATGGGTACTTGTGAACTTTTAATGTGTTGTGATACAGTAGCATTTTTGGAATCTATCTAGGGAGATTATTCATATTATGATGTCCCATCCCTATATTTGAATCCATTACTCCATTTTTTAGTATAGTAAAAATGAGAATTATGGTATCGATTTCTATAGTCTATCCCTTATTTCTATCTGTACTGAATTATATATCAATGTTATCGTGATTGGGATTATGTCATGGAAATCTTTTATATTATGTCATTTTTGAAAATGATGTATTGTTTCTATGGAATTATTTATGTGATAATATATGATTCTTTAATTTAAAATGTATTGGTTATTTTATTTTAGGTATTTCATTGTTTTTCATTTGATTTCATTATCATTTGACTCATTATAATAGACAGATTTTCATATGGTGGGATGTACTAGAATGGGTCGCAACTATGTGTTCTCTCATGGGGACAATCAGGTGTGACATGTGAATGTGGGTACTTTTTTATATGTTTGGGGTCTCCATGGTGATTAAATTTTTTATATAGATTGATGATTTTGATTATTCTGTTTTCATTTTATGTTCACTTAATTTGAATTTATTTCTAAATATATTGACTATCATGGGGGAAAATTGGTTAGAGGGGGGATATTTCTCACGCCATAACCCTTATTTTTATATTTTCAAATTATAATTATTATTAATATTATTGTTGAGGATCAGTTATTTTCCTATGGAATTGTTTTTAAATAAAATAATTTCTTCATGTGACTTGGTTTGGACACATTTAGTTCAAATTCTAAAAATGTAATGTGGTGGGGGTATGAAACATAGAAAATCATTTTTCCTGGTGGGAACAAAGATTCAAAAACCATGTGGCTAAACCATGCAGGTTCACATGAATTATTAGTGTTGGCTTCAATATTGGTTTTTTATTTTCTCTACAATTTGGTAAAATTATGAAACTATTATAGATCATGAAAATTTTAAAATTCGTATTTAAGGATTTTGTATATTAACCTGCTTTTTTCCACTATCCCCTAACTCTCACAACAAAAATAAGTGCAAGTAAAAGTGTACACCTACCCATGTAACTCACCTTCTTCAAGCCTAGAATCATGGCTATCTTCCTACAAATTTCGTGGTGGATCTCTCTATGTTATATTTCTTCCTCTTCTCTTCCTGGTTCCCCTATTTCCCTAATACCCTCTGTTAGAAAACACCATAGATGAACTCGTAGTGGTTTGGTTCAAAATTCATCTAATTTTTCATAAATAGGGTTTTTAGAAGGGTTCGTGTGTATTTTTATTCATCATATATTTGATGGATTGAAACCAACCATAATTATCTAGTAGAAATTATTTCTCTAAATCTCACATTACTTAGGAGTCCAAGTGGTTATTCAGTTTTCTAAATTCATTTTTCTTAAAATTTAAAAATAAAAATTATTCAAAAAAATTCATAAAATTTTCTATTAATGGTATTTTGTATTTAATATAGTTATTTAATCAATTGATTTAATTTCAATGTAAAATTCATTGTATTTACTTTGAATCTTGTTATAAAGGAATTAAATTTCTTGTTTGATTTTTGATATTTCATTTGGAATGTAATAGTTAATAAAGTTTCTATAATAATTTAACATCATTTTTATATTAATAGATAAATGGTATATTTAGATTAATATTTTTTATGTGGGATATTTCTTTGGTTATGAATGATTTATAAATGATGGTTAGATTTCAAATTAATAATGAAAGTAATTATAAGGTGGAAAATTTAAATTATGTTTAAAGTCCCTTCTTATACCTTGGAAATGTGGTATATAAAATGAAATTGTTTTAAGGTTCTTTTTAAAAATATTATTTAAAAATATAAACTGTAATTTTAATCTTACGTACCAATTTTATTTTTTGAATCAATGTGTTCTCTAAAAATTGAGTGTTACCTTGTTGCATGATTATTGGGATTCAATAAGAGTGTGATCTATATTAATATTAATGTTGTTATAATTGTGTATATATAATTAGGGTTGGTATAAGGTATTGTTTGTATGTGTTATAAAGATGTTTTATGTACAAATTTTCCCTCACCAATCACTATCAGCTACCTAGGGATCCATGGAATATTATTTAAAATTTTAGAGATCGGTACTAACATGTTTTTATTAACATTACTAGTTTCTTTATCATATGAAATGGGATTAGGCCTTGGGGTAATGAAACATATTACTACACATTAGAAAATATAGTTTGTTAAAAACATTAGGATGCATCGATACGATTCTTTATAGTTCCAATATGAGAACATATAGTGTCTGTATATTGGATGTTTCATACTATCCAATGACTATAAACAAATGAATATTTCCCACTAACATTAGCTTTATTCCATATATTGTTTGATTTTTTATTTGATTCTTCCTTGGTTTCCTCCAATTTTCTCTATTTTATAATTTGGGTCTACTATAATTTCATCCTTCGGTAATATATTATTTACTTTCCTTATTGTATTAATTTATTGTTACATTATTCTTTATGTTTCATACATTATTTTTTTACCATCTATTTTTTATAAACATCATGTCTTATCATGTAACATATGAATTCCTCTTATAAGGTTTTAAAGGAATGATTTTAAAAGTTAATTTCAAAATTTTAGTTTTAAATGGATTAATTACAATATTTGTTAATGTATTTCTAACATTACATAATTTTTTTTAAGGAAATATAAATTAGACTTCCATTCCATAAATCATGAAAACATTATTTTTAAATAACATAGTTTAATAATTTATTTATAAAATATCTAGAGAAAAAACATATAAAATTTGGTGGTATCATGCTATATTATTATTCCCACACCCTATATATTCCTCTCCCTACTTTTTGAATTTAGATTCATTTGATGACATTGGTTTAGTTCTTTGCCAATCATTGAGTGAGTTGGTATAGAGGGTTGATTTTGACCATTGGTCCTGTAGATTTCTCTATTAGGTACATTAAAATTATTTTTTAATTTAGATATATCACTTATTCCAACATCATTATTATTTTGTTTTCATATTTTTTTTCATTGAACTACCCCTTTATATATGTTGTTCTTAAACTGATCTTTATTTCATTGTACATAGAATTATCAAATATGAAAAAATCATTTAAAAATATTGACAACTCTATGTTTCTAGTCAAATATTTATTATATTGATGAAATATTTCCCACTTCGTCACTCTTGGAGGAATTGGAATTTTTTTCTAACTAATGATGATCAATAAAAAACATATGAGTTACTACATACTAGATCTGGTACCTAAGTCATCGGTGAATCTGGAAGGATTGTGGAAGAATAAATGATGAGGGACTCACATAATTGTTATTGGAGGTAAATCTAGGATAAGACTTAAATTTTTTATATATTGGTACGTATTTATAATAGTTGGGTAATCAGTAGTATATCACAAGTTTCATCACCAATAGACATTACTATGAGAGGTTAAGGGAATAATACAAGAGTATATGTTTTTTAGTTGAATCCATTAATTTTCCAAATTGAAAATGGGATATGGTGACTATATTCTTTTTCATTGGACTGACCTAAACACCAAAATGTCAGGATATGTTGTATATTTTAGTGGAATGGTTTTAGGTGACATCATATGTATTTTGTAATCTAGAAACTTATTCTATGTATTAGATAGAAAGGATATGAGTTCCAAATTTTTTTGGATAAATGGTGTTACTATGAGAATAGTGTCATTTTTAGTTGAGTTATTCATATTGATATTCCCACTGGGTTTCATAATGTCCATGGGGTATATTTGGAGGATAAACATGTTATATAACCAACGATGGATAAAATATTAGATGGTATATTATATATATTTAAGGATATTGTTTGGGAATGTGTTTTTGATATCAGTAGATCTTGGGATTATCATATAACACTATCATAGTTCACATATAATAATAGTTTTCAAGATTCAATATAGATAGAGATTTTAAAGACACTATATGGAAGGAAACATTGTTCAACATTGTAATACTTGGTGGTAGGTGATTCAACTATGATATGATCAAAAATTGTTTAAGAATCCATTGAGTGATCGTGAAGAAGATGGTTGTAAGAACCCGATTCTTATTTTTTGAGGTACGAGTTTCTTCTTTTCTCGATTCCTCAACTGTTTTTGCGAAAATAAGGAAAATGGGGAAAATTCTAATATTTAATGGTTACACACCATGTACTTTTCCACAGGTAGTGTTCTTTGGCCATGTGGGATGAGTACACAGGGCGTGTTGGCTTGTCGGTGAAGAAGGGTGTAAAAAATGACTACACGCCGTGTACTTTGTATTTACATATCGTGTACTAAGTCGGAAGGTGAACATTATGGTGGTGGAGGCACTCGCTAGCAGAGCAAAAGTACACGCCATGTAATCAAGAATAGATGCTATGTACTGATGTTGACAGATGAACAGTGACGCGGTGGAATGAATCCACTAGAGGAAATGTTAAAAAAATAAAAGTACAAACCAAGTACTTGAGAGTACATGTCGTGTAGTTTTTTTCATTTTCTTAAAATGGGAATATGCCTCCTCATTTGGCAGAAGAGGATTTGAGTTCATTTTGGCGCTCGGGAGGATGACCAAACATTGGAGGATCACCCGATCGCGCACTGGGAATTTGATTCCGCCTCCATTGATCACGTTTGAACCGAAATGGTAATTCCATCCTTCTCCCTGAGTAGTTCTTTCTAATTCTTTCCGAAGAGGTTGCCATTTGAGGTTGAATGTGTGAACGTTTATCCCAAATCCACATCATTCACGGGAATTTCGGGAGGCGCCGTTCACGTATACCGATCAGTGGCGATCTAGGTAGGTGGTCTGGTGTTAATGTCCAACTTTTGAGTTGAATTTGTGTAATTTTTTGCTACGAACCCATGTTTGGGGTGTCATATGGATGTGTACATTGCTAAAAGTTATCTATAATTGAATAGGCAATCTTTTAATAAGTTAAAACTATTGTTTGGGATCACTTCTTGGATCTAGGACCACCCTAGGGGCGTGTGCCTCTCTTTAGCCGTTTGTCCAGGATACACGATGGTATGACATGATTATATTGTGAATTATGTTTTCTTTAGAGATTTTTTATATAAATTTCTTATTTATCCTTTGGGCTCGGCCCTGTTCTATTAGCATGAGTGCAGTGTTCTATTAGCCAGAGGGAAGTTTTCTATTTAGTCTGAGGGCAGTGTTTTCTTAGCCTGTGGGCTGTGTTTGGTTATCCTGAGGGTAAAATTTTTATATTCATATGGGTAGTAGTTTATATACATGAGGGTAATATAACATAAACCCGAGGGTAATTATTGTTATGCCGGAGGGTAATCACCTGCAGGTATTTGATTCAGTTTCCTAAGGGTAAGGATAGTATGTCTGGGGACATGACTATTTAGAATATTCATTGTGGTGATTTTCAATGGTATACCTTCCATGATAAAGAACAAGCTTGGAGGTGGTAAGTAACAATTAAAATGGAAATTAAACTGATTGAGATAGTTACTTTTGAGTACTTACTAGTTTATTGCATTTACTTTTGCACATTGTTGTTGCACATTTTCACTGACAGTTTGGCACGGGCCTTTGGTGGGTGTCTACTGGGATTTATTTTTCACACCCTATTTGGGTCATGTCTTCGGCCCAAACAGACTATATTGATGCAGGTGTCAATAGGGGAAAGGTTCCCTAAACATGTACATGATTGTAGTAGAGGATAAGGAGAGCATTAAACCGAGATTAGGCTTGCGATGTTGTGGTGTCCTGTTTACTCTACTTTGTTTTTTTTTTGCTTTACCTTGTACGTTGAGTTGTATTGTATTGTATTGCAGTGTATCTTGGTCTATATGCTTTCATAGAATAGTGACATGCTGCATCTTTATATACATGATTTCTGGTTCTATGTTACGTTAGTTGTATATTTCAGTTGTATAATGTTTACTGCTTCCGTTTTTGTATGTTATATATCTTTTCCGCTGCGCTACACTTTGAAAATTGAGGTCATTGTTTCCCCACTATCAGACTTGGTCCCTCGCTGTTAGTCGGAAGCCTCTAGAGTATGGGGAAATGTGCTTGAGGTCATTTTATCAACTGGGTTTGGGGCACCTGTTGTGTGGCTTCTGGGGCCAGGATGATACAAAGTGGTATCAAAGGTGTTTTTTTATTTGAATTACTGTTTGGAGCCTCAGTTAGGGATAGGACATAAATGGTAGTTGGTAATAAGTTGTGCCTTGGAGTAGCTAACCCACATACAAGGAAAAGCTAGTCTGCTTTATTATTGCATTTATTCTGATTTTTCATGTTTTATAGTTTATTTGATTTTCACCATTGGTTGAGGCACTTATAGTGTGCTGTTTATATATTATATATGGGTTCTATTTAGTTTCAACCCTGATGAGATGAGGTTATGTCATCTGATTCATAATTTAGGAACATTGTAGAAATCACATGTCATGCATTCTTCCATTCCATGTAGGTGCATTAGAAATTGCATGTTGTTGTGATAGTAGTTGTGCTAGAAAATCATGTTGTTCTGATAACTGTTTTGATAAATACATGCTATTTTATATGGTATTGTTGTATGAGGTTGTTGATAGAATGAATGCCAAACTTTGGTTTTTGGGGAGTGTGGGACCTCAATGACCGTAATTTGGTGGATCATTGAGGTGTTTATTTTGTTATAACTTCTATAAGTTTCCAAATGTTGATTCACGGGGAGTATGTTCCCACACGGATCATAAATTGGAACTTATGTGGTTGTTTCATGGTTCTTATGGGTTCTGGAGTAGTTTCTGAGGCTTATTGTCCTGAAAACCTAGCATACACGCTGTGTAGTTCTATGGACACACGCCATGGGTTCTCCTATTTGGGATTAAATAAAAAAAATTTAAGTACATGTCGTGTACCTTAATTACATGTTCTGTTTTCTCTTACCATGTCATAGGCTGTGTGGGCAGAGAAACGGGGTAGGGAATGACATGGGGAAACACACTGTGTACCGGTTGTACACGCCGCGTATTGTTGACCTGGTGTCCACTGTGTATCAAACAACACGGATAGTGGAAACATTAGGACAAACACGCCATTTCTACCATGAAACACATCGTGTAGTCAGACTCAGGTACCTGGTCGTGTCACAAACCAACATGGGTCGGTGATATCTTTCCTTGTACACGTCGTGTCTGCCTGGAACACAACGTGTAGTGTCAGTCGTGTAACTGGCCATGTAGCAAGCAACACGTGTCAGTTTGGGGATTCTTTGTACACACCGTGTCTTTTTGGAACATTCCGTGTAGTGTGACCAGGGTACACAGGTCGTGTCATGAACAACACGGGCCAGTGAAAGCCTGTCAAGTACATGTCATGTTCCTATAGGACATGTCGTGTAGTCTTGTTTTAGGATATCTGTGTGGATTAGCTGTGTAGAAGGACTCGGACAGGGAAGGAGGATTCAAGTACACACAGTGTATTATAATTACACGGCATGTGTTTGGTGTGTTACATGACCAGTTTTAGATGGAGTACACACCCATGTGGATGGCCTATGAGAACACTCGTTGTAGTATTTATACACTCCATGTAGTCAAGTTTTGTAAACCATGAATTCTTTCTTTCTCATGTTCCCTTCTTGGCCACCTCATTTTCGTTCATTGATACTCTTGATCTAAGGTGTACGTTTGGCCTTGTAAAGTCATGCCACCTAGACGACCACCAGTAGTTCGCCAGGAGAGCGGCGACGATTATACTCCTGAGGTGGTAGTCCATGGAATACCAGTAGATCCTCTAGTAATTCTAGATGCGGCGCCATCTGTTATACCATGCATAGGCGCAGATGCTATGTTTCGTGGAGTCTTCATGCGGTTTATGCAGACCTTCTGGGAGCACCACTAGCTGCCACATCTATGTCAGAGCTCACTCGTATATTCCAGCAGCAGCATCTGCATACATTTTTAAAGGATGGCTGACCATTGTATATGGATTCATGGTGGTATTCGATGCAGATGATATTTGAGAATCTGGAGATGCCTCCTTGGTGGAGGGTCATGCTTGCTAAATACATGCTGTGTGATTCTGCTAAGAGATGGTGGGCTTTTACCACCCAGACTGACCATCACCGAGACATGGCGTGGGAAGATTTTAGGGCATCCTTCCATGACTTCTTATTCCTAGAGATTCTAAGTGAAGATCGACCTTGAGAGTTCATGAATCTGCTATAGAGCACCATGTCTGTGATGGATTATTTTTCTCGCTTCACTAATCTTCAACATTTTGCACCCATTCTGGGGGGGTGATGAGGCATTGAGGGATATACGGTTTGAGGATGTTCTTCGATGCGACATCTGAGAACTGGTGAACATTTTCAAGTATCCTATCTTGAATGCTATTGTAAACCAGGCACTGATTACTGAACCGAAGCTGTAGGAAGCTAGTGGTGTGGGCCATGGCAGTTTGTGTCACGTCCCGACCCATACCAGGGCTCGAGCCGCAACTACCCCAAGCCCACCTCCTTAGGCTAGGGGCTGGAGACTAGTTCCGAAGGAAAAACAAACTAGTGGAGGGATTTTCCTAAGAAAGTTTACACACACACGTATCCAACTCAATGCACAGGTGCGGAGAAAAGAACAAATTATACAACACTAATACTAAAAAGGGAAACCAACAAACATGCACAGACCTCTAACCAGTACAAGAAATGTGCTGAAAAGTATACTGACAAGTAAACTTAATTGCTAAAGGGGAAAAACAAGCACCCAAACAGAAAGGTTCCATAACCTAACAACAGGTGAAATGAAAGTAAACCGCTGGTTGGCTTCTCTCCTAAATGTTCTACTGCGACCACAGAACACAGTCCAAACTCTTGTGTCATCTATGCTCCACTGTAGTATCGACCGATTTGTCCGTCATCTGGAAAGGAACACCAAGTGTGGGAAAAGCCCAGGTAGGGGTGATTATAAAGATACTCAATAGGATGCCCCGAAATCTTGAGTGAGAAAGAAAGTAGGTATTAAAATGGGGAGCAGTATACAGAAAAAAGAACAGTACCAGAGTACAAAAGAGATATTGAAGCTCAACCCAACAAGTGAAAGAAAGTAGACTCATCCAGACGCAAGGAGATAGAAACGGTTAGAAGATGAACTTATCCTCAAGTATTCACTGCCTATAGAAAGAGAGTAGACTCGTCTAACCAAGATTTTCTAGATACGGAAAGCACGTGGCATACCCCGCGCGTCTTCCCCCCTCCTAGAAGGGGAGTAACTGAACCCAAGGAGTGGGAACAATAGCTGGGTGAATATATATATATGTGCTCAATGAGAAACCAGAACGAGTGTGTAAGGGGATCTCTAGCTCCATGCTCAGTCCAAGAAGAGTCTGCAACAGTTCAAAGGATAGCCATCACTGATGCCCAACAATCCCACACATCAGGTAGCCTCATCACTACACCATACCACCCAGGGTCCCACTCGGGTAACCATGAAGAAAAGTCACTGACTAGCCTCATAGAAACAACTGAGTCTGAATCAAGCCATTGGGTAACCCACTGTACAACCCCACTAGAGGGTAAGCTCCAATAAGTCAACGATGACCCACTGCCCAGCCTTGCTGGAGGGTAGACCAGAATAAATCATCGGGTGACCCACTGCCCAGTCCTACTAGAGGTTAAACCCTGAATAAGTCAATGGTGACCCACTGACCAGCCCTGTAGGAGGGTAAATCGTAAATAATTCGACGGTGACCCACTTCCCAACCCTATTGGAGGGTAAACCGTAATAAGGAGATGGTGACCCAATGCCCAGCCCCGCTGGAGGGTAAACCGTATGTAAATCACCAGGTGACCCACTGGTCAGCCCTTCTAGAAGGTAAACCCTAAATAAGTCTATGGTAACCCACTACTTAGCCACACTGGAGGGTACACCATAAATAAGTCGACGGTGACCCACTCCCCAGCCCTGATGGAGGGTAAACTGTAAATAAGTCGACAGTGACCCACTGCCCAGCCCTGCTAGATGGTAAACCGTAATTAAATCACTGGGTGACAACTGCCCAGCCTTGATGGCGGGTAAACCCTAAATAAGTCGACGATGACCCACTGCCCAGCCCCGCTGGAGGGTAAACCATAAATAAGTCGACAGTTACCAACTACCCAGTCCCGCTGGTGGGTAAACCATAAATAAGTCATTAGGTGACTATTTCTGACGCTTTCGCCGGGGCGCGTGCATCCGTCCGTCCACGGGGGAGGACGCGCCGCGCTTGTTGCCCCGCGTTCCTGCTTTCCAAAGGCGGGCGTCATTCACTCCTTATTCAAGGACGTCTGCTCCTTGATCGAAACGGGATGATGGGATGTCGGTTCTTCCTTCTTTGGATTCCTCCTCAGAACTCGTCACCTAGTCCGGGTCTCCCTCATAGATTTAAAACATTGTTTGTTAAACTCTTCCCATTGCCATGTTTCCATGGGCACTGGTTAATTACACTGCTTCTGTCGGGACATTCCAAAGGGTCCGGTCAGGGAAGCAACCTTCAGTTGGGGGAGTAGTCACGTTGAGGCATCAGTAGCGTGTCTGGATGCTGGGGAACCTGGCATGATTGTCTATTGTCCCTGGTCAGGGATTCTCGAGGGCGTGAAGCACGAGGCATCACACATCGAGCGTGGTGAATTATATGCCATAGGCACATATCTGAGGTTTTTCTCAGCTTCCCATGTTTTAACATAAGGTAAGCCGCGAGTTTAATGTCCAGCGGAGACGGATCAGCCCGATCGTAGCATTAGCTAGAATAGATCAGATTGATGGATTTCCCTTGAAGGGATGCCGATACCGGGACCGGCCCATGGGTGGCTGTGAAGAGGAGCGTACTGACATGGTCTCACCAGGATATGAAGATACGGGCGAGAATCGGGATGGGTGATAGATGGATGAATTTAGTGGAGTGGGAATGAAATGGGACCATCGCAAGGGAGACAGTGAAGTTGGGCTTGAGCCTTGAAGAGGCATCCTACGTATCCCCATGGCGGGGAATCAAAGTCCGTTTAGTTCGGGATGGTGCCGGTGAACTGACGTGAAGGTGGACCTTGGCCTGATGGATGTTGTCAGCGAACCAACGTAAAGGTGGACCTTGGTCCGATGCGTCATCGAACCGGCGTGGAGGTGGACCTTACTCCGATGAGAATTGTTAGCGAATCGACGTGAAGGTGGACATTGGTCCGATGGGTGGTGGGTTTGAACCTCGGGGAGGCTTCCAACGTACCATGACTTGACATGGATCAAATACTTTGTAGTTCAAAGGGTCTCATCGGTGAACCGACATGAAAGTAGACCCGGGGGTCCACTAGTGGTGGGCTTGAACCTCGGGAAGGGTTCCTACGTACCATGCCTTGACATGGATCAAAGTCATCGTAGTTAAAAGGATTGATGGAACATAGTTTAACGTCATGTGGGATGGTAGTGAACCTTGACGTGAATAAACGACGGGCGTTGGGTGTCGGCGAACTGATATAAATGAGGGACCTTGGCCTAATGGGTGATGGGCTTGAACCTCTGGGAGGCTTCCTACGTACCATGCCTTGACACATATCAAAGTCCTCGTAGTTCAGATTGAAAATGGGGGGCTTGGAAAACCGAAAAGGAGACGGTTTGGGCCAATGATTGTTGGGCTTGAACCTCAGGGAGGCTTCATATGTACCATGCCTTGACATGGATCAAATTCCTCGTAGTTTGGGTTTTGACAATGGCTTGTCGTCGGGCTGGAATGCAGTTTAACGTCATATTGGACGCAGGTAGAACTCAACGTGAATTGGGTGACGGGTGGGCTTGAACCTCTTGGAGGATTCCTACGTACCACGCCTTGACATGGATAAAAGACCTCGTAGTTCAAATGGGTGTGTAGTTTAATGTCATGAGGGATAAGGGGGCATACAGTTTAACGTCATGCTGGATGGGGCGTGCAGTTTAACGCCATGCTAGAAGAGGGCGAAACTCGACGTGAATGAACGACCGAGTAATGTGGCTTGAACCTTATGGAGGCTTCCTACGTACCATGCCTTGACATGGATCAAAGTCCTCGTAGTTCTCCGAAGGTAGGGGTCAGGATCGGTGCTCACTCTAATCCCACGTGATTCATGCTTGGTGTGAGAAACAAGAGGTTGAAAGGACCTGATGATCACGTCGCGAAGGATGCGTCCGTGAGAAACGAATAGGGGCTTACGCGTTAAGCAGCCCATGGTGCTGGGACTTACTCCAGGATGGAGACCCAAAGTGTGACAAAGCGCAACGAAAGAGGGATTTGAGACCAATGATGGGAGGTGCCTCGTTCCCTATCACGCCCTCCACTGACCACCGTAGTGGGGAAGTACGGAGATGCATAGGTGCATCCATCCGTTGGGGAACTAGGGTCGCCCTTCTCCTGAGAACATACGCCACTCCAATAAGGAGGACATCATCCCTTGTGGATGGGTGATTCCACTCCTGTGGAGATGAGTGGCGTAAAAAATGTTCAAGCTGGGGGGACCCTTCGTGGGAGGCACGAGGTCGGGTCACAGTTTAACATCATGTGTTGAGGACGTGGTGCTTGGCAGTTTAACGTCCTGCAGCTCGGACGAGGTGGGTTCACTCCACACCCCTAGGACTTACATAAGAGGTACCCACTGGTCCTTGGGTGAGAGAAGGTACCAGTAAGGCCATGGTAACGGGGGGTCTCAGAGAGAACCATTGAGGGGTCCACGTTAGCGTGGCTATGCGGAGAAGCAATAGCTATTAGTGTGCCTATGCGAAGTAGCATTAGGCGAAGCAATGCTACGGGTGGTATTGTCCATGGGACTTTGAAATCACATCGTGAAAACCTGGAGGGTCGCACGGGAAGAGGAATTGCCAAGCAAAGGATTGTGCTTCGCGAAGTGGAGTGCCATGGCCTTAGAATGGGACATAGGTGTGAGTAGAGGGTGCTTCACGAAGTGGAACAGTATTCGCGGAGCACTACCTCGCGAAGAAGAGGTGCCTCGCGAAGCAGGGTCCTACGAAGTAGTGTGCTTCGCGATGTGTAGTGATCCAGCCTTAGCATAGAGATCACTAGTACAGGATGGGTGTTTCGCGAAGCATGAATGCTCTGCGGCTGCCCGGGTTCCCTTGGGAATCCCCTTCCTTCGCGAATGCCCTTGAGCTTCACGAAGGCACCCCTCTCGGAAGAGGGGCTCAAAACGAGACAAAGCGAAGGCGTCACGCGAAGTAGAAGTACCTCACAGAGCTCATGATTCCTGAGGGCAAAGCGTGCATTGCGATTCGGGAGAGGAGAAGGCGGAAGGTCGGATTGTCCATCCCGAGACTCAGGGGGAGTCCAGTATTTATAGGGAAGGGGCGTCACGAAGCAGAAATCGTGCGCCACATTAGGTGCTTCGCAGCATGCTCGCGAACATCAATGGCGTCCGCGAAGAGTTACCGCCTTTGGAGCTTCACAGCGGGCTCGCGAACATCAAATGCATTCGCGGAGAGTTACCGCCTCTGGAGCTTCACAACGGTGGTTCGCAGAGGTGCTTCGCATCAGTGCCTCACGAGGCAGCGTGCCAGCCTTCTTTTTCGTCCCTTCCTTTCATGAAACATTTTGGCGCCAAAAAATGCCCCCCTCAGACCTGGAGCCACAGAGGGTGAAGGGTCGAAGTCTGAGGGAAAATCGCCAAAATTATCGGTCGTTCGGGATGCAGCTTCGCAAGGGGGGCATGCGGTGCTGACCGGGGCCACAGATCCGGACGCGCCGCGATGCTCTGCGTGAGTGAGGCGCGTCGCGATGCTCTGGGGTCGCCGCCTATAAATAGGGGGTCGGCCTCTTTTATCTTCACGTGACTTCCTTGTATTTTTGTTCTCTAGAATTCACGAAGCTCCGCGTACTCTGCGACAGCCCTCCACGAATCATGCTTCGCGGCGAACCGCGGGTCTCTGACTCCGCGACCACGCCAAGCGAACATCTGCTTGTCGGCCTAGGCCAGACTTCACGGATTGGTCTCTGGCGTGACGACTGAGGATTACTACTGACCATGTTCGCAACACAGTAACCTGTTGCGTTAGCCTGAAATGGGGACAAACAAATGAGCATCGACCGCTGACCGTATTCGCAACGCGGGACCATGTCACAGATATTGTCGGTCAATCATTCGGGACATTGTCCCAGGATAGTTGGCGGACCATAGTTCAAACATCCGTACTATTAGGGGGTCCTTCCAAACCTGACCTGTCTTCAAGAACGTTGGCCCAGGATGGTAGGTGAGCCGATGCGGCATGAGACCAGGCCATTAAGGGGTCCCGTGAGACATGAAAGGGGACGAGGGTCCGAATAAGGGGCACATAAAGCGTGGAATATGGAGTGATGGTTTGTCCAAACAGAATCCAACAGTAAGGTAGTTACACCACCGTGGTGGGAGTACACCATATGGGCACATTAGTTTTATCATGGATCATTCCTTCTTTCAGACAGGGCTTCTCTAACAAGGGGGTCTGTCACTTCCCAATGGGATCTTGGGGCATCCTGAACTTGTTCAGGAAAATAAATAGCTACATAGTTCCCCCTGAGGGTTTAGGCCAGAGGGCCGGAAATGGGGAGGAACATGACTTTGTGATTCCTGAGGCTGGACCCTAGGTGAAATGCATGGGTGTCTCTACGTATCCCATAAATATGGGAATCAAGCCATACGTAGTTCTGGAAGTAATGTATAGTCAAATACCAATAATGGCAAGTGAAATCCTCTTTTTTAGAGGCTCTGGTGCATCCCTATGATTAACATGTGGGGCATCCTGAGCTAGCTCATGGTAGAACCACAGTTTAGTGTCATGTGTTGCGGACACATGGACTCCTGTAGTTTAACGTCATATGATAGGACGTGGAATAAATGGGAAGATCCCCTGGAGCGTGTGGCGCGGTAAATATGAAACCAACGTGAATGAGGACTTGGAGTCCAAATCGCACCACGTACCCCCGAAGGAAACTCTTTAGGTCGAGGGACCAAGAGTGAGGATCAGGCTGGGCCCGAAGCAGAGTGGTCGGGTGTTCCTACGTATCCCATGAGGATGGGAATCATGATGAACGTAGTTCTCTAAGCGCAGTTTAACGTCTCAAGGCACGATGAGAAACCTGGCTGTGTTGGTACACATCCCGCCAAAACTACTAAGCCCACGTGAGTCGTGCTCAGTGTGGGAAACATGCAGTAGTGGTGGGAATTTCCCGACAAAAAGGGGAAGGTTTGGGCAAAGGGATTCTCGGTGAATACCAGCCCAATGACACTAACACAATCATGTGTCACACCTAGATGTGCGAAGAGAAAGAGCCGAGTATGATGGAATTCCACTTGAACATGAGGAAGTGGAAATGTGTGAATTATGGCGCTCGAGATTTAGATCACGATGATGGCGGCATGACGATGGAGGATAACTGTTTACCGTGGTAGAAACCCAACATCCATATCGCTTTATCCTAAAACGGGGAGAAAAAATGAGGGTTGACCGTTGACCATGTTCGAAACACGGGACCATGTCACAAATGTTGTCAGATATCTGTAGGGACGTTGGTCCGAAATGATTGAAGGACCCTTAGGTCCAGCATTCATGGAAAGCCCTTAAGCCTAGTATCCATGTCGTCTAAGGGTTCTTTTGGATGTGGGAGAGTATGAGGATCCAAATAGCGAGCTCACGAATCATGGTCATGGGATGAGGAGGATGTCCCTGTGAAAATCCCACACTTCGGGCTCTTTGTCAAAACACATCTAAATACGTCAACGAGGCATATTATATAGAGGGAGCAGATTTCTTTCCCATAGGGAGATCTTAGTTTAGGGTCGTAGAATTCGGACCATGGATGGGAGGAGACGTAAGAGGCACATGGTGGAGTAACTCAAACCCCTGGTGTGAATGGGAATAGGGGGTGTGTACGGTGCGGTGAACAACCTGAAGTGAATGAGGATGTAATCCCATATCACCACCAGACCCCTTTGGGAGAGATTTTTGGTCAAGGGAGAAAGTTAGGTTGGGCCCGGGGGGAAGTTCCCGGGTGCTCCTACATATCTCATAAGGATGAGAGTCAAGCCATACGTAGTTCTTGATGGACCTTAGACCATAAATGGGTAAAAGGAGCAGGGGACGCATGACATCAAGACCCGACATGAAGGAGTACCTAAGCCCAACTTACCATGCGTTCTCTGGGGAAAAGCTCGAGTCGAGGGACCGAACACAAAGGTTAGGCTGGGCCCGTGGGGAAGTGTCTGGGCGCTCCTACGTATCTCATAAGGATGAGAATCAAGCCATACGTAGTTCTAGAGGGTGACATGGTAAGGTACCAGTTCCAGGGGAAAAGGGGAGTGCGGTCGTGGCCCTTGCACTAAAAGAAGCGGAATTTGATAAATCATGTTTGTTCTTTAAGGTGAGTGTTTTTTTTTGTGAAGCGAAAGTCCTAGAGTAGTAGGTCGTGGTGTCGCCACAAGGATAAAGTCGTGATGGGCATTGACAAATGGCATGGCACGTGACCAATACCCAACGTGATGTCCTCTACAACGAGGTCACCACAATGTAGTGTCGTTTTTCATCGTGTGGCCAGGACGATATTGTCACAGTTTAGGGTCGTATGATAGGACCAAGCAAGCATTTTATCACCATGCAGCGCAGAAGTAGCAGAGATGATGCTAGGCGGGGAATGTGCGCAGTGTTATAAAGCACAATTGATGGAGACATGATCCCACATCACATTGTACTCCAATCGGAGAGGGAGACCTTAGGCCGAGGGGCCTATATAGAGGTAAGAGGTGAAATAGGGGGAGAGACTGGATTCTTAAATGGGCTGTACCCGGTGACAGGGTGTCCAGGCGGTCCTACGTATCCCCTGAGGATGGGAATCAAGCTGAATGTTGTTCCGGATGGATCTTAGTTTATGGTCTTAGAGCTCGGACCATGGGAGCCCCGATGGACACCATTTTGCGGCTTTGTCCCCCTAACATGCAAAGGTGCACTGAGGGATAGCGCCAAAAGTGTCAAGATTCCACCTGGACATGAGGGGGTGGAAAATGATGTGAATCATGCAATGAACATTCGAGGACTGAAGGGGCTGGCGTGACGATAGAGGATTACTACAGACTATGTTCTCAACACAGCATCCTGTCGCGTTAGCCTGAAATGGGGACAAACAAATGAGCATCGACCGTCGAAAGTATTCACAATGCGGGATTTTATCGATTTTTTGTCCAAAACACTCGGGGGTGTTGGCCCGTAATGGTAGGAGAGCCCTTGGGCGTTGTATCCAGGGCGTTCTTGGGGATCCCTCCGGGTGTGAAAGGTAACAGAAGCCAGAATGGAGGGGAACACAAAGCTTGACAAGTGGAAGGAACTTGATCAAGTTGAATCTGACCCTCTTGGTCCTAGACCAAAGTACTCTTAACACATGGGTGAAACACTACAAGGGGTCAAGAGACTCAACATGAGGGTAACCAACAGATGGAGGGTTCCCGGGGGAAGGGGGCATAGTGCCCAAAACATTGTATCATACCTACATATCCCCCTCCTGGAGAGGGATAGACCAAGTGGCCTAGGTTACTGGGAGATCAGGAGATCTCTAAGAGGTGGGGCTGGACCCGAATCCTAGACATTCAGGTGGTCCTACGTATCCCATGAGGATGGGAATCAAGCCATACGTAGTTCTGGAGGGTGCCTTTTAATGTCATGCGGGACAAGGAATAAGAGGGATAACTCTCAGAATGGGGGTGTGCGTGGTGCAGCTATTGAAAACCCGACGTGAATGAGGAAATAATCCCGAACTACGCCACGTGGTCCCATAGTCAGGGTCCTGATGGTAGGAATATGGAGGTGAATTAGCTGAAGTCAAGCTGGACCCAAAAACAGGAGGTCTGGGCATTCCTACATATCCCATTAGGATGGGAATAATGATGAGCGTAGTATCCAGGCCGTTCTTGGGGGTCCCCCCGGGTGTGAAAGATGATGGAAGTCCTGATGCTGGGATAAACAAAGCCTAGAAAGTGGGTGCGGACGTGTCCAAGTAAAGCTTGGCATTCTAGGTAATAAACCGGAGTACTCTTAGGCACATTGGTGAACTGCAGAAAAGGGATCAACAAAACAGCTCAGGAGGGAGAGGTACATGACGTGGTCATTACGAGATCGACGTGAATGAGAAAATAACCTCACGCCACACCATACACTCCCATAAGAGAGGACATGGGCCATGGCCCGGAAAGGCCAAGGGTCCTGATGGTTAGCCATTGGTCAGGAAGGCCTGACCTGCTTGTAGTTTAACGTCTTGCAATGAGGACGAGGGTCGGGGACCCGAGGAGGCCAAGGGGCCTGAGGCTGGGCCTCGTAAGGGAAGTCGTATGGCATGGTACATGATCCTGACATGAATGAGGACGTAGTCCCACACCACACCGTACACCCCGGGAAAGAGGTTGGGCGGAGGGGCCCGAGAAGGCCAAGGGGCCTATGGTCAGGCATCAATCAGGAAGGCATGAGGGGTCTGCAGTTTAACGTCTTACATGAGGACGAGGGTCGGGGACCCGAGGAGGCCAAGGGGCCTAAGGCTGGGCCTCATAAGGGAATGCGTACGTCATGGTACATGATCCCGACGTGAATGAGGACGTAGTCCCACACCACACCGTACACCCCTATGGGGAATCGGGGTTGTGGGCCCGATCGCTAGCACCACCCGGGGGGAAGTTTGTCACTTCGGGATGGGGCTAACCGAATCACTGCACTCGATGTTTGGGACATCTCGAGGTGGACCCGAAGATCCAGGACACTGTTGACCATGTTCGAAACGCAGCGTTCCTATGGTGACCCGATATGGGAGCAACAAATGAGCGTCGACCGCTGACCAAATTCACAACACGGGACTTGTATCAGCTTGTTGCTTGAAAACCCTAGGGGGTGTTGGCCCATATCGGTAGGAGAGCCCTTGATCATAGTATCCAAGCCATTCTTGGGGGTCCCTCTGGGTGTGAGAAAAAAAATGATGGAATCCCAGTCAAGGAGTGGGTGAAGCATAGCTGTATCCATCCATGAAAGAGGCAAACATCTCCAGGGGGATGTGTAGCCGGATCGAGGCTTGCTCGATGTGATTTGGGGAAAAGGTGTGCACCCTGCCATACGTCTTAACTCAAGGGGTAGATTTTGGCTTTTGGGCTGGGCCCACAGACAAAATGTCTGGCTGTTCCTACGTATCTCATGAGGATGAGAATCAAGCCATACGTAGTTCTTGAAGGCCATGCAGTTTAGCATCATGCGGTGAGGATGTGGGAGGATAGAAGAACGAGAGTGGTCACATGGTGTGACCCTTACAATCCTTGTGTGAGTGGGGTTGTGTGAGCGGGGCTAGAAATGCCTACCCCACGCTACACAAAGATCCTCCAAGGAAACTATTCCCAGGTGAGATAGTGGAAAGAAAAGCTTGGGGGTGGGCTCAAGACGAGGCGTCCAAGCATTCCTACGTATCCCATGAAGATAGGAATCAAGCCACACATAGTTCTTAAGATGCAGTTTAACGTCATGCGGGATGAGGATGCATCTCATTTGGGGTTATGTAAGGTACGACAAGTAATCCGACGTCAATGAGGACCTAATCCCACACCATACCGTACAATCCCGCATGAGGGTAAGTCGGGGAAAACCAAGGGGTCTGAGGCCGGACCGCGTTCAGGGAGACCTGACCAGCTTTCGGTTTAACGTCTGGCGGTGAAGACGGGGCCGGGGGCCCGAGGAGGCCAAGGGGCCTGAGGCTGAGCCTCGGTCAGGAAGGCCTGACTGGCTTGCAGTTTAACGTCTTGCAGTCAGGACGGGGGCCGGGGCCTGAGGAGGCCAAGGGGCCTGAGGCTGAGCCACGGTCAGGAAGGACTGACTAGCTTGCAGTTTAACATCTTACAGTAAGGACGGGGGTCCGGGGCCCGAGGAGGCCAAGGGGCATGAGGCTGAGCCTTGGTCAGGAAGGCCTGACTGGCTTGCAGTTTAACGTCTTGCAGTAAGGACATGGGGGGGAGATCATAGATTAAAGTCATAGAGCTCGGACCATTTTGCAGTTTATCATCATGCAGGACCAGGATGTAGTTTAAGGTCGTGCAGGAATTTACAGTTTAAGGTCGTGTTGGACCATAACGTGCAGTTTAAGGTCATGCGGGACCATTTCACAGTTTATCGTCTTGCAGGACGAAGATGCAGTTTAAGGTCGTGCAAGACCCTTTTTGCCCTAGGCAAACTATCACTTGAGGAACTTGTCATTGGTTGGAGGGGTTATGCGCTTTCCATCCTTGGTCACCAAGGAGTATGCTCCTTTTGGGTAAACCTTATGGATGATATAAGGCCCTTCCCATTTGGGTTCTAATTTTGATGGTTTCCTACCGGGAATCATTGGCGCTCGAAGGGCCAGTACTAGGTCACCTTGTAGGAAATAACGGAGACGAACCATCTTGTTGAAGGCCCTTGCTATCTTATCCTGATGCCTTTCCAGATTGTGCAGAGCACGAAGGTGGTCCTCGTACAGTGCTTCTAATTCAACTAGACAGATTTCAGCTACCTCATCTGATGTCTGGTGATCATATACTACGGTGCGTAATGACGGCAGCTGGATCTCAATGGGTAGGAAGGCCTCAGCACCATACACTAGGGAATATGGGGTCACCTGGGTAGAGTTGTGAGTCATCATCCGGTAAGCCCAGAGGGTGTTGGGGAGCTTGTCCGACCAACTTTTCTTGTTCTGACCAACCATCTCTTGCATAATGTTAGAGAGGGTTTTGTTGAACGCCTCGATCTATCCATTTGCCTACGCGTGGTAGCGGGAGGTATGGTTCGACAGGATATCGTACTTGGCGTACAATTTCTTTAGTTCAGCCGTTCAGAAGTTGGTGCCGTTATTGGTGAGGATGGCGTGAGGGACCCCAAACCGGTGGATAATATTGGATCTCACAAATTCAACAATGGAATGGGCCTTGACCTCTTTGAGTGGAACTGCCTCTGCCGACTTGGAGAAGAAATCTGTAGCAGTCAGGATGAACCTACACTGGCGGGCTGTTGCCGGTGGATACGGTCCCACTATGTCATGTCCCCATACCGCAAATGGCCAAGAGTACTTGGTGGGGTGGAGGGGCTCTGGCGGCCGATGCAAGAAGTTGGCGTGAACTTGGCACGCATGGAATCTCTTGGCATATCCAATACAATCGTGGATCATAGAGGGCCAAAAGTACCCCAACCTCCGGATTTGATGGGACAGCTTCAGCCCATCTTGATGGGCGCCACAAAAACCGGTGTGAACCTCTTACATAACTTGAGGTATCTCTACTTCATGGATGAAACGGAAGAGGACACCATCGAAACTACGCTTATAAAGGATATGTTCAAGACTGAGGTCGCTCTGGAGGGAATATTGCAGCGCGCGGTGTCGGATTCGCTTGCGCTCAGCCCGGTCATCCGGGAGGTGACCATTTTGGAGATACTCAACAAAAGGTTCCCTCCAGTCGGGAGTGGCTTCAACCACTGTGTCTGACGAACCTGGGACCCCTGACGTGGAGGGTCCGACGGTGAGATGACTTACCCGCAGTCCATCATTGTCCTCTTGGGTGACAGGGTAAATGACTCTCTGGTGTGCCACATGTATGATCAAATCGTCTTGCTCGAGTTCTGCGAGCGACGCGGCCAAGCCAGCCAAGGCATCTGCATGACCGTTATGTGACCACGGGACATGGGTAACCTCTGGTCGAGAAGAGAACTGGGCCATTAGGTGGAGGGTGTAATCCAACAATGGTGCAAGCTCTGCCTTCCTGATGACGTAGTCACCATTAACCTGTTTGATTACCAGCTCGGAATCTCCCTTCACTTGTAGATGGGGCACATGGATCTCAAGTGACAACTCGAGGCCAGTGATGAGAGCCAGTTACACTACCTCGTTGTTCATACAGCCTTCTGAAATTAGGATTGAGTATGGCAGGACGGCTTACGCCGGGGTAATGAAGACAATACCTAGGCCCACTCTGTTGAGCTTGGGATCGTTGAGCCTCCTACCGGTGGGGCTCCGGGAGGCATCGTTGAAATGCATTTGCTAACATGGGACGACATGATCGACTGAGAGGATAGTCTCATCAGGAATATCCAGGTCCAGGGATTGATCCACGGAGGTCGGATGGGCAGCTAAAAAGTCTGCCAATGCTTGTACCTTAATGGCCTTCTGAGGTACAAACCTGATATCAAACTACTGAAGAATCACTTCCCACCGCGCTAGTCGGTCAGTCAGCATGGGGCGGTTCAGGATGTATTTCATTGGGTCTACCCAGGATACCAATTGCACCACATGGTGCTGTAGGTAATGTCACAACTTCTACACGACAATGTTGAGCGCAAGGAAGCTCTTTTAGATCGGGGAGTATCTGAACTCCGTATCGAGAAGCATGTGGCTGAGATACTAGAGACTGTTCTCAGTACCCTCGTTATTCTTCTGGGCGAGAAGCGCACCGAGGGATCTCTCTAGAATGGTCACATAAAGGACCAGCGGCATTCCGGAGATGGGTGTCATCAAGACCGGAGGTTGGAGCAGATACTGCTTGATCTCCTCGAAGGTGGTCCGACACTCCTCATCCCATTCATAGGAGGCACCCTTCTACATGAGACGGGAAAAGGGCTTACACTTTCCGGCCAGATTCGCGATGAATCGGCGTATATAGGCTAAGTGGCCTTAAAAGCCTCGAAGTTCTCGAATGTTTCTTGGGGGAGGCATTTGGCTGATGGCCTTGATCTTCTCCGGGTCAATATTGATACCTCGGTATCTGACAACAAAGCCCAGAAACTTCCTAGAGGTGACCCCGAAGTCACACTTCAATGAGTTCATCTTTAGCTGATGGGAATGGAGGAAACTGAACACTTTCTTGAGGTCTTTGAGATGGTCCTGGTGCTGACATGATTTGACTACGAGATCATCTACGTAGCATTCCACCAATGTCCCATGAATCGGCTTGAATATGCGATACATGGCCCTCTGATAAGTGGAACCTGCATTTTTCAAACCGAATGGCATAACCCGGTAGCAAAAGGTACCTTGGGGAGCCCTGAAGGCAGTGGACTCCTCGTCTTCGGGGCCCATTCGGATCAAGTTGTACTCGGAATACCCGTCCATGAAAGAGAGAGCATGGAACCAGGCCGTCGCATCAATCAATAACTCTGTCACTGGGAGTGGGAATTCATCCTTTGGGCAGTGGAGATTAATATCGTGGATGTCGATGAAAACTCTGATCTGCCCATTATTCTTCCTGACTGGCACAATGTTGGCAAGCCACTTGGGGTACTGGACTTCCATAATGAAGTTGTCTTTGATAAGCTTGTCAACTTCGGCCTCAACCATAGCACCATGAGAAGGGGGAATCTTCCTGCGAGGCTGCTTAAACCCACGATGTCTTACCAGGAGGCCCATACGGTGAACGGCTACCTGGGGATCTAGTCCTGGCATCTCGTTGTAACTCCAGGAAAACACATCACGATGTTGTTTGAGGAAATCTACGTACTGCTGCCGCTCCTCGGGGGAGATGGCTGCACTGATCAATGTGGGTTTCAGATCTGCCTCGTTAACAAGGTTCACCTATACCAGTTCATCAACCGTGGTGGAGACGCTTTCCTCAAAGGCAGGGGGAGCATCCTCCAGGTCTTCCTACCCACTCATGGGGGGATTTCCCATGACGGGAGATACTTCTGGGCTATCAAAATCCGAGGGGAATCTGGTGCCGGCTTGGGCAGTAGTGGTCATCATGTTAGGGGAATCACTCGCCATTGAGACCATAGCACTGTAGGCAGTCGACCCTATCCCATCTAGCCTTCGGCCTAGGGGGCCACGTTTGATGATATCAAAGCAGTGGTGACGTGTCGGCCTGAGTCGGTGGATTCCATCCCGGCGGAAGAGACACGTATGGAGTACCACCGTTGTCATAAGATTGACATTCCGGTACCGTACAGGGGTAGGAGGTTCCAGGATGACCTGATCCTGGTTGATATAGGATTACGAGGTCAATTTACTCCGTCGCTTGGACACGAGAACATGCCTTCCTTGTGTACTCGAAACAACAAAACATTGCCCCATGTCGGGGGTCGTGGCCACCCACCGGTGGATCGGGAGGATGTAGGTGTCATCTATACTTTCCCAGGGATCACTTGTGACAAGGGCGGGTTCATCCTCACTAACTAGGATTTTCTTATCCTTAATTTTTTAATACCCCGCATCCAGATAGCGGGCCTCAAAAGAAGCTAATGGAGACACATCTCCTTGGAGCACGCCTACTTGTCCATTGGGTGAGTATTTGAGGCACTGGTGATACGACGAAGGGACCGCTGCATGCAGATGGAGAAATGGCCTACCCATCAATGCGTTGTAGGCGGTGTCCTGAGAGATGACCATAAACTCAGTGCTGGCAATTAAGCCACCGAACTGGGTCTTCAGGCAGATCTTGCCGACTGGGGTTTGCTCAGTCATGTCGTACCCCTGGATTCTGAGGTCAGAGGGAGTTAAATCACCTTCAGACAGACCCGACATTCGCAATGTCTGATTCGTAATTAGATTGATTCTAGAACACATGTCATCGAGGAAACAACGGACTTCCACACCATTGAAGTGGCCAATGATGTACAACGGGCGAATGTGCCCCAATATAGGAGGGTCCTCATCTTCACCGGAGAACGAGATAACCACCTAACATTCGGCTTTTTCAATCATCTCGGTATGGACGGATTCTGCAGCTGCTACCTCCGTCTCAAACTGGAGGGGGATCCTTAGGGCCTCGGTAAGTGCCTCGCGCATTTTGGATGACAGGCGAAGGGCCTAAAGGATAGAAAGCCTTGCCGGAATGCCATCCAGGAGCTTCAGGACGTCATACATTCGTGCCAAACGTGAACCACTGCTTACAGGAGGTCGTTCGACATTTGGAGGCATAGCGGGTCCTGCCGGTTGAATCGGCGATCAGCTAGTACTGGGTACATCCTGCTGCCTACTAGTTGATGCCTGGAAAGTAGTCGCCGGACTAGGATTGGACAGTGGAGGTTGGCCTGTAGCCGGGCAAGACTGATTGCGATACAAACGTAGCAGCTCTCCCTGATCCAGTAGTACAAACATCGGTGGAGGTAGAGCCGAGGGCATTAGATGGGGTTGCACGTGCTGAGCTCTGCGCTGAGCCTACTGTCTGGTCTCAGTAGCGTGCACGGCTTGGATGAAAGTGCTCGCTGACGTACTTCGATGACCGGCGTGGTTACGATTCCGCTGACGTAGACGTTGACTGGAAACGTTGGGGAGGTTCGCCTGGCATTCCCTCTCACCGGGAGTCATATAGGGCCTTACCAGCTCCATGGTGTTAACCAAAGCGTACCCCTGGCTGTCACTCGAGGAGTCATCCACCACTAGGAGGATTCTGGGAGGAATCCCCATTTCAGGGGGCATAAAGTCACCGAGAGTGCGGGATGACGACAGCACAGGTGGTGCGCGTTGCTTCTTCTTGTGTCACTGCTGCTTTCCCTTTTGGGAAGAGGTCGACTGTGAAGACGATGCGGAGGTACCGACTACTTCTTCTGAAGGTTCCAACTGATTTTGGCGCACCTGGATGATACCATGGGCACAGACGACGGTTTTTTGAGCCATCCAGTCGTCTTATTTCTGGGATCTACGGCTGGGGACCTGCTACCACTCGCCTTCGCTGTCGCTACCGATCTCTGACCCTGCAAAGACACCGGCCACTTGTGCTGGTGTCGGGCCCAACTTGACTATGATGTTGTTGACCTGGTCTTGAAGCCAGTCTTTAAACACATATCATTGCTTGAGGGTAGGCCTCAGAATCTGATGATAAGGGCATTAGTTGGGGTGATCGGTGAGATTCGCCTCTGCTGGCCTTCTGTACTCGGGCAGGCGCACAATCCCTTTCTCTAGAGCACTTCGGAAGTAGCTAGGGACCTGATTTCCATTGAACGAATAAGTCTGGTGCCTTCTTTTCGGATAGGGGGACCTGGGGGCCTGACCCTGACGAGGGGCCGGAGGGGCCTACCGAGGAGGCGGCGCCTGATGGTCTCACCTGGGTGGTGGTGGCGCATTGCGTAGGGGAACCTGTCAGTTCTGAGGCGGTCGCTGCTGGGAAAGAGCTTGTACTTGAGGTGGAGGACCTCTGCGGGGTTGCGGTGATGGTGCTGCCGGCAGTAGCTCCAGCTACCTAGGGGCTTCTATTTGGGCCACCACGGTCGGTTCATCTCTGGCGGTCCTCCTGGTTGGGATCATAGGGGGCAACGAACGTGCCTGACTCTCCTGTTTCAGGGCTTCCTCAAGACGCTGAGCCTTATCTGAGAAATCTCTGAACCCTCCAGGGTTGTTCTATGTAATCAGGGGGGGGTACCAACTCCATTTTGACGTTCCCCACACACATCATCAGTAATTGCTCTTGAGTTAGTGGCATATCAAGGGAATACGTAAGTCCCTTCCACCGGGCGATGAAATCTGCAACTCGCTCATCAGGCCTTTGCTTGCACTTGAAGAGGTTTGCAATGCTGGTCTTCTGCGTGGTAGAGCTGAACTAGTATAAGAACTACCGGTGGAGATCCTCCCAACCGGTCACCGATCTGATGGGGAGCTGGCTATACTAGATGAATGATGGACCTTGCAATGTCTGTAAGAAACACCAGAGTTTGGTAGCTTCTTGCTGAGCCGGGGTCCCCAGCATGGGGCCACACCTTGAAGAAAAATGTGCCAAGTGATGTGGCGGGTCCCCTGTCCCATTGAAGGGCGAGAAAGTGGGGTTCCCAAAACCCAGAGGTGCGGTCATATCATCCACCCACACGGGATACGGCTTTTCATCAAGTGGGACTGCCACCTGCCGCGTTTCCAACACTTCAAGGAAGGCTTTGAGTGCCGCAATAAGATCATCTAGGTGGTGGTCTCAGTCTTGAAGGGTATTCCTAACCACATGTGCGTTTCCAGGTTCTTAAACACGGTATATGGCTTCGGCAGCTCGTGGATCAACTGGCGGAATGACCTGCGGGGCTTCTGGGGGAACCCGGACTTGATTCTTAAGATTTCCCCGTCGTTCGGGGGGGGGGGGTTGGAGAGACGTATCGCGCCCTTTTGCCGTAAGTTCCGGCTTCTTCCCTGTCTGCGGCAGTAGCATGATCAGGGTTGCCCGGAGGCATCTCACCAGGGGAAATTGTTCCTGCCCCTGCTGCCCCAGCCAGGGATTACCATAGTCGGGTCGCCGATCTGTGGCGCGCTCAGCCAAGAGTTCATCAACCAGCCTCTTCTGCTCAGCAAGCTGCTGGCGTAATGTGGCCTTCTCAGGATCTTCTTCCGTTTTCTGCGCAGAGGCATACGGGTCGGAGTGCTTGACAGTTCTGACGTGGTCCTTTCCCTTGCGGGTGTTTCGATCGAGTACCAGCGACTCGGTGGGTACGGGGAGGCCTAGCAGGTTTCTCTCCTAACGGGTAACCCTCTCTGATGGGTCCAGCAGTGGCGGTATTCCCCCGAGGGGTACGTCTCCATCAAGGAACTCAAGCTCGTCTTCCTTGTCCAAAACGTCGGCAATGTGGACCGTGACCCCTCTCGAGGGCCTCTCCTCGATATCGCATAACGAATCGGGCTGTCATCGGATAGGGTCAAAGAATAGAGCGGCATAGCATCCCCAACCACGGACTTGCACATGGGGTGTAGCTTCCCTGACGATTCTATGGAGTACATTGAAACTATGAACACATTTCCGTTGAAGGGCGCTCTGACGGCCTGGCGACTCGGTGTGTGGCGCCACAAGGAGTGCAGCAGAATCGATCAGGCGGCATTGCTCGCCGATTTCTTCGAAGTGCTCTCGACTTCTGGGGTACACCAACCGTTCGTAATGAAGGAGAAAGTGTGTCTCCCATAGGGTTTGAAAAAAGAACCCCACTTCTTCAGGGGTAAGGGATTCTGGTGCGTGAAAGTTCAGCGCTGCTGTCAGCCAGAACTTCTCCGGGATGTAATCCGCTGCAAGAATACTCCAGATTATCTTGTGTTCAGACTTGGGGTCTGGCCCTGTATTTCCCCACTCATCAACCAGAGGTGGCTGAGGGATCGGTAGCAGTACCGAGGCGGACCTCTGGGATAGAAAACTCGGTGCCGGAGAATACAGTGAACGAGCTGACTGGCCACCAAATTCTGGGCCATCCTCTGAAGAGTAAGGTGACCTGGCCACGATGTCACGATACAATGGGATGATAGCCACAGCTTCCGGCACATGAGTCGCGGCTAACGGCGACAGGTCATGTCGTCATTCTACCGTCGTCGGCCCCCAAAATAGCTCTTCGTGATCTCTGGTAGAGGTAGAGGGCGCTTCTGGTGACAATGGCATTGATTGTGCGGTCGAGACCTGTGAAATTCCCAAGATTTATTCCTTCTGGATGTACCTGTGGAGAGAGATGGGAATCTGGTGGACCTCATATTCCTAGAGAATGAGGCTAACACATCTGGTTCCTGCCCCAGTCCTTGATATGGAGGATCGGGGAGAAGGTTCAATCGCTGAGTCGCATTCCGCTTCAGAGTCGGAGAAGCGGGCAGGTTTGATCTCCACCCGGGCCTTCCCAGGATTCTTCTTATGGCTGCGACGACCCACTCTCCTGCCCCGGGGTGGCTCTTCGGGACAGGGTTGATCCCTATCATGGAGTCTCGGGGCGGCGCTCGTGTCGTGGCAGAGAGGGCCCCCACTCGAGATAGCCGAGGTGTGAGGGGCACCAGGGAAAATGTCGAAGGGTACATGGGGATGACCTCCATGGATAGAACCCACGTGGGCGGAGCCTTAGTTGGAATCAGCAGAACATGGGGAGGACCTCCATGGTCGATGCGGGTGGAGCGAGGCTGACCTTCACTCCTCGAGTTGCTGGGGCGAGGAGGACCTTTTCCGATTGCAGAGAGGATGTAGGGAGGGCCCCCATGTTAGAGAAGGACCGGATGGACGGTGCCTTCAGATCGGCGGTCGGGGGCAGGAGGATGGACTCCATACCCTGTATAGTGGGCGCGGAAAAGGTTTTCGTGCCGAGCGTCACTGCCTCAGGGCAGGTATTCCTTCTAGATGGGGGTAGCACGAGGCATACCTACATGAAGAACTTCGGATCGGGGAAGGCCCATGCTCTATGGAGGAGTGGTACGGGGAGGGCCTCCGTACGGGGTGACATCACCGCGGGTTAGTTCGCGACGATCACCACTTGGTCCTGCAACCCGGAGAGTCAACCCAGCCGGCCCGTGGGGAGGTTGGGGTCTCATTCCTGGTTGGGTGAATGAGTGCCCCTACTCAGTGTATGCAGGGCTTCATGATGCACGTCGGCGGTGGCTCGGGCCACTGTAGCTGTCGACGTCGACGCGCCTGGGCGAGCGTCCTCACTCGGGCCCGGCGCTGACGTCGGGTCAGGCGAGCTGGTGTAGGTGGTGCAAGGGCATGACCTGCATACTATTCCTGTGGATTTGGATGGCGGCACTGACACAGCCGGATGAGAGCTATCGCCTGGAGTCCTTGGGTCGGGACCCTGAGCAGGCTGAGCCAGATGGCACCCTCCTCTTCAGCGTAAGGCGAGGAGTCGTCAAGGCGTTCTGGGGACAGGCTCCCGAAACGGTTGAACATTGGGGTGGGGAGCTGGGGCATCCTGCGTGGCCTATTAGGGTGGCATTGATGGCAGGGCATGGAGGCCTCCAGGTCCAGGCGGGCCATATCCCAAGTTGGGATGACCCCTTCCTCCTCGTACCTGTGCACGAGGTTGTTGATCACCCTTCACTGGATGACCTCTGATGGTGAAAGGGGACATGGGTGCCCCGTGGACCGCGATGTGGCGGCCGTCGTGGTGGTGGTGACTTTGTGGGGTGGCTGTGGCGATGTTGCCCCTGCTCCTGTGTAGGCGAGCGGGTGGTGATCGCGTCTCTGTAACAGCAACCTAGTTCCTGAGAAATGAAGGGATCAACTCATCAGCACTGAGAGGAAAAAGATTGACAAATAGTTCCCCAGCGTCCTTCTATTCTCCACGTCTGTAAGAAGGATCCATGCCATCACGCTGTAGAACAAAGTGACCCACGTTCTACTTCCCCGACATCCGGTGAGTTTCCCGACAGGCCCTCTATTTGCTTGGCGGGACCAGGCACCGGATATCTGAATCTGGTGACACGTCAATCTACTGGTGTATCGAATGCTACTAATCTCCATATTGAGGAGAATAATTTCACGTCGGGTTCACCATTTCTGTTTCCGAAGCTTTCGCCGGGGCGCGCGCATCCGTCCGTCCGCGGGGGAGGACGCGCTGCGCTTGTTGCCCCGCGTTCCTACTTTCCAAAGGCGGGTCACATTCACTCCTTATTTAGGGAAGTATGCTCCTTGATCGAAACGGGATGATGGGATGTTGGTTCATCATTCTATGGATTCCTCCTCAGAACTCGTCACCTAGTCCGCGTCTCCCTCATAGATTTAATACATTGTTCTTGAAACTCTTCCCAGTGCCATGTTTTCATGGGCGTCGGTTAATTACACTGCTTCTGTCGGGACATTCCAAAGGGTTCGGTCAGGGCAGCAACCTTCAGTCATAGGAGTAGTCACGTTGAGGCATCAGTAGCGTGTCTGGATGCTGGGGAACCTGGCATGTCTGTTTATTGTCCCTGTTCAGGGCTTCTCAAGGGCGTGGAAGCCCGAGGCTTCCCACATCGAGCGCGGGGAGTTATATGCCATAGGCACATATCTGAGGTTCTCCTCAGCTTCCCGTGTTTTAACACAAGGTACGCCGCGAGTTTAAAGTCCAGCGGAGACGGATCAGCCCGATCGGAGCATTAGCTAGAATAGATCGGATTGAGGGATTTCCCTTGAAGGAATGCTGATACCGAGGCCGGCCCATGGGCGGCTGTGAAGAGGAGCGTATCGACATGGTCTCATCGGGATATGACGATCCGGGCGAGAATCAGGATGGGTGATAGATGGATGAATGGAGTAGAGGGGGAATGAGATGGGACCATCGCAAGGGCGACAGTGATGTTGGGCTTGAGCCTTGAAGAGGCTTGTTACGTATCCCCGTGGTGGGGAATCAATGTCTGCGTAGTTCGGGATGGTGTCGGTGAACCGACCTGAAGGTGGACCTTCGCCCGGGGGATGTTGTCAACGAACCAACGTAATGGGGACCTTGGTCTGATGCGTCGTCGAACCGACGTGGAGGTGGACCTTAGTCTGATGAGCATTGTCAGCGAACCGACGTGAAGGTGGACCTTGGTCTGATGGGTGGTGGGTTTGAACCTCGGGGAGGCTTCCTACGTACCATGCCTTGACATGGATCAAAGACTTCGTAGTTCAATGGGTATCATCGGTGAACCGATGTGAAAGTAGACCAGGGGGTCCACTAGTGGTGGGCTTGAACCTCGGGAAGGTTTCCTATATACCATGCCTTGACATTGATCAAAGTCCTCGTAGTTCAAAGGATTGATGGAACACAGTTTAACGTCATGCGGGACGGTAGTGATCCCTGACGTGAATAAACGACGGGCGTTGGGTGTTGGCGTACCGATGTAAATGAGGGACCTTGGCCCAATGGGAGATGGACTTGAACCTCTGGGAGGCTTCCTACGTACCATGCCTTGACACGGATCAAAGTCCTTGTAGTTCGGATTGAAAATGGGGGGCTTGGCACACCGACAAGGAGACGGTTTGGGCCAATTATTGTTGGGCTTGAACCTCTGGGAGGCTTCCTACTTACCATGCCTTGACATGGATCAAAGTCCTTGTCGTTTGGGTTTTGACAACAGTTTGTCGTCAGGCTGGAATGTAGTTTAACGTCATGTTGGACGCAGGTAGAACTCGATGTGAATTGGGTGATGGGTGGGCTTGAACCTCTGGGAGGATTCCTATGTACCATGCCTTGACATGGATCAAAGACCTCGTAGTTCAAATGAGTGTGCAGTTTAATGTCATTCGGGACAAGGGGGGGCATACAGTTTAACGTCATTCTGGACGGGGCGTGCAGTTTAACATCATGCTGGACGAGGGTGAAACTCGACGTGAATGAATGACCAAGTAATGTGGCTTGAACCTCATGGAGGCTTCCTACGTACCATTCCTTGACACGGATCAAAGTCCTCGTAGTTCGCCGAAGGTAGGGGTCAGGGTCGGTGCTCACTCTAAGCCCACGTGAGTCATGCTCAGTGTGAGAAACAAGAGATGCGAGGACCTGATGATCACGTCGCGAAGGATGTGTCCGTGAGAAGCGAAGAGGGGTTTACGCGTTAGGCGGCCCATGGTGCTGGGACTTACTCTAGGATGGAGGCCCAGAGTGCGACAAAGCGTAGCTAAAGAGGGATTTGGGACTAATGATGGGAGGTGCCTCGTTCCCTATCACGCCCTCCACTGACCTTGGTAGTGGGGATGTACGGATATTCAGAGGTGCAACCATCCATTGGGGAACTAGGGTCGCCCTTCTCCTAAGAACATACACCACTCCAATAAGGATGATATCATCCCTTTTGGATGGGTGATTCCACTCCCGTGAGGACGAGTGGCGTAAAAAATGTTCGATTTGGGGGGACCCTTCTTTGGAGGCACAAGGTCGGGTCACAGTTTAACTTCATGTGTTGAGAACATAGTGCTTGGCAGTTTAACGTCCTGCAGCTCGGATGAGGTGGGTTCACTCTGCACCCCTAGGACATACATAACCGGTACCCTCTGGTCCTTGGGGGAGGTAAGGTACCAGTAAGGCCGTGGTAAAGGGGGGTCGCAGAGCGAACCATCGAGGGGTCCACGTTAGCGTGGCTATGTGGAGAAGCAATAGTCGTTAGCGTGCCTATGCGAAGAAGCATTAGGCGAAGCAACTCTACGGGTGGTATAGTCCATGGGACTAGAAATCACATCGTGCAAACCTGGAGGGTCGCATAGGAAGAGTAATTTACAATCAAAGGTGAGTGCTTCGCGAAGTGGAGTGCTTTGCCCTTAGCATGGGTCATAAGTGTGAGTGGAGGGTGCTTCGCGAAGTGGAATAGTATTTGCGGAGCACTGCCTCGCGAAGAAGAGGTACCTCACGAAGCAGGGTCCTACGAAGCAGTGTGCTTCGCGATGTGTAGCGATCCTGCCTTAGCATAGGGATCACTAGTACAGGTTGGGTGTTTCGCGAAGCATGAATGCTCTACGGCTGCCCGAGTTCCCTTGGGAATCCCCTTCCTTCGCGAATGCCCTTGAGCTTCGCGAATGGCACCCCTCTCGGAAGAGGGGCTCAAACCGAGACAAAGTGAAAGCGTCACGCGAAGTAGAAGTACCTCACGGAGCTCATGATTCCTGAGGGAAGAGGTTGCTTCGCGATTTAGGAGAGGAGATGCGGAAAGGTCGGATTGTCCGTCCCGGGACTCAGGGGGAGTCCAGTATTTATAGGGAAGGTGTGCCGCGAAGCAGAACTCGCGCGCCACCTCAGGTGCTTCGCGGCGCGCTCACGAACGTCAACGACATCCATGAAGTGTTACCGCCTCTGGAGCTTCGCGGCGGGCTTGTGAACTTCAAATGTGTTCGCGGAGAGTTACCGCCTCTGGAGCTTCACGGCGGGCTCGCGAGCGTCAAATGCGTTCGCAGAGAGTTACCACCTCTGGAGCTTCGCGTCGGTGCTTCGCGACGGTGCTTCTCGTCGGTGCATTGCGAGGCAGCGTGCCAGCCTTCTTTTTCGTCCCTCCCTTTCGTGCAACATTTTGGCGCCAACAGTGACCAACTACTCAGCCCTACGAGAGGGTAAACCCGGAAGTAGGCCGATATCTCCGCACTACCTGTGCCATCACTGGGTGCCACCAACACTACTATCGTGCGTAGGTTCGGAGTACGTTAAAGAAACCTCCAACAAATTCCCTTTCATATTTTTATATTTAATATGATCATGTAAGAGGCTCTGCTCGCTTAAAAAGATTACACTGTTGTAATACTTGTAGAAAAACACGTGAGATAGACTACTTAATCGATGGAAACTGGCTTCCAATGAAAATGATACTCAATGCCGCTCTACGCCCATACAGAATCTCATGTGGCCTGCACCTCGATACTGAACGAGGTCAGGATAACTGTGTCATCACGGTGCTCTCGAAAAAACACGCCAAAAAGACTATTCGTTTTCCCGAAACAGACCCGTGATGAAAAAGTCGCAGTACGCTGCTCACAGCTCAAAAGACAGCTCGTGGTGCCCACACCTCAAGTCTAGATTCTACACCTGAAACCACCCTGGTCAACTCCGTCTCAATGCCAGAGTCACAATGTCACTGACGACGCTTAAAACGGTCATCAGATGCGGAAACTGCAACTCCCCACGTTACA
Source organism: Viscum album (assembly GCA_963277665.1). Classification (NCBI taxonomy): domain Eukaryota; kingdom Viridiplantae; phylum Streptophyta; class Magnoliopsida; order Santalales; family Viscaceae; genus Viscum; species Viscum album. The sequence goes on from OY728141.1 coordinate 663,487,596, forward strand.
CTCAAGCGGGGCACTATGGAACCACAGCTTGACCATGAAACATATCACGCAAATTATACCATCGCGTTCCTTTCCGATAACCACACGGCGTAGGCTATTTATTTTCCCTGAACAGACTTATGTAGCATTTGTCGTAAAAAATGTATCATACGTCCGAGAGCCGCCTCGTGGGGCCCACGCCTTGGGATCGAATTTAGGTGGGTGGATTGCACCGTTGCAATCCCCTCTGAAAAACCCTCAGAAACGAGTGCTCAAACACCCCAAATAGATGTCAGGTGAAATTGAGGTGTTTCACCGTAAAATGTGTGAACTAGTCCATGTGGGTCCCACACTTGTCTCCATCCCGAGTGCTTTGAAAAGCATCTCAAAAAGTCAGTATGAGGACTAGAGTCACGCAGCCACTGACGGCACGTCAAATGGACATCCCAAGAAGGAGTTAGGTCAGACGCAACAATTAATTAATTAATTAATTACTCATATTGTATTTCGTGCTTCTGAGCAATGAAAACATCCAGAAAAGCTTCCAAAACAACCTTGGATGGACCGTCTCAGATCCGTGGCCATCGCTCCACTTACGGTGGGTCAAACCGACGTCCGGCTCACGAGCCACGTCCATCGCAAAATTAATAATAATTTATTGTTATTAATTTAAAATTCCTCGGGTCAACCACCATTGGGTGCAGAACCCCAAAAACCATGAAACATACTTTGAAAGGTCCATCTCGCCGACATGAACCTTCATCTGAAGACTGCGTGTCAAACGGACGTGCCGTTTAGAAGTTACCCCCCCCCCATGAATGCGAGGGGGGCCCAATAGGGCTGATTCACCCCGGTCGGCCCGGTCCGAACCGCCGGCCCGCTCCAGCCACACCGTACACCCCTCGGGTTCAGTTTTATTTTCTTTTTTTTCATTATTTTTTCTTGAACATACCGGCCATCCTAGCAAGCCTTCTCCCGCTTGTCACCCAACAGGAACCCCAAAGTGCGGGTCCTTGTTGTTTCTGCACACCCGAGGTGCTTACCGCCTTTGATTCCTCCTGTCGAGCATGAAAACTGTCGTGCCATTCCCCTAGATCATTGTCGGCTCCACTAAAGCCCACGCCACCTCTCCACCATCCTATGAGTCACAATGTCGCGGTCCCCTGCTCGCACCACTGAGCTCCGCTGAATCCCTCTGCTTGCTCCGCCACTGGGACCTTTTCCCGCTCTTCCACCTCCAGCTCAACCTCACAGTGCTCCACCGCAACGAACTGCTCCCCCTAGCCTCACCCAGTCCAGCCGCACACCGGCCGCCCGAACACCTCTGGTTCGATAGACGACCATCGCGTGCTGGCCCTCCTCCGCCAAAGCCGAACCTTTGGCCAGTCCCCTGGACCACTCCGGGGAGCTGAAAAATTCGGGATCCCCCAGACCTGGTCTTCTCAACGCCACCCCTTGCTCATCAATCCATCGAGGTTCGTGGGCGTCCAAAAACTGGAACGATGAATTCCCAAGAACGAGATATTAAACCAGGATCAGACGATGGCCGTGTTCATTCGGCCATCATCCCAATATCAAAATTTTAGAAATTAAATGACAATATTGGCAAACACTACTTGAATTTCACAGAGGTTCAAAATTTAATCAAAAATCCTACCCTGTTGGATCTATTCATCATTGGTGATGCCTTTGGGGAGCTCCACCTTCGATATGAAAATGTATCAGTAAAGATGGATCCTCGATCCAATGAAGAATGATGAAGAATACCGAAGAACGTATGAGAGAGATAGATATGGAAAGAGATATAGATAAGGGAGAACCCCCCAACTCTTATTTTCTTATTTATAGGAGAAACTGCATAGCCGGACTCTGAAATCATGGAGCCCTCTCATTTTATAACGCGCCTAGGAAAAACACCACATTTCAAATTCAATATAAGCCTCGGATTTCCATTCCAAGGCTTTGTTTGAAAGTTATTTGAAAGGGACTCCAGCGAAAAAAAATCACTAATTCCTTAATTCAAAAAGACGGGTTTTCCCTTGGGTGACATCTCTCAATGTAGGCACGCGGCCGCAACTTTTACACCCCGCCTAGGTTAGACGGCATGCTCAAGATGCAATCGTGCCCTCAGATTTCCGATCTGAGCTACCATTTTGGAGTTATTCAGTTTTGAGATATTAAATGAATAATTTGATTACTAAATTGTCCATTTAACACACCGCCAAAGGGAGAGGGGTCCAAATGTCCCGCGCCGACTCAATTTATGTCACGCGTAAGGTTAACACCATGTTCTGGATCAAAAAGTGGTCTCAGATTTAAGATCTGTTAAACATTCTAAGAGATATCACATTTTCTTTAGCTAACCACCCGTGCTTAATATAAAACACTTACCATTTTTATATAATTAATTTCGAGTACACCGGACCTCGAAATTGCAGGTCGTCTGAACTCCCTCCTCTTCAATGACAACAACAAATTTTTCAGAGTCTCAGAGTCCCAAAACCTTGGTTCTTACATTATTCCCTCCTTTAATCATTTCATCCCCGAAAGGAAAACTAGGGAAAACAACTCGGGATACAGATCTCACACCTTGCTCTCCTGTGCCCAAGAAAACTTGCACAACACCTTGTTGTCACAACACGTGAACCCAAGAGATTGTTCATACATATAAGGATATCTACTATCAATGAAATGAATAGGAACAAACATGCACCTCATCAGCTGCAACACGTGGAAGACACCGTGCACCCAGTCCTTTGGTTGGGAGGGTAGGGAAAGATGGTAGGCAACCTCTCAACCATTTACACGATTCCCAAACGGCCCAAAGAAACTTGGGGGATATCTCCAGCCGCACCACTACTTTCCATGTCCCGACCGAAATCACAGTTTGTTCTTGGTATAGTATCTCGTGATTCCCACCTTTAGAATATCCATCGGGTGTGTCCCCCAAGGATATCAGATCAGGTAGGTCTTAAAAGCCGGTGCATCACAACCAAGACCCACTTACACGCTTAACAAGTGAAGAAGTCAGTATCAGCGACCTGAAAAAAGCCTTAACCTCCTTTAGAAACTCTATCCATCACTGTTGTCTCAGGTTTAAGTCTCTCGAGGTGGGGAAGCACCTGAGAAACTGGTGGTCTGAGCAAACCACAAAGCGCTCTCACAGAAGATAGCATCTCCACATTCTCAGAGAAAAAACTACCACCACCATCACCATATAGTGAATTGTGTAGTTTTGTTTAAGGGGATTCCATCACCTCAACCTTTACTTGATAATGGTATCAAGATTAACATTGAGCACGCATAGTGCCAACGAATAGGAAATGTGAGAAAACCCATCCAACCGCCAGAGACTACACACGAAAAGCACGTGGCACCTCAAGAAAATGGATGTCAAGCCGAAAATTCCCACTGGAAAATCAAGAACATGCTCTGACACTCCAACCCACAACCCTTCCATGAATTCACATGTTAGAGGGATTCATCCACCACACCTCGAGACTATCCGCTTTGGGTGGCACTGACTCTCCCTCACTGTTTCGATCGCATCACAAAAATGCATCCCAGTGGGGGAAGAACCCCTATTTCCCATGAATTCAAGGCTATATTGGTCCAAACTGGCCGAAGGTTACACTGATGCCCTGCATCACCCTCATTAACCCTACGAACGAGGAGCTAGAAGAAAATAGTACCTCACGCAGTGTCGAACAAGTTCCACTGAGAAAAGTAGAAAGACCCAGAGCATACCTTTTATCATCTCTTACACTGCAGAATTATAGACATCCTTGGCACACAACTTCCCGCGGCCCCGTCCTTTAGCTCCCTGAGCCTGACATGGGCCGCCAAGTGGAGGTGGAAGGAACTCGAAACGCCATCCTCTAACCATAGTTCTGCTTGATTTTACTCCAACACTACCTCCCTGGGGACTACCTTGTCCTCACTTAGGAGTTCTCTGATAATGACACTGCCTATGTCATGGCGGCACATCTACCAACTACCTCGAAGACCCAGCATATTTGGTCGGATAGTCTCATGACACATAACCCCGCACATCACGAAAATTGAACTAGGCCTCCCTGGGCTGTCTTGGTGCCCTTTGTTGTCCCCGACCATGTGCCTGAGTCTCATCAAGGGGAGAAATCTGGTTTTGATGCCCTACCTATAGACGTCCCTGTGATAGAAATTTCTCTATCAGTAGTGCCTGCTCCAGCAGCCTGAGATGGGTGAGGATTCACAAGGTCACTATGCTGGCATGAATCTCCACTACATAGAAGTAATTTGAACTTATGTGCTCAAAATATTCCATCATGGACCACGTCCAAAGTGTACCGAGTAAGGTCTGTAAACCTAGACATCTACTCAGCCACTGCCATCACACCCCACTGAAACTGCAGGAGCTCTTGGATTCGAATGGAGCATAAGAAGGAGGGGTAAAACTCCTCATGAAACAGTAGCTGAAAGTTATCCCACTAATGTGACGACTCATCGAGTAACTAAGTCACCAGACTCCACCAACACCCAGCGGCTCCGTGGAAAAGGGCTGGCTACCAAAGCCACCCTATGATCTTCCAGAGTTTGCGCAAGCCTGGGAGGAAAAAAACTGAGTCTAGCCAACCCTTCATTGTCTAAGGGTATGGCTCACCGTGGAACCTCTGCAGTATCTAACATTGGAACTCACATAGCGCACCCATCCTGTGCTCACAATCGACCCTCGTAGACAGTACTATCTGATACTCTACAGGTGGAGGTTCTACTTCTCGTCTTCCTAGATAAAAGGGTAATCATATGATGGATCTTGAACTGAGGCCTCGTCACTCATGGAATCGTCGTCACGAACTAGAGCTAGTATCCTAGGTGGCTATCATCATGGAGACATTCTGAATCCCATCAATGTGTAACGTAGTCAAATGAGCATATATATATCAACAACGATGGGAATATGACTCAGGAAGGATAGTCAAAGACTCGATCCTATCTGATGAATGAACCAAATTCCCTTCCACAAGTTTCTCAGTGTACCAAGATGACAAGAGGGTTATCAGGGTCCTGGTGAATGGATAGGTCAGTCGCCAAACCATCACTGAAATCCCTGTCCAGAGAGCCACTCTCGATACACGTTGACATTATTGCCTAAAAACACAACCAATTTTTTTAGGTACATTCGAAAAATTCCCCAAGGAACGAACCACATCTGATATAACTCGGTCACGTCTTGACCCCTAATAGGGATTGAGATACAACTACCCCTATCCCGCCTCTATAGGCCAGGGGCTGGAAACTAGTGCCGAAGGCACAAAAAACTAGGGGAGGCTGTTTCCTAAGTAACTGTACACACACACGCATCCAACTCAATGCAAAAGTCAAGAGAAAGGAAAGAATGATACAAAAATGATACCTAAAAGGGAAACCAACATACATGAATCGACCTCTAACCAGTACAACCAAAGTGCTGAAAAGTAGACTGAAAAGTAAACTGAACAGTTAAAGGGGAAAAACACACACCCAACAAGATAGGTGCCACAACCCCGCAACATGTAACATGAAAGTAAACTGCTGGTGAGTCTCTCGCCTAAATGTCCTACTGTGACCATTGAACGTGACCCAAGTTCTTGAGTCCTCTAACTTCCTCGGTATTCTCGACCGATCTATCCCTCGTCTGCAAGGGAACACCAAGTGCGGAAAATCCCAAGTAGGGTTGAGTATAGAGATACATAGTTGGATGCCCAAAAAGCTAGAGGGAGCAACAAAGGAGGTACTAAAATGGTGAGTAGTAGATAGAACAATGAAAAGTGCAAGAGTACAAAAGAGAGAGTGTAGCTCAACCCAACAAGAGAAAGGAAGTAGACTCGTCTAGATTCAAAGAGATAGAAACAGTGAGAAGACGAACTTCTCATGGAGTCTTCACAACCTATAGAAGGACATTAGACTCATCCAACCTAGAGGAGAAAGACCCGGAAAGCACATGTCATTCCTCGCGTGTCTTCACCCCTCCTAGAAGGAGAGTAACTGAACCCAAGGAGTGGGAACAACAGCAGGGTGAATATATATATGCTCAATGAGATACCCGGACAAGTGTGTAAGAGGACCTCTACCTCCAATCTCAGCCAAAGATGATTCAATAACCATTCAAAGGATTTCTATCAGTGATGCCCAAAAATCTGGCACGTCAAGCGGACTCAACACTACACCATACCACCAAGGGCCTTGCTCTAGTAACCATAGAGAAAAGTCTCTAACTAGCCTCATAGAATGGACTGAGTATGAATTAAGCTATCAGGTAACCCACTGCCCAGCCCCGCTGAAAGGTATGCCATAATATGTCAACGGTGACCCACTGCCCATCCCCACTGGAGAGTAGACCGTAATAAATCATCGAGTGACCCACTGCCCAGCCCCGCTGGAGGGAAAACCCTAAATAAGTCAACAATGACCCACATCCCAGCCCTGCTGGAGGGTAAACCGTAAATAAGTCGACGGTGACCCACTACCCAACCCCAGAGGAGGGTAATCCATAAATAAGTTGACGGTGACCCACTGCCCAACCCCACAGCATGGTAAATTGTAAGTAAATCACTAGGTGACCCACTGCCCAGCCCTGCTAGAGGGTAAACCCTAAATAAGTTGATGGTTACCCACTGCCCATCATAACAGGAGGGTAAACCATAAATAAGTCAACGGTGACCCATTGCCCAGCCACACTGGAGGGTAAACTGTAAATAAGTCGACAGTTACCCACTTCCCAGCCCCTCTAGAGGGTAAACCATATGTAAGTCACCGGGTGACCCACTGCCCAAACCTACTAAAAGGTAAACCTTAAATAAGTGGACACTGACCCACTGCCCAGCCCCAATGGAGGGTAAATTTTAAATAAGTCGACGGTGACCCACATCCCAGCCCCGCTGGAGGGCAAACTGTTAATAAGTCATTAGGTGACCCACTACTCAGCCCTATTGGATGGTAATCCCCAAACTAGGATGATATCTCCACAATACATGTTCCATCACTGGGTGCCACCAACACCTCTACTATGAGTAGGTTTGGAGTGCGTCAAAGAAACCTCCGACCAATGAACTTTCATATTTACACATTTAATAAGATCATGTAAGAGGCCCAACTCATTTGACCAGGTTACACTGTTGTAATCCTCACAGAATAACATGTAAGATAGACTAAATACTCACTGGAAATAGGCTTCCAATGAAAATGTTTCTCAACACCGCATTATGCCCATACAACATCTCTTGGGGCCCGCACCTCTGTCCCGATATTGGTCGGGCGAACAGCACCATCACGATGCTCTCAGAAAAACACTCCAAAATGACTATTCATATGCCTCAAACGGATGTGTGATGAAAAAGTTGTAGTACGCTGCACACAGCTCAACAGACGGCATGTGGGGCCCTTGCCTCAGGTCTGGTTTCAATGCCTATGACCAACCTGGTCAAATCCATCTCGATTATAGGGTCACAATTCCACTGACGACGCTTAAAACGGACTTCGAATGTGGAAAATTCAACTCCCCAGGTTACACGCAATCGGGGCCCTATGGGGCCACACCTCGACCCTAAAACACATCACACAAATCCTACCATCTCGTTTCTTGCTGATAACCATAAGGTATAAGCTATTCATTTTACCTGAACAGACATATGTAGCATAAGTCATAAAAAATAACAGCATACATCCGAAATCCGCCTCGTGGGGGCCACACCTCGGGCCCGAATTTAGGTGGGTGGATTACACCGTTGCAATCCCCATGAAAAAACACTCATAAATGAGTGCTCAAACACCCCCAACAGATGTCGGATGAAAAAGTGGTGTTTCACCTTAAAACATGCGAACTTGGCCCTATGGTCCCACACCTTGTCTTCAACCCAAGCGCTATGAAAAATGTCTCAAAACGTCTGCACAAGGACTGGGGTCACGCTACCGCTGACGGCGCATCAATCAGACATCCCAAGCAAGAGTTAGGTCAGACACAATAATTAATTAATTAATTAATTAATTAATTAATTAATTAATCAATTACTCTCATTGAGTATTGTGAAGCCGAGCAATGAAACCACCCCTCAATGGTTTCGAACCAACCTTGGAAGAACTGTCTCAGCTCCGTGGCCATCGCGCGTCAGACGGTGCGTTAAACGGACGTACGTCTCGCGAGCCACATTCATCGCAACTTTAATAATAATTTATTATTATTAAATTAAAACACCTCGGTTCACCCACCTTCAGGATCAGGACCCCAAAAACTCCAAAAATCACTTTTAAAGGGTCGTTTAGCCGATACAAACCTGTAGCCTCAGATGGCGTGTCAAACAGATGTGTCATTTAGAAGTTACCCCCCTGAACGTGAGGGGGGCCCAACCGGGCCGGTTCACCCTGGTCGCTCTGGTCCGAACCTCCGGCCCGCTCCAGCCACACTGGATCCCCCTCGGGTCCGGTTTTCATTTTTTCATTTTTTTCTTAAAAATACCGGCCATTATGGCCGGTCTTCTCTGACACGCCCTGCCAGCAGGACCTGCAAAGTGCGGGTCCTTGTTGCTACTACTCACCCAAGGCGCTGACTGGCTCAGGTTCCTCCTGACGAGCACGACAGCAGTTGCGCCGTGCCCCCTGCTCTCCATTGGCTCTACTGAAGCCCGCGCCGCCTCTCCTCTGTCCTGCGAGTTACACCGTCGTGATCCACTGCTCGCACCGCTGAGCTCCACTGAAGCCCCCCGCCTGCTCCGCCGCCGGGTCCTCGCCACGCTCCGCCGCGTCGACCGGCTCCCCCTAGCCACACCCGGGCCAACCACACACCGGATGCCCGAACACCTCATCTTCAACCACCAGACATCGCGTGTCGGCCCTCTTCCTCCGAAGCCAAACCTTCGGCCGGTCCCCCCAACCACTCCAGTGATCAGAAAAATTATCTGACAGTGGTTTCGGGATCCCCCAGACCGGGTCTTAACAACACCGCCCCTTTCTCATCGATCTGTCAAGGTTCGTGCACATTTGATAATTGGGACGAAGATTGCGCAACAATGAGAAATTAAACGGGGATCAGACGATGGTCGTGTTCATTTGGCTGTCATCCAAATTTCAAAATTTTACAAATTAAAGACAAATTTGACAAATACTCCAATAATTTCATGATGGTGCAAAACTTAATCATAAATCCTACCTCGTTGGATCTGTTTGTCATTGGCGATGACTTCGTTGTGCTCCACCTTCGATATGCCGAGGACTCATCAAAGATGTATCCTCGATCCGATGGAGAAGGATGAAGAACACTGAAGAACAGATGAGAGAGAGAGAGAGAGAGGGGAAGAGAGTGAGTGTGAGAGAGGAAGAAGAGAGGAGGGAAAACCCCCAACTCCTATTTTCTTATTTATATGAAAAACCGCTTAGCATGGAATCTGAAATCACCATGACCTCCCATTTTATAACGCTCCTAGGAAAAACACCACATTTCAAATTTAGAGAATGTCTTGGATTTCCGTTCCACGGCTTCTTTTGAAAGTTATTTAAAAAGGACTCCACCGATAAAAATCACTAAGTCCTTAATTCAAAAAGATAGTTTTTCCCATGGGTGACATCTCTCACAACAGGCCTACGCCCGCAGCTTTTACACCCCGCCAAGGGTAAACAGCACACTCTGGACACAACTGTTCCCTCAGATTTCCAATAATAGCTACTGTTTAGGAGTTATTCAGGTTTGTTCTATTAAATTAATAATTTGATGACTTAATTATCCATTTACCACACCACCAACGGGTGAGGGGTCTGATCGTCCCGCACCGACACAATTTATGTCACGCCTAAGGTGAACACTGCGTTTTGGACCCAACCGGGGCCTCAAATTTCCGATCTGATCAACCTTCTAAGAAATATCACATTTTATTTAGTTCACCATGTGTGCGTAATATAAAAACACATAACATTTTTATATAATTAATTCGTGGTACAATGGAAGTTGGAATTGCACGCCGTCTGAACGCCCTACTCTGGAATGACATCGAAAAATGTTTCAGAGTCTCAGATTCCCAAAACCAGGATTCTTACTGTTTGACACCAGTTTCATGTACTATTTCTACTGGTAAGAGGAGGATACATATGGACATCTCTCACGGTGGTAGTACTAGTCAGAAGAATACTTCATGTGGCATGATCATCAGCTACTAGTGTGGCAGAGAGGACAAAAGGTGACCTCAATGTCCATGTGACCTAGTGGAGTGCTGAGATTGTGGAAAGATGGGTCATCTACAGCCTTTTTTCAAGGCTTTTCCACCCGTGGCTGGTTAGAGGGGTTCTATGTAGACTCTGCATACGGGAGTAGGACCAGCAGCTTCTTACCAGTGAGAATATTGTGGTACGTCAGGGCGTGCAGGCTGATATGCTGGTCATGGCCAAGGTAGCTAGACATCGGGATCTCAGAGCCATCAGGGCGAGTCAGCTCAGGGTATCCAGGTTGTGTTTCAGGGCCGTGTCACTGGGCAGGAATATGCAGTGCAATAGACCCAATAGGTGCAGGATCCCAGACCTTCCACTATCAGAGGTAATATTCTAGTTTCTTTTGTTTTATCTTCATTACATTTCAATATGGGGGTGATACGTAGATTTATATCTATACCCATTTTAGAGAGCCTTGGGCTCTGTGTTTCCTCTTCTTATGATGTTATGATTCTAGAAACTTCGTTGCGAACTACAATGATTGGTGTGCGTTAGTGCGGGGAGTGCCCCCAAGAGGTTGGTGGGTGTCACATTCTCTAGGACCTCTATGTAATGGAGATGATGAGCTATGATGACATTCTCAGGATGGAATGGTTGGTTCCCTTCTAGGACTTTGTGGATTTCTATAATTGCATGGGTAGTTTCACATCACCAGAGGGTGGAGAGTTTCTATACAAGGGAGAATGAGATGTCAAGGCAAGCCGAGCTAGACCCGAGCATCATGGGATATATGGATTGATAGAATAGATTGTGAGTTTATATTTGGATGATCAGAGGACTTTTTAGAAGGATTTCCCTCCAGTTGTAGATCATTTTTGTGATGTATTCCCGGATGAATTTTCAGGTCTTCCTCTGGTGCGAGAGGTGGATTTCCTTATTGAAAATCTTCTATGAGAGACACCAGTGTCAATTAATCCTTATAGGATTTCTACACCTGAGTTACAAGTGCTCAAGAGGTAGTTAGAGGTGCTATAGGAATGGGTTTTCATCCGACCCTGTACAACTCCATGGGGTTCGTCGTTCCTCGTTGTGAAGAAGGTAGACGATACCCTCAAACTCTATGTGGATTATCGGAAGCTGAACCAGTTGAAGGTTAAGAACCGATATCCCTTACCAAGGATTGAAGTTATTATTGATCAACTTCGGAGATCACAAGTATTCTCAAAGATTGAATTGAGATTCAAATATCATTAGTTACTCATTATACCATCAGAATTACCACTTAAATCTTTTTGGAGCAGATGTGGTCTATACGAGTACATGGTTATTCCATTCAGACTCACGAACGCTCCAGCAGTTTTCATGGCTCTGATGAATCATGTGTTCCATATGTATCCAGATTCTTTTGTGGTAGTATTCATGGATGATATCTTTGTGTACTCTCACACTCGACATGACCATGCCACCCATATTGAGATTGTGTTGAGTACACTGAGAGACCATCATATATATGATATGCTCTCAAAGTGACACTTTTGGTGGACTAGATACACTTCCTGGATCATATCATCTTAGAGGCAGGAGTTGTGGTGGACCCAGAGATAGTAAGAGTAATATTTTCATGGGAGCATCCTAAGATCGTGTTTGAGATATGGAGTTTCTTGGGGATATCTGGTTACTACATGTTCTTTATACAGGACTTATCCCTCTTATCAGCGCCATTGAAGGGTTCTAATAATATGGGTGTGATGTTCGTTTGGTGAGAAGCTTGCTAGACACCTTTTATAGAGAAAAAGGGAATTTTGAAAACAACACTAATCCTGAAACATATAGAGCAAGGTATGGGCAATAAAGGTTACTGTGATTCATTAGGTATTGTTCAAGGAGAAGTGTTGATGTAGGGTGATCGAGTAGTTGTGTATGGGTCTTGGCAGTTGAGGCCACATGTGAGGAATTGCCTAACACATGATCTCGAGTTGGCCGTAGTTGTTCATGAATTATGTAGTTGGAGACATCTCTTTTTGGAGATCATTTTGTTGCTTTAACCAACCAGAAAAGTCTCAAATACATTTTTACCGAGCGTGACATGAATTTGAGACAACGAATATGGATTGAATACCTTCAGTCATTCAACTTTGAGCTTGCCTATACACATGGTAAGGGTAATGCAGTTGCTGATCCACTATGCAGGAAGGCTCAGATACTGGTAGTTCCAGAGGCCAGTGGTGGGTGGCAGCTTATGGCTTTGTTCTCTAAGATGTATTTGGAGGGGCATGATAGTCAAGGGAAAACCTTTATTTCTTCCTTAGCTCTATCTTCTACCCTCATGGATAGAGTGAGGATGAGACAACTATCTGATTCGAAACACCTAGTATTATGGGAGTTAGTGGAATGTGAGGACCCTCCTCTTGGTTGGACGATATGAAATGATGAGGTACTGTGTATCCCTGGACCAGTGTGGGTTACAGGTGAAATACGTGAGGAGTTGATGTAGGATTTTCATGCTTCATCTAGGGCAGTTCATCCCAGTGTTACTAAAATGTATCGTGACTTGAGATGTCAGTATTGGTGGCCCGGTATGAAATGTGAATTAACTGGTTTTGTTGTGAGATGTTACACCTGTCAGCAGGTGAAGTCGGAGTATTAGAGGCCAGCTGGACTATTACAACAATTACCCAATCTGAAATGGAAATGGGATGATGTCGCGATGGACATCATGACCAGGTTGTAGAGGTTACCACGAGGAAATTATGTAGTGTGGGTTATTATGGACAAAGTCATTAAGGTAGCCCAATTTTTTCCGGTCAATGAGACCTTTGGCATTGAACAACATGGGAAATTGTATATCAGTGAGGTTGTACATCTTCATGGGATTCCTAGTTAGATCATTTATGATAGGGATGCTCTCTTTACATCTCGTTTCTGGCAGTGTTTTCAGAGGGAACTAGGTACACAACTGGTTCTAAGCATAGCTTACCACCCTTAGACTAATGGCTAGTCAGAGAATACGATAGAGATGCTAGAGGACATGTAGCGTGGATGTAACTTGGACCTTGGGGGCTCTCGGGATAATCATATACCCATGGTCATGTTTGCCTATAATAATAGTTTTCATGCAACAATTGAGATGTCATCTTACGAGGCTTTATATGGTAGGCCATGCCGATCTCCTTTGTGTTGGATGGAGGCAGGTGAGGGATCTTTACTGGGACCACGTCTTGTGTAGGAAACATTAGAGCAGGTCCAGTTGATACAAAAATGAATGTCTACTGTAGAGTCTCGTCAGAAATCTTATGTTGATCATCGCAGATGACCCTTGGAGTTTATGGTCAGGGATCAATGTTTCTTGCATGTTTCACCGATGTTGGGACACAGGCGGATCAGGAGACAAGGTAATCTTTTTCTGAGGTATACAGGGTCGTTTGAGATTCTAGTGAGATTCGGGTCAGTCACCTACAAGTTGCAGTTACCATAGAGATATCAGACCTTGCACGACATCTTCCATGTATCTCAGCTACGCTGCTATCATTCAGACTCGTCTCACGTTGTTTATCCCGAGGAGGTTCATCTTTAGGTCGATGCATCCTTTGATGAGCATCTGATTCGTATTGTTTGTAGGAGCATGAAGGTTCTCTGAGGCAGGTCAGTTCCTCTAGTACGGGTGCTATGGTTTCATGTCTGTGTGCAGGACGAAACCTGGGAGCAGGAGACTGACGTACATGCTCAGTGGTCGGAGTTGTTCACAGCTTTATCTTTTCCACCCTAGGAAGGGAAATTCGGGGACAAATTTCTTTATGGGGGGATGTTTGTATGAACCAAGAGCTTATTTTTGGAGGTTCAAGTTTCATCTCTTCCCATTTCCTTAATTGTTTTTGATAAAATAAGTAAAATTAGTAAAATTCCAAAATTTTATGGGTACACGCCATGTAATTTTCCACACACCGTGTACTTTGGTCGTGTGGGATGAGTACACAGGGCATGTAGGATTGTCGGTGAAGAAGGCTGTAAAAAACAACTACACGTCATGTACTTTGTATTTACATGTCGTGTACTCTGTAGGTAAGTGAATACTAAGAAGGTGGAGTCATCAGCCAGCAGAGTGATAGTACACGCTACATACTGATGTCAATGGATGAATAGTGTCATAGTAGAAAAAAGATTCCAGAGAAACAGTTATAAAAAGAAAAGTACACACCATGTCCTTGAGATAACATGTTGTGTAGATTGTTTTTTCTCTTAAAACATGTAGTGGCCTCCTTATTTGGCAGAGGAGGCTATCATTTCGTTTTAGATCTTGGGAGGAAGACCAAATCTTAGAGGATCACCCGATCGTGCACCAAGAATCTGATTCCGCCTTTGTTGATCACATTTTAACCGCACGGGAAAGTCCTTCCTTCTCCATGAGTTGTTCTTTCTAATTCATTCTTGAGGGGAATTTATTTGAGGTTGAATGTGTGAAAATTTATCTGAGATCTACGTCATTCATGGGCGTTTCGGTAGGCGTCATTCTGGAATACCTATCAGGGGTGATCGAGGTAGGTGGGTTGGTGTTTATTTCCAACTATTGAGTTGAATTTTTGTACGATTGTGCAATGAACCCTTGTTTGGTGTGTTTTATGGATATGGCCTTTAATGATATTTATCTGTAATTTCATAGATAAAATTTTAGTATGTTAAAAATGTAGTTTGGGATCACTTCATGGATCCAGGACCACCCCAGGGGTGCGTTCCTATTATTAGCTATTTGGATAGGATACATGGGGTTATGAAATGATTATATTGTACATTTCATTTTTTGGATTGAAATGTTATATAAATTTCTTTTTCATGCTTTGGGCTCGGCTTGGTTCTATTATCCAGAGCGTAGTGTTCTATTTTCCTGAGGGTAGTGTTCTATTTAGCCTTAGGGAACTGTTTTCTTAGCCTTTGGTCAGTGTTTGGTTAGCTTGAGGGTAACCTTTGTTTATACATGTAGGTTGTATTTTTTGTGACTGAGGGAATTATCACGTACACCTGAGGGAAATGATCGTTATGCCTGAGGGAAATCACTTACGGGTATTTGATTCTGTAACCTGAGTGTAAGTATAATATGTTTGAGGACACGACTGTTTAGAATATTTAGCGTGGTGATTTTCTATGATGTGCCTACCAATCTAATGCACAATCTTGAATGTGATAAGTAAAAATTAAAATAGAAATAAAAATGGTAGTTATAGTTAATTTTGAGTACTTACTAGTTTACTACATTTAATTTTTCACATTGTTGTTGCATATTTTCACTGACAGTTGGGCACGAGCCTTTGGTGGGTGCCTACTAGGATTTATTTCTGACACCTGGTTTGGGTCATGACTTTGGCCCAAACAGACTATATCTCAATAGGTGTCGATAGGGGCAAGGGTACATATATAGGTACATGATTGTAGTAGAGGTGTAAGAGAGCATGGGACCGAGATTAGGCTTGCGATGCTGCGGTATCTAGTTTACTCAGATTTGTTTTATTTGGCTATACCGTGTACTTTTATTTTTATTGTATTGTATTGTAGTGTATCCTGATCAGGCATATTTCATAGAATAGTGACATACTGCATCTTTATAAAAATGATTTCAGGTTCTCTTTTACTTATGTGGTCCATTTCAGTTGTATACTGTTTACTGCTTCTGTTGTTGTATGTTATATAACTTTTCCATTGTGCTACACTTTGACAAATGAGGGCATAGTTTCTGGACTATCAGACCTGGGCCCTCGCTTCTAGTTGACAACCTCTGGCATTTGGGGAAACACGCTTGAGGTCATGTGACCAACCGGGTTCGTGGGACCCGTCGTGTAGCTTCCGTGGTCGGGATGTTACAATGGTTTCCACTAAGACAAGATGAAATTTATATGATGACCAAATGGGATGACCCCTATAGTATATTATGGGTGACATGGTATTATTATAGGTTTCACTTTTGTTATAGGAATCAATAATTGAGGAATTATGATAATTTTTACAAAAATATTTATGTATGTTCATTAATTTGTAATATATTAATGTGATGACTTACCAATTATCTCTTCCACTAGGAAATCATTTTATACCTGATGGGTTTTATGTTCCAAAAAATTGGATGTATGAAATATATTTTGTGGGAATGATTGATAATGATTTTTCCTTTTTGAAATGTTGAGGGATAAGACCCCATTATTTAATATAAAATAGGGAACATTGTTTGTGTACATGGAGATTATGAAACACGTTGAATCTAATATGAAAATAATCCTTATTAAAAAAGGAATGATTCTCCTAAGATGAGTCCTATTGACCAAATGGGAGAATACATCAGGATAAAAAATAGAAATGTGTCATTTAAATCCTCTGAAAAAATCACAATGTGAAAATAGTCAAAGTAAATGAGTCAGACCCATCCATGAGGTTGTGACATGATGGTATATGACCACATGGCCATGCAATCCTCCCACTCAACTAGATGTGTGAGGGGAGGACCAGATAATTTGTGATAACATACCTATCTATCAATCGAGTCTCCCACCTGAAAATAATAGCGGGGAAATCATGGCACTTCTAGCCAGATGGAACACAATACCAGAACCAAAATGCTGTAGAAATTCATTCAAGGTGCCCATCCTTCCAGTATATGAGGACAGATGGATGATGAATGATGAAAACACAACCATCAATCATTTGAGGCCTCCCAAACGATGATTTCTAAAAGAAGCCACACTACCAACAAAATATGACAATAATAATATGATGATCATGAATTCCTAATACACACCATATGAAAAATAGGTTTAATTTTAATTATCATTGAAAACACCACACATTCAACAAAAACACAGATGGAATGAAACCAAATGAAAGAAGAACAATAGTACCACTAAATAAAATATAGTAAACCATACATTCCCTCAACCTTCATCAACTTGATCAATCCTCTATCCATAAATAGGTCTCCACACCCCTATACACATGACATGAAGTAGAATGAATTCATATCTACTGATGACGGTGGGCAAGGAGGTCACACAGTGAGGGAATGATCCAAATGAAGCATATGATAGAAACCGTACCACAATAGAAACAAGATAATTCATCAAGGAAGATTATAGACCCAAGGATTTAATAGAAAATAGTTATCCTAGATGAATAAGAAACACTGTGAAGCACCCGAATATGTCATGTGACACATCGAAATTTGACGATATCCACCATAGCGGCCACTAAAAAGACGACTCCAATCCTCCACCGTACGTGAATACAAAATTGCTATTATCAAGTAAAGAAGAACTAAAGATGACTTCCTGACACCTGCTATATAGCCATCCAACTACCAATTGACCTTCTATCTACCACCACCAGAAGGAAAATAATGAATCAGATCACCCCCCCATCGACCAAAGTGAGTCATAGGAGCACATATCAAAATCATATCAAGATGTAAAGAGGAATATAACAATGGAAAAATCCAAAATATTGTCTCTATGATGACTACATAACTCATTTATGCCAAGAGAAGAGAAAAATTGTGAAATCATGAACAAGATGCTCTGGGTGTAGTGGTTAGAGATATTCTTCTCATTCCCCTTTATATTCTTATTTTAGATGACGAGCCTATAGAGGAACATTTTATAATGATCATCAAATAAATATGAAATTTATATTTGAATAATATTTACCCATGTGTGTCATGCATGTTTTTATATCTTTTGAGTTCCTGGGGTGGGAATAGAGGGAATTTTTTCAATCCAAAATTTACAAGCATTTATGACTCCACTTGTTGAAGTGGTTTTTGATTTGAGACATGTATAACCAACAAATATTGTTTTAACAGAGGGAGAGGTCCTGTATCTATAAAAAATCCTTCCAAAACCCATTGGATAAATTAATTGATTATATAAATATAGGAACATGACCAATAAATTGGGGAATTTTCATTGTGCACCCACATGACATTCCACAACCATTACATTTTTGATATTTTTGGGGAAAACTATTAATTTCATACAGAAAACTGTTTTCCTCACCCCTTATCTGCCAATACTCACTCGACCAATTTGACATGGGGGATATATCATTGGAATTATATTTTCCATACATCTATTGACTAGGTTTTTTTCATATGTCAATCATTATATATTCAAATGATATTAAATACCATGTTTCCTACTATCTCATCTATATGTGGGTTTAATTTTTCTAAATCTTAAATGGTTTAATGAATGACTAATTTTTGTCAATATTAAATCATGTATTGTTTTATAGAGTGTAATCATGTTTGGTAATAATGTAGGAAGTCCTTACTATCATATATAATTCATATAATGTTTCAATCCTTGGCATTTATGTGGGTTGATGTTTATCTCGATGAGAAAATTTATTTTAATATCAAAGTGACTGGTTAGGTCCACAAATAAGTGGTTATACCTATTGATGGGGAGTTATGGTTTCATGGAATGGTTATGGAGATATTATATATAACTTTATATGTGATAATTGGGGTTTCAATCATAATAAATGGACCTCAAAAGAGTTATTAAAGCCCAATTGTAGATGGAGTTCCCTAGTAGTCAACTTTTTATTTATATTTTTTATGATACCATGATATATGGTTCCAAATTATGTGAATGTTGCTTCTTTGGATATGAATTCCCAGTATTGGGTAAGAGGACATGGCCGAAGAATGTGAAATCACTTGAGTAAGAATGGATAATCTAGTTATAGATGAAGATAACATCCATTCAGTGATATGTTTATCCAATTATTCTTTTGAGGATTTGAAAAAATTTCCTTCTTTTATGGAGATGATTAAAATATAGATTATGATTAGTTGTGACTTTATTAGTCTACAATAATATATTGATATTATAGGATTATTAATTTAGTTATATCAATTAACACACTGTTATAAAACTAATCCACAAATATTAATGGATCATGGATGGTCTCCACCTTGGTTTATTCTTATAAATAAAAATGAAAAATTGGTTTGAATGTAGAAATTATGGTTTTCTATCCAGGAATGGAAAAATCACTATATAAAACTACGGAGTTGATAATAGGGAAAGATGTTTTTGTAATACCAAGACATGATTTTATATCATCTTTAGTGATTCCTCATATTATTATTATGATATGATTTTTATTTTATATATTATTCCACCACATGTGGTGACACTGTTTGACTAGGTATACTAGTGAATTTATTCCAAACTATTATTCTATGGGTATATGTTATTACTTCTTCTGTTATATGAGAAAATATAGAATACATTAATTTTTATTATGTACATTGTATCATTTTAACTCTGATTAATATCTTATAAAATAGGAATAGTTTCTCTATGGTTTATTTCAGGACTTTGTTGCATGTAAGAGGACTTTTGTTAATATTGAGCTACACATGAGGTCTTCTGGACCTGCTGTTAAGAACTAGTGACCCAATCATTGGTGACACAGAGCATATATGTGAGGATATTGAATTTATTCAAACAAGGAAAAATTAAAATATAAAACTTATGCATTCTGATTCATATATGAAAAAATTTGAAAAAATATACTAGGGGACCTAAAATGGAAAAATAAATAAGATTCTTGGTTTGGTTTATAACAAACTAAAATCTTATTAATGGAATTGATATTCTAAATATATAATTTTATAATATGTAGTAATGCAGTATAAATCCCATGCCACATGTGATGAATCAAATTAAAATTGTTATCCTAATTTCAACATTACATTTAGAGAATAAATATAGCCTTATGAATTGAATGTGTTATAGTTGTATAAAGAATATATAAATTGATAATAATTATATGATAATTTTGATCATCTTGAACCAAAATAAGGATTTCACTCATTAAAAATTTATAGAAATGATGAATAATTTTATTAATGAAAATTTTATTTTGAAAATGAAAATATGAAATATTTATACAATGGTAAATGAAAATAAATGTTTTAAAAATTAAAAATTAACTGTTTATATTTTTTGAAAACAAAAAGTTTATAATTTAAATTTTATAATAAATATAAATTTTTATAATAATGATTATTATGATAAATGTTTTCATTAAATACGATTAATTATCATTATAATGATATTATATTTTTATGAGAACATATGTAATTTTTAATGGGTTATAAATTAAAACATTATTCTAATTTTTTTATAGAAATGAGGAATTTATTTCCAAATAATATTTGTCATATTTAGAAAATTATATTTTTAAGATCGATATAATTTTTGAAAATAAATATAAGAATATTTTTATTAAGTGTTACTTATATTTTTATAACTGTTATGGATGTTTTCTTGGGGAAAACCGAAAGACAACAAAATAAAATATATTTCATTATAAGAGAAAAAACGATTTTTTGAGTCATGGATGATAGAGAACACATTAGTTAGAACATACATGAATCATTTACTTCATATGGTCATAAGGTTCATCAATATTCGGTATTCCTGAAAAAATAATAATAAACTAATGATATAATATTCAAAACAACACACTCATCCTTATATAAATACCACCTATAATTACACATTCTCCTCACAAATTTGAACCCTTTTATATCAAAATATTTCATCCAATTCAATTCCCAATCCCCCCATTTAATATTTACTATACTATCACAAAAATATTTATTCCTAGTGGATTATATAATTTTCATTGGGGTTGTTATTCTGGAGGGAATACTATCAAACTACCTCCTTTAAATTCATTTATTCTTCAATATTCTCTTCACCTCACTCATAACAATGGATTAATAACTATAGCATAATATATATATATATATAATAAAATTTTATCTTTTTAATGGAATATTTACCATAAATAATGTTCAATTTAGTTATTATTTAATGAATGTGACAATTTTCGAAATTATATTCATTCACCATCTCATTAGATGATGCATTTTAATTTTCAATTACTACCTTCACGACTTGTCATAAAAGTACTATTTTTGTTAAATAAAATGATAATAAGTTCCTTATATAGTTTTAAATAATATAAAATGAATAAATATCCAACTAAAACGAAACTCATTTTCAATTGTTAGTAAAACCACCAAATTGAACTAACTGTATCCTGTTGAAGTTTTTACTAAGTGATTCAACCCTATTTTAGAGAAAAAAATGATATATATAAAAATTAATATTTATATAGTGGAATTAATATCTATTCATTTTAATTATTCTGTGAATTCCCATTATAAAATATTTTTCCTAATTATTGGTATCTAAACAGAAAACATTGAAATCAATTCGCTCAAAAAATTAAAATTATACATTATATCTCATTAAAATGGTTATAAATTGACAAAATATAACTATCATAAATATAATATAGATGTGAAATATATGAATTAATTGAATAATGATATTAGTATTTTTATTAATGATATTTTTTGAATGTGTATAATGATTCTATATGATATGGTTAGTAATCTCCCTAAACACCATATTTTAATTAGGTTACACTATTTTTCTTATTTCCTCATTTTTTCTCTATAGTTTTATTATTTACAAATTATATATTCTATAATTACATCCCCATATATATACCTATTTTAATTTTAATTTATTTTAATATGATATACTGGTTTTAAAATGATCCTATTTCAGTTCTCCATTGATATGAAAACTTGATTAAAGGGAACATCTCTATTTCTTACTCGATTATAAAAACCACTTCTTATAATGGTTTAACCTAACCTTGTGTTCTAAATTGTTTATTTTATAATAAAGAAACATTTATTTTTATGTATTGTTTTATGAAATTTTTTATTCCCCAACCCTTATAAAAGTCACATTATCCTTTTTTTAATGCCCCTATAATGTTGTACAATTCTTAAGGTGTTTTTATACTATTTATAATGAATTATCTAAATTGAGACTAAATTTGTCAAGAATTTTTTTTATAAATTTAAATAAATCATTAATAACAGATTTAATATCAATAATAATGATATATAACATGTCTATTCTTTGATAAACTGTTATGAAAAAACATTTCTTTCAATGGGAAGTTTGTATGTTTGTGCCTTACGACTTGATTATTTTTTAGGAAAAAATTACCATGTACATATTTTAATTGGGGCATCAAGATAGTTTTTCAATTCATTTAGTAATGTTTTTTCATCTCATGATATGGAATGTATGGGATTATTATGTGATCCAAATCAAGGATTGTAATTTTTCCAACATGTTATGTTTTCTTAGAGATTAACTTTGAATTATGTTTATTTCATGTTTTGTGTTCCTAAATCATTAATGTGATTCTAGGATTTTATCATCACATAATCTTTATATTATGATCCCAAATTATTATTCATGATCGTTATCTATTATGATATCATTTTACTTCATTTGACTCAAATTTTAGTCTTCTTTATCATGTATATTCACATAAAAAGTTGTTTACATGACCCCTTAATTTTATATTTTAATTAGTCTAACCTATGCAATTAGTAGAGATCAGATAGTTATTTCATGTCATTATGGAGATTAAATTAATGATTTTATATGTTATTTTATATTGGATTAATTATGAACATGTTCTTTCAAAGATATCAGGGCTCACGATATTTCTATTGTATTTATTATATATTTAAATTAAATAAAATTTAATTGTACTTGTAAAATGTTTATGTGATTATAGTTGGTAATAGAGAAATTTCATATCATTTTATAGGATTAGTTCTAGAATAATTTAGTGGTATTTCTAGGGGTCTGTCATTGTATAATAGGGTATCCTGAAATGTTTTTGTAGTAATGTGTGTGTGGATTTCATGAAATTAAATACATGGAGAGGTACTAGAATTGGAAGTGGAACTTGAATAACTTTACCTAGGGGTAATAATCCTAAAATGTAAACATTGGGTATTAACTTGATCTTTATTTTGTGGATTATAATGTGGACTTTTTGTACTCATAGTTGGAAAATGCCTAAGGTTATTCTTATAAAAATTCCAAATCTATTTATGAACCATCATGAAGAACATGAGTAGGTTGTTATTATATAAAATTATATAATTAAATTATCATGTTTAACTTATATAGAATTTCTAAGACAAATATATTGTGATTTACATGTAATTTTTAATATATTCATTCTATTATCATATACTATATTCTATATATTTCTATATCATGTATTATAACCGCTTTGTTTATTTTTGAAATATTCAATTACCCAACCCAGAATCATATAATGAAAGGATAACTCATTATCCATTCCTTATATCCAAGTGTTATATATGATTATTGTTTTACAAGACATTTTATATCAGTCTGGTTTTGCATAATTAATAAAAAAAACCACCCTAAATCACAATGGTTTAGTTATCAGGGAGAAAAAATGGGTAAATTAATGTATCCTAGCTATATAACTACTTCCCTATCAATTTGTTTTTGACTAAAATTCGAATATAACATTTTCCAACCCCCTTTAGTGTAGTTCGATGTTATATTTCAAATATATTGTCTTTGATTAAATATATATATTTATCCAACATTTAATTTCCAAATATGGATATTATTCATCACATCCTTAGTCATACCATGATTTTGTACAATTGTAAAGTGGATGATGAATATCCCTTCGATGAAGGGATTATTATTTTCACTAATGAAAAATGATAATGTGATATCTTATTCATAATGTATGTTATGTATTCTGTATCAAAAATATATAATGAATGATTTGGTGTTGGTTGAAGTAATATTCACATTGAAAATATGATGAAATTTTCTCTATGGGGATAACTATGAAATGCATACAGACCATAAGAGACGAAAATATATATTATTATAGAGGTATAATGATATGAACTATTAATAACATATTTATATTATTGTGGAATATCATTTCAAATTACACTACCACGTAGATAATGATAATAATATGCCACCTTCTGTAAATAGAACATATCAAACCACCTTATTAATGATTCGAATTAAGAAGTTTTCAATATTCATAAATTTGAAATGGATATGCATAGGGATCAAATTGGATGGGAAATCATCATTACTCTCGCAAATTAATTATCAACCATACATATTAGATAAGATGATGTATTATCCAAGAGATGATCCAGTAATAAAAAACACTATGGAAGCTATAAGGAAATGATAATTCATAGATTATAAAATTGATGATGAAAGTGTTGTATGATATGGTTGATTAATATATATAACATAAAATCCTTATATAATGTTTTAATTGTTTAATAATTAACATATCATGACCCTCTACATCCTCATAGGGAGCATGAAGTTATTGGATGATCTTATAGAGGACTATTGGAAGGGTATATCATGATAGGGATCATAGAATATACATCAAAGTCTTAATAATTTCAGCTGGGGAAGGAAAAATGGAAAAAGTATATGGGTATGATGAAATAATTACCCATAATTATACGTAAATTAGAAAACATCAACATGAAATTTTATAATATTATTAATATGAAATCAAGAGAAATTAATTCTATATGTGTTGTTGTCGATCATCATTAAAATATTTTTCATTTCATCAATATTTTAGAATAATTATCACACGACCAACACATGATGATTTATATTATTGAGGTGGTGAGGATACATGGAACTCAATTTATTGAATAAATGAAATGGATATATGAGATTAATTTCCATGTTCTGGATGCGTTTTCAATATTTTCTAAAGTGTCAGTTGATCCTTTGTACGGATTACTAACCAAAATTGATGTTCAAGATGATTATATTTTCAAATTAGTGGGAGAAATATTTCTATAAATATTGATGGGCTTTACAAGATGATGATATCAATGTCTTACTCTTTTATAGTTGTTATAAAATAATAGTTTCCAGTAATGAAACCAATTGGTAATATATAAAGCCCTTTTGGGAGGATATTTATAATACCTTTATGTTAGGATAGAGACGATGAATACATGCTTCTACCAATCTAAAATGGAAGTAGAATTCTTTTAAATGACAATGACCATTCAACAACACATCTGGATTTCTCTGAATAGATAATGGTGCTTTTTGACAATCGTTAATATTTTTTGGTGTTTGAGTTAATAGAGAATGTATCCCATTATATATTTCCAAAGAAGAGAGTCATTAAATTTGGGAATAATGTAATTATAAATCCTAGGTACATCAAAGCCGTTTATATTATTGAGAATATCATAGTTATGTCATGTAAACTAGAAGTCCCACCACCCCTTTCTCATTTAAAAGATGTATCCCATGTATTAATCATAAGTACGTACAAAAAATATCCCTCACATGTATATAATTCAGTGGTGGTATTGTCAGAAAATGATCATTCTTATGAGGAGTACATGGTGGTGATCATGGACCGTAAGTATATATTTATATGAAATAATTAAGCACACAAAGTCCAAGTACTATGGAGAAATCATTTATACGAGGAGGTGACATGAGAATTATAGGAATATAGGAAGAATAATTACAACTAATATTATTTGCCTTAATATATATAATTAAATTTTCATCACGAAATTTCATAAGGGAGAAGAATGTAATCAACCAGATATTTATCAATTGTATTTACCTTCTGAATTTTGAAAATTTTCATATTTAGTAACATAGTATATCTCAAATTCAGCAAATGATAAAACCAACTACTTTTTATTTCAATTATTTTAAAACTATATTTAAAAAATAAATATATCTATAAGAATTGAATGCATTATATTTGGATAAAAAATTTAAAATAAAATATTAATGATTTGATAGTTAGGATATACTTGTTCTATAATAATAATCTTAGACATGAAGAAAAATATATAAATGAATATGAATTCTTGTAAGATGTAAATTTTTTAATTCACATTTAGAAATAACATGTTGATATAAAATATTATTATTTATATAAAATTTATTAATAAATTAATATTATGACACATTATAATAATAAGAGATTATAATGATAGCTAATGTAATTTTTCAAAGGGTCAGAAAATTGATGATAATATAAAAATTAGTATTTCTAAAATAAATGATAACATTAAAGAAAAATTAAATTCTTCATATTTATAAATTTATTTTCATGAAAATTGTTTACTTTTTAGAATCTAAACTATAAAAAATTGTTTGGGAATTTTTTTTATTTTTTCTAAAATGGATTAGTTTTGGCGAATAGAGAAATATTGAAAAATATTATAAATAACATTACAAGATAAATATCTGAAGTTTTAAGCCACATATGATGAAATACACGATTTTTTTAATATCACATCCATAATTTACTATATATGTTAAAAATATTCAATACTATGGGTTGTCATGAGAATAAATAATAAACTAATGATTACGATATTCAAAAACACCCCTCTCCTCCCAAAATAAAGTTATCCCCTCAAAACCTATTCACCAATAAATTCTATGATTTATATCATTAAAAAATTCTCCCTAATTATCATTAAAATATTATACTATATTTAGAAGTTCTTTTTTATCACAAAAGACCAATACCATAGCTTTAAGGAATTTTCTTGGTGAAAAAATTCATGATGTAATATTCTCAAGCTTTGACTTAAAAATTAGTTTATTATTATACATTTCCCTAACATCCCATACACAACATGAATAACAACTTGAGAATAAAAAATATAATGTAATTTTATAGTCGTAATTTATTATGTACACTCCATCTAATTTTCTTCTCCTCTTATCTATTAATGAAAAAATTATAAATATTATGATGGTTCACTACCTCTATGGATAATGTGTATTAATTTTCAATTACCACATTCAATTATGGTAATAAAAATTTTATTATGTTAAAATAAGATGATAAAATTCATATTATATCATATTTAATGTTTTATATTGAATACATTTCCATAATATCATACAAAATGATATATGTTTTAATTGAATGTAAAACCACATAAATAATCTATCGATCTACTATTTTCATTTTTACTATGTGAATCATATCTATGTCTGATAAAATAGTAATGTTAGAAATTAATTTTTTTAAGGGAAAAAAATCGTTTCATTTCACATTTGGATTTTTTTTCATCAGAAAAGAATATCCATAAATATTCTAAAGTGAACAGTGAATTGGACTAAGAAATGAATGAAATTAGAAAATAAAATTGAACATTATATCTCATTTAAATGGTCATAAATGAAAATTATAAAATTATAATAAATAAAATATATTTGTAAAATGATATTAATACTATAATTAATTAATTTAATTTGATTATTAATGAAATTATGTTCATGTTACAAATGATTTTGGATTATATGCAAAGGTATATCTCTAAACCACACTATGTTATTTTGTTTAATCTCCCTCTTTATTTATTCAAACATATCTCTGTAAATTTATTATTAACATAATTTATATTATAAATATATATATGTTACTCCCACAGATATACCTCATTTAATTCGCAATTCTTTGATAGTGTTATACATATTTTAAATGGTAAAAATATATTTCATATCAATTATAAAACAAGAATAATGTGAACTTATCTTATTATTAAACCATTAAAAGTCCCATTCATTAAATATTTTAGGAAATTTTTTTCCTATAAATGAAAATGTTATATTGTTAAATATTTTTATTTCGTTTTTTATTATATTTATCATCCACTTAAATTATTTAATGGATTGTTACCCTTTCTATAAAGCCCTGCTTAATTGGTGCATTTCAAATGTAATTTCTATACTACTTTCCTAGTACTCACTTCACTGAGACATCATTTTCAATAAACTACTCTTATGATCCTATAATAATTCTTAAATTGTTTCTTAAAAATATATTCTTATGAAATTCCATCATGTAATTTTTTATATCATGGTTATGCAATCCATTTGTTTCCATGAGTAATTATTATGTTTATGAACTAGGATTGATTTCATTTTCTTGAATACATAATAATATACATGTTATTATTGGTGCACCAGATAGAACCCCAATACATTGGTTAATTTATTTTTCTCATGAGGTGGTATATAAGGGATTTGGGGGAAAACCAAATCCATTATTGGACTCCATTCACCGTGTCATGTTGTCTAGGAGTTTTCCATAAATTATACATAGGTAATGATTTATGTTACATCCATATTAACATTTTTCAATGATTTTATTTGTTAATGTAATTTATTTTATTAAACCATGTTAATATTAATTATAATAATCTTTTATGAAATTTTGTTATTTATTTTGAATAACTAGATATTCTTCATTATCAATTTTATTCCCTTATGAGGATTTATCACACACAGATTTATTTTAAATATTTCCTAGGTTATCCTATGAGGATTTCAGGGATCCAAGGGACCTGCAAACCCATTATTAAAAATAAAATAAATTTTTAGTGTCTTATTTTCTTTTTAATGTTCAATAATCTTTTTCCTTAAAATATTGTAGTCCTCATGATCATTGGGTTTTAAGTGTAAAATATTTACGTAAAAATCATTTAATAGGATGATTAAAATGTTTGGGTTACTATAAAGTCTAAAATCAAAATGAATTGGGTATTATTCCAAAAAAATCCCAATTGAGACAACAAATTCATCATAATATTTTATTAATCATTTATCAAAAAAATCCACAAAATGTTATAACATGAAATGAAACTAACTAAACAGAATTCAAAAACATGTGATCATCCACCATTGAACTCTTAATAATTTTATATAAAATATCCAATCATATCTAACTCATTTCACAATAATATCGTGAAATAAACTCTATTGTACTAGATATGCCATATATAATTCAGAGGATACCAAAAAATGATTATTCAAAACTGCCTAGATATACCAACTAAAACAATATTACACCAATGAACTATAAGGATTCATAGTGGGGATAAAAAATCAAAGGGGAGGTCACCCCTTTCATAATAAAATAAATACAATTTATTTAATGGGTATCTAATATAAATGACCTTAAATGATGGAACTGTGCCCAAAATAAACTAAGATGATTATAGTTACATTGGATCTCATGTGGGACCTATGGGTATCTAATAACCTAACAATGCTTTTTATCCTCCCATTTTCCATAAAGTGTTGGCGATAACATCCACAACATTACCTAATATATCTTTTGTATACTAAACTATGGTTGTGATGAGTTTCTTCTCTAACTAAACCACCCCACACACATACACTACACTCAAAATCTCTCTTCAAGCATTTTATGCATGAAAATAAATATAAATGACATACCATTTGAAAATTATAATATTTATATGATTATTAATTATCGATAACTATTAACAATTTATAATAGAGCCCGATGAAAAATTAATTAAATCTATAATTCCATTTAATTATTTATCGCATACTTGTATTAGTCATTATATGATGGACATGTATGTCACATAAAAATAATAGTTCATGAATGAAAAATTATGTGTGGGATTACCAAACTAATTTAACTACATGAAAACCAAATACTATAATTTATACATGCATATTTTTTATTCATTATATTTTATTTATTAATTATTCTTCAATTTATGATATTATATTTTCATGTATATAAATTATTTATATTATAAATTTTGTAATATTAATATTTAAAATTTTCAAAAAAAATTAATAAATTTAATTAAATATATATAAATGTTTTATGATATGTTTGATAAAAAATATATATTTCACCATTAATATAAGACAATTATTTAATATTATAGTTATAATTTCAATAATTCTAATTTTTTTTTATTTCTCATAGTAGGGTTTAGTGAAAAAATAAAATTAGCATCTATTTATACATCCATAGATTGTGGGACATTGAGTTAGACATATCGTTTATATGGGGGCTTACTCATTATTCACGAAATATGGAAATTTTATACCTACCACACCATGCCTACTATTGTACTTATTTTTGTTTCCAATAATTTTATGCCTTTAGATGAATGTGTTTCATGGAAAATACGAATATGTTGAAATATCTATATATTTAATTAAATCCTATTATTCTGTGTGTAATATAAATCATGTTTTTTATTAGGTTATATAGATAAATGAGACCATAACATATTGATTTTTTAATGTAATTCATTATGAAATATTTATCTTCAATAAATCATAAATATTTATATATCATGATACATTATGATTGAATGGGATAAAATGTTTATGAATCATAGGAATGTGATATATATAGAATTTAAATACATTTAAAATAGGTATTTCTTTTGGATAAAACAAATGAAAATTACGTGATTAGGCAGTATATAAGACCCTAATTGTTTGGTTTTCATTATTTATCACGAGTTAGTAAATTTGAACATAGATAATGATGTATATTCTTGTTCCTATGTTTTATTTGATATATGGGTAATATTTACCTAATTGATAGTAATCATTTGGTTCCAATTGTAATTAGGTTACTATAATCTATATGATTAAATGTGTAATGAGTATTCCCAATTACTACCCAAGTGTTAAATGTTATATTATTGTAATAATTTTATACTAGATAAAGATAATTATAATTATATCAGATTAAATGGTTTATATAATGATAAAATATGGATATTCTCCCAGTTAGTGGATATAATATATAGGTTCATCATTTAAATTAGAATACACTAAAATGATGTCATTATTTAAATGATATATAATATGAAACTCACTTTAGGATATTAATTATTATATATATATATAATTATAATAATATATTCTTTTATATGTCTAATATGTTGGTCCAATAGAATAGAAAATTGATAAAAATGGTAAAAAACTTTTCCCAGGAAGAATATTTTGGATTATATAGTTTAAAATTTTACATAAATCAATATCCATAAATCTAAAAGATGTTAATTGGATTTCAAGATAGAATCACATATTTATAATAATACTTGATATCTTAAACTAGGTTAGAGATAATGAAAGGTTATGTAGATATAATTAATTGAAATATAAAATTAGTTACTAAAGTTTATGTGAGGACTTATAATCTATTTAAGCAAAGTAATCTAGTTCTAAAATAAGTTAATATTTATTATGTTCCATCCACTAATATAAATTTAATTTCAATATCATTTTTTACAAGGGGAAATATTTATTCATTATTTGGAACATGATTTATTCAATATACCTAAATGATATTATATATTGAACTTGGAATATATTGAATGGTTTATACAGTTTTGATATGGATAATCTAATATATAAGATTAAATATTAAAATAAAATGTTTTATTTTTCCCACCAGTCATTAAAAATACGTCACCATCAAAATCAAAATGGAAAAAATTAAAACACTCGATAGAGATGAATTTATGATTTTTTTAATATAAATTGATTATATAATGTGAAAAAGTTTCATTTGGAAAAATAAACATAGTGCATTTTGGTGGAAAATTATTATGGGATATTTTACTAATTGATCATATAAATTATGATCTATATGGACCAATGAAAAATAAATAAAATTATGGGAATAGGTACATCATATCCTTCACTAATGAATTATATTTTTATGGTTACATGATTATCATGAGACCAAAGAATGAAACCATTGAAATGATTTAGTTTTTAAGAGGTGATGTATGAAAGAATATATGAAATAGTATTAAAAATAATTATTTATATATATTTGTGGAATATAAGATCCATGATTTTGTTGAAAATATAAGATTATGACAAATTTTTTCAACTATCATTCTTCTATAAATAACCTAATGGAATGATCAATCTATGTAAAGGAACAATTTCATGTTAGGAATTTTTTGATTAATGATCAAATATTCTAGCCTTCTGATATAATAATTATTTAATCTAAAAAATAAAATTATTACATACTTAATCAAATTCTATTTAATGATTCTATTTTAAAATTATATTTGACATGTAATTGGAGGCATTCAGATGTTATTTTAGATAAAATTAGTGTTGTGCATCATATATAATATATATATTTTAATAAAATTTTTCTCAAATATGAGAAATTATTATTTTTTCTATTTATATTAATAATACTAGTTGAAATTATTTTTTATAATATTAACCAACCTAATATATTAATTACCCGATTTGTTGTTTCACTGAAAATGATAACATTGTTTATGGTGTTTTAGGAAGGATAGATAAATACACTAATGTTTAAAAACTGTAAATTGGAATGGATCACATAATGGATTATAATATATATCCATAATGTTTTGTGGGATAAGAAAATCATTATTTATACAAGAACCATGAAGTATTAATGGAATTAATTTGGGGATTAATAGATATTGATTTTTCAGAAACGAGGATATTATAATATTTATCGATGATCAACAAACTCTCTACTAGGGATCTAATAGGTATTTCTAATTTAATAAAAGGTCAAAATCTATGATAGATGAGGTAGAATCGATGTAAACTTAATAAATTCATATATTGGTGGATGCACCTAAAGGGGTTAGTCCTATAAAATTTATGTGGGATATCTATTAAAAAAAATTAAATGCATAGTAGATGGTTTACTAATAAATATTCATGATTGTATTTGTTTATAAAATGTTTCATAATATTTATTCTTAAGAGATCATTTAACCATTAATGATGATAAATTACAATAATAATTTTCTCACTATAATAGATCAATCTTAAAATCTATTATATGAATCAATTATTGATATTTATTTATTTCATCAAAATTCACTCGATGATATCTTTACATAAAAATGAAATTATTTTGTTTTTCCATATGTCGAATCAATGGTTAGAAGTATAGAACTATCCTTTCATGGATTTAATTAATATTATAGTGTTTTGATCATTCAGTGTTATGACAAAATCTTATTGTTTAGTACAATAAAAACATGAAATATTATTATTTATAAATTCTTATTTGTAGAGGCATTGTTGAATTTATTCTTTGGTATGTGGATATAAAACTACCAAGAAAATATTATCTCAATATTTTATTCTATAAATGTGTGCTTTATAATGTGCTTCTCAGTTAATGAAATGGTTGAGGTATCCTATTTACTAGGTATGAATAATTATAATGAATGATTAATTGGTTTCCTTGATTATTTTAGGACCCATATGCTTGGAAAATACTATAGATATTCAATATTAACAACTCAATGAAAAGGAATATAAAACTATTGTGTTGGGTGACTCTTAACAAGTCACAATGTCCTACTATTTTGTTTTAATGTAGATATATGGATATGATTCCTTATGTTTACACCATTGGTTTAATAATTAATGTTATATTCCATACACAAAATAATGTATCTTTTTATTTGAGTATAAAATGATGATACCAAACCATTTCGGTGTGAGTTAGTAGATTTATGTTAAAAACATCCTTATATACATATAATTTGGTATGTATATTTTTCTGGTCATAAATAATGTTTATTAAATCATTATAAATGAGTTAAATTGATTCTTATTTTCAAACTATCATAGATGATACAAGATCTGAATCTCTTTTTTGAGTTTTTGTAAAATGGAAGAGTAAATAGTTGTAAATGTTCTTAACATTCTAAATTGATTGAAATATAAATTTATATAGACTACATCATTTTATAAAATAATATAAATGGATATGGTTGGATTTTGAAGTTAATTATTGAACAAGGAGTAGATCCTTTTATAAAGGGAGAAATTGATAATAATTATAATAAAAATGGATTTGTTACTCAGGATAAGAAATACCATTTTCCTCAAAGTCCAAAAAATGGTTTCAAATATTATATCATTTTAGGTAACATATGATAGGAAAATTTAATGATCTATTGGCTTGTGAAAATTTAGAATATAGAAGAACCTTTTAAAAATTAAAAAATTCAGCAAAAGTAAGAGTGTAATATAATGTCTTTTGGTTTTATATAATGGGGTTACATGATGTAATAGATTATGCTAATGTAAATGTATCATTGTTTTGTTATAAATTAAATTGATATATATCATCATTTCATGTATTCAATATAAATTACTTCTAAAATTTAAATTATAAAACACACTACAAGAAAGACATTTAGTATTCAATAAACATTGATCAATATATATTACATGGTATTATGATTAAATTTTACAGATTTTATCTATAGGGTATTTTATATTGAATAATGTATACTATCATGATACATATTAGAGGACTATTATCATGATTAACTAATTAATGAATATCATAGTAAATTTTAATATGGACAATGAATTATATAGTAGTGTATCCCCCACATATATCACTATTCACTATCTTAGAATATAAAATTATAATGTTAAACTTATGTAACTTACAAAATCGTGACTTAAGGTACATATATCCCTTCAAATGGGAGCATTTTTTTAATTTTTTAGAGTATTCAGTGAATTTCCATGGTTAATAAAAAACAATACATGTCTACCCAAGAAACAATGCTTCTTGAGTTGGATTCCAAGAGTAGTGAGAATGGTTATTCCATAAAATGTAACTCTCTCCTCAATATTCATAAATTGATAGTGTAATTTTCCATAGTGGGATGTTTTTTCTAAACCATGAAATTAAACTATGTGGATTCCCTAGTATCACATAATGGGTGGCACAAATTTCCAAACTACAGATCCAAACCGAACAAAATAATTTAATAAATATGATTTTTTATTTTATCAAATGAAAGTTTTCCCTTTTTTAGTCTCCTCTCAATTAAATATGATCTCATACAATTTGACTCTTATAGATTTTGATGATACCATATATTTCATGGATATTTTTTATTGATATTTGGGTGTATGATCTAGTATTATAATCTTATTCTCCCAGTTATTATCGTTCATTAGTTTCCTCTATGATCATACAATACATTCAAGAGAAAAAAATTACATCTAGGAAATTGAATCTAAATAAATGGGTTTTAACATCATCTAATGGGGATTCATAGAGAACTATCATGGAATTTTTATTTGATTCCCATATCATGGTAGGATGTTTTGTATGTTTTTGGAATCAGATTTTTTAGTTTACTAAATCTCTACATAGTTCTCGAAATCATTAATTGGATATTACTATTCGATATTTTCTTTAATAGTACCCATTTCTAAATACAGATCACTTCTATGTATATTAAATTTACTGTGAATTGAGGTAGGTGATTTCATAGGGAAATTCCAATCAATTGAAATATTTGTTCCATGATTGGTTTTAAATAAATATAATATTGATTTAAAAGTCATGATTTTATTGATTAAATGAATGGATCTATGGGGTTATCTATATTTTATCATTGCTCTATTTTCCACTATATCATTATTAAAGAGTCTAATATCCAAAATACCATTTTAGGATATTTTATGGTTATTATTACTATCGTTTTATACCATTCGGCCAAAAAAATGATCCAAATGGAATTATAGTACTCAGGAATATAATTTTCCAATATTTTCTTTGGTCATTCATTTTAGTATTCAACAATGAAAACATGGTTAACTCAAAATATAGGGAGGATCATATAATTAATTTAAGAGTCGCTATGAAAATAATGAGGGATCACTAATTTTATTCAACATTGATAAAATTTCTATTTTGGTTTCACGTAGTGATGTTCTTTTGCAATGTGATCTGAAAACATGACATCTCAATTGACCCCAATATGTTGTATACTTTCATGTCATTATAATAATCAAATGTGTTTTTTAGATTCGTACCATGTTATAAATGGTCAGGTATTATCTTTTATTTTTTCATTGATTCCACATATTTTATTATCTATTGAAATCTCTCACTGTTAAGGGTTTGAAGTTTTTTTGGGATTCATGATGTCAGAATTCCATTTAAGTGTTGAAGTTACATTAGGCATTTGCCCCATTTTTTACACTTCCAATTTATGAGTATGGCTACATAGTCTTCTTTATTTCACTGTGTATGGGTGGTGGTTGAGTTATTATGTTGGTTGATCACAAATATTCATTCCATTTTCATCATATTCATCATGATTAGGATACCTTTCTCGAACATGATCTATAACTCTTATATATGATTCAAAACCTTATGAATTGGTGGACCTATATTTTCATATAAAGGATTAGAATTTACTCGGAATAGATGTTATATACCCAATTCAATTATGTAGGCATCCAATGTTGAGACATTAACAGAGAATCAAAAATCTATACTAGGTTTTTAGTTATGGTCATATCAAGTTTCAAATCGTGGTCTTACCAATTAGAAACATTATATCTATTATAGATAAAATTCATGAGAAATTAATGAAGGAAATAATCCTCGAACAAAGACATATGTAGTGTAAAATATGTCTGGTGAGCTATACTATCAATCTATTCAACAAACTAAAAATGTCCCACATATCACATATCCAACATACCTTGTTTTCAATGCCAT
This sequence comes from Viscum album, assembly GCA_963277665.1. Lineage (NCBI taxonomy): Eukaryota > Viridiplantae > Streptophyta > Magnoliopsida > Santalales > Viscaceae > Viscum > Viscum album. Next base: position 663,524,061 of record OY728141.1, read on the forward strand.
TGATATCCTATCCTTGGTGAGACTCTAAGGAACACCCGGTCAGAAACCTTAAAATATAAATTTTATTGATGATGATGCAGAAAATATTTATCCTTTCTATACACTATCACCATCCTTTGATGAATAATATTGATCATTGTCATTATCTACATGAATAAAATAGGTCCTAATAGGTATGAAACACGAACCTATAACCAATATAGTGAAAAATTTAATAGAAAAATAATATTCCATAATGTGTCCAATTTTGTTGGATTACGTATACGTATTTTTTTTTATAAAAACTCATTTTTTTTAAATTGAAATACCAATATCCACCAATGCTAACTAAAAAACACTAAGAATGTCATCATTAATATGTATACTATTTCCTGTCTAAGCATCTATATATAGAAGGTTAATAGTTCCCTATTACTCTTTTACACCATGACTTCACTTCAGTCCCACTGATAGCATAGGAATCAAAAAATAACACATTTGTTGGGTCTTGGACCTCTAAGAGTCCCCTATATCCCCATTGAAACATGTTTTTCACTATAGGGTATACCCACAAGGCAAAATTGAATATTAGAAAAATAAATTTCCCCACAATTGAACACGTTTTCTTAATTTTTATTAGTCATTTATGAACATCCTTAAAAACATAATAGGAAGTCACCAATCCTGACACTAGTCTTGAACAATCTATCTATATTATGGGGGTTATAATTGTGTAATATTAAAAGTATTTAGGTTTATAAGGATGAAATAAGATTTAAATTTTATAATTATAAACTATTATCTTTATATGGTATGACTTTCCTCCCTAAATAATGTACCCAACAATGACTTTTTGAACCTTACCTATCAATATAGTCAAAATAACTATACATCTGGTTGAATATAATCTCTAATAAAACATTCAAATGTGCAGTGTATTTCCCAATGTAAAATATATTTTCCAACATGAGGATATTTTTATCTAGGGGGGGTATGACACAACATAATGCTTAAGGGTTAAATGAAAAAATATCATTCCACTCATGTAAAAAAAATTAGATTTTATATGTTTGACATTGTTTGAGTTCAAAAATTAAATGATATTCAGATGGATTTTTTCAAGATGGTTATGCACCTGGAATGTTTTATATGATGTGTGTGTGTGTGATGAGAAAGCACGAGGAATGGAAATGTGTTAGCCATAGTGGATAGTCCTTAGTCAGATGATACATTAAATAAAACATCAAGATAACGAGTTATAAGTTAAAATGAATTATTTTGATGGTGGGGAGACCATGAATATTAGACCGTATCATTATTGGGAATCCTTTGATTTTGAAAAATATTTGATAATTTGATGACTATGAGAAAGGATTTGATGTTGTATTGTCATCTTATATAGTGTCTGGCTTACCCAGACCCGCTAAACAAGTTCTCTGATTTTAAGAGATTATTTTGGTATGTTGATTTGATATGGGACATCACTGATTCTATTTCCCATTGTTATACAAATAAACAGATCATGGATAAGTATTAAAATCTGTTAGGTTTTCATCAAAAGCTTTAAACATCTACAAGGATGTGGGATGAGATATCAATGAGATTTAAGGTTATTTTTTCATGTATTACTCAAGAAATGAATTTTAATAGGGTGGATATTAACCAATTTACCATATAGGATAGATTAAATCAATTCATGACTATTCTAATTTTTAGGAATTTTTAAATCTATATGTTCAATACATTGTCTAATTTTATGGGGTTATATCAAAAATATTTTTTTGATAAGGACCCCTTGTTAAAATATAGATTTTGGATAGGCACTAATAAAGTGATGGGATCGTAAATCAGTTTGAAATTTACATTCTATCCTCATATAGATGGTCATGAAGAGTTCTCAACATGTATTCGTAATGATATACTTCATTCTTGTGTCCTTAACATAAGAGTTTCATGGGATTTACATTTAAGCACTTGATGACTTTTCATAATGAAATATCTACCATTCATCCATTAAAATGGAACCCCTTAATAGCTTATATATGGTATTCCATTCATGTAATTAATTTAATATTTGGTGTTTAGTGAAACATCTATTATGGGATCTAGTTTGAATAGGAGATGACGACGATGATCCATATGAATTTTTCGAGGTTGGTGATGGTTCAGAGTCACTGTGAATCATAAGAATATCACATTCAATATAATTTAGGGTTATTAGATGGTTTCTACTATTCTTAAGAGTATATTCTATAATGGGTCACTATTATCTTGTAAAATAGGGGACATTGGAATGAAGATACGTTGGACCTTTTCATGTTAATGAGTGGATAAGGTATGTGGATTAACAGTATAATTTTACACCTCATCTGACCTATATCAACGATGGGTTCCCCATGTAATTGATCAATAAATATATATTTTTACCCATATAATGTTTTTAATTTGGATAACCTATATGTATATCCCTACATGGCTGTGAATGATCAACCAGTTTAGATGGTTGACTTTTTATGAAAAGTTTCTCAATGGTATTTTCATACCATTAGTCTTGGTTCAATGAAGGCATGGTTCAAATTATTATGATTGGTGGGATAATGAGAAAATGATGAGGAAGTGGTACCTCAAATATATGTAGAACAATATCAAGGATGATTATTTCTAGGGGTAGAATGTAATATGGTCGGGATAACTGTGACATCTTGAATCATTTTTTTGGTATGTAGAAAACATTATTTTGACCATTTTTGTTCGTGGGGTTTCTTGGGTCACTTCAGTGGCTATAGTAATTTTTTATAGTTTAATAGGCATTCTCATAGTTATATAAGTTCTTGTGAGTATATTTAGTATCAACCAATGAAATTTTTCTTCTTTAGATGTAGTCATAGGAGAGGGTGAATGGTTAGAATCATTGTTAGTCCAAACCATGCATCATTCTAGTCAAACCATGTGACTATGGAAATAGGAATTTTATATGGTTGGTGTATGATTTCTTAATCCATTCTACCAAACTATGTGTAATATTATATAACCTATAATGGGTCACATGGTTCATACATAGTTTTTCATACCAAGGGTCAAAATCCTGATACATGAATTGATTAATATGATTTTTTTATTCTAAGACATAGTAAGATTTCATTTTTGTAAAACTCATATATTTTTTTGTAATATTTTCATTAAAAGATTTTAATTCCAAAATTGATTTTATTTAATGAAATTGTGATTAAAAAAACCCTGAGACTTCTTTAATATAAAATGAACATCATAACCTAGTTGTCAGGTAAGTGAGAATAAATATAATTATATTATTAAAATGCTAATAAATATAAATAAAATATATATTTTTAATTTTTTATGTGAATTACTATTTTTAAATAAAATTAATGAAATATATATTTCATTTACTTCTTGTTTTGATATTAATCTGATTCATATTTTTGTTATAAGATATGAATAAACCATATTTGACGTATATAAAACGTATGTTTTTCAAAAGGATAATGTTTCACATATTAATAGAGAGCCCATTTTAAATTAATATTGTTGAACATTAATATTTTTAATATGAAAACATAAAAATATATATTGGAAGAAGAATATAAACATTTACTTGGGATGAATTTTTAATATTTTTCTAATAACATTCAAATTTGATGACTTGTCAATATGCACTAAATTTTATTCAAAATATCTTTTTTCATTGAAATAATTTATGTGGTAAAATCATAATATTGAATTGGTTTAATTTATAAATAGAATATATTTTTATCATTCTATATAATTTAACTCATTGAAATTAATTTTTCAACGAATTCAGATGTAAAACCATTTCAATGTTTTTCAATGATTTTATTTTTTTAAAATATGTTCTCCCATTTCGACAGCAAGATTGATTTTAAATTAATTACTACATCTTCAATGGTTTTAATTTTGAGAAATGGTATCTATATTTGGAATCAGTTGGTTCATATTATGTAAAATGATTTATTTTATTTTTGGTCATTATGAATCTTAACTTTGTAATTTTTTTTTAGTTGGAAAAATGGTGAAACGATTAATTACGTATAAGAATACTATTATAAAAGTACACTATAATATGGATTAATATAATTGGATGGGTTTTGTTCGACATAAATCATCATTGGGTCTAAATGGTGTCATTTGGAACCAACTTGGATGAGACTAGAAAATTTAATTTAATTTATTTAAGGAAAATTAAATATATCTCACTCAAATATAAAAAATAAATTCATTTTTAATATAAGGTTGTACTAATGATAATTATAATTATAAATAATAATTAAAAAGACAATTTTTTATAATTTTTACTCATTTTTATATTTTAGGAATTAAATAATTACTTTAATAGCTTATATATTAATGACACAAAAAATTATTTAACTGATTAAAAATCAATAACATAGTTATTATTAAAATAATAATACACATTAAAAAAACCAAAACCATGACCAAATATTACATTTTGAGTATATATAGACCATAATGTGTTGTGTTATTGACCATTTGTTCCCTTATAAAAGAAATTGAGACACTTCTATTATAATATTCATAGTGATTTTAATGTTTTCACATTCATAATTTAATATGTATAACATACTAAATGTTGTATTATTTTGTAGATAAATTCGAATTCAAATATTATTTTTAATTATAATATATTTATATTCAATATTGTATTTTATTTTTAATTTTAATTCAAGAAAATAGTATATTAAATAATAACTAACAATTACTATAGTAATTATTTTATTAGTAGATATAACGAAAAAGTGTTATTAAAATCATTAATGTAATTATAAATTGAGATAATTAATATGTTTCATGAATTTTATAGATGACCTAGATATTTTTGAAATATAATAAAATAGTTTTCTCTATATAATTATTTTATTTTAATATTTTAAAAAATCAATGAATTGAATTGGGTCAAAATTGAAACTATTAATAGTTTATCAAAATAATGTTTTATTAAATTATATATAATTTATAAATTTTTTAAAAATATATATAATAATTATTATATTGTCTGAAATTTTATAAGTTATTTATGTATTCTCTAATTTATATTAAATATGTAAATATGGCACCCTTATAATATTGATATATTTGTTACTATAGTTAAAAAATAAATAAGACAACTACCTGTTAATTAAAAAGATAAGGATTATAAAGAGAGAAAAACTGGTAAAAAATTTATTGGATGACTATAATGAAATCTTATATAATCACATATTCCAATTTAGGTCATTTTTAATGTTTTTGTAAGGGGTTTAATTTTATTATAAATTAATATTTTTGGAGATCCTAAAATTTTCCCTCGTATCAATTATTAAAGGGAACCTCCTCCCTCAATTATTCACCTCACTTTGAGCCTTACTATTCTACCATACCATACCATTTTTACATATCACATACCTAGTTACATTATATAGGTTCTTTTATTCTTTAAAGTCAAATTCTATTACTCTAGGAGGAGAGTTAGAGGAACGACGTCGAAGAACTGGTAATCTCCTCTATCAATTATTTGAAACATTTTCATCTTCTACATCCACTACATTATTTGATATTATAATTATGAAACAAACATATTCCTTATAATGACCCATACTTTACATACATTGATAACACTTCAAAATTGTAGCATACTTATTACAACAAATAACAAAACCATGAAAGGATCGTATAGGTATAGTGTCTTTAGAAACTGGGAAACATAAACAACAGGTTCATAAAGCATCAACTTTTCCTCCCACTTATTTCATAATATCTAGAGTCCCTTTTTGGCATATCCTACTTAATAACATTCTTCCTGACATGGGGAAAGAAAACATACAAAAGGGTGAGCTCAAATGCTTAGTAAGGGTAAAAAAAATAAATATCAATCACATCGTATACACAAGCACATAACTTTTGGAAATCTTATCCTACAAAACAGATCATAATTTCATAACATGGGATAAATCATGGTAGTGAAATGTAATCACAATAATCATAACTTAAAACTTGAAACTTTGTGGCATTCACACATAATCATAGAGAATCATTTCTTGTTAGTCAAGACTCATTGCCAAGACTATCTTAGTGGACAAAGTCCCTTTCTGAACCGAGTCACCCTCATTTCAGTCCAGTTTCGCTGAACCCGTATAACCTACCATTCCAGCTATGTCTATCTCATGAGATATAAAATCTTTACCCAATGAATTGGAGGGAGATATAGGTCCCACCCATCTCATAATGATATCATTCTTATTGGTCCACAAAATCGTAAACCATACATCATTGCATAACCCATGTAATAAAAATGGGAATCTTAATCATCATGACGTCATTAAACAATTGATATACGATAAAGGAATTCATAAAAATATTTCCATCACAACATAATCAAATCCATGTAATAATAGGGATATAAACAGAACCCTTTATTATCTTAGATGGAAAATAATTTTGATAAAACACTTGAACTCCATTCTTGAGGAAAATATCCTTTCTACTTCAAAAACACTTTTCCTTTCTTTACATTTCATAAAATTCTAAACTAAAAGAAGTTGATTAAAAATAAACGTGAAAACTTATAAAATAAGATTCTTGGAAATTATGTTTTAAAAATCCATTCATTCCGTATAAGATAAAAGAAAACATTCTTCTCGTACTTTTGTCGGAAAGTCAAAAAGTACGTCGTACGAAAAACGACAAAAGATTCCTTTCATATCTTTTACTAAAAACTCACCGAAGCGTAAAATTGGATATAAACTATTTTAGAATGATATAAATATTACATATTGAGGAAACATGGATGTGGATGATAAAATACACCCCAGTAAATTCCAAATTATAAACAATCTCGAATAAAAATGAGATTGTGATATTTCCCTTACCTTAGGTCCGTTTTGCTTCGTAAGTGTCCGGACCTCCTGTATAATGATTTAAATAATTTTATTGACTTATTCCATAATCATACATATTTTTATGATATCATATATGGTCATATTCTTAGCTTCTTAGTAGTAATATTTTGTTGCTACTTGTTATTCGGGTGTTTATAAGTTTTTGTTCTTATGCGTGTCTTGTCGAATAAATTCTTATTCTTAACTTTAGGTTATAGATACCTCATTTCCAGAATGGTATTAGTGTAATATATATCATATTCATTCATTAAATTCATTTATATAATCATTATGAAATGAAGATCATGTAGAACGAGTCGCATCACATCGTGGAGACGGTATTCCATACGTACGCACGAGTGATGATATCGTTCCTATGATCGTGGAATTGTATTGGAGTATATGTATACTATTTCAGAATCAATATAACATTATAATAGTAATATATAGTCATTATGTACACCATTATACCCATCCAAGTAAGGTGGTGGTGGAAAATAGATCACACCACGGCGTGGAGACCGTATTCTGTACGTACGCATGCGCGGTGATTTCTTTTTCCGTAGGATGGATAGATGGTGAAATAGGGTTGTTTCATACTTATAATAACATATCAGTATATGAGTGATACTGATGTTATTACTTCATAATGAAACAACTAAAGAAGAAGAAGTGGAAGAAGAAATAAAGATGAAAGAATCAGTAACAGACATTACATCTTCTTTGAAGTGCTTCTTTGAGACCTTCTTTTAGGGCACTAAAATTGGTCTTTGAAGAAAACCAGAACCTCTAGGATGTCTCTAGGGAAGTGGAGAGGATAAAGTGTCAGGGTTTTTCCGAGCATGAAGGCTCAAAGTGGTGTGAGGAAGAGGGGGAGGAGGTGTCCTTTTATAAGGGAGGAGAGGGGCACATTTTGAAAAACTAAAACTATTATTTTATTATAAAGTCAAGTTCGGTTTTAAGTAGCTCCAAATTGAAATATTTCGAAGATAAGGTGGGGATGGGTCGAAGTCCTCTCATCCAATAGAATTTAGACAAGTTTAGGTTCTTATTTTAACATTATCATTTAGATTTAACATTATGTTAAATAATTTTACTGTTAAAATGTCTTCTTGTGTTCTTATACTATAAGGTTAATTTACTTACTATAAGCAGCCAAACGAACCCCAAGTTGTTTATTATTAATATATATAACTTTATCTAAGTCATTTGGCCGATCCTTTGATTTTTAGGAATAACATAACAATTACCAATATAATATTTGTTTTAAAAACTATATTATGTCAATTTTGACACTATTTAGTAATTGATTTTTGTGAAAATCATAACAGAATTATTAAATCGAACCAAGTTAATTAAATCAATACTAACATGTCATATTAACCTATAAAATTAGTGGGATTCATAAAAAGTGTCAAATTACATTTATTTTTCTGTTTATAACATTAATTATGTCAATATTTCATTAATAAGATAATTACTGCATCATCTTTGTGTCATAAATAAATTAAATTATTTAATGTCTAAAAATTACAAATAAAATACCATTATGTAGGAAATAGTTTTATATTTCTAATTAATATTTATAGTCGAATTTGTCTTATGTATAACTCCATATTAAAAATTATTTACTTATTAAACTTTGATTTTCACTATTTTAACCCTTCTTTAAATAAATTAATAATAAATGTCCTAATCTAATCCAAGTGGGCCTAAATGGTCATATTGTATTCCTAAGTTTGTTTTTGGTCGAATTACACTTGTCCAATAGAATTAGGACATGTGTTATGGTAATAATAATATCATCTTTACCCTTAATTACCCTATTTACTTTTAACCGTGGTAAAAAAAAGAAAAAAGTTACTATTCACCAAAAAATTATTTTCATCTCATTGAACCACATTTTACTTACTGACATTAACAATGTCTCTCGGATTTTTGAAATTCCACTCACAGAAGCGGTAAAATTAAGTTTTATGAAAAATTCAGTTTTTTTAACTACCACTTAGTGGTTTCACTATTCATCAAAAATTGAAAGTTTTCAGAAAAATAAAAAAATTTCACCCTAGGCTAATTTCGATATTCCGAATCCAAAAATTAAGTCCATTTTGAAAAATAAAATTTATAAAATTTCAAAAAGTGGTTATTACTATTCATAACGGCTAGTTTTAATAATATTTTAATAGCATATCATTGTTTAGTGAAACTCGGTATTGCGTAGGACGCAGGCTATCGAGGAAGGTCACGATTTCCTGTAAAGCAAGCCAAGAAAGTGTTGTATGGAAAAATATTCCTTTGATGATTTATATAACATAAAAGTCTCGGGTGTTACATTCTACCCCCCTTAAAATAAATTTCGCCCTCGAAATTTGTCACTTTGTAACAAACAGATGAGGATACCTCTCCCTCATCATATCCTCAAGTTCCCATGTAGCTTGTTCTAATTGGTGGTTCCTCCATTAAACTTTCACCAATCGAGTGGTCTTGTTTCATATGAATTTTTCACTGCGATCCAGAATCTCTATCGGTTGTTCTTCATAAGGAAGATCTTGCTCCAGCGGTACAACTTCTGAGCTGAGTACATGGGAAGGATCATGTTTGTACTTTCTCAGGAGAGATACATGTAACACATCGTGAATTTGAGAGAGATTTGGTGGAAGCGTCAATCGGTAAGATACCTTCCCAACATGATCCAGTATTTCGAAAGGACCTATATATCTAGGGCTCAACTTCCCCTTCTTTCTAAATCTCATAACCCTCTTCCAGGGAGATATTTGTAAGAACACTTTATCACCCACTTCAAACTCTAGGTCTTTTCTTCGGTTGTCGGCATAACTTTTCTGTCGACTCTGAGCTGCTCTTATGTGTTGTTGAATAGATCTGACCTTTTCTGCCATTTCATCAACAAGATCCGGTCCTAATAACTCTCTTTCCCCAACTTCACCCCAGCAAGTTGGAGTCCTGCATTTCTTTCCATAGATAGCTTCATAAGGAGTTATCTGAATACTAGAGTGAAAGCTATTATTATAAGAAAATTCCACCAAGGGTAGGTGTTGATCCCAACCTCCTTTGAAATCCATAGTGCATGCTCTCAACATATCTTCTAGGGTTTGAATTGTTCTCTCAGACTGATCGTCTGTCTGAGGATGATAAACAGTGCTGAAACTCAACTATGTATCCAGAGTATGCTGAAGACTTAGCCAGAACTTCGAGGTAAATCTCAGATCCCGATCAGATATAATAGAAAGTGGTACTCCATGAAATCATACCACTTCCTTTACATATATCCTGGCAAGCTGATCCATAGGGAAATCCTCTCTAATAGCAATGAAGTGTGCAGACTTTGTAAGACGATCAACTATGACCCAGATAGCATTATTGCCTTTGGATGTTTTAGGAAGTCATGTGACAAAGTCCATAGTGATGTTTTCCCACTTCCATTCAAGTATGGGTAATGGTTGTAACATCCCCTTAGACTTCTGTCTCTCAACTTTAACTTGTTGACAAACCAAGCATCGAGAGAAATATTCAGCAACATCTCTTTTCATGCCATCCCACCAGAAGTACTCGTTCAGGTCCCTATACATCTTGGTGCTTCCAGGCTGAATAAGGAATGAAGAACTATGAGCCTCATCCAGCAGCTCCTTCTTTAATTCAGGGATGGGAGGAACACAAACCCGATTCCGTAACATTATTATCCAATCACAATCAAGGTTGAACTCAGGAACATTTCTCACCTTCTTTTGTAACTCGACATCATCTTTCTGTGCCTCTTTAATCTTCACATGTATAGATGGTTGAACATTCATTTGAGAAAGATAAGTTTTTCCCCTTCTATTATAATTCCAAGATCCATCCTTTGTAAATCCATAAATATTGGATCTTTTTTGATCCTCATCATGGATAAACTAGCATGGTCTTGTCGACATAATGCATCTGCCACCTTGTTTGCTTTCCCAGGGTGGTAATGGATTGAGCAGTGGTAATCCTTAATCAGATCCAACCTTCTTCTTTGACGCATATTCAGCTCATTTTGTGTGAAAATATACTTTAATCATTTATGATCAGTATAAATATCACACGTTTCGCTATAAAGGTAATGCCTCCAAATCATTAATTCAAAGATTACCACAGCTAACTCCAAATCAAGTGTTGGGTATTTTTGCTCATGGATTTTCAACTGTCGTGAGGCATAAGCTATCACCATATCATTTTGCATAAGAACACACCCCAATACCTTCTTGGATGCATCACTGTAGATCACAAACCTTTCTCCACTACAAGGCAGTGTGAGCATAGGTGCACTGGATAACCTTCTTTTCAACTCCTTGAAATTCTCTTCACATTCTTCTGTCTAGACAAACTTAACTCCTTTCCGAGTCAACAAGGTGAGTGGATTAGATAATTGTGAAAAATCTTTCACAAAACGTCGATAATATCCAGCCAAACCAAGAAAACTTTGGATCTGAGTTACTGTTGTTGGTCTCGACCATCTTTCGATAACCTCTGTTTTTTGCTGGATCCACAGATATCCCCTCTTTTGAGATTATGTGACCCAAAAATTCAACATTTTGAAGCCAAAATTCACACTTGGTAAATTTGGCATAAAGCCTCTCCTTTCTCAGGGACTTCAATATAATTCTCAAGCGATCTTCATGTTCTTCCTTGCTCTTTGAATAGACAAGAATATCATCTATAAAGACTACCACAAATTGATCAAGATAGTCTCTAAAGACTCTATTCATTAGATCCATGAAGATAGCAGGGGCATTAGTAAGACCAAATGGCATCACTATAAATTCATAGTGTCCATACCTTGTACTTAAAGCCGTCTTTTGTATATCCTCCCTTTTGACCCTTAATTGATGATACCCTGAATGAAGATCAATCTTGGCAAAATATTGAGCTCCACGAAGTTGGTCAAAGAAGTCATCAATGCGTGGGAGAGGATATTTGATCTTGATATTGATCTTGTTAAGTTCTCGATAATCAATGCAGAGTCTCATTGATCCATCTTTCTTCTAAACAAATAGAACAGGTGCTCCCCAAGGTGACGTACTAGGGCGTATGAATCCCTTATCATGATTCTCTTGGAGTTGCTTCTTCAATTCCTGCAACTCAATTGGGGCCATTCTATAAGGTGTCTTTGAAAAAGGTAAAGCATCCGGTACGAGTTCTATTGAAAACTCAACTTCACGATTTGGTGGAAGACCCGGTAATTCCTCCGGAAAGACATCATAAAACTCTCGTAAGATGGGAATATTCTGAATCATGAGTTTCTCACCAACCATTTGAGATAAATAACCTTCATTTAGTGGAATCAATACCCATAAAATGGAAGAAATTTCCACTGGAAGGTTTTGCTCATCCTTGCATTGATAAAAAATCATAGATTGATCTGGAATATGAAATGTGACTTCCCTTCTTTGGAAATTGATATGAGCTCCATATAAAGAAATCCAATCCATGCCATGAATCACATCAAATTCCACCATAGGAAGGATCACAAGATTTTCAGGAAGCACATTCCCAAAAACTTCGATCGGAGAAGAATTATAAACATTTGAACCGACTGTTGTGCCATTAGGTGTTGTCACTGCTAACTCAACATCTAATTGTTGAGGTAATACGGTGATACCCTTAGAAAATTCTTCAGAAATAAAAGAGTGGGTGGATCCAGAATCAAATAAAACATTTTCTACTTTAGAGTGGATGGTAAGTGTACCTTTCACCACATCGTTATCGTACTCCACATCGCTAATAGAAATTTCATGTGACATTCCTTTGTCTTTAGCCTTAATAGTTTGTTGATGTCGACCATCATCATCAACCCTTGGATTAGGGAATTTATTGGAATAATGTCCGATATCCTTGCACATGAAACATTAAAGTTTAGTAGGTTTATTCTATGTATCCCTTCCGTTGTTTGCATCATTAGACATCTTCTTCCCATCATCGCGGCATTCAAATGCCCGATGACCTTCATTTCCACATTTGAAACATTTACTTGTCCCTTTAAGAAAACTCCCTCCATGTTTCTTTCCACACTTTGAGCATAAGGGAAAGCTCATCTTCTTTTTAGTGTGCTCTTTAGATTTTCCTTTGAATTCCATTTTCCTCTTCTTATCAAACCCATATGACTGATGGGTTACTCCGATCTCCATCTCGACTTTGAGAGCACATCAAACTATTTCCTCGTAGCTATTGAAGTCCCTTATGTCTAACTCCCTTGGAAGACTTGGTTTTAAGCCACTATAGAATCAATCGATCTTACTCTCAGGTTGGAAAATAATACCAGAAGAGTACCTCGCAAGTCTTGTAAAATTTGATTCATAGGTACCAACATATTCATCATCCTTTTTCTTTAGTTCAAGAAAGTCTTTCTCCATCTTTGTTCGGAGAATACAAGGGAAGTATTTATTGAAAAATAAGTTCTTGAACTCGTCCCATTCCATGGACTCAATTTCATCCCTTTGCCTCGTATTCTTAATAAGATTCCACCATTGATCAGCATCACCTTCCAAACGATACACTACTAAGATGACTTTATCATGCTCAGAACATCGAAGAACTGAAAATATCTTTTCAGTAGTACTAATCCATTGTTCAGCAACTAATGGATCAGTAGACCGGCTGAAGGAAGGTGGACGTTGACTCATGAATGATTCAATACAATGTTGCTCCTTCCTTTGCTCGTTTGGAAGTCCTGCATGATTCATAGCTTGAGAAAGTTATGTGAGCATGGCTACAAGAATTTTCATTCCAGCTCCCATAACGTTTGGTTGCATAGGGGGGCAATCATTGCATTGCCTGTCACATTCCGCATTAACACGATTCCTTCGGGTTCCAGCCATTGACTAAAACCAAGAAGAATATTGTGAGAAACACTAATTATAAAAGGAAAACCACATAATCAAGAATAAAATTTCACACTTAAGGTCTTATCCTAGGATATTCATGGCCATTTCTAAAACACTATGATTGTGTTCTACGCTTAAACTTATCCTTAGGGTTCTTACTAAGCCTTTCACATCCTAGTTTCCAAAGGTTGACCATACATTTCCTCTGATACCGACTATAACGACCCATACTTTACATACATTGTTAATAATTCAAAATTGAAGCATACTTATTAAAACATATAACAAAACCATGAAAGGACCGTATAGGTATAGTGTCTTTAGAAACTGGGAAACATAAACAACTGGTTCATAAAGCATCAAATTTGCCTCCCACTTATTTCATCATATCTAGAGTCCCTTTTTGGCATATCATAGTTAATAACCTTCTTCCTAACCTGGGGAAAGAAAACATACAAAAGGGTAAGATCAAATTCTCAGTAAGGATAAAAAAAATAAATATCAATCACATCGTATACACAAGCACATAACTTTTGGAAATCTTATCCTGCAAAAGAGATCATAATTTCATAACATGGGATAAATCATGGAAGTGAAATGTAATCACAATAATCATAACGTAAAACATGAAACTTTGTGGCATTCACACATAATCATATATAATCATTTCTTGTTATTCAAGACTCATTGCCAATACTATCTTAGTGGACAAAGTCCCTTTATGAACCGAGTCACCCTCATTTCAGTCCTGTTTCACTGAACCGGTATAACCTACCATTACAGCCATGCCTATCTCATGAGATATAAAATATTTACCCAATGCATTGGAGGGAGATATTGTTCCCACCCATCTCATAATGATACCATTCTTATGTGTGCCACAAAATCATAAACCATACATCATTGCATAACCCATGTAATAAAAATGGGAATCTTAAACATCATGACATCATTAAACAATTCATATACGATACAGGAATTCATAAAAATATTTCCATCACAACATAATCATATCCATTTAATAATAGGGATATAAACAGAACCATTTATTATCTTAGATGGTAAATAATTTTGATTAAACACTTGAACTCCATTCTTGAGGAAAATATCCTTTCTACTTCAAAAACACTTTTCCTTTGTTAACAATTCATAAAATTATAAACTAAAAGAATTTGATTAAAAATAAACATGAAAACTTGTAAATCAAGATTCTTGGAAATTATGTTTTAAAAATCCATTAATTCCGTATAAGTTAAAAGAAAACATTCTTCTCGTACTTTTATCGGAAAGTCAAAAAGTACCTCTTACGAAAAACGACAAAAGTTTCCTTTCATATCATTTACTAAAAACTCACAGAAGGGTAAAATTTGATATAAACTATTGTAGAATGATATAAATATTACATATTGAGGAAACATGGATGTGGATGATAAAATACACCCCAGTAAATTCTAAAGTATAAACAATCTCGGATAAAAATGAGATTGTGATATTTCCCTTACCTTAGGTCCGTTTTGCTTCATAAGTGTCTGAACCTCCTGTATAATGACTTAAATAATGTTATTGACTTATTCCAGAATCATACATATTTTTATGATATCATATATGGTCATATTCTTAGCTCTTTAGTAGTAATATTTCATTGCTACTTGTTATTTGGGTGTTTATAACTTTTTGTTCTTATGCGTGTCTTGTCGAATAAATTCTTATTCTTCTCTTTAGGTTATAGATACCTCATTTCCAGAAAGGTATTAGTGTAATATATATCATATTCATTCATTATATTCATTTATATAATCATTATGAAATGAAGATCATGTGGAACGAGTCACATCACATTGTGGAGACGGTATTCCGTACGTACGCACGAGTGATGATATCGTTCCTATGATCGTGGAATTGTATTGGAGTATATGTATACTATTTCAGAATCAATATCAATTTATAATAGTCATATATATTCATTATTTACACCATTATACCCATCCAAGTAAGGTGGTGGTGGAAAATAGATCACACCACGGCGTGGAGACGGTATTCCGTACGTACGCACGCGCGGTGATTTCTTTTTCCATAGGATGGATAGATGGGGAAATAGGGTTGTTTCATACTTAAAATAACATATCAGTATATGAGTGATACTGATGTTATTAATTAATAATGAAACAACTAAATAAGAATAAGTGGAAGAAGAAATAAAGATGAAAGAATCGGTAACAGACATTACCTCTTCTTTGAAGTGCTTCTTTGAGACCTTCTTTTAGGGCACTAAAATTGGTCTTTGAAGAAGAACAGGACCTCTAGGATGTCTCTAGGGAAGTGGAGAGGATACAGTGTTAGGGGTTTTCAGATCTTGAAGGCTCAATGTGGTGTGAGGAAGAGGGGGAGGAGGTGTCCTTTTATAAGGGAGGAGAGGGGCACCTTTGGAATAACTAAAACTATTATTTTATTATAAAGTCAAGTTCGGTTATAAATAGCTCCGAATTGATATATTTCTAAGATAAGGTGGGTATGGGTCGAAATAATCTCATCTAATAGAATTTAGACATGTTTAGGTTCCTATTTTAACCTTATCATTTATATTTAACATTAAGTTAAATAATTTTACTTTTACCATGTCTTCTTGTGTTCTTATACTATAAGGTTAATAAACTTACTATAAGAAGTCAAACGAACCCCAAGTTGTTTATTATTAATATATATAACCTTATCTAAGTCATTTTTCCGATCCTTATATTTTTAGGAATAAAATAAAAATTACCAATATAATATTGTTTTTAAAAACTATATTATGTCAATTTTGACACTATTTAGTAATTGATTTTTGTGAAAATCATAACAGAATTATTAGTTCGAAACAAGTTAATTAAATCAATAATAACATGTCATATTAACCTATAAAATTAGTGGGATTCATAAAAAGTCTCCAATTACATTTATTTTGGTGTTTATAACATTAATTATGTTAATATTTCATTAATAAGATAATTACTGCATCATCTTTGTGTCATAAATAAATTAAATTATTTATGTCTAAAAATTAAAAATAAAATACAATTATGTAGGAAATATTTTTATCTTTCTAATTAATATTTATAGTCGAATTTGTCTTCTGTATAACCCCATATTAAAAATTATTTACTTATTAAACTTTGATTTTAACTATTTTAACCCTTCTTTAAATAAATTAATAATAAATGTCCTAAGCTAATCCAAGTGGGACTAAATCGTCATATTTTATTCCTAAGTTTGTTTTTGGTCGAATTACACTTGTCCAATAGAATTAGGACATGTGTTAGGGTAATAATAATATCATCTTTACCCTTAATTACCTTATTTACTTTTAACCGTGGTAAAAAAAAGTAAAAAGTTACCATTCACCAAAAAACAATTTTCATCTCATTGAACCACATTTTACTTACTGACATTAACCGTGTCTCTCAGATTTTTGAAATTCCACTCATAGAAGCGGTAAAATTATGTTTTATAAAAAATTCAGTTTTTTTAACTACCACTTAGTGGTTTCACGATTCATCAAAAATTGAAAGTTTTCAGAAAAATACCAAAATTTCACCCTAGGCTAATTTCGATATTCCGAATCGAAAAATGAAGTAAATTTTAAAAAATAAAATTTATAAATTTTCAAAAAGTGGTTATTAATATTCATAACGGCTAGTTTTAATAATATTTTAATAGCATATCGTTGTTTAGTGAAACTCGGTATTGTGTACGATGCAAGCTATCGAGGAAGGTCGCGATTTCTTGCAAAGAAAGAAAAGCAAGTGTTGTGTAGAAAAATATTCCTTTGATGATTTATATAAGATAAAAGTCTCGGTTGTTACATTCATCCTCTTATACCTCCTTTGAAAAATTAAATCACCACGTGTGTACACACATGAATAACCATTTCTAAGCCGTGGTGTAATCTTCTTTTAACCACCAATATACATGAATTTTTAGGATGATGAAAATAATAACTCTATATGATTATTATAATAATTTATTCATACTATAATTTTATACACCATCAAATTAAACACCATTCGACAATTATGGGAATGATATCATCGCCAATGCTTGCGTATAACCTACCATCTCTACGATATGATTGATTCATTCTATAGGATCATAATTGATGAATAATTATATAAATCTACATAATGATTAAATATTGTATATATAATGTTAATATAAATTTTTAATGATATAAGTATTACTTATTAAGGATAATAGGAACTTATTTGACAAAACATGCAGATGTAAATAAAGTAGTTAATATCTAATTAACATGTAATAATGAAATGTTACTAACAAAACAGATGATAATTTGACAATATATTATATCATAAAAATGGATATGATTCTATAATTAATCAATGAAATTATTTAAATCATTATACATGAGGTTCGTATACATACAAAGGATATCATATCTAAGGTAAGGGATAATTTTTCAATCACATTATTATTCGAGATTGTTTATACATATGTATTTACTAAGGTATATTTATAATCCACATCCATGATTAATAAATATGTAACATAATTTATATTCCAATAAAATTGTTTTAAGTAAATTTTTTACATTTTTGAATTGTCATTAAATGCTATGAAAGGAGGCTTTTGTCATTATTCGATACAAGTCACTTTTTTGCTTTTCTAGAAAAATTTTGAGGGAAATGTTTTTGTAACATAGACTACAGGAATAGATTTTTTTCGATCAAAACACATAATTTCCATGAATATTCATCTACATTATTTCAATTTTATTTTCACAAAAACTTATTACATTGAACATTTTATTGCATTTATAAAAAAGAAATCACTTTTGAAGAAGAAATTATATTTTTGTCCAGAATTAATATCAAGTGTTTTATCAAAATAATTTTCTATCTACATTATCATTAATTAAATTGTGTTATTTTTATATACGTATTGTTACTAGGTTTTTAATGTTATTATTATGGAATGATATTTTAAAAATCCATTTTTTATATGGATTATTATTGAATGAAGATTAAGAATCCCATACTATTCCTTGGGTTATGATAAGATTAATGATTTATATTTTTTGGAACACGTAATCATGTTTAATCAATGATAGTGCATGCAGATCAATATCAAATGGAGAATAAATCACCATATGATAAATGCGTGATCGATTCATCATTGTGTCATTGAACATAGTGGTTGGATTGTATGGTGAGCACCCAAAAATAACCATGGAGGATATCTCGGGTTCTAGGACTCCGATAGAGCTCGAGGTAATACATATTGTTGAGTGCATGTTTTTTATATAAATACCTAGAAACTAAACATCCTTGATGATCTCCCTCTAACACCACCAACTAGAATGTGGCCTCCACCAACTACCTTATAGTGGCTGGGTAGATTTGGTTCTACCTCGGAGCACCGAATTGAGGATGATCACTTATATCCATGCTGGGATATTTCACATGTGAAATTCACAAGATTCCACAATACTGAACTCCCAGATCCCTTGCTAAAAATAATTTCATTCAACACATGATTTGTTACTATGTTAGTCAGACCCATCATTATTTTCTCATCATTTTAAATGTTATAATAATAAATCTCACAAATTATGACAATATGAGAAGAAATATAGGATCATTTTCTTTTAGGATCATCTATATAATAATAATTTTTTATGACAATAATCAATAGTTGCCTATATTTATGCCACAATTTACTAACATATTGAGATTACATATGTTTTCATCATATTCATAATCAAATTATTGGAGAAATATGAAATAAGGGATCTAAAAAATATAGTTAAGGGATAACTAATAAACATTTTATCAATGTCTATAATATAATCATATTATAAAATTGACATTGAGAGAAATATTGTATCAAAAGAGTATTGAAAAATAATAGTTTTATATATGTCATTTTAGAATTAAATTTAATCTCAAATCAACAAACATATACCATGGAAAATAGTTGTTAATCATGAGATAAGAAAGGTGTTCGATAGATAATGGTATATGCCTATTATTATTATTTAACTGAATGGCATATCAATACACAAAAAAAAGATCAAGGTTACAAAAAAATAAATTCATCACAAAATAAAATTATTCTAAAAACCAATGTATCTTCATAGTCATGGTCATACCAACCACGTACCATTATTTGGCTTGTTATTACAACCCATATTTCCTTCCTGGGGTTCGGATAATCCCCCTATGTACCATTTGTCTTGGGATAATCCTCATGTTTACTCCTTGTTTTAGGGAAAATTCCCCAATGTATAAATAAATTCATCACATAGTATATTTTGTATAACCACCTATATATCCATTTGTGGATTTTAATAAACCTCTCATATACCATTGGGGCTAGTATTATCCTTCATTTAATGCTTTTCTTGTAAAAATCCTCCATTGATAAATTTTTCTATTGATAATCCTCCCATATAACCCTTGTATTGGGGTTATACACTTATGTACCCTATAGATTTCGATATTTCACTTTTGTACCATTTTGAGATCATTGGATATGACATTTAACCAATAATTTGAGTTATATATATGATGAAAAAAATCACAATAATATTCATCTGTACATGTGTCTTCCATTAGAACAAAAAACATTCATAATTCCCATATCACTTAATTAACCTATAAAAATGAGTCGGTTATGATGAAATTTTTTTATAGAAAATTATTTATGAAATATAGAGAATAAATATGGATGGTGACATAAAAAAATATACCCTATGTAATAAAAGAAATGTTGAATGTTTTAAACATAGAATCAAAACACTCATTTGAGTTTTTCATACAAATCACATAACAAAACACAAATTAGTATGCCATTTTAATATTCATTATAATGTGTCAATATGTTTTTTTAAAATGATATACACTGAGATAGATAAAAAAATTACATTATAACATTTAATCCAAAAAAAGTTTTACATACATATTATATTCTATGAATTTTCATTAAACAACATTGAATTTCCCTATGTATAAATACATGATATTAAACGTCCATTTTCAAAAACTAAAAAAAATAAATCTAAACACAAAATTTGAATGTTTTAATAAAATTTTTAATTATTTTTTTTAAAAAAATAACGTGTGGAAGTCATTTTAAAACCAATTTAATAACACAAAAGTATTAAGTTTAGAGAAAAAGGAATTAATAGTGATAAAAATGTAATATTGGTTTTAAAAATCTATTTATAGACAAACATGGATTAGTTAAATTTATGGGTCACATTCAAAATAAATTTTAAAAAATATTAATTGAAATAATTCAAAAACATTTAATTTCAATAATGGTGTTAAATTATTATGATTTGAAAATTATATAAAGTCTTCTAGAAGAAATTTATGAGGAAGATAAAACACACAATCATATAATATGAAAATTTTTAACAACGGGAAATAATTATTTCTCAAACCCACAATAGAAAATTGATAATTAAAATTACTTTAATAGAAGAAAAGATGAATGTAATTATAATAATGGATAACATAAAATGGGGTTTCAAAATTGTATTTATATAGATTCCTTCGATGAAAAACATAGATGGGGAAGGGAAACCATTGTTGAAAATAATGAGAATTTTTCCAAACAATGGTGTATTCATTGAAGAATGCATTCAACAATGTTTAATAATTTAATTAAAAAATAATTATCCCCATAAAGGATGATAACAGAAAATTAAATAATATCTTATTTTGGAAGTAACCAGTAATTGAGGTTTAATGATCTAAAAGGTTTATTAAAACTCAATAAATAGAGTTTTATTTTCAATGAACCTTCTATATTTTATATATTTTAACTATATATAACTTGAAAGATATAATTTGAGATAAATTTAGAATTACCATACGTGAAATTAAAATAATGGGAAAAATAAATGAATATCCAATTTATACACAAAAAATGGAAACATTTTGTGAATGTGAATAATATCATACAACATCGAAATTGAGAAGTAAAGACACTTAAGAATGTGATAAAATAAAAATAAAATATATATATATATATAAGGGGATACCATGAAATAGAAATTAAATGTTCATGGCATGAATGATTTTAATTATATTTGTATTCAATAGGTTAGTTAATACATTTTTAAATGTAAATAATTTATTATAATATCACTAATATCTCATGGAATTTAAAATAGAGACAAATAGACCATCCATTAATTCAAATAATCCATAAATCTATTGAATATATAATATAAAAACAATCATTATCTTAATAACTTATATAAAAAACTTTTTAAAAACTATATCCTTTTATAAATTTAATCTAAAATTTGTATGAATATTTATATACATAGTTTTTATTTAATAAAATTATCATGTGTGAGTATTCATGATCATTTTGAACATGTTTTATAATCGTGAAAATTTTCTCATTATTATAACAATTAACATCATTCAAATATCATATAATTTAATTGATTTCATTATTTATAAATATTTCTAATATTATAATTTCATCCCATGATAATTTATTATTATCATTAAATATGAAATCAATGATGAGAATGTTTCGATTATTATCATTGAATAAAATTTTGTAGCTTAAATAATGTGTTTAATATTATAATTTAAAAAATAAATAAATAAAATAATTATTTTATTTATTATATAATGTACTAAAATTAACTAATTTCTCATCATTAACCTCTATAATATTTTATAGCATTGATCAAGTTGGTGGTTAACTCGACACAAACACGAGAATAACATAATTAATGAAATCATATTATTTTGAATGTTTTTTACTTTTAGTAATATTATAATTATAGAATTTAAAAAATGTGAATTTTATATTTCAATGTTTCTAATCTAATTTGATTAAATTTTTATAAATAATAATTAAACTACATGAAAAATGATTTATGTTACATTGTGGAAGCAATAGTATGCACAGATAGTTGACTTTCGTTTTTTAATAATATAAATATGGAAATGTGGTTATTTATTATAAACATTACATAAAAATTTGGCATATATTAAATAATAAATTAATAATATAGAAATGGAAATAATATATTTCAATCAGAATGATAGATACTAATAATGTTATGGAAAATGTAGTATTTACATTGAGATCATGGGATTTCTCTTAGAATTCTATATTGTTATAGAGGCCATAAGATATGTAAATTAGATTTGAAGACTTAAAAGGGAGTGGAATTAATGCTGAAAACAATAGTATAGCATCATGATGAAATTAAATGGTATAATTGTAATATATAGTGTTGTAATTGACCCGCTTTCATAAGAGAATAAAATTTCATTTTATAAAATATTACATAATAGCTATATAAGTAATGATCCTATCTTAAGGTAAAAAAAATGTGGAAATAATGGAATATATAAAAATTTATGGTTTCAAATCCACTAAAATATACATTTTTGAGATATCTTGTGTGATTTTAGGCCTTTACAATTAGTATTTATTATTATTATGTTCTAATACCATAACTAAATTTTAACTATAGTAATTAATTTTTCTTACAAAAATTAATACTTTCCCTTTTACCTAATATAAATAACATAATTCCATATTTTAATATAATTTTTAGATATTAAACTTTTATAAATGAGAAAATATAATTTTTATGTCAAAACACATAGCCTGTAAATGTTGGTTTTAGGAATGTGTTTCTTGAGGGTTAAAATTTATTTTTTGAGTAAAATTTTATCTATTTAATATTTTTATAAAATAAATTTGATTTTAATTAAATATTTAATTTTTTAGGAAAAAATAAATTAATTGATTGATTTTTTTTTTAAAATTTAAAGAAAATATCAATAAATGTTATTAGATTTTATTTTTTTGAGAAATTAAATCCTATGATAGGCTATTTATATTTTAAATTTTCATTTAAAATGAATCCTAATCCTCTATATATAATATTTTTATAATGAAATTATTTGTGACTATTTTTTTCATTTTATATATTCTTCTTGACAAACCAATAAATTCCATTCCTTTTGTAAAAACATCATTTTTTTCTAATCATCTAAAAATCAATTATCTAATAAAATCCCCAAAAAATTCTCCCGAATATAATTTTTACATGAAGAATTAATTAATGATTACCATTTTGAAAAAAATAATATTATTAAATATATAAATATATTTTATAAATGAAATTACTATATACTATGAAAATTTACATTATTGAAAAATTCCATATTAAAAATTTATTTTCTTAATCATATTTTTATGCGTTTATAGTTGATTAAAATATTTTTATTTACCATATTTATTATTATTATTATATTTAATTAATATTATTCCTCACATTTTTTTAATGGCATTTTTTTGTGTTTTTATGTAGAAAAATATATCAAATATAGTATAAATTTAAATAAATAAATATATATATATATATATATATTCCAAATTATAAGGAAGTTAAATACCTCCTTTAAAAAATTCCATGTAATTTCAAATAAAAATACATAATGGTATCATAAAGGCAATAATGAAAGTGGAAATATATTCTAATGTGATGTTAACCATGATACCTTAGGGTAGTCTATGTTACATATCAATTCCTTCATAATAAGAATATAGTAATATTCTAAACCATTTATTCCAGATACTACACTTTCTTTACACGTTAACAGTTTTAAGTGGTGTATCATCCAAGATATAAATAATAGGATCACATTTCCAAACATCTATTAAAACTAATATGATAATGATAATACTCAATAATATTATTTTAATTGTTATAAAAATATGAAAACTCAATTATGAAATGTCTTCCCCAATTACACTAAAATTTCATTCTATGATGTGTTTGGTTTAACTATAATATTATTGGATCAACCGATCTCTCATTAAGGTTATACTAGGATGTTGAAAAAAATATTCCCTAGAGGGTTTCTAGCCACACCATCATGATATTATATAATCCTTCATAATGGTTCATATTGTGAATGCGATTTACAAAAGAACATCTCCACAGAGTATATTCCCAAGTGGATAGTATTAGGTGAGTTAATCATGGATAAAGTAAGAATATAGTTAATAATTATCTATCATTTTTTCAAGGTTATTACACATAGGTGAATCCATTCCATATATGCATCATATTTCCACTACCCATTCAATAATTTTATTTATATAAAATGTAAAAGTTAAATACATTTAAAAAATTACATGATATTATACTATAATTAGACTAAAAAAATAGGTATTTACTAGTTTTTTATAATTATAATCCCCATATGTATAAAAAATAATCCTAAATTATAAATAAACATGACTCTGATGACAAATGAAGTGTAGTAGACATGTTATCTAGGTATTGTTCTCAAAACACATTATTAGAACATTGGATTATATTTAATGAAACATGAAACTATATTTATTTTAAAAAAAATTCATAAGTGGAAAAATAATGATAAAAATAATTACAAAATATCACTAAATGATGGGATATTTTTGTATAAGTATAAAATAACTAAAAATTTTATTTAATGATGATTTTGAATTAATTACATTAATTAAGACATGATGTAATCCCTTTTGTACATCTCATATGTTATACCAATCTTCATATCTTGTGAAATAGAAGCATAAGAAATGAATGCGTTAAAAAATACAGTTAGGTAAAAAATTATCATCATTTTATCATGTTTTAGATCTTAATAATATGTGAATAATGTTCTCTAGAGTAATAAAAAATTTATAAGAACCATAAAACAATAATGGTTGTCAAAAAGTTATAATATAAGTACAAGAAATCTCAAATGAATAAAAATATACCAAAAAAAACATGTGTAGTATCTTGAAAAAATAATCATGATACATGGATGATAATATATTCATATAATATGACCTAATAGTGAAGCATAATCATAGAAATGAAAACCATATGTTAGAGCTAACCACCAATTAATTTACCACATGATAGGATTCAGATAACCAAATATATAATTTATTTGGATTCAGATTAATAATAGTTTTCCCCTATTGCGATTTCTCATACCACACACATACGATTATTATTCTTGGGTTAATCCTTTTATTTAACCCTTCATTTGGGATACTCCTCTTGTGTACCCTTAATCAATTGGTAATCCTCCCATGTGTGAATATATCCATCACATATTATGATTGGGATAACCACCCATGTAGCATTATATGAATTTGGATATTCATAAAATCTACCATTGGGCATGGTATAATCCTCTTTTTCTCCCTTTGGCTCCCTATAATCCTACATTGTACCATTTTTCATGGGATTATCCTCTTTTGTAACGTTTATCGTAGGATAATCATCTTGTGTAATCTATGGCATGTGATAATCTACCTAAATACAATTTTGATATCATGATATATAAACATAACCAATTAATTGGAAAGAAATATGGTTCACCAATAATAAATATTATAATCATCCATACATATGATTTCCATTACAACTAGATGATATTCATAAGATAAACAACACATAATTAACCTAGGGAAGTGAAATAGGATATAAAATAATAATTTCAAGCCTATTTAAAAATATATCAATAAAAATAAGAAGTATAAAGGTTTAAATATATATCCATTATGTATCCATTATAATGTCAAATTAATATTCAATATATTAGAAACACCCTTTTGATGATTTTAGATAATTAAATTCAAAAATCACAAAGTTTCAATCATTTTTAAAATTTTTGAAGAATGAAAAAATATAATTAAAATGTAACATTTTGTGAATGATGAATAATTTTATATATTAGCCTTTATAACCAAAATGGTTTTTACAGTGTTAAATTTTATAATGTAAGGTTTATTTAAAATATATAAATGATATATTTATCTGAAATAGATGCATTTAAAATCCATTTATAAATAATGAAAGTCCATTAAAAATAAAATATTTTCATTTGAAAAATATATTTATATTTGATTATATTTTTAATATCATCAAAAGTTTAAATAATTTTTTAAACCACTTCAAAACAACAAAATTATGATTAATAAATAGCAATTCTCTTATGAGGATATACATAGTAAAATAATTTCTGGAAACAAATATCTGAACTCATAAATGATGAAGTTACATGTCATATTCTAAATTCATTTTAAAAAATTTAATGTGAAAATATTTGAAAACATTAACATTTATAAATCCCATTCATTAATATTTCCTTGAAAAGAATATATTTTGTCGAATAAAATTTTACTATAATATAAGAACTATAATCATGGAAGTAAAATATTTTCAATACGTTAAATTAATTTTGTTGAAAAACAACAACAAATGTTGTATAATAAATCATCCATTTGAAAAAAGTAAAAATAAAATGTAAAGGGTCAAATCAGATAACATCTAATTATATTTATAAATTTTAATGAGACCAATAGTTTAAAAGGAAAATATGGACAAGAAATGTAAATTTATCATTAAATAAATTATAATTACTCTCATGAATTATATACATATTGGGGAATATAATAATCATGGGAAATTCATTGAAATAAAATTTAATTCATTCCAAATAAGAAGATAAAATTCCATTAAATAAAATATTTTTTGTGGATGAAACCATTCAATGATTAAAAAAGTGTATGAATAATCATTATTACTCCACGATGGGTATTAATTTAAGGAAGACCCCTTCATCGTTGGTATTTTTAATATACAATGACCATGAATTATACAATGTGAAATTTATTTATTAATACATTATTTTTAATTTATATTGCTATAAAACAAAATATACATAAGAATTATATACCTCAACAATTGAAATTATAGTGGAATATAAATCATTTCTCAATAAGAAAAGTCATGATTTAATAACCCATATGGTAATGGTAACGTACGAATCAAAACAATATTAGATTTTTAACATGAAATAAAAGTTAATATATAATATAATGAAATACATTCATTAAATTTTAATAATATAGGGTAGAGAATACTTCATATAATAGAAATGAATTTGTCATGACCCGTCCCCTGGGGCCCGCATCGTGAAAACCCCATGCCTGCTTTCTATAGGTCAGGGGTTGGAGACTAGCACCAAAGGTGTAATTCTCGAAAACTGGGAAGGAATTGACTTTATAAATCGTAATCACACACAACCAGTGTAAAAACGGAAGAAAAAACTAAGTTAAAGATCTATAACAAGTGTACTGAATGTAAAGGGGGACAGAATACAAGCCCAACTTTAAACTACAAATTCAAATGAAGGCAAGTACAAATAAAAAGGGACAAACATCTAAATGGTGGGGGCTGCTCCTGGATTGCCCTTCGGGGTTCCTACGTGAATGGTATGTATAGATGGCCTCCTCAGCACTCCACGTCTATCAGATTCTACCTTGTACCGATACTTCGTACGGTCCTCCTCTGGGTACCGTCCAGTCCGGTTGCTCTCGGTCTCGGTCAGTGCTGCCTGTCGTCTGCATCCAACACAACGAGATGCGAGCATACCCCGGGCAGGGGTGAGTATAAAAAAACTCAGTATGGACCCTGAGACCCTCAATGTCTCACAAAATCCAACAAGTATAAACCACAAAGTATGATTTCAACGGATAACCATTTCTTAGGTATATGCCCATACATATACCTAAGTTATCAAGTAAACCATCTCAATCATGAGGAAAACACAAAGGTCATTGACTCAGCTCAAACGAGGATTTTCATTCACGAAACCACTGCTGTAGGAGAACTCCAGCTATGTTGAGTATAGTGGTCATGTTGCGACTCATATAAGCTACTCACTAAACTTGCACTACTGAGGTACTTCTCTTGTCAAGTACCGCGAGTGTGCTGCCAGTCCGGGAACTCCACCCATTGTGGGTCTGCCGCCAAACCGGGCACTCCCCCTAATAGCCTAAAAAGGAACATCTCCTGTCGAGTACCACAGGTTTGCTGCCAAATCGAGTGCTCCTTCCTCTATGGTTCTGCAGACAAACCAGGCGCTCCATCCACTAGGCTAGTCAAATTACTCTTAGTCAAATTAGTCAAGCAGTCATCAGGTCTACAGCTACTAGGTCTCTACACTCTGTCTGCTCGTCTCCGGGAGGATCCTCTCCACGAGCTATTGGTCGATACATCAAGTGTCATGAGTTCTCATGTGGAAGTATCTCAAAAGTCCTCCATGTCATTGGGGTCTCAACGCAATAGACGACACGTCAATCGGAAGCCCGGTATATGAGTTATTTTCATTTTAGTCCCGAGGCCTGGTTGGATTCGTGTACGAACCAACAGTACCGTGACTCAAAAATACCCCGAACTCCAGTGAGGTATAATCAAAGGGACGGATATGCTCCAATAATACCGATGCCACTAACAGTTCGTCAAATAGACGTCTGGTGCCAATGATATGGCCCAATAAGGTAATGCGTCTGAAATGTGCCTGGGTCCGGTCTGACCCGGTATGACCGACTCAATGCAAATCAGTCTAGGTTGACACGAGCACACTCACTGGGTCTGAACTGGTCCATTGGGCGGGTTAGAACTCTATGTTTTGACCCAGTTCACTGGACCCGTCCCAACTGACGGCGAGGTTGGTTCGACCCGATAGTTGCCAAGTAGGCGGCTCGGTAACTCGGCCCGAGAGTTCGGACCAGTTCGAACAACGACACCGCGGGGGATGCCGCGTGTCGGCTCGGGAGGCCGGTGGCTGGGAGGCCAGCATGTAGCCCATGCGGGGCGCGGGAAAGCTAGCTGGACAACGACACGCCGCACAGGGCACTGGGCAGGGCGCTGGTGCGCCGAGCAGAGAGCGTGGGTGCCGGGAAGGGTGTTGAGACTCCGGGCAGGGCGCCAGGAAATCCACGGTAGGGGCGCCAGGCAGCGCTCGGGGGTGCCGGGCGATGCACGAGGGCGTCGGGTAGTGGCGTGGGGTGCCATGAAGTAGCGCAGGGGTTCCAGGAAGCAACATGAGTGTCCGGGCAGCGACGTGGGGTGTGACAGTGCGTAAAGGCTGTGGGGCACAACGGTGCGGAGAGGATGCGGGTAACACGTCCTCTGATTGCCATATTTGTTGCTATCCCCTCTTTTCCACTTCAAAGTACACCAAAAAGAAATAGACGGAGTGTGTCGGGCCGTGTGAGGTGGGCCAAAACTCTTCATGTTTATAGTGGTATCAATTGGGTGATCAGAATCCGAAAATCGAATGTCGGAGAACGAGAATAAAACCAACACAAATCACACTACCATTGATTTGCTGGTAGTCATTTGTTGATGAAGTCGTAGAAAGTGGACATCATCTCGTTGACGTCGGCAGTAGGTGACTTCGTCATTGGAGACGTTCTTTGTGGGTGACGGTTCCCCTTCCTTACCTCGGTTGAAGAAGGAATAAGACGACACTCATCGTTCATCGGTGGAGACGGGTGTTCTTCACATTCTTCGTTTAGAGGATGACTTCCTCTAAATTCTCCCAAATACCCTCTCTCAATGTACTCCCAGAAAAGGATTATGCTATCCCTCCACCACGTTAATACAACACATATTATAATGTTGGCATATTGAATTCAAAAAGATTAAAAAAGTTGAGATTAATTAAAGAAGAAAACCCAATTAATTAATGAGGGTGGAGGCTCAAAAAATAATGGGGGAGAAGGTGTAGAGTTTCACCAAATTAATTAGGGGGTTCAAGGGGATTAAAGGGAGTTAGAGATGTTAGGTGGGCCCCAAAAATAATCCTCCCAATGGTTTCTGTGTGGGTGGGCCCCACCACCATAACATCTTCCCAATGGGTTATGTGCGGGTGGGCCCCACCACCATATCCTCTCATTGGAGGTTATGGTGTGGTGGCCCCCACCACTAACTTCCCTTTGGAGGTTCTAACCACTACTAATAAAATAAAGTTATTACTTTATTTTATTTAATTTAATTTAAACCACTGAAAACTATCTTCCGCTCTAGTTAAAACTCAACTTCCATGAAGGTTTCACTAGGCAATTACCGACACTGTGAGTTCAATAGTTCCCTTGGTTATTAGTTCCGTGTATCGGTTCAAAAGTTATAAAATCTCAAACGGATGTTTACTGAACGTACCTCAAAAAAAGTTCGGAGAATTATTATCAGTCACCCTCGATTCGCGTCGATCGAGGTTAGGAACTATCTAGGTGAAACACACCGCAACGATCCCAATGGTACTCTTGGATTTTTAATCTGACTCACCATTTAGAAGTTGTGAATTTTACATTAAAATAATTGTCACTTAGTTTTTTTATTTGTGGCCAAAAACAATGTTTTTCTGGTGGCCTGCGCTGGCCAAATTGTGTATCTGGATAATTAAAGAATGCCCTCATTAGTCCAGCAGAGGTCTTAGATTTTAAATAAGAGCTACCGTTTGTGAGTTATAAACATTTGAAAAAGAAAATAAATTATTTTATTATTTTATTTACGGTTATTCCATTTTTGGTATATTTCACAGGAGGCCCACACCGACTAATCGTAAGTCACACCTAGGGTTAACCCACCATCCTGAGTGCAACATTGCCCTCATATTTCTCATTTGATTAACTGTCTAAGAGTTATTCCACTTTTTCCTGAAACTCTTTTTACGCACATTAATTTAAGCTGATCAAAACTTCAGAAGTTGATTTCAGGCACACCGGGCCTTGGAATCAAGAACCGTCAGAAACTGTGGACTCATCAAATTTCCAGGATTTTATGAATGAAAAATATAATAATTCCACAGAATTTCTAGGTCTTTACATTCTCCTCACCTCAGGGATTTATGCCCTTGTAAGCTACAACTCACACTAAGTGAATAAATGGGGGTACTGAGAATGCACCTGAGCCTCCCACTACCATGTGCTCTCTTTGAGGTTTCCATGATACCAACGAACGTGCACCAGAGGTATCGACCATCCACGTAGGACCCGATCCTGTCAATTCTCAATATCTACTGCAACCTCCGTGAATGTCTCCCTGTAATCGATGTCCATATCTCCATGGTCGATGATGTGGAAAGGGTCATACATGTATCTCCTCTGCTGTGATATGTGGAAGAAATCGTGTACCCGGTGCAACTGAGGTGGAAGAGCTAAGTGGTAAGACACCTCAACTACTCTGATAAGGACCTATAAAGGTCCGACGAATCACAGAGATAACTTTCCACCTCAGCCAAATCTCCGTAGAACTCATCGAGAAGAGACCCGTAGAAAGACGTGGTCGCCATTTTCAAATTCCAGAGGTCTCCGTCTTCTGACAACATAATACTTCTATCTTCTCTAGGGAGTCTTCATCATCTCCTCGATTATATGCACATTTTTCGTGGTAGCTAGTACCATCTATGGTCATTTGGATGTGGGCCAAACTGGTGATTCAGTTGACGATCACCCAAATAGAGTCATGACCCCTAGATGTACGTGGAAGACCCGTCACTAAGTCCTTGGATATCTCATCACTCTTCCCCTATGGGACCTCTACGGGATGAACGATGTATGCTGGTACCTGATGTTCCAGCTTAAATTGCTGACTAGTGAGGCATCGAGATACAAAATCTACTACTGCCTTCTTAATACCTGGCCACCAGTGCTGTCGTTGATTGTTCTAGTAAATTTTCGGCACTCCTGAATGTATTTCTAGAAGGGGATGTGTGGAACTCCCTCAACACCTCCTTTTGAAGTGTAGCTGGAACCATGGTATGTCTTCTGACGAGAATGACGTGCTCCCCACCTTCATAAAATCAATCAGGTGTTTGCCCTATGGATATCTAAGCATTTTGTGTCACACAGTCAGTGTCCTCATGTTGTGCCTCCCAAACTCGCTGAAGTAGTGGGGGAGTGACCGTAAGAGACTGTAGATAGGTTACTCCTTCTCTATCTACAAACGATAGCTGCAAGGATGCTAGCTGCTCTGTCGCCTCTCCTAGTAGCTGAATTTCTGATCTCCGGTTGAGCGCATATACTACTACGTTCCCCCTCCCAGGAGTGTAGACTCCCTCTAAGTCATATTATAGGAAGAACATAATCCATCACCGCTATCTTAGGTTCAGGTCCTTATGAGAGAAGACACACCTAAGACTATTGAGATTAGTGTGAACCGTAAACCGTTTGCTCAGCGAACTATGGGTGAGTCTAACCAATAGTATAGAACTCAACTACACCCTCCTTCGCATACGTTCTACAAATTCTGATGTGATTTCTCCTTTTCCAAAAAGAGAAATCTCGTCTCATCCCCAGGATAAACCACGTCCATTGCCTAATACAGTCAATCCTGACATGAACGGTACTAATTCATGTCATGAACGACGTCGTAAGGCCCCGACGCTACTACCAAGAGATCCAACCATTACTCTCGCCTCAAATGGTTGAGTCATACTATTGGCATCAGTGTGTGGTCACTTGGTATCATCTTGTAGGAATCTCGATAGTGAGGGTCAAGTCAACAGTTTTAACCGGAACATCTTAGTATTAACAACACAAAAGGGAGAAAAGAAAACGTCACAAGGACAAGTGTCATTTATTACTGCAGATCAAAGAAAAAAGACAGAAAACAGCCACAAACAACGTCATCAATGAAGCTAGAAGCATCAGGAACAAAGGAACCCATGCCTGGAACTAGTGTCACTCATGTCCACATACTTTTGGAGCTCCATGGTCATATGCTTAAGCTGCCTGAAGCTGTGCTCTCCCCTATCCACCCCCTCTTTGCGGTCACGGTGGACCTCCGTGTGGTGGTGGTGGAAACACCTCGAAGCGTCGTCCACCACCAGTTGCACGACCAGATCCTCTACCATGTCCACCTTCGCCCTGCGAACCACCTCGATCAACCCACTACCTTTTCCTAGGAGGTCCCTCAACTAAATTCTGATCATCTATACCGCAGGTCAGACAGTCACGTGCCCGGCGACCAAGCCTGCCACATGAGAAACACTGCCCGCTCCTGGTATTTCTGGCTCTATCTCCACTCTGGGTGCCCCGCACAACCGATAATGAGTCATGCAGTCGACCAACTATAGGTCTGGTCCTCTTGGACCTATGTGACATCTGTCTACTGCCTTCTACCCAAGGCTCTACTGCATGTTGACTAGTAGTGGGTCCCGCTATTGGAGAATGCTCAGCAAGGAAACTCTCTTGTAGGAGGGCTCTCTCCAACACCCTCGTCTGTGTTGGGATGCTATAGGAGATAACTAAAGCTCTGATCTCTTGCCTATGTCCCTGATCAATGGTCCGAGCCATGAGGAACGGTTCCCGTACCATATCAGTGAAGTAGAACGAGAGGTCAGTGAACCACGCTGAGGACTACTCTATCATCATGCTACCCATCTTTAGATGCAATATCTACTGTATCCGCACAGCTCGAAATGTGGCTGGTACAAACTCCTCCCAGAATAAGCTCTCAAAGTCATTCCATAGAAGTGATGCTTCATCATGCATCTGGAGCATCAGGATCCACCATCTGCATGCTGGTTCATGAAAGAGGCTGGATGTAAGGATCACCATAAAGTCGGTTGGTTTCCCTACCATTCAGAAGACTCTCACCACAGCCTCCAGCCAATCCTCAGCCACATGTGGGTCCATATCTCCCCAGAACCTAGGTGGCCTCTTGCACTAGAACACACGGAATGCGCTCAAGCGGCGTGCATCGTCTGCTGCTGGGGTTGGTGGCATCGGTGGCCCATCAGAAAGTGGTACCGCTGGGGCCTCCACTGGTGCCTCAATTTGGAGAGGTCCATGTACTGAGGCCTCATCGCTCAGCGGGCAGTCAGTACATACAACTCTCTGGGCTCTAGATGGTCTTCTGTGGGGAGGCATGCTAAAAGAAACAGATGTGACACGGTCAAAAGACTATACCTGGTGAGCTGACCTGGTTTGAGCTGACTTAATGAAATGTTTTGAAACACAGACGCATTCAGTGTTTTCGTGCACAGAGTCAGAAATTAGGAGTTAGGGTCCGGGTGTATGGATACGTTAGCCACCCGCACCAACACTGGATTCCCTGAACTGAAAACCCCACTTAGTTCCCTTAACACTATTGCTTAATAGAAAAGAAAGATTAGATTTTTTAAGTTCTATAATAGAACTGACTCTTCTGATACCAATTTGTCACGACCCGTCCCCCAGGTCCCGCATCGTGACAACCCCAAGCCCGCCTTCCATAGGCCGAGGGTTGGCGACTAGCAACAAAGGAATAATTCCTGAAAACTGGGAACACATTTCCTTTATAAATCATAAACACACACAACCAGTGTACAAGCGGAAGAAAACACTATGTAAAGGTTGTATAACAAGTGTACTGAAAGTAAAGGAGGCAAGAATACAATCCCAACTGTAATGTACAAATACAAATGAATGAAAGCACAACTAAAAAGGGAAAACAATTGAATTGTTAGAGTAACCTCTGGATCATTCTTCGGGGTTCCTACGTGATGGGTAGGTACAGATGGCCTCCTCATCACTCCACGTCCGTCAGACTCCACCGTGTACCGATACATCGTAAGGTCCTCCTCTGGGTACCGTCTAGTCCTGGCACTCTCAGCCTCCGTCAGTGTTGTCCGTCATCTGCATCCAACACAACGAGGTGCGATCATAGCCCGTGAAGCGGTGAGTATAACGATATTCCCTAGGCACCCTGAGACCCTCAAGGTCTCACAAAATCCAACAAAGATAAACCAAAAAGTATGATTTCGACGGATAATCATTACTTAGGTATATGCCCATACATATACCTAAGTTATCAAGTAACCCATCTCAATCATGAAAAAAACATAAAGGTAATTGACTCAGCTCAAACCAAGATTTTCATTAACGAAACTATGGATGCTGGAGAACTCCTCCTCTGTCAAGTACAGTAGCCCTGCCGCGACTCTATGGTGCTACTCACTAACCTTGGACTCCTGATGTACTCCTCCTATTGAGTACCACAGGTATGCTTCCAAACCGGGCACTCCGTCTGATGTGGGTATTCTGCCAATTCGGGTGCTCCCACGAATATCCTATAGAGGTAATATTCCTATCAAGTATCGCGAGTCTGCTTCCAAACTGGGTGCTCCGTCCGCTGTGGGTATATAGCCAAACCGAGCGCTCCGTCCACTGGGCTAGTCAAATCACTCCGAGTCGAATCGGTGAAGCAGTCGTTATGTCTACAACTACTTGGTCTCCACACTCCGTCTGCTCGTCTCCGCGAGGTTCTGCTCCACGAGCTGCTGGTCGATACTCCATGTGTCAAGAGGTATCATGTGGAAGTATTTCAAATGACCGCCACATCATAGGGGTTTCAACGCAAAAAACGGCGCGTCAATCAGACACCCGGTTTGTGATTTTTTTGTCATTTTAGTCCTGGGGGCCCGGTTGGATTCATGTATGAACCAACCTGACCGTGACTCAACTATACCCTAAAATATAGTGGGTTATAATCAAAGGGATGGATATGCTCCAAGAATACCAGCGCCACAGACGGTTCTTCAAACAGATGTCTGGTGCCAATGATATGACCCAAGAAGGTAATGGGTCAGTAATGGGACCAGCTATGGTCCGACCCGGCCGGACCATCTCGGCCCAACCTAGTTTGTACTGACCCATTCTGGGTCGACCTGGTCATACTCTCTGGGTCTGACCTAGCCCATTGGGTGGTTCAGCCCGCTATTTTTTGACTCGGTCCGCTGGAACCAACCCAGCGGACCACAAGGGCGGCTAGACCCAATAGTTTCCCCGCAGGTGGCTCGGTAACTCGGCCCGAGAGACCCGGCTGGTTTGGCCAGGGACATCGCGGGGGGTGTCGCGGTTCGATTTGGGAGGCCAGTGGCTGGGAGGCCAGCAAGTAGCATGCGCGGGGCGTGGGCATGCCGGCTAGTCACCGACAGGCCGCGAGGGCACCAGGGAGGGTTCCAGTGCACCAGGAAGAGCGTGTGGGTGACGGGCAGAGTACCAGGACACCAGGAAGCGTGCGAGGGTGCCGGAAAATCCATGGTAGCGGAGCCAGGCAGTGCGTGGGGGCGTTGAGCAGCGCTCTAGGGAGCCGGGCAGTGGTTCGGGGGCGTCGGGCAGTGTCTCGGGGCACCGGGCAGAACGCCAGGGCGCCGAGTAGCGTCATGGGGGTCCGAGTAGCGGCGCGGGGTGTGGCGGTGCACGGAGGCCACAGGGCAAAACGGTGTGCGGAGGCTGCAGGTAGCACATCCTCGGATTGCCTTCTTCGTCATTGTCCCCACTTTCCCATTTCAATGTACACCACAAAGAAATCGATGGATAGTGTCGTGCTTTGTGTGGTTGGCCCGAAGTCTCCGCGTTTATGTTCATTACAATTGGTTTGTCCCAGTCCAAAAATTGAACGTCGGAGAAGGAGAATTAAACCAACACAAATCCCCCGACCTTGGATTCATCGGTAGTTGTTCGTTGACGAAGTCGTGGGAAGTGGATGTCGTCTCGTTGACGTCAAGAGGATGTGAAATCGTCGTCGACGACGTTCTTCGCGGGCGACAGTTCCCCTTCCTTGCCTCGGTTGAAGAATAAAGAAGATGACACAAGTTGTTCTTTGGTGGATACGGGTGTTTTTCGCGTTCTTCGTTTAGAGGATGAAGGCCTCTAAATTCTCCCAAAGCTCCTCTCTCAATGTTCTCCCAGCAAAGGATTAAGCCACCCATCCACCACATTAATACAACACATATTATGATGTTGGCATGTTGAATTCAAAAAGATTCAAAAAGTTGAGATTAATTAAAGAAGACATCCCACTCAATTAATGATGGAGGAGGTTCAAAAATTAATGGGAGAAGGTGGAGAGTTTCGCCAAATTAATTTGGGGGTTCAAGGGGGTTAAAGGGAGTTAGAGAAGTCGGGACGGCCCCACCCAATAATCCTCCCAATGTGTTATGTTCGGGTGGGACCAACACCATACCATCATCCCAAGGGGTTATGTGTGGGTGGGCCCCACAACCATAACATTTCATTGGAGGTTATGGTGTGGTGGCCCCCACCACAAATTTCCCTTTGGATGTTCTAACCACCACTAATAAAATAATGTTATTACTTTATTTTATTTTATTTTATTTAAAACCGCTGATTAATATCTTCTTTTCTAGTTAAAATGAAACTGCGGTGAAGGTATCTCTAGGAAATTACCGACACTGCGAGTTCAACGGTGCCCTAGGATTTTTGTTCCGAGAATCGGTTCAAAAGTTATAAAAACTCAAACATACGTTTACTGAACGTACCCAAAAAAAAGTTCGGAAAGTTAATATCAATCACCCTAGACTCATGCCACTCGAGGTTAGGCTCTGACTAGGTTAGAAATTCCTTAACGAACCCAACGGTACACTAGTATTTTTAATCCGACTAACCGTTTAGATGTTATTAATTTTACAATAAAATAATTGTCACTTTATTATTTTATTTGCTGCAAAAAACTAACTTTTTTTGCTAGCCCGCGGCGGCCATTGTATGTATCTTCTTAAACAAATAATTCCATCATGAGTTCAGCGGTGGTCTCAGATTTTTAATCCGAGCTACCATTTGTGAATTATAAGCATTTGAAAAATACAATTATTTATTTACGATTATGCCATTTTTTTTGGATTTTTCATAGGAGGCACACGCCGACTAAACATAAGTCGCGCCTAGGGTTAACCTGCCATCATGAGTGCAACGGTGCCCTCAGATTTCTGATCTGAGTAACCGTCTAAGAGTTATTCCACTTTTTCAGGAAAACTGCTTACATGCATTAATTTAAGCTTAACAAAACTTTAGAAATTTATTCCAACCACACCGGGCCTCGGAATCAAGTGTCTTCAAGAACTGCGGACTCGTAAAATTTTCATGATTTTACGAAAGAAAAAATAATAATTCCACGGAATTCCCGGGTCTTTACAAATTGTGTGAAATATCAAACTTGTCTTAATAAATTAAAAATGGGGACAAATACCCATTTACAAAATTCCAGAAATACACTAATTCCCTTCAATATCAAGTAATAAATAAATATATTATGAAAAAATTACATAACACATTAAATATATATAATATTTCATATATTATATTTATAATTATTACATATATGTATATAATTATGTTAGTAGAAATTTTCAATACAACGTGTGAGTAATCAGAATTATTTTGGGCTAGTTTTTAATTACAATGTTGTTATTCATTCTAGACCCTTTGTTCATAATTCTCGTAGAATAAAAGGTACATGAAATTATCATTCATAATTATTTATATCATTAAAATTTCATTATATTTTTTTATTTATGATCCAAAATGATGAAATCAATAATGAACATTGTTCAATGATTTTTAATAATCAAACATTGGTATCATAATTAATCAATATAATATTAATCTAACCATCACATAAAAAATTAAAATAATTATTTAATTAATTATATATTTTATAATAAGTATGTATGTTCTCATAGTTATTGATAATATTATTTTAGATAATTTTTCATGATGTTGGTTTGTGTTACCCAAACAACAACATACAGTAATTTATTGATGATTATAGTTCAAACAAGTGGAATCATTTGTAAAAATATCATTATTACCAGTGATTAATGATATTAATTAGATATTTTAGTGAATTTAATCATATAAAAATATTCATTAATTAATATAAATAAAATAGATGAAAAATTAGATATGATACTTTATTAAGGTAGAATTATGCATAAACACAGGAAGGAAATTCCAAATTTAAATAATGGGAAAGCGATAAAGTGGTTAATAGTTAATCCAAAAATATAAAAATATTATTTATAAAATATATTGATATTTAATTATATTATATTTGGAAAAATATTTTTTAAATTATGATGATAGAAAATAAACAATGTTAAGGAAAATCAA
Organism: Viscum album; assembly: GCA_963277665.1. Lineage (NCBI taxonomy): Eukaryota > Viridiplantae > Streptophyta > Magnoliopsida > Santalales > Viscaceae > Viscum > Viscum album. The sequence continues at coordinate 663,563,587 of OY728141.1, forward strand.
GTAAATACTTTAAGAACATTATATTTCACTTTGATGCTAACTTAGAGATAGAGGCCGTATATAATTCCCTAGATTTAATCAATATGTAATCATGAGATTTATTTGATAATTTAATTTACTTCTCATTGTGGATATTAATAGTTTTTGTTTATTATAGAATTATTCCATACATATTAAAGAACAACTCAATAAAATAAAATGTAGTAACTTTTTGTCACTATCCAATTTATCACAAAATGAAATTACATAAAATAAAACATGAGTTTTTTTATTGGTAAAAATATTCATAAAATTCACATTGATTTATTATTTCATCTTGAAAATTATTATATCATATGGAAAAAAATAAAAAACAAGGTATAAGCACAAAATAACTCAGTAAGGGATAGAAAATAAGGGAAGAAAACGTTATCCCATGAAAATTTTAAACTCATTGAATTTGTTTTTTCAGAAAATCATACCATTCGATGATAAATAATAAATTATTTAAAATATATAATGAAATCATGAGATTCATGAAAAAAATCATTCATAATTCATAAATCATAATTCTTAAACATAACTTGTCGCATCCATATCATCCTTACATTTCTGCATTCACAACTACCTAGGGAGGGACATTCATGGTTACATTTGGAATACCCATCACATTATATACCATAAATATATTAGGATAAACCTTATTGTTTACCTTCTTCTAATTACCCAATACATTGGAGAACTATAATGGGTTCATCCAACCTCATTTTATCGTGGAACAACCCGTATATATAACTAATTTCTATGAACTATAACATGATCATAACACGTAAAAAATAATAAAGGAAAAATAATATTTACACATTATTATCAAAATATATATTTTCAAGATATTGACGTAATTAAAACCCTTTTATGTCCATTTTCAATACCAAAATACAATAAAAATGAATATGGTATTTAATATTCTTTTAAAAAACATTACAATTGGTATAGGAATCTAAATATCAAATAAAGGCCATGATGGTGAAAAAGTCATTGATACCACATACGTTAAGAAAATTCCATTTTTCAATTATTGAAATTAATTGTATGAAAAATATTCCTTTTCAAAAACCATTGAATGGAATTAAAATTAAAATGGGTTTCTTATATATCTTATAAAAGAAGGTGGTGTATAACATCAAAATATTCCCCAATGAAATGAGATTAAGACAAAGTCCTTTACCTTCAGTTCGACATGTCTCGTTCATTATTTATCATCCTAAATAATAAGAAAAGGAAAATTAATCTTGTATATTAAATTTATTAGTGTTTATTATTCCCTTTAGATAACTTCTTACAATGTCATAAAATTTTTTTTTATTATTTAATTTTATATCGGACATTTTGTAAATTTTCTGTACTTGAGTCAAAAATTAAATTGTCATGATGTAAATTTTCCATGTGATCACCAGTATATAATCTAAAAAATAATATTTATGACATAATTTCACTTTTATATACTAATTATAATTTTATATCCATTTATTAAATATGGATATGAAAAATTGACCAATATAAAATAATGGAGATGGTATGTCTGACGTACGCATCAGTAACATTTTCCATTTATCTTTAAACATAATGAAATAATTTAGATATCATGTCATCCCTTTAGAATGACAATAAAATCAATAATATTATATAATTCCTTCAAACATTATTATATATGTTTTTATAATCATTTATGAATAGTTAATGTGGATAATGAATGTCACCGCTTCATGGTGAGAGTAAGTCGTACACACGAATGAGCGGCGATATCTTTCAAATAATAGTTAAATGGTATTGAATTGGATATTATATTTATTATAAATAATCACATTAATGTTATATTAATACATTAAATACTTTATATTCATTGGTATTTCAATCTAAATAATGTATAAATGAAAATCAGTTTACACCACGACATGGAGATGGTAAGCCGTACGTATGCACCTATTGTGATATTTTTTCGTGAGATGGGTAGAAGGATGAATATTGTTGTACCATAACTATAAATAAATCCACCATATATTATATGTTTTACTAATTTTAATAGTTTTTAAAAAAAATTGGAAATAGAATTATAACGGGGAAAGAACGCTGAAAGAGATGGTAAAACAATTACCTCTTCATCGAGTGTATCCTTTTGAATAGAAGAACTAGACAAAATAGGTTTCCTTTTAGACAAATATTTGGCATATAGGATGTAGTGGGAGAGTTTTTCAGAAGAAATTGGAGGGAATGGCTGAATGAAATGGATTTAGAAGTGTGAGTATTAGTGGAGAGAGGGTGCCCATTGTAGAAGAGGGAAGGGGCACCCATGGAATCTCATGAATTATTAAATTAAAAATTTAATTTTCTAATTAAAAATGATCCAACATGAGATATATTGAATATAAGATTAATATATTTTCAAATAGTCTCATAAAATAATTTTTAGACACATATTGATTTTATTTTGAACCTTATCATTTTTTATTACCCTTAATTATTCTCTTTGAATTTAAATTGTGTTAACAAAATGTTAATTATTAAGGGGCTATTAATTTTTTATGTATGGGATAACGTTTTCATAACTGGATAGTTAAGGAAAATGTAAACCTTATCATTGTAATTTTTTAATTTCTAAATATTTTTACGATTTTTAAATAATTTAATCAATTGTCCTTTTTATAAAATATCCATTATATCAATTATTAAACTACTCATTTTATTGAATTTCAATAAAATAAGAATAGAGAGATTACTTTGTAAAAAACAATTAAATATTCTTATATAATATCATAGTCCTTTAGAAATATTTTGGATGACATAAATTATGTCAAATACAATTTATTTTTGTATTTATAAAATCATTTATTTTATTCCTTCTTTAATAAAGAAAACATTGCATTATCATTATGTTATAAATAAATTTAATTATATAATGTATAAAACATTAAATTAAATATAATTATTTTGAAAATATTTTAATTATATAATGACTACTTGTAGTTGAAGATATAAATTATATAAACACATTGTAAAATTGGTTTAGTAAGAAGATATATGTTTGTAACATATTTTCCATTACATTAACTTAAAAGGTTATAAGTCACTCAATCACACCAATGTGGCAACCAAAGGCAAAAATTTCATTCAATATGTTTTATTGGTCAGTAATATCTCATAAAATTGGTTTAAGAAAAGTTTTAGGGTAATTTTATATTATTATAATACTATTCTTTCAAGTATTAAATTTATTTAGCCTTTAACCGTGGTAAATAAAAACAATTATTAAAGTTATAATTCATAATGTATAGAAATAAAAAGCACATATTTCAATAATTTGGACCATCTAATTAAAAACATGGAATCTATTTTTCCAAATTTGAAACACAAAATTCATAGTAATTAATTTAAAATTACCCCCCAATTATCAAAATCAGAAAACAATTTTTTTAAAAGAAAAAAACCCTCAAAATATTAATGTGTGTTAATATCTAATTTCAATGAGAAATTAATTCAAATAGACCAAATATTATTAAATTATAAAAAAATACTATTATACTTAATAACTAAATAAATAGTTATCCCATTAATATAATTAAATTAGAATAAAAAAAATTAATTAAAATACAATATTTTTCTCAATTGATTAAAATATAAATTTTATCAACAAAATACCAAAACATATAACAAAGTATATTTTGATTTCCCTATTCAAGATAATACGTTTATTTTGTGAAATTTAACATTTAAAACAATCAAAAAAAGATTTAAAATGGGTTCTCCATTAAACGGTGGAAAAATGTGTTTTAAGGAAAAAATACTTTTTATGTATAACATTAATTTTGTTTTATGTGATGTCTAGAAAACATATAATATGAATTTTAAAAATAAAATTGAGTTTATATTTCATTAATATAATCCAAAACTAGTGATATTATTTTATAAAAAAATTATTCTTATTTAAATAGGTTTTTATAAAAACACATCATTTATATTCCATTGGTTGTTATTTCCATTTATGAAACTTTTTGAAACCAGTAAATCATTATATATAATTTTTAAACCATATTTTCATAATTTAGTTAATAATTTTCATTCCCACTAAATCAACAACTATGTTATATCAGTAAAATGGGAATAATAATATTTAGTTTTTGTGTAAGATCGATGTAACCTTTCATGTACGCTATCGATCATAGAGTTTCACTCATAATGATTAGGATGTTACATCATCCAAACCATTATTAAATTGTGTCATTTATACATGAATTTGTTGTGGTTAATATGGTATGAAATTTCAAAATACTTTTATTTCAAACCCACATTAGAGAAAGGGTTAATAAATCTACCACTTTAAAATATTGAAATATAAGTACAATGGTCAGCTGATAAAACACATACTAGGATTCCATATCGAAAAAATGGATATTAATGAAATACTAAGTTTCATGTTCTGATGGGGAGTGATAGAAAACATGATCAAGATAATTTTAACAATTTGAAAGCCATAAACTTGTGATGGGTTAAATGGTGTTGGATTTCACATTAGAAAAAGAAAACCGAAAACCTTTTTTAGCACATTCTCTTAATGGTGAGGAATTTATTTACGATCATGAATAAGAACATAATTAATCAATATTACTTGTAAATTATATTTTCATCATTTAATAAATTAATATTGTAACTCATCTATTCTCTAAATGATGAGTGAAAATGATGGAATATTCACAACTCAATTACAAGAATCATCATCATGATAATCACATAATCCAAAAAAATTAACAATATATTCATCATGTCCTTAAATATTAAAATAAACCAAAATGGATAGGTTAAAATCAGATAAGTCCTCTAAATGAATAAAACATTATAAGAATAAAAATAATTTTATTCTCCAATATTCATCAGTAATATCGAAATATCAACAAAACACATTTAATTAACAAGTGTGCATAAAATTCATCAAAATAATTCAAAATAATATTGAAAAACCAAAAATTGTATGGATTAGATAACATAGTATTCCATGGTAAATTTTATCATTTATCTCAAAATAACATCAAACACTCTTAATGTCGTATATAAAAAACTATTTTCCATAATAATATATCATCCATATTGGGATAATCATTCTCATAAATAACTTGATTTACCCTAACACCACAATAAAAATGTAGATTCTTCCTAAATAAAAGTCCATCATTAATCCTCAAATAAAATCCATCTATATTCTATTTTCCATAGGAATTTAGGGGTTCTAAAATAGTGAACATATTTCGAAATAACTTGTATCACAAAATACTTAAATCATTTTCCATTTCCTCAAATACTCTTTTGATGAAAACAAAGCTCTAAAAATCAACATTATCAAATTCCTTAAACAAGTTTAACTAAAAATAAAAAATTCATACTACAAAAGGTCTTCATGTAGGACAATGGTAGGATACACACCCTTATCACCCATCAGTTGTGGGTTGAATACATTTGGCATTTCCTTACATGATTGGTTGTCACCAATCCTATGAGTCTTCCTTTTCCTAAAAAATATAATTTATATAATATTAAAAATAATATAATAATGTTCAAAAAATAACCATAACATTATTTAACATCAAAGGATATTTCATTCCTTTCATTTTTCTTCCCAAAAACTAATAATGTACAATTTCCTAAGTGGTGAATTCGTCCAAATATTTCTTTTGTCGCCTTAATATTTTAGATCAACAGGAATAATAATGGTTTTCTAAGATAGTGAACATATGGTCAACAATAAAATTATAAACCCCTGATATTATCCCATGCTCTTAAGAAATTATCCTAATATCTAATGTTGTCTACACCATCATTTTCTAGCAACAGAAAGTCCACATACATAAATATTTTTTAATCATCGATTTTATTAAAGAATTTACTTTATTTAATTGGGAAGATCCTTTAAGGTTTATAGATTTAGTAAATTAACCCATATATATAGCATAATAACTCAAAAAATAAAAATTAATCACATATACTCACTATCCATTTTTTGGAAAAATGTAATTTTTTAACTAAAAAGTGATTTATTTTTCTTGAAAAAAAATTTAATAAAAAACTTATTGATTTCTTCATTCAACATAACCTTCCATATAACCTATGGAAAAAAATTTCATAAAATGGAATGAGCATATAATAAACTCAGTAAGGAATATTTTTTTTAAAAGGTTGGGGCCGAAGCATAATTTTTATTATTAAATCAAGCAATGGCCTCTTTTAACTGGGTAGAGGGAAACCCATTACATAGCCTGAAGTCCTAGTGGGCTTATAGCCCATTACATAGCCTGTAGGCCCAAATATTTGTCCCAATTCACATTCTGGGAATAGTAACCCGTCTGCTATAGTACCGCCGCCGCTACAGTTCCCTGTCGCCGCTATAGTACCTGCCGATGAACACTGTCACCGCTGCTACAGTGTTGCTACAGTGCCTGTGCCCAATGGGTTTTGAACCCCCATTTTTCATGTAGAATTACATGGTGCTTACCATCAGTAAGGTATATAAAAGAAGGAATGAAAAAATAATCCAATGAATATTTTAAACACATTGAAAACATTCTCAGAAAATAATAATTTTCACCCATAAAACATAAACTTTTTAACATACCTCATGAAATAATAATATTCATGAAAAACAACCGACGAATCATAAATCATAATTCATAAATCATAATGTTAACTATTGGCATCCATATCATACTTAGATTTTTTTTTGGACTATTACAGCAGGTGTAGCCTTCATGGTTACATTTGGAATACCCATCAAAATATATTACCTAAATCTACTAGGAGAAGCTATATCATTTACCTCTGTATCATTACCAAATGCATTAAAGATCTATCACAGGATCACCTGCCCTCAATTTATCATGGAAGAAACTGTATACATAAACAATGACCAAGTACCATAACATAATCATAATACGTAAATCAATCATACAAGAAAAATAACATTTCCTCATTGAAATCAAAATATATCATTTAAATATATTTACCTAATAAATCCCATTTTAAGTCCATATTCAATACCAATATACGTAAAAATTTAATATGTAATTTAATTTTCTTTTTAAATACATTACGGCTTGTAGAGGAAGTCAAAAATCCAATAATAGGCATGATTATAGAAAAGTTGTTGCTGGTGCATGTGTTAAAAACATTCATTTTGTATTTTATTAAAATTATTCAGATTAAAAATATTCCTGTTAAAAAACAATTTAATGGAATTATGATTCATATGGGCTGATTAATCATCGTATAAAAAATGTGGTGAATAACATCAAAATACCCCACAATGAAATGATATTGAGACGATGTCTCTTACATTGAGTCTAAAATGCCTCATTCATTATTTATCTCAAAGAATAATTAACATAGGTCAATTTATAATTGTATATAAATATTTTTCATTTTTATTATCCCCTTCATGGCATTTATTACCATATTATTACAATTAGTTATTTATATAAGTTTATGCCGAATGATTGGTTGATGTTCTGTAATTGATTCAAAAATGAACTTTTCATCATTTGAATTGTCCATTTGATCACAAGACCACCATCTAAAGAAAAATATTCATAAAATAATATCCCTTTTATATATTAATTATACTGTTATAACTATTCAATAAATAAGGATTACAAAAAACTAATCCACATTTCAATCCTGGAGATGGTAAGTCGTACGTACGCATGAGTAACATTTTCCATTTATCATTGATCATTATGGAGATAATTTAAATATTATTTAATCATTATATAATGATCATAACATCATTCTTATAATTATAATCATTTAATAAAACTTATATATTTACTTAAAATCATTCTTGAATATTTATTGTGGATAATGAATCTCATCGCGTTGTAGAGATGATACACCGTGTATATGCATGAGTGAGAATATCACTCAATTAATGGTTAAATGGTATGGAATTAGATGAAATATTTATTATATAGAAGAATTATCAGTTAATATTTATTCTTTACGTCATTTATATTAATTTTTATTTCAATCTATATATTGTATAGATGAAATACAGTTGGCACCCTGACTTGGAGACGATAAGTCATACGTACACATGCATAATGATATTTTTTCGTAGGATGGGTAGGAAATGAATATGGGTCTAACATAATTATAAAAAACTTCTCACCATATAGTATATTCTGGATTTATTATATTATTATGGAAACATCTTAGGACATGTATGTATTAGTGGAAAAGAACTTTGATAGTGTAGGAAAAATAATTACATCTTCTTCGAGTGTATGATTTTTAATTGCAGAAAAGGACTACAAAGGATAGATTTTTTCCAAAATTATGGACTCTAGGAAAAAGTAAGGGTGGTTTTGAGGAGAAATTTTTTGTTTTTGCAGAACCAAATGGATTTAGAGGTTGGAATATTAGAGAAGAGATGGTACCATTTTATAGGAGGTGGGGGGTAACCCTTTCCAACACTTAAATTATTAAATAAATTTCTCAATTTTTTTAATTAAAAAGGTTCCAACATGAGATATTTCGAATATAAGATTAGTATAGTTCAAAAAACACTCATCCAATATTTTTTTTGTCATGTATTGATTTTATTTTAAATTTTATTTTTTCAGTTTACCCTTAATTATTCCCTTTTAATTTTAATTGAGCAACAACATTTTAATTACTAAGTGGAGGTTAATATTTGTTATATAGGGTTAATTTCCCATCATTGGACACTTAATGAACATTTATACCTTATCATAGTGACTTTTTTATTATAAAATATTTTTATTAATTTTAATTAATTTAATCAATTATCATTTCTTAAAATATCTTTTTTGTCAATTTTTACACTATTCAATTTGTTGAATTATAATAAAATGTAAACAGAGATATAACATCAATATTACCATTGAATAGTCTTAAAACATTAAATATTCACTTATAAAATTCTTTTATGATATAAATTGAGTGATTTAGTATTTATTTTAATATTTATAATATCATTTATTTGATTCCTTCGATAATAAAGAAATCATTTCATCATCATCATTTCACAAGTAAATTTAAATATTTAGTTTCTAAAATTTAAAAATAAAATTTTAGGGTGGAGAATTTTTTTTAAAATATCTTTTTATATTCAAATATATTTGTTATATTAACTCATAATAATTTTTTTAAAGAATATATATGTTTATAAAATATTTTCCTATACTTCTAATTAAATGTTATAGGTGACAGAGTTACAACCAAGTATCTTCCAAAGGCCAATTTTTTTTTCCAATTGTTTTTTGGGTCCACCATATCTCATCTAAAATAATTAAGACATGATTTAGGGTTGTTTTATATTATTATATTATTATTATTTTCCATATTTACCTTATTTACCCTTTATCTGTGGTAGATAATAATAATTACCAGTTACTATTGATAATATCGAAACTAAAAAAGAACTATTTACCTAATTTTGATCTTATGATTCCAAATACAGAACCCATTTTACCCAATTAAAAACATAAAATACACAGTAATTTATTTAAAATTAATCCTTGATGTCAAAACGATAAAAAATGTTTTTAAAAAGTAAAAACCAACAAAAGATTAACATACATTTATATCTAATTTCCATGTTAAATTACATACAATGACCAAATTTTTATTAAATTGTAATAAAATAATCTAATTATACATTAATACCAATTATATAGATAACCTATCAATATAAATAACTAATATGAAAGGGAAGTTTTTAATAAAAATGCAGTAATATTAACTATTCATTACAATATGAATTTTAACAAAAAATAATGAAATTTCAACCAAAGTAAATTTTGATGTATTTATTCAAAATAAATAGTTTATTTTGTCTAATATAAATTATAAAATAGTTGAAAACTAGATTTAGAATGTGTTCTCTATCAAAATGTGGTAGAAATACATTTTGGGTAAAATACTTCTTTTATTGATAAAATTGATTTTTCTCTAATATATTTTATAGAAAACATATAATATAATTTTTAAACATAACATTGAGTCTAAATTTAATTAATTTAATCCAAAAAGAGTGATACAAATTTATAAACACAATTATTCTAATTTAAATATGTTCATAGATAAACACATCCATTATATTAAATTTTTCATTTATTTCTATTTATACAGAATTTTTTAATAAATGAATCATTATATAAATATTTTCAAACCATATTTTCAAAATTTAGTTGATTATTTTTATTCTCTAAATTTCAATGACTTTGTTAGAATGGTAATATTTAAATTATAATATTTTGTAGTTTGTTTAAGATTGAGGTAGCGTATATTTTACGCTATTGAACGTAGTGTTTCTTTCGAAAAACATGCGATGTTACATCCTCCTACAGATAATATATTTATTCCTTATAATTTGAATTTGGGGTGAGTAACTAGGGTATGAATTTTCAAAAAACCTTAATTTGATACCCACATTAGAAAAAGGGTTAATAAAATTATCTCATTAAAAGAATCAAAGAGAAGTGAAAAGGTCACATAAGATAACTCATATTAGGATTCAGTATTAGAAAACCAGGATAGGGAAGAAAAACTATTTGTCATGGTCTGATGTAGAGTGATAGAAAACATGACCAAGAAAAATTTAATAATTCGAAAATCCCAAACATGTGATTGGTTAAACGGTAATTGATTTCGCAGTAGGAAAATTAAGAAAACAAATTCTTGTTTTAAGATCCTTTTCATAAATTTAAGGAATTTATTAATGGGAATGACTTTGAACATGATAAAAGATTATTAATTGTAATTTAGAGTGTCATCATTTATTATGTTTCTATCAAAAACTCATATTTTCTCTAAATGAAGGGTATTCATGTTGACTAGGTCACACAATATGAACTAGAGTAAACTTCTAAAGAGTTGCATAATACAAAATAGATTAACTTTCCATTTATACTATCTTTCAATATTAACAAAAAAATGTTTGGATAAAATCAGAAAAATCTTCCAAAAGAATAGATCATTTTATTATAAAAAAATTCTTTTAATCTCTGAAATTAAGTAGTAACATCCAATGTTCAATAAATACCATTAGATAAGTAAGGGTCCCTAAAATTCATCAAACTAATCCAAACTAATATTTAAACCCAAAAATTATAATGATTTGTTAAAATAGTCTTCTAATATAAATTTTAACATTTATCTCAAAATAATATCAAACACTCTTAATGCCTAACACCAAAATTTAATTTCTCTAATAACATGTTCTCCAAGTTAGGTTTAATATTTCCACAAATATACTAAATTACAATAACTCCACAAAAAAAAGATTCTTCAAAATTATAATCGCACCATTACTCCTCAAATAAAATCCCATTGTATTCCATTTTCCATAGTCATATTGGGTTACCAAAATAGTGAACGTCTTCTAAAATAACATTTATCACTCAATCCCAATTCATTTTCAATACCACGAATATCTATTTGATAAAATAGAAGTTCCGATAATCATTATCATCTTATTCGATGAAATAGTTTAACTAAAAAGATAAAATTCTTACTAAATGAGGACTTCATATATGTTAATGGTAGGAGATACAACCTTTTCACAATTGGGTTATGTGTTCAATACTTATAGCCTTCTTGGGTGTGAAGAGTTTTTACCCATCCTATGGGATGGAATTTTTCTAAAAAAATATAATTCTATAATGTTAAAAAATATTTTAAATTCCAATGAAATAAGCATAACATGTATTAATGTAATGATCAACCATTTCTCATTGCTTGATAGTACCACGAGTCATTACTAGGCCTTATGAAACATCCCCAAGGTGCCAAAGGCTCGTAATAAAAGCCGAAGGGTTTCATTTACAAGTGGGGGATGATTTACCCTTTAAGAAATAAACCCATAAACCAACCATAACCAAACATTCACTATATGATACATGGAAAAATGAAATACCAATAAAAACATCATTTATATCAAACTATATCAAAGTACACAACAACTAAAGACCAGACTAAGCATCAAATTACACAGCAGGTGAACAACTCAATACTCTCAAAAGACACAACAACTCCTTGCTCCACAAGCTCGAATCTCAACAATATCACCCATGCATCACCACAACCCACTAAGAATAAGATGCTTTACCATTACCTGTATCCCGGAATACAACATCTACAAAAGAACCAAAGTCCCAATGCATGGGAGAGTATAAAACTCAGTAGGATTTCCCAAATTACTTTCGTACTCACATTACTATGATAGAAGAGTTAGAAACATTTATATAAAAATATTTTATATAAAATATTTTTCAAAAGGAGTTTATAACTAAATATAAATAAGTTTCAAAAACCATTATTAGACAAAGGAACTTCAAGAGAAATTGAATGAATTTTCCGGCAAGTTATTTTTTCCGAAAAATAACCAAACAAGCTTAAAACCCATTTCACAAATATTCTTTTTTGGCTTACCAAAACATTTCCCATCCCATTCTACCTAAGATGCATGCTTCATTATGACAGTTCAATAATCATGATTGGTCTCTCATCGATCTAAAAATTCGTCACAAGGTAATTCTTTCCCACATTCCATTACACCTGTGGCAATGAGCACCATGTCATATTTCAACCAAGCCTCGTTTACATAGTTACCATTGTTCCATTAAATGTTTGGCACCGAGCACAAAGTCATATTTCAACTATGCCTTGTAGATTCAACATGAAAAAACACCACATATTCCCAATGGTCATGCCAAAACACCCATTCAATTAAAGCACCTTTTTATTGAAAACCATTACCATCAAAACCATTTCAATTCCAAACCATTTCCATAAAACTCCATTTTTATTGAAAACCAAATCCATATAAGTCATTTCAATCTCAAACCATTTCAATAAAACACCCTTTTTTTAACCCATTTTTCATCAAACCATTTACAAATTCACAAAATCCATAATTTAAATTCAACATTTTAAATTCAAGAAGCCAAATCACTTTGCACAATAATTCACCAAGATTTCACAATTACGTCAAAACAATAATTCATCACTAAAGAAAATTTATTCCATGCTTTTCACAATCAAAACCATTTCAATAAACCAATTTAAAACTTAGTCAATAAATTATAACAAGAGGAGAATAGAGTGAAGCCTCCTACGTCAAAGGTTATGACGAAAACCATAATGGTCGAAGAACGCTCAAGAATCTCTGGTCGATCTTCCAAAAACACATCATAGATCACTTCTCCTAGCAAGATCAATACAAAATCTCATTATATTTGGCATCCACACACATATATCTACCCATAACAGGTGTAGATATATGAAACTAAGAGAAGTGGAGAAGTAGATCTATGTAGATCTACGAAACCGATCATGAATGATCACATACCTCAAGAATTCGACATCGATTCACTATTAGAAGCCATCAGATCACCTCTTGAATGATGGGAGAACCCTCTTTGACAATAGGAGAAGAAAAATTCTGAGTTAGGGACTCTTAGGAAGAAAAACTAGGGACATATAGTTAAAACTACTGAGATCCGCTTTTATAGGATTTCATTTATGAGGCCGCACAGTTTGCTCGCACAGTTAGACAAACCATGTGCTAACCGTCCATTAGCCACTGCCTCTATAGAACCTCCACACATGGTTTCTCCACACAGTTAGACAAAATATGTGCCTCCTATTCAAAAGTTTCTGCCTCCCGGACCAACTACGCATGGTATGTCCACACGGCTTAGACAACTCGTGCTCCGCCCGTGCGACTTCCCATTATCCTCAAAACATCATTTAAGGTTCACCCGACTCTCCGATTTTTCACCCTTGACTTTAAAACCACGAAAAGAATAAATAAAGGGTTAGATAACAGAAACCTCGGGTAAAAAATTCTTCCAACCATTGTTATTTACGTCCTCATAAAGTAGAAAACCTTCACCCAACTGAAAGAGTTCTGGCCACTGCTCTTTCATTTCCTTCTCAAGTTATCAAGTCTCTTCTTGAATCTTTACATGCTGCCATAAAACCTGCACTAGATTGATTCTTTTCAACACAATAATTTCTCTTTCTTATCCACAATCCATACTAGGATATGTATCAATGAAGCATCTGGTTCTAGGTCTACGTGATCCCATATGATCACAAGGTCCGTATTAGACTTACACTTTTTCAACTGAGATACGTGAAAAACTGTATGCACCAAACAAAATGATGGTGTTAATGCCAACTGATATGCCACCTCTCCAACCCATTCCAATATCTCAAAAGGGCCAATGTATCTCGGAGATAATTTTCCCTGCTTCCCGAAACGATGTTGTACCATCCTTGGAGAGATCCTCAAGAAGACATGATCACCCACTATGAACGACAATGGTATTCGACGGTGATATACATTATATTTCTGATGACTCTGAGCTCTCTCCATCCTCTTTCTAATCAACTGGATCTTCTCTATTGTTTACTGAACAAGGCATGGTCTGACTTGTAATGTTTCACCTATTTACACCCAGCATAGTGGAGAATGACAAGGACGCACATACAATGCTTTAAAGGGAGCCATGCGTATCGAGGCTTGATAGCTGTTATTTGTATGAGAATTACACTAAGGGTATATGCTCCTCCCATGAGCCATGAAAATACATTACACAAGCCATCAACATGTCTTCCAATGTTTGTATCACCCGCTCAAATTTCCCATCAGTCTGGGAATGATACACCCTGCTCATAGTCAGTTGAGTTCCACGGGATTGCTGTAATGATTTCCAGAAATGAGATGTGAACCTCAAATCTATATCTGAGACTATAGTCACCTGTACACCATGCATCTTTATCACTTCATGGATATATATTTTTGAAAGACCTTCCACCATATGGGTTTTAGGAATAGGGTTGAAATGGGCCAACAGGGTTAGACGATCCACTATCACACAAATGGAATCGGGATTCCGGACCGTTCATGGAAGACTTCTAACAAAATCCATTGCTAACTGATCCCATTTCCACATTGGGGTAGGTAAAGATTTTAACATACCAGCTGGTCTTTGATGATCTTCTTTAACCTTCTATCATGTTAAGCATCGCTAGACAAAATCGGCCACCTTCCTTTTCATGACGCTCCACGAAAACTGCACCTTCAACACCTTATACATATTCTGTGTACCTATATATACAACCCATCTTGAATGGTCATAAGCATGAAGGAGTTGTTCATGAAAAACAATGGGTATTTCATCTGATCTATGAAACACAAAATTAAACCCCCATCAAGTTTCCAGCCATCAATGCTCTCCCCACCATTGAGTTTTGAATTTACAACCAGATATTCTGAATCATAAGTTTCTTCTTCATTGATCATTTGTACTAAATCAAGAACAAGTGTAGATGAAAAGAAAACATCAACATCACCTCGGTCTTCAAATTCCACATGCATTTCATCTAAGATTGACATCAACGTCCATTTTTATGAAGCTTCTTTCTCCAACTAAGCATTTGACTTTCTACTCAATCCATCCACCACAGAACTGAAGAGTTCCAACTGCGTTCTTCACAAACAACACCTATGCTGCCCATGGAAAAGCACTTTGTCGAATAAAACCCTTTCTTTCCAGCTCCTCTAACAGCACATTCAATTCTCGTAACTCTATTGGTTCAATCCTATAATACATAAGGGAAATAGGACTGGTCCCCAAAAGGATATCAATTGAAAACTCCACATCCCTTAGAGGTGGTAACCTTGAGAAGTTATTGGGAAAGACAACTGAAAATTGATCCCCAACAGCTAGAAAACTATTTTACTCAATCTCTTCCATTGATGCCGAATTCAATGCTGCCAGTTGGTATGAGATCATTCCCACTATTGGTGCCAACAATCACATTGCACCTTTCTTTACCATCCTCCCTCCTATGAAGAGACGGTTGATGTTGTCCTTAATTTTGAAACTAACCGTTATCCTATAACAGTCGATGTGAGCCTTAAACATTTTCAGCCAATCCATACCTAGTATTACGTCATAGACATCCATTTTCAACATCGAGAAGTCCCATTTTAACTCACCTAAATCAAGATGTATAGCACATGCTCAACAGACAATGGATTGACGTTCACTTTCACCAAGAGGAGTTTTCTATTTCAAAACAGAAGGCATCATTTCCAGTTTTAAATATTGCAAGTCAATAGCACGAGAATAAATAAAAGAATTTGATGCACTAGTATCAAGAAACACTTGAAAAAAGGTATAATTAAAAATAATCGTACCTCTTACTATAGATAGTGTAGCTTGATCATCGACAATCATCTACTCACCTCCATAAAATTTATTTGTCGCTGCACTGTTATACTTGTTGCCTTGCTGAGATTGCCCTGGTTGAGGAGTCATGGTATTTCGCGAATCACCATGGCTAGCTCTATTATTCTGTCAAGACTGATTCTGCTATCCTCATTTGGTCGAAGCATACGATGCTTGTGACACCTAAGAAGTGTCATGTGCACCTAACCTCAGAGCATTCCTACAATAGCGATGTAGATACCCCATTTGCTTGAAATTTTGACATGCTCTAGGTTGCTCCGAACACTATCGCATTATGTGGTGAATCGAACCACATTGAATGAAACATGCTTTTCTCTAGGGTCATGGAAGAGGTTTCACGGTTCCCGCCATCTGGTTCTCATTTGCACTCGCATCGTGGAAATAGGTATCCCTTTTTTCCCTTGTCCCCAACGGTTGAGTTCCCACCATTTCCTGTAGGTATCATCATTCCTCCTCTTATCGATCCCGTGATATCACATACAGCAATAGTCACTCTGTTCACCATCTCTGTATAATCCATAATACATAGCACCGAAATCTTTGGTCGGATCTCTTTTCTTAGCACCGATTCGAAGAGGTGAGCCTTCAACAACGCACATCCCGCAACCTCTGGTGCAAAACAGACTAAATTCATGAATTTATCCACATACTCTATGATAGAGAGACTTTATTTTTTCAGGATGAAGAAGTCCATCATTTTTTGGATCTTGAACGTTTGAGGATAGAATTGATTGTTGAACAATTCTTCAATATCCTCCCATGTAAGGCCCTCATCCAGTTTAGCTTGAACTGCTAAATCCCACCACTAACGTGCCATATCCTCAAGCATATATATCTCCAACATAACATTCACCTCTAGTAGTGTGTCGATGAAATCAAAGATACGATTCATCCAACTTAGCCACACCCCCACCTTGTCGGGTTCAGCATCACCCCGATTGTTCGATGGATTCTACTTCATGAACTGATGTTATGATCCACATTCTGTGGGTCATTCCTCTGTTTCCACATATCCAAAGCTTAAAAAGCATAGACGATACTCTGAACCAGATCATGGTTCACATGTGGTTTAGGTGAAACCACATTCTCTGCAGCTTCTTTGGGTTGGTTCAGACGACGCATACCGTGTGCCATTTTCTAAACCAACAATAACATTCGTCAATCTAACTCTCTAGAAACTAATGTCTTAGAACCACAAATTCTATCACATAATCTATCACAACATTGTTTTCCATAAAATACTTTTTCACCATGTTCAACCATTTTTTAAAACATTTATCATGCTTTTGAAAATTGGGCCATTTTCAAAATACACCAAATATCCTTTTTTCAAAATCTTTTACATGAAAACAATATCTGCATTTTTCAGAAATACACACCTTGAAAAAAATCATTACTAATTCCTCACAATGAGATTTGAAATCCTAGTGGGATTTCATTCTTCTATAATTCATTTCATGCTCATCTCATTGGCTATACCCATGATAATGAGATTTCCATCATTCCATAAGTGTATACAAAATAGTTACGTACCCAACACCCAGGTAACTTGTTGTTTTGAATAAATGGGTTAGCTACGTCGTTTTAATATATACATTTCAAATTCCAAAAATCCTACACATGTCTAAGATTTTGACACAAGTAATAGACAATAATGAATTTCAACTCCAAAACCAACTACGCACTGGTGGGCAGCACGGTTTAGAGAACTCGTGCGCCGCTTGTGTGACTTCCCCATTACCTCAAAATATCATTTAATGTTCTCCCGACTCTACCATTCATCACCGTTATCATTAAAACAACTAAAAGCGTCATTAAAGGGTTGCATACCAAAAATCAGGGTTACTAAAAATAACCTCATTGGGTATTTCATAACTCAAATTTTCCATCCTAGAAACTAATATCCCATAATTTCATCAAAGCTGAATGTTTCCAAAAGTACAATTATTCAACTAAATATTTCTGATCATAATTCCTAAAAAGTGGTTTCTAATACATTGATCTTATTATATACCATAAAATTATAAACCCATTATGATATTCATAACTTTTAAGAAAACATCATGATGTACAAATATGTCTAAACCATCCTTTGATACCAAATGAAAAACCCTAGCCTTAAACATTACTTAATATTGAGTTTTATTCAATAATTTTCATTATTTTTCATTGAGAATTTTTATAGGTTTACTTTTTTAGATAATTAGTCTATAAATACTACATAAAGAATCAAAAAAATACAAATTAGACATTTCTACCTACTATCCATTGTTTCACATTAATATTATAGTTAAAATGTATCCTGATTTATTTTTGTTGATAAAAATTATCATAATACTCATCATTATTTCTTCCTTCCTATTAATCATCTTTATACCATGTGGAGAACATTTAAAAAACATGGTATGTGCACACAAAATATTTATTAAAGGGTAAAATATTAGGAAATATAACGTTATCCCATGTAAATGTTAAACAAATTGAATTTCTTTTTAGAAAATCTTTCTTTTCACCCATAGAACAAATTCTATTTAATAGAAATTATGAAAAAACAATATTCATGAAAAAAATCTTGTCAATAATTAATAAAAAATCATAAATCTTAGCGTAAAATTGTCGCATACATACACACTTACATTTTATATTCCATAGCTTCATATGGAGTAACATTCATGGTTACATTTGTAATACCCATTACAATATATTCCCTAAATCACATATGTAAAACATTACCATTTACGTCAGTCTCATTAACCAATGAATTAAAGAGATATAACAAGCTCACCCACACTCAGTTTATAATAGAACCACCCAAACACATAATCAATTCCCAAGAACCATATCATAATCATAACCCATAAAACTAACATAAAGAGAAAATAACATTTCAACATTACAATCATAAGATATAATTTCAAGATACTAACATAATCAATATCTATTTTAAAATATTTTCAATACCAAAAAATTAAAAAAGGGAATATGTTAATTAATTTTTTTTTAAAATCATTACTTCTTTTAGAGGAATCCAAATATAAAATAATGGTCACAGCGGTGGAAAACTCATTATCACCGAATATGTTAAAAACATTATTTTTTATTTTTTGTAAAATACGTTGTATAAAAAATAATCCTTTTCAAAACAATTTTTTAAATTATAAATCAATGTGGTTGACTATGCACCAAACAAAAGATTGTTTTTTATAACATCAAAATATGCCTCTATGAATATAAATTAAGATGAAGTCCCTTTCCTTGAGTCTGACTTCTCTTTTTTATTCTTTATCTACCTCAATAATAATATTTGGTAAATTTAAAATTTTATTATAAAATTATTCATGTTTATTATTCCATTAATATCACTTATAACCATGTTATAATAATTATTTAATTATTAGATTTTATATCAGATTTTTTTTCGTTGTTCGGTACTTTAGTCAAAAAATGATCATGAAATGATGGAAATTGTCTATGTGATCAAAATTTCATCATCTCCTAACTAATATAAAACAAATAATAATAAATTTTATATATTAATTAAAATTTTATATTCATTCATTTAATATGGATATGAAAAATTTAACAATGTAACAATCATGGAGATGGGTTGTCATACGTACGCAAGAGTAACGTTTTCCATTTTTATTTGATCATTGTGGAAAAAATGTAAATTTTATTTTATCTTTCCAAAATGAACATAAAATCATAAAATCATATTAATCATGTAACAAAACTTATATATGTATATATAATCATTATTTAATAGTTAATGTGGAGAAGGAATCTCATCGCATCGTGGAGATCGTAATCCTTACATACACACGAGCAACATTATCAATCAATTAATATTTGCATGGTATGGAATTGGATTGTTTATTAATTATTATGAATCATTAGAAATTTATATTCTTTATTTAAATCCTCTATAGTTATTTGAATATCCATATAAATAATTTATTGATGAAAAAAATGTTTACACCACGACGTGGAGACAGTAAGTCGTAAGCACACACGTATGGTGATATTTTTTTCGTAGGTTGGGTAGAACGATAAATATGGGTGTCCCATAACCATAAAAACATCATACCATATATTATATTAGGGATTTATTATATTTTTATGTAAACAAATTAGGAAATATAATTAGAATGTGAAAAAAAAACTTTTACTATGTTGGTAAAACAATTACCTCTTCATCGAGTGTATCCCTTCGAATTATTGGAAAGGACTGCATAGCTTCGATTTACGCCAAAATAAATTCCTCTAGGATTAATTGAGATAGGTTTTTATGGGAAATGCGAAGGTTTTGGTGGATCCAAAAGGCATTAGCAGTGTGAGTGTTAGAGAAGATAGGGTGCATTTTTATAGGATAGGTATGGATAAACCCATGGAATCTCTTAAATTAGTAAATTAATAAATTAAATTCTTATTTCTAAAGTCACCAACCTGAGATACGTCAAAGATAAGATTATGATAGTTTTAAATACTATCATTAGAAATTTTTTAGACAAGTATAGATGTTATTTTAAACTATATCTTTTTGTTTTACACTTAAATATTCTATTTTAATTTTAATTATGGTGAGAAAAATTTTAATTACTAAGTGGATATTTACCTATATGTGGTAAATTTCCCATAATTAGGAACTTAATGACCTTTATGACCTTATAATTGTAACATTTATTTTCAAATTTTTTAGTTTTTTTATGTAATTTAATAAATTATAAGGTTTATTAAATATCAATTTTTACTATTTTCACACTATTATTTTTATCTAGTTTCAATTAAATATAAACACAAAGATAACATTCAATGAAACCATTGAATAGTAATCTAACTTGTCAAATTCACCTTAAATTTCTTTTTATGAAAATATTATGTCAAATTAAAATTATTTTAATTTTAATAGTATAATTTATTTGGTTCCTTCATTAATTATGAAATTACTACATCATAATTAAGTTATAATTAAATTTTATTATTATTCTCTAAATATTATAAATAAAATACCATAATGTATTAAATAAATTTATATTTCTAATTACATTTTGTATTATAAGATATCACATATATAAACCCATATTTAAATTGTTTTGGTAAGATGATATATTTTTATAACATATTTTCCTTTACTTTAAAATAAATGTTTTATGTGTCAGAATCACACCCAAGTGGCTTCCAAAGGTAAAATTATCACCGCAATAGTATTATTAATTGTAAATATCTCATAAAATAGTATTTGTAAAAGGTTCTTGGTAGTTTTATATTTTCTAAATATTAGTTTTAACTTTACAAAACTCATTAACCCTTTAACTGTTGTATAAAAAATAATTACTGAAATTACTATTCATAATGTCGAAAAAATAAAAGAGGAATGTTTAAAAAATTGTTATATTCTATTTTAAAATATGGAATCCATTTTTCCAAATTAATATAAAATAATATTTATTAGTTAATTTAAAATTAATCCCTTTATTTAAAATAAGAAAATTGTATTTAAAAATTAAAAACCTCAAAATATTAACATCTGTTAATTTCTAATTTCAATGTGAAATTATGTTCAATGACCAAAATTTAATTAAATGATATAATAATATTATAAATATTCATTAAAACTAATTAAAAAGATAATAAATCAATATAAATATCATATATGAAAAAAATTGCTTGGGATTTAAATATAGAAATTTTCCTAATTTATTAAAATATGAATTTTATCGGAAAAATAACAAAATTTATAAGAAATTATATTTTGATTTCCCTCTTCCCAATAATAATTTTATTTTTTCATATATAACTTATTAATGTGTCAAAATCCATATTTAAAATGGGTTACCCATTAAAAGGCGGTAAAAATGGCTTTTTGAAAAATACTTCTTTTATAAATAAAATCGATTTTGTTTTTATATATTATCAAGAAAACCATTAATATGAATTTCAAAAATCACATAGATTTTATATTTCATTAATATAATTTAGAAATAGGGATATTATTTTACAAACAAAATTATTATTTATATAAATAGGTTTTCATAAAAACTCATCATTTTTGTTCAATTGATTTTTATTTAATTTTTTATTTAATTTTTTAACCAATGAATCATTATATAAATATCTATAAAAGATATTTTCATAATTCAGTTATTATTTTTCATTGCTTCCATTCAAATTAGTATGTTATAATGGTAACAATTAAATAATAATATTTAGTTATTTTTTAAGCTCGATGTAGTGTATCATGTACATGATTGAATATAGTGTTTTTTCCATAAAACATGGGTTGTTAGATTACAAGATAACTAATTGAGACTACGGGTTTATGATATTTATATAAGAAAACTTGAGGATAAAAATTTAATATTCAATAAATGGAATTCAAAGTTATAGGTTTATTTGGATGTGATGGAACTAATCCCATATTTGGGTGAAGAAAAATTGTATTTTTATAATACTCTATATTAATCAATAATGGAATGATACTATTCCATGGTTAAATAGAATGTGTTGGGAAAAAATCCCTCAAGGTAACATTGCAGTATTTTTGGGTTGATTGTGTTTGTTGACAAAGCAGGTTTTTATGGATATTTGTCGACTTCCCAATAAGTTGTTGACAATACTTGTTGACAAAGAACTTTGACAAAGGAAAGGACGATCTGGAGGCGGTACAAAAGAGCAGTACAACGTGGCACCATTTCCCAGTGTTTGCAAAAAAAATTTGGTCCAAAATTTGGAGATTGGTGAGCATCGCGAGAAGTGGATTTCCATGAAGATCATAATTTAATATGGAAAAGTCATGAATTTCGCGAAGATGTGATTCATGGTTTGGAAATCACGAAGACCAGAAGAATGGAGGCGGTGAGTCTTCGCGATTATGTCATGCTTCACGAATGGAAGAGGCTGAAGTGCATTGCGGTGGTGAAGGGATTTGTGAGGGAGCTTCGCGGCGAAGGAGTGAAGGTATGTTGACGGTGATTCTTCGCGACTACGTCAAGCTCCATGAACGGAAAATTGCCGTGGTGCTTCGCGATTTGGACAGAATTCCAGCGGAAACATTGGAGCTTCGCGATTTGAGATGATGTGGCATTGACTTCGCATGGAATGGCCGAGGGTCGGTCGAATCGCCTATATATAGAGTCTGACCCCCTCGAGAGGAGAAGATAGATTTTTCAGAGAAGATCATTTGCTCTCGTTTTGCAAATGTAGTTCGCGAAGCCAGTGTGCTTCGCGAAAGAGGATCTTCGCGGTGGCTATTGTAGCTCCGTGAAAGTTGTGTGCTCCGCGTTGGCTCACTGAACTTCACGAGAGAAGTTTCTTTGCAACTATTTGAGCTTCGCGGGAGTTCTTCGCGAGAGAGATTCGCGAGAGAGCTTTGCGAAAAGGCAGGATCTTCGCGAAGGCTTGTTTGAGCTTCGCGAAATTGGAAGCCTTTCAAAGTAGGGTGCTTTGCGAAGGTGTTTCCAAAGTGAATTGCCCAGTGGTTCAGGGGTAAAGGGATATTCATCAGTGGATGAATGTAGGAATTTAACAGAGCATCTATCTACAGTAAAGGATGCATTACTTCATGAAAATGAAGAGACCTACAGAAATATAAACTGTTAGTGAATTGCTTCATAGATGAGTGAGCTTAGGAAGAGGAAGAAGGTGATCCTCTCCACCGGCAGTGAGCTAGAGAGAGATAAACAGGGAGTGACCCTTGGGAAAGTAGTGAGATGACCCTAAACATTGTAAAGGCAGTGATCCTAGGCATAGAAGTGCTCTAGCCCAAACATTGTATCCACATCTAGTGAAGAATAGTGGAATTTGGTATGACCGGCAACATGTCGGCGTATGCTCCATGGACGTTGCCTAGTGAGGGTGAACTAAGTAAAAATCTCTATGTCTGCCTATTTTCTTCCCTACATTGCATTCAAAGCATCATCATTAGATAAATAAGTAATGAAGTGATCATAGTTTACACACAAGATCAAAAAAAGTGACCCTTCTAATAAAGAGGTCAAGATCCAGTGGGGTAGGAAGAACTTTGAAAAAGAATATCCATACCCTGATTCACCCCCCCCCCCCTCTCAAGGTATACATGCCCCTACTAGTCCTAAAAGAATGAATATGGAAAAATGAAATATATGAATGTTTACCTTATCAAGTCAACCAAAAAATTAATTTTGGAGATAACATGTGTTATCTTTTATCACTATAGTTTCATTTAATTTTATCATTTACTACTGTAACATATTTTTATACTAATTAATTTATTTAAATGTAAAAAATGAAATTTTACACTTAAAATAAAATATAAATTATAATTACATATTTTAAAATAATTTTAACATAATTAATTAAATGTTTGAGATGATAGAATTTTTTAATTAACCCTTATATCACGTAAAATTATTTTGGGAGAACAATATTTATATGTTTAATATCAATATATTTGAGAATATTTTTAATGGTATTTAGATTCATATCAAACTTTTGATTATTTTAAAAATATAAACATTTTTTGGCTTGAAGATCAAGTTAAATTCATATTTTTAGTAGAAAATATTTAATTATAAAAATATATCAAAATTATATTTTTTAACTCGAAAATATTTTTTATGTATTTAATAATATAATCATTTGTTTTTAAAAAAATTAAATAATAAATTTTAAATTAATAATAATACTCCATATATTATTTTTATATAATGAATATTTTTGTTATGTTTATATATTATATATATTCTTTATTTAATCAAAAAAACATATGGTTGTAATAATACATTAATTTTTTATTATTCTCTAAAATAATATATTATTTTAGAAAGATCTAAAAATTTATTCTAAAATAAATTTTAATAGGTATATTCAACACATTATTTTATATTAAAAAATTGAAATTCTAAAATATATAAATTTACCTTTAAAATTATAATATAATTTATAAATCAAAATTCTAATGTTAAAAAATTATAATTTGAAAATGTATTTGTTCTCAATCATATTATTGATGAATTTATAATTCATTAAAATATTTTTATATACTATAAGTTGATTTAATCTTAAATTTTATTTACATTACTTGTCCCAAATGATCCATCTCATCTTTATTTGGTGATTTGTGTGGAGAATTATATCAGACAGAATGTTAATTTTTAATATATATACACATATATTCCAAAATCTCAAGGTGTTATAGTGGTAAAAAACTATATGATCAACATATAATATAATTATTAATAATACTAAGTGTTTTGTAGAGAATCATTAATTTATCAGTTGGCCAATACATTATTTAAATTTTTCATTTCTAATTGATACTCGATGTCTTATAAAAAGTGATAAGAGAAGAATAGATATACTGTATAATAATATATCTTGTAATGGATATG
Organism: Viscum album; assembly: GCA_963277665.1. Lineage (NCBI taxonomy): Eukaryota > Viridiplantae > Streptophyta > Magnoliopsida > Santalales > Viscaceae > Viscum > Viscum album. The sequence goes on from OY728141.1 coordinate 663,589,259, forward strand.
TTCATTTTGAGATATGGTTTGTTTTATAATGATCACACCAAACCCATTTATCACATGTGTAGAAATAATATATTAATATACATAAATTTATATACAATTATAAATAAATTTATTCATATATGTTTTTATAAATTTTATAAAGATGTTAAGGGTTATATAGAAGTTTATGAATGAATGATTATATTGAGTATAATATTTTTTTTAATTTTTCAATAGATAATTAATTTTATAAGTCTTTTGATTGATTAAAAATTAATTATATTTTTTATTTTAATGTTAAAGAGAATATAGTGAATTGACAGATTATTTGGAATATAAACCATTGAATAAACTATGCCATCCTGAGGATTACCTTGAAATGTATTGCGTTTGATCACAATTAACGAAACCATGTCACATTTTATATTTTGAATGTTAAGTGATTTCATTTAATAAAATTATCATTCATTATTATCATGGTTATAAAACATATTAATAAAATATTTTATTATGTGGAAAATAATTATAAATTAATAATGATAAAACAATTACTTAATTAATTATTCTTTAGTTAAAATAGTTATAAAAATTAATACAAAAAATACTGGTGATTAAAAAACATTTAAAACATAATGGAACTAGGATCGTACATTTTTTAGTATTGGAGAAGTATAAATTAGATTTTATTAACCTCAATTGATTTTAGTAATTTTTATATTAACCTAGAGAATGTTTTCTCCATTTTTCATCACTTCATTAGACTTTTTGAATAATATTTGAATAAAAATTAAATTTAAAGGGTCCATAAACAAGTGTTCAGTGAATTATGAAGCTTTTAGATACTTTTGGATTTATGAAACCAATGGTCGATACTATTGGAACCCAATCAAACACATATTTTATGATGATCCAACTTTAATTGTGATGTGAAATTGTTTTATTTTTCATTCAATATTTTCATTTTCTATAATCATTAAACCGTCAAATAGATTTTATGTTATATTCCACTATTTGTGAGAAATTAGATATTCCACAGAGACAATTGTATATAAAATAAACAACATTTTTTATCACATAATTATTTTTAAAAAATTATTCATTTAATATTTGTATTTCGTATATAGCATTCGTTACATGAAACACTATGAAAAACATATAGTGATATACAATTAAAATATTATTATGTGACTATTATTACCTAGATTGTATATTTTAGTTTACTAATAAGAAAAAATAAATTAAAATAATATGGTTACAGGTGAAAAAAATTAATTCATGTTTCATCAAATAATTTAGAAGAAAAAATTCATTTGTAAATAAAAAAGATGTTTTTTTTCTAAAAAATAATTTTTATGATTAAATTTTTTTATATTTAAATTTTAAATTAAGGAATATCGGTGAACTATTTAATTAAATTTATATATAATATATTCAACCATATTTTTATCATTCATTTAATATTTTTTGGTATTAGATAATTATAATCAGTGTATTTGGCATAAAAAAGTATTTTTCTAAAATGAAAAATTCTTCATATTTTCTATGATTATGTTATAAAATTACTCTTTTTCACTTAATGAAAATGAATCAAGAAAATTTTATTCCATATTTGAAATCATTATTTCCAACATTTATATATAGGCACCTTTATGTATAGAAAAATATGAAAAATAACTTTTGTAAAATTTATAACATCGATAAATGGTAAATCAATTTAAACTTGGTCTAAACTAATTAATAAGGGAATAATTTATCATCCTCTCTATTATTTAATGAATTTAATTCCACCATAATATCATTATATATAAAATATATATTTTTAGTTGATAAATATTCATGAAAATAACATATATATTTTTTAATGAAAATAAAGTTACTATGTATTAATCTCTTGGTTATAAAAATCACTTATGTGACAATATATAGCCAAATGAAATCTAGGAAGGAATAAAAAACTAAATATTATAAATAAATAAATATTACCCATAATAGAATTTTGTGTGAAATACTTTCAGTTATAGATCTACCTTTAATTATTATCCTACACCGACACAAAATTTATTAAATCAATAGTAAAATAAAATAATTAATTATAATAATTTTTAAAGTATTATAATTTTAATGAGATATAGTTTTACAAAAAATTTATAGACTAATATAAATAATAAAAAATTTCAGGAAAAATATTTATATTCGAACATTTTATTTATGTTTTTTTAAAAAAATTAATGCTTTCAAAAATGAAATTAACGATATTTTTTCAAAATATAATTTTATTAAATTATAAAATAATCATAAAAATAATTAAACTGGATATTATGGATAATATATGGTCTTAAATATGATCCTTTTCCATTTATGAACACATTTTTACCATATAAGTAAATTAAAAAGTCAATAATCCGGATAGAGACATTACAATGGTTAAAGATAAAATTGGTTGACACGTGTTTAATTGAAATGATATGATTTCTAATGGAACCAGATTCATTGAAAATTGTTTAGTATGATTTTATTTAAACCCCAAAATACCATATATTTATATATATATTTAAATTGAAGCATTTTAATTGAGAATGAAAAAAACTTATTTTAATCTTTTAACAAATCCAAAGAGTGCCTCTTTTATAAATGATAAAATCCCCCCCCCCCTCTTTTATCTTATTTACAAAACATTGATCTATATAGCATGAAAATACCAAATAATAATCCCATATGAACTTCTTTATTCATTATATATAGGATCATGTTTTTCTAGATGACTATCCATAGGATAATAAAGGGGAGAACTGAAGGAGTTCCTTCAAAGAAGAGTTAATTTTCTAAACCGATCAATTTATCTATTTTACTTCTTATTAACCTCATCTAAATATATATTGTTTAACAAAAAAATAAAAATTTCAATATCTCCAATGTAAATATGTGTAATTATGATTTTTAAAATCACCATTATCCACCAAATTACTCGTATTATAGCAAGTTAATGTATCACTTCTGTGCTTATTTGGCTTACCATCTTCAACTTGTGATACGATTCATATTCCACAACCATTTTTCATAGATGAATAATATGATGGGTTTATAATTTAAATACATTATTTATTAAATAATATTAAATACTTAACTATAATATCACAATAACAACTTATATTCCAATTCGTTGGATCATAATAACCTCACTTGTGTGTATGTGTATACTACCACATTCACATAGAGATGAAATTTCGTTCATTTATTTTTACATTCAGGGTAATCAGGGCAGATTTAAGTAATATTCAAGATTTTTATGATTTAAAAATATTTTCGGTATGGTAAATCATTGATTAAATTAATTTTATTCCATATGTGAAAATGTGAAAACATCATTCATGCGTATGTATAACCTGGTGTCTACATTGTAACGACCCGGACCAAGCCAACCACCTGAACAGCGCCGAACGGGTCAGGTGTCACTACCTTAGGCGCACCTCCCCTGAATGCCAAAGGCTGCCGACTAGCATCAAGGGTCTGAATAGGTATAGTGGGGGAGCCTATAACCTCTCAGAGGAATTAAATGGAACTGGTCTGAATATAATACTAAAATATGCAGCAGAAATAAATGACTCAGCAGACTCAAACCAGACCCACAAAGAGGAATCATATCCAATATCAATAAATAGTGGAAGAAATATAGAAAACAACTGCAGTGGAAAGTAAATAGAACAACATGCCAACAATCATCTGCAACAACTACTGTAAACAACCAAGCATGCATCCAAAGTAGGTCATACACAACTGAATATAAAAAGTGCGCCAATGGATAACCAACAGTAGCTACAACATGTAAGCATGCCGATATTGAAAAGTAAACAAAACAAAGTAAACCCCAGATAGGTATGTCCTCAAGTTTGATACCATCTCCATGAAACAACTAACGCAACCCATCTCCTGAAGCTGGCCTCTTTCTTGCACGTAAATCCATAAAGTCTGCACACATCCTGAAGGGCCCATGCAGGGTGTGAGACAAATATCAGTAGGATACCACCCCATGGTGTGTACAAAATAAATATGTTTAAGAAGTCATGAATTTACAAGGAATGAAGTAAACAATAAAAGCACAAATAAACACAAACTCTACTGGTGCTCAACAACCACCATGGAGTTTCACCTGCTTCGGCCAACGCCGAAATCTCAATCATGTATCGCAGCACCATGTGCCACCATACACCTCGTGTCTCAATTACCGACATCGCAAAGGCACGCCCAAAATAGTAACCCCTCACAATGTGCCACCTAACACACCGTGCCTCAAGTACCAACGTCCTGAAGGCACACCCAAGAATAGTAACCCGGCACTATGTGCCTCCAGACACGTTGTGTCTCATGTACCAATGTCCCGAAGGCATGCCCATCCCCTAAAGGCTCCTCGCCTCGAACGTGGCTTTCTACAGCAAGCAACCCCAACCAAAAAACCTAACCCCAACTATGGGGGCCTCTACCCACACGAGTGGTCAAAACCACCTCATTTGTGTGCACATTACTCAATGTCCTGGGTGAGCAGTAATCACCAAAATAGTCCTAAGACACCAACACATCTGACACCTCGTGTCCCTGAGACCATGTCTCTCAAGTCCGATGGCATCGCCATCCTAGTATCCCGGACCATGCCCAACCTAACAGTCGTACTGCCTCAAGCCGAAGTCCCTGATGCCCAGTCCCGTGGTCAAAACAACCCAATGTAACCTGTGAAAAGCCACAACCTGTGATCAGAAACCCTCAAGCGTAACCGGTCCAATCCAAACAAAACCCAAAAGGGTCTAGCAGATGCAATTAAGAAATTGCATATATATCATATTAATTTCACTATTCAAGGTGTTGTCCCATACCAGCACTAAGGTCTTAAATGCCTCTAACAATTATAACAGGCTTAAATAAAATAAACTAAACAGTTTAACACTCTAATATTTCAACTAAAACCATTTTGGAATTCCCCGCACAAAATGCCCTGATGAGCAACGACCCCTCACCCGGCCCGCTCACGCAAATTGGTAACCGGGCATACCCAAAGGCATCCCAGAGGTCCCATAAGAAATTCAGTATGAAAAGACAGATAAAACGGGCCCCACTCAAAATACCCGAAATTGCGCCGAAGGCCACGTCACCCAAAAAACCACAAAAACACAAAATGAAGTATACACCACCTACATGAGACTCGTATGACGATACTCCTCCAGAAACAACAGCCAATTCGGTCTAAAACGCGGTAGATCTACACAAGATTCAATACCGTTCAAACACCTAAAACATGTTCTCGAATGAAAAACAAACAAAACAGCTAAAGAGGAATTGAGTATTTAATGAGGGGGTTCCAACGCATCCAACGGTGATCGAATCCGACTTTAGAAGATGAACTGGAAGAAGAATGATGATCCGGCCGACTTGGGGGAGGGGGTTCTGTCCAGAACCACAAAACAATGATACTACCCATTTTAAGCGAAAAAAAAGTACACGGCATGTACATTAAGACTACACGCCGTGTATATATCATTTAACTATCCATAAGATGTCTGATTCTGCCTCCTTACTTTCCAACACTGCCGACATGAGTACACGGCGTGTACCTATGGGTACACGATGTGTACTTGGTTTCCCTCCTCTTCCTTGCCGACTTACCCACACACCATGTATATCCCTCATACACGGCTAGACTAAACGGAGTGTCCAAAGGGAACACGAAGTGTCCTTGGTTCCACCCGGCCAATTGGACTACATGCCCTATATAACCACCACACGGTCGGGGACATACGGCGTGTTTAAAACTACATGTCGTGTAGTAAGATAATTCTACACGGTCACCACATGACATGTACTTGGAGATCGCACGGTCGACACTTTCTTAACATATACACGGAGTGTACTCAAATGTACACAACGTGTAGTCTGTAAATTTCCCAAAACTTCATGTTTTCTCCAGTTTCCTTAGAAAGAAGTCAAAAATTCAAACAGGGTTGGGATTTTGACCCGTTATGAAAACTCGGGTTCCTAAAAACTCCCCACCATAACATAGCTCGTCCCTGAGCTATCAACCAAATCCTGAAGATGGTACCAAACATACCACTCTATCCAAAGTAACTTGGACATCCCTGGTCTCAAAGGTCCCGGCTAAACTCCTCAAGGGGCTCCCCAACATAGGAATCGCCTAACCCGGTCTCAACCCAACAAAACTCAAAAAAAAACAGGGTTTACTAACCTATTTTCTGGATGCATAGTCCTTCCGTGATGCATTGTCACCCCTGCACCTCATTGGTGCTCCTATGTTGCTCCCGACACCCAACGTATCTCGCACCGCATCGGTGTCTGCCTCCACGCGGTCCTACTGCCTGGCACCTCATATAACCTACATCCTCGATGCCCAGCTTCCATGCCTCCCATATATATATATATAGAACATATTACGCACCTAATATGGTGCCAATACCACTGAACAACATCTATCCAGTCCACATAGATCATGTTCACCACATGCAATGAAAATAGACATTCCTCTACAGGTCAATCCAAAAAGGAAACATGGAGATCACGGTCACACCACGGTGTACCTCTAACCATCATCATATCACCAGTCTGCTCAGCCTTTGGAATCTCCACGGCGTGCACCTGGCCTGAAACATGGCTGCCTAATGCCTGACCTCCCTCGGATGCTGCTCCTGTCACTGGCCACTGACCCCTTAGTTGGGTCCCATCGTCTCTATCATGACCTCCGCACATAGATAAACCTCGACTACCCTCTCCGATTACCGAACCTGGACTAACTCCATATGATGTAGTCTGTCCTAGTCCCTGCCTTCCATATATCTGAGAAAGCTGCCTGCAAAACATCTCCAGATGCTCATTCTATCCCCATACATGGAACTCCTTCGGTGGCCTATCGCACTGCACCCGTATGTGTCCATGTTGTCCACACTAGAAGTAAATCACCAAAGAACTCCCACGAGTTGGTCTAGCTGAATCCCTGGCCTGACTGCCCTATGAGAACTCATCCTGTCCTCGCTTCCTACTATCCAAACCATCACCTGAAGTTGTCGTCCTGTCCAAGCGAGATTTCTCCATCTCATTGCCCTCATCTAGGAGCGCCTGATTCACCACCTCGGAGAAGGAACCCAGCCTGAAGATGTTCACCTGGACCTGAATGGCGTGTCGTAAGACATCCTCGAAGCGCCTCACCCTAGCTGCATCATTTATCACCATACCAGGTGAAAAACGGGACAACTCTGGGAAGGTACCTGTGTATTCCATGATAGAAATATCTCCCTGATGAAGAATCAAGAAATCCCGAGCTCTCTCTACCCTTAGTGTCCCCAGATAAAAGTGGTTGAAGAACCTGTCCTCGATGTCCTTCGATGCCAGTCCCTCGTGCCTGCGGGCCTGAACCTGTACGTCCCACCAATGCTTCACCGGTCCTCTCAACATGTACATCTCCAGCTTGACCCTCCACCCAAGAGGCATCTCAAGCTACTCGAAGATCATCTGCATACTCTCTATCCAGTTCTCTGTAGCCTGCGGACCACCCTCACCCTGAAAAAGCGGCAGGTGCTGCAACTAAAAATCTGGTGTCAGATACAGTATAGAAGGCTCCATACCATGGGCGCCTCTATCAATCCCCTGAAAGACATGTGCTCGGCTAGCTCGGAGCTGTTCATCGGGCCACGGGCCGAATGATGCCATACCGGCTGTTTTCCTGCCTGCATTGGATCCTGAGCCTGATCTTGTCCCTAGGCCTGTACCTAGGCCTGTGCTCTGCCTGTACTGAATCCTAAACCTGATCCTGCGGCGATGTATCGTCTCATTCCTGACGCTTCTTAGAGTCGTGAAGGAGTAACCCGCTGAATACCATAAATGCTTAGACATCCCATATACATATACATCAATATACTCTACGCAGATAAGAAAATCTGTAAAAGGTAGTGCATAACAACTACCCTTACTCCCCCTCACCGCATCCCATGCCCCACGGCATCCCGACATCATGGTCTCCTTACCCTCCTGCAATAGAGCCCAGAATCAAAGTACCTCGGGCCATGCCCATCCCAATAACTCATGTTGAATAAAACCGACGACCGAGTCGCCCAATCCTGACAGTTACACTGCCTCATTCATAGTACATGCTTTCTCTCATAGGAGTCAGACCCACATATCCTGCACATGTAATTTTACAAAATACAAAGCATGGAATACACATTAAAATAAACAATAAATTCTATTAGGAATTTAACTAATTCACATCCCAAAGCAGATAAATCATGGAAATTTATTTTATTCAAATGCTATTATAACTTCAAAAAGGAAACATTCAATTCTGAAATTGAAATTCCCAAAAAATGTGCCTATCAAAATCCAATAACAAGCATTGCCATACCGGGCCAAGGTCTAATTCTCCCTTACCCAACTGGGTCAAGGGTCACATCTCACAATCAAGAACATCACACATCAAGTGAGACACCGTGGTGGAAATAATAAAAATTGTAATCTGAACAAAAGATAAAAAACAATTCCCACTAATGGAAACATGGTCCATCCCTCATACCTGGGGCTGCATGCTCCCTAGAACAAGCTAAAAACCCAGTCCCAGTAACCAAAACTTATCTCCAGCCAACCATGTCCCAAATAGTAAAACTATTAGATATAAAAAGATACTTCCCAATCTCATTAGTAGACAGAAAAACACTACTACTAAATCTTTATCAAGAACTCCACTGATACATCATTGTAATGACTCGGACCTAGCCAACGACCTGAACAGTGCCAAATGGGTAGGGTTTCACTACCTTAGGTGCACCTCCCCTGAACTCCAAAGGATTTCGACTAGAAGAAAGGGTCTGAAAAGGTATAGTGGGGAGGCTATACCCTCTCGGAGGAATAAAATGATACTGGTCCGAGAAAAATACAAAAATATGCAGTGGAAATAAATGACTCAGAAGACTTGAACCAGACCCGAAAAGCGGAAGCATATCGAATATCAATAAACAGCGGAAGCAATATAAAAAACAACTAAAGCAGAAAGTAAACAGAACAGCATGCCAGCAATCATCTACAACTACTACTATAAACATCCAAGCATGCATCCAAAGCAGGTCATACACAACTGAATATAAAAAGGGCACCAATGGCTAACCAATAGTAGCTATTACAAGTACGCATGCCGATACTGAAAAGTACACAAAAAAAGTAAACCCCATATTTGTATGACCTCAAGGTTCATACCATCTCTATGAAACAACTAACGCAACCCACCTCTTAAAGCTGGCCTCTTTCCTACACTTAAATCCAAAAATTCTGCACTCGTCCCGAAGGGCCCGTGCAGAGTGTCAGACAAATCTCAGTAGGATACCACCCAATGGTCTGTACCAAATATATGTGTTTAAGAAGTCATGAATTTACAAGGAAAATAGTAAACAATACAGTGCACAAATAAACACAAACTCTACTAGTGATCAACAACCACCATGGAGTGTCACCTGCTTCGGCCAACGTCGAAATCTCTGTCGTGTAACCCATCACCATGTTCCACCTGAAACCTCGTGTCTCAAGTACCGACATCTTGAAGGCACACCCAAAATAGTAACCCGGAACAATGTGCCACCTCACACCTCGTACCTCAAGTACCGACATCTTGAAACCATGCCCAAGAATAGTAACCTTGTACCATGTGCCTCCTGACACCTTGTGTCTCAAGTACCGTTGTCCTGAAGGCACGCCCATACCCTAAAGGCTCCTCACCTCCCACGTAGCTTTCTACGGCAAGCACCCCCAACCGAAAATCCTAACCAAAACTATGGTGGCCTCTACCTGCACGAGTGGTCAAAACCACCTCATCACGGAGTCTCTCTGTGTGCACCCAACTCAAATTCTCAGGTGAGCGGTAATCACCAAAATATTCCATGATACCCAATCCCATGGTAAAAACCAACAAAAGTAACCCAGGCAAAGCCCCAACCTATGATCATCATCACTCAAGCATAACCGGGCCAAGCGCAACAAAATCCAAAAGTGTCTAGTAGATGCAATTCAACAATTGCATATATAACATATTCCAACAGAAAACATAACCAGGAAAAACAACTAAACAGTTGAATTGCACTATGCAAGGTGTTGTCCCATACTAGCACTGAGGTCTTAAATGCCTCCGATAATTATATCATGCATAAATAAATTAATCTAAACAGTTTAACAGTCTAATATTTCAACTAAAACCATTTTGGTGTTCCCCGACCAAAATGCCTAGATGAGAAACGACCCCTCACCTAGCCCGCTAATGCAAACTAGTAACTGGGCATAATCAAAGGCATCCCAGAGGTCCCATAAGCAATTCAGTATGAAAAGGCAGTTAAAACGGGTCCCGCTCAAAAATACCCAAAAACACACCGAAGGCCGCGTCACCCAAACAACCGTGAAAACACAAAATGAGGTATGCACCACTTACCTGAGACTCGTACGATGATGCTCATCCAATAAAAGCTGCCAATTCGATCTAGAACGTGGTAGATCTACAAAAGATTCAATACCGTTCAAACCCCTATAACATGTTCTAGAACGAAAATAAAAAGGCAGACAAAGGGGAATAGAGGCCTTACCAAGGGGGTTCCAATGCATCCAAGAGTGATCGAATCCAACTTCGGGTGATGAACAAGAAGAAGATTGAAGATCTAGCCGACTTGGGGGAGGGGGTTCTGTCCAGAACCTCAAAACAAGGCTACTGCCCATTTTAAGCGAAAAAAGAGTACATAGTGTGTAATTTAGGACTACACGCCATGCATATGTCATTTAACTGTTCATAGGACAGCCGATTCCGCCACCTTACTTTCCAGACCTGCCTATATCAGTACACGATGGGTAACTATGGGTACACGGCGTGTACCCGGTTTCCATCCTCTTCCTCGCTGACTTACCCACACACCATGTATATCCCTCATACATGGCTAAACTACACGGTGTGTCTATTGGGAACACGGCGTGTCCTTAGTTCCACTCGTCCAATAGGCCTACATGCCCTATATAAACACCACACGGTCGGGGTCACAAGGTGTGTTTAAAACTACAGGCCATGTAGTAATAAAATTCTATACGGTCACCACACAACGTGTACATGGAGAGCACATGACCGACACTCACTTAACACATACATGGTGTGTACTAAAAAGTACACGGTGTGTAGTCTGGAAATTTCTAGAAACTTCTCATTTTCTCCAGTTTCCTCAGAAACTCGTAAAAAATTTGAACAAGGTCTATATTTTGAAGCGTTCTGAATACCCGGGTTCTTACATACATGAACTGAGTAATTTATTTATACATATCTAATACTAATGGATGAATTTATACATATGTATAATATAAATATATATTGTATTCATATCATTATTAACATTCTAATGATTATAGATCCCCAAGCAATGTACATGTACCAGAACAAATGAAATGAAATACTCCAGATAAAAAAGAGTTAAAATAGGAAAATAATGATTATAAAATGGAATTATTGATAAATTTCCATTGAAATGTTAAAATGGAATCATATATGGAATTATAAGTGTGAAAAATTTTATACTATTGAAATAAAATATATTTTATATTATTATATTGGATTTTATATTATTATAAAGAATTTAGATCTCTAGGTAAGAGATTTTTTTTCAAACTATTATTTATGGGAGACGCATGACATATTCAAAGCTATTTATTTTTGGTGATGAATAAAAAACTGATCAGTTTATTATATAAATTTTGATATGAATTTTTTGGGGAAATATGTTTCAATAAATTAATATTTCATTAATATGTATTAGTATTTAAATGATACCCAAGCGATAATGATGTTTTATAGTAATATCATTATTTATCACCATTTTTTTATTCAGTTTAAGACAATGAAATATTTTTATATAAATTTCAATATTATCATTAATTTTATTATCATGTTTTTTTTTATTTTATGGACATTTTTTCATAAATTTTTCTTTTTTTAGGTACTTACGTTACTAAATTAATGTTTTAAATGAAACCTGACATCCCCCTATAATGGGTTGAAAATTAAATTTCATTAATCATCATGTTCTCTAAAAATGTTATAAAAGAGAAATTTATTATTATAAAATAAAATTTTGATTCCATTTTTAACAATGATTTATTTTTCTAAATATTTTTTAAAATGATTCTACTTATCCTTTTTCAAACATTGTACTATTTTATATCTCAGTAAAATGAAAAAAGAATGGCTGTCATTTAATGTATATGGAATATACAATGTTTCCAATATCAGGAAAATTTATTTATTTTTCAGTTATGTTATATGATTCTGACATTATTTTGATTGATTTATTTTTCAATATTATTTTTATGAAATTTTTACATTTTAAATAAATAATTTATAATTGAAAATGATAGTTTACACAATGAATATTCCTATGATTATTTTATGTGAATTTTTATCTATGATAAAATTAGTTGAATCTACATGTGGTTTAATAGGGATATTAAACAATGATATCATCCTTATACTCTCAATGGATGGTTTATGATTATGATGACAATATATTCATGAAACCCATTCCATTTCCACGGGTTGTGTTATCATGAATTAATGAAGTGTTTATGAAACCCTTTTAATTTACATGAATTATAAAATTATTAAATTCTTATAAAACCAATATATTTTTCATGTATTAATATATGATTTATGATTTATTATTATTTGGGATAAACATTCAAGAATTTCATAATGTTGTTGGTGGGGTCAGAATTATATATACTTTTAATGCATTAGTTAAGGAATGAAATCTCATGATATAAAATGTACTAGAATAGGGAGTGAATATAGTTTTGTATGAAAATATTTCAACAATTATAGTTTAGAATGTTTTCCATGACTACTAGAATGGTTGCGGGAGTGGTCACAATCCACTATGATAGTATTTTCAGTGATCCTTGAGTACTAGAAAAGTGGTTTCCTTGGATTTTGTTTTTCAAAAAACATATGTGATATGCCAATGTTATGCTCTCATGGTTCATATGGATTAGTTCCTATATGATTTATATCATATTAACTACCATGATTTATTCCATGATTCAAAATTATGACATATGATATGTAGGGTATGATTTCCATATTTTATACTCATATTCTCATACACTTTGTCTCATGTTATTATCAATTTGTAGTTGATATATCAATTATATACCCTTATTTGGAATGTAATATCAATCTATAAAATATTTTATTTTACGTTTTCTTTTGAATAATTTTACTAAGTATGATATGTCTAAAAAACTTTATAGTTAAAAATATTTAATTGGTGGCTGATGCAGTTTAGAAATGAAGTTGTTGTTTTTGTAACAGTGTTTATAATGATACTATAATTATATGATTCTAGTGTGGATAATTTTATAATGTTTTGATTATTATTTTAAAGTGATTTAACATCTATATACAAATTGTAGGTGTACTTATAATTGGTATCAAAGTAAGGTTTACTTAACTTAGGAAACTAAGATGAGATATCTTTAGTGAGAATCAGAAGGACAATTCTATATATAGAGTAGCATCATAATATTCTATAAATGTTCATGGATGAATATTTATTCCCACTTAATAACCATTGATAATTTCATGATAAAATGATCAAATGAAGAAGCTGTTTTATTTCCTCTTCAAATGAATGGATGGACCAACATTGATACATAAAGATCAAACATATGAGTTATCTGGATTGTGTGACCCCTATGAATATACATAATCGTGTGACTTAGGAATGTCACAATGAAAAAATCATGAACTTTATGTTATCTATGTATGATCATGAATATCCCCTATGACAAACCCTCATGATCATGTGAAGGCTACATGATAATTTCATCTTATCAAGTGAATTGTCAATCGACAGATTCCTATAAATCAGCCAATGCCCCTTATAAAATAAAAGAGAAATTTCTTGAAGCATCATAAGATGGAAGTTAATATTATTTTAACATGAAGGGATCATATGAATAACATGTTATTTTTGATGATCATATGACGTCCCTAGAAATGCTTTAGTCATGCCACACAAAGGCTTTTGGGTATGTCACCTTCACTAATTGATGGCCCTCTGACACATCAATTGGATAACACAATGCACTATATACAATGGGAGTTACTATACTTAACAATTAATTATGAAATAATGATATCTATTATCAATAATGCATCCACAAATTGTCAATAAATAGGAATAATACCAAATGGGTGGTAAAATAATGAATAAAGTATGAAAATGGTGGTACCCTCCTGGGAGGAATAGTTACATATTTTTCCTAGAATTGGGGATCATGTTCCCAATGTGATCAACTCATTGATCATGTGAAATGAACTTTGAAAAGGAATATTTATCATATGAACAACATCTAATAGGATAGTTTCATCTCACAAAGGGCCAGAGACATGTCTCCCTAAATCACACAAATGCCTCATCATCGTGCACAACAATTTGTACATGAGTCCCTCAAATGTCATCATGATAATGAGAATTCACTTTTTCATTCCAATTTGATTATTCAAAATCCCTTTGGTAAGACACAATATCAATAAATATCCAAATGATGAATTAATATCCTAGTCTCTGTTTATTACATGAAAGAAGGATTCCATCATAGATGAACCATGGTAGGTTCTTATGAAACGTGTAGTGCTTCACTAAGTCAATCACTTATCTTTGATATAAATGTTGTGTAAGGAAGCATGGAGATGGGGTAGAAGTGCCTATAAATAACACATCATAGGCACAAAATCCCAATTATCATAGAATGAAATATTAATAGATCTTATTAAAATGGAAATCCATGAAATAAAAATCATCTTCCTCTAGGAAAACCCCTAGAACTATTTAAGATATTGCATAGTATGTATATACACTTCATTAGATAACCCAATTTATCACATGAAGAAAATTAGGTTTTTAGAAGCCCCGAACTAAGTATCTCAATGCCATTGTTTTCATTATTATATTAGAATAATATATAAGTAATCTCATCCTAAGGGATTTAATTGTTTTTTAGTATTGGAAATATAGGTACAAACATGATTTTCATATCACAATTTATGGAACAAATAACAAAAAAATTTTCAAGAAAAAAACTTTTCCATATTTCATATCTATGAATATAAAACATAGTACACTTTATGGAAACATGAGAAATGAATCAATATAAGTGTAATATAAAATTCTATTTAAGGGATACACACAATATAATATACAATGAAATAATAAGAACAATAAAAAAGTAACGGTAAATAACTGAACACACATCACATTTAAATGACATAAATTTCATGGGAAGATAAGTAATGTAAAATATATGAATGAAAATAACTGAAAACCCAATATTATTAATAAATAATATTCTAATGAAATTATTTAATTGATAATATAAATGTTTAAATATCATGGATACTAATAATTTAAATCTAAATAAAGGAACTATGAAATTAATAGATGTCATGTCTTAAAATCATGACACATATACTTTCAGGACATTTCACAAGATTGTTTAAAATTGTATGTAAGAACCTTTTTAAATATGGTTTAGTGATTTAACACACAAGAAAAAACAATGAATTGAGGGAAAATATAGTCCTTTTCCACAGCAATCCCTTCAGGTGTAATGAATTCCTCACATATCAAATTATCTGTTTAATTCTTGAATCAATATTCATTACAATTAAATATCGTGATTAGCAAAGAATGAATATAATAAATATTTCCCATATAAATAAAATAAGATTAAATGTAAAACAAATTATGTATAAATGATATATGATTTAAGTAACAAGAATCTACATGATAAATAATATGTATATTTCAAATAAATTTAATTATTAATGATCGTTGTAAAGTACATATTTCATGGAAAATATTATGAGTGCATAATTGAATCAATAAAGTTAATGTAAAAAAATTTCTTTATTAAAATGATCATAAAATATCCATATAAATAATTATTATGGTTACATCACAACATATTCTCATTAGAGTAATAATAAAAGTATTAGGTAATTAATAAATAGAAATATCATAAATATATATTTAATTAAAATGTTGATGAAAATATCCTATTTGTTTTAAAAAATCACTAGTTATAAAAATTTAAAAAATATATTTGGAAGATAATTTTAATTATAGATAACTATTGATTCATATAAATTAGTTGTTGAATCATTTGGTTGGTCATAAAAAATAGAAATTTCATTCATAGCTATCAATTTTAACCAAATATTCCATTAACTTTTTAGTAAAATCCTTGCAGGAATTAATATGAAAAATACATAAAGAATCCATTTGACGTTTTTCTAATAAAATATAATCATTTTAAAATTAATTGAGAAAATAATATCAAAATTGTGATATTACATGAAAATATATATATAGAAAAAAGTGTATTAATAAAATATATTTCTGACCCAAGAGAGAAATTTTGTTAAACTTTAAAAAAATATTTTATCAAATATTTTAAAAACCTATGTTTGGGAAAACGGTAATATTACTTAATAAGATCACGAATACACAAATTATGGTAAATTGATATTGTTTTATTTTTCAATAAACAAATAATTTCATTGAACCAAAATTTAGGAATAAATAATCTTGTTGAGAATGAGATTGTAAAGTAATCCCTTGCAATGATTATGAAATTGATGTTGATAATTAGTAAATGAATAGATTTTGTGTATAAATTATAAATAAACATAAAAAATGTAAAATAAAATATAATATATTTAAAATTAATTTCAAAAATAATATTTTAAAATCAACGATGTTGTATGAATCACATAACCTAATGAAAATAACTTCAGTTAGGAAATTATTTACCACAAGGTAACAATTAAGTAAAACAATCTTCAATAAAATAAATAAAATTGAATTTTAAAAAACAATAAATTATTAAATAATCATGATATAGAATTTTTAAGGGATATTATACCTCTATAGCACCTATGTACGAGTGTACATGGTCAAATTATTTCATGTGGTGATCACTACAAGTGACTCAGTGGAACTACATTTATGAAACTGTTGATTAATGTTTCCATGAGCCCAACTATGATGCTCTTGAACTGGAATTGGGATATTCTAAAATTCATGAACAACCTTCAATAGATTTAAAAGGATATTATTTTTTATTCTATTTAAATATTCTTCTGAAATAATTTGGGGTGTTGACTAGTTCCACGTGTTTTAATATAATTTTCTATAAATGATATTGACTTGACAGATTTATCATCTGGAGACCTCTTCTTATATCTATTGGGGTTATGATCATACAGTGGTGATGGTATTCCCAAACCATAATGATATCCACATGAAACTGATGGTGTTGGGTGTGAGATATTGTTTTGTGCCCCAGAGAGGTAACTAACATAGTTGGTTTTCCAAAATATTATTTTGATAAAGACATAATCTTAGGTCAAGAAGTATATTATAGTTATTTTTGAAGTCACAATGAAAATGATCATGGACAATGATTATTAAATTATCAAAGGTGTGAAACATTATTAATTAGATATGCACAGGTAACAATTTTTTCCATTATTATTTTTCATTCAGCTATTTTTATAAAAGGTAATTTTAATATTGATAATGTAATTATTTCATTATAACCATGATCAAATATTAATATTTAAGGATATCTTTTTGGGTGTGTTGTTTTCATTTTCATAGTATCCTAAAGACAAAATTTACAGGAACATGATCAATGGATTTTTTTTATTGTTTTAGAGATTCACATTGAGTTTAATATTTTCATTTCCTTAAAATGATAATCGATAGTAACCCTATGGATTAGGGAATATGATTCCCAACGACTATAATGATTCATTTATTCTACATTTACATGATTTTATGTTTGATTCACTATTGTGTTTTCTAAGATTAAGTTATGATATCTGATAATTCATTATGTGGTGTCTCAGTGTTGATTCCAAATAATTCACATTAGGTTTACAATTTTCATCTTTCATAAAAACTATAAATAGTTCTCAAATCTATAATAAGGTACAAACCTTCTTATTAAAGAAAGATATTCATTTTTTTCAAACACAATGAATTTCAGGAAGTCACATTGGTCAAGATGATTGGTGTTCAGGATCATATCACCATTTGTGGGTGGATTATCACCTCTTCTGAGACTCTCTTTTAGATTTATGATATATTCAAGAATCTCTTCCAAATCAAGAAAATGATTGGTTACCCATATAAAATGAATGGATGTAGAATACTTAGGTGTGTAGGGAGTTCTATTAATGAGACCATCTGTATATATCTATACTTATCTATCCATTTATCATTTTTTCATAGAAATTTCATGATGTTTATATTATTAAGTTAATGAACATGGAAATATGAAGTTTATTTCCATACAAGGAGGATGTTGATTCCTATGAGATGTGATTGATCCTTTATGAGGTGTTATATTTATATAATATATAATATGAATCAAATCCAATGATATATTTTTATATCCATTATGTGTATTTAGTTGTCCTACAGGAAGGACGTATATGAGGTAACTTCAGCACTAGATATAAATCTCATTCCTTAGGAAGGAATACTACATATCATGGTTATTATCAAAATAGTTGTCATCATATTTTGATCCACCAACAACCCTTTGATGATTATTGATGTATAATTAATACTTATAAGGGTTATATTCATAAGGTTTTATAACACGATAATCCTTTTGTGACACACACCAATGTGGATGACCATGTATGAAGGAAGTCATATTATGCCACTGAATGGGGTTGAAACATAAATATTTCCCATGATGGGTGGAAACTTATGATTCAATTGATATGAAAATTCCAAATATCAAATAACACAAGATCCACTCTTAGTATGGGAAACAATGGATTGCGTGTAATCAGACAAACCACATATGGATACGTTAAATATTCACTAGGTAGGACCTAAAGGGTGTTTTATATGGAACTAAATCCATATGAAGGTTTAATACAAATCAAGATAATAACTAAAAGCATATTCCTAATAGTTCAACTTTATTCTACATAAAATAATAGATGGTGAATACTAATAAACCAATGGTGGAGTTCAGACACCTAGGATATAGTTTCTAAAATCTGGAGGGATATACAATGATGTGGATGACAAATTGGATCTTCTGTCATAGGAAGGAATCATATGGATCATAGTTTTATAGGAACCAATGTCTTTGTTGTTTAATTTGTTTCTCAACCCCCTTATGTATATGAAAGAACAATAAAACCAGGATAGAGACTTGGTTACATGGGATAGATTGACTATAATATGGAGGGATATACATCAAGGTAGATAACAAATTTCAGATAATTCATTAGAAAGGCATCATGTGTATCGTATTTAGATAGAAATATAAGACCTCATTGTCAATCATGGTGGATATACTAGGGTGTATATGAGAGACGATTATCGTGTCCCATGGAATCAATCTAGAATTCCAAAAAAGTTACAGATGTATTCAGGTCAAATCATGGGTTTTTTTGTGTAATATGTCTAAGGATTTCAAAGAATGTGTTGGTATGTCTACCACATAATCTATCTGACTAATTGGGGGGTACCTAAATTGAAATTATAACATGTACATGGTTATTTTAATGATTGAAGAAGACATGTCAAAGATATGCCACATGATTCAACTAATTTTTTCAAGGGTCTAATGGACAAGGATGATATGTCCAATGTTCTTCGCATGATTTTTCGAAATCATTTTAGGGAAATTTCGTGGGATTCAACAGAATTACCCATTGGGCCTTCATGTGATTGAAAAACATGTCCAAGGGTGTCGTTTTATTAGGGATGATATGTTATAGGGATACCACATGATCTATGCTGATATATCCATGTATGTCACATGATCGTGAATCAAATGTTAGAGGGATGTCTCTTGATTTGGTTAAAATTTCCAGGGGTCATTTTCATGAATTTCATGACATGCCCTGGTTCTATAAAATTATCTCAATAGTCCACAAAAATCACATGATACCTTAATTTGAAAACATTATCATCATTCATCGTGTATGCCTTTCTTATATTTCATCCTCAATTACAATAATACCTTAATGACTATCAATCAATGGTTTGTGGGCACCTCACGTGGCCAAGTCGATACATGGAAACTTTTTCAAATATTATTTCCTATACACCATGTAACACCCCAAAATTATGAAATATGGACATTTTATTAGAAATACTTTTTAACTTTTAACATAGTTCTTAAACAAACAATGAAATATATTTCATTTAATTTTATATATTCGATAGTAAACATAATATACAACACGAAGTTGAAATTATATATTATATAGTATACCATTATAACCCAATCATTAAATTTGTAGTTATGAATAATAATAACTAAATTATGAATATTTTGATTATATATTGATTTTATAAAAAATAACAATCATTTATAAGAAATTGAAATGTTTTCTAAGAAATGAAATTTTTTCTAAGAGATGGTTTGGTTCTCCATTATGCACATAATTTAAAAATAATTTTTATCACTTTTGGAAAATTTATTTGATTAAATGAAATTTATTTCTAAATATATAATTTTTTAAAAATATTGGGTGAATTTGTGGGATATTTCTAAAATGTTTTATTTTTTTGAATAAGTAAAAATAATAATTATGAGTTGAAAATTTCTATTTATAAAATTATTTTTTATGTTAGAAAATATTTTTAATATTATATAATGTTAAATTAGGTCAAATATATATCAATTGATGAGATTCAGTTCAGTTTTCCCCTTTTCAAAATGTATTTTGAGGTACAAATATTGTATAGTTTTGATAATTTTATATTTAAAAATTCACTTTCTTATTACATTTATGGGATTAAATTAAATTTATATTTTTTCCCTAATGTAAATGGAATTTATAAAAAAAAACATATTTTCTATAAAAAATCATAACCATTTATATTATCTAAAAATTCCAACATTAATTTTGACCAAACTAAATATTAAAGTGGTAAAAATTATTTATAGTATTTAAGGTTGAAATGGATTTACTAGGGGTTAAAATAAAAATATTATGAATAAAATTTCCTAAACACATGTATAAAATCTATTTGGTGTCTATATTTCAACACTATCATATCTATGTCTGGTAATTTATCTATTTTTTCCCTACTGGATTGTAAAAAATGTGGGTACATCCTTTTTCTTTTCAAAAATTCATCTTATGCCACTCACCTCACATATAAAACGTAACCTCTATCATATATTATCCAAACATTTAAAAATTGTGGCTCAAGAAATACCAACCAAAATATCATCTTAACATCCCTAATATCATCCAATAATCATATGTTTCAGAATAAATCTAACCATGTAAGTGTTTGATTTAGACTTATGGAGGATACCTGAAGAAGATGTAAGTTTATTTAATGAGAGTTTTTATTTTATTCCTTGCTCCACCTCCCTCCATTATTATTAAAACAATAATGATATAAAAACCTATGTATGATTGATGTTGTAAATTTTTTTGTTAATATAATTACATACCCCCATCTCCAATTCATCCATATGGGTTATGAAATTACTATTCATCTGTATGATGGACTACAACCTCACAAACTTATGTCATTCATTTTTTCCATTGCCACCTATCAGGGTTTGGTATGGTTATGGATATAAAGAATATAAATGATATTTATAAAAAAATTATACTTGTTTAGATTGTATATCATATATATATATATATATTTTATTTCTATTCTAAAGAGGACATGGTTGCATCGTTCGTATGTTTGATAGACTGCTACATAGAAAAGTGATGTGATTTTTTTCAGTTACACATTACATGGAGGGTATGAAGGATAAAATTAGTTAATTTATGTGATATTAATTATATGACTATGATATTCTAGATATATTTATCATTATGATAATTTAATAAGTAATTTTCATTCTTACAAAAATAAATGATAACATCATTAGTTTATGTGTGGAGTACCGCCTCCACAAAGTGATGTGGCTCCCTTTTTCTCACCATATCACATAGAACATATATATAATTATATTTTTCTAATAGAAAGGTAAATATGTTATTATTATAATTTTATAAATATAAAATAGTACATACCACCATTCCATACTAATCATTGAAATTCAAATCATTAATTTGGCGTACGTATGGCCTACAATCTCCCTGATCATAATTTATGATTTCCCAAACCCATATTTAATTATTGGTATTATCAGTTTAATTATTTTATAAATATTATTTCTATGTAATGATTTTTAGTAAACATATTATTGAACTATATAATATATAATTGCCCTGGGATAAACATTAATTATTTTAGTGTTTTTGATATAGAATTCATCTTCAAGGATAATTTCATTGTTGAGTTTCAGATAATTAGTTCAAACACTTAAAAATTAAACCCATACATTAAAAGTGGTTATTTTTACTCAATTTCCATTTTAAAAAACTAATCATCTTCAAATAAAACATTAATTCTTTCCATGATATTACATCATAATTTTAATCATTTCATCTTCCATGTCCTCTAACATCCTTTAACCCTTTGATATTTTTAAAACTATGGATTAGCACAAATAGATAAGTAAGGTACATTAAAAGGAAGAAAACTAGTATTATAGTTAAAGACAAGCAGACCGATTTAATGTTCATTCAGCGAACAAAAGAAAAAAATTTCACATGAATAACACACTTATGTTTTTCTAAAAAAAACACATTAAATCCAATACAAATAAATTAAAACACCATTAGAGGAATTAGATAATCATATTAGTAAAAGACTTTCAATTTGAATAACCAAGTTCCTTAATTACTATATCATTATTTTCCAATGCATTTTTGATCTATAATGGCTATCACTCTTCATATTAATTTTATCATGCTCACCTCTGATCTATAATGGGTCTCAACAATTCGTATAAGCTATACTAGGTTCAATCGTGAGCTATAGGTGGTCTAAAATAATTTTATATAATATTAGAGGGCCAAATCATGAATAAAACCCATTAAAACTCTTTTAAACCCATGAGAAAACACTTTTGGATATTAAAATACCATTTTATTTTATAACCACATTTAGAATATCAACAAACACTTTTCATTGAAAAATAATTTTCAATTCCAAAATAAACATCATAGAAAAGTAATTCACTTCATTAAATTAAACATGTATCCATTCAAATGAAGCTTTAAATTAAATAATATTCATGGAGTAGGAATGTCATTGTTTCCATTTCCATTAATAATAGAACATTCCTTTGGTCATTTCTTAAAACATTCTGTATAGAACACATGAATACATTCCTTATAAAATCCCCTTAATGGAGGTTAGAATAGGTATAATACATCCGTTATTATCATTTTTTATAAATATATATAAATATCTTAAATAATAACAATAATATCGACAAAGAGAAAGTGATTTTATAATTAGATCATTAAATATTCAAATATTTACATACTACATTGAACAATTAAATATTAGGATTCCTGAGAAAATAACACTTAAAAAATTAAATAAAATGACAATAAAAAATTAATTTATATGATAAGCCAATGTGGATGTATATATGTCTCCTAAAATATGGCTGTTGTATAATATCAAAATATTACTCATTGAATGGAGATTGAGACGATGTCCCTTACCCTGAGTCTAATTCGTCATGTATGGCCTTTAAATTCACGAATAATAATCTTATATTAATTATTTATAATTATTTATAACCATTTTCATTTTTATTATTACTTTAATTTCACTTATTACGATGTTATAACAATTAATTAATTATGTATGTTCATGTTAGATGTTTTGACGATATTCAGTACATGGGACCAAAATGACTTCGGTGTAATTAAAATTAAAAATTTGTTCATTATTCCACAATCTACAAAATAATAGACATGAAATATTAATCACAATAATATATATTATACTTTTATATCTATCGATTACATATGGATATGGAAATGAACTATGTTACAATCATGGAGATGGTAAGTCATGCGTATAAATGAGTAACATTTCAATTTTTCACTGATAATTATGTATAGAGGGTAAGTAAAATGTTATATTTAAAAAATTATAATAATATTATTTAAATAATATTAATTATTTAAATACACTTATATATATATCATCCATTTGATGTG
The DNA here is from genome assembly GCA_963277665.1 of Viscum album. Lineage (NCBI taxonomy): Eukaryota > Viridiplantae > Streptophyta > Magnoliopsida > Santalales > Viscaceae > Viscum > Viscum album. The sequence continues at coordinate 663,613,440 of OY728141.1, forward strand.
GTGATAAATAATGAATAGCATTGCTTCGTGGAGGTGATAATACACATGTATGAATGGACGACATTATTAGTTTCATGTGCATAGAATGTTAATAAGTTAAATTATACATTATCATTTAATAATGATAAATATATCACTAATTTCATATATAATCTTGAATTAAATATTTATAACCAGTGTTGAGTAATAGTGATGCAGAACAAATTATATCAGTTCATGAGGCGGTAGTTCTCCCTACACACGAACGATAATAATTTACCCATTAGATGGAAGTGAAAATAGATTTTGGTGATGATATTAAAATAAACACATATCATTATATTTAGTATTCCTTATTTTTTATTTCACAATGTTTGAATAAATTATTAAGTAATTGGAAGAAGAAATAAAATATAATTACTAAATTAAAATAGTAACTCTTCCTTGGATTATCTCCCCGTCATAATACCTTAAGAAATCTAGTGGTGGTATTATGCCAAAAATAATATCTCTATAATATGCTTAATGATTTTAGGATTTTTTTTGTATTAATTTTTTGGTCAAAATATTTTTTGAGCTGTGATGAAAAGATAAGAATGATTTACCTTTTTTAAGATATGGGAGGGGCACGCTTTGAAATGGTCCAAAAAATAAATAAATATAAAATTCCATTATAATAAAAGTTCATCCAAACATGAATATTTATTTGTTTGGTCAATATGATTTCATTCAATAAAAATTATATATGTTTTGACTATTTTTTAATCCTTATATTTTAGAATTAACCATAATTTATCATTTTTTATTTTTACCATTATATCAGGTAATTTATACTACGAAGGTTAATATAATTACTATAAAATGATGAAATATAAATAAATTATTAATTGAGGAAATTTATAGTTATATTAAAATAGGTTGTAATACATTTTAATTTTTTGAAAATTTTTTTCTTTTAATATAATATTATTTATTTTTGAATATCATTATTGTCAATTTTAAAAATATACATCACTTTACTTTTTAATAATATAATACCAAGATGATATCTAAAACCAATATATTTAAAATCATAACTATGATTTCAAAGTATAGAAAATATTTTTTTGATGAAATTAACGATGTAAAATTATATATTTTTTAATATATTTAATAATATATACTTGATTCATCAGTTAATTAAACAAATACTACATCATCATTGTGTTTCCATTTAATGAAATTATTTAATAACCAAGAATTAAAAACAATTTAACATGATTTAGATAAAAATAACTTTATTTATGATCACTACTTGTATTAGAACATCACCTTATATCACCCCACATTTTATATAATTCTCTTATTAAAAACAAATGTGTTGTAAAAATTTTCATTCCATTGAATAAAAAATTAAAATGGTTATCTTCTCAACCAAAAGACCATAAATGTTCATAAAAGATAAAATATTTCATAGGGATGAAAAATATTATTTCAATAAAATTAGGACCACTATTAGGTTAATTTTATTATATTAATAATATATATTTTTACCATTTATTTCATGATTAACCTTTATCTTAGAAATATAAATTAACAAATGAACTACTCAAATATTATCCAAAAATAAAAGGTAAATATTTATTAAAATTTAAATTTTTATTATAATAGAGGAATCCATTTTGAAAATTTCAATACACATTATTTCCAAAAATTAACTAAAAATATATCCCCTAGACGAATTAAGAAAACCATTTTCTAATGTAAAAACATCTAAAAGATTGATTTTTTATTTCAAAATTTAATTTGAAAAACTATTATAATGAAATTAATTATATTAACATAAAAAACAATGATCTAAATATACAAAAAAATCTTCTATAAAATTATCTATCAATATAAAAAAACCAGTCAATAAACCAGTTTTTAATTTAAATTCTGTATTATTTAACTATTTATCAAAATTTTAATGATATCTAATAATAACTAAAAATCAACCAATGTAAATTATGATTATTATATTTCTTATAAAAGGATTACATTTTCAAATAAACCTCTTAGAAGTGTTAAATACTATATTTAAAAGAATTTCACCATCAAAAAGAAAAAAATTATTCTTTAAGAAAAATTATTCCATTGTCCATATAATTTGTTTTGTTTATATATAATATCTAAAATACACATAATATAAATGTTCAGTATTATATTGAACATAATTAACCTATATTTTAGTAATATCATTCAAATATTTTTATTTTTTATTTCAATAAAACAAACGTGCTCGTATTTAAATAGTTATTCTGAAAATTATTTCATTTTTTTAAAAGGGGTTTATTTTCATATATAATTATATGGACATCAATGAATTAGAATATTATACACGAGTAAATTGTATTATTAAAATACAATTAATCGTACTCAATCCAGAAATTCTAATGACTATGTGATAACTACCTTATTAAATAATAATTATTAGTTGTTCATTAATCTCGATGTGCATTATCTAGTATGATATCGAACATAGTTTTTACTTTTTAATAAATCATGGGATCATAAATTATCCCCCCATTAATAAAACTTTGTCCTATAAATTTTATCACGGGGTCAAAAACTATGGGTTTGAATTTTTAAAATATCTTTATTCAAATCAAACATAAGAATTTGGGTCAATAAAACATCAAATTAATCAAATAAAAAATACGAGGATCACCTCAGATAATACTTTCTAGGGTTACATATAATAAAACATGGACATGGAAGAAAAAACTAAAAATCATCTTCTGATGGAGAGTGATATAGAACATGATAATTATAATGTCTACATTCAAAAAACCATAACACATTGATGGGTTGGAAGGTCATTGATTTCTCAGTATATAAATTAATGGGATAATGATTTTGTTTAATTATTAATATCACATTGATAAGGAATTATTTTAATCCTTGGGATATGAATTTAAGGAAACATACTTAAATAAAAATTAGATTTTAATCCATTAATCAATTTCCAACACAAAAACATATTTTTCTCCAAATTATGAGTTTTCGAGATGAATTTTTCATGCCTAATGCAATAATTTCAATTTATAGGTAATTTATATTCCATAATTGATTAACTACATATTTATCATATCTTTAGATTAAAAAAACATTAATTTCTAGTAAAATTTAAGATAATTCCAAAAAAATAATAATCATTAAATGAAGAAAAAAAATTATTTAATCTCTAAAATTAAACTTTTATTCCCATGGAACAACATTTAACAATAAAAAATTAACTATCCTTAAAATTCCTCAGAAAAATTAAATTATTATATTTAAATCAAAATATTAGAAGGATTTAACAACCTGGTCTTTCAAGATAAATTATAACATTTATCTCTAAATTACATCAATCACTCTTAATATCATATTCTGAAAATATATTTTCCTAAACCACATAATTTATAATATATAATTATAATTTAAATAATTAACATGAATCACTATAAGTATAAAATATAACTGTAGATTCTTACAAAATATAATTATTGTTTTATTAAATAAATAAAATCTACAAGAATTCAATTTACATTATTCTTATAGGATTCCTAAAATATTAAATGTACTTCTAAATAACATTAATCACTTAATCACCAAATAATTTTCCAATCCCATGGTTATCTATTTAATAAAACATATTTTCCAAAAATTGATCATATTCTTTACACATAGAATCATTTTTCTAAAAATAAAAATTCATACTAATCATGACTTAATTTACGCCAGTGGTAGGTAATGTGCCCTTCTCGACCTTTGATTATAGGTTGGATTCCAACAGCCTTACCAAACGTGATGGCTTGTCACATATAATATTGATTTTCCTTTTTATAAAACCATATAATTTTTATAACATTTTTATAATATGATAAAATATTCAAAAATCACCATAACATGTTTTAACCACAACAGTTTTCTAAAAAAATTCATTTTCATCCCAAAATGTAATAACCCATAATTACTTAAAAAATGAATGTATCAACAAATATCAGTATTCATTGTAAATATTCATATCTTATAGCCACAAAAGGGGATTTCTAAGACATTTAAATAATTATCTTCATTAAAATTATAAACCAATGATGAAATACAAAACTTTTAATAAAATATCCTAATCTCCAAAATTTTCCAAAACATAATTTGATACTAACTAATTGTCCTTAGAGTAAAAAATTACATAATTTAGTTTTTTATCTATATTTCATTTTCTTGTATTATATATGTTCAGTGTTTTATAAAATAAGGACAAAATCTTAAAAAGTAAAACCCTAAACTAAAAGTGGAAACATTTACTCAGTATCCATCTTTTTTAACATAAAAAACATTCTAAAATAAAACATAGTTTCATTCCATTATATTACATCACAGTTTTTATCTTTTCGTCACAGAATTCCCCACATGTGATTTAACCCTTTATAAAACATTTTAAAATGTTGTATGAGCACAAAAATCAAAGGGATATTAAAAATAAATGAACAATTTAAATTGTGAAAAAATGAAAAACATTTAATGTTATTTGAGTGATTTAATCAATACATTCTATCATGAACAAAACATATATTTTTTTCTCAATGAAAAAAATTAAAACCAATAGAAATCAATTAATAATATTTTTGGTGACTTAGATCATCATATATATAAAACCTAAAAAAATCAATTCAATTCAGATAACCATTAGGAAAACTTCCAAAATTATTATTTCTCAATCCATTGGAGATCTATAATGGTGATCACCCTTAATATATTCTATATCGGTCTCACCAGTGAGATATAATGTAGGAACATCCCTTTATATAAGATATATCGTGCTCACAAATGAGTTAAAATGGTTATAATTACATCGTATATAATTTAATATGATGAAATAATGAATGAGTAACTTAAAACCCCTTTTAAAACCTTAGGAGAAACCCTTTCAGATATCAATATAAATTTTTTTAACAAAATTTTTTTTACACAAAGCAACATTTTATTTCTAAAAAAGTTTTCAACACCAAAATAAACAATATAGAAAAATAATTATTTTCATTTAGTTAAAAATATAATAGTAAAAAAGGAAACAATGAATTAAATAATAAGCACAGTGATGGAAATATTTGTGTCACTATTTTTGTTAGTAATATATAATTCCCACTTCCGTTATTGAGAACATTCCATAAAAAACCTAAATATATTCCATGTTAGAACCATTTAATGAAATTCATTGTAAGGACCTGAACCCAGTTGGCCAGATCCGGTGCCTTATTTTATTACAGTACCATATAAACAAGTAATAAGCATCATTATGGACCAATTAGTTTAGTATATTTCTAAAAAAAGACACCTAAATATGTTCATATTTACATCATGAAATGAAATAAAACACTAATTTATTTTATTAGAAACATCCATTCCTCCATGATTATTCTTACAAATTATTCATAATTTACGTATTAATATACTTGGAAAATGAAACATAAGAAATGAATGATATCAAATGCTCATTTAGGGTAATAAATACAGTGTAAGATAACATAAAATATGAGATAGTTAATATTTAAAAAAATGCACCTAAAAATAATAAACAATAATACATTATGGAAGGAATAAGAGATAAATGAATAATTACATAACAAAACATAATCATGGGTATTATACAATTATAATAACCACATGGACATTCAATTACTAGATCCAAATGAGGAAATATAAAATGCTAGACATTCTGAAACATTTTTTCAAAGACTCACCCAAGACATCTAATAATGATGATGGTGTCATCCAAAACCATATATCACATTGGGAAAGGCCTAAGCCAATTACATTTCTATTTGTCTCATGAGACATACCAATTAATTGAGGGGATAAATCAGGCCCACCCATCACATAATAACTTCAATTAATTCTTCATATGATTGGGGATCAACATAAACAACATATACATTCATATTGTCACTATCATATGAATTGTAACTTGTATGAACCAATCATTAATCATAAATCACTAACCATTATGAGTATTTTGGTGAATGGTTTTAGGATAGTTCCTACAAAATATAATTATTCATAAACTATTCAATAAAATATGTTATATTACCTCATAAATTATTAATCCCAATAATACTGATCAATTAATAAGTGTGTTGAATCAAATTAAAATACTCTTATAAAATCAGTAAGTCATTCTAGAGATAAATACTCTTTTATTTGAAATGATGCTTTCTTTTGGTAAAATATTTTTTATAAAACATAAGTGATGTAAGATAGTCTTTCATAATAAAATTAGTGTTTTATAAATATAATGGTTTCCAAAAACATAATACAGAGTTCCCTTGAAAATATATATGAATTTGAGAAATTCCCTTCAAGCAGGCTTGAATATTGGAAATAGTTTTAAAAGTATATTTTAAAAATGTAACTATCCATAATATAGGATGGATTATAGATGGTGTACATATATAGAATACCCAAACATAATTTATTAGGACTAAATAATATTAAAAAAGAATTTCATTGACGTAATTTGACAATGAAAGTAATCTAAATGAAAATAGATGTTCAGGTGGAAACCCTTAACTTCAGTCTGAATGTGTTATCCTCTATAAATTAATATCTTTGAATATGAAATTAGACTCATTAAAAACTTATTCCAGAACCTAATAGTGATTTATTTAGTTTATAAGAAATCTTTTTCAATCATTTATGTCCTTATTAATAAGTTATAATATCAAATTCCGTCGTTTTAGAGTGTTCTTTTTCTTGATATTCATAATTCGTTCACTTCCTTTTATGTAAGGGAGTTAATGTGAAATAATTTTATATCTAACGAATTGAAATTATATATTATTTAATGACCATAAATAATTTTGAATGCTAATTTCTATAATTTGGTTACATGGAATGAGGATGATTCATTAGATGATAACCACTTCAATTATTTGGCGGTATTTTGATTATTATTTTGAGCTAGTTTGTCTTATAAATTAATAATATGTACATATAATGGATCTTGAATATTAATTAAGGTATAATGAATATATTATAAACTTTTTAAACCATTAAAATGGTTTCATGACCTATAATGAAGGGTAATTTTAAGAACAAAACTTCGTCGTCCACTAAGGTTATAAATTGGAACCTCATGGACTATAATTATATTTGTAAAATAAAAAAGGGAGTGGGTACAAATTTTGATGACTGTTCATCAATTTAAATTATATAAATCCAGTATATAGATGATACAAGAGTTATAATTTTCATTTGTACATTGGAGGTGAGGAGAGGATAACAAAATAAGATAAATTGAAATGAAATTAAATGAAAAAGAAGGGTGATTTACCTCTTGAAATAACATTGTAGAGAATCTCTTTATGGGAAGGGGTTTTGGTATTTTAGAATGACCAGAAGTATATTGGACGTGAGGAGAGAATAGAGAAGGGTAATTGGGAAGAGGTGTGAGGGGATTCAAAGCTTAGATGATTGAAGGTAAGAGGGAGTGAGGGGGGGTTATAGTGGAGGAAATGGGTAAATTTTGATTATTTTTTCATTATTTATTATTTCCATCAAGAGAACAAATATTGATGTTTCATGTGACCCCTAATATAAATAAGTGCAAGTGTTTTAGAACCAAGTTCCCTTACATCATTTATGATGTCATAAATAGTGTATTTAACTGATAATTTGAATAGACGGTATTTTACCATATTTCACTATACATAAATAATTCACGAATTTCAGAAAAATCCCAAAAATTCACCCCTACCATCTTTCGATATGTAGAATTCAAAAATGAACTACAATTTTCTAAAATAATTTTTTAATATTATTAATTTTTTGTTAAAAAAAATCAAAGTTATTAGAAAAATAAAAAATTGAAAGGTATAATCTGTTTCGTATCACATTAAAATTTTAATTTAGATCTCCTTAACTATTTACCTTATGAAAATAAAATAATATCATTACTTAATATTTATAAGGATCATATTAGTATTCATATTACTATTCATTAAGGTATTTTACCATTCAAAAAAAGAAATTTTGTTCCATCAGACTCCAAATGACTTAATTATTACAACTCTAGATAATTGCATTTCCAAATTCAAATCATAGTAGAAAAAAGTTTGTGTTTAATGGGTAGATTATAAAAATATAATTATTTTCAAAACACTACTGTGTTACATTCTCCATTTCTTACAAAAATTTCTTCATCAAAATTCATAAAGTATCACCTAAAAATATTTGGTTATGTACTAAACATAAGCTCCCCAAGCGCAAATGTTGCTTCATCCATATTACGGTTCCTCCAAACAAACTTTATTATAAGATTTTTCCTATTTCTCAATACTACTAACCTGATATCAAGAATCTTGATAAGTTCTTGAAAATAATATAGATTTGGATAAAGACTTATTTCTTCATAGGTGAGTACATGTGTTGTGTTTGACAAGTATTTCATTAACATTGACACATGGAACAAATTGTGAACTTTGGAAGGACATGGCGACTTTTCCAATGTGTAAGTTACAGATCCCATTCAGTCTAGAATTTCAAAAGGTCCGATATACCTGGGAGATAATTTTCCCTTGTTACCAAATCATATAATACCCTTCAATAGAGATAATGTTATGAAAACATGATATCCATCTTAAAATTTAAAATCTTTCCTTTGGATATCAGTATAGCTATTTTTCCTACCTTTAGCTATTTTGATAGGGGGTTTGATAATATTCACTTTTTTTGATGTTTCCTCAACTAGTTCTAGGCCTAAGATCATTCTCTAAAAAACATCATCCCAGGATGTTGATGTATGACATCTCATTCCAAATAATTCATTATATGGCACCATATCAATACATTAATGGAAGATATTGTTATAGGAAAATTTTATTAGTGGTAAATAATGATCTCATATACCTTGAAATTCATGTGAAAAAGGCCTCAACAAATCTTCTAAGGTTGGAATAGTCCATATAGATAGTCCATCAGTTTCTGGGTGGTTGGAATAGCTCAAATGAAGATCCGTATCTAAGGTCTTCTAAAGGCTTTCCCCGAATTGTGATGTAAAATGGGTATCACAATTAGAAACATTTTATAAGGGGACACCATGATGTCTTAAAAAATCATCAATATATAGTCTTTCTAAATGTTCAAATGGTAAATCATCTCTTATTTCATGAAAATGTGTTGATTTTGTAAGATGTTCAACAATGACCCATATCACATCATTATTTCTTGGAGTCTTTGGTAGCCCCATGAAAAAGTCCATTGCAATATCATCCCATCTCCACATATGAATAGAAATGGGTTGCATAACTCCTCCATGATATTGTCTTCCATCCTTTCCATGTTGACACACCAAAAATATCAACACATAATTAAAAATCTTCCTTTTCATTTTTCACCACAAAAAATGTTCCTTTAGATCTATATTCATCTTTATGCTACCATGGTGTATATAAAAATAAGAGCTATGAATGGCATCCAATAGTTCCCATTTTAGCTTAGGAGTTAGGGGAACATAAAGTATCTTTCCATATTTAAAAATTCCACATTCATATATGAAGTTAATCAAAATCCAATCATTTAAAGCCTTAATTTTCTCTTAAAACTCCTCATCATCAGCCTAAAAACTTTTTACCCTTTTTGTAATGACAGTTTGGAAACCATTGTATAAATTAGCGATGTGTATTATTTCGTGATAATTCCCATATCCATCTTTACTAGATCCTTGAATAAAGGATCCATTTCCACTCTCATGTTGTTCAGAATTCATTAGTCTTTTAACTCAATGTGTATGCTACATTATTTTCTTACCCTAGGTAGTTGTGTATTTTAAAATCATACTCCTTCAGTATCTCAATCCACCCTCTTTGTCACATGTTGTGTTCTTTTTGTGAGAATACATATTTCAAACTCTTATGATTTTTACATATCTCACATTTTTCACCATAACGGGAATATGTCAAAATCATAAATGAAATGATTACCCCTAATATCTCAAGATCATGAGTTGTATAATTTTTTTAATGAATTTTTAGCTTCCGAGATGTATAGGAAATTCCTATATAATTCTACATAAGGAAACACCCAAGTCCTTTATTTGATGTGTCACTAATGATCACAAATCCATCATTCCCTGATGGTAGAGTCATGATTGTATCATTCAGTAATATTCTATTAAATTCATTAAAAAATTCTTCACATTCCATTGTCCATAGAACTTAGCACCTTTTTTTGTAAGATTTGTCATATTGTTGGATAAATCAGTGAAGTTCTGAACAAAATCCCAATAACAACCTGCTACACCAATAAAACTATGTACCTCAGTTATGTTCGATGGAGTAGGCCATTATTGAGAAGAATTTTTCTTCATAGGATCTAAAAATATTCAATACATGGAGACAATGTGGCCTAGAAAGTAAACTAAATGGATCCAAATTTCACATGTACTGAACATCGCATATAATTCGTTTATTCTCATAGTATTCATAATAGTGTGTTTGTGACATCCATGATCATCATAGCTATTAGAGTATATCTGGATATCGTCAATAAACACCAACACATTGTCATCAAGATACTCCATGAAAAAACTATTCATTATATCCATGAAAAAAGATGGTGCATTACTTATTCCAAATGGAATTATCGTAACTCGTAATGCCCATACCTAGTTCAGAATACTATTTTTTAAATGTCTTCCATCCTCACAAGAAACTGATGATATCCAGATCAAAGATCAAACATTGAAAAATATTGGGCTCCGTGAAGTAGATCAAATAAATCATCAATGTGAGGTATGTGATTCTTGTTCATTATTGTAATAAAATTTATCTCACTATATTCAATGCACAAACTCATTGACCCATCTTTATTTTTAATAAAATGTACAAGTTCTCCACACGGACAAATTATTGGGAGAATAAATCCTTTATCTCTCAATTTATATTGTTGTTTATTTAGTCCCACTAACTCCACATTTGACATTCAATTAGTGGTTTATGATATGGGCCTTGAATAAGAAATTATGTCAATCTAAAACTCAATTTCACTATTCTATATGATGTCCAGTTAAATCCTCTGGAAACACATCAACATACACTTGAACATAATGTACCTCCTCTAATTGTACATTCCTTTCCTCATCCATAGTTATATCACCTCACTCCTCCACAATAATTTATTTTAATAGATCTATATAGGGTGGATCTATATGAGAACCTGATGGCATGGTTATTTATATAAAGATAATAAATTCCTTATCATCATCAAAAATTGTATCCTCATTCTAATTATAAACCATTTTAACATCATGATCTGAAATCCAATCCATACGAAGGATTAAATCAAATTAAATCATGGTTATGACAATAATATTAGGAGATAAATCATGTTTATATTCCATAATGGTAAATGATCACAAAACATTGTTCCAATGATACATCCCTCAACAGTTTTGACTGACAACTCCCATAATATGCCAAATTGGAAATAACTAATTTTATTGAAAAAATGGGAAGATATGAAAGAATGCGATGGACGGAAATACAATAAATCATTGTCTAATTTTGAGGAAATGATTAAAGTACCTTCCACTAAATAATTCACAACTTCAACCTCAGCAGTTGTGATCACATAAGCTTACCCTTTCTCACTTTTCCTTTTATATGGCATGTTTCCTTGACGCATTGGACAATCCATAGAATAGTTTACCAACTCATGAAAATTATAGAATTTAATGTTAATCGCTTATTTATTACCATCTAAATATCTACAAAGATGGAATTCCTATGCACATTTATAGCATACTCTTTTTCCCTTTTAGGACACACCAGGGTGTTTCCTTAAAAAATTATCACAGGGTAGAAATTAAACTCTTCCATTCTTCCTTATTTCCTTATTTCCTTTCCCAGACATTTCAGTAGCCCTATTCATATCTTTCATTCCATTAAAGTCATTAGACTTAGATAATTCATTTTCTCTCTTAATAGGAGATGAAATTATATCCTCATATGATGAAAAACATTGGGAGACAAGTGCACGCTAGAGAAATGGATTTAGGCTACAAATGAATTGATCAATCTTGATACTCAGATTTTGTATATATTCCACAACATGCCTTACTATCCTTGTGAAGTTAGAATCATACATTTCAAAATTATCACCACTCTTTTCCTTCAAATTCTAAAACCGCCTTTCTATATCTGCTCACTATTCACAAGGAAAGTATTTTTCTAGGAATATTTCCTTAATGTCCCTCCATTTGATCTCTAATATATCTTCCTCCTCCTTGGTGTTTTCCAATAACAAGAACCACTTGTCTATATCTCTTGATAGATGATAAATATGCATGAAGACGTTCTCTCTTTCATTACATAACAAAGTGAGAAATATCTTTTCTAGAGAACATATCCACTACTCAGCTACAAATGGGTTTGTAGTCCCATTGATCGATGGAGGTTGTTGTTACCAAAAGCAATCTAACATAGCTCATCCACGTGGTGGATCCAGATGCTCAATATGGGTATGGTTATTATTCATAACCAAAGTAAGATTTCATTGTATAGTTATAAGTTTCTAAGCACCAGTCATAGAACCAAAGCCAACATCATTATCTTACATCAGAGGGGAATACCTATAGGGGACAAGCCTGTTCTTGCAATCTCCATTCATTCTACTAGGCTTTTTTTCTAGATAATAGCATACACTTGAATAGGGTATTAATCATAATGTATAATCATAATATAACAAATTACATAGCATAAATTGAGATCATATGCATGGCTAATCCCATAATCACAAAAAGGGTTTTTGTGAGTAAAAATTTACATTTAAATAGTTCATAATGGTATGTAGACAAATATTAATTATCCATAGCATAACCCCCTGGAATATAAAAACAAGAGTGAAGCAAGTCCTATTGTAATGTACCAGGATACCCTAGGTCAAGCCCGAAACTCTTTGTCAGAGATTTCACTCCTAAGTACATTTGTGCCAGATATACCTTTAACCCTTTGAATCCAGAAAGATAAGTATTTACAAGAAAGTTCTACATAATCTATTTCATACCAAAATACCTGGACATTTTTGAATGTTTTTCCCCAAATACTACCTTTGGATTTTTTCCCTAATTTAAATTTTCTAACATTGTTTGTTGGTTTTCTACCAAATGTATTATGATACCAACTATAATGGCCTGACCCTAGTTTCCTAGATCCTATGCCTTATTTTATTTCATTGTCATACAAAAAAGTAATATGCGTCAGAAATGAACAAGTAGATTAGTAGTTTTTTTAAACAAGATACCTAAATAATTTATACATTACATAATTAATGGCAATAAAACACTAATTTATTCCATTAGAAACATCCATACATCCTAGATTATTCTTTCATGTCATTTTTAATTTAATAATTCATATCTTGGGAAAATGAATCATAAGAAATAGGTGAGCCTAAACACTCATGAAGGGTAATAAATACATCATAATATAACATAAACCAAAAACAAGGTTAATTATTGTAAACACATTCCTTTAAAAATAATAAACATGAACACTTTTTGGCAAGAATATGGGCTGATTAAATAATGCCATAATAAAACAAAATCATGGGTATTATTCTAATCTAATAACCACATGAACATTCAATTACTAGATACAAATGAGGGAACTGCATATTCCAGACATTATAAACACGTTTTTTCAAGTCCTCAACCAAGAATTCTATAAATTATTAAGGCCTCAGCCAAACCATATATCATGTTGGGAAAGGTCTCGACCAATTCTATGTCTACTTGTCTCCTGAGACCTACTGATGAATCGAGGGGCTATAGTGGGACCCAAAATTCACTTAATCAGTCAAAATCATTCCTCATATGAGAGGGATTTAACATAAATAACATATACATTTATATTAAAATTATCATATGAAATCAAACTAGCTTTCCGGAATCATTAAACATATAACACTAAGAATTCTGAGCAATATGGTGAATGGTTTTAGGATAGTTCACCCATAATAAAATTAGTCATAAACCATAAATAAAATATTTTTGATGACATCATAAATTATTAATCCCATTAAAACATATGAATCTAAAATATTTTTGAATTATACAAAATACTCTTAAACAATCTTTATACAATTCTTGATATCAATACTCTTTTATTTGAAAAGAATAGTTCTTTTGGGAAAATCATTGACTAAAACCAGAAGTGATGTAAGATTGTATTTAAATATAAAAAGATTTTTCTTATAAATATTATGGTTTCCAAAAACATATTATAGAGTGACATTGATAATAGATATGAATTTGAGAAATTCCAATGAATCATGATTGTATTTTGGAAGTTGATTTGAATGTTTATTTTAAAACACGTAACTATTTTTAAAATAGAGAAGTATTCCAATTGGTGTAAATATATAAAATACTCAAATAGAGTTTATGAAGAGTACAAAAAAAATACAAAATAATTTCATTGAGGTAATTATACAATGAATGAAACAAGAATGAAAATGGAGGCTCAGGTGGAAAACCCTTACTTTAAGTCCGAAAGTGTTTCCCTCATGAACTATAGTTCCTGGAATATTAAATTAGAATAAGTAACAAATTAATTAAGAACTTATTAGATATTTATTTATTTTATCATTATTCTATTTAGTTCATTTATGTTCTTATTTACATGTCATAAGATCGAATTCTGTCGTTATGGAGTGTTCATTTTCTTGATTATCCTAATTGGTTCAGCATTTTTAATGTAATGGAGTTCATGTGGAATGGTTATAAATCTCTAGAATTTTAATTACATATTATTGATGAATATCAATAATTTTTAGTGTTAATTTCTATTATTTGGTTTCTTGGAATGAGGATGATTCATTAGATGAAAACCACTTCGATTATTTGGCAGTATTTGGATTATTATTATGAATAATATTGTCATATAAATTAATAATATGTACATATACTGGTTCATTAATATGAATTAGTTTATAATATATATATATATATATTATAATATGTTTAATCCATAAATTGTTTTTCATGTACAATAATGTTGGAGAAGTTGAAAAACAAAACATTTTCATCCATGAAGGTTATAAAATTGATCCTCATGGGTGTTGATTTCTTTTATAAAAAATAAAGTGGTGGGTTAAGAATTTGGTTGATGCTTCTTCCGTTGACATTATATAATTCAAGTATATGGATGATACTAGATTGGTCATGTTCATTTAGACATAAGAGGTGAGGAGAGGATTACAAAATAATATAAATAGAAATGAAACTAAATGAAAAATTATAGTGTTTAACCTCTTGAAATAACCTCCTTGAGAACCACATTAAGGGAAGGGTTTTTAGTCTTTTGGAAAGAACAAATGCATCATGGACTTGTTGAGTGACTAGGGAATTATAATTGGGCATATATCTGAGGATCTACAAGGCTTAGATTAGTGATGTGAAAATGGAGGGGGTGGGGTGGGGGTTATAGTGAAGGAGAGGGGTAAATTTTTTAATATATTATTCATTATTTTATTATTTACATAAAGACAACCAAGAGTGTTGGTTCATGTGACCCCTAATAGTGATAAGTGAATGTGAGTTTGAGCCATGTGGCCTTACATCATTTATAAAGTCATAAATAGTGTATTTAACTAATAATTTGAATATATGGTATTTTACCTTATTTCAATATTCATAAAATGTTCACGAATTTCCGAAAAATCCAAAAAATTCACCCCTACAATTTTTCTACATGAAGAATTCCAAAATGAACTCTATTTTTAAAAAATATTTTTCTTCATATTATTATTTTTGTTATTAAATAAAATCATTTTCAATTAATGAAATAACCATTTTAATGGTATAATTAGTTTTATATCACATTGAAAAATTAATTAAGATCTCATTATCTTATTACATTAATAAAATATAATAATACCATTTTTTACTATTCATAACGGTCATATTAATATTCATAAGGGTGTGTTACTGTTCAAAAAAAAATCAAGTTTGTTCTATCAGACTCATAATGACTTACTAATCACAAATCTATTTAACCGTTTTTTGAAATTATAAACATAGTATATGCAATTTTTTTTGTTTAATGGATGCATTATAAAAATTCATTTATTTTTAAAACCATGGGTTGATACATTCAGAATATATATAAAATTACCATTTTAATTATTTTATATACATATAAATAAATACATAAGTTAATATCAAGAATATTAATATGAATAAAAAGAGTTGATAATTAAATCATTAAGCATTCCAAGTGTCCCACAGAACATTTAACATTTAAATCATAGTATACAAGAAATAATATGATTTAAAAAATTACATTATATTAAATAAATAAATTATATTATATTTAAAATAGGTTTTAATATATGGCTCATTGAATAAGTTGGGTATATAACATAAAAAATATCCCATTAATGAAAGGAGAATGATACATGATCCCTCACATTTTGCTGATTCACCATGTATGTCATTTAAATTATTGAATAATAATCATATTTTATTTATTTTACTTATTTGAAACAATTTTCATTTTTTTATTCCATTTATATAATTTAATATCTTGTTTTAAGAATTATTTATTTATTTACGTTTGCATTGGAAATTTTTATGATATTCGGTACATGTGTCCAAAATGACATTGGTTTGTTGTTAATAGTAAAAAAGCTAATTAAAAAATCAATAAAATAATAATATTAGTGAAATAATAATCACATTAATAAATCAACTATAGATTTAAATTCATCCATTACATATTTATATAGAAAATTAACTATGCCATAATCAAGGAGATGTTAAGCCATACTTAATCATGGGTAATGATTACATTTTTTAATAATCGTTATGTAAAGTGGGTAAGTATTTTTTTATGTTTAAATAATATAAATAATAACCATAATATCATATAAATATATTACATATACTTTTATTTATCATCAAATGGATGTGGTGATGAAAAATGAATCACATCATTTCGTGGAGGTGATAGTTCACACATATGCACGAATGACATTATCGTTTCCATGTGAATAGAAATTTCGGAACATAAATAAAATATTATATTTTAATAATGAAATATATTTCATTAATATAATATATAAATTTTAATTGATTCATTATATCTAGTCCTTAGATACGGTGATGGAAAACAAATTTTATCGGTTTGCAAGGCGGTAGTTATCTGTACTCCCAAACGACAATTTTATTCCCATTTGATTGATATGTAGATTAATTTAGGGGATAAAATTAATATAATAACATTTAATTATATTTATTAAAATGTATTTATTATTTAATCATGGTTTTATTGGATTTCAAGGATTTTGAATAAGAAATAAATTAGAAATAATGGATTAAATCAATAACAATTATTTTGAAGAGCACATTCTCATAACAATTTAAGACCACTGAAGACTGTGTTATTTAAAACATAAGAGATCAATAATGTGGGTACATAATATAGTACTGTATTTGGGAATATTTTGGCTGAACCAATTAGGTTTTTAAGTGTTAAAAATAGAGAATAATGGGTTATCATTTATAAGATAGTGGATAGAGGCACTTGAAAATATTAAAAATGTTAAATTAATATAAATAAATTTTACTATAAAAGTTTCTCAATACTTATTAATTTATAATATATGATTATTTGGGCTCTAAACACTTCATCAAATTAAAATTATACGAGGTTTTACTAATTAATAATCCAGACCTCTTATGATATACCCTTATTTATCCTTTTTAATTATTACGGTGACATAATATAATTTACTCTTTTGAGTTTCATATAATTACAATAAAATAAAAAAATAACAATAATTGAGTAACATATAAAATTTTGAGACATATCCCAATAAGTTTACAGAATATTCAATTTTATGAAATATATATCATTTAATAAATAATTATTTATTTTAAAATATCATTAATTTTAATTTTTATAGTACTCCTCACATGATTTTTTTACAATCTCAAAACAACATGATATAATAAAAAAAACATTTAACATATCACAAACATGTCAAAATTATCAATAAAATTAATTTAGAACATTAATTTTTTCAAAGTTTTTTTATTTTCATATTTTCAGTATCATTTATGTTTATTCTTTACAAAATAATAAATTATTGCATCATTATTGAGTCATTTTAATAAAAATTATGTTGTCACTTAAATTTATAAATAAATTTGAAATATTATGAGAAAAAATTTATATTTAGAAACACTATTTATATTCAAGTGAATCCCTTATATATCCCTAAATAAATAATATTTCACCTTTTAAAAACATTAGTATGAAGAAAATACTTTTTATTGAAAATAATTTAATACAGGTTATATTATCATCAAAGAGTCCCTAAAATGTCTCATAATATTTAATTTAATTCTTAGAAAAAAAATTATTAATTTAATAAATTTAAGACAAGTGTCTGGTTAATTTTTTTATATTTATAATATTATTTATAATATTGATTAACTGATTTATCTTCAGCTTTGGTAGAAAATATCCAATAATACTATTCATATATTGTTCCAATATAAAATGGATGTACTTAATAACTTTTTTCCTTCCAACAACATATATCTAATCTATTATTTAAAATTAAGAACATATAATTTGAAAAAAATAATTAAAAATAATTCTTTTAGAGGAATCAGGAAAACATTGTTTTAGTGTAAATAAATTCAAAAGATTGAATTTTTTATATTTAAATTAAATGTGATCCTAATTCCAATGACCTTAATTTTATTAACTAATAAAATATTGATATAAATATATTTAAAAAACACTTTGAATAATAAACTAAAAACATAAGTAAATTATAAGAAAATGATGTTTTCTATTTAAATATAGTATTATTTCACTATTTAACAAAAAAATGAATCTTATCCAAAAAAACACAAAAATAAAAAAAGTATATTTTTATACTTCTATTTCAAATAAGTGAGTATTTTTAAAAAATATTAATTATACAACTTTCAAACATTATAATTGAAAAATCTTCTCCATCAAAATACAACACAACTACCATTATTGAAAAATACTTATTTTATGTATAAAATATTAATTTTACTTATATAATTCCAAAAAAACATATAAGATGAATTTTACAAATTATTTTTAATATTATATATATATATATATATCATTTATATAGTATAAATAGAATATTTTTATTTTTATTTTTTATAAATATATTGTGGGAACATTTAAATAGTTTTGAAGAAAAACATTTACATTTATTTTAATAAGGGTTTTATTTTAATTTATAATTACTTGGTCTATATATATATATATATATTTGTAGACCATATTTTCCTAATTAAGTTAATCATGTCCATTTTCACCAACCTAAAGACTATACAATAACTATTATATTTAATAATAATATTTAGTTGTCAGTTTAAAATCAATTTTGTGTATCATGTGCATTATTGAACACAATGTTTCCTATTAAAAAAATATTTCATGATAAATAATATGCCCATAAATTTTATCTATTAAGAGGAAACACGCTAGATAGAATAGGGAAATTAACACAAGAAATAATGTAAATAATAAATGATAATTAACAAATGGGTGATAAGATGACATAAAAGGACCATATATCATATTATAAATTTTTTATCTTTTTTCATTAAAATTTAGTTAGATTTGTAAAATCTATATACTGGAGTATAATTCATGTTCATCCAAAAAGAAGAATTGGTTATGTAATTTGTATCAGTTTCATTTCTTTGAGGATCTTATTTTTA
Source organism: Viscum album (assembly GCA_963277665.1). Lineage (NCBI taxonomy): Eukaryota > Viridiplantae > Streptophyta > Magnoliopsida > Santalales > Viscaceae > Viscum > Viscum album. Next base: position 663,633,199 of record OY728141.1, read on the forward strand.
TTATGAACCAATTTATTTTATATGATTTATATACTACCCATTTGACATATAATATGGTGATTCCATAATATTTCCTGAATTTTTTAATTTGAATATAATTAATTTAACCGATGGGATTTGACATAACAGTTTTCAAGTGTTAAATTATTTCATAACCTAAATTATATTTATTTGTTTATATCACTTTTTCTCAAAATTTGATGTTTTGTGATTTTTTATGCTATTATTTAATTATATGTTATTGTATTTCCACTTAAATTTTTTTATTTTTTGTTATAAAAACAATTGAGTCATTGAATAAATCTTATATCATCATTTTTATCAATTTAAGGGTTTATATCAATGTCTCATTTTCATCCATATTGTTTTCAGGAATTTCAGTTTGTGGAAATAATTAAATAGTTTTCGAATAATGCAAAAAAAATTTCTTATAATCTATTTATTCATGATATTTTCACATAAAAATACACTTTTTAACACCTTGATAATTTATATAACTGGTAAAATGTATTAATAAAATTTAACATTATTTCTCTATTTAGGAAGAAATATATTTTAAAACAAACCTTGTTTCCTAAATATTAATTAAAATTTTTTCTCTTTAGTTAACAAATTTATTAAATATCTTTAAACAATTTTTTACTTATGAAAAAAAATTAAATAAATATTCATGTAATTTTGAAAATAATATCCTTTTGTATTTTAATGAGAATGTAAAAGGAATATTTATATTAATGTGTACGGCTTGAATAGAATTTAAAAAATTCCTAAAAAATTAAATTATTTAATATAACATTATAATTTATTAAAGTTATTTTAAAATAAAATTATTTTCCAATTTTTCATTAAAATTGTAGATTTAAATGGATATTTTAAAAATGAGAAGGATATCTTCCTCAAGAATTTATTTAGTGATATATTAAATGTAGTTTTATTTATGAACAAAATACACCATTTATTCATAATATAATATATATATGTTATATTGATACCATTATTCTTATTTCCATAGATGATTTATGATAATTTGGCTAAGGAATGTGTTGACATTAACTTTATTGATTGATTATTGTAGTCATTATCATTCCTGTGATCATTAGGCATTTAAATCTCCTTAAATACACTTATTATTTATCATGGATATTCATATTTCATCAATTGGGTCTCAATTATTCATATGTTGTTTTATAATAAAAGTTTTTTGATTGACTATTGAAATATTGATAATCTATTTTATTTCATGAATACATATATTTAATGAAATGATAGATTTATTAATTAATTGAATAAATCAATAAGTATGTGAGGAATTCATTTGGCCTTTAATGATAGGTGGGATCGTGTATTATATAGCCTCTCTATGCATTGGTATGTCTCATTAGAAAAGTTATTAATATAGAATTAATTTGTTTTTACCAGTATTTTTAAACCATGTTATAAATTGTCCTGATGGTAGAGTTATCATGTTCCATAAACCTGACACCTACTAATTAAGCATTTGCTTCATTAATAATTCAATAATTTTTATCCATAATACTATCACAATGAAATTATTTATAAAATAATTTCATTCTATGACTATTGATTAAATTGAATGTATTTATTTTTATTTACCTTTTTATATTGAGTATGACCTATCTTAACATGATAATAAGGTTGTAGAAATGGAATTCTTGTAGGTTATTTATTTTTCCATGTCGATTATTCTTACAAATTCGTGATTACATCAATTTTATGAAACCCTACATATGAATTACATCTCACAATTATTTTTCCATAATATTTGGAATAAATTAAGTGTTCTACGTCTTATATTCAAGGATATTACAATGGGAATAATTATATACCCTAAAAATATTATGTTATAATTTTTCTTTTAAAATAAAATATGTGAATAATGTATTCATCTAGTCCACAAACATTACTAAACTATTTGGTACTTTGTAATTTTATTACATATATATTATACAAATGTAATAAATCTTACACGTGCTTCATGCTCTGTGGTTGAGGTCTCTATAGTAGTTATCTGATAGATTTTAGTAGAAACATTAATAACCAAATTGTGGAAAACACAGATTAAGAAACATAACCCTATGATAGACATTTGGTATAATCATTGATTAATATAAAAAAAATTAGTTACTAATAGATAAACTAGTTTTTTAGGGATATACATCCATGAAAAGACTATATAAGTGGATGTTGTCTTGTGAAAATGGTCCTCACTACATAAATATTTTGCCACTCTTGGGGGATATACATCAGAAAATTCACATTTTCATTAAAAACCATTACGATATATTTGAATATATGATGACAATTAATGACCTATTTTAAATATAAGGTTATTTAGATTGAAAATAAGGTGTCATAAAGTAATATAAAAATATTTTATGTGTGGAAAAGAAGCCCAAAATTTAATCAATTTCCAATGAAAAATGAATATTATAATGGAAGGAACTAAATAACCTCATAAGATTCCATTTAAAGTTAATTTTCATAAATGTAGAGATCGAGGGAATTATTACGGTAAATACCCTCATCCAAAGGATAACTCGTATATTGAATAATGACATAAGATAAAATTAAATGTTTGAAGGGTTTATTTGAATTATTTAATTATACAATAGAATTAATTTGACCTATTGTATTTTTATATAATTAATGAAAAATATTATAGGATTTTGATAAATTTAATAATAATATATTTTTCCATTATCATAATAGTTGTGGATACTATCACAGGTTTATGAATTTATGATTTACCATAATTAAAATGTCTCAAACACCTCTTTTTATGATTTATGTGATTGGATTCTACAATGATTAAAGTTATATTAGGATAATTTCATATAGAGAATTTGTTTTATTAGAGACAGAATTTTAGGATAAAGGGATTTGTATTTTATAGTTTTGAGTTAGAAATAACTGTTAATCATTACAGTTAATATTATCATTAATGACATTGTAATACAATTCAATAAAAAAAATACTTGACTTGATTACAATAATTTATATTTAAAACCATATTGACAAAGTTATTCAAAGATTAATTTAATTTCAGTGAATTCCATCATATTTTTTGGAACCATTTATGAATTATGTTGATAAGGTTTTATAAAAGGATAACCCACATTCTTGGTGGAATCTCATCACATCAAGAAAGTCATTATGGAATTAACAGAAGAATGAAGGGAGATATTTTTTTAGTACCTACCATTGGACAACACTATTTCCTGGTTAATATGTAATTTTTTAGTTAAATTAATTGATCAATAAATATTAATGTGGAAGTAGATGTGTTGCTATTGAGGGAGATAGATTAATTTATTATATTTGATAACTTATAAATACCATATTGGTTTTTTAAAATAGATAAATAATGATTTAAATACATTTCTCTATTTAATTGATATTATGATATATCAAATGTGTCTTTATGCATTTCAAGGCTCAAAAATATATCAAGGAAATACATTTCCTGGTGTAAGGGAGTAATTGGAAGTTTATTAATTCACAACAAAAGGAAGAATTTGTGCCCATAAAATAAAAATGTATCAAGTAAATTTAATTCCATGTAATCATATATAGTAAAATCATTCCCTCAAAATCAGGAAAATGATCCTGAAATAAAAAAAAGGTATCCTATTAAATGAATATGGTATGAATCAAATGGTCTTTAAAATCATAAAAAATTTGTGGTTTTGAGGCCCATTAATTAAAATTCACCAGTAACGTTCTTAAAATCGGTGACATGAATCACCATCTATAATTTATTTAATTTTCCATCAATGTACATATCTTCACATTCCAAAAAATTTTCTCTAACATTGAAACCAATATATTGGTTTTTAATTAAGAAAATTTTACTTTCCTTTCTCCCTTATTTAAAGGATATTTTAATAATTATTTTATGATGATTGGTTTTCAACATTTTTATTTTCAAATTTCAAACCCTTGATTACCGAGACATTTTTTGAATTAAGAATATGTAATTTATTTGAGTTAGGGAGAATATAAAAAACAATAATAATAAAATAATAAAATTTAATTTAATAGAATATGTGACAAGAAACCCGGATCTTAAACAAAAAAAATAAATGCATTTTGTTAAATTTGATCTCTTTAGTAACTTATAAAACACGAAACAATTATTCTAAATGAAAAATAATACAGTTTACCTTTATAAACATAATATTAAATTACCTTATATAAATAATAGTAAATAAATTATGAAAATTATTCTTATATATTAATCCATAATTAAATAATAATCATTAAAAGAATAATTTTAGAGGAACATTATTTTTTAAAAAGAAGATTTAGTCGCACTATGGTTATGTAAATTAAATTTAAAAGTAAAATTTAGTTGTAACTATAGATGATATAATTAAATTTATTTTTGAAATAATAATACATAAATTATCTTTTTTTCTTTGTATTTTTCTAAAATGTTTCATTTCTCAATGAATAATGAAAAACATTCAATTTAAATTGAAAACATCCTATTAATTAAAATTATTTATAAAGATAAATTATTATTCTAATTTGTTAAAAAAGTTAATTATTTAAATTATATATCAATTAACAGAATTTCGGTCCTTTTTTTATTTTTAAATATAATTTTTATATAAAAACATTGTTAACTTTTGAACATTTTCCATTTAAAACCATGTTATCCATACACTTCCCTAGGATTAATTTTTAAATAAAATCTTCCAATAATATTAATGGAATTGTCAAAAACAATATTTTTAATAATAATAATTTATAATTTAAAATACGTCCTTGTTAAATTTCTACCAAAATGAATATTGAAGTTAATAAAAAAATATTTACCATCGTTAAGGGAATTTTTGATTTAATGGGTGTCAAATGAAGAAGATAAGGTTTAATATATGATTAAAACAGACTAAAATATATTTAATCGACATATATTGTCCCTATAATGAATAGTTATCAAAAATAATATATTTTGGACACTTTTTTCATGTGAAAAACATAGGTTTACATTTTTAATTTTAATAATTAATATTATAACACTCACCTCACCAATAAATTGCCACCACAAATTCTATATAATTCAAAACAGAAAGGAAATTATCTCTTCCATGACCAACCTAAATAATTTACCAAAATCCCAAATATCATCATACAATCCTGAATTTTAGAATAATTCCAACCTTGGATGTTTTTTGTGCAATACTTTAATGGTTACCTGATGAAGAGATAATGTCCTTCAGTGAGAGGTTTTATTTTATTTACACCACATCCTCCATTATTTATTTAAAATAGGATGATATAATATCCTTATTATATTCAATATATGAATATTTATTTATGTTATCTTCAAAACTAAATATAATCTCAACATCAAAATAATGGTTCACAAAATCATTATTTGTGTGTACGACAGACTACCACCTCACAAACTGTTGTCATTCATTTTTTAATTAACACCATTCATTGATGGATATGATTATGGATATAGATTAAATTTTTATTAAATTTTTAACTTAATTATATCATATATTTTTTAAACTTCATTCTATTGGCAATATGATAATGTCTCTTTTGTGTAAGGTGGATTACTGTCTCGAGAAGCGATGTGAATTGTTTTTCAAAATCTCTTAACATGGATCATTATGATGATAAATTTAATGTAATGTTTTTATATAAATGAAATTATTAGGATATTTAAGAAATATATATCAGTTTAAAAATATATTATATAATTTTAATTCATACATATAAAAATAATGATATTATTTTTTTATATGTGGACTACTACCTTAATGAGGTGTTGCGAAATTATTTTCATAAACACACAATGTGTATGATATATATAAATTAATTTTATGAAATAAAATTTTATATGATAATTTTATCATTTTATAAATAGAAAATATTTCATACCACTTTTCAATAATAATCATTACAAAATGGAAACATTGCCAATGATTATTTACAAACAACCATCTCAAAGGTAATATCATATATCACTCTCCATAATAGTCATTCATTATTAGTCATAAAAATATAATCAATGTTTAAATATTATAATTTTTTCATGGATTCTATTTTATATATTATAGAAATATAGAATATAAACATGAAACAAATATTTCATAATGAAACCCGCATTAGAAAACAATGCAATTTACAACTAAAATAGATAAAGACAGATTATATTATATGTTAGATATCGAAATTGTGTATGCATATATTTAGTCACAAAACTTTGAAAAGTTTTACTACATTCTATAAATAGCTAAAGAGTTCTATTGAAATATTTTGGAACTGGTATAGATATAAGGACAAAACAAAATTCCTATAAAAAAACCTGACCATAATATAACCATGAATAGTATAAATAGGTGGCTACTCCAAAAGAATCACACATTCATGCTCCAATACAGGGTGATTATCAATGTATTCTGATAAAGGATGAAGCACAAGACCATGACCATATCTGCATTCTATCAAAGGGTCACCGAAATTGTTTTTTAGAAGCCTGAATATAGGTGAAAATTACTATTAAGAAACAACCATGGTATACTACAAAGAAACTGGAAAATCCTAATATCCTCACTCTAACTAGGGATCACCACATCATATCAGCATGTCCCTTCATACAAGCTCATGTTCAAGTTGAAAAAAACAATAGAATAATCAAATGTCCTAGGATCGTGATCATATTCCCACTCAATCCATGGTGTGTTAGAGAAATATGGATATAGCTAGATAAAAGTCTAATATCCCCAAAAATGAATCTAATCAGCATATTATAATATCTTATAGATGTAAAGAACATATCCCAACTTCTAGAATTGAATGAATGCAAAAACATCATCAGGATATAAATGAAATTCTCATATATGACATCCCATTTCTAGGTTCCATTGGCATATTATAAATGAGAATTGATATTTAAACTAGGATACTACCCCCACATCCTACAAGGTAGAACAACATATCCTGAAAACCAACCACATGTTGAATTATATTCAAACCAATAAGAAAACTAATCAATATCATACACTAGTATATTCTACGTGGAATGATAATACACCTCTAAACACAATAGGTTATCAACATATCCCATCAATCCTCACACAAACTGTTTATATCCTTGATCGTCTTCAAAAGGTCAGTTGGATGATTCTAGAGATGACGCAAAATGAGGCTCATATCCTTATACTTAATAATGTCATTGTCCTTGAGACTGTTCGACACATACCCACAACACCTCAAGGGCCATTCAACACATTAATTGATGAATAATGATATTAATATTTAAATTATAATTCTCACATTAGTTCAAATATGGATCACATAGACTCTACTTCTTACATTCATTGTGGACAACCTCCCCACACTGTCATATCTCCAAAACAAGGAAATACTACCATTTTTAAGACACCATAGTATTGAAAAGTTATTGAAACTAAAACAAATTTATATAGATTGGTTTTCAAAACAAAATGGTTAACCATATATTATTATCCCATCAAGTATAATAATCCTTTTAGTACGAACAGTAGGCGACACATAGAATAATCTTCAATGGTATAATTAAATGGAGGAATATGAATATGTTGAATAATGGTCAAACATTGATATATAATGATAGTTATGTAGAAAAAACCTTTTGAAAATGTATTCCAAGATATATAATTCCAATTATGAGATCCTAGATGAGCTAGAGAAGGATTTCCAACCAAAATAATTCCAAAACATGTTGCAGACACATCAGTTGTTAATGTCCAGGAACCACCCATCAAGGATAAGAGTGTTACCATCTGAACATAATTATAATATGTTTTTAAATAAAAATATTTTTTATCTCTATGGTCTATTACCCATGACTGGAATGCCTAATGACATTCTAAATCACTCCTTATTCAATTTCATTACAATCTTTTGGAATCTAGCCTTTAAGGCCTCGTCTTATACTCATGTATGAAGATGGGTAATTTTGGAAAGTTTCACTCTACCAAATCCTTAGAAAACACCATATATAACATGTTATAACGTCAAAGACTCTAGATAAATCAAGGGACTGTGTAATTCGTGGTCCATTTGATCAATACAATTTCACTATCCCACATTATAGATAACAATATGTCATGAATGGAGGGATTGTGCTGCCAACAAACTCATAATCATGGAAAATAAAAAAAATTGAAACACATTTCAGTGGTGGAATCCAAATATGATGATTACTATTTAGTTTCTTATATAATATATCTTTGATAAATTCCATCTATTAAAAATATATTATTCCCATGAACAATTATTAAAATCAAATGGATCAAAATACCATTATCCATAAAAGGAATCTAGGTGAAAAATGAGTACACTAAGCTGGTTGAATTTTTACAAATGAAATACCCCTAACGTCATCATACCCTGAGAGGATCAATAAAATATAAATTATAGATATACACCCAACCTAGCCCATAAGTATTCTTGAATTTTTCTCTTTATCAAACCTTAAGAGGTACCTGGTGGAATTATAGATAATTATATATCAACCCCAACACTTAGGTTTGGGGGAATTTATATATCTATTTATATATTAGGAACCATCAATTCCTCTACATGAATCATAAAATAGTAAATATAATGATTAGAAAGATCCAATAGCATACCCTAATAATTGTAAACCCGTAGGGATGTGGGAATATTTATCATTATAATCACCTTATAATGAATCGGCCTTCATTATATTGGTAGGTAAATATCAATGAAAAGAATCCCTTCTATACCCTCTACCATGATAAACACATTTGATATTTGAGACCCATTGGTGAAACACTATAAGAAAATCTCATAAGAACTCAATTCACATACCAAGATAAAAGTAACACATCGAATTTGAAACCAATCCTTGTAAGGGATATAAGCTAAAATAGCCCAATATGGTCTGGAGTCAGAAAAATAACCCTAATGTAACCCTCAAATAAAGATTAATCAAATTAGAATCACCCTAATAAGTGCATGATTTATTGGATAACTACATATTCAAAATAACTCTTAGTGAAGGTCCTCACAATCTACACAATGTATGATACAAACCAAGATAAGAACACAGAGGGAAACAATGTAGAAAATATGACTCATGAGGTAGGAAATATGGATTCATCATCTAAGGATGCATGTGTGTTGAATTTGAGAAGGATACAAAACCTAGAATGTCCAAATGATAAATTTTATCCTCTATAGAAGAACACTACTACAGATAAAGATAATGTTTTGGTTATATACTACTCACTACTAAGGGAAGGTGATATTTATAAAATAGATGAATTAGTTGAATAGAATGAGACTGATTTATGGAATCATAGATAAATTAGTGGTGAGGTACTCATGTGAAATAATATTATTGGGTCTCACCTTGTGAAATTGATATATTTTCCTCCTCTTAAACATCAAGATAGAACTAATCCACCTGAAAAAAAAAATCTAAAATTTAGTCTATGTTACACACTAAAAATTTTTAAAATATTTTTGACTTAAAACTATTTATTTTAGTTTATGTGTTTCATTACAATAATTAATATATTCTTTTCATATGTAACCTACTTGGAATCTTCTACATGAAACACTGACTTGTCATGAGTTATAGGCAACAAAAACTTGACCTGTGTTATACACAACACTGAGTTTGTATGAAACATAATTTCATTATTTAACAATGATAGTTAAAAACAAGACAATAAAATTAGCGATTTGAATATTAATAAATATATTTAAAATAATTTTTATAATGGATTTAACCATAAAAAATATACCGATAATGAAATATATAATTATTGGTAAAGGCCTTATATGTTTTAAAATATTATGAACTACCCTCCATGACATTCTTTTAAAAATATATTTAATTGTATTCACATATATATATATATATAATTTTGATAATATAAAATTCAATTATTAATTTAGAAATATGAAATTATATTAGTGTTAATTTTTAGGATTTTTTTCAAAAACATCATTTTTTGATGAATACTGAAAATCACGCAATATTGTTAAAAACAACTATTTTGTTTAAATAATGATTACAGAAAAATTATATTTCAACATGGTTTTTGAATACAATATAGATAACATATTCATATATTAATCGAATTGAGGTCACGAGATTCATCTATATATTTAAATTATATAATATTATTATTGAATTTTTGAATTTCTTTACTTTAAAACCCGACATTCTCAACCAGTATGTGAGATTAACATTAATCTTAATTTTCCATGTTATACTATAAGAATTTTGGAAAAAAAGACACACATATTATTAATATGTGCAATATTTTTTTATATGACCATCATTATTTTTGACCAAATTGTTATTTGGGAAATTGATTAGAATCAATTACAGTGATTAATGTAAAATGAGGTTTAATAAAGAAATAAAACATAATGTTAAGGAAAAAAATGACATGGAAAATTTATCCAAATCCATTGTATGCCTATATTTTTACCATATCCCCCCTTGGATTGAAATTTATGAAAAAAATAGTATATTAATAAATTAGCCTTCTGAATATAAATTGTTAAGTAAGGAAAATTCAAAAGGAAACATTTATTACATTTTATATTTATAAAACATGTAGATATGTAAAAAATCAAATTTTTTGTATATATATATACTTATTAATGATAAATGATTCTTTAATCATAAAATTTTATCTGATATTTTTGGAGATGAGTTATTTACACAATTATTAAGAAAAACATATTTAGTGAATAATTAGTTAATAATTAAATAAGATAAATTATTCTCAAAATATTAAAAGTGTAGTTATTTGACTCAATTATTATATCTATTTATTTTTTAGATGATTATATAATGTTAATAATGTTGTACCCCACACTCTTTGATTTTCATGATCACAATCACTTTCATATGTGTTTAACATTGTGTTTTAAGTGTTTGTGTTGATAGGCATTTGATTGCCAAGAAGTTGACCAAGGAAGAGGCAGAAATGGACTGAAATTCAGTCCACCGGCCGACCGGTGGCTTCACCACCGGCCAGCCGGTGGCATCCAGACCAAACAGTGGAAGCTACTGCCTTCCCACCGGTCGACCGGTGGCTCTGCCACCGGTCGACCTGTGGCACCCAGCACAAATAGTGAGACCTACTGTCTTTCCACCGGCCAGCCGGTGGCTCCTCACCGGTCGACCGGTGGAGCCTGGATCAAGACTCTTCTTCTCTATCAAGGCACCGGCCAGCCGGTGGATATGTACCGGTCAGCCGGTGGCCCCTGGACAAGAATCCTATGCCTTTTTGCACACACCGGCCAGCCGGTGGGACTGTACCGGCCAGCCGGTGGACACAGTCAAACTAGCCGTTGGGCTTTTGACCAGCCTGTCCACTTGGCTCCCAACGGCTCTCTAAGCCTCTCCAACGGCTCCGAAGCCTCCCCAAGGGTTCCATGCCTATAAATAAAGGCCAAGGAAGCCCCGGACACTAATCGGAACTATACGGAAGCCCACGGACACCTTGTTGATCATTTGGCGTACCTCCGGTGCATTCCTCCAAGGGAACCCCAAGTGCTCTATCCAATTCCACATCCAAGGAGATCCTCCAAAGAAGCTTGGAAGCGGCCTTCAACATCTCCATCCAATCAAAGGCGCCCAAGGCTTCTCATATACGGTTTTTTATTGTATATTTATTTTGAGCTTTAATTTTGGGTTTGTGCTTACAAACCCCAACCTTTTCTTCATCCCCTCTTTCTTTGGGTTCTCACACCACCACTAAGGTGTGAAGAGGTTGTCAAGCCTTACCTTGTAAAAGTCTTGAGATCGGTGAGCTAGCCTTCACCCGTAAAAAGGCTAGTGGGTTATTGCTTAACCATCAAAAGCATTGGGTTCTTGCTTAACCACTAAAAGCAAGCTGTAATAGGTCCTAGTGCTACCTCAAAGCCTAGTGGGTTTCTTGCTAAAACCATTGAAAAGCAAGCGGTAGGAATCTCTCAACGGTTGAGTTGGGAGCGGAGACGTAGGCCGGGTTTTGGCCGAACTCCGTTATCAATTTCGTGTGTCTTGCCTTCTTTTATTTTCCGTTGCACTTTGATATTTGACTTTTAATTTGTTAATTATTTTTAAAAGGCAATTCACCCCCCTCTTGCCATCATTCCCTCCTTGGGTGTTTTCTCCGACCCAACAATTGGTATCAGAGGACGTATTTGAATAATTCCCTAACCCGGTTTCAAATTAAAGATCCTATTTTATTTTGATGGCTTCTACCACTTCTTCCTCTCAATCCCCCGAAGGACATTCTTTGGATCGTTCTCCATTCTTTGATGGAGCCGATTATAGTTTTTGGAAAACCCGCATGACCACTTTTCTTAAAAGTATTGGATATCCTATTTTTAAAATTGTCATGCATGGTTATACTTTCTCTAGTAAAAATGAATCTCAATGGACCCCCGTTGACATTGCAAACTTCGAGCTTGATGGCAAAGCCATGAATGCTCTTCATTGCGGGTTAGATAGAAATGTTTTTGATTGTATTTCTTCTTGCACTACTTCTTACGATCTTTGGAAGTTTTTAGAACTTACCTATGAAGGTACTAGCGAGGCTCCAAAGCAAGAACCCGCTCAAAAGCTAAAACCCGACAACAAGCAAGAACCCGATGCAAAATCCGTGCCCAATTGCCCACTCCACAAGAAAAGGGCCAAGAAAAAGGAGAAGAAGAAGGCTTCAAAGGCAACATGGAGTGATAGCTCCACCTCTTCATTCTCCTCCTTCTCCTCGAGCGACCAAGGTAAAAAATGCCTAATGGCAAAACATGAGGTATCTTCCTCCTCTTCCTCCTCCTCCTCTTCTAGTTCTTCAAATTCTTTCAATCATTTGTCATATGAAGAACTCCAACATGTGCGAGACCAATTAGAGAATGGTTTTCACGAACTCTCTTCAAAATTTGTTGCTTTAAAAAAGTATTTCAAAAAACTCTCCTCCGAAAAAGAACAACTTCTCAAAGAGAAGGAGGAGTTGACCCTAAAAATCCAAAACCTCCCCGATGTTGATTCCTTGGAATCAACCATTAAAGACCTTAGGGAATCTCTTGCTAAATTCACCAAAGGGGAACAAAATTTGAACAATATACTTGGTTCCCAAAGGGTTTCTAGAACCACCAATGGACTTGGCTATACCAACCGAGCCTCCTCCTCCCATGCTCAAACTGTTTTTGTAAGGGGGAGCTCCGATTATAAATTTTGTAATTATTGCAAGAAAACCGGGCATCTCATTTATGAGTGTAATTGTAAAAACGCCCGGTACGGCCAACCCAAATCGATTTTTTATTCAGATGAATTTTATAGGAGAAGACCCGCTATGAGACAAGTATGGATTGAAAAATCCCTTCTCGCAAGTCTCTCCGGGCCTAAAATTGTTTCTTTTCAAAATCCCTCTCCCCGGTGACTTATTGCTTTATTTAGGGGGAGTTAGGAGCTTTTAAGCTTTTTGTGTATTCAATTTTTTTTTATTTCAAACTCAACTCTTGGTTTCAATTCTTTCAATTCAAAATTTTCTATTAAAATTTCATTTCTAAATTTCCAACAGTTGGTATTTATTTTTGATTCAAAACTTTCAATTCATTTTTCAAAAATTTCAATTGGTTTAAAATCTCTCATTTCCCTCAATCAAGTTTTATGCCCCACGCTATTTTGATAATCACAAAGGGGGAGAAATTTCTTGATTGATTGGGGGAGAATCTTTTCTCTCATGCTTAGTATTTATTTTCAATTTATCATTTAGGCATGCCTTTCATTTAAGTTTTTACATTGCTTTGATAAGTGATTGTGATCATCAAAATAGGGGGAGATTGTTGTACCCCACACTCTTTGATTTTCATGATCACAATCACTTTCATATGTGTTTAACATTGTGTTTTAAGTGTTTGTGTTGATAGGCATTTGATTTCCAAGAAGTTGACCAAGGAAGAGGCAGAAATGGACTGAAATTCAGTCCACCGGCCGACCGGTGGCTTCACCACCGGCCAGCCGGTGGCATCCAGACCAAACAGTGGAAGCTACTGCCTTCCCACCGGTCGACCTGTGGCACCCAGCACAAATAGTGAGACCTACTGTCTTTCCACCGGCCAGCCGGTGGCTCCTCACCGGTCGACCGGTGGAGCCTGGATCAAGACTCTTCTTCTCTATCAAGGCACCGGCCAGCCGGTGGATATGTACCGGTCAGCCGGTGGCCCCTGGACAAGAATCCTATGCCTTTTTGCACACACCGGCCAGCCGGTGGGACTGTACCGGCCAGCCGGTGGACACAGTCAAACTAGCCGTTGGGCTTTTGACCAGCCTGTCCACTTGGCTCCCAACGGCTCTCTAAGCCTCTCCAACGGCTCCGAAGCCTCCCCAAGGGTTCCATGCCTATAAATAAAGGCCAAGGAAGCCCCGGACACTAACCGGAACTATACGGAATCCCACGGACACCTTGTTGATCATTTGGCGTACCTCCGGTGCATTCCTCCAAGGGAACCCCAAGTGCTCTATCCAATTCCACATCCAAGGAGATCCTCCAAAGAAGCTTGGAAGCGGCCTTCAACATCTCCATCCAATCAAAGGCGCCCAAGGCTTCTCATATATGGTTTTTTATTGTATATTTATTTTGAGCTTTAATTTTGGGTTTGTGCTTACAAACCCCAACCTTTTCTTCATCCCCTCTTTCTTTGGGTTCTCACACCACCACTAAGGTGTGAAGAGGTTGTCAAGCCTTACCTTGTAAAAGGCTTGAGATCGGTGAGCTAGCCTTCACCCGTAAAAAGGCTAGTGGGTTATTGCTTAACCATCAAAAGCATTGGGTTCTTGCTTAACCACTAAAAGCAAGCTGTAATAGGTCCTAGTGCTACCTCAAAGCCTAGTGGGTTTCTTGCTAAAACCATTGAAAAGCAAGCGGTAGGAATCTCTCAACGGTTGAGTTGGGAGCGGAGACGTAGGCCGGGTTTTGGCCGAACTCCGTTATCAATTTCGTGTGTCTTGCCTTCTTTTATTTTCCGTTGCACTTTGATATTTGACTTTTAATTTGTTAATTATTTTTAAAAGGCAATTCACCCCCCTCTTGCCATCATTCCCTCCTTGGGTGTTTTCTCCGACCCAACAAATAATCTATAAATGTAATATATTTTAATACCAATATTAAATTTATATTTTATATATAATATTCAATAAATTATATCTAAATTGACATTAATGTTATTTTACATCAAATGAAATTTTATTAATTAATTTAATGTTAATAAAAATCCAATATTTTAAATGTTTTTTTATGTTTTTTAAAAATATTAATTATGGTATATTAATGGCCTAATTGACCATTAATAATTAAACTATTTGTCCCTTATATTGTAAAAATTATGTTAACATAGTACGAGTTTAAGAAAAGTTGTCGACTGTCACATGCGCTTGTTTTCAAATTACTTTCAAACGTATATAGAAGCTATTTTTTATCTAATTTTTATCATATTAAAATTTAAATATGTATTTATTTGATAAGAAATATATATATATATTAGTTTTAATTGTTAAATTAATTATATTATAATGCTAGATTCTTTAATAAAAAATGACCAAATTGGGGAATCATAGATGTTAGGAATGAAAATTATTAAAGTGCCCATATTTTTGTGTGTTGGAAGATTTAGTTGACCATTATTCCCATTTAATAAAATTGTTTTAAATTTTTTTTGAACTATATTTATTTTATACAACCCAATAATTAATTCCTTTTGGTATTTACAAGAGTGACACTACCCCTCCATTATAAAAAGTCAACAAAACACCCCTTCCTCAATCCTCTTAAGACACATCGGATAGTAAAAAATATCCCCAAAAAATATCCCAATATCCCTCTCCTCAACCTAGAAGACTCAATTTGATAAGGGAGTAGTCCAAGGTAGTCTTTGGGAAAAAACCTAATGGAGTTACACGATTAAGAGGAAACATCTTCGCTCAGTATCTCTAGTTTCAGATCAATTCTCCACCCCGACAAAATTTTTATAATATTGTTTAATAAAAACACCTATATCATAAATATATATTCTTTTTTTATGTAAATGTTTCTAACTAGACTTACAAAAACCACTATTTGTAGGCTAATGAGCATATTGTTTCTATGTATGACTAACTATTGCCTCACGAAATGTTGATTGGTCATTTTTTCATTAACACCTATCATGGTGGAAATTATGATGTAAAACATTTCTATAAATAAAATATATATTATATATAATTTCAATATTCTTCATAAATTTTTATTTAAACCATTATTTTATGAATTCCATGTTGTGTAAATAAGATATTTTCATTTGAGTAAGTGTGGATAGCCGCCCACTCAAAAAGATTTAATTCATTAAAAAACTAAATGTATTGTATTAAAGATGGAATTATTGAATATATATAATAAATATGTTATAATAAATATAATTTAATAAATATTTATACATATATATTCTATTTTATTTTCATTCAACACGAAAATTAAATAGAAATACCATTCATTCATTCATACAACCAACTGTCTCCATAAATACTGTATTCTATTTCGTACATATATATTCTATAGATTATTATAATAGACACATAGTTTATATATTTTAAATTTATATCATTTATTACATTATAGAAATTATGATATATGTTTTAGGACTGAAGATATAAAAAGTAAGACCCATGTGGAGAATGAAGCGAATATTAACTTATGTGAATCCTTAACATTGAATTGTCAACCAGAGTGTATTAATGGTCATAAAAAACCGTATATGGTATTAGATATAAGAAAATGTTTCTGTGAGGGATTTATAATAAATTTATATTTATTATATATGTGTTTTTAATGAGTATGACTAGTGTTAATACACATAGTACGTGGATTTCATCTCACTTTTAATTTTTGTGATATACCTAATTTATTCACCACCCATTCCAATTGTGTGGTGTGTATTAATCCAATGGATGTATTTTATGATTATTATAATTTAATTTATAGGTATTTAATTATTAAATATATTATTTTTATTTCATGGGGTTTATTTTTCAACAGGAACAAATCATTAAAATAGTTTAGTCTCACTTTTCCTTCTTTGAGTCTCAAGTTTGGTTATATACCCAAATTCTATTTTAAGGTGTATATAAATAAATTTTACATTCAATATAATTAATTGAATTATTTTTTTGTTATATTTTGATTCATTACATTTATTATTCTTACATTCAGTATCTGATCCCATGTTACTATGTGTTAATATTTTATTAAAATAATATCACCACTTTTTGAGATTGTAAATGATTATGAATCATTGATGAAATATTATGATCCACCTATCCAGAGAACTCATTTTTTTAATTATTATATTTTTATTCAAGATATATTCATGTATTATTATTTTTTCAACTCATTATTACATAATAAAAATAAGATTTTTTTTAGAAAATTTTACAATATTTTTCTCTTCGGTTAGAAATAATTTTTATTTCACAAACAATGTTCTCAAAAATGTATTCAAATGATTCATGAGGATAAATTTGAATGAAAAAAGGGTTTTCAAAAAATAGTTCACAGTTTTTAGGATTTATTAATATTTTTTAAAATTATTTTCAAATAAAAATAATTTTAAATTTTTTGAATGTTCTTGAAGAATTTTTCATGAAAAATGGGGTTTCTCAATCATTTAAATATTATATTATATGTATTCAATGAATAGGGTTTTTAAATATTTTTCAAGACATCTTTAAATGTTATCAAATTATTTTTAAAGGAATCTTTTTCTAAATGGTATTATGTTTTAATGATAATTTTTAAAATAATAAATTATATTTTTATCAAGAGATTTATTCAAAATATCATTCCATGTTATTAACCTTAGAAGATGTAATCATTTTATGTTAACCAGCCCCTTATAAGAAATATTCCAAAGGTTCCATTCCTATTCATTAATGTATGGTTTATGTTTTGTTGGAATAATTCTTATAAATAACATTTCTCATTCATGGGTTTTATGATTTTCCAAATCACTTATTTTCATGCATAATGATTGGATGAAATAATTATAAAACATATATGTTTTCCATAGGTTATGATGAGAGGAAATGTTAATGATTTCCATTTTATTCTATGTGTTATGATTTTATATTTATAAAACTAATCTCATTTTATTGATCATTATATGAGGATGTGTTGTTATCTTGTGACATGTGTATGAATTATTTTATTATGAGATGGGTGGGACCTATATATCCCAACAATTTATTCGGTAAAAATGGATGACTTGTTAGTATAAATGTTATGGATGAACCTAATTACATTTTTCCAATGTTATGGATGGACCAGGATGCATGTTTATAAGTTTATTCATGAACCTGACTACATGTTCACAATGTTATGAGTGAACCTTATAACATGTTCCCAATATTATGGATGAAAATATTTTTATATCTTTAAGTATATATGTGAACCTTATTACATGTTCATAATGTTATGCGTGAACCTGATTACATGTTCACAATTTTATGAATTGGCCTTGTTTCAGGTCCATAAGGTTATGCATGGACATGATTTGAGGTAATACAATTTATGTATGAATTTGGTTTCATGTCCATAATTTGATGTGTGCGAATGATTTCATGTCCTTAACTTAATGAGTGAACATGTTTCTACTTATACATGTTCACAATGGCATTATCCAAGGTGAATGGTAGAAATTTCATTTAAAATTCCAATGTTATGATTATATGAAATATACACATAGTTAATTTAGGATCTATGTCTTATGAAATGGTAACATTTATAATGGTCTATAATATGTGGGCTATGATCTTCAAATGTCACGATCATCTTCCATACACTTTTATTCATGTTATGCTTACACATTTTCATTATATACCTTTACTAAGCATCTAAGCTCACCAATTTTTTATGTTTCCATTTGAGATGTTATTAAAAAAGGATTTAGGTATTTGTATTAATGTTTCATATTTTTATGGGAGATTTTGAATATCTTTCACCAGGATATAATATTTTACTTTTATGTTCCCAATGATAGTAAACTATTTCAGTCCTCAAACTTGTATTTTTTTAATGTACCAAATTTTCATAAAAAATGATTTAATATCTTTCTATATTAATCAAGGGTCACTATAGTTGATATCAAAGGAATGGTCTTTTAAAAATTTGCAAACTAGTATGAAAATACATTAGTTATATCTCTAGGTATATTTTTCTAAGGATATGTCTAACGATGTCTCTATGGATAAGTATAAGGATATTTGGACTTTTAGGGAAATATCTTGGTATTTTGGTAAATGATATAGTGTGTGGGTTTCTGGAAATAAAACCATATCTAGATAATACAAGGGGTTCTTGATCTGGAACACATATACATAGGGTAACTTGTCTGATCAGTGATTTTGGGCCTAACTTGAGGTAATCTAGTACTTGATAATGGGCCTAGATGCACACTTGGTTAGATACCCTTGTGGGATATGATATGGGAATTCAAATTCTCTTCTTGAAACATCATGAATGATTTAAATATAAGTTTCCTATGAATAACCTAAAATGGACATAGAGTGTCATAGATTAATGAAATATGATCCTCGATTTAGGTTCCCTATAAAAAAAATTCATTATTGTATGGTATGCTAATATTATAAATTTTTCTCACAATATGTTTTTTATTTTCATTAAATGTAATGTACTTGAAGGAATGAGGTTATATTTTAATGTTTTAGATGTGTAAAGTATATCAATTATGTAAATTTATTTTATAAGTGGATGTTTAATAAAGTGAATCAAGAAGGTGGTATGAACATTGTTTATACATCATAACATAATGAGATTGCAAACAACATTTGAATGTAATGTGACGTTCTTCAATTATTTATTTTCATAAAAAATTAGAAGCATGATTATATTGAGGTTTGGGATCCTTAATAAATGATTCATATTTCATATTATAGGACCATTGTATTAAGGAATATGTTGATGAAACATGAGTAATGGTTTACATATAATTTTTGTATGAATGAAGTATTTATGTTTTGAAATTCATAGATTATGTTAAATGAATCAAGATATATATAAGTACTATTAGTAAACTATTTCATTAAGGATTGAAACTGACATATTTAATGGGGATGAAAACAATGAAATGAAATTTCATAGAAAGGATATATTTTGATTAGTGGAAGGTTGTAAGGACCCGATCCCAGTTTCCCAGAGCTGGTGCCTTATTTGGGTACATTGGATTATAAATAAAAAATATGATTCTAGATGGACCATGTAGTTTAATATTATTGGAAACAAGATACATTCCAATGTATAACATTATAACCTTAAATGAAAAAAAACATAGAAACTCTTTTGAAAACATTCATAACTCTTGTTTATTCTTGCATGTCATTCATAATAAAATCCATCATGGCCAGTGAAAACGAACCCAAAGAATGGGGTGAGCACAAAAACTCAGTAAGGGTTTTAAATATAGCGGAAGACAACATAAACATTAGATATAGAGAATATTTCAAAACACATTCCTTTAAATAGAAACCAGAACATAACATTCCAAAACTATGAGATGAGTTAATATTCCCTTAACATAAAATAATCAATGGTATTCTACTAGTCGAATAAACACATGAACCATCAATTCTAATTTAATAGTAATGAAATTCATAATGTCGGAATATATAACAATACATTCAAGGCCACTTTCCAAGACCATAAATAATTGTTTTGTCTAGGCCTTGTGCCAAGACCATTGTTTGACAAATGAGACTTACCAATGAACCGAGGGCATATTGGGGTGCCGGCCTGACACTTATTATGTCCAATGTATTCCACATACAAATAGGGATAATCATAAAAAACATATAAATTAACATTGAAATTAATATATGAAATGAAAATAACATACCCCGATAATTAAGCATAAATACTATCCATTCAGAGTAAATTTTAGAATGGTTTCATGATAACAAATCCAAAAATAATAATAACTATCCATTAATGTAAATATTTTGGATGATAAAATTGAATAATAATCCCAAAAATATATATTAATCAACAAGATTAATGAAATAGATGATGGTACTATTATAAAATTTTCGAGTAAATATTGGGAAAACTACTCTTTTACATTGAAATGAAGAGTTATTTTGGAAAAGTATTTGTAAAAACCATAAGATAATTAAGAATTAATTTTCACTAAAAAATGAGTTATTTTATAAATCTAATGGTTCCCAAATCATATTATATTATTTATTTGAAAATAGGTAGGAATTATAAGAATTCCCTTGGATATGGCTTGTATTTCGGAAACAATTTTGAATGTTCCTTTTAAAATTTGAAAAAATCCATAAAATAAGGAATGATTATGGTTGGTAAACATAAATATAAACCACACACATAATGTTTTTGGAGTTTATAGTAATACACAAGTGTTTCATTGAGGTAATAGACAATAAATGTAACCTGAATTAAAATGGATGTTCGGGTGGAAAAACCATTACCTTAACTCTGAGCGTGTTACACTCTTGAACTTATGCTCAAATAATATGAAATTATAATTATTAATAATATTTTTAAGAACCTATTACAAATGTATTTAGTTTATGATAATTCTTTTTATTTTATTTATTTGTTTATTGATAAGTTATTATATTGAATTTCGTCGTTCCGCAATGTTTATTTTCATTTTTTTCATAATCGGATCACATGTTCAAAAGTCATAGGGTTCATGTATATCTCCAAAATTTAATTTTCATATTATTTATGATCACCCATAGGTGTTAGTGGTCATTTATATAATTTGGTAACCTGTAATGAGGATGAATTATTATATAGATCAATAATGATTACTCTTTTGGTTAAATTGTGGGTGTTGATTACAATAGACTCATTTTTCATTATAATATAGAACCATTTGTAGAAAAGGAATACCGACCCATAAATAGGGTATGTTAAATATATAATAATATGGTTCAACCACAAAAATACTGGTTTCATGACTATAATTGATTATGATAATAGAAATCGAAAGCCCTTCATCCTTGAATGTGGTAAATTGACACATCTCAGATGTTGTTCTTGAATTTAGTATAAAATAAGGTAAAAGGAAGAGATGATGATAAATTATTCCACTATCTTGACAAAATTACAATAAATTTATGTTACTGGGTTCATCATAACATTTGGATAAGGAGAGTTAAAAATATAAATAGAAACCCAATGAACATGAAAGGAAAGACAATAAATTGAAAAACGAAATTTACCTCTTGAACCAAACTTCCTTTAAAGACTCTTTAAGCTTGAGGTTTTGGTGTTTTTATGAGAAAAAGTTGTTCTGGAAGTAGAAGAGGAGGTTGGGAGGATATTTGGACAGAATTTAGAGAATTCACAAGGAGTGAGAGAAGAGAAGGGATGGGGGAGTAAGATGGGATTTTATAATGGAGGAGAGGAGAGTTTTCATAAATTTTAAATCATCAATTTGTTAATTTCACTCCAGACTAGAAATAGTGTTGATTACATGACCAAGAATAGTGATAAATGAATGTGATTTCAAATCATGTGGGCTTACATCACTTTTTATGTCTAAAATAGTTTATTTAACTGATAATTTGTTTATACAGTATTTTACCATATTTCACTATTCATAATAAATTTGAATATTTCAGAAAAATGCCAAAAACACAAACTAACCATTTTTGGACATGTAGAATCCAAAAATGATGTACATTTTTCCGAATTAATTTTCTAAATATGATTATTTTCTTAATTAATTAAAATCCAAATTATTCTAAAAAGAACACATTTAAAACATTTATTTTCTTATTCCAAATCTTAGGTATATCATACATCCACATTAATATTATTTATATTCCATAAAATGTAATATTACTATTAATTAGGGTATATAAATATTTATAAGGGAATGTTACTATTCATAATGGTAGGTTACTATTGTCCCGACCCGACCCTACTCGGGCTCTAGCCCCAACTACCCCAAGCCGGCCTCCATAGGCCAGGGGATGACGACCAGTGCTGAAGGCACAAAAACTTGGGGAGGCCTTTGCTTAAGCACCTGTACACACAGACGCAGCACACTCAATGAAAAACTGTAGAGTAAAAGGAAAGACAAGTAAAAAAAGGGCAACTGCTATATAAATACCACAATTTTGTATCTACCTCTAAACAGTACAAGGTATAAGCTGAAAAGAAAAGGGGAAAAACACGTGCCCAATCAAAAAGTTCCACAACCCGGCAACAGGTAAATGAAAAGAAACAGCTGACGGGTCTGCCACCTGGATCCCGGCCACAACCACCACATGCGGTCCAAGCTCCCAAGCTCCTACCCTCCACTGAAGTCACGCTCCACCTGTACGTCGTCTGTAAGGGCACACCACGTGCGGGAAAAGCCCAAGTAGGGGTGAGTATAAAAATACTCAGTAGGATACCCCGAAGGCTTGAGGGAGCAACAAAAGGAGGTACCAAAGGGTGAGCAGTAGAGCGAACAAGGAAAAAGTAAAGGACTCCCACCGAGGGTGCAGTAAAGAGTAACAACAGAGAGTCCACCTCAACCCAACAAGAGGAAAGAAGGTAGACTCATCTAGACACAAGGAGTAGGAAACGGTGAGAAGATTAACTTCTTTTCGAGTCTTCTCTACCAATAGTAGGAGAGTAGACTCATCCAACCATGAAAAGCTAGACACGGAAAGCACGTGGCATACCCCATGCGTCTTCGCCTCTCCTGGAAGGAGAGTAGCCAAAAACCATGAGTGGGTACTCGAAAACAAAGTATATACATATATATGCTCTTCCAAGAAGCCCGAACAATATCATAAGGGGATCTTCATCCTGTAGCTCAGCCCATGAAAATTGTAGCTAAGTCTTAGAAGTAAACCATTGATGCCCAGCATTCCGTACGTCTGCCCCGAACCGCAAGCCAAGGTGCTCAATCACTGCGCCTCGACACTATCCACTTTGGGCGGCACTGACTCGCCCACACTGTTTTACATCACGTCCCAAGAACGTGTCTCGGTGTGGACAATGCCCCTCGTACTTGAGAGTTCTAGGGAATGTCAAACCACCCCCGTCACTGCCCTGCAGTCGAGAGGTCTCCTCAAAGCCAAAGTCGTTCGATCACGGAATCGTACAACCAAGGGTCCCGCTACGGTAATCATGGAGGAAAGACACAGACTAGCCTAGTCGGAAGGACTGAGTATGGAATATCAACAAGTGTCCCACTGCCCAACCCTGTTGGAGGGTAATTCATAACCAAAAATTGGGTGACCCACTGCCCAACCATGATGGAGGGTAAACCCTAACAAATCATCCGGCGACCCACTCCCCAGCCCCGCTGGAGGGTAATTCAAAACCAAATATCGGGTGACCCACTACCCAGCCCTGCTGGAGGGTAAACTCTAATACATCATCAAGAGACCCACTACCCAACCCCGCTGGAGGGTAGACCTGGAATACGTCGACAGGCGACCCACTGCCCAGCACTGCTGGATGGTAGACCTGGAACTAGATGACGGGCGACCCACTGCCCAGCCTTGCTGGAGGGTAGACCCTAAGAGGTCATTGGGTGACCCACTGCCCAGTCTCTGCTAGATGGTAGACCCTAAGTGCGTCGGGTGACCCACTGCCCAGTCTCTGCTAGAGGGTAAACCCTAGAAGCCGATGAGTAACCCACTACCCAGCCCCGCTAGAGGGTAAAACTCAAAACTACCCTGGCCATCTCCACTGGAGGGTACAACACTGGCCAACCGAACATGGAGTGGGTATCGCAAAACCCCCCAACTCCATCACAACTCACCCAAAGGGGTTCAACACCTGTTCCATCACTAGGTGTCACTAACACCGCTACCAGACGATCCATCGATAACGAAACCAGGGGGAGACCACTCAACCCTGCTAGTCAAACAAACGAGCACAGAGGGACCCTCTATGTTGCGAGAGGTCAAAGTACACAAATCAGAACCCTGCATGCACGTGGGACCCACAAAACATGTGGGCCCATCACAACCCCAATCAAGCACCCAAACGTTCTCAGGTACGAACAACCACATGTACCTTCAAACATTCTCGTATACTCCAAGAGTATACCTCATTATCAGCCCAAGGGCCATCGTGCAAATGGAACCCAATGTCAACATGAATGCGTGATGTAACATCTCAAACTCAAAGGCCTAGACACGGCCAACCACGTCTTGTGAATCATTTATCGCTCTCCCAAGAGTGCGCGATCACACGCCAAGGGTCTGCTACAAACAAGGTAGGGCGAACAACCACTGGAGCACCTTTTATGCTTCCACTTTTAACAAGATCACGCAAGAGGCTCCGCAAAACCAAACGGATCGCACCGTTGTATTCATCATGGAAAAACACGCGAGATCGACTACTTACTCGCCCCAAATGGATATCCGCTGGAAAAGTCGCAAACACCGCCTCATGCCCAAACGACGTCCCGTAATACCGAGCCTCGGCCCTGAAAACAGTCGGGCGCATCGCACCTTTGCGATCCCCTCGAGAAAACAGGTCGAAATCACTAATCACATGAGTGAGACAGATATCCAGAGAAAAAGGTGCATTCCGGCGCACCGCACACGAGCGGTGCTGCGTGGGACCCACATTCCGGACCCGAAGTGCTGCGAATAGATCGCACCATTGCAATCCTCTCGTAAAAGCACACAAGGTGGAATACTCAATTTTCCAAAACGGTCGCCCGATGATAGAGATGGAAAATCACCATCGACGCCCAAACGGCCCTCGTGGGGCCCACACCATCGTGCAGAATTAAAGTGGGCGGACTGCGCCAATGCGATGTCGTCGAAAAAACACTCAACATCGACAGCTCGCACGCCCCGAATGGACGTCCGAGGAAAAAGTCGCTAAAAGCTGCCTGCAGCTCAAAAGACGGGTCGTGGGGCCCACGACTCAACTTCGGCATCAACACCCAAAACCACCATGGTAACCGCCACCTCGACGCCAGGGTTCCAATGCCGCTTACGGCGCTTAAATCAGATGTCTGACACGTCCGCGCTGTCCAAAACAAGAATCTCGAAAAAAACGCTCTTCCAATTAAAGACACGTCGGGCCTCCGTGGCCCCTCGTTTCGGGAATTAAAACTTCCTGAAACCATCTAAAAACATTCCGCTCGATGCAAGTTCCGCGCTGCCGCTGACGACACGCGGAACCGACCCCCGGTTTATGAATTATTAAACATAAATCATTTCCATAATAATAATAATATTATTATTATTATTATTATAAACATATTTATATTTTTTTCTCTTTTATTTTCCAACTGACCAGCCAGCGCCGGTTGGCACCTTCCCACGCAGAGACCCGCCGATGGCGGGTCCGCTTTCTCCCACGGGTTCGCGCCGCATGGCCCCCCGCTTTTCTTGCATGCCGCCCAGCCAGCCCGGCGGCCTCTCCCTCACGCTCGGCCAACGCAGCCTACAGCACAGCAGACCGCCACCGCACGCTGCAACCGCTGGCCTCCACTCCTCTGCGACGCCGCGGCGACCTGCCGCCGGCTCCGCTCGCCCATAAACACTGTTCCACCACGCTGGTTTGTCAGACTGCCGCGCTACCTCGCCGGAACGCCCCAAAAACCGCCGGACGGACATCAAACACGTTGGTCTTCGGCGGAGTGATGCGGTCACCTCGGAGCTCAAATTTTCGATCTGAGACCAGTGAAGGGAAGCTTAGAAAAACTACTTCATAAATACAAGCTTTTTTCTAAGATCAAACAAAAATTGACACATATAATTGAGGTTCAAATATGGTTTGGGAATTAAAACCCTCAAAACCTCCTACCTCGCTGGGCTTTGCCCGGAGCTTCGCGTCGATCAGCCGGCATCACCACACCTCGCCAGAGTCGCCTCGCCAGACCGTCTCATTGGAGATGGAGGAGGATATGGAGAGGAGGGGCTTCCAGGGGGATGTGGAAGGAGAGGGGTGGAGTTAGGGTTTAAATTAGGAATAAATTAATTAAAATTTAATTAATTTAACCCTCAATTTATCCCGCACCTGAAACACTCAACGAGGTCGATGTTGAGCCTCCCATAGGGAAAAAACCACCTCCCGAGCACAACAGTGGTCTCAGAATTTTAATCTGAGATCCCATTCAAAAGTTATTAAACTTAGCGCCTGAGGCTCCCAAATTACGAAAATGCCCCTGGAGCCATTTTTCACAAACAGCTCGCGCCTGCGAAACTTATACCCCTCCTAGGGTAAACGGAACGGTCCGAACACAATGGTGCCCTCTGTTTTCCAATCCGAGCTACTGTTTAAGAGATACTTGAGTTTCACCATTAAACGAATAAATAAATTAATTAATTTATCTGTTTAACATTCCTGAAGCGGGCGAGGGGTCCAAACGTCCTGTGCTGACAAGTTTTATGTCGTTCCTAGGCTAAACAGCCCATTACAGACCCATCCATACCCTTGGATCTCTGATCTAAAGCTCTGTTTAGGAGTTATCCCATTTATTTAGCATTTCTAGTGTGAACGCACTGAAAATTTAATTCTAGCCACTTCGGGGCACAGAATCGCACTCCGTCTAAAGGAACTGCTCTGGAATATTATCAAGAATATTCCAAAGTCTTTCACAGTAAAAACCGTGTTCTTTCATCATTACCTGCTTCAATATTTTCATCCCCGAAAAGAAAAATTAGGGAGAAACACAGGGTACTAATCCCACACCTGGTTTTCTAATACCTAGAAGAACCCACGCACAACTCTGCATCACCGCACACAAACCAAAGGATTGATCTGTTCACGCGAGGTAGGCCCTTACCGATGTCGTGCACCCACTTCAGACTTTGGGGTTAGGGAAAGACGGTAGGGTACCTCGCCTTCCCTTTGCACGGTCTCAAACGGCCCAAAGGCCCTCGGGGGTAGCTCACCTCCCCAACCAAACCTTTATGTCGCACGCCGCGACATGAATCACCGCTTGGGCATGGGGAAAGGCCCAGTGATTTCCTCCTTTATAAAATCCATATGGTGGAACCCCCATGGATATCTGGTCATGCATGATTCCACAGTTGATTCTCTCTTACACGCTCAAAAGGCGAAGGAGTCAACACCATCGACTAAAGGAAAAGGTCTCATGCCTTTTTCCTTACCAACACAGGGTGACACCCGACGCCCTGCGTCACCCTGGTAACACCTCAAACAAGGAGCAGGGAGAAAAAACCTTCACAAGCAGAGCCTGACAATTCTACAGCAAAAAGTAGAAGAGTCGCAAGGGGTACCTCTCACTATCCCATGCTCTGCAGGATCGTAGACATCCAAAGCTCGTGGCTGTCTGTGGTCCCAACCGTTAGCTGCCGGAGCCTAACGTGGACCACCTAGTGGTGATGGGAAGACCTCATAAATCCGTCCCCCACCTCCAACTCCTCCTGATCCTCTGCTATCACCACCTCTCTGAGCACTACTCCGATCACGGTGCCGCCTCGGTCATGGGGATGCACCTACTGCCTGCCCGAAGCCCTCAGCAACTCGTGTCAGGAAGTCTCGTGAAAAGTGACCTCGCCCGTCAGAAGCATAGCACTGAATTTCTCTGGGCTACACTGGTGCCCTCCGGTGCCACCGTGGTGTACGACCATGCCCCTGAGTCTGGTTTTCAGTAACCCACCAGCGTCGAAGTTCTGCTTGCCGACGCCCACTAGCTGCGGCATACATCTCAGCTCCAACGTGCCTGCTGCCACCACCAACACTAGAACGTGACAGGAATCCCTCTGTCACCAATGCATGCTCTGGCACCCCGACATATGTGGAAATGCCAAAGGGTACTATGATAGCACGAATATCTCGGCAGAGACCCTGCTCAAAATTCCCCGCTCGGATGTTGTCGTCATGGAACAAGTCCGGGTATAAGCGTGCACGGTCTGCAAAACTAGTCGCGTACTCAGCCACCATCATCCCTCCCTACTGAAACTGTAGAAGATCCTGAATCGGAACAGAGCGCAAGCATGAGGGGAAAAACTCCTCACCGAACAACAACTGAAAGTTACACCATGAAAGCGACGACTTGTCAAGAATCTGAGTCACCAGACTCCACCAACGCCAAGATGCTCCACGAAAAAGGTTGGCTGCCAAATCCACTATCTGATCTGTCGGCGTCTGCACAAGCCCGAAAAGGCAAACCACTGCCTCGAGCCAAACCTCTGCTGCCTGAGGGTCTGGCTCACCACTGAACCACAGCGGTCTCTACTACTGGAACTCATAGAGTGCGTTCAACCTGCACTCAAGCTCAGACTGCTCTGCTGAAACTATCTACTGCTCAACAGGTGGGGGTGCTTCTACCGGCCCACCCGGAGAAAGGGGCTCGCATGATGGGTCCGAGACTGTGGCCTCGTAGCTCATAGGGTCATCGTCACGAACCAATCCTGGTATCCTGGATGGTTGTCTTCGCGGGGACATCCTGAATATTATTAAGGAGTTTCGCAGTCAGATGAACATATATGTATATACCAATAACAACAACGATGGGGAGTTGACTCAATAAGGACAGTAAAAGAATCAATCCTATGTTATTCACAAACCAATTTTCCCGGCAACAAGTGTCTCAGCATGACAAGTCGACAAGCGGGTTATCAAGGTCCTGGTCAATGGATACGTCCGCCGCCTCACCATCACTAGACTCCATAGCCTGAGAGCTGCTCTCGAGACATGTTAAAACTGTTGCCCTAAATCCAAACCAATTCCTTTTTAGGGACGTCCACACAACATCCCAAGGAAAGAACCACCTCTGATACCACTTTGTCACGACCCGACCATACCCAGGCTCGAGCCGCAACTACCCCAAGCCCGCCTCCATAGGCTAGGTGCTGGCGACCAGCGCCAAAAGCACAACAACTCGGGGAGGCCTTTGCCTAAGCACCTGTACACACACACGCGCAGTACACTCAATGAAAATGTGCAGAGTAAAAGGTAAGACAAATAAATAAAAAGGGAAACTACTATATAAATACCACACATGTGCATCGACCTCTAAATAGTACAAGGTACAAGCTGAAAAGAAAAGGGGCAAAACATGCGCCCAACCAAATAGTGCCACAACCCGGCAACAGGTAAATGAAATGAAACAGCTGACAGGTCTGCCACCTGGAACCCGGCCACAACCACCGCACACGGTCCAAGCTCCCAAGCTCCCATGCTCCACTGAAGTCACGCTCCACCTGTCCGTCATCTATAAGGGAACACCAAGTGCGGGCAAAGCCCAATCAGGGGTGAGTATAAAAACACTCGGTAGGATACCCCGAAGGCTCGAGGGAGCAAAAAAAGGAGGTACTGAAGGGTGTGCAGTAGAGAGAAATAGGAAAAAGTAAAGGAGTCCAACCGAGTGTGCAGTAAAGAGTAACAACAGAGAGTCCATCTCATCCCAACAAGAGGAAAGAAGGAAGACTCATCCAGAAACAAGGTGATGGAAACGGTGAGAAGATGAACTTCTCCTCGAGTCTTCGCTACCTATAGCAGGAGAGTAGACTCATCCAACCACGATATTCTAGACACGGAAAGCACGTGGAATACCCTGTGCGTCTTCACCTCTCCTGGAAGGAGAGTAGCCAAAACCCAAGAGTGGGTATTCGAAAACAAGGTATATACATATATATTCTCTGCCAAGAATCCCGAACAAGATCCTAAGGGGATCTCTGTCTCATAGCTCAGCCCAAGAAAAGAGTAGCCAAGTCCCAGAAGTAAACCATCGATGCCCAATATCCCATACGTCTGCCCCGAACTGCATGCCAAGGGGCTGAATCACCGTGCCTTGACACTATCCACTTTGGGCGGCACTGACTCACCTGCACGGTTTTAGATCGCATCCCAAGAATGCGTCTCGGTGGGGAAAGTTCCCCTCATACTTGAGAGTTCTAGGGAAAGTCAAACCACACCTCGTCACTTCCCTTCAGTTGAGAGGTCTCCTCAAAGCCAAAGTTGTTCCATCACCGACCCGTACAACCAAGGGTCCCGCTTCGGTAATCACGGAGGAAAGCCAAATACTAGCCTAGTCAGAAGGACTGAGTCTGGAATGTCAACGAGTGTCCCACTGCCCAGCCCTGGTGGATGGTAATTCATAACCAAATATCGGGTGACCCACTGCCCAACCCTGCTGGAGGGTAAACCCTAACACATCATCCGGCAACCCACTGCCCAGCCCCGCTGGAGGGTAATTCATAACCAAATATTCGGTGACCCACTTCCCAGCCCTGCTGGAGGGTAAACCCTAATACATCATCAGGCGACCCACTGCCCAGCCCTGCTGGAGGGTAGACCTGGAATACGTTGAGAGGCGACCCACTGCCTAGTCGTGCTGGAGGGTAGACCTAGAACTAGACGACAGGCGACCCACTGCCCAGCCCTGCTGGAGGGTAGACCCTAAGAGGTCGTCGGGTGACCCACTGCCCAGTCTCTGCTAGAGGGTAGACCCTAAGTGCGTCGGGTGACCCACTTTCCAGTCTCTGCTGGAGGGTAGACCCTAAGTGCGTCGGGTGACCCACTGCCCAGTCTCTGCTGGAGGGTAAACCCTAGAAGCCGGTGAGTAACCAACTGACCAGCCCCGCAGGAGGGTAATACTCAGAACTGCCCTAGCCATCTCCACAGGAGGGTACAACACTGGCAAACCGAACACGGAGTGGGTATCGTGCAACCTCCAAACTCTAGCACAACTCACCCAAACGGGTTCAGTGCCTATCCCATCACTAGGTGTCACTAACACCGCTACCGGAAGATCCATCGAGAACGAAACCAGGGGGAAACCACTCAACCCTTCTTGTCAAACAAACGAGCACAGAGGGAACCTCTATGTCGAGAGAGGTCAAAGTATGCAAAGAAGAACCCGACACGCACGTGGGGACCACACAACGTGTGGCCCCATCGCAACCCCAACCAAGCACCCAAACGTTCTCAGGTACGAACAACCACATGTACCTTCAAGAATTCTTGTATACTCCCAGAGTATACCTCATTCTCATCCCAAGGTCCTTCGTGCACACGACACCCAACGTCAACACGAATGTGTGACGTAACATCTCCAACTCAAAGGCCCAGACACGACCAACCACATCTTGTGAATCATTTATCGCTCTCCCAAGAGTGCGCGATCACACGCCAAGGGTCCGCTACAAACAAGGTAGGGCGAACCACCACTAGAGCACCTTCCATTATTCCACTTTTAACAAGATCACGCAATAGGCTATGCACATCCAAACGGATCGCACCGTTGTAATCCTCACAAAAAAACACGTGATATCGACTACTTACTCGCCCCAAATGGATATCCGATAGAAAAGTCGCCAACACCGCCTCATGCCCGAACGACGTCCCGTAATCCCGAGCCTCGGCCCCGAAAACAGTCGGGCGCATATCACCATTGCGATCCTCTCGAGAAAACACGTCGAAAGCACTACTCACTTGAGTGCAACAGATATCCGGAGAAAAAGGTGCATTCCGGTGCACCGCACACGAGCGGTGCTACGTGGGACCAGCATCCCAGTCCCGAAGTGCTGCCAACGGATCGCACAGTTGTGATCCTCTCGTAAATGAACACAAGGTGGACTACTCATTTGTCCAAAATGGTCACCCGATGATAGAGATGGAAAATCACCATCGACGCCCAAACGACCCTCATGGGGTCCGCACCATCGTGTGGAATTAAAGCGGGTGGACTGTGCCAACGCGACGCCCTCAGAAAAACACCCAACATCGACAGCTCTCACGCCTCGAACGAACGTCCGAGGAAAAAGTCACTAAAAGCTGCCCTCAGCTCAAAAGACGGGTTGTGGGTCCCACGCGTCAACTCCGGCTTCAACTCCCAGAACCACCCTTGTAACTGCTGCCTCGACACCAGGGTTCCAACTCTGCTGACGACGCTTAAATCGGACGACGGACTCGTCCGCGCCGTCCAAAACAAGAATCTCGGGAAAAAAATGCTCGTCCACTTAAAGACACGTAGGGCCTCTGTGGCCCCTCATTTAGGGAATTAAAAATTACCGAAACCATCTCAAAACATTCCCCTCGACACGAGGTCCGCACTGTCGCTAATGTCACGCAGAACCGACCCCCGGTTTATGATTTATTAAACATAAATCATTTTCATAATTATAATAATAATAATATTATTATTATTATTATTATTAACTTATTTATATTTTTTTCATTTATTTTTTTTCCACCGACCGGCCAGCACCGGTCGGCTCCTTCCCACGGAGAGAACTGCCGATGGCGAGTCCGCAGTCTCCCACGGGGTCGTGCTGCGTGACCCCCCGCTTTGACCGCACGCTGGCCTGCCTGCCGGCCGGCCTCTCCCTCTCGCTCGGCCAACGCCGCCTGCAGCCCAGCGGACCACCGCGGCATGCCGCAACCACCGGCCTCCGCGACGTTGCGGCTGCCTCCCGCAAGTTCCGCTCAACCAGAAATGCCGCTCCGCCGCGCTGCATCTCCAGACCGCCGCTCTACGTCACCATAACACCCCAAAAACCGTTGTACGGACAGCAAACCTGTTGATCTTCGGTGGAGTGATGCGGTCACCTCAGAGCTCGAATTTTCGATCTGAGACATGTGACATGAATCTTAGAAAAACTAATATGCAACTACAGGATTTGTTAGATGATAAAAAAAACAAATTGACACATATAATTGAGGTTGAAATATGGTTTGGGAATTAAAACACTCAAAACCACCTACCTCGCTGGGCTTTTCCCGGAGCTTCGCGTCGATCCGCCGGCATCACCGCACCTTGCCAAAGTCACCTCGCTGGACCGTCTCGCTAGATATGGAGGAGGAGATGGAGAGGAGGGGCTGCCAGGGAGAAGAGGAAGGATAGGGGTGGGGTTAGGGTTTAAATAACGAATAAATTAATTAAAATTTAATTAATTTAACCCCCAATTTATCCCGCGCCCGAAACTCTCAACGGGGTCGAGTTTGAGCCTCCCCTAGGGAAAAAACCACCTCCCGAGGACAACAGTGGTCTTGGAATTTTAATCTGAGACCCCGTTCAAATGTTATTAAACATAGCGCCTGAGGCCGCCAAATTAAGAAAACGGCCCTAGATCCATTTTTCACAAACAGCCTGGACCCGCGAAACTTATACCCCTCCTAGGGTAAACAGCATGCTCCAAACTCGAAGGTGATCTCAATTTCCCAATCCGAGCCACCATTTAAGAGATACTTGAGTTTCACCATTAAACGAATTAATTAATTAATTTATTTATCCGTTTAACATCCCAGAAGCGGGCGAGTGGTCCAAAAATCTCGCACCGACAAGTTTTATGTTGTTCCTAGGGTAAAAACCTCATTCCGGACCCATCCGTACACTCGGATCTCTGATCTGAAGCTCTGTTTAGGAGTTATCACATTTATTTAACATTTACAGTGTGAACACACATAAAATTTAATTCCGACCACTCCAGGGCTCCGAATCGCACGCCGTCAGAATGCACTGCTCTGTAATATTATCAAAAATATTCCAAAATCATTCACAGCAAAAACTGGGTTCTTACAACTATTCACCAAAATTTACATTTTTCTTATCGAACTCCAAATAACATACTGATCATAATCGTGTATATCAGATTTGTGAAATTCACATCACAGAAGTGACAAAATTAAGTTTTAAGGGTCACATAACACATAGTAGTTAATTATTTTTTGATTTCATGTTATTATAACATATTTATAAGAATGGAATTTCCATAGATGAAATATTGGGTCGTTATATTCTTCGTACTTATGGGTTCACCATAGTACCATGACCAGATAATTAGTCTTATTTCATATAACATTGTCTCTATGATCCAAGATTTTCACTTGTTGCTCCTCATAGGAGTGGTCATCTTCCAGCTATACCACCTCTAAAGAGTGTACATGTGAAGGGTCAGGTATATACTTCCTTAAGAGGTATACATAAAAGGCATCGTGTACTTTCAACATGGTTGGTGGATGTTTCAGTCGATAGGCCACAAATCTGACTCGATCAAGGATCTCAAAGGTGCCAATATACATGGGACTTAACTTCCTTTCTTCCCAAACCTCACGACCTTCTTCCATGGAGATATGAAAAGAAACACCAGGTCTCCAACAATGAATTCTGGGTCTTTTCAATGGTTATCTGCATAACTCTTATGTCTACATTTTTTTCCTTGATATACTACTGAATGTTTTTCACCTTCTCCGCCATTTATTCAAGCATTTCAGGTCATAGCTGATTACGCTCATGAATATCATCCCCACACGTAAGTGTTCTGCAACTTTTCCCATAAAGGGAATCATATGATCCATTCGGATGATCGAGTGGAAACTATTATTGTTGGAGAATTTAACCAGTGGAAGATGTTTATCCCATCCTCTTTTGAATTCCATAGAACAATCTTTCTACATTTCTTCCATTTTTTGAATCATCTTACTAGATTGTCCATCAGTTTGGGGATGATAGGTCGTACTGACGTTCATTTTAGTGCATAGAGCATGTTAGAGGCAATTCTAGAACTAAGAGGAGAATCAATGATCCTCTTTGGATACAACAGATATTGGTACTCCATGCATACTTACCACTTCTTTGATGTAAATCCATACAAGTTGATCTAATGATAAGTCCTCTCAAATCACGATAATGTAAGCTGTCTTTGTAAGACGATCCATAACAACCCATATATAATTTTTTCCTTGGTATGTCCTTGGATGTCCAGTGACAATGTCCATGTTAATGTTCCCCAACTTCCATGTTTTTATGGTTAGTGGTTGCATAATCCCCTTAGATTTTTGCCTCTTATCCTTCACATTTGGACATACCTGGCACTTTGAGGTATATTCTAAAATCTCCCATTTCATATTACCCCACCAAAATATCTCTCAGAAATCATGACACATCTTTGTGATTCCAGGGTAAATAGAAAAATTTGAGCTCTGAGCATCATACAAAAGATCCCTTTTTATCTCAGGAATAGTGGGAACCCAATTCCTCTTATCGAATTTCACAATGCAACCTTCATATACAATTTCAGTCAACTTCCCATCATTTATAGATATAATTTTTATTCAAAAGTCCACATCATCAACCTGGGAACATTTTATCCATTTCAGTAATTAATCCTTGTAAACTATTTGAAAAATTAGTGATGTGTTACATTATTTGATAATCCCTTTATCCATATTTACGTGTTACATGAATATAGGATCTCTTTCGAATATCATCTTGTTCATAATTCCATGGTCCTTCTACTCAAAGCATCTGCCACTATATTTTCCATCTTCAGGTTGTAGTTTATTGTGAAATTATAGTCTTTGTGTTTCTCAATCCAACTCCTTTGTCTCATGTCTAGTTCCTTTTGTGAGAAAATATATTTAAAACATTTATTATCTTTATATATCTCATATTTTTTCCATAAATGTAATCTATCCAAATCATTAGAGAAAATATTACTGATTCTAACTCGAGATCATGAGTTGAATTTTTTTGTTCATGAATTTTGAGAAGCATATATGCATAAGTAATCACTTGATAATTCTTCATAAAGACACAACCAAGTCATTTCATTGATGCATCACTATAGATAACCAAATCTTCATTCCCTGGTGGTAGGGTTTGGATCCTAGCATTCACTAACCTCAGCTTCAAATCATCAAAACATTCCTCACATTATTTTGTCTATATGAACTTAACCCCTTATCGTGTGAGGTTGGTCATTGGGTTTTCTAAACGAGCGATATTCTAAATGAAACACCAATAATAACCTAAAAATCCAATAAAAATACGTACCACATATATGTTTGTTAGAGTAGGCCAATCTTGAACAACCTTTGACTTCACATTATCTATAGGTATTCAATCCCTAGAGATAATGTGGCCCAGAAAGGAGACTTATTAGAGCCCATAATCTCATTTTCTAAACATTCCATATAATTTATTTCTTCTTTGTGTTTTCAGAATAGTGTGCAAGTGATTTTAATGAACTTCATGAAGTTTAGAGTAAACTAGGATATCAACAATAAACACCTTAAAATTTAATCAAGATATACCATGAAGAATTTGTTCTTGAGATCATTAAAGACAAATGGGTTATTAGTTAGTCCAAATGGAATTACTATAAAATCATAATGCACATACCTAGTTCGAAATGTTGTTTTTGGAATCATTTCCTTATTCACATGAAACTAATGATATCCACATTGAATATAAATATTAGAAAAATATTGGGCTCAATGAAGTTGATCAAAAAAATAATAAATTCGTGGTTGATGATACTTATTCATTG
The DNA here is from genome assembly GCA_963277665.1 of Viscum album. Taxonomy (NCBI): domain Eukaryota; kingdom Viridiplantae; phylum Streptophyta; class Magnoliopsida; order Santalales; family Viscaceae; genus Viscum; species Viscum album. The sequence goes on from OY728141.1 coordinate 663,670,493, forward strand.
TTGTAATAGAATTTAATTCCATGTAATCAGTGCAAAATCTGATGGATCCATCATTATTCTTGATAAAGTTGGAAGGGGATCCCCATGAAGAATCACAAGGTCGAGTAAATCATTTATCAATCAATTAATATAGTTGTTTCTATAGTTTTACTAAATTCATAGTTTCCTATTTATAATGGGTCTTTGATATGGGCTTCGAACCGGGATTTAAGTCAATGAGAAACTCAATTTCCCACTCTGGATGATGTGTAGGTAAATCCTATAGATAGACTTCAACATTATCTTGATCCATAAGTAAACCCTCTATCTGTAAATTCTCCCCATCACCCCTCTATATGTAAACCCTCTATCTGTAAACCCTCTGAATTCAGTAGAGCTACTGGTGGTGGATCAAGATGTGAATCATATGGTAATGTTTCCTCTCTAAAAATAATGGATTATGCACCATTCTCAAAAATTATAACTTATTTTTTCTTGTAATAGATAATAAAATTACAATTGGATAGCCAATTAATTCTGAGAATTATATCACTGTCATCCATTGTTATGATGATATGGTCAAAAACTAAAGTATGTTTACGTGTCATGAGGGGGACTAATCGATAGGACTTTTCTGCAATGATATATACACAAATATTTTTGATGGATAACTCATTTATAAAATCCAATGGGATATATATAATTTAATTGTAAATCATGGAAGATATAAATGAAGGCGATGATCCAGAATCAAATAAAGCATTGGCTATGATTGATGAAACGATCAATATAGCTTCCACCACTTCATTAGAAACATCAACCTCCACAGTGGTGACCGCATATGAATGTTATTTCTCCCTTGGCCATATATTGGGAATGTTTAACTTAATCCTAGGAAATTCAAGTTCTTAATGTCCCATATCACTTCAATTTTAGAAAATAACATTGGTAGCTTCTTTCTTTCCCTTGAAATCCCGTGATAGGTGTACTTTTTCACCATACATGTGACAAACTCTTGTTCCCTTCATGAAAGTTCCAGGTTGTTTCTTTCCACAATTACAGCATTATGGAAATTCAACTCTTTCCCTCTTCCCCATTTCCTTATTTCCTTTCCCAAAGTTTTTAGTAGCCCACTTCTTCTCTTTATTTCCCTTAAAGTCATTAGACTTCGATAATTCATATTCTGTCATGATATCATTTGAAATTATATCTTCATTTAATGAGAAACATTAGGATACTAGAGCCCTTCAGAAGAATGGTTTTAAACCATCAAAGAATCGATCAATTTTTCTCCTTGGATTACGTAGTTAGTCTATAGCATGCCTTGAATGCCTTATATAGTTGGCTTCATACTTGGAAACATTTTCATCCTCCTTCTTCCTCATGTTCAATAATTTCCTCTCTATATCTCCTCACTATTAATGAGGGAAATATTTTTAAATGGGTATTTCCTTAAAAACACTACATTATATCTCTTATATTTCTTCCTCCTCCTTTGTGTTTTGTTTTAATGACCACCACAGATCTATATCTCCCATTATACGATAACAGCCATTTCAACCATCTCACATTCGTTACATCCCAATGCGAGAAATATCTTATCATGAGAGAATATCTACTGCTCTACTACAAATGGGGTTTTATTCCCATTGAATGATGTTAGTTGTTGTCGCGTAAAGTGACATAACATAGCTACTACACATGGTGGATCTAGATTCCCTATATGAGTAAGGTTATTATTCATAACCTGAGTAAGATATTCAAGTATAGTTATGAGTTTCTTAGCACTAGTAACAACAGCAGAGCTAAAATGATTATCTTTCATCAAAGGGAAATCCATACGTGGGTTGTGTACATTATTCTAGTTTCCATTCATTCCACTAGGAATCAAACCAAGATAATGGAATAAACTAGATTAGTTTATGAATCATAATGTATAATCTTAACATAAAAAAATACATAGCACAAATTTAAATCCTATGTATGACTAATCCCATAATCACAACAATGGTTTCATTGAAGAAAAAGATTACATTTAAATCCTTCATAATGGCTTATAAATAAAATGTGAACTATCTAAAGAATATACCTCAGGAGTGACATATCCATGAGTGCATCAAATCTTGTTATCGTGTACTAGGATACACGGTGTCAAGATCAAAACTCATTGTTGGAGCTTTCAATCCTAGGATCAACTATTCTAGAGCTGCTCTACCTGATCATATCCAGACAGGGAGGTATTGACTGAAAGATCAACATAATCTATTCCTTAGCAAAATACCAGGTCATTCATGTATTTTTATCCTCAAAGACTATCTTAGGGACTCTTCCCAAATCTACTTTTTCTCTATCTAGTTTCCATGTTTCCTAGTAAACTTCCTCTAATACCAAATGTATGTACCTGACCCTAGATGCCTAGATTCGGTGCCTTAGTTTTCTACATTAGAATATAAAGAAGGAATATGAATCCTGAAGGACTGATTAGTCTAGTAATATTGGATATATTGTATATAGATAAGTTTTAAATTACCACATTAAATGAAAAACAACTTAGAAACTCCATAAATAACATCAATAACTCCTAGGTTATTTCATCTTGTAATTTGTAATAAAATGAATCTTGTCCTAAGTAAATGAATCATAAGAAAGGGGTGATATAAAACACTCATAAGGGTATGAAATACAATATAATATTACATAAGCATTTGATATGGTGAATAATTGAAAAGACATGCCTTTAAGAATTAACTTTAACATAACATTGCAGAAATATGAGCTGAGTAAATATTGCTATAAAATAAAATAATTTTGGGTATTCTACTAGTCAAATAATAACCTGATACATAAATACATATTTCATAATGAGGGAATGAATAATAAGAAACAATATAACCATACCATCAAGGACTCATGCCAATACCAAAAATAATTGTTTGGTCAAGGCCTTGTGCCAAGACAGATTTTGTCTCATGAGACCTACCGATGCACCAAGGGGATATAGAGAGCCCCAACCAACACCTAATATGTCCAATGAATTCATAATTTTAATGGGGTTAAACATTAACAATAAATTCTTTCAGATTCAAATTAATATATGAAATGGAAATAACATAGCTCGAACATTAGGCAGTAACACTATCTATTCAGAGTAAATTAGGGAATGGTTTCAATATTGCAAATCCACAGCCAAGATAATGATAAATCATTAATATAAATATTTTAGATGATAACACAGAATAATAATACCAATAATACATAATAATCAATAAGATTCTTTAAATATATGATGACACTCTTATAAAATTTTCGAGTAAATATTGAGATTACTACTCATTTACTATGAAAAGAAGTGTTTTTTTAGAAAAATATTCATAAAAACAAGAAGTTAAGTAAGATATTATTATTCATGATAAAATTATTGATTTTAATGGATAATGGTTCGCAATAAAAAATTATATAGTGCCTTTGAAAATGGCTAAGAATTAGAGGAATTCCTTTGTATCCGGCTTGTATTTTAAAATGAATTTCAAATGTTCCATTTAAATAATGTAACCAACATTAAAATAAAGAAATATTTGAGTTGTTAAACATATATATAAATAATCAAAATATTTTTTGAGGAGTAAATAATAATACACCAGAGTTACATTGAGTTGATAGAAAATAAATGTAACCCGAATTAAAATAGATGTTAGGTTAGAAAAACCCTTACCCAAACTCTGAATGCGCTCCGCTCTGGAACTTAAGCTCATAGAATATGAAATTATACTTATTAATAAATTATTTCATAACATATTAGACATTTAATTTGTTTTCCATAATTACGTTTAGTTCATTATGCCTTAATTGATAATTTATTATATTGAATTTCATCATTCCACAATGTTCGTTTTCTTTATTTTCATAATCGGTTCACTTGTTCTTGAGTAATGGGGATCATGTAAATATCCAGAATTGAATTATAATATTATTTATCATTATATATTGGTTTTAGTGGTCATTTATATAATTTTTGTTTCATGTCATGAGGATGAATTATTATATAGATCATTAATTATAACTTTTTTGGTTAAATTGTGTGTTTTGATTACAGGAGACTCATTTTTCGTTATAACATAATACCATTGGAACAAAGTGATTACCGAACCTTAAATAGGGTATATGACATATATTATATATTGTTTCAACCATAACTAGTATGGTTTCTGGACCATAATTTAGAATGATAATAGAAATCGAAATCCCATCTTCCTTTAATGTGGTAAATTGACACATCTCAGATGATGTTCTTGCTACTAGTATAAAAGAATGTAAAAGGTAGAGATGATGATAAATTATTTGACTATCATGATAAAATTGCAGAAAATTTAAGGTACTGGGGTCATCACAAATTTTTTATAGGGGAGATAATAATAGAAAAATGAAACAAATGAACATGAAAGGACTGTCAAATAATTGAAAAGAGGAATTTACCTCTTGAACCAAACTTTCTAGAGAGCCTCTTTAAGGGGGAGGTTTTGGCCATTTTATGAGACCAATTATTTCTGGACGTGAGAGATGAGGATGTGAGGATATTTGGATAGAATTATATGAAATAAAAAGGCCTGATATGAGTGAGGTGAAGAGGGAGTGAGAGGGGGTTTTATGGTGGATGAGTGGAGAGTTGTCAAAAAATTTATATCATTAGTTTATTAATATCACACTAGACCAAAGATAGTGATGATTCCATGAAAATGAAAAGTGATAAATTCATGTGAGTTCAAATAATGTGGGATTATATTACATTTTATGTCATAAATAGTGTATTAAACTGATAATTTTTACATACGGTACTTTACAGTATTTCACTATTCATAAAAAAATCGAGTATTTCTGAAAAATACCAAAAATTCAACCAAAGCATTTTTCGATGTGTATATTAGAAAAAAGAATTCCATTTCTCAAAAATAATTTTATAAATATGATTATTTTAATATTTAATTAAAATCCTAATTTATTCTAAAAACATCAGTTTAAAAACATTTATTTACTTATTCGAAAGCATAGGTATATCGTACTTCCAATTGAATATTATTTTTATACCTTCATAGGTAAAGTTACTATTAATTATGTTATATCCTTATTAATATGGATATTTTACTATTCATAAGGGTAGGTTACTATCCATCAATTTTTTTTTCTTATCAGACTCCAAATATCTTACTGATTGCAACCATTTATGTTAGATTTTTGAAATTCCCATCACAAAAGTGACAAAATTAGGTTTTAAGGGTCACATAGAACTTAGTTGTTAGTTATGTTTTGATTTCATGTGATTATGACATATTTATAAGAATGGAATTTCAATTGATGAAATATTGGGTCGTTACAATGGTGACCCTTAATTAATGTCTGACATTGAGATAGTCATGTTTGGATAAAGAAATACTTTATATGAAATAATAAATTGTGTGGTAAGAATTGATTTTTTTTTCTATTTCATCAAAGATGAAATTTAAACAACTTTTATTTTAAAAAAAAATTCATGTAATCATTTTAATAAGGATGAATGAATGTTCTCCAAAACGATTTATGGTAATTAAGTTTATTAACGTTTTCAATGGAATATACAATGAGGGTATTCAAAAGTTTAGAATGTGACAACCAAGTGATAATTTGTGATATATGTGTGATTAGTGTTAATATGATTACATAAAAAAATTTATAATGTTATGGAGTTTATATTTTGGAAGTGTTACATTTTTAACCATTTATAGTGAGATTATTCTAAATTTCAAGTGAAGTATGTGAGATTAATGGATTATTTCACCACATCAGAAAGCATGCATATTAGATAACTAGGTGTAACAACGTTGTGTTGATGATAATTGATGTCAAATTGGAGGACATATCATGGATATATTGATATTATAGTAGTTTATGAATGAAAAATTCACCTTTCTTTTAGGAGAAAATGGTGTAGTGGATCAATGATCTATGAAGGGTGAGGTTGTCCGGAAATCATACAAGCATATCTTTTCATGAATTTTTTTTAATGTTAGGGAAAATTATCTTCAATCCAAATTTTTTCTTCCTGGATCCAATGTTTATGAGAAATCATATGTTCTATCAGTTCATCGTAGATTTATTGTTTTCTTATTGTTATCTTTATCCTAACCTTATTCTCTATATCTCGCCATTATAACTTGATGGTAATATTTCTCTTCAATGTCTATGTTTTCACTTGAAATATATTCAATCATATGTGGGAATATTTTTATGAGTTATTTTGGTAGCCAATATGGTTCCAAAATTACATTTTTTAGACAAGTTTTAGTATTGATTTTTATGATTTGGGTTTATATGAATTCATCTTTAACTTATTAATCCTTTGAAAATGAAATGAATTGTGAGGGAGAAATTTATTTTATCGGGGTGGAATGTAACATAATGAGATTTAGTGAAATATATTTTTTTGATTCGTCAAATGAATTTTCTATCATTTAATTATTTTATTACACAATGTAAAATATTTCCTTCATATGGAACAGAATTGTCTTGCGCTACACGTAACACCGACATGGAATGCATTATACGCAACACTAAATTGGCATGTGTTATATGAATCATATAGTTATTATGAAATATAATTTGTATATTTAAAATATATAACTATGAATAATCAATTGAAATTATTTATATTAATATTAATAAATTCGTGAAAAATAATTTTTAGAAAGGTTTTATAGAAATAATACATAATGATAATGAAATATATATAATTTTATATAAAGGCCTTATATGTTTACAAATACTATGAATTAAAAATAATGACCTTATCTATAAAAAACTAATTTTATAAATATCTATAAATTTCATTTAAAAATATTTTGTTTTTATTTTGAATTTAGAATTCCAAAATTATCATAGGGTGAATTTCTGGTATTTTTATGAGAAACATCATTTTTTGGTGAATAGTGAAAATTACTACAATACAGTTAGAAATAGCCTTTCATTTAAATAATGGTAATTGTTGTACTATATTTTATGGGATTTTTTAATTTCAAAATAGATAAATTATACATATATTAATCTAATGTTGGTTATTGGAATCATCTTAATTTTTAAATTAGATATATAAACATATTGACATTTTAATAGTTATTACATTAAATCCCAGATTCTCGCCACATTTGTGGGATTAAAATTAATGTTAATTTTCCCATTTATGTGACATAAGTTTTTAAAAATTAACATAAATGGATACAATTGTTAAATATATTTCTATAATAAAATAAATTTAATCATTGGCCAATTTTTTTTGAATGTGACTAAAATTAATTATAGCTATTAAGGTAAAATTAAGGATAACAAGGGACGAATCCTTATTATTAAGGAACCAAATGACCGACCAAATTAACCAAAATCCATTGGATTCCAATAATTATACATTATCTCCAATTGGTTCAATATTTATGATTTTTTGGTTTATTGTTAAATGTAATCACCCCACATAAAAGTTTAAGTAAGGAAGTGGACAAAAAGGGAGCCTTATTTAACATTAACATTTATAAAAAAGTGAGATAAGAAAAAAAATTATAGTTTCGGTTAAATATATCCATTTGATATATAAATGGTATATTTTTATCATAATTATTTATCAATATTTTTTATATTTTAAATAGTTATTTAAAATGATTAATAAATTCCAACGTATTGATTATTTAGTTAATAATTATCTAAGATAGATGATACTATAAATATTTAAACCGAAGTTAATTGAATGATTTATTATATTTATTTATTTCTATATGCATATATGATTTTAAAAATATTTAACCCAAATATAGTATAATTTAAATATCAAATTTATATTTTTAAATTAACATTATAAAAATAATGTCAAAATTTGCATTATTGATATTTTAAAATAAATGAGTTTTTATTAATTGATTTAAATTTAATAAAAATATAATATTCTTAAAATTTATTTTTTAGTTTTAATAAATACTAAATATTGTCTATTAATAGAACAAATAACTTTTATAATTAACATATTGAGCCATATATTTTAAAAATGTTTTGAACACAGTCCGAGTATATGTAGTGTTTTAGCACGTCACATGAACTTGTTTTAAAATTAATTTACAATATAGATGGAAATTTTATTTCATTAATTATAAATAATTATAAACATTAATTGTATCTATATTTTCTCATAAATATCACTTTATTTTAGTTCAAATGGTTAAATTAATTAGATTAGAAAACTAGATTCTTTAATTATAACCAAAATGATAAAATTGGGGAATATTAGAATGTAATAAATAAAATTATTAAAACAAAAAATTTAAATGTGGTTTAAGTTTGAATCCACCATTTTTACCCTTTAATACACTATTTTTACATTTTTTTTGAACATTAGGTAAGGTATACCACCAATTAATGAATGACTTTTCTTATTTACAAGAGTGTCACTCCCCCTCCACTAAAAATATGAAAGAACCATACGCTTTCCTCACCCTCCCAAGAAACATTTGATCATAAAAACTATCACAAAATATTCCCCCAACATCCATAACCACTACTTATAATTCCATCTTTATCATGGAATCCTTTTTGAGGAAACCAAAAGGAGTTACCCGATTGAGAGGTCACAACTTTTATCAAGATATCTAGTTTCACTGCCATTCTCCACCCCTCCAATAACATTATTATTTTATTAATAAAAATATGTATATTCAATATACTAGGATTTTTTTGTTTATATTTTTTGACATACACTTACACACACCACCATAGAATGGGTAACAAACATACTATGTCTGTTTACAGCGAACTGCTGCCTTATGAAATGATGATCGATCATTTTTCCATTACCTCATACTGTGAAGGAAATTATGATGGAAAATAAATTTATATAATTATATATATGTATATATTAATTATAATTTCTTCATTATTATTTAATTTTTATTTAGAACATACCTTAATAAATTACATCTTGTGTTAATACGATAATTGTGTTTGTGGAAGTGTGGACTACCGCCCCCTCAAAGCGATATAATTAGTTCATACACTACATTGATTGTATTAAGGATTGTTTTAGTGAATATATATAATATATATTATATAATAAACGTAATTTAATAATGATATATATATATATTTCATAAGATTATTTTCTTTCAACATGATAATAAAACAGAAATTGTGTTCATGTGTACGTATGACCTAACGTCTCAATGAACAGTTTATTCTATTTCATTGTTATATATTCTCTTGATTATAAAAATAAATATCTACTATATTTAAATGATATTTATATCATATTTTAAATCACGTAAATCCTGAAATAATTAAAAGTACCAATGACATAACAAATTAAGACACATGTGAAAAATAAATGGAATATTACTTGAAGTGAATCCTTTGCATATGAGTGTTAAAAAATAGGCAATAAAAGGTAATAATAAAGCCATGTATGATATTATATATAAGAATTTTCTTATTTAAATTTTTTATAAAAAATTTATATTTATTATAATAGTATTTTGAATGAATAGGATGAGATTCAATACCCATGGTAAGAGGATTTCATCCCACATTTAATTTTCATGAGATACAAACATTATTAACCACTAATTCCTTTTTTAATATGTTTATAATTTATATGAATATATTATATTATTTCTATAATTAAATTTATGGGTATTTACATATCTATTATATGATATTTATTTCATTGGATTTATCTTTCAAAAGTAACCAAGTCAATAAAACAGTTTTGTCTCAATTTTCCTTCTTTGAGACTTATGTTTTGTTATAAACCTAAATTACTCTTCTAGGTGTATGTAGATCCATTTTACATGTTATATCATATATATATATATATATATATATATATATATTAATGATATTTTTTTCCTCATTTAATTTTTTTTTCATACATGGATATTATTATCCCATGTTACCAAGTTATATGATTTTATGGAAACTATCTCATCAATCCTCAATATTTTTAATGATTATACCTCTTTGATGAAATATTATTATCCATATCTCAATTGTACTCATGATTTTCCATATGTTTTTTTATTCATGATATATCCCAATATTAGTACGATTTACTTCTATTTGGTACCTAATATAATTAAAAACAATGATTTTAAGAAAATTTGAGATTATTTCTCTTTTAGGAGAGAAATTTTTGTATTTCAAAAACCAAGACTTAAAAATGTATAAAAAAATGTTTATAAATAATAAATAAATATCATTTTTATCGAAAATTATATTAATTTTTTTTCATTGTTTTCAATAATCATTTATATGTTTTCAAATTTATTTTCAATGAAAAAAAACTTTTAAAACGTTTTAAATATTCATTTATATGTTATTAAAGAAAATTAGTTTTAATTATTTTTCAAGATTATTTAATAAGTTTTCATGGTAAAATGTTTTCGAAACATTTTCAAGACTTCATTTTATGTTTTCAAAGTATTTTTGAAAGAAATGATTCGCATAAGTTTTTAGGTTCTTAAGATAAAGTTTCAATGAATAAATGATTTTTTCCTCATAAAATTTTTCCAAAATATCATTCCATGTTATTATCCATATAAGATTACAAACATTGAAATTACTGAAGCACTTATAAGAAATTATCCAATAGGTCCATTAATATTCTTTCTTTAATGGTTAATGTTTTGATTGAATGATTATTATTCCACTCATTTCCCTTTCATGAGTTATATGATTTTTAAACATAATTAATATCATCTATTATGATTTTATTAAATGATAATGAAACCTATACTTTTACTTAGGCTATTATGTGAGGAAATATTAATGATTTCAATTTCATTTCATTTGTATTTATTTGAGGTTTATAAATCCAATATCTTTTGAAGTCATGATATGAGAATGATTTATTATCTTGTAGAACATGTATTAATGATTATATTATGAGATTTTTGGGACCTATATGTCCCTAAAATACATTGGGTAACGTTGGATGAATTATGAATGTGAATTCATTCCACGGACCTGATTACATGTTCACATTATTATGCATGGACCAAGATGTGTGTCCATAATTTTATGTGTGAGCCTTATTACACGTTCAAAATGTTATGATAAAACCTTATTACTTGTTCATAATATTATGTATGAACCTAGGTTCATGTCTATAAGTTTATGTATCAACCTAATTACATATTGATGATGTTATTCTTGAACCCTAACACATGTTCACAATTTAATTCGTGGACTTATTTTATTGTCCATAAGGTTATTCGTGAACTTGATTACACATTCATATTGTTATGCATGTACCTAGTTTCATTTCCATAAGTTGATGACAGAGGATTGATTTATTTTCTTTAAATGAATGAGTGAATCTGTTTCTACATACACAAGTTCAGAATGTTACTAACCAAAGTGAATGCCAAGAATTCTATGTCAGATTTCTATGTTATGATTTCATGACTCATGCTCTTAATTCTCTTAATATATATGTATTATTAACCCCCAATATGTATTATGATCTATAATATTCTACATATGATCTTCAAATGTTATAACTAATTTATATATCCTTTGGTTCATGTTATTATTACCCATTTTATTTATTTTCCCTTAATGGGAATATGTTCTCATATAATACATATGTTTCCTTTCTGAGGTTATAAATAAAATTTTTAGGTATATGTACTAAAGGATGAGATATTTATCGGATATGATGAGTATATTTCACCAGGATATATTAATTTTCTCTATTTTTAAAATGAAACTATAATATTAAGGTTATATGCTATTTATTTTTTAATGTATTCGATATTAAGCATGAGTTGCTATATACTATAATTAGATCTTGCAAACCAATCTATATAAATGAGGAGATCAAATATGATCATGAATTCACAATATTATGGTGAAAACCAATCCCCCATTAGGATGATTTTTTTGTCCTAAAATGGAAGGATGTAACATCTCGACCCTAGTTACCCAGAGTTGGTGGATTATTACATAACATTGGTAGGATCACAAGGGATCAAATCTGAAAGACCTATTAGTTTAGAAGCTTTCGAAGTACTAGATAGATATATAATTTATAAATTACATCAGTAAATATTAAAAATAACATTATTCACCTTTTTAACACACTAATATCCCTTTCCTTATCCCAACAAGTTAATCAAAATATAATTCATCACATCATGGGAAAAAAATCATATGGTACGAGTGAACTCTGATGCTCAGTTTGGATAACAATATACCATAAAAAATTATAAATAAGCATATACTTTTAATGAAATATATATGAATAAAACATAATACTTTTAATAATAAACATCTGCATAATATGGAAAGGATAAATAAAATATTTTTTATTTACTTATTCAAATGGATATTCTACAAGTCAAATAATCACATGTAATCTTAATAGCTAATTTCATAATGATGGAATGTATAATGGCAGAAATCATAAGCATATAGTCGAGCCCTTGTTCCAAGACTACAAATAATGAATTTTTCAAGGCCTTGTTCAATGACACTAGTTTGTCCCATGAGACCTACTGATGCATCGAAGAGCTATAGTGGGACACACGAGTCACTTACTAAGCTCAATGCATTCCTCATATGATAAGGATGATACATAATAAAAAAATTAGTATTTAAAATTGAATTAGAAATGATAATACATTAACCATAATCCTTTAATGGTATAAAAATAACACACCCAGAGTCAAACATATCACAAAAACTTCAATACAACATGGAATATTGTATCATAATAAATTAACATCAAACAATTGTAAAATATATCAATGTTTTTTGACATAGATTAAATCAAAACTATTTGAGATTAATATCTCTTTATATTTTGAACTCATTTTGAAGTATCATAATTATAAAAGAACATATTTATTTTGCAAATATTCTTATACTTTTGAATGGGAAGTATCGAAAGTGTTATAATTTCGGAAAGTAGTTTCACCCACCATATACGTTATAAAACATTATTACCTTAATTTGTCGAAAAGGTAATAAATTACTTTATTTGGTAAATGATGGAATTATTCCATTAAAATCATTTTATAAAAATTAGAATAAGTGTATAAATAAGATTAAACAATATTCAATGATATAATAAAAAATTGTTTTGAAAATAAATTTTTAAGAAACACTGATGTCGATGATAAAGAAGTTACAGTAGATACTTTTGTAAAAACAACCTCGAATAATAATGTGATTATAAAATTAAATCGTACCTTGTACTATTCCTTAGTTGGGGGTACATTAACCTCTTATATAATGGTGATTTAATTGTCATTAAATTATAAAACATCACATACATACATATGATATTATATATGATGGTCTAATATTGCTTTGTTAATGATATTTCAGTAGTATCATTGTTTTGGGTGTTAACTGATTCATTTTTTTTATCAGTTTTGTTAAGTTTGTAATGTTTTTTATAGATCGGACTTAATTTATTTAAATTCTGAGTGATATAATGTTCTTAAATATTATTTTTAATCATAAAATGAAAATTTATTCTGGAATGGTTACGATGGGAAATGAATCTAATCGCATTAGTGGAGACGGTAATCCGTACGTATACAAAACAACAATATCATTCTATTAAAGGCATATTATTATGTATTTTTTTTATATCATATATAAAGATGTATTAACATGTTATATTTATTATTTACTTCAATTATACTTATTATTATACCTATCCAAATAATGAATTGTTGAATAACAAACTACACCACAAGATATAGATGGTAAGTCGTACGTACGAACGTATGGTGACTTTTTCATTTATAGAATGGATAGAATAATGAATATGGTGGTAGCATATTTATAAAAACATAACCGTATATAGAAGGTATTTGATTTTTTATTTTGTAATTGAAACAATAATGAAATAGATAGCGGATGAAGAAATGAAATTTTAAAGAGGTGACGAAATTATTACCTCTTCTTCGGGTGCTTCCTTTTTGATTTGATCAAAAGCGCTCCATTGAAGAGATTTTTGAACAATGTAATGCATCTAGGATTAAGTAATGGTAGTTTCCAGGATATCTTTTTAGGGGTTGTATGATCAAAATGGCTTTGGAGGTCTGAAAGTAAGAGAATGGGATGTACTCATTAATAAGATTGGTGAGGGTCACGTTTGGAGAAGTTTGAAATATTATTTTATAATAAAATAATTTTCTGTTTTTAATGCCTCAAAATGGATTTATTTATAGGATAATGTAGGCATGTGTCCCAATACACCCTATAAAGCCGTTTTATACATGCTTAGGTCACCATATTAACCTTATATTTTATATTTAATTCGTATTTAAATTGTTTAACTTTTACCATGTCTTCTTGTATTATTATAATACATGGCTAAAAACCCTAATATAAAATGACAAGAGAACCATAAGTTGATCATTAATGATATATCTATCATTATAAAATTCATTTGTCCGATAATTGTATTTGTAGAAATATTATATCATTTAATAATATAGTATTTGTTTTAAAAACTAAATTATGACAATTTTGACACTATTTAGTATTTGGTTTTTTTGAAAGTAATAAATCATGATTACTATAAAAAAATACATTACATCAATCCTAACATGACATATTAATGTTGAAAACTTCTGGAATGCATCAAAAGACTCAATTAACATTTTTCTAGATATTTATATTATAAATTATTTTAATCATTCATTTATAAGGTAATTACTGCATCATCATTGTGTCATAAATAAATTTAATTATTCAATGTATAAACATTATAAATATAATACAATGATTTAGTAAATTTTGTAACTTAATAATTAATTTTTATAATTAAATTTATCTTATTTATATCCCTATATTAAAAATGATTTAATAATTAAAATTTGAATTTAACACTTTTTAACTCTTCTTTAAATAAAATAATAATAAATGTCCAAATCAAACCCCAGTGGAGCAAAGAGGATCATATTTTATTCCTAAGGATTATTTTTGTCTAAAAACAATTATCCAATAGAATTAGGACATGTGTTAGGATAATTATAATATCATATTTATCTTTAATTACCCTATTAACTTTTAACTATGGTAAATAAAATTCAAAATTTACTATTCACAAATAATTATGTTCATCATATTGAACAAAATATCACATAATGATGTCCACATTATCTCTTGGATTTTTGAAATTCTATTTACAGATGTAGTAAAATTACATTTTATGCCAATTTTAAAATTTTCCAAGAAGGTGGTTAAAATGCGTTAAATAATTCAATAAAATTTTATATATCGAATATTATTATAAAATAATTCCAATGAATTAAATAGAACTAATATAGGTATTATCTATCTATTTTTAATTTAAAATAAATTAAAATAAAAAAATAATAATTATTTAAATAAAAGTCATTTTTAAACTATAACATAGTGTTTTTCACTATTCATCAAAAATTTAATGTTTTCAGAAAAAACCTAATAATTCACCATAAGAAAATTTTGTTATTTTGAATGTAAAAATGAATTCCATTTTGAATGATAAAATTTAAAAAATTTAAAAAATTGAGTATAACTATTTATAACTACTTTTTAATCTGCTTGTTTGATTGGTCATGGTTTACTAGAACATGAAGTTCCATACAACGCAATCAATTTTATTATTTAAATAGAATCTTACCATGGAAGATTTGGGTGTTAAAATGAATAATCAACAAGATATGAAAATTGGACAACCTCATTATACTAAACACACTCCTGGTATATGGGAGGAATCCAAAAGTATATTACATCCTAAATTCCACAGCACTATTGAATCCATAGATTCTATAATAGAATCCATGACAGTGTGTCACAGTTCTATGTATCCAAAGAAAATATCATATTCGGAATGGGTTGATGACACTTTACCCACACCCAATTTCAAAAATCGTACATTATCATCCTTTTATGTTGTGAGAGACACCTAAAAACATAAAAAAACTTTGTGCCCTAATGTGGGAAGATGATGGGCCCTCAAAATCTGTAGGATGTGACCAAACTAAATTGTTTTGTTTATAATTTGGTAGTGTGTGACATTATTTCATATAACAGCATTCTATAAGGATATTTTTATCAATTTTAAGACATTATTCATAAATATTAGATTGATTTTTTAAATTTAATATTCAATAAATTCTGTCAAAATTGAAAATATTGTTAATTTTCAATAATTGAAATTTTATTAATTAATTTAAAATTAATAAAAATAAAATATTCATACAAGAGTTTTTAGGTGTTAATAAATAATAATTACGGTCTATTAATAGAAAAATTTATCTTTTATAATAAATCTATAGTCCCATATATTGTAAAAATGTTGTTAACACATTAAGTGTTTAAGCATTGTCGTAGAGAGTCACACACACTTGTTTTCAAATAAATTTCCAATGTATATAAGAATTTTATTTTCTAAAATTTATATCATATTAAAAATTATGTCTTTATATATTTTATAATTAATATATCTTTATGATAGTGTTAATGGTTAAATTAAGTACAATCGAATGCTTAATTCTCTCATAAAAACCAAAATCATAAAATTGTAAAATCCGAGATGTTAGGAAATAGAATTATTAAATTGCTCATATTTTTCATTGGTGGATGTATTAATTTACTATTATTCCCCTTTAATTCATTATTTTTCCACTTTTGATGAACTATAAGTATGTTATACCACCCAATTATGAATACATTTTGGTATTTAAAAGAGTGACACTCCCCCTCTGTAAGAAAAAAGAATAAACTATACCCATTCCTCACACTTCTCAAGATATATTTTCTTGTACAAAATCTCCCAAAATAGTGTCCCAATAACTTTCCCCTAATCCTATAAGCATCTCTTTGGTAAGGAATCAGTCTAATAAATCCCTTTGGTAAAAACAAAACGGAGATACCTGATTAATAGGAAACATATTCTCTCAATATCTATAGTTTCATTTCCATTCTCCACCCCTCAAAATTTCTTTATAATATTTTTGCATAAAAACACCAATATCATGAATATACTAGAATTTTTTTATGTAAATGGTTCATCCAACACTTACAGAAACCTCTATTTATTGGGTAATGAGCATATTGTTTCTGTGCACGACGAACTACTACATCACGAAATGATGATTGTTTATTTTTTCATTACCACCTATCATGGTGGAAATTATGATGAAAACCCTTTATATATGCTACATATATTATATTTATAATTTCTTTATTCTTAAAAAACTTTTATATTATAAATTATTGTATTCTTTCCGTGTTGTGTAAATATTATAATTTCATTTGAGGAAGTGTGGGCTACTGCCCCCTCAAAGCGATATGATTCATTCGAAAACTAAATGTATTTTATTAAGGATTTAATTACTGAATATATATAATATATATTATATCACAACTCTAATATATATATATATATATATATATCTTTTACTTTGTTTCATTCTACAAGATAATTAAATAGATATACCATTCATCCTTACGTAATGCATACTGTCTCCATGAGCGTTGTATTCTATTTATACATATATATTATATAGATTATTATAATAGTCATATAGTGTATATAAATTTAATTTATATAATTTAATACATTCTAGAAATTTTGATATATGTATAATGAATGATGATATAAAAAAGTAAGACACATGCGGAGAATGAAGCGAATATTAACCGATGTGAATCCATAACAGAAGATTGTAGAAAAGAGGGCAATGTATGGTTTTAAAAAAAACATCATATTTTATTTTATATAATAATATGATTCTGTAAAGTATTTATAATAAATTTATATTTAAAATATAGGTGTTTTTAATGTGTACAGCAAGAGAAAAGACACAAGGTAAGGGCATTTCATCTCACTTTTTATTTTTGGGAGATACCTGCTTTATTCACCACCCATTCCAATTATGTGTTGTTAATAAATCCAATGGATGTGTTATATTATTATTATAATTACATTTATTTGTATTTACTTATCCATTATATTATTAATATTTCATGGGGTTTATATTTCAACATGACACAATCGTTCAAATAGTTTTGCCTCACTTCTCCTTCTTTGATTCTCGGGTATGGTTATGAACACAAATCTCATTTACGGTTTACATAATTAAATTTTAAATTTTATATGATGAATCACCTTATTTTTATGATATCATAAGATTAATTTAATTCTATATTTTTACATTGAGAGTATGTTCCCATGTTATTATGTAATAATATTTTATTAAAATAATCTCATCGTTTTTTGAGATTGTTAATGATTATGAATAATTGATGATATTTTATGATCCATATATCAAGAAAACACAAGTTTTTCATTATAATATAAATATTAGAGATATATCTATGTATTATTAATGTTTCCCACTCATTAGTACATATGATTATTATAATTTTTTTCATAAAATCATACCGTATTTTTCTCTTTGGTTGTAAATAATATTGATTTAAAAAAATTATTTCCAAAACGTTTTCAAATAATTCATGAAGATAATATTTAAGAAAAAGGGTTTTCAAAAAATATTATATTATTTTCATGAATTATTTATTTTTTTCGATGTTATTTTAAAAGAAAATGTTTTTTAATTTTTTTCATGTTCATTAAGACGTTTTCAAAGAAAATTGGTTTTCAGGATATTTTCAATATTATTTATGAGGTTTTCAATGAATTGGGTTTTCAAAATGTTTTCATGATATTTTTCTATGTTTTCAATGTATTTTTTTTAAAATTCTAAATGGTTTTCTGTTTTAAAGATAAATTTTCAAAAAATAACCTATATTTTTTCACGAAATGTTTTCAAAATATCATACTAAGTTATTATCATTCTAAGATGAAATCCTTTTATTTTCCTCAAGCCCTAATATGAAATAATCCAAAGGATTCATTCATATTCGTTCATGAATGGTTGATGTTTTGTTAGAATGATTTCTATGAAACCCCTTTCTAATTCATGGATTACATGCTACTGAAACTCACTTATTTTCAGGGGTTATTACTTGATGAAATTGTTATGAAACTTGTATATTTTATATATGATATTATGTGAGTAAATTTTAATGATTTTCATTTTATTCAATGTGTTATGATTTTATATTTATAAAACTGATCTCCTAGTTGGGTTCATTATATGATAATTTTTTATTAACTTGTAGCATGTGTACGAATGATTTTTTTATGAGATGGGTGAGACCTATATATTACTTCAATTATTTCGGTAATAATGGATGACTCATTATTATAAATTTTATGGGTTAAATAAATTATAAGCTCACAATTTTATGAAGGGACCATGATTCTTGATTAAAAGTTTATGTTTGAACCTGATTACATGTTCACAATGTTATGAGTGAACCTTATAACATGTCCCAATATTATGAATGGAACTTTTTGCATGTCCATAATTTTATCTATGAAACTTATTACATGTTTACAATGTAATGCATGTTCATGATTACCAATTCTCAATGTTATGCATTGACCATGTTTCATGTAAATCAGGTTATGCATGAACATGATTTCATGTACAAAATTTTATTTGTGAAGCAGATTTCATGTCCCTAAGTTGAAGAGGGGAAATTATTTCTTTTCCTTAACATAATGAGTGAACCTGTTTCAACTTATATGTTTTCTCCATGTTATTATCCAATGTGAATTCAAAAATTAAATTTATAATTCATATGTTTTGCTTTTAGGACATAAACTCTAAGTTATTTTGTGATCTATGTATTATGAACTATTAATAATTATTATGGTCTCTAATATGGATGAAATGAACTTAAAATGTTATTATAATGATCAATACACCTTTTCTCATACTATGCTTACACAATTCCATTATTTACCCTCACTAAGCATATGAGCAGACCTATTTATTATGTTCTCCCCCTTTTTATGAAAAACGAATTTATGTATAAGTACTAATTTTTTATAACTTTTTTGATTATGTTGATGATATTTTACTAGGATATAATATTTTATATCCATGTTTCAAAAGATAGTATACTATTATGGTCCTCGAACATTTATTATATAAATGTATCGATTTTTAATAAAAATGATGTAATTTCCTAGTTTGTTAAGTGTGGGTCACTGTAGTTTCTATCAAAGGAATGTTTTATTTAAACATTGGAAACTAGGATGAAAAAACATTAGTTAGATCTCTAGGTATATTTTTCTAATGATATGTTTAAGGATTTTTATATGGATAAGTAAAAAATGGGTTATCTTTTAGAAACTATCCAAGGATTTTGGTAAAATATAGATTGATTGGGTTTCAATAAATACATCTATGTCTAGATATTAGAGGGGTAACTAGTGTTGGAACACATATACCAAGGGGTAACAAGTCATAAAAATGATTTTGGCCCTAACTTGAGATAATCTGGTACATGATAATGGGCTTTGATGCACACTTGGTTTGACACCCATGAGGGATATGATTTGGGAATTCAGAAACTCTTCATGAACTATCATGAAAGATTTAAATATAATTTGGAAATGAATAAACTAAGATTGACCTAGGTTGTCAATGATTATTAAAATAGGATCATTGATTTTGGAAGCCTATCATAATATTTTCATGATTATCTTGTATGCCAATACGAAAAATGTTTATCACAATATGCATTTTGGTTTTATAAAATGGAATGTAATATAAGGAAGAAGGTTAAAATTTAATGTTTTAGATGATGAACATTTGGAAACTATGTTAATTCATTTTCCAAGTGGAAATTTCATAAATAGAATCAAGAATTTGGTATGAATATTGGTTATACTTCTTAAGATTAAGTGATTGTAGACAACATGTGAAAGGTATGTGATGTTATTAAATTATTATTTACACAAAAAAATATGAATAATTAATATAGTGAGGTTGAGTGTCCTTAATAAATGATTCATATTTCATATTAATGGGATGTTTTATTAAGGAATAAGATGATGAAGCCAGACTAATTATTTATGAATAGTTTGTTTATGAATGAAGTATATATGGTTTGGAATTCAGAGATTATTTTATATGAATCATGAAATATATAAGTACTTTCAGAATGATATTTCATTAAGGATTGAAAAGGACATTTTTAATGGTGATGAAGGCACATGAATGATATTTCCTAGAAAGGTGATATTCCTATTAGGGTAAGGTAGCCCTTAAATAAGAATGACATTGATATAATAATGTTAAGACAACAATATACTATATATGTATAAATAAATTGGGTGTTACATATTGAAAAAGTGTTTTATTACATCAAGGATGATGTTTAAAACATCATTGATTTATTTAGTTTATCTTATATACATTTTAATAATGATGAATGAATGTTCTCCAAGAGTATTTGCTGTAATTATACTTATTACCATTTTCCTGGGAATATACTATGAGGGTATTCAAATGTTTGGAATGTGACAACCAAGTGATAATTTGTGATATATGGGTGATTAGTTCTAATATTATTAAATAAAACTCTTTATAATGTTTTGGTTTTTATATTTTAGAATGGTTATAGGTTAAAAAATTAATGGTATGATTATTTAAATATTTAAGTGAAGTTTGGGAGATTAAATCCTTATCTCATCACATGAGGATGGAAAAACATGTCTAACAACATTGTGTTGATGAAAACTGATGTCTAATTGGAGGAAATATAAAGGGTCTTGTAATATTATAGTATTTCAGGAATGAAAAATTCAACATTATTTTTGGAGAAATAGGTGAGGTGGATCAATGAAAAACAAAGGGTGAGGTTTTCTTGAAATCATACAAGCATATCATTTCATGAAAATTATTAGATGTTTGGGAAATGGTCATGAATCCGAAATATATTATCCTAGAAACTATGATTATGAGAAATCATGTGGTCAATTTTCTCATCATAGATTTATGGATTTCTTATTATTGACCTTCCCATTACCTTATTCTCAATATATATCCTTCAAAACATGATTGTAATATTTCTCGTCAATTTCTATATTTTCACATCCAACATAATCAATCCTATGTGGGAATATTTTATAAGTTACTTTTGGTCACCATTATGGTTTCAAAATTCTATTTTTAAGAGATGTTTTAGTATTGATTTTTAAGATGTGGGTTGATATGAATAAAACTTTAAATTATTAAAACAATGATAACCGAAAATAATTGTTAGAAAAAAATTTATTTTAAGTGGGTGGAATGTAACACCTTGAGATTAAGTGAAATATATTTTTTTCATTTTTAAAATTAATTTTATGACATTGATGTATATAATTACAATAAGTCAAATATTCATTTAACATGGAACCGAATTGGCTTGCGCTCCATGCCACACCGACCTGGCATGAGTTATAAACAACACAAACATGACATGTTTTATATGCAACACATAGTTTCTATGAAATATAATAACATTATTTAAATGATATAATTATAAATTGTCCATTGATATTAGTTTTTGGAATATCAGTAACTTCTTTAAAAATATTTTAGAAGGGTTCTACAGAAATAATACACATTGATAACGAAATATATAATTTTTGATAAAGTACTTATATGTTTACAACAACAATGAAAGACACTTCTTGTCCTTCAATAAAAAATAAAAATTAATTTCAGACACATATAAGAAATTAATTTGATAATATTAATTTGTATTTCCAATTTATAATACCAAAGTTATCATAGGGTGAATTTTGGGTATTTTTCTGAGAAATGTCA
Organism: Viscum album; assembly: GCA_963277665.1. NCBI lineage: Eukaryota > Viridiplantae > Streptophyta > Magnoliopsida > Santalales > Viscaceae > Viscum > Viscum album. Next base: position 663,693,211 of record OY728141.1, read on the forward strand.
ATTTTTGATGAATATTAAGAATTACTACAATACAGTTAAAAATAAACATTTGTTTTAAGTTATGATTAGTTTTAAACAATATTTTGTGTCTTTTTAATGTGCAAATATATAAATTATACATATATCAATCCGATGGTGGTTATTAGAATCATATTTTTATATAAATTATATATAAAAACATATTAAACATTTAAACATTTTTACATTAAAAACATGCATTCACTCCATGTTTGTGGGATTAGAATTAATGTTAATTTTAAAATTTATTTGAATTAAAGTTTGAAAAATTGACATAAACGATTACAATCAGTAATTATTTTTATAATAATATCAATTTAATTTTTGACAAAAATTATTATCGAATGTGACTAAAATTAATTATACTTTTTAATGTTAAATTAAAATTACTAAGGGTATAAAACTTATTATTAAGGAACCAAATGAAATGGACTCTTAACCAAAATCTATTAGATTCTAATAAATATACCATATACCCAATTGGTTCAAAATTTATGGTTTATTGGTATATTATTAAATGGAATCACCCCATATAAAAGGGTAAGTAAGGAAAAATACATAAATGGAACCTTCCATACCTTTATCATTTATAATTTATTGAGATTATAAAAAAAATTATAGTTACGGTTATACACATCCATTGGTAATATGAATGGTATATTTTTTGCATAAAAATTTATCAATATTTTTTATATTAGAATTAGTTAATTAAAATGATTAAAAAATTCCAATGTAATGATTGTTTAGGTAAAAATTATCCAAGATAAATGTTATTATAAATATTAAAAGTGAAGTTAATTGAATGATATATTATATTAATTTAATTTTTATATGAATATATCCTGATAAAAATAATTAGGACAAATATATTTTAATCCAAATTTTATATTGACATTTTAAAATTAACAGTAAATAATTAATGATAAAATTGAAATTATTGTTATTTTAAAATAAATGATTTTTTATTAATTGAGTTAAAATTAATAAAAATCCTATATTCTTACAAGTGATTTTTTAGTGTTAATAAATATTAAATAATTTATTATAAATGGAAAAAATTGTCTTTTATAATTAATATATTGACCCATAAATTATTCAAAAGTTGTGAACACAGTCCGATATTATGTAGTGTTTTAGCAAGTCACATGCACATGTTTCAAATTTATTATCCAATAAAACAAAGTAATTTTATTACATAAATTCTAAATCATTATAAAAATTAATTATATCGATATTTTCTATTAAATAAAGTTTTAGTTTCGTCAAAAAGGTTAAGTTAATAATATTAGAAAATAAGATTCTTTAATTAAATCCAAAATGATAAAATTGGGAAATCTTAGAAGGTAATAAGTTAAATTTTCAAAATAAACATTTTCTATGCAGTGGAAGACTTAATACACTATTATTAACCATTAATACAATATTTTTACTTTTTTATTAACTATATGTAAGGTATAACACCAATTATTTAATTCATATTTTTTTTGAATTGATTATCACTCTGCATCCACTATAAAAATAAAATAAATATACCCTTTCATGACACATCTCATGAAAAATTGGATCATAAAAACTATTCCCATATAGTATCGCATAATCCATAACCAGTACCTATAATCCCAAATTTATCATGGAATCCTTCTGGTACACTTCAAATGGATGATGGGATACTATATTGGAATAGTATCCCATCATCCATAAATATAAATTTATTTTAAAACAATTAAACTACAAAATTTGGGATTATAGTTACTGGTTATGGATGATGGGATGCTATATTGGAAGAGTTTTTATGATCCAATTTTTCTTGAGATGTGTCAGGAAAGGGTATAGTTATTATATTTATTATAATATTGGTTTGAACTAAGAGGATGGGAGTCAATAACAAAGGAAATCAGATTTTATCATAAAATTTATATCAAAGAGATACATTATTTATTCACTACTAATTACTTTTGTACGGTGGGTATAATGTAGATGAATTAATTATATGATTAATATAATTAAATATATGGTTATTTACATATCAATTATAAGTTATTTATTTCATGGGATTTATGTTTCAAAAGAAAGCAAATCAATAAAATAGTTTTGTCTCAATTTTCCTTCTTTGAGACTTAGGTTTGGTTATGAACCGAAATTATTTTTTGAGGTTTTTATAGATCCATTTTACATGTTATATAATAAATAAACATATTTTTATGATATTTAATTATACATATAATTTCCCTTTCCTACATGGATAATATTATCCCATGTTACCAAGTGATATGATTTTATTTAAACGATCACATCAATCTCTGACATTTTTAATGATTATATATCTTTGATGATAGATGATGATCGATTTCTCAATAATAATCGTGATTTTTTATTCTATGTTTATTCATGATATATATTTGTATTAGTACCATTTTATAATGTTTTGTACCAAAGATAATTAAGAAATTTATTTAAGAAAATATGACATAATTTCTCTTTTTAGTCAGAAATCATTAGTATTTCAAAAACCATGTTCTACATAAAAATAGAAAAATATTTTTTAATTAATCCATGAAGATAATTTTCTTGGATAATGCTATTTATATTTTTTTTGTTGTTTTCAAAATATATTTATATTTTTTCCAAAATATTTTCAAAGAAACATTCTTTTAAAATGTTTTGAAGATTCTTTTATATGTTTTTAAGGAAAATGATTATTATTTTTTAAAAAGATTATTTTATAAGTATTCATGGAGAAATGGTTTCTAAATGTTTAAAATACATTATTCAATGTTTTAAATGTATTTCTTAAGGGAATGATTCTCAAAAGTTATTATGTATTAACGATATTTTTTCAAAGAATAAGTGATATTTTTGGCATGAAATGTTTCCAAAATATCCTTCCATGTTATTCTCTTTCTATGATTAAAAACATTTACATTATAAAAGAAATTATTAGAAATTATCCAATGGTTCTTTTAATATTCATTCTTTAATGCTTAATGTTTTTATTGAATGATTCTTATGACACACTTTTCTTTTTCACAAGTTATAAGATTTTGAATCTTACTTCATTTCATGTGTTATGATTTGATTAAATGATCATGAAACCTATCCATTTAATATTGGTTATGATGCGAGGAAACATTAATGATTTCCTTTTAATTTCATTTTCATTTATTTGATTTTTATAAAACCCATATCTTTTTTGGGTCGTGATATGTGGATGTTTTATTATCATGTGGAAGCTGTTTGAATGATTTTATTATGAGATGGGTGGGACCTATATCTACTTACAATTAACTGGGTAACTATGGATGAATAATGAGTATAAATGTTATGCACGAACCTGATTACATGTTCAAAATATTATGCATGTACATAGTCACTTGTACATAAGTTTATGAGGGAGCCCGATTACAAGTTAAAAATGTTATGATCGAACCTTATTACGTGTTCACAATATTTTGTATGGACCTGGTTTCATGTCCATAAGTTAATGCGTGAACTTAATTACATGTTCATGATGTTATTCTTAAACCTGAATACTTGTTCACAATATAAAGTATGTACCTGTTTTCATGTCCATATAGTTATTTGGGAACATGATTACACCTTCATAAGGTTATACATGGACCAGGTATCTTATCCATAATTTGATGTTGAGGTCTTAATTCTTTTGATTAAATTAATTAGAGGAGATGTTTCTACTTATCCAAGTCCACACTGTTATAAACCAATGTGCATGCATAAAATTCCATGTCTTATTCCTATGTTATGCTTTCATGACTTATGCTCTTAATTATCGTAAGATCTATGTCTTATGATCTTCCAATATGTATTACGATCTAAAATAATATGATTATGATCTTCAAAAGTTATAATGGGCCTTGATTCACACTTGGTTTGAAACCCACTAGGGATATGATTTGGGAATTCAAAACAATTCATAAACTATCTTGATGGATTTAAATATAAGTTTTCTATGAATAACCAATGATTTTCATAGGAATTTATTGATTAATTAAATAGGATCCTTGAAATAGGCACCGTATAAGTAATTTTTCATGATTATATGGTATGAAAATATGATAAATGTTTTTCACAATACGATTTCACGGTTTTATTAAATAGAATGTACTATAAGGAAAAATGTTAAAATTTAATAATTCCGATTAAGAAAGTATAGAAATTAGGGTAATTTATTTTCCATGTGGAAGTTTCATAATGATAATCAAGAATGTGGAATAAATATTGGTTATAAATATTAAGATAAATAGATTGAAAATGACATGTGAAAGTTATGTGATGTTCCCCAATTATTGTTTACATAAAAAAAAGAATCATGATTTTATTGAGTTTGAAGATCCTTGATAAATGATTCATAGTTCATATTATAAAAAATTTGTATTAAAGAATAAGTTGATAATGCTTGACTAATTGTTTAAGAATATTTTGTCATTTAATAAAGTTTTTTTGTTTTGGAATTCAGAGATTATGTTATATGAATAATAAAATATATAAGTTCATTCATTATAATATTTCATTTAGGATTGATAAGTACAAGTTAAATGGTGATGAAGACATTGAAATAATATTTCATAAATATTTTGTATTTTTATTAGGGGAATGTGACCCTTAATTAATTCTTGACATTGATATAATGATGTTTGGATAAAGATATGCTATATATGAATAAATAAATTTGGTGGTATTAATTTAAAAATTGTTATATTTCATATAGTATGATGTTTAAGATATCAATTACTTAAATAATTAATCTAGTAATCATTTTAATAACGATTAATGAATGTTCACCCAAATTATTTATGGTAATTAAGGTTATTACCATTTTCAAGGGAATATACAATGAGGGTATTCACATGATTGGAATGTGACAACCAAGTGATAATTTGAGATATATGGGTGATTAGTGTTAATATGATTTCTGAAAATTCATTATAATGTTTTGGATTTCTATATTTTGGAAGGGTTATATTTTTAACCATTTATGGAGAGATTTTTTTTAAATTCATGTGAATTTTTTGAGATTAAAGAATTATCTCACCACATGAGGATGTATGCATTTTGGATAACCGGGTCTAACAAAATTGTGTTGATGATAACTGATGTCAAATTGGATGACATATCATGGATCTCCAGATAACTTAGTAGATTAGGAATGAAAAATTCACCTACGTTTTTGGAGAAATATGTGATGTTGATGGTCCTGAAATCATACAAGCATATCTTTTCATGAAAATTATTAAACATTATGTAAAATGATCGTGAATCCAAAATAAGCTTTCCTAGAAACAATCTTTATGAGAAATCAGATGGTCCAAAAATTCATTATATATTTAGGGCTTTCTAATTATTAACTTTCTCTTGACTTTATTCTCTATATCTCTCCATCAAAAAATGATCGAAAAATTTATCTTCAATGTCCATGTTTTCACATCCCACATATTAAATCATATGTGGGAATATTGTTATGAGTTACTTTGGGTAAGAATTATGGTTCCAAAATTCCATTTTGAAGAGATGTTTTAGTATTTATTTTAATGATGTGGGTTTATATCAATGCAACGCTAAAGTATATAACCTTTGATAACCAAAGAGAATTTTGAGGGAAAAAATTAGTTTAAGGGGGTGGAATGTAACACCACGAGTTTTAGTGAAATATATATTTTTCATTATTCAATTTAAATTTCTACAATTGATGTTTTTTATTTCAATATGTCAAATTATCATTTCAAATGGAACCGAATTGGCTTGCGCTACACGCAACACCGACATGGCATGCATTATATGCAACACTTACATGGGAAGTGTTATATTGAACACATAGTTTCTATGAAACATAATATTTTTATTGAAATGAGATAATTTTAAAAAATCCATTAAATTTTTTTATTTGATTATCAATAACTTATTTTACAATGTTTTGTAGAATGGTTTTATAGAAATATTACATGTTGATAACTAGGTATATAATTTTTGATAAAGGACTTATATATTAAAAGATACTATAAAATACAGTTCATGTCCTTCTATGAAAAACAAAAAATAATAATTTTAGGCACAACTAAAATTAAATTTGATAATATAAATATTATTTTGAATTTATAATTTCAAAATTATCTCAGTGTGAAATTTGTTTTTGAGAGTCAATATTTTTTGAAGAATAATTAAAATTACTTCAATATAGTTACAAATAGAAATTTTGTTTAAATAATGATTACTGTGAAACTATATTATAGGTTATTTTTTAATGTCAAAATTGATTAGTTATACATATATTAATCAAATTTTTATTATTGGAACTATATTATTATTTAAATTAAATTTAAAACATATTGATGCTTTAATTTTTTAAAATTAAAACCTGGAATTGACGCCACATTTTTGGGATTTTCATTGATGTTAAATTTGTAATTTTTGTGAATTAATGTTCAAAAAACTTACATAAAGTGTTCCAATCAAAGATTTTATTTTATATAATAATATCAATTTAATTTTTGGCCAAAATTATTATTGAATGTGACTAATATTAATTATAGTAATTAAGGTAAAATTATTCTTAATAAGGGACAACAACATATTATTAAGAAACCAAATGACCAGGACACTTAACCATAATCCATTAGATTCCAGTAATAATACAATATCTCTAGTGGGTTCAAAATGAATTGTTTATTGTTATATTGTTAAATGGAATCACCCTATATAAATGGTTAAGTACGGAAAAAGACAAAAAGGGAACCTTCATTACCTTTAAAATTTATAAAACATTGAGATAATTTAAAAATCATTATAGTTTCAGTTATATATATCCATTTTAAATATAAATGACTTATTATTATTATTATAATTTCACAATGTTTTTTATATTTTAATTTGTTAATTAAAATTATTAAGAAATTAAAATGTATTGATTATTTGGTTAATAATTAACTTTGATAAATGGTACTATAAATATTAAATGTGATGTTAATTTAATAATTTATTATATTTATTTAGTGTTTTTATATGTATATATATTGTTAAAAAAATTTAACCTAATATATTTTAATTCCAATCATGGATTGATATTTTAAAATTAACATTATAAAAATATGGTCAAATATGACATTATTGTTATTTAAAAACAAATTATTTATATTAATTGATTTCAAATAAATGAAAATCCTAAATTTTTACAAGTTATTTTCATGTGTTAATATATTATAAATATTTTATATTGATGGAAAATAACTATCTTTTATAATTAACATATTGACCCATATAATGCAAAAATGTGCTGAACACTATCTGAGTTTATGTATTCGTTTAACATGTCACGTGCACTTGTTTTAACATTAATTTCCAAAAAACAAAGTAATATTATTTTAAAAATTATAAATAACTTTCAAAAATAATTATATAACTCTTTTCTAATAAATATAACTATATTTTAGTCAAAATGGTAAAATTATCTAGATTATAGAACAAGATTATTTATTAAAAACCAATATGATAAAATTGTTTAATCATAGAAGGTAAGAAATAAATTTATTAAAATAATTTTTTTGTGTGATGGAAGTTTTAATCCACCATTGATACCCTTATATACACTATTTTTACTTTTTTATGCAGTTTAGGTAATGTATACCACCAATTAATGAATACCTTTTGTTATTTACAAGAATGTCACTGACCCTCCACTATTAAAATAAATGAACCCTACCCAATCCTCACACCTCTCAGGACACATTGGATCATAAAATGTGTTCTGAAATAGTCTCCCAACATCCATAACCACTACTTGTAATCCCTCCTCTATCATGGATTTTTTTTGGAATGAACTAAAAGCAGTTACCTGATAAAGGGGTAATATCTACTATCAAGATCTGTAGTTTCATTTCCTTCTCCACCCCTCCAATAAATTTATAATTTTAATACTGAAATTATTTATATTCAATATAATATGATATTTCTAGTTGAATGTTTTTACATATTATTACACACACCACCATCGAATGGGTAAGAAACATACTGTTTCTGTCCATGGCAAAATTATGCATCATGAAATCAAGATTGTCCATTTCTCTATTACCACATATCATGGAAAATATTATGATGGAAAATATATTTATATTTAATATATATATTAATTATAATTACTTCATATTTATGTAATTATTATTTATAACATACCTTTATACATTACATCTTTGGTTAATATGAAAATTTTTTTTGTGGAAGTGTGGACTACCGCCAACTCAAGGTGATATGATTAGATCATACACAACATAGATTGTATTGAAGATGTTTTTAGTTAATGTATATAATATATATTATTTCATAAATATACATTAATAATGAAATATTAATATATTTATATATATTTAATTTTCTTTTTTTCATTCATCGTGATAATAAAATGGAATTTGCATTCATTTTATGTATGACCTACCGTCTCAATGAATGATGTATTCAATTTCATGCTTATATATTAAATAGATTATTATAACAAAAATATAATCTATTCACATGATATTTAGACAATTTTTTAAATATTTTAAATCTTGATATAGTTAGAAGGTCTAATGACATAACAAATTTGGACACATGCAAAAAATAAAGGGAGTGTTACTCAAAGTGAATCCTTAATATATGATTGTTAAAAAATTGGTAATTTCAGGTCATAATAAAGATATATATTGTATTATATATAATCATTTGGTTATTTATATGTTTTATTATAAATTTATATTTATTATAAAAGTGGATAGAATGAATACGATCAGAGTCAATTCCATAGGTAAGGGGATTTCATCCCACTTTTAATTTCCTTCTGATACATTCTTTATTCTCCTTCAATTCCATTTGTACTGTGTTTATACTATAGATGAATTTATTAAATGAATAATATAATAAAATTTATGGTAATATACATATCCAATATATGATATTTATTTCATGGTATTTATGTTTCAAAAGTTACCAAATCAATAAAATAGTTTTTTCTCAATTTTATTTCATTGAGACTTAGATTTGGTTATGAACCTAATTTTATTAGGTGTATATAGATCCATTTTACATATTATATAATATATATAAATATTTTAATGAAATTTAATTCTTTATATAATTTATTTATATTACATGGATAATATTATCCCAAGTCACCAAGTGATATGATTTTATTGAAATGATCTCATCAATCATTGATATTTTTGATGATTAAACCTCTTTGATGAAATATTATCATCTATTTCTCAATAGTACTCATGATTTTCTTATATACTATGTTTATTCTTGAAAAATACATGTATTAGTACAATTTACCACTTTTTGGTACCTATGATAATTATGAAAATGTTTTTATAAAAATATACCGTTATTTCTCTTTTCAGAGAGAAATCATTTTTATTTCAAAAAAAATGTTCCCCAAAATGTTATAAATTTTTTCCTAAATAATCCATGAAGATATATTTCAAGGATAATGATAATTAATTTTTTTTCAATGTTTTTAAAATTAATTTATATGTTTTCATAGGTATTTTCAATGAAAATTTATTTTATTATTTTTCAATGATTACTTTATATGTTTTTAAAGAAAATGGGTTTTAATTTTTTTTCAAGATTATTTTATATGTTTGGAATAATTTTTTTTTTAAAACTTCTTCATTAATTATTTCTATGTTTTCAACGTATTTTCTATGTAAATGATTTTCAAATTTATTTATGTTTTAAAAATAATGTTTCAAAGAATAAATGATATTTTCCACAGGAAATGTTTCCAAAATATCATTTCATGTTATTATCTATCTAAGATTACATAATTTTAAATTACATTGTCCCATCTATGATATTATCCAAAGGTTCCATTTATATTATTTCATTAATGGTTTATGACCTAATTGAATGATGCTTATGACACACGTTTCTATTTCACGGGCTATATGGTGTTGAATCTTACTTCTCTTTATGTATTTTGATTTGATGAAATTATTATGAAACCTTACCCTTCATCTTAGGTTTTTATGAGATGAAATATTAATGATTTACATTTCATTTAATAGTTATTTATTTGGTTTTTATAAAACCCAATTCTTTGTTGGGTCATGATATGAGGATGTTCATTGTCCTGTGGATTATTTTTGAATGATTTTATTATGAGATTGTTGATACCTATATCTCCCTGCAATGCATTGGGTAACAATGGATGAATATAGAGTATAAATGTTATGCACGAACTAGATTACATGTTCACAATATTATGCATGGACCTAGTTTCATGTCCATAAGTATAAGTGTGAGCCTGATTACATGTTCAAAATATTATTATTTTACCTTATTTTGTGTTCATAATATTATGTATGGACCTAGTTTCATGACCATAATTTAATGTGTGTACTTAATTACATTTTCACGATGTTATTCTTGAATCTAAATACCTTTTCACATTATATTATATAGACATATTTTCATGTCTGTATGTTTATTAGTGAACTTGATTACATGTTCATAATGTTATGCATGGACCATGATTTATTTATATAAGATGAATTTAGGAGCATTATTTCTTTTCACTAAATTAATGAGTGGATTTGTTTCTACTTATACATGTTCACGATGCTACAAACCAATTTGCATTCCATAAAACCCATGTTTTATTCATATGATATGATTTCATGAATAATGATCTTAATTCCCTTAAGATATATGTCCTATGAACATACAATATGTATTATGTTCTATAATATTCTCATTATGATCTTCATATGTTATTCTCAATTTATATACAATTTTTTTCATGTTATTCATAGATATCCCTTTTATTTACCCCTAATGGGAATCAATGCTTATTCGATTCTTTTGTTCCATTTTACAAGGTTATGAATAAAGGTTTTAGGTAGATTTACTAATGGTGGAGATATTTATGGGATATGTTGAAGACATTTCACTAGGATATAATTTTTTTTCAATGATTCAAAATAAAAATAACTATGAAGGTCTTATTTCATGTATTTTTTAATATACTGAATATTAAGCACGTGTTGCTAGAGGATAGGCCTAGATCTTTAAAACCTATTCATATAAATTAAGAGGTCAAATATGATCATGAATTATCTCTATTATGGTGAAAACCATTCCATTATTTGTATTATTATTTAGTACTATAATGTATGTATTTAACACCCCAACCCTTGTTACCCAAAGTCGTTGAATTATTACATAACGAGAGCTTGATCACAAGGGATAAAATATAAATAGACTGATCAGTTTTGTTTCCTTGGAAGTACTCTATAAATACATATTTTTTTTATTACATCATGAAATAAAAAAACATTGTGTCCCCTCGGAACACACACATATCCTTTGTCTTATCCTTACAAGTTAATCATAATATAATTCTTTACATCCTGGGAAAAAACACAAGAATGGGGTGTGCTCAGATGCTCAGTAAGGATATCAATATAGAAGAAATAATCATAAATAAGTGTAACAATATTTTATGTTGTATCATAATAAATCAACTTTAAAAAAGTGTTAAATCTATCAAATTATGATGACATAGATGAATTTCAAACTATTGGAGAGAAATATATCTTTAAATTTTGAAATTATTTAAAATTCACATAATTATAAAATAAAATATTTATTTTCCAAATATTATTATATTATTTTAAGGGAATTTTTGAAGGTTTTATGATGTAATAATATAGTCATACCCATCATATTAGTTAAAAACAATCTTACCTTAATTGGTCCAAATAATAATAAAGTACCTTGTTTCAAAAGCGACGGAAATATTCCTTTCAAAACATTTTAAAAAAATTCAAACAAGGGTATAAATGAATTTAAACCATTTTCTAGGAAATAGGTAAAAATATTGAAATACATTTTTATGAAACACGGATGTGGATGATATTTATGTCCTAGTAGATACTTTCATAAAAACCACCTCAGATAATAAAGAGATTGTAATATTAACCCTTACCTCTACTTTTCGTTAGTCATGGGTATTTTAACCTCTTATATAATGGTGAAATATATTTTTCAAAATTATAAAAGAACCACATATATAAATATGATATCATATATGTTCTTCTAATATTGCATGGTTAATGACATTTCAATAGTATCATTGTTCGATGTCTTAATTGGTTCGTTTTCCTTTATATGTTTTGTTACGTTCATCATGTTTGTTATGGATAAGATTTATTTGATTTCTATCTAGATTTATATTAAGTTCTTAAACATTATTTTTAATCATAAAATGAAAATTATTCTTGAATGGTTATGATGGGAATGAATCTCAACATGTATGTGGTGATGGTAATCTGTATGTACGCACAAGCGACAATATCATACTATTGATGGTAAAATAGAATATAATTGGATGGTATATCATATATAAAGAATAATTAACATGTTATATTTATTATTTTATTCATTTATAATCATTATTATACCCATCCAAATGTAGACGCCTTGAATAACAAACTACAACATGACATGGAGACGGTATGCCGTACGTACGCACATATGGTGACTTTGTCATTCATAGGATGGATAAAATAACGAATATGGTTGTAACATACTTTTCATAAAATCATAGTATGTATAAGGTATACTAGATATTATTTTGGTAATGAAGAAACAAATAAAGAGAAAATGAAAGAAGAAAAGATCATTGAAAGATGGGATAAATTATTACCTCTTCTACTGGTACTTCCTTTTTTATATGATCAAAAGGGCTCCTTAGGTTTGATTTATGATCATTGTAAGGCCTATAGGTTGAATTGGGGGTTGTTGGGAGGATTTATATTATAGTTTTTGGCTGAGAAAAATGGATTTGGAGGATTGAAATTAAGATAAGGGGAAGTACCATTTTATAAGATATGTGAGGGTAAGAAAAAAAACATAAAAAATATTTTATTATAAAATCATTTTTGAGTTTTTATTCTTCCAAATGGATTTATTTCTCGGATAAGGTTATATGGGTCTATTGATTCTTAACCAATAGATTTTATACATGTTTTTGTCACCATAGTAACTTTATCATTAATATTTAACTCTTAGTTAAATAGTTCATCTTTTACCATATCTTCTTGTATTATTATAATACATGGTTAATAATCATTCAATAAAATTCCAATAAAACCTAAAGTGGTTTATTAATAACAAAAATATCATTATATATGTCCTTTAGACGAACGTTATATTTTTCAGAATATTATATCATTTAATAATATAGTATTTGTTTTAAAACCCCATTTATGTCAATTTTGACACTATTAAGCATTTAGTTTTTTTGAATGCCAAAAAAACATTATTACTTTAAAAAATACATTAAATCAATCCTAATATGTCATATTAAGCTATAAAATTAATTTAATGCCTCAAAAGTATAAATTTAAATTTATTTGAATATTTATAATATCAATTATTTTATTCTTTCATTATAGTCAAATTCTCTTTTATGTATAACTATATATTAAAAATTGTTTAGTTATTAAAATTAGAATTTAACACTTTTAACTCTTCTTTAAATAAAATAATAATAAATGTCCTAATCTAATCTAAGTGGATAAAAGAGGATAATATTTTATTCCAAATATTAATTTTGGTCTAAAAACACTTATAAAAATGAATAAGGACATCTGTTAGGGTAATTATAATATCATTTTTACCTTATTACCATATTTACTTTTAATTTTCAAAAATAAAATTCAAAAGATTATATTCACAAAAAATTATTTTAATCCAATTTCACCACATTTTACTAAATCATTTCATCCATGTATCTTGTAATTTTGAAATTAAATTCATGTAAGTGGTAAAAATATGTTTTATGTAAATTTGAAAATGTGCCAAGATGGTTGGTTAAAGGAATTAAATAGTTCAATAAATTATTATATATCTGTTCTTATTATAAAATCACTCCAATGAATTAAATTGAACTATAATATAAATTATTTATATATTTTTTCATTAAAATAAATTTAAATGAAAATAATAACTACCTAAAAAATTCAGTTTTAAACAATTACACATTGTTTTTCACGATTCATAAAAAATTGAATGTTTTTAGAAAAATACCAAAAAATCACATTATTTTAATACTGATATTCTGAATCTAAAAATGAAGTCCATTTTGAGAAATAAAATTTATAAAGTTTTAAAATGTGTGTATTACTATTCATATATTTTTTTAAACAGCTAGTTTGATTTGTCGTGGTGTGCTAGAACTCGACGTTGAGTACAATGAAAGATATTATATTATTCCAAGAGAAGTGTACCGTGGAAGAATTGGGTGTAAAAATAGAGAATAAGAAAGATGTAAAAATGGTACTACCACATTAAACCTCACATAGTCCTGGTAGATGGGAGGATTTCCAAATTATAGTACTTCCTTAATTCCTTAGCACTATCGAATCACTATATTTTATAGGAGAAGCCATGATAGAGTGACTTATTCAGTGAATACAAAGAAAAAGACATATCCAGAATGGGTTGAGGACACTTTACCCAAAACCAATTTTTAAATTCCTTCCTTCATATCCTTTGATGATGTGAGAAACCCATAAAAACATCTCACTAACATTGTGTCCCAATGTGGGATGATGATGTGCCCTCAAAATCAGCAGGATGTGACCAAACTAAGTTCTTTTGTTTATAATATAGTAGTGTAAGACATTATTTCCTAAAACATCCTTATATACGGATATAATTCTAAATGTGGTGACATTCATCATCAACTCCATTATCAGTTCATCTCCATATTAAGGAAAATGAAAATTGCTGACCTCAAAACCTGAAAAGAAAAGGTGTCAATGACATTTTTTATAACATCATCAACATATGAAATTGATTAAAAAATTCAATCAGTATCCTTGTAATATAAGAATTATTGATGAAACACTATATTGAATGTCATCAGGATGAGAAGAAATTACCTATGATCCCGATGATGTATCTAGGAATATTCCATAAGAATGCCTATGCTGAACAACACCTAGAGGATTATATTATTCAGACCCAATAAAAATCATAGACCATTCCATTAGCATGGGGAAACATGCATGGAATGGAAGAGATTGTAGTTTTTACCTTCAATTTAATAGCTATAACCATTCAAGTAATCAGGGTACTCTAAATCATATGGATCCCCCCATATAGGAGATGGAGAACCACAATCAACATCATCTATAATAGAAATGATATTAGAGTTTACCATGATTTGGAGAATGGTTGAATAGAGGAACTTCCATCCAAAATGAGTAGTTCCATGGTTATTTTCATAAATACATTGAAGGTATCCTAATCAAGCTACCCGATCTTTATAAAAGCAATGAGGCCAATCTCATATATTCTTTCTAACTACTTCTATTTTCTTATTTAGATAAAACACATTATACATGACTTATTTTAATTAAAACATTCATTCTAATGTTTTGTTGATTCTTCAAATTTGATTCCAGGTAAAGTCCAGACATAGGTGACCTATGAAATCATTACTCCACATGGTGAAAAGAATGACTGGAAAGAAAGTTTGGGTTGGTAGAGAAAAAATTTAAATAAATGGTAGATTGAAATGAATTTTTCGGAAGTACAAACAACCCTTTTAGCACAGTTTCATAAACAAATAATGATCTTGGTACATACATTGGTATAATTTAATACACCTCTCAATGTTAGACATAATTATTAGACTAAGTAAAAGGTGAATGTTTAAGAGTCATATCCATGTCCTACACAATATATAAATATTTTAAACATATTTCTTTCAATATGTGATGAAGACGCACCACTGTATCAAACATTAATATCATTAGATAAAAATGTCATTTTGTTATATTATGGAATACCACTTAACATATCCCTTCTCTGATTATTAATATGCCTAAATGTATTATTTCCTTATACCTGATTGTGGAGATAGAGGTTGAGGATGCCAAAGTCACATATAAATTGGATGGTCAAAACCGTAATGATCATAATATATATGTCACATATTTTTAGAATCCTAAATGTAGTTGAGACATAAGGGTGAGAACCCTAAATGACCAAAATAATTTATGAGTATCCCCAGATCCCTTTAACAGTTCTTTTGGACCTGTAATTATACAAGACTGACTGGTGTGGTGGTTTTTATGATCATCCGAAGAAAATTAGAAGGATATTGTGTCATTTACTACATTAAATAGGTCTTTGGACCTCTCCTCAAGAATAATGAGTGTCAACCGCAAACACCTCGACACATGATCCCAATGATAGGGAGAAAACCCACTATATGAAGCACATGCATTTGGAACAAAAACAAGACATTCTGAAATTGTTGTTAGATTCACCAGCCAAAATCAAAATCCTAGATTCTCTACATCTTTCAAAAGAACATATAGAGGCACCGAACAAGGCCATATAGATCTTACAAAACTTGATGATATAAATTCATATAGATGAGGTTTACCAATTGGAAAATATTATCACAGACTTCAATGATTCCATCTCATTCAAAGAATAAGTTAATGAATTTTTTCTCCAAAGACACATCATGCCCCAAATATGTTTTTTTGAAAATTAAAAAATTTAGTTATCGAATGGTTGTTGGTTAAAATTTTTTACGTAGTCATCCTTACTCAAATTAAGACCCTATAAAGGTTGGTATTTAGAGAGTGTGTATTATATCTAAACATGCAATGAAATTCAAGGGTAAAATATGTGAAAGTATAGGCCTCTCAAGAAGATCATTCTCATGTATTAGTTTATGAGATATCGCATCTCACAATGAGTTCATGGTTCTCTAGAAATAGGAAACATAAAATGTCTTTATGTGAATTTTATTGATTCATATCAACTAGGTGGTACATTCATAATTTTATCAATGATTGAAATACCCAATAAATGTAAATTTCATCATAATATATTATGATTGAACACCATTAGAGTCATTAAAATCCATATCTGTTTAGTAATGTTTCTTAAGAATCATGGAAAAATCAAGGGGGTGATGTTATATAGGTTAAATCCTGCAACAGATTTTGGAATAACCCTATAAATCCCAATATTGTTCTCGATAACAATTATGTTCTACCCAAAAACCTGATTGAGATAGTATACTTAGTCCCAGTGAGGTATCATTAGCCACCAACGTCATTAGATCATGTCCAGGTGATGGTACCAATGTCAGATGAAGTGCAATTATCAAAATGTAGAGGAGGATAATTATTTATATGGATCCAATAAGTCCCTCATACCATCATAAAAAATTCATGATTCCCCAATTGAGTTATATGAAGATATGGATTCCTAGACTCCTCCAAATGCTGGCGCCTTCATAAAATACAATAAGCAACCCCAGAATCCCTATTCAATGACTAAAAAATTACAGGATGGTAATGTTTCTTTATATGTCCTCTATTACCATGATAGTGATAAATATTCCATTTAGATTACCCACTATGCCAAAACATCCATCCACAAACATATATATAAAATAATAAAGGAATGACCCTGAGAATTCCCCACCATGTTTTAGGAAGGTCTCCCCACCACTATTGACAATATCATGAATTAGAATCTAGTATAAATAGAAGAATTGTGACATATGTTGATTAGTGCCTCCAGGCCTCTCAAGGATGAGGAGATGCATATTGAATTCCTAAAGTAGAATCAGTAGGTCTTCCTTTATAATTATATATATGTTATTTATATGGATCTTGATGTGTCTATAAACAACATATGTTTACTGATGACCATCCAAGTATTAAGATGGCAGTCAAATGGAGGCACCCCACACATGGTACTGGTATAGAATAATAAGCTGAAAAATTCATCAAATTAATCATTTTCAAACAAATGTACTACTAAAAATGGATTCCCACTATCACATATATTAAGATAAATGATGGGTAGATCAGGTTCTACAATGATTTTTGATACATTAATTGACGCTTCCTGAAGTGAGATTTCCAACTGCTGATCACATATCTTTTTGATGGATGAAAAAGTTGGATTCCAAGATATTTCAATCATATTTGGGTATAAGGATCATAATTAGATATATATATATATATATATACTCTAGAGATAATAAATCAACAACTTTTAGAGCTCATTTGGTGATATGTTTATATACGTTCATTCCTAAGGGATAAAAGAATATAGAACTGTTTATCAATGATCTATGCATCATATATATGTATCTGTGAAATTTTTGTTATCAGTAGAAAAATGTAATGTCTATGACATGTTTTCAAATATTTATAGTGATGAAATCATCTAATAGATTTCCATAAAGTATTCATCATGTAGTTTCATAATATTTGGATGATGAATCACATGAAGTGTGATTTTAGAGTAACATTAAGGGAATTCATTGGTATTGTGGTACACCACCATGAAATCATGGTAAATCTAAAAAACTGTTGTAATCCTAGAAATTTCACAATTTGGAATATTAATGACCATAGGGGGTATGAAGGATCATCCCTTACATTTATAATTTTACAATTAAATTATCTAGAAAATATCTCTCAATCACCATGTTTCTAAAGAATGGAGTTTCCTAGTAATGGATTGAGAAATTATAGGAAATATATGTGTGTATCTTGTATTATAGAGTAGAGTCACAATTATTTATTCCATTTTGGGAAGGAAAATCCTCTTATAATATTTGTGGCCTCCAGGTAATGATCGAATTGTTCTCCAATCCCATTTGATATAATTATGGTGTTTGAAAGAAAAAATCATATTATATCATTGTGAAAAATTATAGCAACTGTACCCTAGTATTTTGATATCAAGGAAAACTAAAAAAACTTATCATAAATTAAAAATGAGTGAATTACTTTTAGTGTCCTAAAATCCAATTGTCCTATTGTATTTACCCACTTTAGAAAATCCTTGGCCTCCCTATGATGAATAGGAATATGGCCCTAATAGTGGTTAATTTGTAACAACAAGATATCGAGTTTTTGTCATATAATTTATTTAAAGTACATTCCCTATATGACTTCCATGCAACACACACTTCCCTAAAAAGAACCCTCATGGACCCCGATCATCCAAATGAATAGGATTTCTATACCCATGAAAATTCATTAATTGAGGGATTTATTTCTATTGTTCCTTCAAAAACCCAACTTTAAATAGGATTCCAGACATGAATTTCAAAAGGGTTAATTTCGGGATTTTATATTACTCATCAGGAAAAAAAAGTCTCTAATCATTCTCATTATTTTATGGATACACTAATAACATAAAATAATACCATGACCTACTTGATAGTTTAGAACTATCACTAAAACTATTGATAGACCTTCTAAACATCAAATAGAATTGTGAGATAGGTATAAAAAATAAACTATGATTGTTCCATCATGATGGAAGAATTATACCCTCCCATCTGTTATGTCAGAGCATTGAAGGATGATTTTCCTTTTGAATTAACATTTCATCTAGTTCGTCAATCACAAAATGCTCATGCTAACGCACTAGCTAATGAATCCATGTTCATGGATGATCATGAGAAGAAATTAGTGGTATTCAGAAGTACCCATGAAATGATGGTCACATCTGTTATTATTTGTTAAATTGAGGTATATGATAAAGTCAACACTAACCCAATGTGTCATGAACTGATATATACCCATGGATGGATGTAGTCCAAAATATATAACATCCAAAATGGGGACCTCAAATTATACCGACCCAAAAAGTATAGAGTAGATGTTGAGAAGTGAACATTACTATTCTGGGATGGAAAATTAAGAGAAAGTACCCCCTATAAATAATGATTTTAATGAATCCAACAAAAAATCATAGTTGAAGGAGAGACTCCATCTATTAGTGATGATGTTAATACCTACTGTTGCAGCCCTCATGAGTCCTATAATATGATCTCCCAAATAAATTGGAGGGTTTGATAGTATTTAAAAATAAATATGTAGGACTATGTTGAATTCACCTAGATATTTCAGGCATTCCAGATTCATGAAAACAACATCCATCAACCCCTAGAGTCACTACATATGGATAAATATTCCTATCATTTTTAGTATGGGGAATGGATGTTGTGTGGCCATATATTATATCCATAGATAATGATTTTATTTACATCCTTACATTTACTAAATTATTTTTTAAATGGGTAGAGTAAATAAGCCTTAATGAATTTGGTATGAATAACATGATTATCATTTCATAGTCCAACATCATCACTAGATTTTGTGTCCCTCGAATGTTATTGATAATAAATGACACATAAATTCATTTCTATCTTGTTGATGAAATTTTTCTGGGGTATAACATAAAATAAAACTCATCATATAAACTTTATCTAGTGGAAATTGGAAAAATAAAGGTATTAATTAAGAATATTTCAAATATAATCTATATAATGGTTGGAGTAGAAAACAATTCCTTGTCGAAAAAGAACTTTCATGCTCTATGGCCCTACTGTACGACCATGCGCACTTCCACAAAAGTGACTCCATATCCAATGTTGTATGGAACAGAGGTATTGTTTTCCATTGAAGTTTGCTTTCCCTCACTCTTATTATATGTCCATAGAGAACGCTCAGATGATATAAAATTTTAAAAGAAGAAGTTTATGTTTGAACAGATTGATATGAAATGGTTCCATACACTGCACAACATCATAGATCATTAGAATTAAATCATATGATCCATTGAAAAAAAATAGTTACCTATGTTAAGTTAATCAAGGATAAATGGTTTTGCATCTCAAAAGCTCATTTTTACTCTGAAAGATACCAAAATTATTATTAGAAAAATGGGAAGGACCTTACATCCTAACAAAGTCTATTACAATTGATAATACATAAAAGAAACAATTGATAGGGACTAAATTTCCCCTTCACTAATGAAAGGTTTATAAAAAATTACTTTTCATACCTTCCATAGAGTATCCCTTGTAATGATAGAATGACATTAAATTTATGTGATTCTTCATATTACCACATTATTTCAAAATTCATGGAATATATCCTCACATTACATCATTATAATGTAGAGAAAAAATGCATACCACAAGATGTTAATCCACCCAGAAGATGTCCTTACCACATGTTGTTGAACTATATAGAGAAAATTACAATATGGAAGGTTCCATACAAATGAGTTAGATATTTTGGAAATAGGATTTTTTCACTCCCATTCATGTGTGTGAGTGACATTAACATAGATATATTTTCATTCAATAACTATGTATTGATTGATTCCTTCCTACTTATGAAATGCACTGATTCCCAGACCCCAAATCCCAAGCCCAACCACAATATAAATGGATTAAATCACCCATATCTATATGGATCATAATATTATAATGATTTTTTCATAAAAAAACTATGTTTTTTTATTTATACCATCATAGAAAGCATAGTGACACCCAGATCCCAAATCTGGGGTCCAACAAAAATATCAATAGAAATAATTTTCTCCTATGCATATAAGTCAAACCTATATGTGGTGTTTTCTATTCAATTACTATGTGTTACTCTAATAATAACATAATTGTAAGTCTAATGAATCCCATATCCAAAATACATGGTCTATCCTCATTATAAATGGAATGATTGCCTCTCTATATACATGTAAGAACTGGGTAAGCCCTATACCATTCAAGAACTATCTGAGGATTGATTCCAACCATAACATTTAATGTAGTGATTCCCAAATAAAAAATCCTAGGTTTAAATGATATATGAATTGAAAAAATTCCCCATATTCATATGGTTCAGACCTATATGGATAAATTTCCATTTAATAAATACTTGTGGATTGGTTCCCCCCATCATTGAATACATAGTGATACCCACATACCAAATATCGGGTCTAGCCAAAACATCAATGAAAAACATTTCTCCTATGTGTATGAGTTAGAAATGTGCGGATATTTTTTCATTCAGAAGAATAATGTGGCTTTATTCCTACCATTAATGTATACAAATTGATTCATATAACCAAAATATCAGGTCCATTATCAAAATCAAGGATAAAATGATCCCTTTATATATGGGTCATACTAAATGAAGTTTTTCCCATTCTAGAACTACATGGGGATTGAGTCCTTCCCTTTTTTTTATATAGTAATACTTAGATTTAAAATACATCGTCCAACCACAATATCAATGGGAGAAATTTAACCTCTATTAATGAGTCACACCAATAAAAATTGGTTTGTGTGAAAGAACTACATGTGGCTTGATTACAACCATAAATGGAATTATAGAGATACCCCTATCCCAAGTCCTTGGTCGATCCTCAATATAACCATGAAAAAATTCACATATATGGATATGGATTTGAAATATGTTGATGACTTTTTCAATTGAAGTACTATGTGATGATTTATTCTTTCCATCATAGGATATGAACTGATGTACAGATCAAAAAGGATAGGGTAAAAATATAATATAAAAGGAAAAATTCTCCCTTCTCATATGAGACACAACTACATGGAGAGTTTACCATTCAAGAGCTACGTGTGTCTTTATTACTATCATAACAAGTTATATAGAGATGGATAGATCCCAAATCCTTGGTCTTTCCTCAATATCAATGTAAAAAATAAACCACATTGTGTATTGTTATGAACATCATGGTGAATATTCTATTTATAAACTATGTGTTGAATAATTAATTCCATCATAAGATAAATAGTTATTCCCATATCCCGAATCCTAGGTCAATCCAAAATATCAATGTAATGAATACCCCACACTATATATGGTTCACACATGCATGTGGTGTTTTATATTCAATAACTATGTTTGGAATGATTCCTTCCATCATAGGATACACAATGATTCCAAGATCTCAAATCCTAGGTCCAACCATAATATCAACAGAATAATGCCCCCTCTGTGTATTGGTCCGAACATTGTGGGTATTGTTTCATTCAAGAACCATGTGTTTATTTATTATATATATATAACACGAAACATAGTGATTCCAAATTTAAAAAATATTGGGTCTATCTGCAATCTTAACAGGTAAAATTCCCTACTCTAATTATGGGTTAGACTTTCATTGGGACGTCCCCATACCTGAACTATGTGTGGCTGGATTCATTCCATAATTGGAAATGAAGAGACACCCATATCCAAAATCGTTGGTTTAGACACATTATTAATAGAAAATATTCCCCCGTATGAATATTGGTTATATCATTGTGAATTGTTTTCTATTCAAGGAATATGTGCGGCTTGATTCATTCCATCATAGGATATAAAATGAAGCCTAAATCCTTAATATGGTGTCCATCTATAATATCAGCAGAATTATATACCACATATGAATATTTTTCAGACCAATGTGAATATTTTATCATTGAATAAGTATCTGTTGACTGATTCATTCTATCACTAGATACATAGTGACACTAAGGTCTCAATTTCAGTGTATAGCTACAATATCAATGAAAAAAATTCTCCCCTATATGTATGGGTTTTAATATTGTGGATTGTTTTTTGTTCAAGAGAAATAATTATCATGATTCAAATCACCATAATATACATTATAGTTACTCTAACATTTTTCTTAGTTCAACCATAATATACAAAATGTACACCACAATTTTCATGGGTTAGACCAGTGAATGTAAATTTCATTTAATAACCATGACTCTCCTGATTCGTCATACTATGGGATATGTAGTGACACATTGATATCTAATCATTGGTCCAACTGAAACATATACAATCATAAAAATTCACCCCAATCAATATATAGGATAGAAAAATGAATAGAGTTACCTAAGACCTACATTGTAACATCTTATTAAAATCCCTTGTTATCTCTGGTTTTCCACATTTTACTTGGATCATGTGGCATTATGAAACCTGAAAAGATGTATTGGCTAGTGTGATCGATCCACTTATGGGATAAGAATCCATGTCAAAGTCACCAGATGTTAAATGAAATGATCATGTCTTAGTCATGTGACATTAAACTAAACAACCACAACCTGGTCACATGAGGTAAAAATTAATAATATGTCTTTGTCGCATGACATAAAAATGCATGAAATCATCCTTATGTCATGAAATTAAATTTAATGACATATTTTACATCCTACATGATCTTAAATTTCTTAGATCAAATAATAATATCCCTGAAACTATGCTATGGTTGAATTTCTCACCACTATACTAGAGTAAAGTGTGAAAAAAACTATATGAGATCGATCTATATAGTGGTTCCCAAATCTATCCATTGTGTTGAGACATTCTAAGGGACGAAAAAATAATACACAAATCCCCTTCATATGAGTCCAAAATATGTGGAGGGATATCATTAAATGATATAATTATTAAATGACTCCTTCCTTTATAAACTTCATCCGGAAAACCACCGAATACCATGAATATAAATTAGATATACTTTTTTTAAAATAGTTCATAGTCATATTGGAATTTTCTTCTTATGTGTTAGTATGATCTACATATGAATTTATTATTCAAGATATTGATCATTTAAAAAGGGCTCCAATATGTGGATTCCCATCAACAAGCCTGTGTATGGATAGAAGGTGCTTCCAACATCAAAATCCCCCCAACTAGAAAAAAAGGTTCTAATGGATATCTTTTTCAATTTTATATCGGTTCCCCAATCCATTATGCATAATGTTATACTACATGGAGGTCATCCTTATTTCATGACATTAATATTCCTGAATGATATGTCCCCACTATATGATAATTAAATTTTCATACCATCACCCATATTCATTCTGTATTATTTGATGATAAGAGTTTGACCTTGGTCAACTAGAGAATGAGGTGATTGAATTTTATTTTAAGAACCTCAACCCATAAATCACACACATTTTATTCATAATTTTTTTGATCCTTTAACATTACATGGGCTTTGGAAGTGGAAAACCAACATCTAAGGTCCCTTAGTTAGACAATGCATGTATACCCTTTTTACCTTCATATGAGATCCTCAACTTTAACAAAAAATTTCATTTCCATGGAAATGTAGTTTCTGATCCATGTAAGCCCTAACATCATCGTAATATAGTTACTCACGTTAGAGTGGTTCATGATCATTTTATCCATGACTGTGTTATACCATTTCTAAAAACATAGGAAATTTTATCCTTGTTTTAAAAAATTTAAACTCTCTATCAAAATTATAATGAATTAATCTTGGCCCTGTGCAACCAAATTAGCTTCCTATGTGAAATTATTTTCTTACCAGGTCCACATGTATCATGACCATAAAATGCATGAAATTCCGTTAATGATATCTGATAAGAAACATTATCCTTTAATGGTCCAAATAATAAGAACATGAACATCTAGTGAAAGATACCCAAACACATTCAATATTAAAACCTACAAAAGGAGCCCAATTAAAATTTTAAGTCACTAATTGCCAAAATATTTTTCTCTAAGGTATAATAAAATTTTAATTTTTAAATATAGAAGTAACAATTATTATAAGGATATCGTTGTGGCCCTAGAAAAATCCAACCCATTCTTTCTAGACTCAATGATATATTATAGAATATATATATGATTCATCATGACACATAGACATGAATGTATGTTCAATTTGAGACAAAACATTCAATTATCATTATCTATTATTGAATATTATGTTTTCCATAATTAATCTTCATGCCTCTGATGTATGATATGACAGAACCAATTCTTCATGTTGGAATCCTTCCCATCAAACCCCATGCACCATGGGATCCCGTTAAACTATTTATTACCATTAAAAATGGTAATAGGGACTTTCTAATACAAGTTGTTCTTGCTAGGATTAACTAGAAAAATGGAACCCTGCCAATGATATTGTTCTTAGATAATGAATGGTCTATAATGGGAGGTCTCCTAAAATGTGAGATTAATTTTCCTATCAAAATAGAATATATTCTTACACCATTAACAATAGTTAATAGTTACACATTGTTTCCCAAATATAGTTAACTCAGGTATTCCAATATCATTGTTTAAAATCCTCATAATTAGACTATGAATGAAGAGATGATATCCTGGAAGTTAAATTACTTTTCTATACCCTTTCCCAATGAATGAATGAACTAATCATTTCTCAATAATTTTAATGGACCACACCATGTTACTTCAATCCTCCTAGAATAAGGGAAAATATCCCCAACTAGGAAGTAAATATCCCATGAATTACTAAAATGTTTAGGGATATATATTTTATCCATAAATCACATCCTTATTAGAATGTTTGAATTTTCACAAATCATTCTGGGAAATTGGAAAAGAGTGTGAATTCCCTCTGATAGAACATTCATCTAAGACCTATAGAACAATAAATAAGTTCCTTTTACTCCAGAACAATAATAATATATTAATTTTAGGTAAGTAACACAAATCCCCATTATCCCCTATAATACCATGGCTGAACTCACCAAATTTGGGTGTTTTGTCGTCAAACCTAACATGTTTTTTCCATTATGTATTCATCAGTTCAATCTTTTGGGGTATGATTTACACCACCCATATTCCTAAAATCCATGTAGACATGAAATCCCAAATATTTCACTATGAATCATACAAAATCATAGAGATTCTACGTGATTCTATAAACCATCCTAAAAATTAATCCTTCCTATGTTATATAAGAATGAATGGTTCTGCATACCTTTTTGAACATTCATTCTTCAAAATTTTCAATTATGAATGTAGGGTGTCAGAACCCTTATTGTAACTCATTGGTCATGATAAATGATTCTCTAACCCTTCAGGATTACCCACCCTTCAATATAAGAAATAAAAGGCCCAATATAAAAGGCATTAAACTACTGTAATAGTTTTTATGAGCTAAAATACCATAAAATAAATCAGGAAATGTTTCTTTATAAAAGGATCTATACCCCAAAATAGTCTAACTTCAATTCCATGAGAATGCAAATGAATTATACTCAATTTTTTCTACGTCAAAAAAATGATCCCAGGGGAAAATTCAATTCTATGTTAATTGGACCCAAAAATTTTATGATTATGATAATATTGAGCAATAAAAAATAGAATAGGTATATATCCTTTTAAGTAGAAGACCCATAAATGGGTATTCTAAGAAAAATCTAAGTCTAAAAATGCTATGATTTAGCTGTATGAAACTTTAAAAATTATAAATAAATACTCAGAGTAATATAAAATGAATGTGGGGATCTTTATTTATCCTACATAAAATCAATATATGCTCACTACGTTTAATAATTAAGGAAAAAATTACATCACATTAACTCTGGTATAAATTTACACATTTTATACATTTGAACTATGTGATCCTAGGATAAAAAAATTAAAAAATAAATATTATCATGTTTATTTTGAATCATAATAATTTCTAAAGATAAAACTTTTCTGATTCAATATTTAAAATATAGGGGGTTTGGATTACATTGTATTATTCAAAGGTAATATATCATGGATGATTCATATGTTATCAAATAAATGAAATTTCATGAACATCATGAAAAAAAGAAATACTAAAAGTAAATTTATATTTTTTAAGGTTAGTTTCATTGATAATAAAATAAATAAATACTCTCTACATAATTGATTTTATCCCAATAATATTTACAAAATATTGAGGTTAATGAAACTATAGGAACATTATAATATTATATTTGAAGATTCAAGGAGCCCCACAGAATTTTTCTCTTGGGAAGCCATGGATTTCTACACATCATCAATGGATCCAATTTTATCCTCCACATGCCATTTCAAGTATTATTCCTTGGAAACTACATCTATTCTATCTATATCTCTAGGACTAAGATTCTTTAAGGCGAAAAAAATATTTTATCTAATGTTTGTAGGGAATGATGCAACTGAGATAGATCCTCCTGGCTAAGAACAATGTTAGACTACCGTGGAATAATCAGGACCTTCAGAGCAATGATTAATTTTGATTGATTTATTAACACCACTACATTTTATGAATCCTGGTTTTGGTCCTTTTCTCAAAATAATTTGAACAATGATGAATCCAATGATAATTATAACATCCATTATTGTTCCCTCCCCATCTCTCTCTGAGAAATAAATTCCATCAACCAGGAATGGAGTGATATATAATCAAATCCCCAATTTACAAATGAGGTAAAAAAAATAATTGAGATGACATAGTTGGTCCTTTAGCTTTTTTAAAAGGACTTCCGAGTTTAGGGTCCATATATCCAAATTAAAATTCCACCACATTTTTGAAAGAACACTCAAAACACAAAACCTCCAAACACGACAAGTTTGGGAAAAAGAATATATTCTGGGACTATGTTAGTGAGTAGGAGATTCATAGTAAAAGACTTTTATATGATGGTTATAGATCCATATTCATCATTAGTTGACTCAGTTAGGGGAATTCTAGAAGAATAAGGGTCCACATATTCTCCGGTCCAAGGTGACAGAAACATGATATGAGGAACACAAGGTTATTTGTATGTAAGTAAATGATATTATTTTATCATATAGTTAATTAAATTAATCACTATTGGAATAAAATATTTAACAATTATATAAATAGTAATTTCCCTAATCCAAACCCTATCATCATAGGAAGAAGTCACACCCTCTTACGATGAGAAACCGGGTAGCACCATTGATGTTTCATCGATATATATAAATTTCATGATATATTTTAGGGTTTTATGTGTGAAATATTTTTAGGAAATATAATAATAATTTGACCAAAATTTTGGTCTCTAAAGAATCATCCACCAACATTATATATGCCTCCAACATGGATAAATAAGTAGATGAATAGCTTCCAGCAACAACCTCCTCCAAAAGTGTTTCTTCCCATGCTAGGACAAATGGAAGGACAAGTAGAACATCAACAACAGATTAAATTCTTGAACATAACAAAATCTCAATTTTTTCCAAGTCTTGAAAAGCTATGTCAAGCACTACGGAACCACAAGAGTGATAGAATTCCCATCCATATCATATAGAATATATATATTTTTAGGCATTCTCTATGAGAAAATTAGATATTTTGAAAAACCAAAATGATCTACGTAAATGGTCTTGAATAAGAAAATAAATAATGTGTAATTATTATGTCAGGATAATATATGAGAAGGCTTTAACAAGCTGATGAATTTCAATTTTTACTTTTCACATTAAGGAATCCCCCCCCCCCGAATGTGTTCACGTCAATGGTATTGATAATGGAATTAATGGATTTATACATTGTGGTACATCTAGAATGGTAGCTTCTACCCTCATCAAAAAAATATGACATAGGGTTCTATTATGCCTTATCCATTATTCATCACCTAATACATCTCTAGAAACAATACTGTAACACCCTGAGATTTTATGTGAATTTTTTTATAATTTTATTGATGTTTTATGTTGTACGTTACAACAAAGGAGTCTTGAATAACACGCAACCCTAACTTGGCTGCATTACAGGCAATCACGACCTTCCTCGATAGCGTGTGTAGTATGCAATACCGAGTTTTACTAAACAAGATATTATTATAATATTATTATGAACTAGCCGTTATGAATAGTAATAACCACTTTTTGAAATTTTATAAATTTTATCTTTCAAAATAGACTTCATTTTTGGATTTGGAATATCGAAATTAGCTTAGGGTGAAATTTTGGTACTTTTCGAATAACTTTCATATTCTGATGAATAGTGATAATTACTAAAGTTTAATTAAAAACAACTTCTTTGATCAAAATAAATAATAGTGATAAATTATTAATTTGAGTGGTTTTAAAGTATATTTAGAATATATTTTTACAATTTAATATAATGTTGGTCATTGTATGTAATTTCACATTTAAACCAGACATAAAAAATGTCAATCTTTTGATAGTTATTATCTCTTAAGAACACGCTATTTGTTTTGACGATTGGAACTAAATATTAAATTAATTAATTAAACCGATATGTTTTGAATTTGGTAAAATTGACATAATTTTTGAATTCATAATATCAAATATATCTTAGGCCTAATTTTTGGTATTTTTCTGGAAACTTTCATTTTTTGATAAATAGTGAAACCACTAAGTGGTAGTTAAAAAAACTGAACTTTTCATAAAACATACTTTTACCACTTCTGTGAGTAGAATTTTGAAAATCTGAGAGACACGGTAAATATCAAGGACTAAAATTTGGTTCAATGTGATGAAAATAATTTTTGGTGATTAGTAACTTTTTGCTTTTTTTACCGCGGTTAAAATAAATAAGGTAATTAAGGGTAAGAATGATATTATTATTACCCTAACACATGTCATAATTATATTGGAAAAGTGTAATTCGACCAAAAACAACCTTAGGAATAAAATATGACCATTTATGCCCACTTGGATTAGATTAGGACAATTATTATCAATTTACTTAAAGAAGGGTTAAAATAGTTAAAATCAATGTTTAATAACTAAATTATTTTTAATATAGGGCTTTACATAAGAAAAATTAGACTATAAATATTCATTAGAAATATGAAAAGATTTCCAACATAATGGTATTTTATTTGTAATTTTTAGACTTTAAAAAATTTAATTTAATTATGACAGAATGATGATGCAGTAATTATCTTATTAATGAAATATTGACATAATTGATGTTATAAATACACAAATAAATGTAATTTGAGACTTTTTATGAATTACAATAATTATATATGTAAATATGACATGTTTGGATTTATTTAATTAACTTTTTTTGAACAAATAATTCTGTAATGATTTTCACAAAAATCAATTACTAAATAGTGTCAAAATTGACATAAAATCGTTTTTAAAACAAATATTATATTATTAATTGTTATTATATTCCTAAAAATCTAAGGTTCGTCAAAATGACTTATATAAGGTTATATATATTAATAATAAACAACTTGGGGATCGTTTTTCTTTTTATAGTATGTTTATTACCTTTATAGTGTAAGAACACAAAAAGACACGGTAAAAGTAAAATTATCTAACATAAAGTTAAATCTAAATGATAAGGATAAAATAGTAAACTAGACTTGTCCAAATTCTATTGTATGAGAGTATTTCGACCCATCCCCACCTTAGAATCAAAATAAATTAATTTGCAGCTATTTAAAACCGAATTTGTATTTATAATAAAATAATATTTTTAGTTATTCCAAAGGTGCCCCTCTCCTCCCGTATAAAAGGGAACCTCCTCCATCTCTTCCTCACACCACTTTGAGCCTTAAAGCTCGGCCAAACCCTGCCAAATTCTCTTCTACACATCCCTAGAAACATCCTAGATGTCCTGGTCTTCTTCAAATACCAATTTTAGTGCCCTAAGAGGAGGTCTCAAAGAGGCGCTTCAAAGAAGATGTAATGTCCGTTACCGATTCTTTCAACTTTATTTCTTCTTACGCTTCTTCTTCTTAGGTTGTTTCATTATGAAGTAATAAAATCAGTATCACTAATATACGTATATGCTATTATAAGTAGGGAACAACCATATTTCACCATCTATCCATCCTATGGAAAACGAAATCACCACGTGTGCGTACGTAAGGAATATCGTCTCCACGTCGTGGTGTAATCTATTATCCACCACCAAATTACATGGATAGGTATAATAGTGTAAATAATAACTATATATGATTATTATAAAGTTATATTGATTCTGAAATAGTATACATGCACTCCAATAAAATTCCACAATCAGGGGAACGATATCATCGCTCGTGCGTACGTACAGAATACCGTCTCCACGACGCGATGAGATTCATTCTCAATGATTAACCATTCATAAAGGATTATAAAGTATATATAATGAGTAATCATGAAATATATGACATAATAATTATATTGTATTTATTTAAATATATATATGTATGTCATCCAATTAATTCCATTCAATTCAATGAGGAAACGAAAACAACGTTCATGCGTACGTACGGCCTACCGTCTCCATGAACGATGTATTTATTTCCATTTATAGACCTATTATATTATGAATATATATTATATATAACTCATGTTTTACATTATGGATGTATGTAATCTTGATCTAAGTAATCATATGAATAATTACAAGTCAAAACACGGACGACAAATGAAACGATTTTACCCAAAACGCTCTTTAACATGGAATTTACAAAAGAACGGGTAATATAAAGTCATAAGTGAACCATATATGATATAATAACAATTAATATGATTCTTAAATAAGACAATAACATTATTTAAATAATTATACAGGATGTTTGGACACTTACGAAGCAAATCGGACATAAGGTACATGATAATTATTCCAATCTCATTCTTACCCGAGATTGTTTATTCGTATGTATTTAATGGGGGTTATGATTACTATCCATATCCATATGTGCTCAAAATGTTTTCATAAAATGTTTACATTACTTCCATGTATGTTTAATGGAATTTTTACCCTATTCTACTTTTAGCACATCATATGGAAGGAATCTTTTTTTTGTTTACCATACGAGGTACTTTTTGTCTTTTCTGACAAAAGTACGAGAAAAATGTTATTTTTAACTTATATGGCATGAACGGATTTTTACAGTTTTTTAAAGCCTTATTTTAATGAATCTTCCTCCAAAAGATTTCATGAATATTTTCAACAAAATATCTTTCTTTTAAAATTGCATGACATTTGGAGAAAAGAGAATGATTTTGAAGAAGAAAGGATATTTTCCTCAAGATTTCATTTCCAGTGTTTTGTCAAAACCATTTTCTATCTAAGATGAAATTATTTCATATGTGTATGTTTCAAGTATAATTTCTCTATGATTTACATAGTTTCAATTTTCTTATGGTGAAATATCCATTTGTTTTTTATGGATTATGTGGTGATGGGATGATGTTTATGAAACCGATTTTATTCTTTGGGTTATGATGAATGTTTTAAGTTTATTTTGTGGCACAAGTAAGAATTATTTCACTATGAGATTGGTGGGACCTATATCTCCCTCCAATGCATTGGGTAAAGATTTATATCTCATGAAACAGACATGGCTGGAATGGTATCTTAATCCGGTTCAGTGTTACAGGACTGAAATGAGGAGTGAACTCGATTCAGAAAGGGACTTTGTCCACTAAGATGGCCTTGGCAGAAATTCCTTGGCTACTATGGAAATCATTACATGTGATTAATGGATACCACAATTAAATGTTTTATTCCCATGTTATTTTATCATTCTTAATGTTTATTTATGATCTATGCCTTACGTACTTCCATGTTTTATGTCATTGCTCAAGCTTTTGATGTTTAAACATTATGTTCATGTTTTTAAGTTCAAATGTATATGGTATGTTTTATTTTATCCATGCATACCCTTACTGAGAATTTGAGCTCACCCTTTTTATGTTTTCTTTTCCCCAGGATATAATGAAAGGTTTTTGGTAAGAAAAAAGGGGAAGATCTTTATGGGAGATGTTGAATATCATTCACCACGATTAGAAGATTACGTTCCAAGTTTCCAAAGACACTAAAATATTACTATCCTTGTGTATTTGTTTTTGTTATGTATTAATTATTACGCTAAAGTAATGTAATGTCCATGTACGTCATGCTTTGGGTCTCTACAGTTGGTATCAGAGGAATGTTTTAGTCAACCTTTGGAAACTAGGATGCGAAAACTTTACTGAAATCCCTAGAGATATTTTTAAGGTATGTCTAGGGATGTCCCTAAGGATTAGTATACGTATAGGTTATAGTCCTAGAATTTTGGTAATGATCTTATAATTAATCCTAAGATGTTATATATTGAAGTTACTCCCCATTTATTATGTTGTTTTCCCTAGCATGATTTTTGCCTCTCACACTATTCTTTTTGGGTTTTAGAAGATGGCTGGAACCCGAAGGAACTGTGTTGATCAAGGCAATGGACAATGCAATTATTGTCCTCCTGAACAAACAAATTTTCTGGGAGATGGAGTGAAAAATCTTATTTCTATACTTACACAAGTTATGAATCATTCTGGACATCCAATTGAGCAGATAAGGGAACAATATTCTATTGGGTCTTTCATGTGGAAACACCCACATTCTTTCAGTGGGTCTTCTGATCCACTTGTTGCTGAACAATCGATCAGTACCACTGAAAAGATATTTTCATTTCTTCCATGTTCTGAACATGATAATGTCATCCTAGCAGTATATCGTTTGGAAGGTGAAGCTGATCAATAGTGGAATATTATCAAGAATATGAGGCCAAGAGATGAAATTGAGTCCATGGAATGGGACGAGTTAAAGAACTTATTTTTCAATAAGTACAACCCTCGTATTATTCGAACAAAGATAGAGAAGGACTTTCTTGAACTAAAGCAAAAGTATGATGAATCTATTGGTATATACGAAGAGAATTTTACAAGGCTTTCATGGTATGCATCTGGATTTATCATCCAACCTGAAAGTAAAGTTGATAGATTCTTCAGTGGCTTAAAACCATATCTTTGAAGGGCATTAGCTATAAGAGACTTCAGTAGCTATGAATAAATTGTGCATTGTGCAATCAAGGTAGAAATGGAAGTTGGTGTTACTTATCCATCTCATAGTTTTGATAAGAAATGAAAGATGGAGTTCAAGGAGAGATCTCAGAATAATGGTGAAAAGAAGATGAATGTTTCCTTATGCTCAAAGTGTTGAAAGAAGCATGGTGGAGATTGTCTTAAAGGGAAAAGTACATGTTTCAAATGTGGAAAGGAAGGTCATCAGGCATTTGAATGCCAAAATAATTGGAAGAAGATGTCTAATGACTCAAACAAAGGAAGGGATACACAGAATGAACCTACTACACTTCAATGCTTCAAGTTCAAGGAAATGGGGCATTATGCTAATAAATGCCCTAGTCCAAGGGTTAGTGATGATCGACATGAGCAACCACTTCAGGAAAAGGACAAAGGGAAGTCACATGCGATCACAATTAGAAATGTTGAATATGAAAATGATTTGGTGGAATGATTATGTGTTTATGTAATGGGATTCCAAAAATAATGTTGTATATAGTATCGTGGAATATAGGAATATTTATGTATTGGTCTATTAGGGTTTTCAATGATTTTATGGTACCGGTAACCAGGGAAAGTGATTGAGATATTTTTGGAAAAAAGATGATATGCGCATAATGAAGGGAAAATGAGAAAATGAAATGTTTGACAGTATTCATGAGCTCATGACTGATATAAGGAAATAGTTATATCATGGTTCGAGGTTTTGGAATGTGGAAAGAGTTAACTTTTAACAGCATTCATGTTTTCAATAAGGTTCAATGGGTATTCATTTTTTATTCAATAGAATGCATTATTAAGGCCTTCGAATGTTTGGAATGTGACCAACAAGGCATATC
This sequence comes from Viscum album, assembly GCA_963277665.1. NCBI lineage: Eukaryota > Viridiplantae > Streptophyta > Magnoliopsida > Santalales > Viscaceae > Viscum > Viscum album. The sequence goes on from OY728141.1 coordinate 663,728,525, forward strand.
ACATGATATATGGGGATCAACAATGGTATTAGCATGCTAGTTTTATGAAATATTTGGTAATCATTTTCACTATAATATGAGATTGGACATCAGCATTTTGGGTAAGCCTAAAGATTGGAATGGGTTAGGTTGGACATAAGTTAGTACTGTTTAAGGATATATGTTTTTTTTGATATTATTGATGGGATGTTATTGTAATATATTTTTATGAAAAGGACAACCTGCAGGACGGGCGACAGCCCATCGCGTCGGACAAGGCTGTGGGAATCGAACCCAGAACCGAAGTGCGACTGGCCTTTATCGCCTACCACTGGCCTACCAGAAGTCCCTGTTTAGTAGAAACATTATTATATTAATAAGTATGATATATGAAGTATAAGTCCATTTTAGGAACCATATATGGTTAATCTCACTATAGATGGACTTATGTATTTTTTGAAAACTTTTCTAACCTTTTGATTGAGACAGATGGAATGACCCATCATTCTATCACATGATCTACTAAAACATCACGAATGACAAATTCAAATTTATTTCATTAAGAGATGAAGTGGAAATTTTACAAAGAACAATCAACGGTGAAACTGTACCAAAATCACAAAATTATTTCTTCTAATTCCAATTTCATCAACATTAGGGAAATGATCGTGAAAACCAAAAATGTTGTTCTAATTCTCTTATATCTGATGAATCAGATGGTACCTTAGATCATCAAAAATATATGGCTTTGTGATTGATTGCTTTTTCATAGCCATGTTCTCTACCACTCTCCATCAGAACATGAGGGTTAAGTTTCTCTTCCATATCCATATTTTCACCTATGTTCTCCTATGTGGAAACCCAGTGATTAGTTAATTTGGGTAACCGTTATGTTTCATACATTAGTTTTTAAAGATTGATTTTGGTATTACATTTTACGATGTGGGTTTCTACTAAAGAAACTTTCTAGTAGTAAACCATTTTTAACCCCGACGAATTTCGAGGGCGAAATTCATTTTAAAGGGGGTAAAATGTAACACCACAAGATTTTATGAGAAATATTTTTTTATTTTTTTTGATTTCTTCTGTTGTACGTTACAACAAAGCAGTCTTGCACAACACACAGCCCTATCTTGGCTACATTACACGCAATCACGACCTTCCTCGATAGCGTGTGTAGTACGCAAAACCAAGATTCACTAAACGAGATATTATTAAAATATTATTATGAACTAGCCGTTATGAATAGTAATACCCACTTTTTGAAATTTTATAAATTTTATCTTTCAAAATAGACTTCATTTTTGGATTTGGAATATCGAAATTAGATTAGGGTGAAATTTTGGTACTTTTCGGATAACTTTCATATTCGGATGAATAGTGAAAATTACTAAATTTTAATTAAAAACAACTTTTTTAATCGAAATAATTAGTAGTGATAAATTATTAATTAGAGTTGTTTTAAAGTATATTTATAATATAATTTCACGATTTAATAAAATGTTGGTCATTGTATGTAATTTCACATTTAAACGAGACATAAACAAATGTCAATCTTTTGATAGTTATTATCTCTTAAGAACACATTGTTTGTTTTGACGACGAGAACTAAATTTTAAAATAATTAATGCAACCGATATGTTTTGAATTTGGTAAAATAGACATCATTTTTGAATTCATAATATCAAATATATCTTAGGCCTAATTTTTGGTATTTTTCAGGAAACTTTCATTTTTTAATGAATAGTGAAACCACTAAGTGGTAGTTAAAAAAACTGAATTTTTCATAAAACATAATTTTACCTATTTTGTGAGTAGAATTTCGAAAATATGAGAGACACGGTTAATATCAAGGACTAAAATTTGGTTCAATGAGATGAAAATAATTTTTGGTGAATAGTAACTTTTTTCTTTTTTTACCACGATTAAAAGTAAATAGGGTAATTAAGGGAAAAAATGATATTATTATTACCCTAAATCATGTCCTAATTCTATTGGATAAGTGTAATTCGACCAAAAACAACCTTAGTAATATAATAAGACAATTTAGGCCCATTTGGATTAGATTAGGACATTTATTATCAATTTACTTAAAGAAGGGTTAAAATAGTAAAAATCAAAGATTAATAAATAAATCATTTTTAATATAGGGTTATACATATGATAAATTAGACTATAAATATTAATTATAAATATAAAATTATTTACAACATAATGGTATTTTATTTGTAATTTTTAGACTTTATATACTATAACTAAATTATGACACAATGATGATGCAGTAATTATCTTATTAATGAAATATTGACATAATTGATGTTATAAATACCCAAATAAATGTATTTTGAGACTTTTTATGAATTAAAATAATTTTATATGTTAATATGACATGTTAAGATTGATTTAATTAACTTTTTTTAAAAAAATAATTCTGTTATGAATTTCACAAAAATATATTACAAAATAGTGCCAAAATTGACATAAAATAGTTTTTAAAACAAATTTTATATTATTAATTGTTATTATATTCCTAAAAATATAAGGTTCTGCTAAATGAATTAGATTAGGTTATATATATTAATAATAAACATCTTGGGGTTCGGTTGGCTTGTTATAGTATGTTTATTAACCTTATAGTGTAAGAACACAAAAACAGACGGTAAAAGTAAAATTATCTAACTTAAAGTTAAATATAAATGATAAGGTTAAATTAGTAAAATAAACTTGTCCAAATTCTATTTTATGAGATTATTTCGACCCATAACCACCTTAGATTCGAAATATAATATTTTGGATCTATTTAAAACCGAATTTGGCTTTATAGTAAAATAATATTTTTAGTTATTCCAAAGGTGCCCCTCTCCTCCCTTATAAAAGGGCACCTCCTCCCTCTCTTCCTCACACCACATTGATCTTTCAAGCTCGGCCAACCCCTGACAAATTATCGTCTCCACTTCCCAAGAAACATCCTAGAGGTCTTGGTCTTCTTCAAAGACAAATTTTAGTTCCCTAAGAGGTGGTCTCAAAGAGGCGCTTCAAAGAAGAGGTAATGTCTGTTACTGATTCTTTCAACATTATTTCTTTTTCAACTTCTTCTTTTTTGGATGTTTCATTATGAAGTAATAAAATAAGTATATCTCATATAATTATATGTTATTTAATGTATGAAACAACCCTATTTCACCATCTATCCATCCTACGGAAAATGAAATCACCGCGCGTGCGTACGTACGGAATACCGTCTCCACGCCGTGGTGTAATCTATTTTTTACCACCACCTTACTTGGATGGGTATAATGGTGTAAATAATAACTATATATGATTATTATAAAGTGATATTTATTCTGTAATAGTATACATACACTCCAATAAAATTCCACGATCATGGGAACGATATCATCGCTCGTGCGTACGTACAGAATACAGTCTCCACGACACGATGAGATTCATTCTCAATGATTAACCATTCATAAATGATTATAAAGTATATATAATAAGTAATCATGAAATATATGACATAATAATGATACTTGATTTATGTATATATATATATATGTATTTCATCCAATTAATTCCATTCAATTCAATGAGGAAACGAAAACAACCTTCACGCGTACGTACGGCCTACCGTCTCCATGAACGATGTATTTATATTCCATTTATAGATGTATTATATTCTGAATATATATTATATATAAATCATGTTTTACATTTTGGATGTAAGTAATCATGATCTATGTAATCATATGAATAATTACAGGTCAAAACACGAACGACAAATGAAACGATTTTACCGAAAACGCTCTTTAACATGGAATTTACAAAAGAACGGGTAATATAAAGTCATATGTGAACCATATATGATATCATAAAGATTAATATGATTCTGTAATAAGTCAATAACATTATTTAAATCTTTATACAGGAGGTTCAGACACGTACAATGAAAATCGGACCTAAGGTAAGGGATAATTATTCCAATCTCATTCTTTTCCGAGATTGTTTATTCGTAAGTATTTACTGGGGGTTATGTTTATTATCCATGTACAAATGTTCTCAAAATGTTTTCATAAAATGTTTAATTTACTTCCATGTATGTTTAAAGACATTTTTACCCTTTTCTACTTTTACCACATCGTATCGCATGAATCTTTCTTTTTTTTACCATACGAGGTACTTTTTGACTTTTCCGACAAAAGTACGAGAAAAAAGTTATTTTTTACTTATACAGTGTGAATGTATTTTTACGGTTTTATAAAGCCTTATTTTCATGAAGCTTCCTCCAAAATATTTCATGAAAATTTTCAACTAAATATCTTTCTTTTAAAATTGCATGACATTTTGTGAAAAGATAATGATTTTGAAGAAGAAAGGATATTTTCCTCAAGAATTCATTTCAAGTGTTTTATCAAAACCATTTTCTATCTAAGAGGAAATTATATCATATGTGTCTGTTTCATGTATAATTTCTTTATTATTTACATTGTTTTAATTTTCTTATGGTGAAATATCTATTTTTTATATGGATTATGTGATGATGGGATGATGTTTATGAAACCCATTTTATTCTTTGGGTTATGATGAATGTTTTAAGTTTATTTTGTGGCACAAGTAAGAATGATTTCACTATGAGATGGGTGGGACCTATATCTCCCCCCAATGCATTGGGTAAAGATTTATATCTCATGATATAGACATGGCTGGAACGGTAAGTTAATCCGGTTTAGTGTTACAGGAATGAAATGAGGAGTGAACTTGATTCAGAAAGGGACTTTATCCACTAAGATGGTCTTGGAAGCAATGCATTGGATAATATGGAAATAATTACATGTGATTAATGGATGCCACAATTACATGTTTTATTCCCATGTTATTTTATCATTATTAATGTTTCTTTATGATCTATGCCTTATTAACATCCATGTTTTATGTCATTGCTCAAGCTTTTGATGTTTAAACATTATGTTCATGTTTTATAGTTCAAATGTATATGGTATGTTTTATTTTATCCATGATTACCCTTACTGAGCATTTGAGATCACCCTTTTTATGTTTTCTTTTCCCCAGGATATAAAGAAAGGTTTTAGATATGAAAAAAGGGAAAGATCTTTATGGGAGATGTTGAAGATCTTTCACCACGATTAAAAGATTACGTTCCACGTTTCCAAAGACACTAAACTATTACAGTCCTCGTGTGTCTGTTTTTGTTATGTATTATGTATTCTGCTAATGTAATGTAATGTCCATGTACATAAAGCTTTGGGTCTCTACACATACCTTATAGAAAATATACCGAATACAGTGGGATAACTAATCTCTTCCGGCCTCCTGATATACCTATGGTGATTAAAGGAATTTGAAGAAAAATTGTTGAAGATAATATATTCATTGACTCAATAATACAACCTAATATTGGGTAAGATGATTTCCCTCATCTTTGACAAGAAAAACAATTACAAGGACCATCATTTATTTTACCCAAGGTGAGAAGTAGGATTTTTCAATTCCTTAGATATGTATCTCTTTGTTGCACATTATTCTCCAGAGTTAAGTATATGTTTTTTCTTCCACAATGTTTTTATATTACTGAAACAAAATTGTAATTACCAATGTAGACATGACTATGATAAAAAAATTAAGATCAATACATTTTAACCAGTAAAAAAATTTCTTCTTATTTAAATTGTTAATAAATGTGTCTCCACATTATGATGAATCTCTAAGGTTTTTGTTCTTCTCAAAATAATTATTTCTTAGTATCAGGATGAACTAATATATTGAATGTACCCCTATAAAAACAGGTACTAATGCATATTGTTTCCCATTTTGGAATGAGAAGATACATGCCTCAACATATCAATGACACATATTAATATCAAATGTAGTTGGTGGGTTGTGTACATGTGTTTGAGTCTACTCCATGATGAACCTCATCCCAAATAGTTGATCCACCATCGTGTGATATTCAGTTCAAATGTGAATAGATGTAGGAAACCACATATTTTTGCAAAAAAATATATTCCTATACATAAAAGGCACATACCACTTGCAGAAACTTCTTCCATCGATTTTAGTAGATATTATTAAATAATGAATTGAAATCCGATAATCTATATCTTAAAAATTACCTTCACGATTTTTAATTATAAATCTATTGGGATCCATGTAAGTCATACTGAAAATGTGTTCATAGAGACTCAAGAGATCCATGTTAGTTCATCCATTAATAGTGATTGTATTTACCCCATTGGTACAATAAATAAGGTGTTATAATAGATATTTGTGATTTTCTAGGAACTCAGATGATCATATCCTTCCCTGTGAGACCACATCTATCCCCAAAGCACATGGAAGTTACCATATACTCTCCATATGGTAATTAATCAATAGATATGGAACAATATGTGATATAGGTTAGGAATCATTGAAATTAAAAAACTAATGATCCATCCTCCTACGATATATGATGACATCATAAAAGTAGAGACCCTAACTTTACCACTCTCATATGTCAGAAGTTTGTATCCACTCAAGTTAATTACAATAATTCCATTTAGGTGAATGGGTGGGTCACGCATGGGAATGAATTCAAAGAAAAATATATTTAAAGAATTTTTTAAACATATGGTATTATAAGAACCTTCATCCCCATAATATTATTACAATGGATATGAATTTTCCAATTTTGAATTGGTTTAAAAAAATAATTTGTGATAATATCTCCCACCCATTTTAGGAATGGGATGTCCTCAATAGGATGTGGGGCCTTAACAATTGCCTTCCCTACCACCTTGATTATCTGCCTAAAAATTGAAGGGGTATACTCTTCTTTATACCAAAATTATTATGGAGGAAGATACACATCATATAGATATATCGTAAAAATGGTGTGACACAAATCCTCTCAACATCTGAGAGACTAATCCAAAACTCTCCATGTGTCACATTAAATGTATTTGTTTTTGGAATATATATGTTGAATAATTATTCCATTACTCCCTTTTTATAGTAAGTTAGGATTTTTTAAATCCATTTGGAATCATAACTTTCAATTCACCTCAATGTTGAACTGGATGTTGTGATAAGATGCTTCACCAACAAAGGATGAAACGAACTGACTCTAAATCATTCTCTATACCTAAGGTCCCTATCGAAAAAAATGAAAACATATGAATCAAATATTATTTATGCATTATCGATCATTATATTTGAATTTTATATAAATTTTCACAATTATCATTTTTATAGTCCAACGAAATAAACATAAATTTGTGACTACGAGATCAATTTTCATTAGAAATACAATATCCCACATGGAGGATATTTTCCATGAAACTATCTCAATTTTTTAACATCTTGGATGAATTCACAATATTTGACATTGGTGATGGTATATGTGAAATATTTTTTATTCCAAACACATATTCAAGGATACAAGTCTTAATAAAAAAATGAAAAAAGATTTTTCCCCCATAAATTTTGCTTCATGTGCCTTATGTGATTGGATGAACAATTATTGTTCTGTTTCTATGCTTAGAAACCTAGAATTATGATGAGACATTGATTATGAAAACTAATTTCTTGAATCCATATTATTTGTGAAAGAAGCAAACGCCACATAAGAAACGAACCCAATAAAAAGAATTTTATAACCCAAAAAACATCATGGAATTAAATTAACCACCAAAGGATTATTTATTTGATAACCTGATATAGGTATCATATATCACAAAAACCAAAAAAATTCTCATGAACCCATCACCCATTTGTAAAAATATCAATCTCATGACCATATAATTGGGATTTTAACAATGTAACAGTTGAGAGATCTTGAAATAATACATGAGGTCACATGACACATTAAATTGAACCTACGACAAAGATATATATCACAGTTCAACAAAAAATAACATTAATAAATTTCCATATTTTTTATGAATGTCATTAAAAACAAGAGTTCATGTGATGAGATCAAGAGATAATATTACATGAATGGTTTTTGTGGTTAGGTAAAACAATGAAGACACGCGCGAGATAAAGTTACAAGAGCTATGGAATTTGAAGTAACCAGTTGAATGAGAGGCTCCCATGATGCACTATTAATATGAAACCATATTGAATACCAAAGGTAGCCCCAAATTCCAAAATCCACTCTGACCACCGACCAATGAAAGCCTCGGGGACTCGGTTGGGCATTTAAAATCTTTATAGCCAATTAATTGTCTACATGGAGCTCGCTTGGGGGATATTTTGAAACCCTCATAATGATAATAATTCAGTTAGGATAGATGAAACACCTAAATCATTTGTATTATTTATTGTATAAAATTAATGTAGGAGTATCATGGATATATGATGATAAGAGGGATGTGTTACAATGATTTCACTACCCATTGAAGATATGTGATCACCTAGACTTGGGAACGTCATGCTGATGAATCAATATCTTTGCATAATCTATGGTTGAATGTCGTAAGCCTCTCTGTTAAACCCTTATAATATTTATAAAGCCATTGGATTGTTTATTATGGTCATACGACATGTCCATCAATGGAGGCATGACAATCAATGAATGTCCATTATTAAATTAAAGATGAAAAGGGTGGAATATTCATGAAATAGATGTTACACTGATCTCTATGAGAAAATACCATATGAATCATGTGATCAATTCACTGATCGGTCTAGGTTCCTAGTCGAATGATAGTCTAGAATTGTGAAATCATTTTGGTATTTCACCAAAATTATGTGATGGACCTCATACAAATCCATTTAATCATGCAGTGCACCAATGACTAGGAGAGAGACCATTCATGAAAATGCTCTAACAATGTCAAAAGATCCAATATTTTATTATGAAATGTTTTAAAGGGACGTTAATAGAAAATATGTCATCAGTTTGATAAAGGAAAAATAAACACCTTTAAAGGTAATTTTCTTATAGAAGGAAAGGTTATGTTTCTTTCATGAGAATGAGGTTATACACCATATTCCATCAACTCATTGATCACATAAAGGATATTTTACAAGCATTATTGATCTCATTAAGTGCCTTTGATATGCTATTTTGATATTTTAAATGAACATAGACATTTCTATCTTGATTAGTAGAAGGATTCATTGATCAGAATTTTAAACTCCCAAAAACTCCCTAACATTTCATCCTGGCATTTTAAATAAAAATTGACATGTAAATTTGATTATATGAATTATATATGTTAAGGAACATGTTCAATAAATATTATACTGATAGATTGATCTCACAATATATGTTTATAACACTATAAAAGGATAATGTCATGGATTAACCACAAATAATTCATTCGAAATAAGTAATATTCCACAAAATCAATCCTAAATTTTCAAAATATATTACAACTAATGTTTTATTGAAATAGTAATGATATTAATATAAAATTTTCCTCATTTTCATAAAAAATCGCAAACATTAGTGCAGTGGAATCAGTGGAATTCCCTGAGTGTAATTCCATGAAATTTCAGGTGTCTTCCACTTGTTAAACTAGGGTAATGGCTTAAGGGATTACACAGTTTGCTTATGTGGTTCACATTCTCACCCTATTATTCAAGAGACGGACTTCTAGTGCACTATAAAGATTATGAGAAATACTTTCTACATATTGACTTGTAAATGTGAGGTCTCATCAAACCCAATCCTGAAAATTATTGAGGCATTTATGAAATAATGGATGAAACATATGGAATCCATTTGTGAGGATATATACACGGATTTTCTATGATGGTGTCTTGTGCATCAACTGAAGAATTTAAATCATGAAAGAACACTCATTCCTGATAGATAAGTCATGTGAAGCCTTCAAAACATGTCACATAAAATACATGGTTACCCTCTAATGTTTCATCCATGATCACATGAATACATGGAAATGTATACATTGATCATACGACATCCCATAGTCATTATCTCTATGATCATGTGACACCATTAGAAGTTTCTTTCTAGATTACATGATGGACTCTCAAAAAAGTTAGTTGAATCTTGTCGAAAACCTCATAAATTTGAACATCAATCATGAAACACACCTATGATATGCTAGACTTATGATGTGGCAGAACCCCATACAAGTCAGTTGAATCACACAACATCTCTTTGTTATGTCTAGTTAAACAATGTGATGTATCTGAGACATTTTGTCAATTTCATTTGGCATACTCTAGAAAATTCTATTGGATCACATGGAAGAATCCATGAGAAATGTTCAGACTTCCATAGAAATTTTTAGAGGTTATATTGAATATATTAGGGATTTTAAGAATAAACTCAAGGACATGAAAACATTTTACAATAGAGACACTCATACAAACACCAATTTAAACTATATGGATACTTATTCATATCCAAATAAGAGAAGTATGGTTACTTCTTAAGGCCCATAACCAAATTGGGAATCCACATTACTGTCATTTTCTCTATATTTCAAACACTATTACCAATGAGACCCATACTCTATCATGGGTTACTCATTATTGATCATCTACCAGCATATTATAAAGATAATCGAATAATTAGGACTCTGATTCCTATCAAAATATGATATATATGACACCTTACTAATGCCTGGGATCTAATTAGTTATCCACCTGATTATATGTCCCTCAATAATTCAAAAAATATATCCCATGTAAAAAAATGTCTATTATGGGTTTATCGCTCTTACCCATCCATCAGAAAAATGATAATCTAGTTAAACTATGAGTAATTTGATTCCAATTGTATTTAGGATAAATATAACCCCTTACTAAGGCCCAATATCCATTTTAGACACCCATTAGGGATTCCCTGGATTCTTAATCTATGAATGACTCTTGTGATCTTAAGTATTTTCAATAATTAAAACAAAATCACGATAAATTCTCCCTTACAGGGTAACCTCAATTAGTAATCCACATTCAATGGCATGAAACAATTTCCATCATACAATATCATTGACCTTAGTGTATGTACATAAGGAATTCATATATTGGTAAACCCTAGGGATATAACTTTTATGATAATAAATTATATTCCATGATTCTTCAGTGTGCTGAGGGATGATCGAGCTATGATGAATCTGATTCATGTTACAAACGAGATACATCGAATGACTTTTTAAGGCCCATGATCTATACCTTATTCCTAAGTTTCCTCATATATGTCTTTCCCACATGACGTTAAACTGGAGGAATTGTACATAAATAAGCTATATGGGATTTGATTCCTATTATACATAAGATACATAGGACACCTCAAGAATTTTAAATCTCATATCCATGGAACCAATTTCTTCACTAGTTGGATGTAAAATCTAGTCTTCATAGTTATATTATGTAAAAGTATACAATGCTTTTCATTGTTTAAAAATAAAAACAGATAGATTAAGGACCTATGATACATATACATGGACTTGATAATAAAACCCCCACTATAAGAAAATAGATTCAAGAATAAATCAATTTAATATCACTTATTCATGGACCCTACTATATATTTAAATTATATTAATGAATACCTAAAAAATATTTATCATATAATTAGGGTAACAAATCACGTACCAATATTTCGAAGAAATTAATAAACATAACATAATTATATAATAAATTACTTGAATAGGTGATAATTCTTCCCAAAAGGGTGTCATGATCCCGACATCCTATTCCCTTGGCCAATATGGTTTCTTAAGGGTCATTGCATTTGAAACCACAAATTCCTACCTCCCTTTGGAGATATGGTTTTTATATTTTAATAGATGTGGGAACTATTGGAATATTCAATGAAATATGAAAATTGTAAATATAATGTGAGTAATTGTTTAACCATACATAAACCCTCCACAATCAATATTAGTTATCATATCTCTATTAAGTAAAAAATAATGTTGAACCTAAACATAACGCTTGTAATGAATGAGTTGCGAAATCATTATAATCATTGGGAATCATGTCATATAAACCATAGGGATACCATCCATCATATTTTTATGGAAACAATGGACATGGTTAAACCAATGGGTTCATAGATTAAAATGAAGGTGTGTTGATTTAGGCATGAAATAAATGTATTTTTATTACATGGGTTTTCACTATGATTATTGTCTATCACACTCTGAATATTTTTTTATATGATTAATGAACATATTGTAATTATGTTATTACATAATGAAACTGAATATTCAATAATATTCCCCATGTGAATCCAAATGTTACGGGAACTGGATAAAAAATCTCATTCCTATTCTCACACAACATTCTAAAGATATTTATCATGTTGAGATTTTAAATGAGAAATGAAAAGAATATTTTTAGTTTGAGTCCATCATGAAGAAATTTATACCTTCTTTTTATGTATCCATTGATCCAAATGTCCCTGGGAAAATGATATGTTCCACCAAAAAAGAAAGTCAAAGTAATCTAGTGTTCATAACTTGAAAATTTAAAAATTTTCAATCATTTTGATAGAGAATAAGATAAATGGTGGATCCTAAATAAGAATACTAATGAACCAAAATATATCTTCTTCAATGAAACAGATTAGTTTAATAGATTATTTTTCATTATGTACATTCTTACTATTCATTATCTGAATATAATGAATGGATCGTTTGTTATAATGTAGAAGGATGATGAATGTATTGTCACCTTTGGATTAAATTTTATTAGACATTATCAGTACACATATGGTGTTATCATCCCACATAAATGTATGGTCGATTAGTTCTTGTGTGTCTTAGAACCATGTCTCCAAAGGGAATTGACCACAAGGGAATTCAGTATCTTTAAATAAATCATTTGGTGTGATATAAAAGTAGATATGGGTATTGGTGTTACACATGGATCTGATGTTTTTTATAATAGATTAAATAAATAAATAAAAGGAAACTATAAAAACCATATAGAGAAGAAGATGAGTCTACTATTGTACTCACAATATTAAATAAAGTATTGATTAAATTGTATTAAGGATGCTGGTAAATGTGTTATTGGTGTATAGGAAGGTCATAAAAAAATAAAATAATGGAGTGAGAAGAAAAGGTTTTCTAATGATAAATATTTATTAAAATACCCATGAAATACACCACCCCCACTCTAGAGTTTCAAATACATTGATTATGAAAATTAATATAAACAGTGCTCAAATATGAATGTTAATGATGACAGTTGACATTCCCAATTTTAATAAATAATAAAATATTTCGTAATTTTAAAGGGATGGATATTTAAGTTATGATGGATGGGGATAAATAATTATCTTTCCCAAATTATTATTATTCCATTTAATAAAAAAAATATTAAATATATATAGAATGAAGACGTAGAGTTATAGAGGACTATGGGAAATGTTTATATGTTTTACAATAATTTTGACATAAGAACAATGTTATATAAATATATATATGTCCCCTCAATTTTAAATTTAAAAAAGGATCTATCAAATGAATCCAATAGTTCATCCTTAAATGTTTATCCTATAATTATGATGATGTATAGTGATTTGAAGGTTTATTTTTGGTGGAAAAAATTAAGAGAGATATTTCTTGGGAATGTATCTCATATCATAGAATGCCATAAGATTAATTCTAATAGATATATGTCTTAGTGGATGTCAAAACCATCACCCTACCTGAAATAAAATTGTAAAATGTCATTATGGACCTTTTCATCAAACATTCAAAAACATTTATGCATCATAATTCCTTTTTGGATGTAGTTAATTAACTAATGAGGTAAAAAAATTATTTTTATTATTTAATACATCTATAATAATAATATTTCAATAATTTACATTATGTAAGATTTCAAATTTCATGATTTAGAAAATATATTATTTCTAATTGGAATATATGTTTTATCAGGGTGTTCTGATGAAGAATTCATCAAGCTTTGGATATATATTTGAGTTTTAATATAGTGTACCATCATTTTAAATATTTCTAATATAAGAGAACCATTAAAACCCTTAAATATATGTTAAAATCTTGTTATATGGATTTCAATGGTGATTGCTATCGGAACCTCCAACTAGTTTATTTTTAATACAAAAAAAAATTCTAACTAGATAATTCAAATCGATATTTATGAATCAATATATTAAAAGAAGTGTATAAATTTTAAATTCATGGATTATTTTGAGTAAATAAATATATTGGGACCTATGATAGTTGAGGTAATAGAAGAGAACACTTGATAATTCATTAACACATCATGGTAGCTCAAATTAAAAATAAATGTTATGTGCACAATCGTTGACATGAAGTAGAATTTGACGTTGTTGTGAATAATTTTCTAATTTTTTACCCATGTATGATGTTTACGAAATTTATAAATTAAAAAATGTTTATCCTTATGTATTTTTTATATATCAAGACTCATTATCAAGTTCATATAGTAGTCTATTTCTTATCACTTACAATTAAACTCTCTTGATTTTATGATGTGTCCCATCAATCTCTCCTTTGGAAGAAAAAACCTGATCGATGACATGTAATAATCATCATGGTTACACTGAAGGAACATGAAATTTATTATTTAGTTCAACTTGTAAAAATATGATACCTTATTGATAAATTCCTACTGTAAAAGAATCATCCATAGGTGAAATCACTCTAGAGAATTATTAAATTCGAAAAAGATACATGGGAACCTAAGGGTGGGATGAAAAAGAAACATAATAATTTTTCATACAAGAGTGGTAATTTTCAAGGGTTATATTAATATTGCAGGGGTTATAACATAACAACCCCAATAATTGAGAATATACTTCTCATTAAATTATTTTATTTCTTTGATATCATGAACAAGATGCAACACTGATTTTCAACGAACCACGATATACTATTAAAATATAATTTTGTGAGAGTTCACACCACAGAGATTGAATGAAGGGTATGAATTGGAATTAATATATAATAAAAATTTTATGGGTAAATATTTAGAAAATTAATTTATTTTTATCATAAAATTAAATATAATAAAAAAAATTCATTTGATGATATAAAACAAATTTTTCTGAATACAATATTTATTCCCACAATATATTTTATTTTAATAAATTAAATTTAACACTACCATAGAATGAATTTAATGAAATTTATATATTATATATTTTTAAAATTAAAATTTATAAAATTTATTTAAGTTAATTGTTTAGTAATAACCTATTATTTATGCTTAAAAATTTATTTTTTGAAAAGGTGGTTTGAATCATGGTTTAAATGCTTATTTTTAATATTAATTTCATCCACATATAAAAATTAAATCACAATTTTTCCCTTTTTTGAACATGATAATCAAATTTTATAAATAATCTAATTTTATTTTTTTACTATTAATAGTTATGGTGGTAAATTTTATCATCTTATCAAAGAATAAATCTGGTTAATTTAGCTAAAAATTGGCAATAAGGCTATAGTTTTTATCTTAATTCATATTGGATGAAGATAATTCTTCCCTTGTAACATCAATATTGAAATATATATTTTATTGAAAACTTTTATATGAAAATACCTATATAATATTTAACGTATAAAAATTTTCAATGTTTCACTCTATTTTAAGTAAATAACTCATAAGATCCTACATAGGGAACACATACCGTTTTGAATGAATATAAATGCCTATATTTAGATTAATTTAATTATTTTAATGTTAAAAATTTATTTCTTTTTTTATTATTGATATAATTTATTTAAATTCGTATGTAACACTAATCTGGTACATCATCAACTAATAAAAAATTTAAATAAATTATTACAGAAATAATGAATGTAATACAATTTGAATGACTTATAGGGTTCCCTAAATATAGATGATTAAAAGTACATATTATTTTTATTTCTAATTTTTTTCATATTTTCATTAAAATTAACTTACAAGATTCAAAAAATAATGATATTTTTTAATTTAATATTTTATTAAAATAATTAAAAATAAAAATAATATTTAAAGAGATAAAGGTGTGTATCAAATTGCACAAAAATTTATCTCATTCTCATTAATGAACCAAAATTTACCTTATAAGAAAAATAATATCCCCATTTGAGTGATAAAGACATTACAGCAATTACTGTTAAATTTTGTTATAAAAAAAATTTAATAAAAATATTATCTTTAAAATGACACCAAAACTAATACAAATTTTAAATTTTTTTGAATAAATTGAAATCCATAATAACTTTTCATTAAATATCTTGACTTTTGGAAGTATTGTTTTAGAGAATTAGTTTATTATTTTTTATTATTTTATGTAATCATTGATGTTCCCTTAACTGTAGTTATAAACGGCCATCCCTCCTTCCACATATACACCCCATGTTGAGCCAACTATATCAACCATACCATTAAAAAAACCATTATCACATTTATTATAATCATTTTTGATATTTCAGCCTTCCTATAATAATAGCCATAGTATCTTTAAGAAGAGATATAAAGGTGATCCTTAATAGAAATGGAAATCATTGTAAATGATCCATTTCATTTTTTAATTATTCTTTAAATCATCAAAATATGTGTTATTTATCATCATAATAAGAAAAAATTATTATAAATATACTGAAATACTGTTATGATTTTATATTACTATTATTCATAGTCTTTCTTATCAAAAGGTAAATGAATGTATCACTTGTGAATATGTATGGCCTACCCTCTACACATGTAGGTAAAATTCCTTCTCAAACACCATATTTAATAGATGTATATTACATTGATTTTAATGCATATATATAATAAATATGTAATAATTATAATCCTGGAATTATAATATCCCTTAAACCATCTTACCATCAAATCAATCAGAAAATTATAACGGCGCTCATGTGTACCTCTGGACAACCACCTCCACAAACTGATTTTTTTCTCAATTCCATTTTAGGCGGATTGTAATAACAGTAGATTAAATTAATATTAATTATTTATAGGATATGAAAATTATTCTATACTAGTGAAATATTATTTACTTTTCATTCTTCAAATATTTTTAAAATTTAAGACATCATTCATGCATATGTATTCCCTGTCATCTACATATGTGATGTAATTCATTTTTCTATTTCTAAATTTTATAGATGACTCTAGATATATATATATATATATATGTATGTATATAATAATAAATATACAGTATATTAAAATGGTTAATAAAATTATGGATATTCTGGATCCACGACCAAATTACAAGTACAATAAGTACTAAACTTAAATACTCATTAACACAAAAGATTATTCACTAAAAAATGACAATATTAAAGAGGAATTATTTGTTAATTTATTTTGAAATGTTATTAATAGAAAAAAATTGATACTATATTTTTTAAAAAATATTTTTGTATGGAATTATTATAGATTAATATTTATTAGATTTGATATTATTGTTCTTTTAAAAAAATGAAAACATGATGTAATATATTTTCATCTCAAATTTAATTCATTGTGACACAATCCCTATTCACCACATGTATCTTTTATGTTGTGTATATGTTACACGTGAATTTATTTTATGATTATTAACATGAATTTTATGGGGTTATACATATCTATATATTTTTATTTCATTCATGGGGCTTACAATTAAAATGTTTCCAAACATATAAGATATTTATGTCCCAATATTATTTTTCTCGATATGGTTTATATTTATGTTTTAAATGTTGACATTTTAGGACCAACCACTCAATAAACTCATGATTTTTATTCTTCTATATTAGTTACTTGAATATAATTGTTTGGTTCTTATTTAAATCTGTTTACGTACTCTAGAAAAAGAAATAATTTTTTAAGAAAATTGAAAAACTATGTGTCTGACTCTCTAGTCCAAAATCATTTGTCTACCATATCATTGTTTATTATTAAGATGTTCATGAATTTATTTGATATTATAATTTTTTTAGATTTCAAATTTACCAATTATTTAATTTTTTACATCTTTCTTTTTAAAGGAATCATCTTACAGTTTTCAGAATGAGGTACCATTACATTTTTTATAAAAATGGAGAAGAATGTTTTCTCTAAATAGACATGTCTTGAGAAAATATTCAACAATAATGAATAATCTATTACTTGAATATTCCATTTAATTTTTTTAATAGTTAATTTCAATGAAAATTTTTTCTGGGAAATTTGGAATTTTTTTATTTAACATAAGTGGGTTGAATGTGAAAAGGGTATTTTCCTCCAAAACATATTCATATGATTGTTTTAATGATGTTTTTTAGTTGTGATCAATGAATTTGATATTACTAATGACTTAATATGGATATTATCCAATGATGTAAAAATTAATCATTATATTGATTTTTAATGTTTATGATGAAAATATTTTTATAAAATACGTTCATTTACCAGGGGTTATGCAATGATGAATTGTCAAAGTGATTATAATACCACTATCATTACTATAGGTTAGTCTAGGATAAAGTGAATATGAGACCCATTTATGTTTAATTGGTTATTATATGAGTAATGGTGTGTGATATTTTTAACACATCTATATTATTTAATTATGTTATAGGTGGGACAATAATTATATAACCCTAAGATATAATTTGTAATGATTGATATGTCATTATAAAAACTTGAATAAAATGGGGAGTGGAACCAATTTAGTAAGTGACATTATCAATTAAATACACACGGGAGTGAAATATCTCTACTACGTTAATTTGGGGACAATACCCAATCAACAATGACTGTATTTGAATTGAGTGTTTACTATCATAGATATGATTTCTAATTATTTTGTGTTTGTCTTAATCATTAGTCCAATGAAAATGTTATGATATCACAGATCTTGTTCATTGATTTCTATATGATTCATATCTTATGAGCATTCACGATTTATGTCATGAATCAATATTATGATATATGATATATAGAGTATTAATTTCAAATGTTTTTCTCATATTATCATACTGTTACACATATTTTATTATCATGTGTTCAGTGATATCTCCCTTGATTACTATTTTTGAGAATGTGATCTCACAGTTTCTTATGTTTTATTTTCTCTATGGTTATTAAAAAGGGTATTATGTATCATATATCATATATGAGTTCTTGTTATGATGGGTTTAGTGGAGGTAGATGTATCACACTTTTGAAATAAATTTTTTATGTAACCACATTCCCAAAGATACAAAACCTATATGATCAAGAATGGATCGTTATGTGATATGTTGAACATTAATATGATTATATATAATATCCATATAAAAAATTTAAGGTTCGCTATAAATTTAGATAATTATTTTGGAATATATATTCCATTGTACAAGATTCTTATCGAAACACATGACCTAATAAGTAGAAATTTAAATAACACTATATTATAATATCATAGAATATATATGGATAATAGTTAATTGCATTTCTAGATAGACACATGGATTATCCCAAATGGGGATAAGAAAATTTCATATTCTCATGCCTGAATAATTGAATCAATTCAAAACCCATATCATAGAATAATTATAAAACATATAACCCACCAAACACATGGTATATGATTTTCATTGTCAAACAGATGGAATTTCACAGTAATATTGAACTAAATTCATAGAAAAACCAAAATTTATTTCATAAAAACATAAAAAATGCATTATCTCAAATAAAAAACATTTACATAATTATATTATTTCTTATGTCATTGCATTTTAAATTTAATGATAAAAAACATGGGATTTAAAACGTTATTAATATATTCCAATGTTATTTATTCATAAAAATAAAATTTTAAAACCTAAAAAATATTTAACATAACCATTTTTTCATCTATTAATGGAAAATAAATAATAACAACAACTGATAATATTATTAGAATAATTTAACAATCAAATAATTAGAATAAAAAATTTCAACATCCAATATATACTAATAAAATATTCTTTGATAAATTTCAACTCATAAAAAAAACTCATATTAAAACATATATTTAAAAATATATATCTTATATAATATAGATAAACATGAAATTTATTTATCATGTTATTTTTAGTAAATATTCATATTCAACACCAGGAAATTGAGTCACTAAATGAAAATACATTTTCAATCATTTTAAAGTTAAAATCAATTGTTTTTTCATATAATATACAACATATAAGATATAAAAATAATTTAAATTCTGAGCCCACCATTAATATTAAAAAATATTCTATATCACTATATTATATTTTTATTAGAAAATTAAATTCACTACAGCATAAATTACCAAGTTAATTTAATTTTATAAGTATCAGTATTCCATAAAACTGACTATGCACAACAAGAAATTTATAATTACATTTATCATTATTATATGAATAATAAATACTATCACCCTAATATTTTATGATATATTTTTCTTTAAATAATTATTTTTTCATTGATAACCTCCTTTATAAAAAAAATTGAGTTTAAATGAAATTTGATAAACTATTAAAATATTATTTTTTAATGTGAATACTATAACC
Organism: Viscum album; assembly: GCA_963277665.1. Classification (NCBI taxonomy): domain Eukaryota; kingdom Viridiplantae; phylum Streptophyta; class Magnoliopsida; order Santalales; family Viscaceae; genus Viscum; species Viscum album. Next base: position 663,748,966 of record OY728141.1, read on the forward strand.
AAGTCATTGGATGGTTTATTATTAATAATAAAAATTAATTGTGAACAATAATTTATTACTCATGTATAAAATTAATTTATTAATTAAAAATTATTTATTAATTAATATAAATGAATTTGATGATAAATGTAAATTTTTTTATGAAAAATTGTTTTATATGTAAACATTGTTTTTACTATAATAAATCAATCTAACCACTATTTATGAATGAATATAATGAAATTATTAGTTTATATTTTCCTAAAAAAATATTATAACATTCTTCAAATGGGATTTTTATAAGAATGGAATGAATAATAAATCAAAATTTATGGTTAAAATTTCATATTTCTCAAAATGGATTCACTTATAATTTGGGATATTAAATAAAAATTAATTTCTTAAACGTATATATATTGAATATTTCAATGTTTATTATATAATTAGAATATAAAAAATTAATATTTTTTTATTTTAACATATCTTTTGTTCAATTTGATTATTATCTACTGTAAATATTTTTCACCTCAGTAAAGGTATAATAGGGTTAAAATATCATAGTGAAGCATTAAAAAATGTATAAAACATGAATTTACTATATCTGATAAGTAGTTATTACCATATATAAGTTTAATACTTTTATATTATATTTTAAAAACTTATTTTAAATCTGGTAACCCATGTTTGAATTCTGATAACCAAAAATTTATTTTAATCCAATTTAAAAATATTTTTGTGTCTTTGAATTTAATGGAAATGATAGAATGTCAAATTATATTATTTATTGTTCAAAAATTATTATTACCTTTTTTTATAATTTTAATAATAATCATCTTTGAAATAATCATCATACATTAATTTGAGCTGAAATATTTTTTACTCTTTAGTCTGGTAGTTTCCAAAAAAATTGTATAACGCATATTTCATACATTTATTAAATAAATTTTCTAAAACCTTCATAGATTCTATATGATAAAATATTTTCTAAGTTATTAATCATAATTATCTATATTTTACCTAAATTACAATTCTTTCTGTTGAGTAATCATGTTATCATGGTAAAAATTTATGTTACCGCGATAAAAATTAAAAAGGGTTTAATGTTGATTAACTATGATAGATGATTTGAAATATATCCATAACACAATTAAATGTGATTATTTTAGTTGATTTTAACCATATTACAACTTTTATATTAGTCTTTGCTTCCTTAGATCATCTCAACATGATTATTATATATATATTTTTCAAAAATTTAATCAATGTTTGTTTATTCCTTCAATGATAAATGGGAACCTACTCTTATCCATTATTAATAATATTTGATCACTATATATCATAAAATATATACCATTACACATTAATATATTAAATTCATATCACCAAAATCTTTTGTTCACACCCTAATACCATCTTACGAAGTATAAGGGCATAAGACTAATGTTCTTCCATAGAGTAGAGTCAATCATTTCACTCGACTCATTCACTGGTTAATTATCATTATAATTCATATAAATAGGTTGGATCTATAAAAAATGATTAAAATGGTATAAAGATATAATGATATTTTATTATAATTATGATAGAATAATTTTACAGTACTTTTTAATTAAATAGGAAATGAAATATCAGTCATGCATACTGGTGGAATACCATATCCATGTAGTGATATGATTTATTTTACATAAAAATAATGAATTTACAATTATTATGATTATTTTATTTTTTTGTATTATATTTATGAAATTATTATTCTTTTATTACTATTATAATTTGTATTCCTTCAACTTTCCCAATCGGTTGGAAAACAAAAACGCCACTCACTCATTAGTGTGGACTACCACCACCTTAAAGCACTGGGATTAATGACTCAATTTAACATTAAAATGATAATAAGAAGGGTATATTTAATAGTGATATATTATATTTATTATATAATAGTGAAACATTAATGGTGAGTTTTTCTTAAATTATTTTTTTCCATGCATTTAAATGTAGAAATTTCACTCATTCGTATGTACATGCTAGCATCTCGACAATGTGATTTTCTTGATCATATTACTGAAATGGTTATAAAAGTTTATATTAGTAATTTATATTATATTTATGTTTTTATTGATATAGTTGATATTAGGAAACAATTATCATGGTTCACATAATATAATCATGAAATAAAAGTTTGCTTCGAAAACAGACGTGTAATCACCTGAATAATTACTTTATTAATTAATTATTAATAAAATGAATTTTACAAATTATAAGACAATTATTTATAGTAATATGTATATATATATTAATATTATTATTTTATATTATATTAATAAATTTATATTTATTATACAATAGGTTTCAATGAATACTAAGCATTAAGAGACTTGAGGAAATGATTTTTATCTTTAAATTGTTTTGTTGCAACTTGTTTGATGTTATATACCTAGTAATGATTTTGTGGTGTATGTAAAAACAAATTTATATGATTTATAATATATCATTATTTATTTATTATATTTAATGTTTAAATTCAAATTATTTCATCAATTGTGTTTTTATTCAAATGATAACAATGTGGCCAGTGTCTCGCACCTCACTTTTCATTCTCTGAGACATATGCCCTATTCCACACTATTTTATTTTTTTGGTGTATATATTTTTACATTGATATTATATAAAATTATTTAATTCAAATTAGTTTTATATAATGATAAATATTATTTATTTCATTTGGGGGGATTATGATTCAAGTGTTACCAAAGTGAAGCATTTTATGTTACAATCACACCTTTCATATGGATTTATCTTTTCTAAATTTTTTATAATGAAATTATATGATCTATATATATAATACCATAGAAATTTTGATCTCACCTTCCATCGTATTTTAACTGAATTTTTCCATTATTTTAACTCTATTATGATACTCATAATTAAGAAAAAATGTTTTTTCCAAAAACTGGCTTTTTATATATATTCTTCAATATTATTTTTATATTATGTTATTATTACATTAATATTATTCTGTAACATCCCATGTAAATAATTAATAAAAAATTTTCATTTACGAATTAAATATTAATTTTACTTTAAAGGGGTTGCTATGATCGATAGCGTACCTGATACGCAACGATGAGTTCCTTTGAAAATTTACATTGCACACTAGTAATAAAATAATATTATTTTAAATGTTAGTTAACACGTAGCCATTGTACTGGCGATAATGGATTGAAATAACTGAAATATGATTATATATGTTTGTAAAATGTTTTTCACATTTATCTAATAAAATATAAAGGCTTAAAATATGAAAAGAATTCAATTTTAGGCTTTTATACTCTATTTTTCACGAAAGGTCCACTTATCACCTTTTGACGGCGAACCGTCATTAAATATAGTTTTGATCAATCTTATAAATTCTATTGGAAAAAATATAACTCTTCATTAGAATCGGGACATAAAAATTTACTTTATGTAATTTATTGGTATCTTTCTGATAAAGTTCATTTTTTTAATGAATAGTGTAAAATGTTGTATTTTAATTCAAAACCTTTTTTTAATCTAATTTTTTAAGATGATTAAATTATATTTTTAATTGGTTTTAAATTTCAATTATAATATAATTTTACAATTAAATCCAATAGTGGTCGTTAGAATTAATTTCATTTTGAAATCCGACTTAAACTAGTGTCAATCTTTTGATACTTATTGTTTCATAAAAACACGTTATTTGCTCTGACAGTGGGAATTAATTATTAAATTAATTAATGCAACTTATATGTTGTGAATTTTGTAAAATGTAATTAATTTTTGAATTCGGAAGATCATATATATCTTAGGGTGAAGTTTTGGTATTTTTTCTGAAAAACATCAATTTTTAATGAATAGTGAAACCCCTAACTGGTACTTATAAAAACTGATTTTTCGTTTAAATGAAATTTTACCACTTCTGTGTTTTGAATTTCAAAAATCTGACAAACATGGTTGTTATTAAGAAGTAAAATGTTTGTTCAATGTGATTGAAATATTTTTTTTGGTGAATAGTATCTTTTATGTTCTTAATCGTGATTAGAGGTAATTTGTGCAATTTAAGGAAAAAATGATATTACAATAAAATGAAAATACCTTGACACATGTCCTACCCTTATTGGATGTGTCATGGCCGACCAATAAAAGCCATATGTCAACTTGGGGACCCCATGAAGACACTTTGGTTGGGAAATGACATAAACAACTTTTTATTTAATGCTAAAGTCAAAATGACACAGACATGAAATGTTTTACTAAAAAAAAAATTACATGGGGTTATAAAAATATGATTTTTGACTATAAATATTAATTAGAAAGATAAAAAGCTTTCCTACATCATAGTATTTTTTTATAATTTTTAGACATTAAATAAATTAAATTATTTATGACATCATGATGATGCAGCGATGACCTCATTATTTAACGATTTAAATAAAATGGGAAAATAATGTAAAATCTAAGACCTACAAATGTCCAAAACCTATTGTATGAGTTTATTTCTAACCCTCATCACCTTATCGTCGAAATACATCAATGCGGGACCTTTAAATCCGAAACTCTTTTGAAAATAAAGTAACATTATGTAACTTTACAAGAGTGCCCCTCCTCTCCTCTTATAAAAGGCCCCCACCTCTACCTCCTTACCCACACTCCCAAAGCCTTTGGCTCGGCCAAACTCTACCAATTATTTCTCTCCAAATCTCTCTATAACTCTTAGAAGCCTCACATTGGGCAGATGTCTTCCCAAGGAAGCCTTTGAGCTCAAACCAAAGAGAGTTACCCAATTTCAAGGTAATGTCTTCTTTTGAGTCCTTTTGTTTGATTTTGCTTCTCCAAACCCCTAAACTCTTTTTATTCATTTCTTTTGTAACAAATCCAGTATCAGAAATATACTAGGATGTTGTTATAATATGGATTAGATCTACACTTACACACACCTACATCTAATGGTTAAAGAATATACTATTTCTATGGATGGCGAATGTCGGCCTCCCGAAACGATGATTGTTCAACATTCTTTTAACACCTTCAAAGGTGGCCATTAAGATAACACTATAATTATATATGATATATAAAATTTTTATGTTTTCCTTAAGCTTATTTTTTTTATTTTGGGCATGCCTTTATGGTTTCCATTATAGGTAAACGCGATATCTTCATTTAAGGAAGTGCGGACTACCGCCCCCTCAAAGGGATTTGATTCGTCAATGCCATATGTGCGACGTATAAAGGATGGATTTAAATATATTATATATGATGTTATACTGAAATTATAATATACCTCTATATCATTATTATTTCTTTCCATTAAAGTATGAGATAGAAATGAAAGTAGCATTCATGCATACGTACGGCTTACCGTCTCCATGAACGGTGCATTTCATTTCATATCCCCAAATGTAATGTACTATTATAAGTACATATATATAATAGATATATATGATTTATGTAACATCTAAATGATTAATATAATTCTGGAATTCAAATATACATATCACTCATTCAGTTTAAAATCCATTAATATGAGAAAGAAATGAAAGTAGCGTTCAAGCGTACGTACGACTTACCGTCTCCAAGAACGGTGCATTTCATTTATTACCAATAAATGATTATGTAATATTATAAATACATGTATATTCTGGATATATATGATATATATGCTATCCAAATCATGAATTTCATTCTAGATATAATGAACCTTTGACCACAAGAACAACATGTAATTGTAAGAAGTCCACTTTCGACTTAAGAACCAAATATCGACAAAACAAACATTATTAACTTAAATTGTTACATAATGGTTATAACATGGAAAATAAATGATATAAAAGGAATAATGAACTTTAAAAAGGTTCTTAATAAAATATAAATTAACTCAAGTTTATTATTCAGGACGTTAAAGAACGATCGAGTCAAGTCGGACCCGAGGTAAGGGACTTCGTCTCAATCTCCTTTCATTGAGGCATATTTAGTGTTATACACAACTTTATTTTATACAATGTATAAACCCCTTTGAATTTTACTTTCATAAAAAAGGAATCTATTTGTATGAAGCGTTTTACAAAATGAAAAAAAGTAATGTTTCTTTTAACGTACGCGGTGACAATGACTTTTTCCACCACTGCGAGTATTATTTGGTCTTTGGCATACTCAACAAGCCGTAATATTTTTTAAATGAAATAAATACCATATAATATTTTATGTATTTTGGTATTGAAAATGGTATTTATAATGTATTTTTATGTAAATATATTTATCTGATATATTGTGATAAAAGTGTGGAAATGTTTTCTTTCCATTATATTTGTTTATGTTTTATGATTTTATATTTGTACATGGACATTTGAGGGGTGGTTACGTGATAAACCATATGACGGGTGGTGCCCTGAATACCAGTATGGGTGGTTATGTTATAACCTCCAAGGCATTTGGTATGTAAGTAGGCCGTATGGCTATTCTGTTAAGTATGTATGGAATTTGGCTGTATGGTTATTCCATTAATTGATATGTGTGGAAGTCGACCGTATGGTTATTCCACTTAAGTATTTTTATGTCCCAAGTTACCTGTATATGTTATGTGTTCCTTATATGGGTTTTATGGTAATACTTTGGTAACAAAAAAGGTAAGTAATGATATTTTATTCAGTGAAGAGTTTTTACTACTTCATGAAGCTGAAGGTATTACTTTGATAAAGTATACATGGTCTACTTGATGTTTGAAAAACTAACAGTTTTAATTCTTTGTGTATCCCTTACTGTGCTTTTTATGCTCACCCCATGTTTTTTTGAAATGTTTTTCATAGTACTTAATGTGGAATAAGGTCAAGGATGGGATCAAGGGAATGTCATGCTATATAAAACATGGAACTAGACCTGTTTCTTTTTAAGAGTTTTTTTTATTTTATGAAAACTTGGTAGAAGCGTCTACTTTGTATATATTTTTAGATGTAATAGTTATGTTCTAATTCTATAAAACTCTAACCCTAAAAAAGATCCTCAATGTTAATTATTCATTTCATTCAATATTAGGAGATGTTTAAGGCTAGGGCCTTATAGTGGGTATTAGAGGTCGGTTTAGACAACTTTAGGAGTTAGAAAATTGTTAAATTATAAGTTAATTTATGGTATGACTGAAATGATATAGCATTTGATGATTACCATGTTGCTTCATCTGAGACATTTTTGTTAGGAATGGTTTTTCATAGAGGAAACAGAACCGCTTTTCTGGGAAGGCATATAGAGGGAAATGACCTTTAAAATCAGTATCCTGAGATGGTCAGAATCAGAACTAAACAGTTTACTGTAGTGATGGCCTAGTTGAATCAGGTGAAAAATGTTGGTTGTTTTTATTTATGATATATTGGTGTTTTCTAAAAGTAAATAGAAGCATGAAAGTCATTTAAGGGTTATTTTTTTTACCTTAAAAGAAAAGAAATTTTTTGGGAAATTCAGCAAGTGTGTGTTTTGGTTGCAACAAATTTCATTTCTGGGTTACATTGTTTGAAAAGATGGCATAACTATTGGTCCTGCTAAAACAAATGTTATTGAATAATGGCCACGACCGAAAAATGTAACCGAGATCCGTAGTTTTCTTGGTTTGTAAGGTTACTACCAATGGTTTGTTGAAAATTTTTCACGGTTATCTAGTCCAATAACTAAGCTAACTCGTAAGGGTGTTAAGTTCATCTGGACAAAAGAATGTGATGATTGTTTTCAGGAGTTGAAAAGAAGATTGGTGAATGCTCCAGTTTTGGCACTTCAATCCAGGAATTTTGAGTTTGTTATCTACAGTGATGCTTCATTGAAAGGACATGGTTGTGTCCTAATGCAGAATGATCAGGTAATTGCTTATGCTTCACGTCAGTTGAAAACTCATGAGGTAAATTACCCTACACATGATTTTGGAATTAGCTTCTGTTGTCATTGCTTTAAAAATTTTGAGGCATCATTTGTATGGAGTAAAGTGTGAAATATATACTGATCACTAATGTTTAAAGTATATATTCACTCAGAAAGAATTGAAATGAGAAAGAGGAGATGGCTGGAATTAATCAAGGATTATGATTATACAATTCACTACCATCCGGGAAAATAAAATTAAGTGGTCGATGCTTTGAGTCGAAAAAGTAATGCTTAATTAACCATGTTGTGTTTGGAACGTGATCCTCGGGTTAAGGATTTGATGAGAATTGGAATGGATGTTGTTGGTGCAGGATGTTCTTATGTTTTGTTTCAGGTATCAGTGAAATATTCTCTATCAGACAGAATCAAGCAAGCAAAAAAGCAAGACAGTGAGTTGCAGAAAAAGGTAGAGCTGGTTCAGAAAGGTAAGTTGTCTGAATTCAACATTGATAATGATTTAATTTTGAGATTTGGGAAGAGATTATGTGTGCCTTGTGATTCGCAGTTGAAGAATGAGTTGTTATGTGAGGCTCATTGTTCCCCGTTTTTAGTTCATACTGGCAGTACTAAGATGTACAGAGATCTGCGAGAGTATTACTGGTGGGACGGAATGAAAAGCGATATTGCTGATTTTACTATGAAGTGTCTGACTTGTCAGCAGGTTAAAGCAGAGTGGTAGTAACTGAAAGGGATGCTTCATCATTTACCAGTGCCAGAGTGGAAATGGGAAAACATATCCATGGACTTTGTTGTGGGATTACCGAGGACATCTAGAGGTAATAATGCAATCTGGGTTATTGTTGATCTCTTTACTAAATCTGCTCATTTACTTGCTATATGGGATACTTTTTCACTAGATCAACTTTCCCGTTTGTATCTTAAAGAGATAGTAAGGATACATGGAGTTCCTCTCTCCATTCTGTCTGATCGTGATCCTAGGTTTACTTCTAACTTTTAGAAAGGCCTTCAGAAGTCGTTGGGTACTGAATTAAATTTTAGTACATCTTTTCATCCTCAATCAGATGGGCAGTCAGAACGAAAAATTCAGACCTTGGAGGATATGCTACGAGCTTGTTCGATGGATTATCAGGGAAGCTGGGACCAACATCTTTCTTTGGATGAATTTTCATATAATAACAGTTATCATTCCAGTATATAGATGGAACCATTTGAGGAATTATATGGGAAGCGGTGTCGAACTCCAGCATTTTGGGATGAAGTGGGTGAAAGGAAGATGATGGGACCAGAATTGGTAGAAGAGTTGGCAAAAAAAGTTCAGTTGATTCAGAAACACAAGAGAACATCTCAGAGCAGGCAGAAGAGTTATGCAGATAACCGGAGGAAGGATCTATCTTTTGAGGTAGGTGATCATGCTTTTCTAAAGGTTTATTCATGGAAAACTATGATGAGATTTGGTAATAAAGGAAAGCTGAGTCCAAGGTTCATTGGACCATATGAAATTATGTAGAGAGTTGAATCAGTTGCATACAGAGTGGCTTTACCTTCGAGTTTATCTCAGGTACACAATGTTTTTCTTGTTTCGATGTTAAGGAAGTATATGCCAGATTCATCTCATGTTTTGATCCCAGAGGTAGTTTTGTTGGAAGAGAATCTCTCTTATGAAGAACAACCAGTCCAGATTATTGACCGAAGAGAGAAAGTGTTGCGAAATAAGGTAATCCACCAGGTAATGGTTTTGTGGAAAAAACCATATGGTTGAAGAGACAATGTGGGAATCTAAAAATGCAATGAGGGATAAATACCCCCACTTATTTTGATACGTGAATAAAATTGTGAGGATTCAATTCCCAAAAGGGGGGAAGGATGTAACATTCCAGGTAAATAATGAATAAAACATTTTAATTTATGAATTAAATATTAATTTTACTTTAAAGGGGTTGCTATGATCGATAGCGTAACTGATACGCAATGATGAGTTCCTTTGAAAACCTATGTTGCATAATAGTAATAAAATAATATTATTTTAAATGTTAGTTAACACGTAGATTTTGTACTGGTGGGAATGGATAGAAATAACTATTATATGATTATATATGTTTGTTAAATTTTTGTACATTTATATAATAAAGGATAAATGCTTAAAATATGAAAAGAATTCAATTTTAGGCTTATATACTCTAATTTTCACGAAAGGTCCACTTATCACCTTTTGACGGAGAACCATCATTAAATATAGTTTTGATCGAACTTATAAATTCTATTGGACCAAATATAACTTTTCTTTATAATCAGGACATCAAAATTTACTTTGTGTAAATTTTTGGTATCTTTCTGATAAAGTTCATTTTTTTAATGAATAGTGTAAAATGTTGTATTTCAATTCAAAACCTCTTTTTAATCTAATTTTTTAAGATGATTAGATTATCTTTTGAATTGGTTTTAAAGTGAAATTAGAATATATTTTTACCATTAAATCCAATAGTGGTCATTGGAATTAATTTCACTTTGAAATCAGAATTAAACTAGTGTCAATCTTTTGATACTTATTGTTTCATAAAAACACTCTATTTGCTCTGACAGCGGGAATTAATCATTAAATTAATTAATGCAACTTATATGTTGTGAATTTTGTAAAATGGACTTCATTTTTGAATTCGTAATATCAAATATAGCTTAGGGTGAGGTTTTGGTATTTTTCTGAAAAACTTCAATTTTTGATGAATAGTGAAACCACTAAGTGGTACTTATAAAAAATGATTTTGCGTTTAAATGAAATTTTACAACTTCTATGTTTTGAATTTCAAAAATCTGACATACAAGGTTGTTATTAGGAAGTAAAATGTGGTTCAATGAGATTAAAATATTTTTTTGCTGAATAGTAACTTTTATGTTCTTAATCGCGATTAGTGGTAATTAGTGCAATTTAAGGCAAAAATGATATTATAATAATGTGAAAATACCTTGACACATGTCCTACCCTTATTGGATGTGTCATGTACTACCAAAACAATCCATGGGTCAACTTGGGGACCCCATGGAGCCACTTTGGTTGGAAAATGACATAAATAACTTTTTATTTAATGTTAATGTAAAAATGACACACACATGAAGAGTTTTACTAAAACAATATTTACATGGGGTTATACAAGTCATATTTTTGACTATAAATATTCATTAGAAATATAAAAATATTTTCTACATGACATTAGTTTTGTATAATTTTTAGACATTAAATAAATTATATTATTTATTACATCATGATGATGCAGCGATGACCTCATTATTTAACGATTTAAATAAAATGGAAAGATAATGTAAAATCTAAGACCTAAACATGTCCAAAACCGATTGGATGAGTGAATATCTAACCCTCATCACCTTATACTCGAAATAAATCAATTTGGGACCTTTAAAATCAGAATACCTTTTGAAAATAAAGTAACCGTTTGTAACTTTACAAGAGTGCCCCTCCTCTCCTCTTATAAAAGGCCCCCACCTCTACCACCTTACCCACACTCCCAAATCCTTTTTCACGGCCAACCTCTTCCAATTATTTCTATCCACATCCCACTATAACTCTTAGAAGCCTAACATTGGGTAGAAGTCTTCCCAAGGAGGCCTTTGATCTCAAACCATAGAGAGTTACCCGATTTTAAGGTAATGTTTTCTTTTGAGACCTTTTGTTTGATTTTGCTTCTCCAACCCCCTAGACTCTTTTTATTCATTTATTTTGTAACAACTCCAGTATCATAAATATACTAGGATGTTTTTATAATATGTATTATATCTACACTTACACACACCTATATCTAATGGTTAAAGAACATACTGTTTCCGTGGATGGCGAATTTCGGCCTCCCGAAACGATGATTGTTCAACATTCTTTTAACACCTTCAAAAGTGGCCATTAAGATGACACTATATTTATATATGATATATAATTTGTTAACGTTTTCCTTAAGATTCTGTATTTTTCATTTTGGTCTTACCTGTATGGTTTCCATTATGGGTAAACGCGATATCTTCATGTAAGGAAGTGCGGACTACCGCCCCCTCAAAGTGATTTGATTCGTTAATGCCATATGTGGGACGTATAAAGGATGGATTTAATGTTATTATATATGATGTTATACTGAAATTATAATATACCTCTATATCATTATTATTTCTTTCCATTAAAGTATGAGATAGAAATGAAAGTAGTGTTCATGCGTACGTACGACTTACCGTCTCCATTAACGGTGCATTTCATTTCTTATCCGCAAATGTAATGTACTATTATAAGTACATATATATAATGGATATATATGATGTATGTTACATCTAAATGATTAATATAATTATGGAATTAAAATATACATATCACTCATTTAGTTTTAAATCCATTAATATGACAAAGAAATGAAAGTAGCGTTCATGTGTACGTACGGCTTACCGTCTCCATGAACGGTGCATTTCATTTCTTACCTCTAAATGATTATGTAATATTATAAATACATGTATATTATGGCTATATATGATATATATGCTATCCAAATCAGGAATTTCATTCTGGATATAATGATCCTTTGACCACATAAACAACATGTAATTGTAAGAAGTCCACTTTCGACTTAAGAACCAAATATCGACAAAAAAACATTTTTAACTTAAATGGTTACATAATGGTTATAACATCGAAAATAAGTGATATAAAAGGAATAATGAACTTTAAAATGGTTCATAATAAAATAGAAATTAACTCAAGTTTATTATTCAGGATGTTAAAGAACAATCGAGTCAAGTCGGACCCGAGGTAAGTGACTTCGTCTCAATCTCCTTTCATTGAGGCATATTTCGTTTTATACAAAACTTTATTTTATACGGTGTATAAACCCCTTTGAATTTTACTTTTTTATGAAAGGAATATTTTTCTACGAAGCATTTTACAAAATGACAAAAAGGAATGTTTCTTTTAATGTACGCAGTGAAAAAAACTTTTTCCGCCGCCGCGAGTATTATTTGGTCGTTGGCTTCCTCAACAAGCGACAATGTTTTTTTAAAATGAAATAAATACCATATAATCTTTTATGTATTTTGGTATTGATAATGGTTTTTATAATCGATTGTTATTTCAATATATTTATGTGATATATTGTGATCAATGTGTGGAAATGTTTTCTTTCCATTATATTTGTTTTATGTTTTATGATTTTATATTGGTACTTAGACATTCGACGGGTGGTTATGTGATAAACCATATGACGGGTGGTGTCGTGAATAACAGGACCAGTGGTTACGTTATAACCTCCAATGTATTGGTTATGGAAGTCAGTCGTATGGCTATTCCATTAAGTATGTATGGAATATGGCCGTATGGCTATTCCATTAAGTGATATGTGTGGAAGTCGACCGTATGGTTATTCCACTTAAGTATTTTTTATGTCCCAAGTTATCTTTATATGTTATGTGTTCTTTATATGGGTTTTATGGTAATCATTTGGTTACAAAAAGGTAAGTAATGATATTTTATTCAGTGAAGAGTTTTTACTACTTCATGAAGGTGAAGGTATTACTTTGATAAAGTATACATGGTTTATTTGATGTTTGAAAAACTAACAGTTTTCATTCTTTGTGTATCCCTTACTGAGCTTTTTATGCTCACACAAAGTTTTTTTGAAATGTTTTTCACAGGACTTAATGTGGAATAAGGTCAAGGATAGGATCAAGGGAATGTCATGCTATATAAAACATAAAACTAGACATGTTTTTTAAGAGTATTTTTTTATTTTATGAATACTTGGTAGAAGTGTCTACTTTGTAAATCTTTTTCGATGTAATAGTTATGTTCTAATTCTCTAAAACTCTAAACCTGAAAAGATCCTCAATGTGAATTATTAATTTAATTCAATATTAAGAGATGTTTAAGGCTGGGGCCTTATATATTCAATATTTTTTAGAATTATTTTTTAACTAATAAAATACATTTTTAACCATGACATAAAATCCAAAAACAGGTTTTAAATTAATATTAATCATATTTTCTAAACGATGTACTTTTTAGTAAAACTTTCAAAAAATGTTTCTTTTAATATACACCAATTGAATATTTTTTCATTCCATCATGAACAATTCATTATTTTATTGATTTTATTAGAAAATTCCATGATTCGTTTATTATGAAATTTCACAATATTTTAAAAAATTTTATATTTTCAATATGTTTTTTAAAGAAATTAAATCATATCTACATCCAAAAATGTTTCGGTGATATTTTATTGGTATTTTCAACTATGAAAATATCCATTAAAAATAGTTATGATTCACTCATGATATGATCCAATGATACCATAATTATTCATTTTATGGAAAATTGTTGAATATGACGATGCTTTACTTATGAAAATTTATTTCTATTATATGGTCTTATTTGCGAAGAAATGATAAATTTTTTAATGAAAATTGTGTATACATGTGAATTACATATCCTAATTTGATGGTTGAGTTCATTATATACCTCGAATAAATTGAGTAACATAAAATTTTTATAAGTTCAAAGGGTATATTAGAGTTTAGCCCATGATTAAAACATGGTACACAATAGGTATTCCCAAGCCCAAAATAGGTTACAATAAATGTTATACCTTGATAAAAAAATGTTAAATAACAATTTTTCTAAAGACCAAATTACATGAACTTGTGGTTTTACCATGAATAACATGTGATTAATTTATTCATTGGTATCCTTGACAAATGTTTTCAATTGTTACGATTATGGAATGATTTTTTAAAAATTCAATATGAAAGGTTCTTATATTTATGTTCTGATCTATTTGATCATGATGTTTGATTATTTTAGGTATCATGTTTTATGATCTTTCAAAACCGTATTTCTTGATTGAGATAAATGTTTTGATGGGTAATATTTTTAAAATTATTTTCTAATGTTCTAAAACCCTTATTATCATGATATGATTACTTATGATCATCGATTGCTATATCCCATGACTACCCTTGCATAGAATCTGATCTCACACATTATTATATTTTGATTACCTATCATATGAAGAATGGTTTTATATAGGGTATTGCTAAGAAGTGATCTTTGATAAAAAGGAGTAGTGAGTTATGTATAGTATAACTTATTAAAAAAATAGACTATAATTATTGTATGAAAATAAAATTAATATTTAAATTCCTTATGTCTGTTTAAAAATAACACATATTGAATATTTTTTTTAAATTAAGGTAATATTTTACATGTTATCTTAAAAATGGATTTTTTTTGTATATGTTAATGTATTAGTTATTTATTGATGTTAAAAATTCATAAAATTCTAGAAAAACCTAGAGATACGACTAAGTATATGATAAAATCCATTGATTTGTTAATATGTGGATTCAAGGGTTTTCATAGAAAATACATCCATATCTTGATATTGGAATTTCAAACATATTGTGGAATAAATTAACCTAATATTAATTACTCTGATAGGTGTATATAGAGAGTTAATTCTTTAATCACTGATGGATGATGAGTTTTTATAGGACTAAACACCAATCCAGACAATCACAAGGTGATATTTTGGGGTTAATTAACATTTCATTTATGTTAAATTGTAGAGTATTTAAATATATGATTCAAATGGATGGATTAGATTAAACTAAGTTGTTATAAATTTTAAATAAGGTTAATTTATTTTTACATACTTGGAATGATTTTCATAATGATAAGATTTCTCAATATTTGGATTGATGTTGATGCTAATTTTTTTTCTTTGGTAGTGAATGCAGATAAATTGATGAAGTTGAGTTGCTGATAGGGATGATCATGTATAAATTTATATTAAATGGTCATATTCATATAAATTACACATATCATGAAATTTATATATGGTTATTCATTCAAATGCTCATGGATTATATTTTGAGTTAGTAGTGAATGCTCTTAATTCAATGATGATCACACCATTAATCTATAAATCCTCTCTAATAGAAGTCGATGGGAATTTATTTATTATAAATAATATTATTATTCCTCATGTTTAATTTTATTTGATAATTGGAACACTATTTATATCTTAATATCGATCCCATATAAATTATTTAAGAAGGTAATTTACAATTTATGTTATGAATATAACTATAATCATATATTAGTGTGGGGATAAACAAAAAATAACAATGGAAATTTGTTCCATTATAATGGATTGACTAGAAATAAATTATATATATTTATCTCAAATGTTTGGGGAGAAACTCAACCAAGAATATATTCCAAATATTTGTGTGAATTGTATGGAATATCTCAAAGACATACATTGTATTTGGCTAATTCATGAATTTATGTTTTCAATTGAATTCATTCATGTTTTTACTGAAATTTGAAAAACCCTATATCGAATATCCCTAATTGAGCAGCATTAATTAAATAAATATCTCTTGGAGAATATTTATAAGGTATTTATTAGACAGGGTGAATCACCATGGAGTGGCCCTATTCTATTTTAGATAAAAAAATATTATCCAATGAATGTTTTCACTGATAGCTATTTACATAAGAGGATAAATGTTGTTAATTATTACCTCCCACCCTATATCAATTATGAATTTTATTAATTTATAGGTGTAGAATATTTTCAAAAAAATGATATTGAATATGGGAATCATCTGTTATGGGTAAAGAAAGAGGTTGTAAAATATCACATGAAGTTCATAAAAGTTTCTAATATCAACGATGATTGTGATAAAATAGTATGGTTAAAAACTATGTTTCTGCTTTCAAAAAAAATATTTGAAAAAGGAACCATTGGATGAAGCACATAGTTTATTATTCTATCCTCATCGTATATGTATGCAGATTTATAAATAACTGAAATATTATTTCTGGTGGGATAACATGGAATGGGATATTTCAATGTATATCGATACATGTTATGACATCATGTTATGGTTGAGAGGTATATATCTAATATTATGTTAAAATTATCACCCATAATAGAATAGAAATGGTAAAATATCTGAAATAATATTATCATCAGATGCCACAAAATATCTGAAGTGAACAACACTATTTTGGGTTATAATGTCGAAGACTATGAAATCATCCCATTTTTTTAAATTAGATAATATTTATATATTGATCACCTGGTTGGGGTGTACAATAAAGAATGGTATTCTTGTATGGAGTTATATTTTAAATTGTAGGTAATATGGATATAAGCCTTACCATTCCCTTTGGGGATTGTCTTTATAAATAATTGAATACATAGATGATCATTAACACTGCATGTCATTTTCAAGTAGATTGTAATTTTAAAGGATAATTTCAAACCCTATGTAAAATATTTAGATCATATTATTTGAATTTTTATAGTGGTCGAGAAGATCATATTTGTCAATTTCAATAATCATACATCAAAATCATTAGCTCATGAATTTTGATAGGCCTATATTAATCTATCTATGGAAGTAATTGAATAACCACAATGTTCTAGTGTAAAGTTAGATACTAAATTATAATAGTAATTTATCATGAGATGCAAAGGATAGATAATGTTTAGATCCATTATGAACAATAATAAGGATGTTATTTATTGATATGAGTTTCATGATAACTAATTTTAGTGAGATATAGAGTTCAAAATTGGTGATAATTTATTCCTTGGAATATATACAAGGATTATATTAGTGTTATTTTAATATATATAAAATATTAGATATAAAAAAGGCTCCATCCAATAGTATTGATTATTATAGGATGATTATTTACCTCATTCTACTTACACCATATCTCTCTTATGTTCATGATGTATTTTTGGTATCTCTCTTGAGGATGCACATGTCATATCATTTATAGGTACATAACCAAGATTTCACAACACAATAATATTATCTATCTTATAAGAAGAAAATAATATTTATAAGGGATTGAATATATAATAATTTTTATAACACTACCACTCACTTCGGGTATTCTTTTCTGTGATGACAATAACACATGGATTCCATGTGGGATCTCTAGGATACAATGAGGAATAAGAATCCAAAATTTCATTTCCAAGTGGATAAATAAAAATGAAATATTTTTTATTAGGGAGTATAATTTAACACCATGATTTTATATGACATATTTCCCAATAATTAAAATTAATTTCTTTAAAAACATTCTTTACATTCATCACTGAGTTTAAAAGAAATATAATTAACTATAAAAATATAAATATTTAATGTGAAAGTTATAAAATATACATTGGATTTTAGCGTATGAATATGAGTTATCAAATGATGAAGATGAATTTTTTCATATCAATAATAAAAATTCAAATTTAATGAATTAGATATAAAATAAATTAAATGCATTTAAATGCAAAAGTATAAGTTTTTCTAGAAAACAGTTTTAATACATTCAATATATATTTATATTAATATATCAAATCAATATAAAAAGATGAATAATTTTAATTAAATTCACATATTATTTCATTAATAATTTATTTTCCCATTGAAGTAAATTTTAACTTGGAAAGTAATAATATCATATTTATTCTTAAATTAAAATGTTTTCTAATAATGGGGTTCATTGAATTTTGAATGCTTATTTTAAAATGAATTATAGCCAATTCTGGAAATATAATCCTATAAATTGGATTACATATTAAAAATAATAAAGATCAATATAATTTAATAAGGTATGTTTAATTTTTTTCATCATAAGTAGAAACCATTATAATGATTTTTCTTCACAATATGGGTAAAACTATGTAAAAACTATGTGGATATGATTTAAAATACCTATAACATTTACTATATTCATCCAATAAAAATTTATTTTCATAAAAATATATTTTTATAGAGTAAATTGATGAATTTTAATATATTATTTTTAATTTGGGAACTCAATCATGAATTTTATGAACAGAATATGTTTTTTAAAATTAAACACTAATTTTTGGTCCTTACATTTATAGGAATATATGGAGGGTTATGTTCATTTTATTATTTATTAAAAGCCCATTTTTTATTTATACTGAAATACTATTTTAAAATCACAAATTAATTGAAATCATTGTGAAATTATTTTTATTCCTAAATCTAGTATATTACTGAAAATATTTGTTTTTCATATTTTTCATTTACTTATTTTAAATATATATTCTTTCAAGGATTTTTTTTGAATCTAATAATATGGATTCCCATTTTTTATTTATCATTTCAAAAAAAAAATATTTCTATTATTATTATATTCATTTAATTACAATAGCATGTAAAACATTTATGAATTCATGGTAAAATGTTATGTTGTCACAGTTTAAGAAAATATTGATTTATAGAGGGTTAATTTAGAGATAAGGAATTAAATATCATAAATAAATTTCTTTATATTATTAATTTTTTATTTTTTACCATATTAGATAATATCATGGAATTTTGGTTTCCTCGGTACCACTTGACCCGAATATGATATATATTATATTGAAATATTTTAAGGAATTCCATGTATGTCCTTTCTCTAACATATAAATGGGATCCACCTATCATCATTTATTCATATTGGATGTGTACTCTAGATTTGACAAGACATAATCTACTAAATTTTTATCTTCCTTCCCTTCATCTTATAACTTCATCAAATACACTAAAACAATAATAAGAAGTCATAATTTTTAATCAAAAAGGGTTCTCCCATATATTATGTCATTGTCTTACCAGACGCACTAAAATGTTTTTTATTATTCTACTTCTGATAAATCTCTTTTATCCCCCCAACTATTATGAATTCAGTATAATAAATATGTTTATATGGTATTATTATTTTGATAAATCTATTTCTACCTCCATACCATTAAAAGTGAAATTAATGTAGCTCTCATTCATACGTGTCGACTACACACTCCACATACTGATATAATTTATTTTACATCACAATCATTAATATTTTTTATTTTGTTGGATTATATATGGACTAATTATGTTAATTTTATATGTATACATTTGTTATTATATTATCTTATCTACTTTATAGAATTCCCATATGTTGAAAAATAATATCATCACTCCTACGTATGGGCACACTATAAATTCAATGAAGTGATTTTATTCAATTTTTATTTATTTAAATGACTATCAATTATGTAATATTTAATTAATATATATTATATTTGTAATAAATTAATTATTTTTTAATGGTGATTTATAATTTACGTCTCTTGATTCCATCCATTGAATTTGAGAATCATCACTAATGTGTACATGTGAACCACCATCCCACCAAATTGATTTTTAATCATTGATTCAAATGAATAGATTTATAGTTGTATATAATGAATAAATATTTATTTAATTTCATGAATAATAATCTATATGTAATTAAACCATGAAAACAGTATGTGTGTGATAACAATAGAATGAATAAAATCATGGAAAAAAGAATAGTATTCTCTTGAATTATGATTTTGATGAAGAATTATTAATAAATGTTTAATTTGAAATTTTAAGGGAATGATAGTATGTAATAAATTTATATTTGAATATTATTTTGGTATATATTCATAATAAATATATATTTATTATATTAAAGGATTGAAAATAAATATTGATGGACAAGCCTAATGGAAAGAGTTCATCACCTAATTGTTTTCATTGAGACATGTTTGATATTATACTCCAAATAATGATTATATGAATTATGTGATGAAACTTTTAAATAATAAATCATATATTTTTATTAGTGAATGGTTGTTATTGGTAAAAATATAATTATTTAATCCAATGGTTTCAAATTTTAATGTATCAAATGTGATAAGTGCTTCTCATCTCACTTTTGTCTCATTGAGATATATGCCATGTTAAAAAATTATTTAATTAATTTGGTGTATATTCTACCCAAATGATATTATATACCCAGAATCATATAAAATTAACATAAATTTTATTTCATTTGATGTCATTTATTCAATGGGTGTTATGATTCAAAAAATTTCCACGTGGGAAGGGTTTTATGTTACAATCATAACTTTTACCAAGGTTGTACATTCAAAACTTTATAATAAATAAATTATATAATATATCTCTAAAAAAATATTTTCTCATTTATTATCCTAGGTTAAATTCATTAAATTAAATTTTTTCCATTCATGTTTCACTCTCTAACTTCTACTATTTAAACTATAATGTTTTTAACAAAAACATTCTATATTTGTTCATCCAAAAAAAAATTCATCCATGATGATATATTATTGAAAAATACTTTAATAATTTTTATAAATATTATACATTTATTCATAAAAATTATTAATTCACATATACTAATTTATATAATTTTTTAAAATATAACCTTCATATAATTATCTAAATGAAGTACTTTTTACAAAAAGATTAAACCAAACCATTGATTCAATATATACTTCATTAATGGTAATTATCATTATTGTGATTACTATTTACCTTAATTCCCTATTAAAATTTTTCCTAGTTTATTTACAATTAATTTTTCCCACATTATATATATTTTTAAAAAATAAATATGCAATTTCAATTTCAATAATTTATTTTCCTTCAGAAATAATAAAATTATATTTTAAAAGTATTTTCAGGTAAGAGATCATACATTAAAGTTAAATATACTAAAATTTTGTTGGCATAAAATTGTACAATCATTATTCATTCTAATAGTTGTTTTTGTTTATGATGATAATATAATGTTCACTCCAATTTTATTTTATATGTGTTACTCTAGGATGTAATGATAAATATTTTGAATATATTTTGGAATACATATGAATGTATTATTATTATTATGGGTTGGGAGGGTCTTTTATATCCTTCCAATGGATTATATAATTTTTAATGTCTAGGAGATTAAATGATACAAAAGAGTCTATCCAAATCCAAAAGAGGTATATTTTAGGGTATCCAAAGCCCAAAAGAGGAAACATAGGAGGTTATCTGATGCTTGAAATTGGGTACATGAAAAGATGTACTAAGACCCAAGCAGGTTCATGGGTTGATATAACAAAACTAACCTATGATGAATATCTCAGTATGTATCAATAATAGATGATTTATTTTACCATGAATATCTAAACATTTTATTCCACTCTCTACAACATGTTATTATTCTTATGCTACGATCAGATGGATTATGATCTCTTTTGCTTCTCTGATTCATGCCTTATAATCTTCCAAAAACGTATGCCATTATTATGATCTATTAATTGTTTAGAAATATTTTTACAATGTTAGGATCATTTTCTCATACCTTTAATCTCATTATATTCAAACATATTATCATTATTAAAATCTCCAATTTATAATTGTTGTGCATCTATTCCCATATATCTAAATAATTTATTTCTCATAGTTATGATGAATGGTTTTCAATTTAGTATTACTTATATGATTTATATGTTAAATGATATTATCGTGTATGTTTATGATATTTCCCAAATCAATATGATTATGTCTCTAATATTCAATGAATCTAATACTTTACGATTATTGGTAATGTTTAATTAGGATATATATAAAACATTATTCTAAAATATTCTAATTGTTGTGTACACCTCCATGGGTAACCTCAAAAAATAAACAATGAATGTGAATATCTATTTTTTTGGAACATAAATTTGTTCAAAATATTCCTTTAATTTATAAAATAATATCAATTATTGAAATCATTTAATCATAAGGCACAATAATGTTTTCTTTAATAATGATAAATTTGTAGTATTAATTCATGTGTAACTAACTAAATTAAAAATAAATTATTTATTTAGTATATTATATTTACAATTCATATGTAATTCCATTCTAATATACTATAAAAATGTTAAATGTAAGTATCAGATTAAAAATGATACACCTATAGGGTCATATTATGATCATAGAGAAGGTTGAGATCCATAAACACTTTATAAATCCATAATATTCAAATGGATTTGATTTTTTATGCTCCTTTAGTCAATGAATATAAAAAAATTCAAAAATATTATTGTAATTATTTATTAGAATAAAAAAACATGCCTCATTACCTTTAAAATTATCCATGGTTATTTCCATCAACTATAAATCCCAAAAAATTGTTACATAAAATAAAAAATTAAATAATAAAGAATAATATTTACGAATTTAGTGAATTAAATAGTTATTTAAGAGTTCATGAAAAAATATTATAAATCCATATTAATAAAATTCATGGTTAAAACATTATTCATTAATAAAAAAATAATGAAAATGGCCCCTAATTAAAATTATGCTTAAAATATTCACTAAGATCCCAATATATATTACCATACTCATAGTAACAAACCATGTTTGTTGTATATCCCCTCTATCCTAGTACATGACAACCATAGAATAAATATCCTATTTCAAAAATATATGATCTTACATGTAACAATTGATGTCCTATTATGCTCCTACAATTAACACTATGTTCATATATCTTATTAATTTCTCCCAATCCCGATCATCAATCATATAAATTTAAATTTAATTAAATTTAAATTTAATTAAAATACAAATATGTAAAATATAAATCCAAAACCACCTTAAAATTAATGATATTATATATTTCACATAATTGTATAAATTATAAGAGTCTATAAAAGATAAAGAAATATGAGATTTTTTAAAATAAATATATGGTTATTTAGTTTTGAAATATGGTCTAGTTGTATGGATGTATTTTAAAAAGGAAAATTTCTAGTAATTTAAATTTTCTATGAATTCATTAATGAGACCATATAACTATAAAAGGATTACAATGGTTATATACATGTGGAGAGAACGTATATGAAACCATACAAAAAATATTTGTAAATATATAATTTAAAATAGGATAGAACATCCTAGATCATTATACATTAAATGAAAAACATAAAATATGGAACATGAATAAAATTATAATATTATAAAAAACCAAATGAAATATGTCTAGAAATAATAAGTAGATAAAAAATATAATCATTCCATTAATTTATATGAAAAAAATTAAAGAAATATAAAAAATGAAAAAACATAATGGATGAATATAGAAAAGTGAAAAATAAATAAAAAATCATTTCCTTGGATAAAAAATTATAATTATAGTAGAAAAGAGTATCACTGGGGAGATACACATATCTAGAATGAGGATTCATTTATATCATATATCTGGATAGGCTATGGTCGTGATTGGGGATCAACATGATAAATCATAATTGAATGTATAATAAAGAGTTCTAATAGAAGGGATCCTTGACTTTGCTTGAATAGGATAATAGATTTATATGATGAATAAAAATGAATTGATCATAAATATAAAATAATATAATATTAAAATTCATTGGATCAATAAATAAATTTTATAAAATCAAACTTTTTTCTATTATATTTGAATAATATTTGAAATTGTTGTTTTTCGTAAAATTGGTAAAAATAAAAGACAAATAGACACATATATCATCGTAATATAATAAGATAAATAAAATAAATGTATAATTATAATATTAGTTTTTTATTTATCACAATTTATCATTTAATTTAAGGTCATCATGTCATACAAGATATGAAATTTGGTAAAAAAGAAGGTTATTATAGAACATCACAAATGTTTTATCTAATTGTTATGGTCTGAAAATTAATTATTGGCGATCGATATAGATTGACATTCAATGAAGTCTTCCATATTTTTCCATAGAAAAATAACATGGTTTCCATATACATAAAATTTTTGTCCTTGATTTCAAAAGAATATAGGTCACTTTTTGTTTCAAACCCAACAGGTACTAGGAACTCACATTGGTGAAGTAGATGACAGTTCAGGCTCATTGAACCCTTTCTTGGGGGAATATTTCCAATTTTGGGTATGTATTATAGTTATATGATATTTTTGTGAATGTCATAAATATCCTAAAACCAGATTGGTTACCTTAAAAAAATGGTCAGGTGTTTATTCCTTATACATTTAGGGGTTCTATTGATGATAACATATTTATGTATTCGAGCATCACTAAAATATTTCAATTATTTCATATAAATAAATAGCTTAAAATATTTTTAATCATTTTAACCATGAAATTTGGATATTCATTCCATATCAGGAGGTGATTGGTTTTTCGAGTATGGGAATAAATTTTCACGAGGTTCCCTAAGTATCCTACATACAATAGAAATAAAAAACCATATAGTTGTTTGACAATGTTTATGGTCATATGATATTATTATACCATGATGGTTAACTTCATGTGAAAATGATGTATATGACACAAACCATGATGATTAATTAGATGTATTGTATTAAGATATAAAATAGACTTATGTAGTTCATGTTACATTGCAAATGTGTCTTAAATGTTGTGATAATTGATGACTTGATCTTGACCAATTCATGTATTGATTAACTGAATTTCCAAATATATAGTACGAATCTTTGAGTAAAGGTGAATAATAATTTGGATTACACCCTAAGGAAGGGAAAACACTAATTAAATCCTCATCATTCTTTTTATATAATAATTTATATGTCTTCAAGAACACATAGTCATTGTTGTTGTGAGAAAAAAAGATGTAAAAGAATATTAGAAAGGTTTCAAGAGGAAAAATTGGAATTATGATTACAATTTATAGTCTCCATTAGTGATGAATAATTCGAAGTCACATGTGAAATATAGTATGGATCGTGGGGCATATAAACATGTATTATGTATCTTATTGATAATAATTATTGAAATTCCTCATAGTTGTATAAATCTCTATCCCAATGATTGGTTTGAGAAACTTGAGGGTATGGTCGAGGCTTATATATATAACTAGACTTTCTTATAAACCCACCTCCCACCAACCAATAGATGAGTAAGGATTATAGAATCATAAGAGTATTTGGGTTCTATGAACGATGGTAATTGAAATACATAGGTATATACACCAAGTTGGATTCCCATTGTACCTCGAGCCTTAGTATAGAATCCCTAAAATAATGTTTTGATAAGAATTAGGGTTCTTGTAATTCAATTACACTCGAATAATTAATGGGTTCAAATAGGTGATTAAATTCAAAGGATTTATCGTTAGAACCAATTTTTCTTTTAAAAAGTTGATACTTATACTATGATGTGTTCATGTGTAACACATTCATTCTCTATCATATAGTAGATAATTAATGATGATTCCCTTTAAAGGAATATCAAATATGTTCAATTTGACATGATTGAATGTGAGAGAGGATAACCTAAAAGGGTCACATGAGTACATAATACTAACCCATTAGGGAAATTCCCTTAAAAAAAGATACCCTGTTGATGTATATTTAATAGATGATTACACAATTTATGTCTATGAGTGTTGACTAGAAAAGGTTGATATAACCTAGGGTTCGTTACATGATCAAATTTATCATGTCAATTGGATATCTCATGATCATTGAAATAGTGTCTAGGGACTTTCATGTGATACATTCTAACATGTATAAGGATCCTTCACATGGCCATGGAATACATTTACACTGATAATTTCATGAACAAGGTTGATACACCACTGTTTTTTCATGTGACCAAGGCTGACATGCATTTGGATACATGAAAGAATCATGAGACCAGTGAGTCAGGATACCTTTTGAAATTAAGAGATTCATTACATGGGGTATTATAAAACATGTATAGGTTCACATTCGTGAAAAAAAATATGTTAAGGAATTTTCATTGTCTGATGATGACATGTCCACGAACATTCACAAGCATGTAATGGCCACATGTTTGGGAGTGTTTTCAGGAAAATGGTACAGCTTCTAGATGGTTGAAAAAATATTGCATGTAAAAGGGGAGTCTTTCCATTTGAGGATGTCACATGTCTAAGGGGAGTATTCCAATGGGTTTACATGTCATGGAATATTTGTCTAGGGATGTACAAATACACCTCAAGTCCAATAGTTCATGTGATATCATATTTAATACTACATGGAGGCATCATGCATATAGAGGACATGCATTAAGGGTCATCTGTGTGGTTAATTTTTAACTAGGGGTTTGATCATTCACAACAAGTGGTTAGTGAGAATATATAGTGTAATTGAGGGTTTATTGGATGATATATTATCATAGGTATTCACGTGATAACATCGTATGACATTCAAAGCATCATGGGATCACATGAGGGGAATCACATTATGGGGCTTCTGATTACAAGGATATTCCACCTAAAAGTAGTGGAACATCATCACCCACCACTACATTAATTGATATTATTACTATATTTATGAACTCTTTCATCTTCCCCTCATCTCATGCATCTTTTTTAATGAAGATAATGGGTTCATATATTTGTAGGATTTAATACCTCATGTTTCATTTTATGTCATGTAGACTATATGTACCATCTTATGGTGGTTCTAGCATATCTTTATAGAAATTTATCTCTTGTTCTTATCAGACTAATGTAATGAAAATATATTCACAGTATGGATTTTAATTTCTATGATGGGACTAACATAATGTGATATAATTATATAACAACATTATTGGTCCGTATCGTGATTCCAATGATCATGATAATGCTTTAAATTATGGGAGGATATTGTGAATGATGATGCATTTTTTAAAATTAAGACATATTTATTTCTGAATTTCATTTCATGATCATAGATAATTGATTTCATGGTTCATTTATCTTCTTTTGATGACTTTACAGTGGGAATAACATGTTTATCATAAAATTTTCATACTTCTCGTGATCACGTGATACTTATGTGGATAGTCTTTTTAACAAAGGTTGAGAGATTCACCATTAAAAATAAACATATTGTCCAAAAATTTTCCTAGCCTAAAAGACTTTATTTATTGCTGGGATAATCATGTAGTCAGAAGATCTATTTTCATGGTACCTTTTTTATTATTCATTACCATAGTGGGCTTATGTTCAAATGTCTAGAGTACTTATTTAAAAAATGGAACTTTTATATAATGAAAAGGAATGTTTAGTTTTTTTATCATATATTTGATCCTATATATATTTTGTATGATAATCACTTATTTGATCATGTGACCTTTAGAACATATCAATATGTATTCACACGACTTTTATGTTTGGCCTGATGTTATGGATGTAGTTTCTCCAAAAAAGAAATGTATTGAAAATGATGTGGCATAAATTGATTTTCGATATCAAGAATGTATCATTTTTAACTATTTGTTCATTAGAGAAGGAGGAAATTAATTAAATCATGTGATGGATAAAAAATATGGACCCTCAGACTCAAACTCATAGAAATGATGTATGTATCGAATTTTCAGAGGTTGCAGTCAATTCAATGACATGATAAAACAACACCACTTGATTTCATGGTTAATTATGATTCTATCCATATTTTTACTAGATTAATAGTTTCATGATCAGTTACATTCCCACATTAAATAAGATTTGGTATGCTGATAATGTATTAATATTCATCATTTTGACAATTCGTTGAGCCAGCAGTAGGGTTGACACCCATTACACATGAACCAATGACCCCACCTGCCATATCACACCATTGTGTGGCTAAACTAAGAACCACTTTTATGCTCCATCAATTCCAACCAAATATTAAATTGTCATTCACATAAAACCAATATTTTTTAGGATGTTCTAAAGATACATCATGAATTATTTGAATCCATCATGTTCCATGGTTGAGATAGCTGATTGTATAGCCAATTTGGATAGTTTTTTTAGAAAGGGAATCCTTAAATATTTATAATAAAAAGCCTATATAAAATAGAGCATTGAGGGCTAGATAACATGTTCCTTTATAAAATGATTCTATTTCATATAAATAAAATCCTCAAGTATTACACCTCCATAAACTTTATAATGAATATTAGTTATATTTTCAGGTGCTTCAAAATTCTAAAATCTCCAACAAAAATTGATGTACTGCAAATGCCCCGCATAAATTAGATTCAATAGGAATTAAAATGATCATTTTAATAGTTAAACCAATATCAGGTTTCCTTATATTTGAATAAATTAATGGCCTTTATATTAATATCTATTATAATATTAATGGGGAGGGTTTTCAAGGAGGTATTCTAAGTTCTATTTATAGGATACCCTCAACATAGAGAGCATGGTTGAATCCAAGATACTAAGATTCTTAGGTTGGGGGATCTAATATATTTATATTCTAATGTACACAAAATCTTGGATGGTGAATGGATTGGGTGGGAAGGAAATTGTGGTTGGATACAAAATATGGGACTTCAGTAACCTTAAAAATCCCTAAGTTATAGTAATCAAGTCATAAGTAGTTATAAGAAGAACTCATATTCTGGTATAGCTACTTCATAGGGGACATAGGTTCATGGATGAAAAAATCTATGAATATATCTCCAATGTATATATGAATCACAAATAAATAAAGCGATTAATCATTTTATTGAAAAATAATGGGAATAGACAATTGTTTTACTCGAATTATTTCACAGGGGACATAGGTTTAGGGTCATCTTGCTTAGAACATCTGCTATAATATTTTAACGTCATCTAAAAAAGTCCTAATGCTACGGTACGGTATGGTATTATATCACAAAAAATCATATACTATAATTTATTTTCTTTTATACTAGACCATATAAATCTATTGTATATGGTCTTGTAGTTCAAATAATATTCTTATTTACTTTATGTTCTTGTAGCTCGGACCATATATTGTTTTAGTTTATGGTCTTCTAGATCATTCCATCTATCTCTTGATTTTATGGAGTGTTATTTATTATTGGTTTTGAAGCCCTTATGTCTTAATTGATATTTTTAATAATGAGTGAACATAAATTGTTCGGACACATTGACCTCTAACATAAATAAAAAATGATGGATATACATGATGGGTTATGATATACTAAATCCTGAACTAAATGGAAATGGTATAATTGTAAAATATTATAGTTTCTGAGCCCACAAGGATTGTTTTCTTTGAAATTATTATTTGTCGAGATTTAAACGATGAATATAAAATGGGATAGTCATGTCAGGGATTACCTTAGACACCATAAGGTGATGGCTTCCACTATGATGTGGTTGGGGATAACGTTTATTTGAGTCTCCTTCATGAAAGGTGGAGAATATTATAGTTAATGGGTTTATGGCCCTTATTCATGATCTCAAAGGGAGTTCGTACATGATTAATAAGATGGGTCCCGGTTCCATTCCAGGGTGCATGAAAAAATTATGAAAATTAAAAAAATTGGATGATGAAATGGGATATGGAGGGAATATGTATACAAGAAACATTATGCAATGCAAGGGTAGTTTAGTTTTTGTTTTAGAATCTCATGATCTACATAATTTTGTTTAGTGTTTGTGGAGTGTGACATTAAATGGACTAGGAATTTAATATCATATTCCTTATTTGATAAAATAAATGATAGATTGTGATGTAATACCATGGATATATTTTCCTCTTGAATTATTTAGTCATGGGGATTTTAAATCATGGTTTAGGATTATCTATGTTACATTAACATTTGGTTTTCTAGAAAATTGTTTTCCATTAGTTATGGGTGAATACAATAATAATAAAAAGAGAAGAAAATTAATAATTTATTTAAGGAAGGACATTCATCTAGGACCAAACATCCTCTAGGCACACGCTCTATAGAATTTCAACATTATATAGTGGATCCTATCAGTGTCCTTTTAAACTATTTGGTATTATAACCAATATACGTTAGTGTATAAAAATTGAAATAAATAAAGCCTATGAGGTTATGGGAGAAGTGTATCAACTCAATGTGTGGTGAGTGTCATCTCAGCCTTTAAATACATAAACATAATTTATGGAAATTAGAATATTGAAGTTGGGTTTGAGTAGTCGAATTTTTTTTTAACATGTACGAAACTTGTTTTCATGGAAAGGGGATGTGTTAACTCATCATTTTATTTTTCCCTAGACCTAAAGAACCAATGAGGATACATCTACTTTTTTCAGGGAAAAATATTATCCCTATGAGTTTCTTTCTTTTTTGTATTCCACTGTAAATTTTTCATAAACTCTATAGGAGATTTATTTTGTGAGGGTATAATTAACATTTTCACATACCACCCTTTGTGGGTTTTCATCATGAAACGATTTGTTACAATTTAAGTGGTATTTTAGGTTCTTGCAATTTTTTCCATAAAAGTATATATTTTAAGGCTATTCTTGTTTGACCAAACTGTATGCAGTGTATGTGATTGATGCACATGGACCTGACCTGTCGACAATGTTACAAAATAGACTAATTAGGATTTATAGGGTCAATAGTACACAATAAACCTTTTGTGAAGGATAAAAATAATGTTTCAAATCAGGGATAATGGTTCATGGGTATTGATTAATGAAATGGGGAAATAATTCCATTGATGATCATGAATTAAAATATGGTAACAAGTTGTACTATAATGATTTTGGGGTCCAAAATGGGAAGAAGACCCTTCGTGGATGTCCAGAATGCCTCTGGTTGATAGATCTAAAACCCATATGAATATCCTCCTCTTGGTAAGTATAACAAGGGACATTTTTCCTTTTATAAGGGACATGGATGGTTTTTAGTAACACAAGTTATACAAGAACTGGAGAGGGATTTTTAGATTTTGGTCCTCAAAAGAAAATAAAGGAAATCCAATATTTGGTTCAGCAGTGTTAGGATCTTATTGACATTTGACAAGGGATGATAATGGGAGATGGTATACATAATTTAAAATCTTTTTTGGGAAATTTTTCATTCAATTTAAAATAATTCAATGAAGGAATCTTTATTTGAGTTTAGTGTCATGCAGTAAGGACATAAAAGTCGGTATGAAATTGTGAAAGATTTCCTAGGGGCCATTTTTTATTGGGTTGGTTAATTTAGATATAGGGGGGAAATTTTATTCATTCACATGAATTTTTATGGCTAACCATAATTTAGTTCTTTCTTTATTTGATTTATCTCATGTTCATGTAATAAGTATATAGATATAACATATACATATACTAGATGAGTTTGTATGATGAGGCACTATGTAAATAGAGTATCATTCAATAAAATTATGAATTTAATTATTATGGATTACATTATCGTTTTTAAGGTAATGGGTAATTCCATAATAAACTTATTAAAGAATATTTATCCATGTATATCCTACTCATACATAGTGGAGATGGGTATTCTATCTTCATCTCTCAGTCAGTCCCGACATCACGTTATATATGGTGACCTCTACATATATTGGGATCATATTTTAGGATATTCAATATCAATATATCATTTCAGAATGGATGTGGAGAATTCATCCCAATAAGAGATTCATATATAGGATTTCATGCTCTATGAAATCTATAGCCTTCCAAGATGGATGATAAATTATGTAGTTTAATGTCATGTTATAAGATTGTTTTCATGTAGTTTAATTTAATTAAACTATTATGATTTAATGTAGTTTAATTCCATACAACTATTAATTAAGACAAATGAGCAGTAACTATCCTAATGAAATTGGTATTTCATAGGAGATGCATGCCCCAAAATAAAAAAGGGTTCAAAACTACCATGTCAGAATCATTCATTTAGAATTGTTATGGTGTAAAGATGTGTAACATAAAAAATGTCCAAATATAGATATCTAGTTTTCTTAGGGAAGGTGTAAATCATATCCTAAGAATATATGATTTATTTATAGGTCAATAATTTTGGATATAGGTCAGCAGTTTGTAATGGTGGAATCCCATATTATATGAAATTAAGAAAATAACTAATTTGTTTAAGGTGGGTCTCTCCCATGTGTACAAACCACATAGTAATAAAAATCTAGTAATCATTTATGTTATCTACCATCGAAACCTAGTGGTATCCTTTTATATTATCTTGTCCTTGTTACAATATTTCAATTGGAGTAACTAAGAGCAGGGGATCCCAACATTTTGGGGTTCAAAGAGAATAAAATCAATTGGAGGATTTAGTTTGTATCAAATCAAGAATTCATGATATGATGATTTTTCAGGGGGAATATAAGATTAAATAAGTCTTCACACACCATAAATTATACACTAGTGTGTATTGACCATTTTTTAGTTAAATGGATAGGACATTAAATAATTAGGAAAATAATTATTAATGTTGATTATATTTTCAACATGAATACTTATTAATGTGTAGTTCAATGTTCATTAGTCTAGGTAATTTTCATGATGTTTAATGTCATGTGACTACGATGTGGTTCACTTTAATCAAAAAGAACACACCTCCATCATGCTGGTCATATTGAAATCCAAGGTCCCTAATGCTCACATGATCAGTGGTCTACATGTAAAAAATGAGACAACTAGACATTCCATTGAGCCGAATAAATCATTATTGGTAATATTGGATGAGGGTGGGTGCTCTTATTTCAATATGATTGGGGATCCTAAAAAAATGACTCTCACCAAGTATTATTCATGTGGGAGTGGTGAAGGTTTTTGGTTGGTCCATAAATAGAGGATCCTGATTTCACTATGTATAATATAATATTGTTATCATTCCACACATTGTTATATTATAGATATCATACATTATAGAGTCTCTATACTAGGAAATGAAATATGAATCCATAAACCACCATGTTATTTTAGATCCCTGGATTACCTAGATAAAATTCATTATTAGTATCTAGGAAGTGAGGTTTGAAAATGGGGGCTCCAAATTGATTTAAAACTATATGGATGATAGGTCTACATGGTGGATTGATACCATAAAACTAAATTGTACATGAATTAAATGTCATAATCATTATTTTTAAATGGTTATGATGAATTGAAATTTAAAATTTAGGGTATCCAGGTCCACTTAAACAGTTGGTCTATGGGGATTTTAAATCACAACCAAAGATAATTTGAGTCAACTATTGGTGGAAACCAGTTTGAATCTGTCAACCATTGATAATGGAAGAAGGCCATATTCCATGAAGTAAGGGAAATAAATTATGGATAAAATTTGGGATTTTTGAATCAGTACATATACTCAAAAATTATGAATCGAGCAAAATTTATTAGGGACATGGAAATTTCCTAAGCAGGACTGACCCATACATGTGTAGGGGCTATTATATTCAATAACAAGAAATGGTGTTGAAGATTAAGGCGACACTACATATCTCATATAAATATGAACCAAGAAAAATAAATTTCATGATTATTAATTGAAAATGAATGTGTCATCCATATTAATTGTTGGTAATGACATTCCTTTTTATATCTCATATGTACTATGTATTTGAAATCTGGGTTCCATTATGTATCTTATGATAATTGAAATCCACTGAAAAGTAGTTCATGAATGTTAATTATGATCTTAGATATGACCCATATGTGGGAGGGGAATTTTACAATATATATTGTTGATTGAGCTAGTATAATAGAATCATTTGTCAATATAAACCCTATGGTAACTATAATCAAGATACATGTAGTTATTTAATGAAAATTTTTCATGTAGTTCTGACCCACACAAAGTGTGAAGCATTATTTTCCCTTTTATATCATAATTGGACCATGGATTTTATATACTGGTATCAAAAAATATCCAATGGTAATAGAAATCAATTCATACATAGTTCTATATTGGTATATTCCTTGCATTGGTCTGGCCCATTCATATAGATTTAGGAATTTCATTTTTTTACCATTCTATCTCAAGTATTGTGAATTTCTATTGAAGGCATTCCCTTATTTAGGAAAGAAGTGATCCCATAATGAATTATATTTAATTGATATAATTAAATGCAACCAAAATGGCCTCATACCCACATGTTAAGGTTGATTTGGAGACATCCATGGAAATATCTGATCCTACTGTTGTGGATCCAATGATACTGAGGGTGGTGACAGAGATAAAAACACTACCATCACTAGGTGATAGAGTTGGTTTGTAACCACCACAAAATTCAACATGATCCTCTCAGTTTATGATAAAAATACAGTGGATGTCGTGATAATAATATCCCTCAACCTTGTGGGCCATGTTTTCAATTGAATTAATGGTTTCCACCAGGGATGCTATTGTTATTAACCTGATTTAGAATAATAAATTTCATGCATTCGAAGGGTTCAATAGGTTCTTATGATTGGAAAAACTTCCCATTGAATGATTTTGGGTATTACACACCCTGAAAAACCATTTTTGTATGATTTAACATTTATTAATGAGTCCCATTTATGGATATAATTTTTCCACATCACATAGTTTTCAATGTATTCTCATCCACAAAATGAATTAGTCTCACTGTATTGACCAGCTATCGCATGCATTGTCCATGACATGATATATTTTATAGACATGAAATTGAAGGACATCGTATCTTTAGATTATTTCTATATTGGTAAAATTGTATATTTCAATTATTAATAATACCCCAATCGTTATATGAAAATGTCGCCCAGGTATTTGGACATCAGTCACTGATGATTTTTTATGATAAAGAGAAAAACACTACATAAAAATATGTTATAATTTTATATCCTTGGGTACCAAAAAAAGATAATACAACCAATTCTATCTAAAAAAAGTTTTATATATGATATATATGTGTCCCTCATATACTTAACATGGTATGATTTTATCTTTCCATAACTGACATGCCACCAATATATTCATGTGTATCTAAATCATGCAATCCTCATATGAAAAAATGAACATATTGTAATTGGAATTATAAATAGGCTAAAAAATTATTAGGAGGATTTTTATAGAAAAATACCACTACATATCCCTGACATCTACATCATTTTATGTGATATATGTCTCCACCTATTCAAACCATATAGGTTCCTTCTCTCGAACACCTTCTGACCAAGGTGGGGAGTTGCTAATAGAAAATATGGAATTGTATATAGTTAATCCCAGTGTTCCAAGATCCAATATATATAAAAATATAATGGTTTTGATAACTAAACTACATGAACTAGTCTGGGTTTATTGCTCCTCTTTATACTAAATGTAACACCCTGAGTTTTTAAGGACCTATTTATTTGATTAAATTTAAATTATCATTTATATCAATTTATGAATAATGTCAATGATTCCGTTCAAATGAATCTGACTCATAATACGTTACATGAAACAATTACTTGTAATAAATTCCACACAACACTGACTTGGTGTACGTCCCACAAAACACTAACTTGTCATATGATGCACAAAACACTTAGTTGGTGTGAAAAACATGCAACACTAAGTTTCTATGAAATATATCTTTTTTATTTTCTTAATTATTTAAATAAAATAATACAAAACAAGAAGATATAATTAGTAATATTAATATTAATAACAACTTTTCAAATATTTTTTTATAATTGTTTTATATAAATAAAATATATTGATTAGAAAAGATATGATTTTTTGTAATGTCATTTTTATGTTAAAATAATTGTTTTCTAAAATGAACTAATTCTAATAATAAAATTAATTTTAGACACATTTATATTATGAATTGGATAAAATTAACATCATTTTTGAAATAATAATGTTTAAATTTTCAGAGGGAAAATTTATTTGGATTAATCATAAAAACATCATTTTTTTAGGAATATTGAAAAATACAACATTTTTGTTTAAAATTTCCTTTCTAATAATTAATTTTAAATAATAAATTATATTATAAAAATATCTTAAGGTCAAATTAGATTTATTTTACATCAATTAATACAATATGATCAATTTCAATTTGAAACTGAACATAAAATTTTATCAAATGTTTGAACTTTATCCTACATTAAAACCTCGTTATTTAGACCCATCTGTGGGATTAACAATAAACATAATTTTTTGGCTTGGATATTGTGAATTTAAAAAATAATAAATAAAAAAAATTTATTTAGTCTAATATTTATATTATAAAGATCCCATATCAATTTTTACAAAAATATTTTTTAAAAGTGATTATAATTAATCACAGTATTTAAGGGAAAATTAAGTTTAATTGGGGATATACTTTAAAATTAACATCCCAAATGTCCTAGACAGTTATAAAACACCAATTTTGTGTCTATATTTAACCCATAAACCTTCCATTGTTGAGTTTTTAATGAAATATTTTTTTAGGTATGATCATGTGCACATATAATTTTTTTTAAACAATTCCAAGTGAGCCCTTTTCCTTCCCTATAAAAGGACACCACACATATGTATTCCTAACACCTCTCATGCCTCTTATGATCAGACATCACCTGCCAAAAATACCTCCCAAAAATTTTCCCCTCAACCTTGAAGAATTTATTTGGTCATAAATCCTCTCATGTAATACTTTTAGCACAAACCAAAATGTGTTGTCTGATTAAGAGGTAACATCATCTCTCAAGATCCATTCATTTGTTTGACTTCTCCACCCACTACAATATATTTATACCATTATTGTGTGATTAAACCTTTATTTACCACATATTATGATGTTTTTATTCAATGCTTATGAACTAAAATTACACACACCTCAATAGAATGAATGTTGAACATACTATTTCTATGTATGGGAAACAACTGCCTCACGAAAGGATGACTATTAATTTATCCATTACCCTCAATCATGGTAGAAATTAGGATGAAAAATGTTATTATATATGTAATATATTATATTTATTATGTAATTAAGCATATTTATTCCCTTTACAACACACATCGTTTTACGTTCTATTTGGTTTTAATACGATAATATCATTTGAGAAAGTGTTGACTACCACACCTCAATCCGATTTGATTAGTTCACAAACAAAATGGAAAGTAATAAATATATTTTTATAGAAATTATATGATATATTAATGATACTATAATATATATATATATATATGTCATTTACATTCTTTCTTTTAGCCCAATAAAAATGACAGAAACAACATTCATGCATACATACGGCTTACCGTCTCCACGAATGGTGTATTCCATTTCACACTACTTTATTATATTTATTTTTATAATATATATATATAGAGTATATAACTGATATTTATATCAAGGTGTAAATTATGTAATAATGATATAAGTATAATTACCAATGATATATGTAATTAAGACACACGCGAAGAACAGGTCGTACTTTTACCGAAGTGAAATTTTAACATTAGATCATTTACAAGCGGGTACTATATGGTCATATTAAATACAAATATTTTATTATTTATTTTATTTTAATTATTTAAAATATTTATAATAAATTTATATTTATTATACAGGGGTATATTACGAGTATATAGTGAGTCATGACACAAGGTAAAGAGATTTCATCTTACTTTTAATATCAGTGAGATACAGGCTATGCTCCCCAATCATTCCTTTTGGGTGGTTTATGTAATAAAAATGATCTTATTATATATATATTTTTCAAAAAAAATTGGATATTCACAATATAAATTTATTTTCATTCTTCCATAGAGTAATCATTTAGAATGTTACCAAATCCGTAAACTGGTTTTGTCTTGACTTGCCTTCTTTGAGATTCATGTTTTGTAAGGAACCTAAACTTTTATTCTGGGTTGATATACATCCATTTTACATTTTATATAAATAATATACTTCCTTTCATGATATATTAACATTAATGTAAATTTATATTTTTACATTGATATAATGATACCAAGTTATCAAGTTATAAGAGTGTTTTGAGACAATCTCAGCAGTTTCTGAGATTGTTTATGTTATTTATTCCCATGGTGAAATATTATAATCCACATCTGATGAATATTAATGTGTTTCGTTTTCCTCTATTATTTCATGATATAATCATTTATTAGTACCATATTCTACTATTTTTTATATAATATACATAAGAATGTGGATTTAGGAAATCCTGACATTACCCATTCTTCGTTTGGAAATCTATGTTTTCTAAAAAGGGATTCCAATGATATTATAAAATTATCTATTATGATTTTAATGAAATTATTACCCATTTTTATTTTACCAATATATTCAAGGGAATATTATTGTCACATTATAAACAATTCATTTCATATAACCCTTTTTACCAAGCCAAAGGAATGTTCTTTTTTACTTCATATGACATGTAAAGATATACCCACTATAATTCCATTGACGATTCCTTTTCATTTATTAAAGTTTAATCTTTGATAAATTGTTTTAAAAATAATTTTTCTGAAAAAATATTTTCAAAATGATTTCAATTCCTCTTTATATGATTATAAGGTATTTTCTGAGAAAATAATTTTTTACTGCTTTTATTTATTAACAAGCCTTTGTTAAAAATGAAAGGATATTCTCCTCAAGACACTTTTTTCAACGATATATCAACATTTTTTTTAAAACTGATGACATCCATTGATCATACTCAAGCCCTTTTTGTAAATTATCGAAAGGTTCCATTCATATCCTTTCTATGAAGGGGTCACACATAATGTCATGGTCTTTTGGGAACTTGTTTCCCATTCATGGGTTATATGTTTATAACATACATTTCTCTTTCATGGGTTATTATATGAGGAAATAGTTGTGAAACCTATTTCATTTCCATAGGTTGTGATGTGATGAAATTTTAATTATACCCATTTCATTTTATGGTACTTGATTTGATGTTTATAAGACCTATATTTATTTATGTGTCATGATATGATGAATGTTTTATTATATTGTGGAACATGTGTGATTGATTTTACTGTGAGATGGGTGTGACTAATGTATAAATTCAATTCATTGGGAAATGATATGTTTTATTTGATCTCAATGGGTACACGGGTTGTAGCCCTAGCGAGAAAAGAATGAGGTTGTACGGGTTGTAGCCCAATCCTATTTAAATGAAGGTACATGTGTAGTATCCTAATCCCGAGAACATGAAGGTACAGGGTTTGTAGCCCAAGCCTATAAGAAAGAGGGTACATGGGAAGTATACCAAGGCCAAAAACAAGATGGTACGTGGCTTTTAGACCAATGCTAATAGAAATAGGATACATGGGATGTAGGCTAAGCCTGAAAACAAGAAGGTACATGGGTTATAGCCCAAGCCTAAAATAATGTGGGTACATAGGTTTCTACCACAATCCCAAAGTAGGTACATGGTTTATAGCCTAGGCATATCTTGTTGTAATGGTCTTGGTAGTTAGTCCTAATATAAATATTTCTATTTTTATATGTATGTCACCAATCCTATGTCTTATCACTAAGTAATGATTTAATGGCTCATGATGTTTATTTATTTATGATTATTGTTTTATGAATAACCGAGATTTATCCCATAGCTCATGTTTATGAACTTGGATATACATGGTATGATATATTAATGTTATGATTGAGTTACCATTTTACTATGTTCATTTTTATGCATACTTGTCTCCCTTGTTTACCCATATTGGGCATCTGATCTCACCCCATTGTAATGTTTTCTTTCTCCATGTTATGATGAAAGGTTTTAGGTAGAAGTTATAATGGTGTATATTTTTATACAATATTTTTAATATCTTTCAATAGGTTGGATGATTTTTTATCCATGTTACTAAAGACACAAAACTATTATGGTCCTTGGGAATTATTTTTTTAATGTACTAAGTATTCATCTAAAATGATGTAATATCCATGTTGGTTATGGCTATATCTCTATAGTTGGTATCCAATGGATGGATTATTCAACATTTAGAAACTAGGATGAGAAAACAATAGTGTAATCCCTATGTATATTTCTATGGATATGTCTAGGTATGTCTCTATGGATAAGTATAAGGATGAAATAATGTTTAGGAAAATATCTTGAAATTTTCATAATTGATAGATTGAGTGGTTTCCAAGAAATATATACCAATCTAGACACTACAATTATATTGGCATGAGTGCAGATGTATCTAGTGTTAAAAACTCCAACAAGATGATCTGGGCTAGGATTGGGGTAATCTGCTATAAGACAACGGGCATTGCAACACACCTAGTTTGACACTCTTGGGGGATATGCTTCTGAAATTTACAAACACTTCATAAGCCATCATGATATATGTATATATATATATATATAATTTAGAGATTCATAACATTGGATAAACCTAAGGTGTCATTGATTAAGGATTTTTTCATGATTTAGACATCCAATCTGTAATTATTTTCATGACTATGTGGTTTTCAGCTGTGATATGTATTTATCACACTATTCTTTAGGTTTTAGTAAATTGATTGAACCCTAAGGAGATTGGATAATATTGAATGTTATGGAATATTTTTTGATGAGAAATCAAATGAGATGATTAGTGGAGAAAATGATATTCTGATTATTCCATATTAGCTATCGTAGAATATAATTAACAGTGTCACCTTTAGGGGTATTTCTAACTTATAAAACAAGAGAAATATGTGCATTTGTTATAAGAATCAAAGAGGAAATTATATTTATCTTCTTTCACGTCAGGAAGAAGGGATGAATAAACTTCAAGAGTACCAAAAATGTAGGGGGAGACATTATAAAGTGATGAGTTGTCACAGATTTAAATATTTTATCTATGGAGGACATGGGAATTACCCAACATAATTCCCCAAGCTAGGGATTTACTTCTAAACCAAGTAAGGACCTATTACATTCCAAATATTAAGGTTGACAGATTAAAGTCTTTATATATTTGGATTCCAAAATAAATAATGGTTAATTATGTATGGATTCCTATGTTTATGTTTTTATAAGGATTTACAATAATTTGTTGAATGGTAACGATGGACTGGAAAAACAATTTCATGGAAAGGATAAATTTTGATTAAGGGAAGGAAATCATTAATTAATTCATGAATCCAGGATAATGGAGTTTGTATAATGTTATACATTATATGAATAAGTAAATTGGATGGTACATATTTCCCTATAATTGATTATAAAAAAATGTTTTTTTTTCATCAAGTATGAAGTTTACAACTTCTTTGATTTAAGGGATGTATCCAGTAGTCATTGGAATAAAGAAGCATGATTGTTTACCAACATTATTTTTGGTAATTAATGCTATTACCATGTTTTAAGATAATATACAATGTAGTAAATCAAATGTTTGGAATGTGACAACCTTGAGGTGTTTTGTGATATAAAAGGGAACCAATGTTAAACATGTTTCATGACACTCATCTTAATGTTGCAGATTTACACATTTGAGAAGGGTTATAAGGATTACCATTCATGAAAAGTTTAATCTATTATTTGGAGGAATAATTTGTGCACTGAGTTTGTGTTGAACACCTTGGTAAAATTTTAATAAGGGATTAAA
The DNA here is from genome assembly GCA_963277665.1 of Viscum album. Lineage (NCBI taxonomy): Eukaryota > Viridiplantae > Streptophyta > Magnoliopsida > Santalales > Viscaceae > Viscum > Viscum album. The sequence continues at coordinate 663,790,986 of OY728141.1, forward strand.
ATTATTTCAAGGATATCTCTCTCTTATATATATATATATATATATATTTTTTGTAAAAAGAAAAATGTGCAAGTTTTTTGACATCCAATCATGTCCCGTAAAACCGTGGGTATTTTACCCGTGACCAAAGGATGATAAGGGATTCATGCCTACAAATAGACTATGCGTTTTTCTGGTTAATGTATCATTATTTTTTATGAATAAAAACTAATCACGAACTAGTAGTGTTACATTCTATTTATAAGGAATCAGCCTTACAACCAAACATAAATTTGAATTAAATGATTATCTCACATTAAGGATTTTTTCAGGTTTAGAGTTTTTGAGAATTATGAGATAACTAATACATCTCAAAAGATTACAAAGTAGACACTTCTACATAGTTTCCATTTTTTACAAAACATGAACTCTTGAAAAAAAGACTCTTGTATAGTTCCATATTTAAGACAACATGACTTTTCCTTGATCCTGTCCTTAACCCTATTCCAAATTATGTCCTATTAAAAAACATTTCATAAACATGGGATGAGCATAAAAAGCTCAGTAAAGGATATGCAATGAAGGAAATTGATTTTTTTTTTCAAAACAATAGGTAAACAATGAATAATTTATCATAAGTAATACTTTTCACCTTTAGGATGTAGTAAATAATCTTCACTGAATAAAAGATCATTACTTACCATATTGTAACCAAAAGATTACCATATAAACCATATAAATAACACATAACATATAAAGGTGACTTGGGATATAAACATACTTAAATGGAATTACTATACAATCGACCTCCACACATATCACTAAATAGAATAGCCATACGGCCTACTTCCATACCCAATGCATTGGAGGTTATAACGTAACAACCCATCCATGTTTATCATTACACCACACATCATATGGTATTTCAGGTTAACACCCGTCAAATGTCCATGTACCATTATAACACATAAAATATTTCAAATATAAACATTTCACTAATAAAATTTCATTTTTAATCACATTAATTGATTTCAAGATATTGAAATTATCAATCCATAATTATAAACCATTTAAAAAGATATTTTTGAATAATAGTGTCCTATAACACATTGAAGATTTTAAATGAATTATCATTTGAAAACATTAATGTCCATATAAATATATCCTAAAACCCTTTATGAAAACATGGACATTAAGGAGAAATATTTAGAAGAATAAATCATTAAAACATTTAAAATGATATTTTAGTTAAAGAGTTTTCTAACAAAAAGAGAGACGCTTGAATACAAATAATTGAGGAATAACATTTAATAGGAAATTTATAATATCATGATAATAAAGGAATTCATGATATACTACGTTAAAGGAAAGTATATACACTATATAAGGGTGAATTGGTGCATAAAAACAATGAATTGTCAATGGAAATGTAACTTGAGATGAAATCTTTTATAAAGATGGTATCCTTAAATTAAGGATAAACAAATCAAATAATTATGTGTAAAAAATATAAATACACCAAATATAAGTTGATATTACGTGTAAAACAATCATAGGACATTCACACAAATTCATAGGTTGACATATTCAAGAAGTGCAATTTGAACCCAAATAATTGAAATTGGGCTAAGAAGTACCCTTGTAAAAACTAGACAGCCTAACGACGTCAATTTAAAATTCTGAAAATTAGTTGATGAGATAAAAGGTTTTCTCATCACTTGGACAAAACTTTTACATCAATAAGGATATAAAAGAACATATCCCAACAAAATAAGATGTAAATTAAAAGACATAACAAAATGATGTCTTTTAAAAAGTGGAGGGTTAAAGGTTCCCTTACCGATTTGGTAACTTATAAAACATATGCCACATGAAAGAAGGATCATAAAATGAATATTTAAATACTCATTAATGAAATTATATTATATAAATAGTAAAATCATCGGTAGTAAAGAAACCAGAAAAAATTAAATAGGGGCCAATATAACATGAATCTCACGGGAATAAAAGTGAGATGAAAACCCCTTACTTCGTTGTAATCAATCGAGATATATGACCAAAAGATAATAACCACCAAATTAATCACAAAATTCCATTACTATAATGTGAATCTTGATAATATATATCAATTTCTGTATACATTACACCACATGCAATAAATAAGTGGTGAACAATGGAAATCTCATGGGATCAAAAGTGGGATAAGGAAATCCCATATCTCGTGTCCGACTTGACTCGATTGTTCGTTAATCTTTTGAATAATTAACTAAAGCTAATTTCTACCTGATTCAAAACCTTTTTCAAGTTTATAAGTCCTTTTATATCAATAATTACAATGTTATAAACATTAGGTAATCATGTAAGTTAATAATGGTCATTTTGTTGATATTTGGTACTTAGTCAAAAATGAACACCTTATATTTACAAGTTGTCCATGTGGTCAATAGTCCATTATATCCAGAATCATAATCATGATGTATATATCATATATATCTTATATATACAGTATATATATGTATTTATAATAGTACATAACATTTAAAGGTAATAAATGAAATGCATCGTTCATGGAGACGGTATGTCGTACGTATGCATGAACACAACTTCCATTTCTATTTCATTTTTAATGTAATTAAAACAAAATGATAAATAGTAGTATTATAATTCCATTATTTTATCATATATAACATAATTAAATCTATCCTTTATACGTACCACATATGGTATGAACGAGTCACATCACTTTGAGGGGGCGGTAGTCCACACTTCCTAAAATGAAATTATCGCATTTACCCATAATGGAAATCATAAAGGTATGCTATAAATGGAAATTTCAGAAGCATAAAGAAAGAATAAAAATAATATATATCATATATAAATACAGTTCCTTCATAATGACAACCATGAGAGGCGATAGGAGGTAATTCAACAATCATCGTTTCTTGAGGTGTTAGTTTGCTATCCAAAGAAACAATATGTTCTTCACCCATTAGATGGAGGTGTGTGTAATTGTAGTGAAAATACTTCTCATAAAAACATCCAAGTATATTCAGGATACTGTTTCTGTAAAAAAATAATGGAATAAAATGATTTTATGGGTTGGATAAGTAAAATAAAAGAAAATAATTTAAGATAAACTATTACCATTAATTTGGGTAACTCTCTTTCATTTGAACCAAAAAATGGTTGTTGAAGTGCCCTATGAATAAGGTAAGGATTCTATGAGAAGTATAGGGATGTGGGGAACTTAATTGGTTAGATTTTGGATGATTGAAAAGGCTTTATAGGTTTGATAATTTGTTTATAAGTGGTGAACTTTTATAAGGAGGAGGAGGGGCTCTTTAGGAAAGTGTGAAAAAAATTATTTAATGTCAAAAATATCTTCAGTTTCAAAAGTTCCAAAACACATTACTGTAGATGTTAGATTACTCATATTCAAAATAAAATAATCCAATCTGAATTGGGAAATTTTTTGGATAATAATTTAATCTTTATAAGATTATTTATTTAAATCATTTGTTAATGAGGTAAATACTACATCATTATTGTGTCATAAATAATTTATTTTATTTTATGTCTAATAATTATAAAAAATATACGATGATATATGAATTATTTTTATATTTCCAATGAATATTTATAGTCAAAATTATTACTTATATAACACCATATAAAAATTAATTACGAAAAGATTTTTGTTTATGTCATTTTGGCCTTTACATTAAATTAATTAATCTAAATTGTCATTATCACTCCCATATGGCTCAATGAGGTCCCAAAATAGACCCAAAGATTCCCAAGGTCGTTAATGACTCGACCAATATGGTTTGGACAAGTGTTAAGGTAATTTTGAATTATTATAATATTCTTTTTACCTTAAATTAACCTATTTATCTTTAACCGCGATAAATAAAAGTCAAAAGTTACTAATCACAAAAAATAATTTTTATCCTATTGAACCAAATATTACATAATAATAACAACCATTTATATCAGATTTTTGAAATTCAATTCACATAAGTGGTAAAATTTCATATAAATGAAAAAGTCAGTTTTTTAACTACTACTAAGTGAGTTTACTATTCATCAAAAATTAGTGTTTTTCAGAAAATTTCCCAAAATTAAGCCTAAGATTTAATTGATATTCCGAATTAAAAAATGATGTATATTTTTTCAAATTAAAAACATAACATTGGAATTTATTAATTTAAAATTAATTCGTGTTGTTAAAACAAATAGTGTGTTTTTAAGAAATAATAACTATCAAAAGACTAACACTTGTTTATGTCCAATTTCATAGTGAAATTAATTACAATGACCAAAATTAGGTTAAATGGTAAAAATATATTATAATTACACTTCAAAACAAATTAAAAAGATAATATATCCATATAAATAAATTAGATGAAAATGCATTTATGAAATAAAAATACAATATTTTCATTATTCATTAAAAAATGATCTTTATCGGAAAAATTCCAAAAATATAAAAAAAGTAAATTTTGATGTCCCAAATATAAATGAGGATTATATTTGTCCAATTTTAATATATTATGGTGAACAAAACTATATTTAAAGAGGGTTCTCCATTAAAATTTTGTAAATCAACCTTTTAATATAAATTATGTTTAAAATTAGATTCATTCATATTTTAGGAATGTATCTTTTTATTGGATAAATTTGAATACATTTAAAAAAATGTATAATAATATTGTATTTAGATTCTTTCATTCCCACCAATACAATATCTTAGAGTTTACTATGATTTAAAATAATAATATTATATTATTAGTGTGCAACGTAAGATTTCAAATAAACCCATTCGTGCGTATCGGGTACTCTATCGAACATAGAAACCCCGTTAAAGTTAAATTAATATTTAATTCACAAATATTAATAATTATTAAATTGTCTTACTCATTATTTACCTAGTTTTTTACACTATTGTTATTGCATGAATATTTTTATAAGAGACAATTAGTTAGATTTTTTATTCTTTTTTGGGCCTTAAGATCCAATAAAAGTGTATTTTAGAGCATTATTCATCGATGTTAATTTTTTCACATTCAATTCATGAGGAAATTGATATATTATAATTTTTTCAAAGCGCAACCCAAGAAAAAAAAATTTATCATAGAGATATATAAGTAATTACTCAACATTTTGAATGTAATACAAAAAAAGTTGTACTAATACTGTCAAATTCCATTGAAGTAGTGGATTCTGCAATTCTCACAGATTTATGAAATTGAGGCCCTCATCATTTATTTTATCATTCCCTTATTTTTTTTATTATCTCAATCACTACCTATAAATATTTGTATTCTCCCTCCATGTCCAATATTCACTGCTAACCTACATTCTCTTATGTGGAATCCCAATTATATGGGTAACCGTAATGGTTAAAAATATCCTTTTTTAACCATTATTTTAATATCCATTATTATGATGTTGGTTAATATTAATGAAACGTTCAAGTGATAAACCTTTGATATTCTAGAGTAACTTCTATGGAAAATTAATTTTAAGTGGAGTCGAATTAACACCCATGAGTTTTTATGGACAAAGTTTTTTCAAATAAATTTTTATTTTAATTTAGATCATTAAATGAACTAAGAAAATGATTCCATTAACATATAACTGAGTCGGCATACATTACACACAACACTGACTTGGAATAAATTACATGCAATATATACATGGCATACAATCCACGCATCGCCGACTTGGCGTACGATGCACACATCACTGAGTGGGAGTGCGATACACGCCACACTCCTTTTCAATGAAATATCTCTTTTAATTTTTTTAATTATTTAAATAATATAATTATAACCCATAGGTTAGAAATATTATTATTAATAGTATTAACTAGTTTTCAAATATTTTTTATAATTGATTTAAATAAATAAAACATACTCATAGTAAAATATATGATTTTGGTAATGTCTTTTTTATGTTTAAAAACATCGTTATATAAAATAAAATTATTGTAATAATAAAAGTAATATACAAAACATTTATAAATTTAGTTGGATAAAATAATCTACAATTTTTAATTTATAATGTTGAAATTATACTCTGTTTAATTTTTGAGATTTTTCTAAGAAACTTCATTTTTTGATGAGTATTGAAAAATGATGATTTTTAGTTAAAACTGTGTTTTATCTAATTTATTATTTAGAGTGAATGATATTATAAATATTTTTTAAGGACAAATTAAACTACTATTACATAGTTTAATAAAATAGAATCAATTTCACTTTGAATTTTAATATACAATCTTAAAAAATGATCGAACTTTTTCCTACTATGGATCCCTATTATTTCAACTCATCTACGAGATTATCACTAATACTAATTTTTCCACTTCTATGTATTGAATTTAAAAAATGTATCATAAATATTTCTATTCAGTCTAATTTTAAGATTCTAATGATGAATTGTAATATTTTTTCAATCATTATTAGTAAAAGTGATTAAAATTAACAACAATAATTAATGCCAAATTATGCTTTATTAAGGACTAAACCTTAAAAATAATGATCCAAATGACCTAAAAAATTTTCCATCTCCCATTTTTCCATATTTAGTCTATAAATAGTAATTAATTTCAATTTTTATTTGTTAAGACTTTTTTTTATTGAGGAAAAAGTCTACACCAAATTTGATTCTACAAATTCTATGTGAGTCCATTTCCTTACCTATAAATGTCCACCAAATCTACCCACTCCCCACACATCTCATACCACTTATGTTTGGCCAATAACTGAAAAGATTTCTTCCCAACAATCCTATATTTGATAGTGGATCCTCCTTTGGAGCAAAAAAACATTCGAGGCATCCTTAGGGAAAAAACCAAAATGAATTTCCCCATTAAGAGGTAACATCTTCTCTCAATCTTCTTTCCTTTATTTTTTTTATCCATCCCTAAAATACTTTTTTACCCATACTGTGTGATGAAACAAGTATACAAAATATATACTAGAATGTTATTATGAAATGGTTGTTACCTAAACATACACACACTCTGATTTTATGGATGTCGAACATATTATTTCTGTGTATGACGAACTACTGCCTCACGAAACGATGATGGTTAATTCCCCTGTTACCACCAATCCTAGACGTCTATATGATGAAACTAATATTATATACATAGTATTTTATATTTAATATTTTTTTATTCTTAATCATTATTTTTACTATAATAAAGTTTTTAACTTCGATTTTCTGTCAATACAATAATCATTGTTGAGGAATTATGGACTACTGGCCCCTCAAAGCGATATGATTCATTCACACACCACATAGAATGTATTAATGATGTTTCTAAAGAAATTATATGTTATATATGATTTAATAATGATAAATTCATAATTATATATATATATATATATGTGTGTGTGTTTCATTTACATACTTTCTTTGAATACGATAATAATGATGGGAACAATATTCACGCATACATACTTCTTAACATCTCCATGAAAACTATATTCTATTTCATACACATATATTGTAAAGATTATTATAATATAAATATAATATATATACCTTATATTTATATCATTTTTCACATTCTGGAATCATGATATATGTATAAAACAAATGATGTAACAAATTAAGACACACGCGAAGAACAATGTGAATTTTACACGAAGTAAAACATTAACATAATAATGATAACAAAAGGATAATATTAGGTCATAATGAAACCATATATGGTATTATGAATAAAAATATGATTATATTAATGACTTTTAGTAAATATATATATATAATATAGGAAACCTATATGAGTATGAAAAGATTCAAGTGACAAGGTAATGAGATTTCATCACACTTTTAATATCTGTGAGATACAAGATATGTTCTCCATACACTCTATTTGCGTTGTCTTTTTACTTCCAATTGTTTTTTTATGATGATATTTTAATAGATATTTTGGGTATTCACATCCCCAATTTACGATCCTTATTCCATGGAGTATTTCTTTCAATACGTACCAAATCGGTAAAATTGTTTTTTCTCAATTTACCTTCCTTGAGAATGATGTTTTTTTATAAACCTATAATATTTTTAGGTGTATTTAATTACATTTTACATTATATATCATGAATTTACTTCATTTCATAATTTATAAAGATTGAATTATTTTATTTTTTTACATGTATTGTATGATCCCATGTTACCATGTTATAAGAGTTTATTGACACAATATCTTCACTTCCAAAGATTGTTTGTGTTATTTATTCCCTGGATGAAATGTTATGATCCATATATAATGAATATTTAAGAGTTTATTTTCCAATATTATTTAATTATATAATCATATATTAGTACCATATTCTACTCATTTGTAAATAACATAGCTAATAATTTTTTTAGGAAAGCCCGAATTTACCCTTTATTCGGTAAAAAATCTATGTTTTCTAAAAAGGGTTTCAAAGATTATTATTCTATTATCCTATATTTTTTAAAATAAATTTGTACAATTTTTTTCATTTACCAATATTTTCAAGGTAATATTATTTTCTCTTTTAGAACAAGGAATTCCTTCTATCCTTTTTACCATGAAAAAGGAATTATCTTTTTTTCTTCGTACGAAATGTGCAAATTTACACATCGCTATTACTTTGATGATTAATCTATATTTTTAAAAGGATAATCTCTTAGAAATAGTTTTGAAATTATTTTTCATGGATAATGATTTTAGAAATGTTTTAATTTATTATTTTAATTTTTTCAAGGTACTTTTTATTAAAAAAAATTTATATGGCTTTCTGTATTAACAAGGTCTTTTCAAATAAAAATGGTTGTTTTCCTCATGAAATACTTTGAATGATATTTCAAAACTATTTTCCATCTAAGATAAAATCCATTGATTATACTCATTCCCTTTTTGTAAATTCTCTAAATGTTTCATTCATATATGTTCTATGAATGAGTCACACTTAATGTCACGTTCTTTAGGAAACTAGTTTCTCTTTCACAGATTATATATTTATGAAATATGTTTTTCTTTTATGAGGAATGATTTGATGAAATGATTATAAAACCAATATATTTCCATAGGATATTTTTTTATGAAATGTTACTGTCAACAATTTCATTTTGTGGGTAATGATTTGATGTTTGTAAGTCATATATCATTTTATGGGTCATGATACGATGAATGTTTTATTATCCTATGACACATGTATGAATGATTCTATTATGACCTGGGTGGGACCTATATCTCCCTCCAATGAAAATGATAATGATATGATTTATATAAGATCAAATGGGACCCGGGTTGTAGCTATATCCAGAAATTAAAGAGGGTGTATGTGTTGTAGCCCAAGACTAAGTGAATAATGGCACTCTCGTAGTAGCCCAAACCCAAAAAAACAATCTACATGGGTTGTAGCCCAAACCTAAAAGAAATTGGGTACATGTGATGTATCCCAAACCCAAAAACAATAAATTATATGGGTTATATACCATGACATAATGATATATGGTACACGGGCTATAACCAAAGTCTGAAAACAAGAAGTTACATGGTTTGAAGCCCAAAACTAATAGAAGGTGGGTACATGGGTTTCTAGTCTAGGCCCATTGTTGGTACATGGGTTGTTGCCCAAGTCTAATATATTATAAATGTATTAGTAGGTATATCTGTCATAAATTTTTCTATTATTATTTATATTCCACAAATCCCATGTCTTATTCCACAGTTACGATTTTATGGATCATTATATTTATTTCCTTATAATTCATGTCTCATGAATCGCCATGCTTTATCTCATTGCTCGTATTTACGAACATTGATATGTAGGGTATGATGTACGAATTTTATGATGGTGTTATGATACTACAATGTCCATTTTCATGCATACATGTAACCCATTTTACCCTTATATATAATCTGAGCTCACTCCTTTCTTATGATTCATTTTTCCAGGTTTTGAAAGGTTTTAAGTATATGTTAAAATGGTGTACATATTTATGGGAAATATTGAATATTTTTCACCAATATTTAAGATTTTGTTTTCAAATCTTTCCAAGATAGTAAACTATTAGGGTCATTCGAAATGATTTTTTTCATTGTAATAAAAATTCATCTAAAATGATTCAATATTGATTTATGTTAAGCCTAGGTCACTATACGAATGTGTTTTGGAAATGGGAGGATTTCCATGTATGGGGGAGATATTACAATAAATAGTTTTCCACAATTTTCATCAGGAATAGTCTCTATGTGATCTATATATGCACTATTATGAGGAGGAATATCAATGTATTGATCACATAGTAAATAATTTAACAATTTTTTAGTACCTTGAAGTGTTTTAGATATACATCATACCACCTCATGAATGCTGAAATTAAAAATATTAGGGTTATGATCCATAGTCTCCATCATTTCCACAATATTCTAGCAAACCATTTTTTGGATCGGAAGTGTTTTGAGCCTACTAGAAGACAGTTTCTACCATATGTTCATAAAAATTTAGTTCATTTGGTATTTAAGGGTGGTATTGATATGATAATCGAGTATTCCAGTTAGATTATGTGTTAGTATATGGAATATGATCTTTCCTATGTCTGTTTTACATAATATATTAGTCAGTCATGGATGAAATAGGGGTATGATCCTAGTGGATATATGAATTTTACATTGGAAAAAATTTATAATCAAGAGGATTTCAAGAATGAATATGAGGCTCCTCTTGTATAGCATCTGAAAGAAATTGATACTATATTATATCATCAAACGTAGTGATGTAAGCCTAATTCTATATGTTACAACAATTTTATTTATCTTCATCAACTAGGGTGTGATCCAACCCTTAGTAAATTTCAGACTACGTTGATGGACACCAATTTAAGATTGGGTATGAGCCCATTATTATTCCCCTAGTGCATGTGAGTGGATTTATATGATAGGAATGTGCACCTATCATAAGGTATGTTTTAAATAGAGTTATTAAGACCTAATTGGAATGGATATATGATCACATTAATGTTCCTCTCCCATTACTAGAATATTCCATAAATCCTCTTTGATGAGATCATGAATTTGTTCATTCTTTAGAGTGACTACATATTCATTTTGCCCATGTTAGAGTGCTTCCCTTTCCATTATAAAAATAATTTTTGCGTAACCCTATATCATTACTTAATTATACAGGAGGTATTCAATTTCTCTATCAAAAGGTATTGGTCCATCAAAAGATTACGTATTAGAATGTATTCCATCATAATAATTATTTCATGGATATTATTTTCATTATATTCGAAGAATGTAGTAATGTATACCCGTATTGTCCCCACTATACCATCATTGTAGGTTGACAGGTTTTATGCATAGGGGAGTGGATCTCTGTCTTCCCCATTTCTATAACATGTATATGAGAGATGCCTTTTGGAGCTAGCATAGATATGATCCCACTCCCTCTAGTATGGATCATTTCACATTATACTATGTGTCATTGATGTCCATATTTGAGTGTATATGGAGTCATCCAATTGATTATCATCTTTAGTTGGAGACTGAGGTGCATTGGACATTTTTTGATATTTTTGGGATCATGATTGTATTGTATTGATGGTACATTCCTGAAAAATTCAACTTCCACCAGATCATCATGATATACCGCATATTTTAATAAATATCATAGTTTATCATACATATACTAGGATTTTTTCTATATAGTTTCATATATTGTGGTAAGGATGTTTGCATATAGTTTAACATAATTCCACAAATACATTTTCGTAAACCTTAACATCACATGACTTGGATGTTGTATTCCAATTTAATATCATGTCACTAGAATGTATTGTGAAATTTAAAATCCTGTGACTAGGAAATATATTATATTTATTCATCACGAGACTTGAAAATATCTTGATGATTAACATCATTTGAAAAGGAATTTTTTGCACTTATTAATTTCATGTGACTAGGACGTATCATGTTGTTTTAAAAAATATGACTAGAATTTGAAATTTATTTTAACATCATTTTTACTATGTTTAATTGTTCATTTTAATTTCATGAAACAATATAATATCATACTAAAAAATATTATAAGGGGAATTTTATAGTATACATTATATGACTCTTATTCCTATTACATGGGTTTTATGATCCTCTCAATCTATGAAGCCATCATTTACCTACTTCTCTAGCTAATATTTATAGCTAAATCAACACTATATTCTGTTCCCATGACAGCGTAGGTATGGGTAATGATTTCAATAGTTTTTCCACTATACATCACTCAATACCTTTATTTTTATCAATTATATCAAACCATTCTACATGGCCTAGTTTATATACCTAAGGAAATGTTTTGGGTAGAAGGAATAGATATTTTTGTTTATCATACTGATTATTGGTCACCTATCACTGGGAGATATATGGATCAATATCTATTTGAAAACATGTTTTTACTCTTTTGATTGATACCATTACTTGAGTAGGGAATTGGGTTTAAATGGTTCTAATATCCCCTATTCCAGATTTTTATGAATCCAATCATTAATGTTAAATATTATATCTATTATATGCTTGAGACGTCGATGGTAGGGGTTGTGACTGTCATGGTTTATCAGACCTACTCCACTATGCTTCATCATTATTATGAGTTCTATCAAATTATTATCCATGGAATAGTCAAATTACCAAGGAACATGTTTTGTTGGAAAAGATTATTTTTTAGAAGTCCTTCATCATGATATCGGTGACCATGCTTTATCTCCCACATACTGCCAATACCTCTATTTGCACGGAAAATTTGTTGACATTTGGGTCTTATATGAATTTCATTAATTTTTTTTAATTTGGTGCAAGGTACGGATGCATTTGGGAAATTAGATGATATATACTCATCAAATTTATTAATAGAAACCACTATCCTGTAGAATTCGTTAAAATGAATAATGTATGATTATTTCTAGACTACCCATTATAAGGGTGTGTAATTTATCAGAATTGTACTGGAATTGTAATTTAGGGTTCTTAATAATATTAAAATCAATGAATCCCTATAGGATGAGGTGAGGTTGAACAATTTCTATATTTCATCTAATAAGGGGATGCTTAATATTAATATTCCCCTAACCCAATGTGTTGGGACACTTTAGTGTAAGGAGGCAATAGATGGAAGTTGATGGTATGTTACATAGCGGAAAAAATCCAAGGAGTATCCCCACAATTTTTTTTTCAATGTCCCTATTTCTATCATTTTATTTGATTGATCAACTCCTCTAAAAAAATTTATATGTCGTCATTTAGGGGATGACTTCTAGGAGTCATGAAAAGGCACATTCCCCTATCAGTAGTATCATGGGTGCATAATAATGGGAGTCTCAATGTGGACCCTATAAATAGAATCATTTATGGTCATTTTTTGAATGTTACAATGATACAACACTCTAAAACCCCAACCTAATCAATAATACCTTATATAGAAGTATGTAAGATATCGTCATGCCCATTTTTTCTTGTAATTATATTTGATGGTCAACCAACCCATAGTGACTCGAATGAATGTTGAAGGGTATGTTTACACTCTTTTTGAATTTAGTCATCTGGATATGATGAGAAGACCTCCCATTCTGCTAAAATAATATTAAATAAGTCAGGTACTATATTATTCTCCTCTTCGATGAAAAATATAATTTTTTGGGTCGATATCTAATGTTCTATTAGGTAGGATGATTCCAATTATACCATTTGGTGGTCGGTTACATTGTACCATATAGTGTGTCAACACTCATAGTAACATTTGGTTGGTTAGAACATATATTGAAGGCTATATCATGGTAAAAAAATAAATAACATTCCCCCATTATATAAGGTTGGAATTCCAATTGGAATTCTATAGTCACCAAGGCTAGTCATGATATAGTATGATGTTATTGGATAGTTATGATATGGGATTGATTTTGGGAAAATATTAAGATACACTGATGTGCCTCATATATATTATTGTTATCATGTATATAGGTATGCTATGATGATTCATTATTTCAATACATTTGGTGGGATCTTTTGTTAAATTCCCCATTTTGGATGGTTTCGGTGGCCAGAGCTTCCTCTCCATATTCTTGCAAAATTTTTGTCATATATTGATGATAATAGACAAAATAAATAGGATTAATCCTAGAAATCTCTTGACTGGTTGATTTGACTTGATAATTTTCCTCATCCACCTCCCTGAGAATATGGAAGATATGTTTTGGTTTTTTCTAGGGTAAATATGCTAAATCAGTTAAATGTTGCAGTATGGGAATCCTCTTCTTATACGGACATTCATGGGAAATAATCCATGTTGTTCTTCATCCTCTATTGCATTCTGTAATCTACCTCCTAAATTATGATAGAGTTTTGATAATATATTCTCATGACATGACATTCAAAAACTTGTGTTGGAGATATTGAGTTAGTTATAGTCTATGTCTTGGCCTTGGGGCGAAGGATTCCACGGTCAATGATATATATGATAGTGGATGTACATTATATCTACATCCCTATAATAGAATCTAATATATTTTTTATTGATTTGAATCATCTCTTTAGTGGTTTAAATACTACTAACTCACTGATGGATTGAGATTGGTAATTAATCTCAAAGGAATTATTGTTATCCTAGATGTTTATAAGGGTTAGAGACTTATACTAGAACAGATTATTATGTTACATATTCATTATCTATCTTCTCAATGGTAAAGATATATGATGCCCATAGAATTCTTGTCAAATATGTTTGGTACTAAATAGGGGTTGTTCCCTAATAATAATACAAATTGGGTCGCCTGAGTGCATATCCATAGGCTAATAAGATAACATCCCTTGTAATGTGGGTATTGGGATGAAGGGTCAAGCTTTTGAGTTTACATGGTGTATGATCATGTGTGTCAACTGAATACTTTTATCATACCATTGGCTTATTCTCATGATCTACACATTCCTATCAATTTGTTTTCCCATGATAATTATACATGTCAATGGTTCTTCGAACGATCAAACTAGACATTTAAAAGGATCTACACATGACCAAAAGTTAGATGTACATGGAGTTTTTCATGATCAAAGAAGAAATATTAGAGGTGACTTTAGGTGTCTAAGTGTAACATGTACACGGTTATTTCATATGAACATGGATGACTAGTACATGGCCTCCCACATAACCAAGGATGACATGTCTATGGAGATGTGGGGGAATTGTGGAACCCATTAATTTTGCGATCATGGGGTCATAATAGATTCATGAGACAAGGTATAATGAAAATTTCCAGTGTCACTTACATGAACAAGTGTTCTCATCAAAGGGTATTCATCGTGATACAAGTAAATTCCCATTAATGGCTACATGAATTTAATGGCCGCTTGTTAGTCAGTATTCACATGACAAGGGTGTTAGTCAAATCAAGGTGGACTAATACTGAATGGAAAATTGTATTCTGTACGTATGAGTCCATCATGTGAATAAGGAGATTATATAAATGGGAATTCAAGATAATTATGACGAATATAGGGATTCATGAAAATATTAAGACTGATGGTTCACATGATTTCATATTCCTGGATGTATGAAGTTATCACATATAGATAGGACATACGTCGAGGATAGTCTATCAAGGACACTTAATCTAGGGGTGGAAATCAATATTACATGTGTATCACAAGAATGATTTGGGAAAAAAAGGATTTTCCAGAGGATTTCAAGGACCATAATTGTTCATGATATTATCATATGTCATTCAAATCATCATGAGATCAAATGAGGTTTATAACACAATAGATATTGTGATTACATTTATAAGTATCATAAAGGTAGTATATAATCCCACCCAAGTCTATTTTCCATGTCCTATTTAATATTACTATACATGCCTACATATTTCACTCATTTCATGTGTCTTATTTTATGGAGTGTTTTGGTTAATATAGGTGGAGGAGGCCATGATTCCAACAGCTTCTCATTTTGCGCATTCAATGTGAACTCTTGTGAGTAAGTGTCATTGAATATGTATTGATCAATATATCTTGGCCTTGACACACTCACATGATACCCATTACATTGAAATATGGATTAGGCTACTCATTACTATTCTACCATCAATAGATACAAATTTGTAATTGCATGATCATTATATATTATATTTCACAGCATCAAGAAAAATAAATAATAGATCAGTGGATATTGTTATGAAAGATAAGATATTTTTCATGTGTTGAATTATTGATGTCCAAATTTCCTCACCAGATCATCACTATTTTATGTCATTAATCATTGTTCTTCTTCTGATGGATTCGCAATGAGCCTCTCATTATTAGATTCATGTTATTTTGAAACATTTGATCGGATGATAGTCATGTGGATTGACCCCTAATCAAAGGTGGAGTAATTTATCATGGAAATGATGTTCCTGCATATTCCCAATCCCAAAGACATCATGAGTCATTTGGATAATCACTCTTTCTCAATAATGTATCACATGAGAACTTTCTTGATCAGATGTTATGCATTGGGTAGATGATCAATTATCTAAAGGCCTTATGTAAAAGGAGGTGCCCTCATGTGATAAAAACATACCTTGATTTTCATGTGTACATTTTTATTTGAGTACTTCATTCATGATCATCTCATATTAAAAATGTTATCTTAGGAACCAATCATGATTGATTCATGGGGCTCACATGGATTGCCTCTTGTAATGAATTTTGATTCATTAAAAAAATGTATTCATTTTAACGGAATTCCCATCCATGTCTTGGGGACATTGAGAATAAATATTTTTTATATATTTCAGCATTGAAGATGGATGAAAATATTTACATTAATAAATGGAGTTTAAATCATGTGTCCCATGCTCGAATATGTTGTGCTGTAACATGTAGTGGATGAGAGGAGGATGATTTCGATGTGATGGAATTATCATATGGATCCTGTATGATTTAATTGTGTAGATGAGATTATATCTATGTTTTTTATGGATGAACAATGTCATACTCAATTCCAATCCCACTTCAAATTTTCACATCAATGTTGAGTGCTTAATAATACTATGTGTGTCATCATTTCATTGAGTTGGTAGTGGGGTCAACACCAAAAAAACACACAACCACAACCTCTATAGCCACATAATTCTATCGTGCGACCTACCAATGAAACAAAGAAATTCACCCTACATTCTCACCACCTGAGCTATACCCACCAACTTTTTAGAGCTTAAGGTTGAGTAGATATGGCTCCCAGGTGTTGATGAGGTGACACTTACATGAGCCACTACTCAACTGGCATTCTGGTTATCCTAGTTATCCATTTTTTTCCATTGGAATCCATAAATACATAGAATAAAAAATAATTATAAATAGGGAGAAATAACGGAAGAAAAATATGAGCACTTATAAAATAAATCTCAAGCCCAATAAATTATTCATCAAATAATACTCACAAATTTTCTCCATGAAAAAAATGAATTGTTTTTTTTGTGATGAAAAATTATATAATATCGAACAGAAAAGGGTGAAAAGAGTATATAAACATAAAAAAAATAATTGGGAGAAAGATACAATATATTAATATGTTTTTCACATTTATCTTGTTATAACCATGAGTTGTTGATATAATTGAAATGATACTATTTTTGAGTTATTTATATGAAAAATAGTGAACCTGAATACTTTTTTATTGAGAAACATTATAAATATTCATATTTCCAAATTTTAATTTTTATAAATAAAATTTTTAAAGAAAAAAAGATTAATTAATGTTAATTTACATCTATTTTGATTATAAATAATATTCAGTTATTCTATATATATTATAGAAAATTAGTGACAAGAGAGTATAGTAAGATGGTATAGAGTTGAAGGTTTTTGATTGAATCAACCATGGTAAACATAGTTGGAGTAATTATAATTTCGGGATAATCCATGGCCAATGGATAACAAGGGAAAAATAAAATTACATGATTTTAAAGAAATTTAATAATAAAGGAAATTTATTTAATAATTTCTTTTGGGAAAAACTATGTAAAAGATACTGGGGATAATGAAGTGTATTGATTTATTGAATTGATGGAGGGTAGGAAAAAAATTTATTGTTTAAATTTTTAAAATATATATTTATATTGAATAATAATTTTTTTTCAAAAACTATATTTTAATTTTATGAGTTTAAAGAAATTAAATTTTTTTGTAAGAAATATTTATAAACCAAGTCATGCTAATTTTATTATAGGTAGATAAAATATGTTCTTGTAGATGAATGAACCTCATTTTAGGGGAGACATTTGAATTAAAGGAAGTGAAATATCATGATATCATAAAATAAACCAAAATAATTTTATTAAGATATTTTATCATAATTCATCATAATATATGGTTTATTGGGGGGTAATATTTAAATTCAGAAAATTACTTTCTTAATTTTTGGAAAATTGGATCTCATTATAAATATAATTTGTTTTAAATTATACAATAAATCCTCAAAAAATTGTTTATTTTTTTCAATATGGTGTGTTATTCTTTTATAAAATAGATATATTTAAATAAAATTAATGAGAGGGTGGAGTGAACATGTTTAATCCTGATGTGGTTGATTTAATATAAGATGAAATATATTTTATAAACAATGATTTAGTTATTAAATTTACTAATGAAATGAAAAAAAATTGTAAATTATGAATTTTAAAATTTAATTGATTAATGAAAATGTGTTTGGGGATATGTGTTTTGTTCACTCATGTATGATTTTTTATATTATTAACACCATATTAATGGATAATATAACATGTAGAGATAAGAAAATTATAATTGTTCAATGATAAAACAAATATTTAATACAAAAATATTAATTTCATCAGAATTTATAATGTTACATAACTCTAATATATAGATAAATTAAAATGTAATTTATTTCATTTCAATGAATGTTGTTTGGGTAATTTATATGTTAGTATAAAATTATATTATTAATGGAGAAAAATAATTATTTATACTACATTTTATAATTTTAATTGGATATTATGTAGAGGACAACAGGTAAGTGACTTCCATTATTTCATAAATTTTAAGGATTCAATAATAACGAGGGGAACAATTTAATGGAATAGAAATAAAATATTATCTACGTATCACTATTAAAATTTTATTAAATTTAGATTCTATGTAAAATTTATAATTAAATACGTTGGTTTGTATGAATGATGATCAAATATTATTCAAATTTATAGAGATTGAATATCTATATTTTTTTAATGGTATGTATTGAAGCCTATTACTCTTCAGATATACCTTAGAACATTTTGATCAACAAATTAATATTATATATTATTATATATAGTGAAACACAATAATTTTATATTATTTTATCCAAAAGTATGAATTAGGAATATTTTCAATCTTATTATGGATTCTTAAAAGAGGCATAATTCTTGAGTACTTATAATAAGAAGGGAAAATTCTATTGATTATTTGGAATATATTTAATTTTTTTGGGTACATATACAATGTGTATCCTAAAAAAAGTAAAAAATATATTATTTAAGGAACCCAATAGTGAATGGATCATTTATTTGACATGGTATCTCAATATTAGATCAACAGACAATAACATTTATTGTTGTTGGTGTAGCTATAAATGAATAAATTTATATTTGTTAATTTGAAGGACCAAAATATTTAGTAGTAATTAATATCTCTATATATTTAATGCTATATGTATTTTACTTCTACTATATAGGTTGTGGTACATGTAGATTCAAAACATGATGGTAGCGTGCTGGTAAATGTAGTGACATTTAAATAAGATATCACTAAATTAATGAATCCATAAATTTCCATAGATCATTTATTTATATAAAATTCTATGAATTAATTATTGAAGCAAAATATTTTACCCAAGTGATAAAAATAAAAGTCATTAATGGGTGGAATATTATTAAACAAACAGAATAGGGAATTCAATGTTACCATTAATGTATCATTAGGTAAAACAATCACCAATAATGCTATATGAACATGGCATATTTGTTTAAAAATAACAAATAAATAATGTAAAATATAATGTTACATATATATTTTGAATGATGAAAAATCATGATCGAATTGTTATTAATGGACCCTAAAAGTGGATTTCATTAAATTTTAGACAGACTATATCACATATTAAGTTATTATAATTTATTCATGGGGTTTTTAAGAATCACTACAAATTATGAGTACATAATAGTTACTTATTTCAATTTTAGGATTTTTAAGGATTCTATTATGAGGGAATATTCTATTGAAATTATAAAACATAATATTAAATAACATTTTTGATGTCTATAAACACTGGAGGGTGGAGGTCACTAATGTTAGATTTTTCATGTCATGGTTTCTTTATATGATAGGTATTCTTACAAACATAATCATGGTTTTCAAATGAAAACCATTTTAATTAAAAAATAAAATTTATATCATATATGACTAATAGTCACGAAAATGGGTTTTCATTAGATTTATGCAGATAAAAATTATGAACAACATTATGAATAGTTCTTTTTATTTAACAATGTTTTACAATATTTTTCTAAGATGAAAATTTATTATATGGATATTAAGTATTTAATTTATATCATTCAAATTATATCAATTTCATAATTATTTATTCATAACATTTGTATAGTAACTCATAAAAATATTTCATCACTATTATACAAAAGATTTTATTATAAAATTAAAATATAGTAACAAATTTGGATTTTTATTTTAAATTTTATGGTATTACATTGTACCAATGTAGGTAGATATATGATTTATTAAATATAAATTTATTAATCACCCATTGATGTTAATGGTCATTATTTCCAATGAATAGTTTGAATGACCATTGGGTAAATCTATGTGTTCTTAGTGAAAACCAATTAATAATAGAACTATTTTATTTTATAATTTAATTAAAACATTATTTGTAGTGAATGAATTTAATTTTGAATTTTGATATTTATTTTAGTAATATAGTTAAAAATTATCAAGAGTTTAGTGATATGGTGTATTATTTTAAAGTAAATTGTTTTACTATAAATTTTTTTTTATATTGTAGTTAACATTACAAGGATTATCATTAATGACATTAATTAACTCAATAGATGTAAATACAGAATTTTTTTATTTAAAATATCAACACAAGGGAAATTAATTGTTTAATATGAATTTGGAATAATTATATGATTCTAATTCTTGATATATTTTAATGAATTTTTGTTTATAAAAAATTCCAAAAAATTGTACTCTTTTTTTATATGGTTTGCTAATTTTTTTAAATGGCATATATAATGTAAATTTTAATTGTATAAACATCTTAAAATTTAAATTTCTAGTACAATGTGAGATTTTTGGGTAGTTGTTTAGTAAAATATAAGCAAGATTCATTTTAAATTCATATTTCTGAATGATTTTTGGGTTATTATAACACTTACCAAAGTACATTTTTACTATATTGGACTTTAATTTTCTCTATTCTCATCCTATATGTTTTAAAAAGTTTTCATCTATATTTGAATCAATTTAATGATAAATATGGTATTATTTATTGCCTAAATAATTATTTTAATTAGTAATAAATATATTTTTCGAGTATCAGTATCATGTTATATTATTTAGTGATATACTTTCATTAAGGTCAATCATAATACTGATGCACCAAGGTAAATTAATATCAAATTATAATGGAAATATCATAAATAAATTAATATAATTTACATGAGTTATCTTAGACAAAACAACATTGTATATTATAATTATAAAAATATTGGTCCTAATGATGAGTTGTATTAATAAGATTTCATTAAACATGTAAGATTTATATTAATGAAAATTATTATGGACAAAAATTATATTTTAAAATTTATATAATTAATTAGAAAATTAGTTTTATGAGGATGGTAGTATATTTTATCATTATTATTCATTTTTTAAATAAGAAAATAAAATATGTAATTTTTTTCAAATATTTATGTTATCTTTAACGTAAGAAGAGTGAAATATGTACTAAAAAATCAAAAGTTAAAATATTATATTCCTTAGTGGAACATGTAAGATGTAATATTGATGAACTAGGACGGGTAATGATATATTTCTGTGAGATAATATTATATTTATATTAATTATTCTTAGATATTGTTAGCATCTATATTGTATTAAAATTTAAAAAAACTAAACCAGATTTGTGATTTGTAGAGTCTCAACAATATGTGAAAGAGTTTATAGGGCCCTAAAATAACAATTATGTTCATTTAATTATGTGTTTTTAAATTTGTGTGGATATAAGTCCTAGGAATTGTAATGAAAAATAAAAAAAAATATAATAGAGGGTTTAAAATAATAAAATATATTTTAATTTTTTAAAATGTATATGATATGTATAAAAGTAAATATATTTTTGAACAAATCAACCCCATCATAATTCATCATGTGGTGAATTTTAATTTATGATAATTTTTATAATTTATTGTTAAATAGATATATTTAAATGTTATTATAAATAATTTATGATATATGTGTAAATTTTTCTATACTATTTTTTATTTACTATGACATAATTAATTTCCATATTCAAGTTTCAAATATGTATTATGAGTTTCTAATAGGATAAAATTTGTAATACCTTGATGTCGTTAGAATTTATTTCATGAATTCATATGTTTCATTAATTTCATCATTAAAAAACTTTATTACATTATAATTGAATCGTGTATATTATATAATATATAATGAAATTTATTTTGATAACAGAACATTAGAACTAAAGGATGATTATGGTATATAAAATAAAAACAATTATCTAGAAAATAAAATCATATAAATAAAATTAGTCATATTTAGAAATCTAATGGCTAATAGTCTCTATGAAATAACACTATCATGAACAGTACTGTAAAAATAATAAAAAATATTAGATACGTGGTAGGTATTTTTGGAATGATGAGCATAGAACAATTATAATAAATATTATTGAATGGTTATTGAAGGAAAATTTTGAATTTATTAAAATTAAATGTATTTTATAATTGTTGAAAATTTTAAATATAATTAGAACAATAGAGTGTTATTGAATAGTTACCTTTAAATATTATTAGACATGTAACCATTATGAACCATAAATTGTATAACAACTAATATTTTTAATATAATGACAATTTATATAAATATATTAAAGTACTATAAATTGATTTATCAAATTACAATACATATGATATTTATACATGAGAATTTCTACTAATCATTACATTAGTATATTTAGTAAAGAATTATTTTTATTCCAAATAATTAAATTATTAATGAATATATATATATATTTATTTTTTTGTTAGACTTCATCATGTCGAAACAATATTATGTTCACTTTTTCTTATCTTTCTAAGAAATTATGAATTTTGAGTGAATATTAACAATACAATTACTCAATGTAGTATATTATATATGATATTGTTATGATTTCAAAATTATTCAATACATTATAAAAATATATTTATAATATAATATATATTTAATGAAAATATTAATTTATAGGAAAATAAAAATAATAATTTTGAAAATATTAAATCAATTCCCAATGTTGAAATAATTTTTCAACATAATATGAATTAATATTAATTTAGTAAATTGATTTAAATATTATAATCATACAACTTAGTTTTAGAAATATGAAAATTAGATGAAAATAATAATTTTTTAAAAAATAATTATAATTTGTAACATTAACTTGAACTATATATTTTCATTATACAAATTAACAAAATAATTATAATTTTTATAAAAACACTATCCTTTTCACATTGAAATATACCCCTCAACCCATTCCTCATATCTTCCAATCATCTTCCTTAGAAAATGACTAACATAAATATCACTATAATCCCTCTATGAAGTGTATATATGGTTTTTGGAAATTTAATGATCATTCCTCAATTATTTATGTTTTGATAACAATGGAGGGTTTATAGAGAGTACATTATGCCTTACAAATTCCAATAATTCTATTTTATTTATATTATAATCACTATTATCTAATTACATTACTATTTTGTGAAAACTAAAATAGTTTTACAATAATTATATTTTTATTATTAAAATAAAAATTGTAATATCTTAACTTCATTAAAACTCAGATATAAATTATCATGCACTAATGGAAGTAATCTATTATTTAAGAGAAATTTGTGGTTTTATTGTTATTATTTCCGTTTCCTGAATATTATTAAAAATGAATTTCTTTAAAAAAAATTAATAATATTATTATAATATATTTATTATTTAATGTGAAAAATATGTTCGATAATTTTAACATAAAAAAACTCTATTTAAATCGATTTAATTAACTTACAAACTAGCATACTAAGAAATACATTTTACATTTTCACTATTTTAATGTGTCTATGAAATTATTTGTATCCAACTATAATGGATCAATATTATAATATATATTGAATTTTTTAGATTATATGGATTCTTGGGACACACACCATTGACAATGACTAAAAAAATGTAGTGATTTTCTAACTCTAGACCAATCGAACTCAAATATTTCACCAGAAATAATTTTATTATCAACATGAAAAACATAAGATTATAATTTTTTTATAATAGTGTAAGGAAAAAACTATGATCTTTACATAATATACAATTAATGTATTTAAATTTTATATTATTCTTGTTATAGGAGTGTGCCAAGTGAGACATGACTCATTTTAAGGGGTCATCTCCATTCATTATATATCTTGTTGTCATATTCTCTATCACCCTTTATCATTATATGGTAAAATTTATCTATTTAGGATATTATTTATCTATTTTAATAAAAATTCATTTATACTATTTTATAATAATTTAAATATCATATGATTCCATACTATTATTTTAATTTAGATTATCTTAAATTTATAGGTTCAATGTTTCTATTTTATTCTTCAATTTCGTTATTTGAATTATGTTTCTTCCCAAATCTGTATTCATAAAATTAATATCAATGTAATTTCATTATGTTTAATTATAATATAATTTCATGAAATATTACACATTTACTTCATATCTTGGATATCTATAAAATTTTCCAATTGAATACGTAGTTTGATTTTATTGTGTAATATAATTAATTATAATATATTAACATCATTTTTGTTATCGGTGTTTTTATATTTTTTATTTTAAATATATATGAATAACATATTACTATGATTTGGGTGGGTCAAATATTTCACATCCACAAAACAAATAGACTAATTTTTAGTTATCCTTACATACAATTTATGGTGCATTAATAGTGATCTTTAAAAATTATGATTTGATTCCAATGAATAAGAAAATGTGTTTATTTTTAAAATGACACTATTTTTTTCAAAATTATATTAATGAATTTATTTAAAATAGTTTTTAATTTTTTTAATCATATAATGTATTCCAATATGATTAAACATGATCTTATATATTTATTGTCTCAGTTTAGGACTATTGACTCTTATATTCCATCCACATGTTTCCTACATCATAAATGCGTTTTTTAGATAACTTTATTCATAAAAGTATGTCAAGATGAAAACCTATGTATTGATATGATTATTCTGATATTTAGTAATATCATATTAATCTAAAAATAAAATTTTACATTTTATATATTTTATAAGTTTTGAGTATATAATTTACTAATTTTTTTGGAACTCTGTATTTCTATGATTATATATAGATATTTATGTTTTATATGAAATAATATAATTATTATTATATGTGTATCAATATAATTATAACTCAATAATTTCTTTTTTATTTTCTAAGATTCATTTAAGGTATATGATAGGAATAATGAAACAAATATACATTATTCAAACTATGATATAAAACATTTATGATATATTAAGTATTTTTGAGTTATATTTCATTGTATATTATTTTTTATTTGGTTTGAATATTAATTTTACTAGTTTTATCAATAATATTACATTGGTTTTTTTAATATTTAGATATAAGATAAATCACATCAACAACCAATTTAATGAGAAATGTTGGAATTTCCATAACGAGGTAAAAAATATGATTATAGTAGGGTTTAGACATATCCTATATATTAATGCTAAAATGGCTCAGGTTAGGAATAATATTTTTTAAACTATGTAGGGAACCCTATTTTTTTAATAAATTGGAATTTAGTATTTTGAATATTTTTATGACAACAGTGGCACTATTTTAGTTTATGATCAAATCCCTTAGTTGTGACGAAATATATTAATTCCATCTGAATGATATTTTTTATATTCCAGTTCTCTATGAAGCAGAATGTGATCTTCATATTTTATCACATGTAATTTTATAAAAAATCATTTTTAGAAATAAATTTATACTTCCATGAAAATGGAAGATATGAAATCAGTGGAATGGAAAATATTCAGGTCATTATTTATAAAGATATATTTTCTCTCACGATATTTATATTAATATAGAGAGTCAATATCACGAAGATGATAAAATATAAAATGAATTAATAGGGTGTTATGAAAAAAATAAAAAATAACATAAATGGAATTCCATTATCTTTCTCACTACCCCAAAATTTATTGATGGCAATTTCATTAGTGGTATAAAAGAAAGTCTATATAATATCACCAATTAGGTACTTTCAGTACTATAAATAAATTCTTCAATATAACATTAATGTAATGATATTCATTGGCGAATCTTAGTAGTATTTTGTGAATGGAGATAATAAGATATAAGAAACATTATATTTTGATGTTAAATAAGTAAAAATCATTATGAGAAGAATATAATACCACCAATATGATAAATGTGTTAGAAGAAGTAACCAAGTAAATCTCTCAATGTATTGAAATGATAATTCAATTGTTGAACATGATGATACCATGATCAAAACGTTTGAATGGACAAGAATAATAAGGCCAAATAATTGAAGAAATAGTGTTTTATTCAATCCTCCTCCCAAGTTCTAATGTTTCAATTTAATGTAACATATATATTAGGAATATTCAATGTACCATGATAATGGTCATTGATGATAATTAATATGGAACTTCTAAATCAAAGTGTAAATATAATATCATAGAAAATAAATTATTCTATGTTGGATCATGAAAATGAAAAAATTATATGTAAAAAATATATTTCAAGAATATTTAATTTCAAATTTTGTTATATTTCATAGAATTCATTCATATCATTCTGGTTATTTATAATTAGTCTTGGCTCACATCATGAAAATCAAGAAGAAATTTCAATGAAAATTGTAATTTATTGAATAATTGTATCTAAATCATTAAAATCATCTGTGAATGATATTTTTGTAATAAATCATTATAAAAATATCTTAATTATACTATTTTTGAAATTCTATTCATTATTGGGAATTGATTTTCTAAAAATTATGTAGTTTTAATATGTACTTCCTAGAGAGGAAAGTCTATTATTATATATTAAACTATATTTTTATTACATATATGTGAAATAATATTTAATTATATCATATTCAAAATAATATTACTTAATGATAACACTACCTTATTTTAATGAATATCATTATCATGTGATAAAAAATTGAAAAATAATAACACAAAAGATATTCTGGATGTGATTGGATATGTTGATGTATTTGAGAAATGGTCTCATAATCTTAATACATATTTGTATTTTTAGTTTAATAATTAATATAAATATATATCAATTCTTATATAGAATAATTAATATATATAATTTCCCATTGAGTGGAAAAAGAATAAAAATAATCATAAATTTGATTTGTACAGGGGTTTTATTCACCCATGTGATTCTCCAAGGGGTGATTTTATTATATTTTATAATTGTAGATAGGTAATGGAATCTTTTTAATTAATATAATGGTTTTAATATTATCATAATAAATAAATAGTATCAACATCCATGGTACAATATTATATTGATCAAATACATGGGGATTAGTTTTTCTAAAATATGGATAATTGATTACGATATCTTTTAATAAGGGAGAATAGTGGGTATATTTCAAATGCTGGATTTATTTAACAATATGAACAATTTTATTTCATATTTATTCCTATCATTAGGACTAAATGAGTAATGATTTTTATGATTGGATGAATAGTTTATTTAGAGAATATCATGTAATTTATTTTATTCTCATGACATTGGACAACACACTTAATATATGGATGTATATGGGAATAATTTTATTATTTCACTATAGATATTACAAAAATATAATTTCTATGAAATAAAATTTCAATTGGACTTCTATATTCGAAAAGATAAATTCATGGGTTTGTAATAAAGGAAATATATGAATTCTACAATGAAATAAGATATATGTTAATATACCATAACAACATCAATGATAATGATACCGAGTTACATTAGAATATATATGAAATTTTTATTTTTTATAAGGAACCACTCATAATTTTTATGTCCAGTTACAATATTAATATGGAAATGATTAAATTTTTTCAGGATAGAGGAATGTAATTATAAATTCATGATTTTTATGAAATGTATATTAATGATAATAATACTCACACATCTATTAAATATCAATGTATTCATGATATAAAATGACATTATAAAAATGTTCTTGGATTGTAAACCTTGAAAAATAATAATTTTATAGCCTATACGTCAATAAATTTGAAGTAATATGATCACAAACACAAGAAATGTTATGACGATTTTCATTTTTTTACATTGTAATAAATAATTTGGATGAATTATCATTATATGAAAATGTGTAACATATATTTTTTATATAAAATTCAAAATTATATACGTTCACAATTAAGGAATGACACCTGATCTATTGAATATGGTTAGACTTGATGAGATATTATTAATTATCTATCTATTACCATTGATCAAGGATTAATAAATTTGAAAAAATAATATAATGAAAATATGTGAAAACATTATCAGTGATTGGAAATTAAAATTATACAAAAACAAGAGACATTCAAAGGAAGAACAAGTGAATCTTTATGTGAGATATGATATCGTAAATTTTATAAGTGATTTGTCAACGGGAAATCCAAATGATTATTATGGAATACAAAATATAGGATATAGAGGTACAAAAAATGTTAAAGCAATAAAGAAGTGTAACATCCCAGGTAATTATAGAATAATTAATTTTCATATCTATTAAATATTTTTGATTTTTATAGTGGATTTACATTAATAGGGATTCTATCTTCGATAGTTTACTCTACACACTACAACAGGTTTCTCCGAAATCATACAATTCACACAAAATTGACTTATTAATAAAAAATAATATAACTATAATATTATTATCTTAAATGTGTAGTTAATACCTAGGAATACATTTTGTGGTAATTAAAAGGTATAACTATAAGAGGATTAAACATTTTTTTAAATGTTCTTACATTTATCAAAATTATTTTAGCAGGTCATTATGAGACTAAATCAAATTTAATACATTGAATACTCTACTATTTTTAACAGGTCATTTCCCACCTTTTGATGGAGAACCATTTTTAAATTCTAGTTTTTGAAAATTTAAAATTTTTATTTAAATTAATAAACCTATTATTTATATGAAGGTCATAAAAATTTTATTTTGGTTGAGTTTTTGGTATTTTCAGATAAAATTATTATTTTAAAGAATTTTGAAAAAGACTACTTTTAAATTCCAAACTACCTTGTTTTGATGTATATATATATAGTTATGTTATCATTTTAAATGGTTTTGTAGTGTAATTGGATTATGTTTTTATCATTTAATTCTATATTTTTCATTTGATTTAATTTTACAATTAAATTGGACATAAACAAATGTCAATCATTTTATAGTTTATACTACTTAAAAACACACATTATGGTTTTTACAATGGGAATTAATTTAAAGTTAATTAATTAAAATTTTCTATTTTGAAATTAGTTTCTATATTTAGAATCAGTAGTTTCATATTTTGTAAATTGGTACTTTTATTTGTTGTCATTATGAATAGTAACGTTAGTAATTATTTTTTTACCACGACTAAAGGGTAAATTTCATAAATAAGAGTGAAAATGAAATAATAATAATATAAAACCCCCAAAACGAGTCATTATATAACTGGATGTGTCATTAGAGAGGAAAAAACCATTAGGATGAAATTTTGGTATTTGGGAGCCACTTGGGTTTGATAATGACATGTTATAATCATTAATTTATTGTGAAGAGAAATATAATATAAACATGTATGTTTTTACTAAAACTATTTTAATATATGGTTATATAACTTATATATTTGACTATAAATATTAATTATAAATATAATGAGATTCCATATGGCATGGTAATTTATTTATAATTTTTTTATGTCAAATAAATTTATTTTTTATGACTCAATGATGATGAAGTGATTACCTTATTAATAAAAGATTCTAATAAATGATATTATAAATATTAAAATAAATACAATTTGACACATTTTATGTCATACAAAAACTTTTTCGATGATTACGACATTTTATATTTGATTTTATTTAGTTTTTTCTAATAAATCATGTACTTATGACTTTAAAAAAAATTCCATTATTATATAGTGTCAAAATTTACATAAATGAGTTTTTATAGAAAATACTATTTTATTAAATGATATAATATTCGTAAATATTTAAGATTATTCCAAATGACATAGATAATGTTAAAAATGTCATTAATGATCCATTTGAGACACTGTTGGCATTTTATAGTAAATATACTTACCATATAGTGTAATAATACAAGAAGGCATTGTAAGAGTAAATTATTTTAACTAATGGTTAAAGCTAAAGGATAGGGTTAAACATGCAACCTAAATGTGTCTAAAACTTATTGGTTTTGTGGATTTATTTCCATAATTATCTTATCCAATAAATATATCCCTTTTTTGAATTTATTTTTTGAAAATCAATTTATAATAAAATACTACTTTAAGACTTTCCAAAAGCTCCCTCCTCCATCTAATAAAAGGCCACCCATTCTACCCAAATAATCACACCTTTCAATCCTATTTTCTCATCATTATTCATCTTAAATAAGCTCAAAACGTATTTCTATTCCTTTAGAAACCTTAACTTTTGAATAAATATTTTCAAGAAATCCTTTTGGATCAAATCAAAAAGAGATACCTGATTTTGAGATAACCTATTCTCCAAAGCTCTATTCAATTATTTTTTTCATTCCCCAACCACTAAACTCTCTTTATTTAATTATTTTATCACAAAACCAGTATACACAATATACTAAGATGTCTTTATGATAAGTTTTATACCTACACTTAACGCACCTCGATCTAAAAGATATTGAACATACTGTGTTTGTGTTTGGTGAACTACTACCTCACGAAATGATGATTTTTTCAATTTTCTACTACCACTTCTCATGGTGGATATTATGAAGGAAATTTATTTGTATATTAAATATCTTATATTTATATTTTACCTTTTAATCATTAATTTCTATTATAATGTACATTTATTCTTTCCATAATGTGTAAATATTATAATTTCATTTGAGAAAGTGTGGATTACCGCCCCCTAAAAGTGATATGAGTCATTAATTACATACGTGGAATGTTATAGAGTGGATTTAATTAATTTATGTAACATATATGACATATATATATTATATAAGAATTATAATATACCTCTTTATCATTTATTTTTTTAACTATAATATGAAAAATAAGAAATGTTGCATTTATTCGTACATACAACCTCCCGTCTCTAAGAATGGTTCTTTTCATTTTGTATATAAAATTATTATAGAATATTAGAAATATATATATACTAGATGTGTATGATCTTTAATCCATGAATACTATTTTGGAGATAATTTACTATTGAAAACATAGAAATTTGTTTATCATAATAAGATCATTTTTGAATCATTTTATAAAACTCACCAAAACATCCAATATGAACATAAATAATTACCTAATTTGTATAACAAGTTAATACATAATAAAAATGAATTATATACATGAAAAATGTTATAAACAAAGTAAAAATTAACACAATATTTTTATTCATGAATAAAAAGAATGAATGATACAAGTCAGACTCGAGGAAATAGACTTTATCTCAATCTGATATTATACAAAACTATCTTTTAAAGGAGTATAATCATCCCCTTTTGACTTTTATTTTCTTCCAGATTTTTCAAAATGAATATTTTTCTTCCAATTATTTTTCTAAATATCAAAAGGAATTTTTTTAACGTATGCGGTGGCAATGAAATTTCCTCCATCACGAGCATTAATTGGTATAGAGCTTCCACTACAAGCCATAATGTTTTTAAAACAAATGTAAATTACTTCTTACCTTTATAGTTAATTTTTTATTGAAAATGGTTTTGAGAATTCATTTATTATATAAGTATCTTGAAATGATATCTTATGTTTTCAATGTAGAAATGTTATTTTTTCTGTTATGAATGGTTTAGGTGTTATGGTTCAAGGGAATTGCTTCTGTATAGAGGTGGTTCCATGATAAACCAAGGGCAGGTGATCCCGTGATAGATCTCCAATGAATTGGGTAATGAGACAAAGGTAAAATTTATGTTTTATCGAAATATATTTAGAGAATATACTATTATGGGTTTTCCAAATGTAACCATGGATGTTAATATCTATGTAACTCGGTAAGCTACAATGTAATTATGACATGGATTCCCAAAGTTACACTTATAATTTCTGATTTATATGATTTTTTCACGATTCTTAATAATTCATGGTTTTATATATGTCCATTGTCAAAGTAAATTTTCCTTATTTTATCCCTTACTAATTTTTTATTCTTGTCCTATGTTTTTAAAATGATTTTACATGGTATAAGGAAGAGTAAGAGAAAGGAAAAAGTGAAAAAAAAAATTATCAAGAAAATAAATAATGTGTTATTTTTAAATGGATTCTTTTGATGGAAAATGGGTACTATATTTATAGTATCCTCTAGTATGATTATGGAATGATTTGCGTTAATAATGACAAATTCTCTAATACACTAAAATAATAAATTTCCACGACGTAAATTAAAGTCAAATTGTTGACATATCACATGATTATGAAATGTTTTAAGGATGTTTCCTAATTCTTAGTATTAAAGGTCAGTTTAGATGACTTAAAGGCTTAAGATATTGTTAATAAAATTTCCATAAATTAAATTTAATTTATCATCAAATTGAAAAAATATTTTAATATTACCATGTTTCTTTATCAATGATATGTTTTTTGAATGGTTTTCAATAGAAAAAATAGTGCAGCCCAGCTAGGATGACATCTAGAGGAAAACAAGGTGCTTTATAAGAGAACTGAGATGGTCAGAATAGGAACTGAATATTTTATTGTAGTGATGGAAAAATTGAATCATGCTATAAATGGTGGTGGTGTCCATGCAAGATATCATCCTGATAAACCAAAAGGGAAAATGTCGTTAGTGTTTCATTTTAATGAGGTAATATACTCCATCATTTATAGGATCATCTAACCCTGTGCTAACTAAATAATGGATCAAATCACAAATAAATTTTTTTGAGGCCATGGGGTGTTCAGATAATCAAAAGGATAATCTTTATATCGACTATTTTGAATGTGAGGCTAATCATTTGAGGTCAATGATTAAGAATATTAGAGATTGTTAGGATATTGTTGCCCATATTTGGGACTAATTCAATTTTATGTTTCTTGAAAAATATTTTCTTATGGCAGTTTGAATTAGTAAAAAATAAATCAAATAATTGAGGTAGGATGATGACTCAGTGGTGGCTTGTGATGAAAAATCCACAAGAACGGAAAATTATGTTCCAAATTACATTTGGGATGTTGATAGTAGATCAATTGTTTTTACTTCGGATTAAAGTCAAAATATTGAAGGGCATTGGCCTCTAATAAGTTTAAATTTTATAATAAACCTAGTGGATGTTCATAGATGGTGGAAATGATATTTTCTAATGATCATTTTTTCTTTTAAAACATTAATAATAATTTTTCGAGATGGCCGAACAATGGGAGAAATTCTTCAAAAAATTCGAATGTAAGAAAACTATGTTTTCAATTTGTAAAAACTGTCATAAAAAGCACATCAGGGGATACCTTTAGAATTTTGGTAAGTTCTTATGATATCATAAAAAGGTTTGTAAGGCTCATAACTACCCTCATATGATAATTTTAAGAAAAAAATATGATATATTTTTATTAAAATGGTTTATATGTAATGACATGGGTTATTATTTTAATGAGTGTCTCATGAAGAATTTGAATGAAGGGAAGCAACAAGACTATAAGCAGAATGGTTTGGGGAAATCTATGGCTACAACTTCAATAGATGTTTGTAAATCAAATGAAGTGGTATCATTCACATTATATGTTTATTCAGATTATGTCACTGTGTTGTTCAATTTTTTGTCTACACATTATTTCATTTCTGAGAAATTATCTCGTAAATTGGGAATTCCATCTCAATAAATGAATCTAGAACTTATTGTAAAAACACCTAGGATAAATTTTGAGAAGAAAATAAATTATAATAAACCTCATGTCTTTTCAATGGAAATAATCTACCAAGAAACCTTATTTATTTTCCTCAATTATATTTTGTTATTATTTTATGTATGTAATGGATTTCTATTAACCATGATAAGATTTACTTTAGAGCCAAATAATTTTTTTTCAAAGATACTTTCAGTTTGTTCACAAGAAAGAACCCTTACCATTGATAATGTATCAAGAAGATGAGAAACTATTAAATATGGTATTTAATGTTACTTTTCACATTTTTTGAATATAAAACAATTGTTTGGATTAATGATGATCCAGTGATAAATGATTTTCTTGATGTTTTTCATGATGATTTTAATTTTTTTATTCCTAATCAATAAGTTGAATGTATTTTTGACTAGGTTTCTGATTCTAATCCAAATTCAAAACACCGTTATTGTATAGCTATATTTTAACTTTTATAGTTAGAGATGAAATTGTATGAGTTATTATATAACTATTTCATTCGACCTTTCACATCACCATGGAGTGATTATATCTTTTTCATTAAAAGTAGAGATGGTTCAACGAGACTTTTCATTGACTATAGTTCCTTAACGAACATCATTGTTAAAAACAACTTTCCTTTATCCTCATATTGAAAATTTTATTGACGTGATCTAGGGAGCCTATTATTTTTTAAAGCTTGACATGAGGTTAGGGTACTATCATTTGAATGTAAAGGTAGAAGAAATTACAAATAACCCATTTCATACATGATATGGAAATTATGAATTTTTATTATGTTGTTTTGGTTAACTGATGTACCTCCTTTATTTAAGGATCTAATGAATAGAATATTTCATGAGTTTTTAGAAATGTTTTTGGAATTTTTTAATGATGATATTTTTTAATATTTGAAAATTAAATAAGAGGATGAAAATAATTTATGGGTTGCCTTGAAATCATTATATTTAAATAAATTGTATGGGATATTCATGATGTGTGAGTTTTATTTATAAAAAATTTCATTCCATGGTCACATTGTTTCTAATTATTTCGTAGTAGATGATACTGCTAAATTAAAAGTTGTCGATTAATTTTGAAGACCCAAAAATATAACTAATATTCGTAATTTTCTTAGTTTAGTAGGTTATTACATGTGGTTTCTTGAAATATTTTCTCAGGTATCTATCCCGCTAACTAGGTTTACTTCAAAAGGTGATAAGTTCATATTGAAAAAATAATATGATGAATGATTTTTGTAATTTTAATGAAGATTGGTGAATTCTATAGATTTGGTACGACCTTTTAAAAATGGTGAATTTTTTTTCTACAATGATTCTTCATTGAAAAAATTGCTATGTCATAATGATGGATGATCATGTAATTTTTTATGCTTCACATTAGCTGAAAACTAACGACTTAAATTTCACTACACATGATTCAAAATCATATTTTGTTTTTTTTCATTAAAAATTCAATCAAATCACTTATATGTAGGAAAATGTGAAATATATATTTCCCATAATAGATTTTAGTATATATTTGTTATGAAATAATTGAAAGTGAGTCAAGGAAGTGGGTGGAAGTTTATAAAGGATTATGATTGCACGATTCATTACAATCCAAGAAAAGAAGAAAATGTGGATAATGCTTTGAGAAAGATAAGTAATGCCACATTAACAATGTTATGTTTGAAACACGACCCTTTGATTAATGATTTGATAATCTTTTTCATATAAGTTTTTGGTGCAGGAAATTTCTCTTTTATGTTTCAGGGTTTAGTGCAATCACCTATATTAGAATGGATTAAGTAATCCCATAAAGAATATAGTGAGTTACAAAAGAAATTATATTCTATAAAAAATGGTAAGTTAACAGAATTTAACATTGATAAAGATTGTGTTTAGAGATTTGGAAAGAGATTACATTTGCCTTGTGATTCCTAATTATTGAAAGAGTTGTTTTGTGAAGCCCATAATTCTCTATTTCCAGTTCATCCAAGAAGTAATAAGATGTATAAAGATCATCATGAGTATTACTGGTGGGATGGAATGAAAGGAGATATTTTTGACATTTATGTGAAGTATTTGACATGTCAAAAAGTTAGATGAGAGAGGTAGTTACCGAAGGGGATGATTTATCATTTTTCAAGAACATAGTCAAAATGGGAAAATATATCCTCGTATTTCATAGTGTGATTACCATATACATCTCATGGTTACAATGCCATTTGGGTAATTGTTGATCAAGGCACTAAAATAGGTTTTTTTCTTACTATTTAAGATATATTATCTCTAGATCATTTTTATCGATTGTATCATAATGATATAGTTGGACACATTGATATCCCCTCCCCATTGTATTTAATCATGATCATCGTTTCAATTATAATATTTGTATATAAATTTAAAATTCATTGGGTATTGAAATAAATTTCATTACAAAATTTAATCCTCAATCATATGGGCAGTCAGAATAAATGATTCAGAAATTAGAAGATATTTTATATACTTTTAAATAGATTACCAAGAAAGTTAGGATTAAAATATTTCTTTGGATGAATTTTCATATAATAACAGTTTTCATTCTTCTATACAGATTGCACCATATGAGGCATTATATTAAAATTGGTGTTGAAATCTAGTTTTTTAGGATGAAGTGGGTAAATGGATATTGACATGACTAGAATTGGTAGAAGAGGTGGCTTAAAAAGAATAGTTGATTTAGAAACACATGTGGGAAGCTAAGAGTAAGCATAAAAGATATAAATATTTCCAGAATAAGGGTCTTTATTTTGAGGTAGGAGACCATTTCTTTCTCAATGATTCTCATGTAAAACGTGTTATTATTTTTGGTAATAAGGGAGAGTTGAGTTCATGGTTCATTGAACCATATAAAATATTGATGAATGTTGGATATGTTACCTATCAACTGGAATTACCTCCATGTTTATCCATGAAAAACAATTTTTTTTCTTATTTCAATGTTGATAACGTATTTGTCGGATCCATCTCATTTTTGGATTCCAGAGGTAGTTTAGTTGAAGAGAATATTTTTTATGTGGAACATTTAGTACGGATCTTGACTCTAGAGAGTAAGTTTTGTGGAATAAGGTGATTCATCTGGTAATGGTTTGGGGAAAACCATATTGGTGAAGAAGCAATGAGAGAATGTGGAAAATTCTATGATAGATAAATACCCCCCCCCCCCACTTATTTGATAAGTGAATAAAACCATGAGGACACAATTTCCAAAAGGGGAAAGGATGTAACTTCTCATATAATAATAGAATAAAACCATTTGATATGTAATAAATATTTATGAATTAGTTAGTGGTTTTACCTTAATGGGGATGATATAATTGATATCATACTTGACACACAATAATTATATTATCTGAAATCGTACAGTGCACACAACATTGGGTTATACCAAAAAGTAATACAACAATACAATTATATTGTTAAATAGTAGTTAAGACCTAGTGATTGTATTAGAAGGAATGAACAGAATTAACTATACTATGATTACACTTTTTTAATTGTTTTTAAATTTATCAAGTGAATTTTACAGTCATAAAAAGAGAATAAAAATAATTTTAAATATTAAATACACTAATATTCTTAAATGGTCATTTTACCACCTTTTGATGGCTAACATTTTTATAATTATTGTTGCTGACAATTTTATAGGTTCTATTTGAAATAATTAACTTATATGTTAGACGAGGGACATAAAAATTTATTTTTGTTTAATTTGTGGTTTTTTTGGATAAAATTCATATTTTAATAAATAGTTAAAAATACTAGATTTTAGTCAAAACTACATTTTCGTCTAATTTATTTATATAAATAAAATATAATTTTATTTTTTTTTATGTGTAATTTAATTTTATTCATCTAATACAATATTTTTCATTGGAATTAATTTGAAAATAAAATTATATATAATCACTTGTTAATATATTGATAGTTTGTACTACATAAATCCCTAATTTTTGGTTTTCACAGTAGGAAATAATTGTAAATAAATCAATGAAACTTCAAAGTTTTGTATTTTGAGAAATGGTTTCTATATTTGGAATCATTAAGTCCAAATTATTTATATAGGAAACCATAATTTTTTGACAATATGAATAATATCTTTTCTTATTTATTTTATATACCACAGTTATAGGTAAAATTTGGAAAAAAATTGTAAAAATAACATTATAATAATATAGAAATACCCTATCACGTATACAAATATTATTTAATGAGTCGTGGGAGAGAAAAAAAATTCATATGCCACATGTTTTTCATTTGGGATCCACATGGGAGTGATAATAACATGTAATAGTAATTAATTTAATGTAAAGAAAAATATAAAATAAACATTTATGTTTTTACTAAAACAATTTAAATAGAGGGTTATGTTGTTGTTATCTAGGGCTATAAATTTTCATTATAAAGATAAAATTATTTCTTTCATCATGGTACTTTATTTATAATTTTTACACGTTAAGAAAATAAATTTATTTACGACATAATGATGATGTACAAATTACATTATTAATGATAGACATAAATAAATGATAACATAAATATTAAAATAATCATAAATTGAATATTTGTATTCCATCCACGAATTTTTATGAATAGTTTTACAGTTTATATTTTAGATAATATAGTTTTTCAAATGATTCAAGTTGTTATGACTTTAATGAAAAATCATTTAATAAATAGTGTCAAAATTAACATATATGAGTTTTTAAAACAAAAACTATTTTATAAAATGATATAATAGTTATATATATCAATGATTGGATGAACTGAAATAGATTGTTTTTACAATTTCATTAATTATCCCCTTTATTTTATCGTGGAAATTTAAATTAACTATATTAATAATGTAGTTTTAATATACAAGGCAATATAAGAGTTAATTTAATTAACTAAGTGTTAAAAACAAATTATAAGGTTAAATTTGTGACATAAACATTTCTATAATTGATTGGTTGTGAGAATAAATACCTATCCTCATATTAGCCTCAAAATATATCACTTTGGAGCTATTTAAATTTAAACATCAATTTAAAATAAAATAATATTTCAAAAATTTCCTAAAGTTCTCCTCCACCCTCTTATAATGGGCCGCCCCCGCTACCCACTTAATGACACCTCTCAAGCCCCATGGCTAATCCAAAATCATCTAAATTATGATCCCAAATACCTCCAATACTCCATGAATCCTTTCCTTGGTCTCAATAAAAATCTAGAAATTATTTTGTCATAATTTAATAGGAGATACCCAATTTAGAGGCAATGTCTTCTCTCAAGCTCCGTTCAATTATTTGTTCTTTCTCCAACCCACTAACCCCTTTTTATTCTATTATGGTATAGCAAAAGCAGTATCATAAATATAATAAGAAGTTGTCATTCTAAGGGTTCATCCTACACTTACAAATGCATATAGAACATAATGATTCTATGTACGGTGAACTACTCTCTCACAAAATGATGATTGTTTAATTTTCTCGTTCCACATATCATGGTGTCCAGTATGATGGAACTATATTTATTTATGATATATATTATATTTATATTATATCTATTCTTCTATAATTTTTATTATAACATTCCTTTATTCTATTTGTAAATTGTAAATATTATAAATTCATTTGAGCAATTGTGGACTACCGCCCCCTCAAATTGATATGACTCATTCATTACATACATATAACATATACACAATGAAATTAATGAAATTATGTAACATATACATCATTGGTATTATAATAGATTTATAATATGCATATTTATAATTAATTTTACTTTCAGTTAGTATGACAAAGAAATAAAAGCAGTGTTCAAGTGTACATACAACCGGCCATCTCCATGAATGGTGCATTTCATTTCTCATCTTAAATTATTATGGATTATAATAAATAAGTATATAATGTATTTAAATTATAAGTATATCATCAATAATATTTTTTTGATAATTTTATTTTTTCCACATGTACAATTTGAAATCTTATCATGTTCATTTTGGACTCATGTACCGAACATCGACAAAACCTCGGATATGAAGTCAAAAATTTAACTAATTTCTATAACATGGTAATAAGTAATAAAAATTGAATAATAAACTTGAAAAGTGTTATGAATCATGTATAAATTTACATATGTCTATTATTATGGAATATAAATAATGAACATGAAATTTCCGGCTTGAGGTAAGGGACATTGTATCAATATTCTTTCGTTGAGGAATATTTTGGTGTTTTACACAACCATTATTTATATGATCTATTGTCAACCCCATTTTTTATTTTAATTTTTGTAAATGTTTTTAAAAACTATCCTTTTTCTTCAAATAATTTTAATAAACTACAAAATTAATGATTGTTTTTAATGTATGTAGAGAAAATGGCATTTCTGCCACTGTGACCATTATTTAGTATTTGGATTCCTCTTAAAGCTATAATGATTTTAAAAGAACGGTAAATATATTATTCCCAATTTATTTATTTTGGTATTGAAAAATGTTTTGAGAATTTATTGATTATATAAATATCATTTAATGATATCTTATGATTGCAATGTCCAAATGATAATTTTTCGTTATCTATGGTTTATGTGTTATGTGTCTTGGGAACAACTATGTATATGGAAGGGTCCATGATATTCCTAGGGTGGGTAATCTTGTGATAACTCTCCAATTCATTTGGTAATGAGAAGGATGAAAATATTTAGGATTATCTTAAGAGATTATGGGAATATAGAATGATGGGTTTTCCAAAAATAACTATTAAGGATACTCCCCATATAGATGTGAAAGAAACAGTGCATGTATGATATGGATGCCACAAGTTGCGTTTTTTATTTATGATTGCTATAGATATTTCATGATGCTTATGAATTCATGTGTTTATAAATATTCATGGAATATAATTTTCATTACTTATTTTATCCCTTAATGTGTTTTTATACACATCCCATGTTTTTAAAATAATTTAATAGGTTGTAAAAATGATCAAGAAAAAGAAGGAATTCAATAAGAATTATACCATTAAAATAAATCATGTATAAGTTTTAAATGGTTTCATTTGGTGAAAAAAATGAATATTTATTGATAGTATCCTTTTGTATGATTATGGGAAGATATTTATAAATAATGGACTAATTATATAAAACACTGAACATGAAATGATCCAAGATGTGAATTATTATCAAATTATTGGCATATCCGAGAATGATGTAACATTTTAAGGCCAGTTCTATATATGAATGGTGAAATATCATAATTGAAAATTTAAAATAAAGTGTTTTAATTATAAAGACAAATAAAATTTTCAGATATAACCTAAGATAATGAAATAACTTGGATTAATATAAAATATCAACAATATAAATTTACTTAGGGTTCACAAATAATAATAATTATATATGACAGTATATATAGTATGAAATTTTGATAAAGGATTTCATTAAATATACATTAATGTTCTTCAAATTATAGATGGTTAGGCTACAATAACAAAAGTACAATGGGATGGTGCAACCAATACACAGATCATCATGGAAATGGGAGAATGTAACAGACCAAAATTATAAAGGATTAAAATTGCATTTAATAGAATATGTGACATGAAACACCTCACTTAAAGAACCAAAAAAAATACATTTCTTTAAATTTAATCTCTTTAATAGCCTCTTAAACATGTGAACCTTTGTTTTAATTAGTTTTAATATATAATAACATTATAAAGATTATATTAAATATGATTTTTTTGAATATTACTTAATAAATTATTTAAATTATGTATATCTTTTGATAAGAAATGGAGTAATAATTTTTTGAATGAAAAGGTAACATTTTTTTAAAAAAATGTATTCTTT
Organism: Viscum album; assembly: GCA_963277665.1. Classification (NCBI taxonomy): domain Eukaryota; kingdom Viridiplantae; phylum Streptophyta; class Magnoliopsida; order Santalales; family Viscaceae; genus Viscum; species Viscum album. The sequence continues at coordinate 663,833,357 of OY728141.1, forward strand.
TAAAAAGATGCACTATTCGTGCTTTGTGAAAATAATTCAAAATTAATCTTTTCAAATTTTAGAAAATATATTGGAAAATATTAAATTTATATTGGAAAAAGAATTTAAATATTATAGTATTGATACTTTTGGATATTTTTCTAAAAATATTAATTTTTTTATTAATAGTGGGAAAAACTGAATTTTAATTGAAATTTGTGTTTTCCATTTATTTAATAACAATAAATCATTTTAATTTTAATTTGTTTCAAAGTAAAATTAGTTGAATTATATATATTAACCCATTTTATATCACTTTAATCATTTTTATTCAATTTTGAGAAAACAATATTAAAATTTTGAACATTGTTTTTTAAAACACGCTTCCCCATCGTATTTTCATGAATAATTTTAAATTAAAAATTTCATATTATGTTATATGAATTATAAAAATTTTATTAAATATTTGGAATATTAATTATTTATACTATCTAGTATGTTTTAATTTTTTCCCAAAATAAAAGTGAAAATGATTAAAATTAATTATCACTCTTAAGGTACAAATGGATTTATTGAGGGGTGAAACTAAGAAATAAATTTTTAAAATGACCTAAACACGTGAATAAAATTTATATTATCTAAAATAAATAAATTTTAATGTTTAATTATCTATAATAATATATTTTATATCATTTGGAATGTAAGAAACATGATTATGCCCTTTTTCTTTTAGAATTTATAACTCTACCACCCACCTCATTTGTAAAATGCCTCCAACATTCATCACCATTCACAGCATAAACCCAGTTTTTTGGGATATAACATCCTAAATAACTTCCAAAATTCCATTTTATTTTAAAATAATATTTATTTTGGGCTTAAATCACACCTGGGAAGGCTTTCATAGAAAACCAATGGAATATACCCAAAGAAGTTGTAATGTTATTCAATGAGCATTTTGATTTTATTTATTCCACCAAGTAGAACAATTCATATTTTAAGAAATATGATTTAGTACCTTCATTATATTAAATATAATTTTATACTATTATTTTAATGTCATGTCCTTCAACCTTCGCTTCTACCATCAAATTGGTTATGAAATCATCATTCATGTGTTTGGTGGATTACTACCTCATGAACCGATGTCATTTATTTTTTCATTTTCCTTTTCATGGTTGGACATAGAGATTAATATAATGTATATATATTATATTTTAAAAATAATTAGTCCTATGTAGTCAATATAATATATATATATATATCATTCATTAATTTCCATTTTGTGGGGGATACGATAACATATCTCATTTGTATGGTGGACGACCGCCTCGCTAAGCGGTGTAATTCGTTTTTCACTAATATTTTAAATGGTGTAAAATAATTATAAATTTAATGAAACTATGTCATATAAATGAAAATTAAATTATATTAATGAAATTTTTATCATTATAAATTAATAGTGTATCATTTTATAAAATAAAGTATGATAACATCATTTGTGTATGGGTGGACTTCCACCTTCATGAAAGGATAAAAAACTCTTTTCATCAAAACAAAAAATGGATGATATATATAAGTTTATTTATTGATATAATATGGAAGATATTATATTTTCACCATTATATAAGGATCAAATATTACTCACCTTATTTCGATAGATTTCATTGAAAGAAAAGAAATGCTACCACAATATATGTACTCTTTATCGTCTACATGATCATAACATATATCATTTATCAGAACCATATTTAATGATCAATATTAATTGTATAATTGATTAATAATTATGATTATTATTATTTTATTACTATTTTTGATATTATGTATCCACATAATTTTCAATAGAATAATATATTTCATTATGAAATACACATGAAAAAATAATGCAACTAACAACCTAAACAGTGACAATACTAAATGGTTATTAAGCGAAGGGTGAAAAGAGTTTATAATCGGATCATATATGATATTATATAGATTAATATGTTTTTGTAATAAGTTAATAATATATTTTAAACAAATATAAGGGTGGCTAAATCATGTTTATCCAAAGAGAAATGTAAGGTAAGGGACTATGTCTCAATTTCTTTTCATTAATGAATATTGTAATTTTATGAACATTATTTCAATTATATGGTAAATATAATTACCCATTTACATATAAAATAATTATTAATTATTAATTCATAGAATTTTGACATTAAATTTATATTATTTTGTGAAAGGGGGTCTGACTGAAGAGTAACCAAGTGTTGACGAATTTCACAACTTAATTTCTTTTGGTTGGGTTATGTTAATTATTTCAACATCATAGATATTCTATGATTATATGTCTAATTAAATTTCATTATGATATTTTTTTAAATCCATTTTTTATCTAGATATTTTTTAAACAAATTATCTATTCATTTTCATATTATAACTTCAACAAAATGGTCATTTTAAAGGTTTACTTCAAAATCTCATTATCATCAAGATTTTTTATTCATGAATTCCAGTTGATGGAATTTATTTTACCATTTCATAAAAAAACCCCATTTTATTATCTTCTAAAATATTTATTCATAATATTTTAATTTTATAGTACTCCATTTCTACTCTTTGGTACTATAATTGGTTGAGAAAATATTTTTTCAAAAATCTGACTTCATTTCTCTCTTTAGTTTGAAATATGTTTTCTTCCATAACCATGAATTCTAAAAATGATTTAAATTTTTTATAATCATTTAAAATTGGATTATAAAATTCTTTTTAAAATTTTAATTTTTTAATTTTTTTAATGTAATCAACATTTTATTTAATAAAATTACCATTTTAAAACATTTTAATACAATGTTTTTTGATTATATTTTATTATTTTCATTATTTTTTGTGTTAATTGCCTAATTTTTTTAGGCATGATTTTTTATGGAATTTATTATAATATTGGATGTTTAATATATATATATATATCATCCATATAATATTAATAAACTTATAAATATAATATTAAATCATTATGTACATTTTTAGAAATATTTATCAAATTTATAAATTGAATATTAATAACATCGCATCAGTGAGATGGTAGGTTGTACGTATGCACGAGTATAGATATCATTACCATAAAAAGTGTAATTGTAAGGAATTGGTTGATATATTAAATTTATATAAAACATATTGACTCATATATATAAAATATATTAATTTATTTTATCTCTATTACATTCATTGTAATGTTTATGTAAAAGTAATTCACATTGCTTCATGATGCAGTAGTCCTCCACACATACGAGAGATGTTATATTATTTGAAATCTAAAGGAATTTAAAAAGGTATATTTGATATTGAAATCACAAAATTTTAATAATATAGAAAATATCATATATATGTGTTATTTCTATAATTATATCATGCCATTAATGTTGGGATGAAAAATATGCTCTATTGGTTTATGAGGTGGTAATCCATCATACAAATGATTGATGATTTTTCTTCCATTGGATCGAATTATAGATGGATCAATATTATACAATAAACATAATTAAATATAAATATTTTTTATATAATGGTGTTATTATATTCCAAGATTTAATAAATAATTGAACGTTAAAAAGTAGGAATGAAAATGTGAGATATTTGTAAACATGATTACATTCCCTTAGAGAAAACATATTTGAATCTCCTCTTATAGACCATAGGTTTGGGATTTTTGGAGGACCATTAGCCATAAAATATGTACAAATTTGTTTGGGATATATTTTTTGAAGGTTTTTTCTCTCAATAAATTCTTTATGTTTGTAAATAATTGAGGGTATGGAGTGCACTTTATATGTTAGAAAATGGATGCCTCAAGGAAAATAACTAGAAATTTCCAAAATGAATCTAGAATTATATATCCATTTACATTATAAAAATATTATTAATAACCATTTTTAAAAATTTATCATAGTATAATTTGATAATATGTCCAGAATATAATATTTTGAAAATTTTTTGGCTATTATAACCCTAATATTCATAGATTAACACCATAATAAACTGATTTTTAACATAAATGCACAAAATAGTATCTCCAATTTTAGATTGTTTTTATAAAAATTATTTTGAACTTATTATATAATAATAATTATTCTAATTAGAAATATCTAATATATTATTCAAAATTAAATTCATTAAATTAGAAAAATTAAATTTAAAATTATACTGAAAAAAGTGTTCAAAATGAGTGTTTTCAAATAGAAAATATTCATAGGAATAAAATATTTTAATGAAAATGTACAATATGCAATTTATTAAAATAAAAATAGAATGTTAAATTCAATTATAATTTTACTAATTATAGTTTAATTAAAATTTATAATACAATTCATCATTGAAAACAATTTAAAGGAAAATAAAACATTTATTAAAAAACCTGTATTTATCATTACTCATCAAAAAATGAATCATTTATGAAAAATCATAAATATTCATCATATGATAGTTTTGATATTATACATAAAAAAATTTACCTTTTCATTAAATTTAATAAGATTAATATTAATTAATTTAAAATTATTTGTGAATATAATTACTGAGCCTCCTTTTTCAGAAATATGTTTTTGATGAAAACATTTCTTCTATATTGAAATAAATTTTATTTTATTTCTTCTCAATATATAAAAATTGTATATATTTCATACATGTATAAACCATAATTTTTTCAAAATATTGTCATTACTATTCATACCATCATTCCAAAAATATTAGTTATAATGGCAGACATTAAAGACTATTATTTTAATAAAGTTTCATTTTTTGATTAAATACAGTGTTGCATGAATTTAAATATATCAAAGATATTTAATTTATTTAAAAATAAATATATTAAAATGTTTCTAGAGGTTATGTTATCTTTTATTCATCGTGTTTTTATGATTTAGTCTATCAAAAATGATGTATTTTTTTTAAATATTTTGGTTAAAAATTATCTCCCCACTTAAATAAATTGTGACCCTAAAATTTAATTTTGATCTTGATAATCAAGTGGTTGGGATTTAAAAATTCTTTTTTCTAAAACTAGCATAAAAAATGGGTAAAAACATCCTCTAAATAATATATAAAGTGAAGTAAAAAGATCATATTTAATTACATATAAAAAGGATTTTAAGTTCTTGAAAAATGGTTTAATGTGATGATACAAATATAGCAGAAAATCATATGTAATTAGAGATAGTGAAAGTGCTCATTTATCAGAATAATGATAATGATCAATTGAAAATTAGGGACCATAGAAATAAAACCATGATCAATTTAATGACTTTTTTAATATAATTGAAGTTATTAGTATAATATATTCATTCAATATCGATTTCCAATATTTTAGGAATTATTTTACGATCATGAATTAGAGTATATGAAAATATAATGATATGATAAGTTTTTTTAATGGTAAAAATGTCATATATTTGATTTTCATTGGTCATTTTCGATTTTATTAATTACTACATGTAATGAATATCCTAAATTATTTTTTTACATAAATAAGAATAGTACCTTTTAATGGATTATAAGATATCTATAAATGAGATACATGATAAACTTACTATCTATAATAAACCCAAAATGGTTAGAATTTTTTTTTCAAATTGTGGAACCTGGGTGTATCATTTGTTTTCATATTGTATCAATATTTATTTCGTATTTTTGGATGAACTGGTTATTCCTGGATAATATTTATGGATCCATGTAAGGGAATTGGATATCATGATTAGAAAATTATCCTTGGTAAAATCTATTTATTCTATTGATGTGATCATATGTTCCCTTAATTTTTGGATCACTACAATTTACTACAAGGTGAATAAGAAGGGCGTGGAGTTAATCCCTTACTTCGTGACGATTTGATTGCAGCCATTAAAATTGAGACATTATTTTTTTATGATTGTTTAAAGCTATCATGATATATTATTTATATGTATATAAAATTATATAAATAAATTACTATACGTTATAAAATAAAAATGTTTTTGACAACATATACCCTAGTATATCCCTTCTACCATACATATGGGTTCCATGGGTCAACCCATAGGTGAGAGAATTCTAGGGAGGTTGTATGGTGCTTAGTGTGTTTGTGATCCGAGGATAGATCCCTAGGTAAAGCGCCATGTTTAAGGTTCTCATATATTACATTGAACTCACTCATACGGCTCGAATAATGGATGACTAGAGCAGGACAGTGTAATGTACAAAAGTCCACATGCCAAATCCCATGTGGTCTGTCTATGATGTGATAGTTGTTATTATACTTGAAAAAAAATTCATTTATTTCATAGTTGCAATAGAGTAATAAACCACATTTATGTTAGACTAAAAATTTGATGTGTGAAGGATTGTGTGAAGTTAATGTTCACCCATTTAAAAAAATACACATATAATGCGGAACACTTGACCGAGATTATCATCATCATTCGATTTCCCGAGGCCCATGGATTTGCAATTTTAAATCATCTCTAACCCACCTGCATATAATAATTTCATGAATGATGTTTTTTAAAATTTATGAAATGTATAATTAAATCCATCTCAATGTAGAGCCGTCTGATATTTTTGCGAGACTGAAAAAAAGGAAATTATGATTTTCCAAACAACATATAAATAATTTGTGATTGGGGTTTGTGGATTATTTTTTTTTCTATGGTGGGAGTTATTAGATTTGAAAAGGATATCCAAACCAGTTCCTATGTTAGGAAGAGATGTTTTGGACTACCATTCATTAAATGGTGATTCTCTTATACATACGATTCTTTGTAGTAAAGATAAATTTTATGGAGACTATGATGTATGTGGTAAATAACCCATGTAGATGAGTTTAGGTATGTGAAGCCTTCATTACTAATGAAATTTAATGCTTGTATGGATTTATTCTTACATGACCACATACTGAATAAGAGTTTATAGATCAGGTATTTAAAATGATATGAATGAATAATCTATACATATGTTTCTTTTTCGATGAGTGAGGTGGTATGTGGTGAACGTTTTGGTGAAGATATTTTATGTAGGATACATATGAAAATTACATGTAGATATTAATGAAAATGAAATGATAATTTAAATGAAAATTATATTTAGAGGTGAGTGAGAATTATATAAAGACATGAATAAAAATTATTTATAGATGATATTGTTTCAATGATGATGAGAATTATCAGATAATAAGTTTTTGTAAACTATTTTTGAATTATATTCAGACAAATATACATTTTTTAGAAGATTATTCATGGTGAAAAATATATATTGAGGTAATTTAACCACTATACAATTCTTACCACCTTCTTAAAATTTTTATGCATTAAAAGCATGAATAACATTTTCTTCATTTCATATTAATACTTTGATGATTCCCGGGTTAAATGAGCAATAGAGATGAAGTGTTTAGGATATTTTCTAGTGAAATTTTCTCTCATAATGAATCCATTTTATCATGAAGGAGTAATATTTTTTAATAAATTACATATATACCAAAATATGCTACGAAATAATTATTTTACATATATAATTATCATTAAACAAACTAGATTAGAAGTAATATTTTTTATGTCAAATTATAGTGTTTGAGTAAGAAATAGATCTGTATTTACCTTTATAATGTGATAATATGATATTTTATTTATCATGATGTATTAAATGAAATAGTTTCATCAATTTTTGGATAAGTATCCATCCATTAGAAGTGATATTTCTTGTGTTTTTTGTAACATTTTGTGTTACACAAAATGTAAAAATAGTTATTTTAGTTGGAATATATAATAAATATCAAGACTCTATTCTAGTGAATAAATATATATTTTATCCACTTTTGATTATAGTGTATGAGCTATGATTCTAATGTCTAACAAATCATTGAATGTATTATGATCATATTTAGACCAAACCTGGTAAAAATGTTGTGTTCTTTTTCTAATTAATTTTATTGCATTTGGGAAAGGTTGAGTAACCGTAAGAGTGGATCAGATACAAAGAAGTCAAAATGGATAATTTAAAAAGAACAAAAAATTGTAAAAATATACTCTTACTCACCCCCTTTCATGTGGTTAAAACTTTTAATGGGAATATCTAGTGGTATTATATAGAGGTTCCCTTCTATTGGGATTTACTAAGTAATAATGATAAATATTCAGAATTATATCAAAACTAAAAGAGTTATAACTATAAAATAATAGAATAATAAAAAATTAAGGAATATGTTGATTCCCTATCTTATATCTCATGAACATGAAGATAAATATGAAGTTAATATTGGATTACAAATTATTATTCAAGATACTCTTATTAATTTTAAAAACAAAAAAAATATAGAATTTGACAGAAAATATACAAATTCCATTTTTATGCCTCTTTCATTAAAAATATTCCCAAATGATATGGGACTCAAAAATGCCAAAATATGTTTTTGATAAATGAGAAAATAGTTTTGATGGTAATGTGAATATTAAGGAGAATAAAATAAAAATATGGAGGAGATAATTTGAAGATACCATGATGGGAGAGGAAGGGAATTTTGTTGACTATATCTGAAGACTAAATCAAAGTGTCATTATTAATCAGGGTATTGGATAATTTTTGTATGATTAAACTATAATCAAAATATGGATAATAATTATTTCTAAGAGGTTTGATCACAAAGTATCAAATTTTGAATATAGGTATGAATGTACTCATGATGAATTAAATTATAAACTAATTGACAATAAAATGATAAATATCCTAGTATTCAATAAGAATGTCAATGGTGAGATGGATTTTAATGTCCAGAGAAAAAACAAAATAAACGATGATTAAATAATATAATAATGTCAAAATGATGATGAAAATGAAGAAAAAATTGTCATAGAATCATTACACATATACAATATTTTAAGAAGTTAATATTTAAGAGTAAATGAAAATGGAATCCTTAGTGACACACCTATAACGACATTTGAATTTTTTTTATAAATTTTAATAAAAAAGTGTCCATGTAACCTCAGATAGAAGTTGAGAAACCACCAAAAAATAAATATGGTGTATGCTCAAAATCTACCAAAATATTTAATATTTTTCTGAGAAATATATTTTGAAATAAAATTAAAAGATTAGTTAAAATGTATGTTGAATCTAACTCCACCACATATATCCAATTAGAATATGAAAAAAATATCATTGACCATATAGAAAAATAGTTTGACATCTATGATGGTGATGATTATGAATCTAAATAAAGAAATCTTGAGAACATGTAGAAAAATTAAATAGAATATTGTCTTGAAAATGATGTCTTCTGAAATAAAAATGAATATTATTAAAATACCATTAAAAGAGAATTACTAAAAATGAAAAATGTTACATGAAATATACTATTTACATTGGTGAAATTAAATGGTAAAAATATAATTTGACTAAAAATTAAAATATATTAATGGGTGTTTATGAAAATATTATTTCAATTATGAATAATAGCTTAACACATAGTTTAAAGGTTTATAAGTCAAAAAAAATCTTGAAACCGGTTCGAGAATATTTTATCTAGGTCATTGAGGTCGAGGTATAATCATAAACAATTATTGAGAAGATGAGTTTAGTGAATTTGATAAATTTATAACTCATTGAATTTCAAAATAAATATGTTATATATAACATTGTTATTGAAAAAAATTCTCGATAGGCCTAAAACATGAATACTCATGAGAAATAATCTTTTACTTCAAATTAAGAATTTATTTATCCAATATTTTTTTCATTCTATCTGATAATATAAAATCATTGTATATGGATAGAAAACAACAATAATTTTCTATAACATGAAATTTTCATTTGGGATGGTCAGGGATCAGAGCTTGTTAGTAGTGTTATAGATTTTGTAGGGGGAAAAAATACTTATACTAGTATAACAGGTACATATCATTGGTGATACATTAACAAAGGAAGGATATAATGAGAAAAGGAGAGAAAATTCTTAATGTAAAAAATTAGTTACTAGAAATTTATTCCATACACAAAAAAGAAAAAAAAATTCTATTTAGAATATGATTATGGTGGAAGTGATCATTAAATCCATATTTCAAAAAACTTCATGATAAGTTTCTCTAAATAATTAATATATCAGGAAATTAATGGGGTTTATGAAAATAAATGATGGAAAATCATGTTTCCTAATCATTTTTGAAGTCTAGTACAAAAAAATGTCATGGATTCTTGAGAGTGTATGTTCATCAAATATTAATAGTGAGGAAAATTTTTGGGAAACATTGAGAATCACAAAGGTGGAGTACTAACCTTTGGAAATGAATATTCCATTAAAATTAATGTTGTTTTAAAACTATCTATTGAAGAATAAAATGTGAAGTCTAAGTAAGAGTTATTTATTAATGTTATGAACAACGTTTTTTATAGTTTCAACAAACATTGTTATGATTGACATGTGATGTTGTTTAAAAAGGATTCATGTATCATCAAAAGAAAAAACCACAGAATAATGATAACTAAAAGAAAAAAAGAATCCATTGTAAGCTATTTCAATTGGATGATTCTACATATTCTAGTTAAATGAGTCCCAATGATGAAAATATAATTTTTAATAGAAGTATTAACCATCTTGTTCAAGAAGTATATGTAAAATATTGATGCCTGATATTGTGAGATATTTTCCCATGATAATTAAATAATATGAGGAAATCTATGAAACATATCAAAAATGAAAATTGTATCAATGTTCAGACAAAGTGGTCGATATTATATCGTCTGGACCCCTTCAAATTATAAATACTGCATTATGTGGCCCAATGAGAGAAAATATACCAGATCTAACATGTGATTCATTAAATTTTGTAATTAATATAATTTGTTAAATAATTTCATGTTTATCAAACCCATGTTATAGGAAACTAGAATGATCATAATTTTCAGAATGTATGTTGAGATGGTGATGGGTCAGTATATTAAGAAACATAGATCCGACAATAGTACGTATTTTCCTTTTGATTCTTTTTAAAGTTATATTTCAAAACATTGAATCAAGCATCGGTACAACACACCAAATAAGGTCCTGGCCTTAAATATAACTTATTCTAGTGACTTTTGAAAAAAATTTATTTTCATTCATTCCAAAATTCCTTTTTTCTTTAGAGTATTAGATAATTTAGACAAAATCTTACATAAACATTCAATAGTACAAATTTGTTAAGTCTATATTACAACTATAATTCATGAAGCACAAACTAATAAAACGATTCAATGTTTTTTTTCAAGAAAAATATTCAAATACTTTAATCATAACATCTTATTTGTCCGTAATAATCATAGTACTTGTGAATTTTTTTATAAAACATGGGATGAGAAAAAAAATCTATGTAAGGGAAAACAAGGAATATAGTTTACATTTGATCTAAATTGATATAAATAAGGTCATAATGACTATCATAAAGGCATAAGAATGAGAAATATCATAACAATAAAAACATTGATTATAATATGATAATTTAGAAACACCATTAAATTTATAAATTCATAATAATATCACCAAATTCCATCTGCATGGTGTCATATCACTAAAGACCATACCCATGGAATCATAAAAACTACCAAGTTTATTTACTAGGAATCTTAAAATATATCATCTATAGAGATTAATTTCTTTACCCAATGTGTTGGAGTTCTATCAGAGATGACCATTAATATATATTTAATATCATGATATAAAAATTTATCATAATAAGACATTTATTAAATAATACAACTATAATAAAAGAAATGGGTTTCATATCAAAATCGTGATATTTTGAGATGTTTTGAAAAACATGCTAATTATGTCATTTATAAACAACATAATTGGAATGGGAGTTTTATGTAAGTCAATTATAGAATCACATATATCAATTGTTTCTTCATAATATCCCTATAAATAAATAGAATTGGGTAATCACATAACGAAAATAAAATAACTTCTTGAGAAAAATAGAGATATTTGGAGATGAATATTCTGCAGCATAATTGCTATGAAATAAGGTTTAAGAAAACATTAAAAAGAGGTGGGGAAAAGGAATAAATCCATAAATGGATCATAATAGAGTATATAGATAGATTAAAATGTAAATAAAAACATATTATGGAAATTTTAAATACATACCACATAAAAGAAAACTTGAATGAAAAAGAAAAGTTATAGAATTCCCTTACCACATAAGAAACACTTGAATACACATCCTTAAGGAAATAAATTATGAAAAATTTAAAATAATATGATAATATACTAATTAATTATATAGTCAATAAAAAGTATGTATATAAACATTTTACGGATATATGGTGCATAACATTTAGATATGCCCCAAAGTTAAGAGATTGAGATGAAGTACCTTACATTGAGTCTGACTTGGCTCTATCATTGTTTATCGTAATAAATAATAAACATAAGTTAAATTATAATTTTCTGATTACCTTTTTCATATTTTTTACTATTTTTATATCACTTATTTCCATGTTATAAAAATTACATAATGATTTAAGTTCATATTGGCCGTTTTGTTGATATTTGGTAATTGAGCCGAAAATGAACTTGTTTTGATGTAAAGTGTCCAAGTGGTAAAAATTAAATCATCTCCAAAATATTATTTATTATTTAAATATAATATATACATTTTATATATATATATTTATAATAGTGCATAATATTTTTATATAATAAATGAAATATGAAGCTCATGGAGACGGTATGTAATACGTTCGCATAAATGATACATTCAATTCCTTGTCATATTAAATGAATGAAAACTAAATGATACATAGGTATATTATAAATAAAATATAATATGTAAGATATATAGGTTACATGTGTTCACCAAATCACGAATTAATATTTTCCATGTATGGAATGAATGAGTCTTATCACATTGTGGTGGTGATTGTCTACTTTTTTTCAATGAAATTATCATATTTACACATTATGAAAATCATAAAGGAATAATTAAAATAAAAATTATAAATGAATATAGATAATATAAATATAATATATTTCATACATAAATACAGTTCCAACATAATGGCTACCAAGAGAGGTGGTTGGAGAAAATTGAAAAATCATTATTTCGTGAGGCTGTAGTTCGTAGTACAGAGAAGCAATATGTTCAAAATCCATTAGATAGAGGTGTATATATGTGTAGGTCAAAATAGTTTCACAAAAACATTTTATTATATTTATAATTCTATTGTGGCTATAAAATAATGGGATAAAGAAATTTTACAAGGTTGGATAACGAAAACAAGGGAAATGAGGTTTTGAGAAGATGTTACCTCTAAATCAGGTAACCCCTTTTGATTTTCACCAAAATGATTTCTAGAATATCCTTATACAAATGAATTATTATATGATTAATTAAGGAATGTTAAGATATTATTCAAGCAGAAGTATTATGATCCATGGGGCTGGAGCGGTGTGAGTAAGTGGGTAGAGTTGGTGGCCTTTTATATGAGGGAGGAGGGGCACTTTAGGAATGTTTTGAAATATTATTTTTTCATAAATTTATTTTCTAATTATAATAGTTAAAAATGTAAATTTTAAATGATAATATGAGGATGTTTCCAAATCCTATTAATTAATATGTTTTAGACCTGTTTGGGATATAAAATAAAACTCATCTTTCAGTTTTTACACATAGTAAAATAAATTATATCTTACAATGTGTTCTTGTATTTTTACACTACATGGTTAATATACATAGTATAATATTTCAAGATAACCTCAAGCTGATGAATAATTAAATATTTAACATTATATAAGACATTTTTGAAAAACCCATATTTTTTTACTATTATATCATTTCATAGCTATGTGTTTTTATTAAAAACTCATTTATTTTAATTTTGACACTATTTTGAAATTGATATATTTTTAAGTCATAACAACTCATTTACATCAATAAAAAAGCATTAAATCAAAGATAAAATGTCATAGACTTTAACAAATGTCGTGTAAGGCATCAAAATTTTAAAATTACATTTATTTCAATAATTATATTTTTATTTATTTTAATATTTAATTTTTATGGTAATTGATGCATCATCATTGTATCATAAATAATATATTTATGTAATGTCTAAATATCATAAATAAAATAAAATGATGTAGGAAATATATTTATCTATCTAATTACTATTTATATTAGATTAGATCATTTATATAAAAAAATTAAAAAAATTATTGTTAAGAGATACATGTTTATGTTATATTTCCCTTTTCATTAAAAATAATATTATTAATGGTCAATATCACACCCAAGAGGATATATGGGGTCCCAAATTCAAACCATGTAATTTCATGGTTGTAAATTATCATCTAATATGAATATTACAAATTTTTGGATATTTTTATATTAATATTAAATTATTATAGATACACTAATTTACATGATTTACTTTTTGAAAAGGTAACAAAAATAATTACAGAAGTCACTATTCATGTTAAAAAAAAAAGAAACCTATTTACTCAATTTGTAACTTATTATTAAAAATATCTATGAAATTTTCCGAAATTCAAAAGTCATAAATTTTAGTAATTAGTTTAAAATTAATTCTTATTTTCAAAACATCAAAGTACGTTTTTAAGAAATAAAATCTATCAAAATATTGACATGTGTTTATGTTCGATATAAATGTGAAATGACTTCCAATGACCAAAATTTGATTATCATATAAAAAAATAATCTAAATACACTATAAAAATTATTAAAAATATTACCAAATTATATAAATTAATTAGACGAAAAGGAGGTTCTGAATTAAAATGTAGTATTTTGCACAATTATTTAATAAACGAATTTTATCAAAAAAATTAACACAATTAAACTAATGTAAATTTTGATATACCAATTAAATGAAACCCATTATTTCATGTTGAGTATGATAATGAAAAAATCATCCCCTTTATTGAAAAATCAATATCTTATTCATGAATATCTGTAGATATGAAAACGTATTATTCGACAAATACATGGGATGTTACATCTTTCCCCAATTTTTAAAAATTTGGCCTTGCAATTTTCATGTTTGGATCTATATTTTCATTCAAAATTCCACATTCTTAAAAAAATAAAACATCCACTTTAGTATAATGAAAGAGAATTAAAAATTTTCACCCAAGATAACACATATTATGATTCAATATATAAAAACATGGATATCGCAGAAAAAATAACCATATTCTTCTGGTGGAGAGTGATAGAAAACATAATCAGAAGATAGTTAAAATTCATAAAAAAATAAACTTATTAGGTGTTAAAAGTAATTTGAATATATAGTAGTAAAAGTAAAATGAAAATGTATTTATTTTAAGGTCTTGTTTATAAAGATGAAGAATTTATTTACGACACTAACTAAGAACCTACAGAAACAAAATTACATGTGAAATATAGTTTCATCCTTTAATAAATTTCTACAAAAAACTCATCTTTTCAATAAATAATCTGTATTCAAGATGACTTGATCACAATATATGCACTAGAATAAACTTCTAGATAATAACATAATCCATTAAAGATTAACAATAAATTATTAGTTCCTTGAAACAATAACCAAAAACCAATTTTTTTTATAAGATCAGATAATCTACCCTAAATAATAATTCTTTAGAAAGATAAGGTGTACTTTGAATCTCCAAAATTCAATAGTAATACCCAAGTTCTACATAAACCATTGAACCTACAAATTTCCTTAAAATTTTTCTATGTAATCCAAACTATGTTTGAAACACAATATTCAAAAGGATTTGATCATATAGTCATTAAAGATAAATTTAAACTTGTATCCCCAATTAAAATAGACAACTCTTATAGTCTCATACCAAAAAGTAATTACCCTAGTAACATATTCTCTATGATAGGATAAAAATTTCCATATAAACCCCAAATTTATATTTGGCCTCAATAAAAACATAGATTCTTACAATACAAAATTAAATCATTACTCTTCAATTAAAATACAATTTTATTCTATTGTACTATGTCATATAGTGTTACCAACATATCGAACGTCTTCTAAAATAACATTTATCACATAATCACCAAATCATTTTCTAGTAATAACGATATCTAGTTGAAAAAAAAATTAGATCCCAAATCAACTTATTATTAATACATAAAATTAAAAAACTAAAAATAACAAGTCATAGTAACCATTGTCTTCATGTAGGCCAGTGGAAGGTGGTGCACTTTTGTCGCCCTTCGGTTGTGTGTTCGACTCAGGTGGCCATGCTGGATGAAATGCGGTTTCAACCATATTGAATGTTTTCCTTTTTTTAAAACTATATAACTCTTATAACACTCCCAACATGAGATAAAATAATCAAAAGTAAGAATTAAATTTTTTATCGTCAAAGGATATTCTATACCTTTCATTTATTGTCCCCAAAAGTATTAACCCATAAATACCTCAGAAATACATGTCTTCAAAATTACCATTAATTACCTTGAAATATCCTAACATAAGACTCAAATATCTTTTATTATACATTGATCTTATGATCAATATTAAATTTATTAACCCATGATTATATGTATCACTATTAATAGAAAATCATAATATCTAATGCTATCTATACACATCTCTGATACCAACAATAAAGACCTGACTTAAAATATAAACTATTATAGTGAATTTTTAATAGAATTTATTTTAATTAATTACCATATATCATTTAGGTGTAGTGTTTAGGATAATTTTGATAAAATCATACATAATATTTCATTATTACTATGTAGATAAGTCTATACCCCAAACTTTTTTTTTCTTGAAACAATAAATTTTAAAATGAAACATGGTTTCTATTCATTAAAAATCATAAAATTCATTCATACTATAATATTAATTTTCCTTAAAAATATTAATCTCAATAAAAACATTTTAAAACATGGGATGATCACAAAAATATCTTCATGCGAAATAAGTGAAAGTTTTTACATGTGATCTTGAGTGATATTAATAAGAACATTAGGAATTTTATAAAGTCTTGAGAAAGTTGAATGAAATAAAAATAATAACAAGGATCATAACATGAAAAGAAGGCTATATCATTTAAGTTATAGATTCATAATAATATCACAACAGTCCATCTCGAAGGTGTCATATCACCTCGGTCCACCCCCAAGGTTTCATAAAAAATACCAAGGTTATTCCCATGGTATCTTAAATCTTATCACCTCTTGAGATTAATTTCATTAACCAATGAATCGAAGTGCTATCAAGGTGCATCCTTACTATGTCATTATTTTCATGTGATCCATATATATCATAATAATATATTTCATAAATAACCCAAATATAATAAAAAAATGGGTTTTATATCAAAATCGTGACGTTTTAAGAAGTTCATAAAAACATGATCATTAAGTCATTTATAATACATGAAATGGGAATGAGGTACAAATGTAATTCAATTAAATAATAAAATTTATATTTTTTATTTCATGATGAATACTTATAGAAATTAATATGTTTGGGTAATCACATAAACAAAATAAAAGATGTACACGAGAAAAAGATAGAGATTTTAAGACGAAAATTATTTAGCATAACGGGTAAAAAATAAGGTGTTATAAAACATGAAAAAGAGTAAATAAAATGGACTACAATCCAAAAAGGACTAAAAATATATTATTTATACATAAAAAAACTAAATAATAACATGGATTAAAAATTTGACAGATATTCAACAGAAAATATAACATGAAAGGAAAATAGAAGTTTGAGAATTTACTTACCACATATGAAACACATAAATACAAATCATTTAGGATATAAATAATAAAAAATGTTAAATATAATTATAATATACAAATTAATAATATAATTATTAAAGGGGTTTCATATACACCTTATAGGAAAATAATGGTTGATAACATTAACATATGCCCTAAAGAAATGATATTGAGATGAAGTACCTCACCTTCAGTCCCACTTGTCTCATTCGTTCTTTATCTTGTTGAATAATAAACATCAGTTAATTTAAAGTTGTTTTATAACCTTTTAATTTTATTTACTCATTTAATATCACTTATTACCCTCTAATAAAAATTATATAATGATTTAATTTCATATCAGATGTTTTGTCAAGATTCAGTACTTGAGTTGAAAATGAAATTGTTTTGATTTAAACTATGCATGTGGTAATCATTACATCATCTACATTATATATTTCATGATCTAAATATCATGTATATAAATTATATATATTTTTTGAATATTCCAAAATATTTGGTGATATGAAATGAAATTTACCATTCATGGAGACGGTAGGTCATACATACGCATGTAACAACTTTTATTTCCTATTCATATTAAAGGAATAAAAACTAAATGTTACAATGGTATATTATAATTCTAATAAAATATATATGTTATATATGTTAAATATGTTAATTAAAAAAATCCTTTTTATCTTCCATGTTCGGCAAGAACAATCCATATCATATTGAGTTGGCAATAGTCCACACATCCTCAAATGAAATTTTATTATTTACACATTAGGGAAAGCATAATGGTATATGGTAAATAAAAATTACCTGGGCATAAAGAAAATATAAATTTAATATATATCATATATAAATATAATTTAATCATAATGGCTACCATGAATGGTTGTTCGAAAAATTTGAACAAGCATCGCATTGTGAGGCATTTCACCTTACATAGAAACAATATGTTCGAAATCAATTAGATGGAGGCGTGAGTATGTTTTGTAACTCCCCAAAGACAGAATCCCAGATACGGTGCATTATTTTAATACTTTGGCTTGATTACAAGTTTTCATGACCTGAAATATCGATCATTTTAGTAGTCTTGTAAAGTAGATTACATAGATAAACATTACATTACAATTTCAAATATAAAATACAAAATAGGTAGTTCATTGAGAACACCAATATTTCATTTATATTAACCCTAAATATCAATAATAATACACATCTTGGAATCCTATAAAATAAAACATAAGAAAAAGGTGAGCTCAGCTACTCAGTAATGGTAAATAATTTAGCGGAAGATGTAAACTTTTAAGGAAAGATTTGTAATAAAAATAGAATCCCCTTTTAATATATAATCATGAACATAATATGGAAAAAATAAATCAGTAATTACCTTATAAACATTCACAAGGAAATTCTACTAGTCTAATAATCACATGTAGTAACTAATTTTTTAATGAGTGAATGTCTAATGCCAGACATCATTACCACATAGTCAAGGCCTTGCGCCAAAACTAAAAACAAAATTTTTGTCATGGCCTTGTTCCAAGAAACAAGTATTTCTAATAAGACCTATCGATGCTTCGATGACCAATAGTAGTCTCCACACATCACTTACTTTGTCTGATGCGTTCCTCATATGAAAAAGATGGAACATAACATAAAATTTTGTATTAAAACTAGCATACGAAATATATATTCATTGACCATAAAGCCTAAATGGAATAAAAATAGAACATCCACAGTCAAGCATATAATTAATCATTCAATAAAATATGAAATATTTTATTATAATAAATTAAACTCAATTAGGAAGTAATTTAAAATAGATTTCTAATCAAATTTTTCCATTCCACTTTGAAACATTTGAACAGAATTATCATTTCAATAAAAGTCACACGTTTAAAAATTGAACAAGCATCGCATTGTGAGGCATTATTTCACTGTACATAGAAACAATATGTTGGAAATCAATTAGATGGAGGTGTGAGTATGTTTTGTAACTCCCCAAAGACAGAAGCCCAGATACGGTGCATTATTTTAATACTTTGGCTTGATTACAAGTTTTCATGACCTGAAATATCGATCATTTTAGTAGTCTTGTAAAGTAGATTACATACATCAACATTACATTACAATTTCAAATATAAAATTCAAAATAGGTAGTTCATTGAGAACACCAATATTTCATTTATATTAACCCTAAATATCAAAAATAATACACATCTTGGAATCCTATAAAATAAAACATAAGAAAAAGGCGAGCTCAGCTGCTCAGTAATGGTAAATAATTTAGCGGAAGATGTAAACTTTTAAGTAAAGATTTGTAATAAAAATAGAATCCTCTTTTAATATATAATCATGAACATAATATGGAAAAAATAAATCAGTAATTACCTTATAAACATTCACTAGGAAATTCTACTAGCCTAATAATCACATGTAATAACTAATTTTTTAATGAGTGAATGTCTAATGCCAGACATCATTACCACATAGTCAAGTCCTTGCGCCAAAACTAAAAAAAAAATTTGTCAAGGCCTTGTTCCAAGACACAAGTATTTCTAATAAGACCTATCGATGCTTCGATGAGCAATAGTAGTCTCCACACATCACTTACTTTGTCCGCTGCGTTCCTCATATGAAAAAGATGGAACATAACATAAAATTTTTTATTAAAACTAGCATACGAAATGTATATTCATTAACCATAAAGCCTAAATGGAATAAAAATAGAACATCCACAGTCAAACATATAATTAATCATTCAATAAAATATGAAATATTTTATTATAATAAATTAAACTAAATAGGAATTAATTTAAAATATATTTCTAATCAAATTTTTCCATTCCACTTTGAAACATTTGAACAGAATTATCATTTCAATAAAAGTCACACATTTAAATAGGATGTAATTTAAAATAGATTTCTAATCAAATTTTTCCATTCCACTTTGAAACATTTGAACAGAATTATCATTTCAAAACATTCATTTACATATAAATAAATCCTTAAAATCATTTTGAAAACATGGAAATTAATTAAAAAGAGTAAAAATGATAAATCATAAAAAAATTTAAAATGATGATATTGTTAAATAGGCCCTCCCATAAAACCATAAAATAATACTTTTGAATGAATTTTTATGAAATATGTGTATCTATTATAAATATTTCCCACTAAATACTTACACATAAACAATCTCCGATAATAATGAGATTGAAGAAATAACCCTTTCCTTTCATATTTCATTGGTTGAAGGTACATTTAACCACTTGTATAATGACCATAAAATGTTATTAAATTATAAAAGAACAATATTCATATTTATTAGTTCATACATTATTCATTTCTGACTTTATAGAAGCCATTTTATAATGATTTCCATGTTAAATTATCATTTTGGGTCATAATCACTTTCTTTATCGTACTTGTTTTAACGAGTTATTCTTGATCGTATGACTTATATCATGATTTAAATAATTTTTTAATATAAAATATGATTTAAATATAATATTTATTTTAATATAAATATGTATAATAGATAGATATATGAAATAAATAACACCGTATATGGAGACGGTAGGTTGTACGTACACATAAACGTTGTTTCCATTTTCATATCGTATTGAACGGAACCAAGGGAATAAGATATATTTAAATATAGATATATAAATATAAATTTATATATATTTTATGTAGATTTATTATGTCATATATTACTTACATATTAATAGTATATATTTTTATAATCATTGTTTCATTGTGAATTTGGAAATGAATCTCATTACGTCGTGGAGACAGTTATCTATATGTACACATTATCGATAATATCATTTCCTTAATGATTAAAAGGGGTGGAATTGGATGGTATATTAATTTTACAGTGACATTATAATGTTAATTTAATTATTTATATACATATTTCTCATCATTATGTCCATCCAAATAACGTAGATTATAATAACAAATTACACCACGGTGTGGAGACGGTAAGTCGTACGTATGCACGCAAGGTGACATTATCATTCATATGATTGATAGAATAATGAATATGGTTGTACTATATTTATATAAAAATCACAATATTTAGAAGTTATTGGATTATTTATTTTTTATGGAAAAATGAAATATTGAGAATGTGGAAAAAAGAACTTCGAAAGAGGTGATAAAATATTTACATCTTCATTAGGTGTTTCAATTAGATTTAAAAAAAAGGCTCCTTATATTGACTTTATGCTGAAGGAAAGGCCTCTAGGTTGATGTGAGGGATGTTTGAAAGATATTTTGGCTAGGTTTGGTCAATCCAAATGGATTTGGATGTGTGAAAGGAGGAGTAGCGGAATTACCCTTTTATAAGATAAGAGAGGGGTACTTTATGAAAAGCATGAAATAATATTTTATAATAAAATAATTTTCGGTTTATAATTTCACCAATGTTATTTATTTCTAGGAAAAGGTATGGATGGGTCGAAAACCACTCATCCAATAGGTTTTAGACAGGTTTAGGTCACCATATTAACCATATATTTTAGATATAACTCTTAGTTAGATATATTAACATTTACAACGTCTTCTTTTATTCTTACATTATATTGTTAATAACAATACTCTAAAAATCCAATAAAATCTCAAGTGATTAATTAATGACATATATAATATTATTTAAACTCTGTTTCCAAATGTAATATTTTTAGGAATAATATATAATATAATAATATAATATTTGTTTTAAATACTCATTTATGTCAATTTTTACACTATTTAGTATTTAGTTTTTGTGAAAGTAATAACAACTTCATTACATAGAAAAAGATACATTGAATCAACCCTAAAATGCTATATTCATCTAGATAATTCCTAAATGTCAAAAAAACCTTGAAATTATATTTATTTTAATTTTTATAATACCATTTATTTGATTCATTCATTAATAAAGTAATTACTGCATCATCAATGTGTTATAAATAATTTTAATTATTTAATGTATAAAAATTATAAATTAAAAACCAGGATGTGTGAAATAATTTTATATATCTAATGAATATTTATAGTCGAATTTATATTATATATAACCCTATATTAATAATGGTTTTCTTATTAAACATTGAAATTTACACTTTTAACCCTTCTATAAAAATAATAATAAAAAATGTCCTTATCTAATCCACATGAACCAAATGTTGGGAACAATTTGGATGGATATGGTAGTTTGAAGAGTTAGTTTTTGCAGAGTGTTGTATTAGGTTGTCAATGAAGATAAATCAATTCACTTTGTAAAAGGACCATAAATTAGACGACGCTTTTCTGATTTGGATTTTACAATCATCACAAGTTTGGAGAACTTGTGGTGAAAGCCGTATGAAGGAAAGAGAGAGTAAAGAAATATTTTTAGAAAAATATATTTCAAAATCATACTATCCAAAAATTACAAAGTTAAGAAGAAGGCGCACATGTGGTGGCACACTAGTGGTGGCACGCAAGTATAGGCACCCATGTGTCAGTGGCACGCAAGTCTAATTTCAAAGATCATCCAATCAATATATGACAAAGGTAATAAAGCGGAGTGCAAATTAGAAAGTGTCATGCAAGTCAAGAGTGTCACGCATGTATTGGCGTGTATGTCTTTTCATGCAAGTACATGTTGCGTGCAAGTCATATTCCATCATCATCATATCAAAATATGACAAAGGAAAGAAAGTGTCAAGCTAGTGATGGAAGGGAACACAAGTGATGAAGCGACGCGTAAGTGATGGAGCAGTGCGCAAGTATTGGCACGCTAGTCTACGTCGTGCAAGTCATCGGAATTCATATAAATAAACGAATAGGATCTTAATTTTTCAAGGCTCAATACTTGAGAATTATTTTTGAGCTCTGAGCGTGCAAATACAGAGTTGGGCGCGCAAGTAGGGTGTTGTTAGAAGGCGCACAGGTTGGGGACGCGCAAGTTAGAGGCACGCATGTGTTAGTTTCCGCGCAGGATGCAAGCATGTAGCGCATCTTAAGGGAAGTGCACACGTAAGAAGTGTGAAAGAAGAGGCGCGCAAGTATCAGGTGCGTAAGTATAGGTCGCGCAAGTGGAAGCGGTAACGCAAGCTATTTTGCTCCAATGGTTCCTGCCATCATTTGGGTTGGAAAGTGGATAATTTATTAGAATGATTTGATTTGTGTAAGCTCATTAAGAATCACTGATCCATAGTGTTACCATATTTGTGCTAAAAGGGAGAACACACAATATTGGATTGTTTTCAAAGTGCTACACGAGTGTAAGTGTATATCCTACTCATTAAAGAATTGTTTTCTAGTGGATTGTGTAGTACTGGATTATTTTCATAACATACAAAGGATGTAGCTACTCTAGTTGAGTAGTAAACCTTTTCAATCATGTTTTCCTATGGTAGTGTGTGTTCAGAAAGGAAGAAACTCTTTAACTGGAGGCTAAGGTTGATTCAAAAAGGGGAAACTTAAACATAAAAATATATCACTGATTCACCACCTCCCCCTCTTAATGATACTTGGATCCTAACTGGGAACGTCAATTGGTATCAAAAGGACATGTATCCTTCGTTTATTCTTTGCTGAATTGGTTGAAGAGAAGTTTTTATGGAGAATCTAATTTGCGTGAACAGTAAAAGGATCCCTATTTTTTATAGAATAAACTATCAGATATGGAAGGAAGTAATGATGCCTTATCATATGTATCTTGGATATGAAGTTTTTGATACTACAACAGATGGGTTTCTTGATATTGATGTCAAGGTTCCTCTTAATCTTTTAGATAAGAAGAACCTTGAGAATGATGGAAGTGATAAAAATGTATTACTCTCATCTCTTTCTGAGAGTGAATAATTAAGAGTGAAAGGTGTTGCTACAGCTAAAGGCATCTGGGATAAGTTAAAGAACATCTGTGAAGGAAATACAAAAGTGAAGAAGTCAAAACTACAAATCTAGAGCCTGAAGTATGGAGACATGAAAATGAGATAATCTTAATCTGTTGGGGACTACTTTACTAGGATTAATTAAATTTTCATTACAATCAGATGTCTTAGTGAAACGTTGGAGGATTCTACGGTTGTCGAAAAGATCTTTAGAATTCTGTCAGACAAGTTTGATGTTAAAGTGTCTTCATTGGAAGATAGAGACCCTGAGACATTATCTCTTGATGACTTGCATAGAACTTTCATTACTTATGAAATGATAAGGGAGAATAGTATGAAGACCAAAACAAAAGTAGATAGAGAAATTTCATTCAAGGATTCAAAGATAGAGAATTAAAAGAATACTCTTATTGAAGATAATGCTACTGAATCCAATTCGGAAGTGAGGTATGTAAAAATATTGATGTCATTTTATCCTATTTTTCTAAAAATGTGGAAAGAGGTAAAGGGAAATACAAAGGGACACTTCCCTTGAAATGATATGAAAGTGGATCAATTGGTCACTTTGGGGACATTTATCCTCAAAATAATATAGAAGAAGACCGTGATGATGATGAGAGATGGACAAGAAGGTCATGGAAGAAACAAACTGACAATGATAAATATTTTTCAAAGGGTAAGGATAAAAATTCATCAAATAAAAAAGAAGAAACTTTTTATCTAGAGATGAAGATGAAGATAGTGAAGCTGAATCTGAGAAATCATATACTAATAAAGGTAGATAGGATCCATTTATTGCAGTAGTGAATAATGAAGATTACGGGATAAAATAATATCATCTGAAAGAAGAGTTGAAAGAATTTTTGAGGAAGATTAGAAGGATGGAGAAGGAAAACTAAAAGTTGATGAATGAAATTTCCATATTAAAAAATCAACAAGGTTTTATTGAGGTGAAAAAAAAGATGGAAAAAGAGATTGAGGATCTGAAAAATTATCTTGAGAATGCAAAGAATCATAATGATCATCTTGGGGTAGAGCTGAAAGAAAAATAATAAATGTTTGAACTATTCCAACAGAAACTATCCAGAGCTAAAGAAATGAATGTCAGTTTCAAACATTCTATCTCTAAATTTGGTGAATGTTCTAGTATGAATGAACCAATGAAGGGTCTACATAATTTACCTTAAAAATTTGAGAGGAAAGATGGAAATGGTTCTAATAGGAACAAAGTTGGAAAAGCTATATATGTGGCCAATGTCTGTAATGCTATAAAATTAGAAGTATATAAAAATACTATGTCCAGAAATATTTTTACTACTTTTTGTACTGATATGTTTGAACAGAAATCCAAGATGAAAAATAAATTTACGATTGAAAACAGAAAGGTTGATGGTCAGCATAGTTCTATTAAGAAGGTTTTTGAAAAGCATGTTCACAACTTCAGTCCATATAGAAGTTCAAAATGAAAATATTCATTATATTGTTACTGCTGGTATTGTGGTTGATTTGGACAGACTGTAAACATGAGTTGGTTTAATCAAAAACATTACAACTATTCCACAAGTTTTGAAAGACAAGGATTGAGGGGGAGTTAATCCGTTCGAAATAGAATGTCTCCAAATAAATTTCATAAGATATCTTCGAAGACTGGTGTGAAAGTTGAGAATAGGTTCAAATCACTGGAAACTATTTTTGAATGATGTGATCAACCTGGACATCTTGCCAAGGGCTACCTTAGTGTGTTACCATAGCAGCAAAAGATTCTTAATAATTCTCAAAATACAGTGTTTTTAAAAGATAAAAGGGAAAGATCTTATAAGTCTAAAAATTATGAGTGCATGGTTGTCAGTCCAAAACACATTGACTTGGCAAGTAAATTGGAGGAAGCACAAAATAATGTGAAGGAAAAGGAAGAAAAAAAAGATCTTGATGTCAAAACTTCTTTGAAAGCTACAATATGAGAACGTCAATGGATTCTTGATAGTGGATGTTCCTCTCATATTAAAAGAGACATAAAGTAGATGATGAATGTGAAAGAATTCAATGAAGGAAAAATGGCATTTGGAAATGATGAATCAATAAGGATTAAAGGTGTTTGATCGGCCATTATTGGAAATAAAAAGATGAAGTCCAGGAAAACACTATATGTTGATGGGATGAAACCTAACCTGTTAAGTGTGTCACAACTCTATGAGGAGGAAAACAAAGTAATATTCCAAAAAGATGGATTTTTTTGAAAAGTGAAAATTATGGAAATATAGTTACAGGAGCCCTACGTTCAAGAGGGAATCTATTCCAAGTTGGTGGTGTGCAGAACGCTTGTTACATGATTGTGGAGGATGAAAATAAATTATGGCATAAAAGGATGGGGCACATGTGTCAAAAAAATATGCTCAAGTTATCAAAGTGAGATAATGTTCGGGATATGTATGATTTATCAAGAGAAAGATATTGGTGTTGCACTATTTGTGAGAAAATAATGATTACTAATTCTATGCACAAGAGAGTTCAAATTCACTCAAAAAGACCCTTGAAACACATAATCTCATATATATGTGTACCAATGAGAATGGAATCTTCAAATAGATATAAGTACTTCATTACTTTCATTGTTAACATTACTCGCATTACTTGTGTTATTTTCATGAGACAGAAGTCAGATCCTCTAACAATGTATAACAGTTTCAGAAGGAATGAAGAGAAGGAATGTGAGTATTTAGTGACGAATATGAGAACTGATAATAGTGGTGAATATAAGAATTAAGTGTTTGAAATTTATCTTTAGAAACGTAGAATATAACATGAGTTCAGTTCACCATACACACCTCAACAAAATGGGGTGGCTAAAAGAAATAATCGTATTTTGGTGGAAATGGGGAGAACTATGTTACTTGAAAATTGACTTTCTCACTATTAATGGAGGCAATCCATGAGCAATGATGTGTATATTCAAAACTGATGTTTCTAGAGGCCAAACTCAGATTTGAATCCATATGAAATGTTCTATGGAAAAACACCAAGTCTGAAACATTTGAGACTCTTTTAGAGTCCTTGTATTATAAAGAAGAAAGGTGAAAAACTAGTAAAGTTTGATCAAAGAGAAGATGAATGAATTTTTCTTGGCTATGCTCCAGAAGGAAGAGGATATAGAAGAATTAATAATGAAACATGAAGAATTATTGAATATTTAGATGTAAAAGTTGTTGAAATTTCTTAGAAAGAAAATCATATATATGTTGATGTCGAAGTCAAGCAGGATAGAGAAGATTTTGTTTAAAATTCTGATAATGATTCAGACTAAGTTAATCCTACTAAAGAAGAGGAATCTGACTCAGATATCTCAATTGATGAGGATGGAGTTCAAACAACTCATCCTTGTTTGAGGAAGCAACTAAAGGCTCAAAACATTATTGGAGATAAAAATCAAGGGGTCCAAACAAGAACAACAAATGCTATATCAAATACTTATCTTCATTCAACAGGTGAACCGAATGATGTAAATGAATCATTTGAGCATTCAGAATGGGTTCATTCTATGAATGAAGACCATAATCAGATAGAGAATAATGGTAATTGGGAACTGGTACCCAAGACGGCCAACAAGAACATTATTGGTACAAAGTGGGTTTTCCGGAACAAGATGAATGAAGAAGGTAAAGTAATAATAAACAAATCAAAATTGTTTTGAAAATGGTATTCACAAATTGATGGAATTGATTTTGAGGTAAAATTTTCTCCGGTGTCAAGATTAGAAACAATCAGAATCTTTTTGGCTCTTGCTGCACAACGAGGTTACAAAATCTTTCAAATGGATGTAAAATATGCATTCTTAAATGGTGACCTTGACAAGGAAGATTACATTGATCATCCTTGTGGATTCTTATTGGAAAGGATGAATGATATGTGTGCAGGTTGAAGAAGGATTTATATGGGATAAAACTGTCTTTGAGAGCACGGTATTCTAAATTAGATACTTGCTTAATGAAGATGAACTTTAAGAAATGGAAAGTTGACATCAATCTCTACAACAAGGAATGTTAGGAGTTTTCACTAATCATTATTGTTTATGTCGATGATATAATATTTGCTGGAAATGATGAAAGATAATGTGGAAAATTTTTTGAGGAGATGAAGAAGTTATTTGAGATGTCCATGATGGGATAAATGATGTACTTTCTTGGGATACAAATTTCACAGAACAAGAATCACGTTTTTCTGTCTCAAGAAAAGTATGCTAAGGAACATCTAAATAAGGTTGGAATTGAAAATTCGAAACCAGTTTCTACATCGATTTCAGTGGGAACCAAGTTTTCTAATGATGTAGAAGTCAAGGAAGTCGATCAGAAATAGTTTCAAAAGCTTATTAGGAGTCTGTTGTATTTGACTGCCTCAAGACCCGACATTGTCTATGATGTCACTTTATGTGCTAGATTTCAGAGTGATCCTAAAGAATCAATTTTTATTGCTGGAAAAATAATTCTATGATATATCAAAGTCACAAAAAAAATTTGGAATCAGGTATGATTGATCTTCAAATATTGATCTATTCGGGTATTCTAATGCTGATTGGGTAGGAAATGTTGATGATCAAATATCCACATTAGGTGGAGTTTTCTTACTGGAGAAATGTTGTGTAAGTTGGCATACCAAGAAACAAAATTCAGTAACGCTTATCACAGATGAAGCCAAGTATGTTGCTACTACTCAATATGAAAGTCAAATAATGTGGATGAAGACTCAGTTAGAAGATCTACTTGTTGAAGAAAAGCTACCATTGCTCTTGGGTTGTGATAATCAGAGTGAAAACAGTCTTACAAAAAATTCAGTACCACATTCTGGTTCAAAACACATTGATATAAAGTACCAATTCATTAAATATTAGGTGGATAAGAATGAATTGAGGTAGGAGTATTTTCCTACATCTGAACAAGTTGCTAATATATTCACAAAACAATTACCAAAGGAACCATTTTCAAAATTGAGGTTGAACATGGGTGTCTATCTTCCATCTCATCAAGGATAAGTTACATGTTTATGTCCCCACTCTCATCTTTCCTTTTGATAGTGTTGTTAAGGGGGGGAATTTTTCCATAAATTTGTCCTTATAGATGCATACATTAAGGGGGAGTTATGGGTAATCTGTGAATCCAGCATTTATGCGTGTGAATTATTCTAACTATTTGTTGGAGTGGTTGTAGGAAACAATTTTTTTGTATTCTAGGAATGTTGAACAAGTGAAGAATGCTGATATAGAAGCTTGAAAGATGTTCTGAATGATGTTCTGAATAAGGCTTAAGAGATATGATCATGGGATTTCATAGTCACTGCCTTTGGATAGCATGGTTTTGGCTGTAAATAATTCATGATTCCTATAATGAGTTAGTTCACGTAGGGATAGAATTGTTTATAAGTAATCCATTTCATAAGGTTAAAAATTTTAGTGATTTATGAATCCTGGTTGACAACAAAATCCAAAGGGTTATATTGTTGGGAAAAAGTTGGATGGAGAAGGCAGTTTGAAGAGTTATCTTTTTTAGAGTGTTGTATCTTGTTGTCAATGAAGATAAATCAATTCACATTGTAAAAGGACCATAAATCAGACGATGCTTTGCTGATTTATATTTTACAATCATCACAAGTTTGGAGAAGTTTTGGTGCAAGCCGTATGAATTATAGAGAGAGTGAATAAGCGTCTTTGGAAAAACACATTTCAAAATCATACAATCCAAAAATGACAAAGGCAAGAAGAAGGCGTGCATGTGGTGGCGCACAAGTTGTGGCGCGCTAGTATTAGCGCGCAAGTATAAGTGGCGCGCATGTCCTATTTAGAAGATCTTCCATCAAAATATGAAAAAAGAAAAAAATTGGAGCGCAAGTTAGAAAGTGTCGCACAAGCCAAGAATATCGCGAAAGTATTGGCATGCAAGTCTTGACATGAAAGTACATGTTGCGCGCAAGTCATATTCCAACATAATCATATCAAAATATAAAAAATGAGTGAAAGTGTCGCGCTAGTGATGGAAGGGAGCACAAGTGATGAAGCGGTGCACAAGTGATGGAGAGGCGCACAAGTATTGGCGCGCAAGTCTAGGTCGTGCCAGTCACTAAAATGACTATAAATAGACGACTAGCCTCTTCACTTTTCAAGGCTCAATACTTGAGAATTATCTTTGAGCTCTGAGTGCACAAGTAGAGAGTTTGGCACACAAGTAGAGGTTTGTTAGAAGGTGGGAAGGTTGGGGACATGCATTTTGGAGGCACGCAAGTATTAGTTGGAATGCAAGCTCCAAGAAGGCAGCACGTGTGAAGGGAAGTGTGCACATAGGCAGTAAGAAAGAAGAGGCACGCATATATAAGGCGTGCAAGTATAGGTCATGCATGTAGAAGCAGGCGCACAAGCTATTTTTCTCAGGGGTTCCTGCCAGCTTTTGGGTAGGAAAGTGAAAAATTTCTTTGAATTAATTGATTTGTGTATTCTCATAAAGAAGCACTGATCCATTATATTACCCTATTTGTTCTAAGAGAGAGAACACACACTATTGGATTGTTTTCAAAGTGATGCACGAGTGGAAGGGTATATCCTACTCATTATATTCAACATCAAAGTATTGTTTCCTAGTGGATTGTGTGGTACTGGATTGTTTCCATACCATACCAAGGACGTAGCTACTCTTGTTTGTTGAGTCAATAAGGTTTTCCTTATGACTTTTCCATTCCTTCCTGTTTTGAAAATCACAAACACCTTATCTTTAAGAGAATTTCTTTCATAAGGAAAATTGCTTTCTTAAGAAAAATTGCTTTTATAAAGAAAATTGCTTTCTTAATGAAAATTGCTTTTATAAGGAAAATCGCTTTTATAAGAAAAACCATCCTTATCATATTTTCATCTATATTTTTCTTATGTATAAGATTCAGATTCATTTCTATATTCTGGAAATTACATGAATCATTGATATGAAGTATTCTGTCTTAGGATCTGAATTCTGGATAATAACTATGATAAAGTTTCACTCCAAAATCCAGAATGAGAACTGTGAAAAAGTTTCATTCCGAATTTTGGATACGAACTCTAACTAAGTTCTACTTCAAACTCAGGATATGAATCCTTCTGAAGTTCGACAATGAATTCTTATTAAGAATTCTGATGACGAATTCTCATTCTGAATTCTGATGAGGAATTCTCATTCCGAATTCTGATGAGGAATTCTCATTACGAATTCTGATGAGGAATTCTCATTACGAATTCTGATGAGGAATTCTCATTACGAATTCTGATGAAGAATTCTCATTACGAATTCTCATTTCGAATTCTCATTCTGAATTCACCTAGTAAACAGAATTTAATTATCTTTGTTTTTATACACTCTGAATTTATTCAGACTCCGAAAAATATTTTGGTTAGACTCCAAACGTTTATTTTGCTTACACTTCCATAATTTGTCTACTCTTTATTATTTTCTTTACACTCCGAACCATCACTCCGAAGCGTTCATTCCGAACTTTTGAGTTAGTTTTTTAAATGGTGTCATACATTCTGTTACACTTGTTTTGTTACAAAACGATGTCGTCTATTTGGTTATAAACTAACCGTTGTCTAAGTGACACGTGCACAGGTCCCTCCGATCTTTAAGGAAAATATGACTGTTGGAGATGATCCGAACTTACCTATAAATAGGAGATCATTTGAAAGAGCTCAGGGATGAATGGTTGACTGATCTTCAACTCATGTGAATATATACATGAAGTAATTTCTAGACAGAGAGGCTCTTATTAACTCTCAAAGCTTCGTGCGACTCTGAATGTTGGTGATTAAATTCGAGGGCCTCCGGGGATAGGAAGACAGAGATGCCGACTACCTTAAAGTTCGAGGGCTTCCTTGCTGAGGAAGACAGAGGTTTCCAACTACCTTGAAGTTGAGGGCTTGCGGGGATAGCAAGACAAAGACTCTGATCTTCGTATCGAGGTCTTACCCTGGTGTGGGTAAGACAGACTTGCTTGAAAGTATAAATCAAGGGACCTTTATCCAAGGTTGTTGGATACCCTTCTCTTTGGGTTAAAAGACTTTTATCTTGTTACTTGTAGTTCTACTACTTTTTTATATTCCGCTATATTTTGTATTATAAGGAATGTATAACTTTCTTAGACTTTCTTATTTGTACTCTGTTTCATTTAGATTCTATACTCTTTAAGGTATAATCTCATATTGTAATCTTTTGTTAAGGTTCTATTTCCGGAACCATATTTTCAGAACCTAATTTCAGAATTTCTTTCCATGTTTTCATTTGGTATTAGAGGTGTTCTGAATTTTCTTAAGTTTAGCATTGTTAAACTTAGACCTTTTTTTGCATAAGGAAATCATAGTTAATCGTAACTAACTTTAAAGGTTCCAAATGAATTTTTAAAGTATAAAATTCACCCCCATATTGTATATTGAGCATCTACATCATTATTTCGATCCTATAATTGGTATCAGAGCAAGTTTCTGAAATACTTATACTCACGAATAAGTTTTTCTTGCTCACTTTATCAATCTAAACTTTTCCATTCTGAAAATTCCAATTTCGAACATTGTGATTACAAACTTTGGCTACTATCAAGTTTGTGTATCGAAGGATTTTTCTAGTATGGCAGGTGTCAATGTTAGTTCAATTGATAATCTGAATCCTACAAGGCCACCAATATTTGATGGTAATGATTATTAGTATTGGAGAGATCGCATTAAGACTTTTGTTATCAACACTAGACTGGACAACTTTGTTATGCTTACTAGTGATTATAAAATTCCTGACAAAGAAGTTAGAACTTTTACTAACCAGGAAAAGCAGGAATATCAACTCAATTATAAGGTACGCAATACTCTACTTTGTTCTATGACCAGAAATATATATAGCCAAATTTCTTCATGTGAAGCAGCTAATTGTATATGGAAAAAGTTAGAGGTTACACACTTTGGAACTTCTAAGGTGATTGAGACTAGAAGTGCTATGCGTAGAGCTGAATATCATGAATTCAATTTTCCTTATGGAGAACCTATCTGTAATGTTCAACAGAGATTTATGACTATAGTCAACAGTCTACAATCTGTGGGAGAGAAAGGTCTAGAAGATGAATCTCTTGTGGATAAAATAATTGATATTATGCCAAATGAGTGGGAATCCAAGAGAACAGCTATAGATGAGAACATGAAGGTCACTCAAATTACTCTTGATGAACTATTTGGAACTCTTCTATAACATGAAACTAGAATGAAGAGAGATGCTGACAACATAAAGAAGAAGAATGGAAATGGTACTGTTGCTTTTACAACAACTTGAATTCAGATGAAAGCTAAGACTCCTGAGAGAGTATCCAGATCCAAGTCTAAGAAAGTTATTTTCCAATCCGAATCTAGTGAGAGTGAAATCTCAGAAAATGAATTAGACAATCTTGCTCGAACGATGAACCAGATAGCTTGCCAGAGAAATTTTCAATCTAAGTATAAGAAAAAGGAAAAGAAAGATAAAAAAGATGGATAAATTTCTTGCTATGAATGCAAAAGAGCTGGACATATTAGACCAGATTGACCTATGCTCAAAAAGAAAGAAAGAAAAGAAAGGCATTCAGACAGGAACATAAAGAAATATTATGAGGCTAAAGATAAGAATTTTTTGAAATCCAATGACACCTGGAGTGCAAGTGGTGGTGACTCTTCAGATGAATCTTTTGATTATGAATCTTCAGGACAGAAAAATATTGGTCTTATAGCCAGATTACCTAATGATAATCATTGTCTTATGGCTAAGGTACGAAATGCTGAATCATTGACCAATGTTTCTTTAAATTCCAATGATAGTAAGTATTATAACTCTTCTGATGAAGAATCATCTTCTGATGCGGAAAATACTTTACCTACTTATGAAGAAGTCTCTAGGTTTGCTGAACTTCTTGAAATTGAGAATTCCAAACTCAATAAGAAACTTGATAAGGAAAACTCTAGGAATTCTATTCTTACAAAAGAGATGTCAGATCTTTCTAAAGATCATGATAAGAAAAATGATGATTTTGAAAGTATTTCAAAAAATCATGAGGAAGTATGTTCTGAGAAGAAAAACTTTCTAATGAATTAGAAAAATTAATTTCTAATAAAAATGTTTTTGAGCCTAGAACTAGTTCTAAAACTAATGATTTTGAGGATAAAAATGTGGTTATAAAACTCATGTCCGAAATTTTTTCCTTAAAGAAGTGTTTATCAAACATTACCCATGGTTAGGAAAATTTTGATAAAATGTATTCTCAAATACGACCTTTAAGAAATAAATCCAGATTTGGTTATACAAATGAAAAACCAATTTTTAGTAACAATTATTTTGTTCCTCAACGTGCCGCATTTTGTACTAAAAGTCAATGTGGTGGTCACTGGGCAAAGAGTTGTTCCTTAAACAAAACCCAATATTTAGGATTTCACAAAGCTTAGTTTTCTATGAAGATGTGAGTCCCTAAAATTTTATTGTCTGGAAATCTTGGATCCAAAAAAGTTTGGATTCCAAAAGTCTAATTTTCTTCTTGATTTCAGGAAAATAAAGAGAGTACCAGCAACAATACCTGGTGCATGGATAGTGGATGTTCCCGACACATGACTGGTAACAAAAGATATTTTTAAAATATTATCAAAACAAAAGGAGGAAAGGTAAACTTCAGAGATAATACTAAGGGAGAGATTTTTGGTATTGGTAATATTGTTCTTCTTGGTAAAACCTTGATTTCAAATGTTCTTTTTGTTAAGGGTCTTAAGCACAACCTCATTAGCATAAATCAGTTATGTGATGAAGGTTACCTTGTGAATTTTAGGAATGATAAGTGTTTAGTTCACAATTCCAAGGAAGATTTTGTTCTCTCAGCCAATAGACTAGAGAATGTCTACACTTTGAACATAGAAGACCTCAGGAGTCAAGATTTACCTTGCCTAAGTGCAATGGAAGATCATTCCTGGTTATGGCATAGAAGATTAGGACACTGTAATCTTAGAAACCTTTGTAAACTCTCTAAGAAGAAACTAGTTAAGGATCTACCAGAGCATAGATTTGATTCTTATAAAGTTTGTGATCCTTGTCAATATGGAAAGCAACATAAATCTAGTTTTATGTCAATCAGTGAAGTCTCAACAACCAATGCATTACAGTTAGTGCACAGGGATCTTTTTGGTCCAACACAAACTGGAAGTATTTGAGGCAAATACTATGTGTTTGTTCTAGTTGATGATTACACTAGATTTACTTGGGTCTATTGTCTAGCAAAGAAGTCTGAAGCTTTTTCATATTTCAAAAGTTTTAGAGCTCAAGTTAAAAATGAGAAAAACCTTCCATTGAAAACTATTCATAGTGATCATGGAGGATAATTTCAAAATTGTGATTTTGAAACTTTTTGTAGTAGAAAAGGTATTACTCACAATTTTTCAGCACCTAGAACTCCATAACAAAATGGTGTAGTTGAAAGAAGAAATAGAATTCTTCAAGAGATAACTAGAACCATGTTGAGTGAATATTCTATTGCTAGAAATTTCTGGGCTGAAGCTGTTAGTACTGCTTGTTATACTATAAATCGAGTTTTGATTAGACATTTTCTTAATAAAACTCCTTATGAGTTATGGAATGGTAGAAAACCAAGACTATCCTAATTCAAGGTTTTTGGCTGCAAAGTATTCATTTTGAATACTAAAGATAACTTACATAAGTTAGCACCAAAATCTGATGAAGGAATTTCCTTAGGTTATTCCACAATATCTAAGTCTTATAGAGTTTTTAATAAAAACACTTGTACTGTTGAAGAAATAGTACATGTAAAATTTGATGAGTCAGATCCTTTTGTTTTTAAACCACCTCAGCCTACATCTTCGGATGTGTTTTCAAAAACTGATTATCAACCTTTGATATAAGAACCTTCTGATAAGGATAATGTTCTAGAAGATACTTCTGAAACATTTACCCCAGAAGACTT
Organism: Viscum album; assembly: GCA_963277665.1. Taxonomy (NCBI): domain Eukaryota; kingdom Viridiplantae; phylum Streptophyta; class Magnoliopsida; order Santalales; family Viscaceae; genus Viscum; species Viscum album. Next base: position 663,869,928 of record OY728141.1, read on the forward strand.
TCTACCCTATGATGATGAATAGGTTTTACAAAACCCAAATCAGGTGTTTCTTAAGAATCATCCCAGTGATAGTATCATTGGTGATGTAAATCAACCTATAAGGACTAGAAGTTCCTTAAGAAATGATGTAGAAAACCTAGCATTTCTTTCCCATTTAGAACCTAAAAGCACTGATGAAGCTTTAGGTGATGACGATTGGATCAAAGCAATGCAAGATGAACTAAATGAATTCGAAAGGAATAAAGTCTGGACATTGGTTGAAAGACCTAAGGAAACATCTATTATTAAAGTAAAATGGGTCTTCAGAAATAAATGTGATGAAAATGGAGTCATAGTTAGAAATAAATCTAGACTTGTTGCTAAAGGCTATAATCAGCAAGAGGGAATAGACTATGAAGAAACCTATACTCCAGTAGCCAAAATTGAATCTATCTGTATTCTACTTGCCTTCGCAGCATTCTTTAATTTCAAACTTTTCTAAATGGATGTGAAATGTGCTTTTCTTAACGGTTATGTTCAAGAGGAAGTTTTTGTTGAACAACCTCCTGGATTTGAAGATACAAAACAACATGATTATGTTTTTAAACTTAACAAAGCTTTGTATGGTCTTAAACAATCCCCACGAGCATGGTATGATAGACTCACTGGATTTTTCTTTAAAATAACAATGTTAAGGGAAATGCAGATCCAACCCTGTTTTTAAATAAAGTTTAGAAAAATGGTTTGATTGTTTAAATTTATGTTGATGACATTATATTTGGTTCAACTCATCAATCTTTGACTTACTCTTTTGCTAGTCTAATGAAAAATGAGTTTGAAATGAGTATGATGGGTGAGTTAACATTTTTCATTGGATTTCAAATTTCTCAAAAACCAGAAGGAACTTACATATCTCAACATAATTATATTAAAGATCTTATTAAAATGTATGGTTATGACAACAATAAAAGTATATGTACTCCCATTGGTACCTCAAACTCTTTAAATCTTGATGAAGCTGGGAAACCAGTAGATCAAACATGTTTTAGAGGTATGATAGGAAGTTTACTTTAATTAACAGCTAGTCGACCAGAATTAATGTTTTCAGTATGCTTATGTGCAAGATATCAATTCAATCCTAAGGAATCTCACTTAAAGGTGGTAAAAATAATTTTTCGCTACCTTAAGGGAGCCATGGATCTAGGATTATTTTATACTTCTGGAAATGATTTTGTTCTAAAAATATTTTCTGATGCTGACTTTGGTGAATGTAGAATGGATAGAAAGAGTACATCCGGAACATGTCATTTCATAGGAGATTCATTAGTTTCTTGGTCCTGCAAGAAGCAAAATTCTTTAGCACTTTCCACTGCTGAAGCTGAATATGTAGCAGCTAGAAGTTGTTGTGCTCAACTGTTGTGGATGCAACACACACTCACAGACTATGGCTTGCGTTTTACTAAAACTCAAATTTTGTGTGATAACACAAGTTCCATTTCCCTAAGTAAGAACCCTGCACATCACTCCCGTGCAAAACACATAGATATTATCTTCACTTTATCTGGGATCACACACTGAAAGAAGATATTATTCTTCAGTTTATCGGAACACAAGAACAACTTGCTGATATTTTCACAAAATCATTGCCTTCTGATTGATTTGAATATATTAAACAGAAGATAGGAATGATAACTGTAAGGTAATCCTCCTTAATTAACTTTCTGTTGAAAAAGTCTTCTTACAGCAATAAACTCCTTTTCATAGGGGGAGTACATTTGATTGTTAGTTTAACAAAGTTTTTTCAAATTTTTTATCAAAACTTTTCCGAACGAAGATTTTCAGAATTGGATTTCTGGAACTACTATTTTTCTAGAATGGACATGTTTGTACAGAATACCTCTGGAATGGAAGAGTTCGTATTGAAAATTTCCGGAATGGAAAATTTCTTACTGGTATTTTCATAACGGGATTTTCATACCGAATACTTCATAATATTTTTTTTGAATGAAACTTTTGTAATAAGTCTTTCCTTATTAAGTTTATTTTTTGTAATGAGTTTTGTAAACTATTTCGTAGTAAAGTTTTTTTTCATAAAAATGATACCAATTACGAATAATCCTCCTAAGCCAATCCTAAAGGTATGATTTCCTTACTCATTTTTTCGTAGTCATACATTACTTGCTGGCATTTTCTTGTATTATGTTTTCGGATTATAGTTTTCTGAATTCATTGTTTTAATAAAAACCTCAAAAAGATCGGATTTAAGTTTTCAACCTTCAGATCTAATCTAAGATTATCCCAGCCATTAGATCAACCGAGGAAGTTGAACCGTCATCCCATTGCCTATATAATGGGGACCCAAATACTCGTCCCACATCGATTTCCAGCTCTCGCGTCCTGAATCTCTGCCTCTCTGTTTTAATGTCGTTCTGAACATCAGACTTCTCTGTTCCGAACTTCTCAGAGGACTTCAGATCTGAATGTTTACGGAGTTAGCGTCTCAAGAGATGTCATCCACCAAACCTATTTCACAATGGTTAGTTTACAGAGAAAGGCTAGTCCATCCGAATTTCTTCAATAACTATGATTCTCATATTTCGAAGAACATTAAGTTAATTGGGTGGGAAGATATTGCTGTATCCAAACCAGGGAATCAAGACGATGTATTTTCAGAGTTACTTGTTGAGTTCTATTAATCAGTTTCCATCTTTAAGGAAGATAATAGGGAGAAGTTTTCTTTTAAGTATTATGCCAAGACTTACAAGCTTTCTTATACCAAGACAGAAAGCTTGGTTGGTCTGACCTATGAAGGAGAAGCTGAGTTCATTTCTCATGTGCTACCAGACTCTAAGGGTATCTTCGACAAGGAAAAAGCCTTAGAAACACTCGGACTAGCTGATGAAAAGGCTCTGAAGATTGCAAGTTTATCTACAAATTTCCAGATTCTAGAATTATGGGTGCAAGGGCTTATCGTACCGAGGAAAGGTGATAAAGACAGTTTGATGAAGAGTGAGATCTATATCTTAGATTTCCTGATAAATCTAAGGAAGTTTAACTTGATGAAGCACATTCTTATCACCCTTGAAAATTTGAAAAAAATAAATCTGAGAGCTCAGATTATTATGTATCTAGTAATCCTCTCGAAGTTGATAGTTCGGTGCCTTGTGTCTTTCAAGGAGGCTTGCAAATCTAAGCCAAGAGTTTTCAAGATTATGCTAGTGAGCGATGATACTCTTAAGAGGATGGATGTGGAATTCAACAAGGAGACTGGTGGGTTCTTTGATTGGCCTAATCAAGACAAAGTGTCTCCTAAGGTTGCTGAACCGGAATAATCAAATCCAGTAAAGAAAAGAAAGTTTAAAGAAGTTGAAGTTGAAGTTGAGGATCCTAAAGCTAAGGAAGTTCAAACCGCACCTCCCAAACCAATGAAGAAGAAAACCTATCCTGATGAATTTGTTGCGAAGTGGAGAGCAGATAAAGAGAAAAGGAATGAAGGGGATCCGCAGTTCGGATTGGACCCTGCGGAGGCTAAGGCCTTGAAGGAGAGAACCACTGATGAGCTTGAAAAAAAACTAAAGGAAAAGAAGATCGAGAAGAAGATGACAGAAGCCGAGGCAGTCCAAGCATTGTTAAAGTTTAATGAGATGGTATCCGGAAGCATTCTAGTTCTGAGATCATTCTCCATGGAATCTCTACCTGAGACTCTAGGAAGAAACCTTGATTTTCCGGAAGATATTACAACTGGACATGTTGAGAAACTTGAGCAGATTCAACAAGTGGAAGTGGAAGAAGTAGTTTCTGAAGGAAGTGGTGAAACAAGAGACTTATTGAAAGAGGTAGATGATTATAAAGGGTCGCCTTCGGAACACCTATCACTCTGAACATCATAGGATGAATCCTCTAAGTTAGTAACTCTAGAGAAGGATAAGAATGAGGAATATATTGTTCAAAAAGTTGTTGATGACATTATTCAAGTGTCTACTGGCGAGCAGAAAACTCCTGATCAAGAATTGATTCCGAAAAAGGACAAGGGAAATCAACTCCTTGTTGATACTCCGAAATCAGTGGCTAGCAAGAAAAGAGAAATTGGCGATTCTTCTAAAAGAAAGTTGGAGATTATTGAGGAATAAAATTCTCCCCGTAAAATTTCAGATTCGGAGTCATCCTGGTTGGGACATGACTTTGTTGTTCAATATTTGAGGAAGTTAGTTGGTTCCATTTCGACCATCTCGACTATAGATTCAAGATTCCATATTCTCCAACATGTTCTGAATCAGAAATCAGATTTCGTATCCTTGGTTATGGATAAGTATGTCGAGATAGAAGCCGAATTCAAGTCTTTTCTTGTTGGCTATGAAGCCAACAAAAGATCTTGCAAGAGAATGACGATCTGTTCGAGGAAGACTGTGGAAGAGATGAGGCTATTCGATGAGTTTCAAGACAATGTTAAAGATGATTTTGAGATCTAGGACAGGAAGATAAATGAGTTAACTTCATCCTTTGAAGAGAAGCTGACAGATGAAAAGATCTTCCAGATTTAAGAAGACAGAGATCTGAATGGGAAGCTGAATTCTGTTTCTCAAAACTGGAAGTTTGAAAGGGATCATCAGATTGAGTTTGAATAGAAGATGAAGTCTCAGGAAGAAAATATCAAGGCTCAGGAAGAAAAGCTGAAAGACCAGGAAGAAAAGATTGAAGCTCAATCTGCAAGAATAGTGGTCTTAGAGAAGCTAGATGAAGAAGATCATAAAGACCTGAAGAAGATCAAGACTATTCTTAAGGGGATCATGTCAAAGGAAAAAGATACAAAATAACTAAATCTGATCTTTTTGTTGTATCTAATTTTCGTTGATGCCGAGATTTTAAACCTAATTAAAATTGTGCCTCTCGTTTCTTTTGTTGTTATTACTAATTTTTCAGGTACTTTGTTATTTTTTTCCCATTCCCTCGATTTCTTTTTGAAAATCACAAAGGAGGAGAAGGAAAATATCCTTATGAAAAATAAGAACTCCAATGAGAGTTTATCTAAAGGGGAGAAGGAAAAGATCCTTAAAGGAAAAAAGAACTCTAATAAGAGTCTATCTAAGGGGGATTTTTTTCATTAAATAAGAATTTCTTTTTCGTAATGAAATGTCACTCCGGAAATCTCGAATACGATCCTTAGTGTTTCAATTCCTAAGGGGGAGTTAGCCGTATTCATCAATTTCCTTAAAGCCAAGGGAGATAAGACTTAATGTTTTTCTTTCTTCTTAGAATTGATTTTTCGTAAGGATGTTTTTTCTTTCCAAAAGGGGGAGATTATTGAGTCAATAAGGTTTTCCTTATGAATTTTCCATTCCTTCTTGTTTTGAAAATCACAAACACCTTATCTTTAAGAAAATTTCATTCTTAAGGAAAATTTCTTTCTTAAGGAAAATTGCTTTTATAAATAAAATTTCTTTCTTAAAGAAAATTTCTTTTATAAGGAAAATCACTTTTATAAGAAAAACCATCCTTATCAAATTTTCATCTAGATTATTCTTAATTATAAGATTCGGATTCATTTCTATATTCTCGAAATTACATGAATCATTGATATGAAGTATTCTGTCTTAGGATCTGAATTTTGGATAATAACTGTGATCAAGTTTCACTCCGAAATCCAGAATGATAACTGTGAAAAAGTTTCATTCCGAATTACGGATACGAACTCTGAGTAAGTTCTACTCCAGACTCAAGATATGAATCCTTATGAAGTTCGACAACGAATTCTTATTACGAATTATGATGACGAATTCTCATTCCGAATTCTGATGAGGAATTCTCATTCCTAATTCTGATGAGGAATTCTCATTAAGAATTCTAATGTGTAATTCTCATTATGAATTCTGATGAAGAATTCTCATTACGAATTCTGATGAAGAATTCTCATTACGAATTCTCATTCTGAATTCTCATTCCGAATTCACCTAGTAAACAGAATCTGATTATCTTTGTTTTATACACTCTTAATTTATTCAGACTCCGAAAAATATTTTGGTTAGACTCCGAAATTTTATTTTTCTTACACTTCTATAATTTGTCTACTCTTTATTATTTTCATTACACTCAGAACCTTCACTCCGAAGCGTTCATTCTGAACTTTTGAGTTAGTTTTTTAAATGGTGTCTTACATTCTGTTACACTTGTTTTGTTACAAAATGATATCGTCTATTTGGTTATAAACTAACCATTGTCTAAGTGACACGTGTACAGGTCCCTCTGATCTTTATGGAAAATACGACCATTGGAGAAGGAGCCGACCTTACCTATAAATATGAGCTCATTTGAAAGAGCTCGGGGCTGAAAGGCTGACTGATCTTCAACTCATGTGATTACATACTTGAATTGATTTCTAGAGAGAGGCTCTTATTAACTCTCAAAGCTTCATGCGACTCCGAATGTTGGTGATTACATTTGAGGGCTTACAGGGATAGGAAGACAAAGGTGCCGACTACCTTAAAGTTCGAGGGCTTCCTTGCTCAGGAAGACAGAGGTTGCCAACTACCTTGAAGTTGAGGGCTTGCGGGGATAGCAAGACAGAGACTCTGATCTTCGTATCGAGGGATTACCCTGTTGTGGGTAAGACAGAATTTCTTGAAAGTATAAATCAAGGGACCTTTATCCAAGGTTGTTGGATACCCTTATCTTTGGGTTAAAAGACTTTTATCTTGATACATGTAGTTCTACTATTTGTTTATATTCCGCTGCATTTTGTATTATAAGGAAAATATAACTTTCTTATATTTCTTATTTGTACTCTGTTTCATTTAGATTCTATATGCTTTAAGGTAGAATCTCATATTGTAATCTTTTTTTAAGGTTCTATTTCCAGAACCATATATCTTGAACCTACTTTCGGAATTTCTTTCCTAGTTTTCATTTGGTATTAGAGGTGTTGTGAATTTTCTTAAGTTTAACTTTGTTAAACTTAGCCCTTTCCTTTTCTTAAAGAAAACATAGTTAATCGTAAATAACTTTAAAGGTTTCAAAGAAATTTTTAAAGTATACAATTCACCCCCCCCCCCTCTTGTATATTGAGAATCTACATCATTATTTCGATCCTACATTGTTGAGTAGTGAACCATGTAAATCTTTTGTTCCTATGGTTGTGTGTCTTCATTAGGGAAGAAACTCTTTAATAGGAGGCGATGGTTGTTTCAAAAAGGGGAAACATAAAAAGAAAAATATATCACTGATTCACCCCCTCCACCTCTTAGTGATACTTGGATCCTAACTGGGAACATCACCAAAAGGATCATATTTTAATCCTATGTTTGTTTTTTTATCGAAATAAACTTATCAAATAGAAATAGGACATGTGTTAGGGTAATAAAAAAAATCAATTTTACCTTAATTACCCTATTTACTTTTAATCGTGATATGCAAAAGTCAAAGGTTATTATTCACCAAAAATTATTTTCTTCTTATTAAACAACATTTTAAATACTGATGTCAACAGTGCCTCTCAGGTTTTTGAAATTACATATATAGAAGAGGTAAAATTATGTTTTATGCAAATTTGAAAATGCTACTAGAAGGTGGGTAAAAGTGGGTAAAAAGTTCAATAACAATTTATACATCTAATTTTATTATAAAATGACTCCAATGAATTAAATTGAACATATATAGGTAATATATATCTATTTGAACAAAATATAAAATTAAATAAATTTAATAAAAATTTAAAAAAAATTTGTTTTTAAACAACAACATAATGTATTTTACTATTCATCAATAATTTAATGTTTTAAAAAAAATACCAAAAATTCACCTTAGCTTTTTTTGATATTCTGAATTAAAATTTGTATTCGATTTTACAAAATTTAAAACTTATATTTTGCATTAATTAGTTTAAAATTAATTCCGATTTTCAAAACCAAAAAGCATATTTTTAAAAAGTAAATACTATTAGAATATTAACATGTGTTTAAGTCAAATTTAAATGTGAAATTACCTATAATTACCAACATTGTATTAATTGATAAAAATATAGTCTAATTACACTTCAAAACCATTCAAATTAATAATACAACACTATAAATTAATTTGATTAAAAAAGTTGTTTTCAATTAAAACATAGTATTTTCACTATTCATCCAAATGTGAAAGTTAATAGAAAATTACTAAAAATTTATCCAAACTAAATTTTTATGTCTCGCTTATAAAGAAGAATTTAATTTCATTTAATTTAATATATAAAAGTTTCAAATATTGGTTTTAAAATTTCTTCTCCATTAAAAGGCAATAAGATTGAATTTTTTGAAAATTGCTTTTTTTATCTAAAAAATGGAATTTGTTCATATATTATGTCTAATATACACATAATATGAATGTTAAAATTATATAAAGTATATAAGATTCAAAGTATATTTAATAAAATTCATAACCGCATTTTGAATGGCTTGTTTGGTATGTTTTGGTGCCCTCGAACTCGTTGTTGCTTGTAGTGCATGTTATGGAATTACTTTGAAGGGATAACATACTATGAAATCTTGAGGTGTTACATTATACCTTTTTCAATAAATTGTGTCTTTGATATTTGAATTTTTTTTCAAAAATATAAGGATATAAATAGAAAAATACCTTTACGGAAAACCCACATCGAAAATTGGGTTAATAAAATTTACTCTTAATAAGAGGGAAAAAACATACTTGATAAGTTGAGTTTCATACTTCATCTATACCTACATCAAACTCACCATTCACTCAAATAGATAATAGAATTAAAAAATATTCTATTTATCATAATCATATAGGGTTCCTAAAATGATGAAATTATAATTCATTTCTTGGGCTATTTAAAAAAACAATAATACACGAACCCCGACATCATGTAGGCTGGTTACATGTGATCCACCCTTGTCACCCTTAGGTTTCAGGTTCAAGTCTCATGGCCTTTCATGATGCAACGGGTTGCCCCCTGACCTCTGTGTAGTCCCTTTTATAACAATCCAAAAATAATCTTCAGAAATTCTTTATCGTTAACAATAGTATCCAAGGTCAAACATGATCAATTCCAACCTTTAGACTTATCCAAAATACTTCTGTCCAAACTCACGGTCCAAAATTTAAAACAAAGGTAAACACAATGAATATCTTTTTTTCATGTTATAACATGTGAATACCATCATCATTATTCATTTAAAACATGTCAACACCCTAAATTATCATAGAACCTTAATGATTACATTCATGCTAACTTATTCTTTATAGAATACTAGATATATTACTTATATCCAAAACTTTTGAATACTCCATCAATGATGGAATAAACAAAACCTTAATCTATTCCAAGGTAGTAATGAATATCTAAAATACCTTATCCAAATCAATCATATATTATTCCAAAATCACAACCTCATTATCAGGACCATATTAATGTTTATCTTTCATTTAACCATATATTTTCCGAAATGTTTAACTTACTATTTTGTTACTTTTCATGGTACCACAAAATCTCAAATCCTTAATGAAATGGTACTACAGTACAATAATTATATAATCTATAATACTTATAACATGTTCATCATTAATACAATACTCAAATGACACAATACTTTAATAACAACATAAGAAAACTAATCATTCCACTTAATCTTTGGTAATATCATAACGCGATTATTATCCAATATCATCATTTGGGGAATAGTCTGTTGATTTGGGCATTGATTAGCATACTGTCCCAACTCCTTGAAGATGAAGTATTATACATTTAAAACATTTTTCTTACCCTAGTAATCACATACTTTGTGTCCTTTTTCACCACACATATAACAAACTCCCATTCTATTCAAAAATTTACCAAGGTGATTCATTCCACAATTAACACATATGGGAAAATATTTCTTTCCCCTCTTACCTTTATCCATCGTTCTCTCTTTTATCCTTTTCTACACATTATTTTATACAATGCCAAAGGACCCAGATAGTTCATTACTTATATTATTAACACATGATACTATTTATTCATATAATGATAATATGTGGGAGGCTATTTCCTTTCAAAATGTTATCTTTATTCCGTGAATGATATGGTCCATCTTACTATACGGATCATGTGTATTTCTAGAGTTCGCATTCTATCTATTGAAATCCATTTCTAAACAATGGTCTACTCTCGTCTAGAATTATGAATCAGAATGCATAATCTGAAACATGAGAAACACCTATCATTAATTGAAATAATTATTCTTATAATCTATAATCATAAAAAATGATTTCATTGAGAAATTTTTTTCTCCAAAATCTTTCATAATGGCTTGTAAAGAAAATGTAAATTATCTAAAGCATATCCCCTGGGAGTGTTGTTTCAAAGAGTGTAGGAGGGCTCATTGTCATGTACCAGGATACCCTGAGTCAAACCAGAAACTCTTTCTCAAAGTTTTCACTCCTAGGTGCATCTTTTCTAGAGATGCCACTATATACTCATATCCAGATAGGGATGTATTGCTTGTAAAATTCACAAAATCACTACATTACCAAAATTATAGTATGTTTATCTATTCTAATCCCCAATTTATATCATTGTTTATTGTTCTCTAATCATTGTTTTTCTAAATCTTATTTCCAAGGTTATTTCTAAACTTCCACTGATAGCAATTGTAACGCCCAGACCCCAGAATCCTAGAATCAGTGCATTATTTTCATAAATTGGCATGACTACAAGGGGGGGAGCCCTTTATCAGTGCTTCGAAAAGCGATGATATAGGACCCCTTTATTAGTGCTAAAAAAAGTGGTGATAAAAGGGGTCTTTTATCAGCGTTAAACAGAGCGCCGATAAAAGTACCCCTTTATCAGCGCTTTTTTTAGCGCTGATAAATGGGTCCTATATCAGCGCTTCCTTTATCAGATCTTTCGTTTTAGCGTTGATAAAGGACCATTTTATCAGCTCTTTTAAATAAGCGCTGATAAAAGTTAAAAAAATTAAAAAAAATTACAAAAAATTAAAAAAAAATTAAAAAATACTGCGAATCGGGTGGGATTTTATAACGCTTCAGCCCCCCATTTTACAGTTCTTTTCTGCCCCTGTACCACGCACCCCACGCAACCCCTTCATACTTTAATAGCGCTTGTAGCTATATTCCCCCATGCGCGCGCGCCCCTGCCTCCCACATGATTTGAACTCGTTACCTCCCCCCTGCGCGCCTAAACCTTTACCACTACTCTATTTTGATTTATCTTCCAATTCATGATATCTATATATATATATATATATTTAGTTATATTTATTCGTATACTAATATATATTTATATTGATATATATATAGTTATATTATAATATATATATATATAGTTATATTATAATATATATATATATATAGTTATATTAATATATAGATATATTTATATTAATATATATATAGTTATATATATATAGTGATTTTAATATATGTCTATATATATAGTTATATTTATTCGTATATTAATATATATTTATATTAATATATATATATAGTTATATTAACATATATATAGTTATATGAATATATATATAGTGATATATATATATATTTATATTAATTCTAATATATATATATATGTAGTTATATTAATATATATATAGTTATTAGATTAATATATATATATATATAGTTAGATTAATATATATATATATAGTTAGATTAATATATATATAGTTTGATTAATATATAGGTATATAAATATTCATATATTTGTATTTTAAATAAAATAGATGTTCATTATTATTTAGATAAATCAAATATATTTTATATGTAAATATATTTTATTATTTATATTTATAATTAAATTTTTAGGTGTGAATATATAAAAAATATGAATATATTTTTATATTTTTTATTATAAATAGCAGTTCATTATAAAAAAGGATGAAATTTCAAAGACATAATATCAATATGAATGTAATACCTTGGAATAAATTCAGACTCCGCCAAAAAAATCCAATAATACCCCCTTAAACGAGGGTGAAAATCCACAAAATGTTAAAAAAATCGAGTTACCCTGGCTAAAAACTCAGTTTTGGAGGCCATCTGGGCCACTTTAGGCCTCAAAAATCGCTTGACGAGGCTCTCCCGGTCACAGCGACGTAGAGCTCGTCGCATGATTCGATTTGATATGTGGTAGAGCTCAAACGGACGCCCGAATCAAAAGTTATGGCCGTTTGAAGTTTGAGTTGCGTTTTCAACATATTTTGGATCTTTTTTTAATTTTTTTAATTTTTTTAGTCTTCAAATTGTTATTAAATGACTATTACTCCATAATGATTATCAAAGTATTAACGAAATATTTTTTTTTAAATTTTTTAAAAAGCCATATTCATTAAATATCTTATATATTAAGTATAATAAGTGTAAATGTACATTTATACTTATCTAAAATATATTTAAAAATTATATATTATATTTATATAACAATATAACTATATTTATATATTAATATATTAATATATTTTTAAATTTTTTTAATCAGACCCTTTATTAGTGCTTTAAAAAAAATCCCTGATAAAGCCCCCCCCCCCTTTATCAGCGCTACTAAACAAGCGCTGCTACAGGGGGGGACCTTTATCAGCACTAAAAAAAGCGCTGATAAAGGGGGGGGCTGCGAAAAACTATTTTTGTGGTAGTGATTCCCTTTAGATTAACCCTGAATATCAATCATAATACACTTTTGGGAATCCTAGAAAACAAAACATAAGAAAGGGGTGAGATAATATGATCAATAAGTGTAAATAATTTAGTAGAAACTATATAATTTTAAGGAAAAATTTGTAATAAAACAAAAGACTTTTTAAACATAATCATGGACATAATATGGAAAAAAATAAATCAAAAATCCCCATATAAACATGAACAAGGATAATCTACTAGTCGAATAATCATTTGTAAAAACTAATTTCACAATGACGGAATTCCTAACACCAGACATCATTACCACATAGTCAATTCCTTGTCCCAAGATTAAAAATAACACTTTTTAAGAGGCCTTGTTCCAGGAAACTAGTTAGTCTCATGAGACATAATGATGCATCTAGGAGCTATAGTGGTCTCCACCCATCACTTACTATGTCCTCTGCATTTCTCATATAAAAAAGTTGAATCATAACATAAAAAATCATATTAAATCTATAATTGAAAATTTCAATACATTAACCATAAACCATGAGTGGTATAAAAATATAATATCCACAATAAAACATATCATAACTCAGTCAATATAATATGTAAGATTTTATTATATTAAATAAACCTCAATTAAGAATAATATCCAGTATATAATGATGATATAGTTGAAAATGATAAGTAAAACTTTTTGATAGAAATATTTCTATTTGTAAAAACAATTAAAAGTCAGACATTTATAAAAAATTAATATAAAAGATATTTTTGAATCAAAATTTCCCATACCACTTTGAAACTTTTTGAAATAATTATCATTTCAAAACATTCATGTCCATATAAATAAATCCTCAAAATCATTTTTGAATGCTTGGACATTTTTTAAAAGGATGTAGAAAGTTAAATATTTGAAACAATTAAAATGATGATATAGTTAAATGGACCCTCCCATAAAACCTTAACATATTTATTTCGATAAATATTTTATGAAATATGGGTATCGGTGATAAATATGTCCCAGTAAATACTTACACATAAACAATCTCAGATAATAATGAGATTGATGAAATAACCCTTACCATGCACTTTTCTTTGGTTGATAGTACATTTATCCTCTAGTATAATTTCCATAGTATGTTATTAAATTATAAAAGAACCATATTAATATTTATTATTTCACACATGATTAATTTATGAGTTTATACTAGCAATTTAATAATGATTTCCATGTTAAATTAACATTTCAGATAATAATTTCATTCTTTATCGTACGTGTTTTAGATTGTTATTCTTGATCATATCACTTAGATCATGATTTAAATACTTCCATAATATGAAACATTTTTTATATATCAAAAATATTTAGTATATAAACATGTATAATAAATAGATATATGAAATGAAAAACACCGTTTCTGGAGACGGTACGTCATACGTACATATAAACATTTTTCCCATTTTCATATCGTATTGAACAAATATAAAGTAATAAGATATATATATATATTAAGTAGAATTATTATTCCTTATATTAATTACATATTAAAAATATATATTTTTATTATCAACGTCGAATGGTGAATGTGGAAATGAATCTCATCGCTTCGTGTAGACGGTAAGTCCTACGTACACACAAGCGACGATATCATTTCCATTATGATTAAAAGGTGTAGAATTGGATAGAATATTAATCTTATAAAGAAATTATAATATTAATTTCAATATATATATACATATTACTCATCATTATATTCATCCAAATAACATATTGTTGAATAATAAATTACACCACGCCGTGGAGACGGTAAGCCATACGTACGCACGCAAGATGACATTATCATTCATAGGAATTATAGAATAATTAATATGGTTGTACCATATTTATAATAACATCACAATTTTTAGAATTAACTAGAGTTATTATTTCTTTATGGAAATATCAAAGAAGGAGAAAGTGAAAGATGAAAAGAACTTTGAAATAGGTTATAAAATAATTACATATTCTTTGGGTGTTTCCTTTTGATTTGATCGAAATGGCTCCATAGGTTTTATTTATGATCATGGGAAGACATATAAGTATAATTTAGAGATGTTGGGAGGATATTTGGGATGGTTTATTTCGAGACAAATTGCATTGGAGGTGTGAAATTAAGAGAAGGGGAAGTACAATTTTATAAGAGAGGTGAGGGTCACTTTAGGAAAAGCCTGAAATATTATTTTATAATATAATCATTTATGGATTTTAATGGATCCAAAATGATTTATTTCAAATATTTTGTGGGCATGGGTAGAAGGTAACTCAAACAATAGGTTTTAGACTTGTTTAGGTCACCATATTATCCTTATCTTTTAGATTTAACTCGTAGTTAAATAGGTTAACCTTTACCATGTCTTCTCGTATTCTTACACTATATGGATAATAAACATACTATAAAAATCCCAGATAACATAAATTGTTTAATTAATGACATGTATAATATTATTTAATCCCTTTGGCTGATCCTCATATTTTTAAGAATATTATATAATTTTAAAAGGTAATATTTGTTTTAAAAACTCATTTATGTCAATTTTGACAGTATTTAGTATTTGGTTTTTAGAAAATTCATCACAAATTGAATACCTCAAAAAAGAAACATTTAATCAACCATAAGATGTCATATTAAAATATAAAATTATTGGATGTCATAAAACCAATGAAATTATATTTATTTTAATGTTTATTATATCATTTACATGATTCCGTTATTAATAATGTAATTACTGCATCATCATTGTGTCATAAATAAATTTATTTATTTAATATATAAAAATTATAAATAAAATACTATGATGTAGGAAATCTGTTTATATTTCTATGGAATATTTATAGTATAATTTATCATATGTATAATCCTATATTAAAAATGATTATTTATTAAACATTGAATTTAACACTTTTAACATTTCATTAAATAAAATAATAATAAAATTCCTAATCTAATTAAACTATACTTAAAGGATAATATATTAATCCTAATGTTAGTT
This sequence comes from Viscum album, assembly GCA_963277665.1. Taxonomy (NCBI): domain Eukaryota; kingdom Viridiplantae; phylum Streptophyta; class Magnoliopsida; order Santalales; family Viscaceae; genus Viscum; species Viscum album. The sequence continues at coordinate 663,885,549 of OY728141.1, forward strand.
TTGGTCGAAATAAACTTATCCAATAGAATTAGTACATGCGTTAGGTTAATTATAATATCATTTTTACCTTTTAATTACCCTATTTACATTTTACTGTGGTAAATAAAAGTAAAGACTTACTATTAACCAAAAATTATTTTCATCTTATTGAAAAAAAATTAACATAATTATGAAATCTGTGTGTCTCGGAGGTTTGAAATTAAATTCACAAAAGCGGTAAAATTATGTTTTATTCGAATTCTTAAGTACTCGAAGAAGGTGGGTAAAAGATGGTAAAAAGTTCAATAAAACATTATACGTCTAATTTTATTATAAAATGACTCCAATGAATTAAATTGATCTTAAATAAGTATTATATATCTATTTTTACTTAAAAATATACATAAAATAAATATTTATTTAAAAAATATTTTGTTTTAAACAATGGCGTAGTGTTTTTTACTATTTAAAAAAATGAATGTTTTCAGAAAAATACCAAAAATTGAAATTAAGATAATTTTAATATTCAGAATTCAAAAATAATTTCTATTTTAAAAAATTAAAAATATATAAGTTTCATTGTTTAATTTAAAATTATTTCTATTTGTCAAAACCAAATAGCAGGTGTTTAAAATGTAAAAACTATCAATATATTGACATGTGTTTTTGAAAAATTTAAACATGAAATTATTTATAATGACCTAAATTGTATTAATAGATAAATATAGAATCTAATTAAAATTAAAACCCATCCAAATTCACTTTTTAACACTATAAATTATTTATATTAAAAAAGTTGTTTTCCATTAAAACGTAGTATTTTCCACTATTCATCGAAATATGAAAGTAATCAGAAAAGTACCAAAAATTTATCCAAGCTAAATTTTTATGTCTCCCTGATAAATAAAAAATTAATTTCATTAAATATATTCTATAAATGTGTCATATATTGGTTTATAAAGTCGTTCTCCATTAAAAGGCTATAAAATTGCATTTTTTTGATAATTACTTCTTTTATTTGAAAAAATGAATTGTATCTTATATTGTGTCTGAGAAACAAATAATATGGGTGTTAAACTTATAGAGAGTATATATAATTCAATATTCATGTAATACTATTCATAAACATTTTTTGAACTACTTGTTTGGTAAATTGTGGTGCGCTTGAACTCATTTTTGCGTGTAACACATGTTATTGAATTAGATTGAAAAGATAACATACTATGAAATCTTTAGGTGTTACTAGTTCAAGTAGAAATATTTTTATAAAAAAAATCCTATTGTATTATTGATACTATTATTGTTATAAACTAATGTAATAAATAGAGTTTATAGGGTTGGATAAAGAATTTAATAGAAATTAGCGTTAGAGAAGATGTTACCTATAAATCTGGTAACTTCTTTTGATTTTATCCCAAAGGCACTCTTGAATATACATATACCCATTTTATGGATTCATCGAAGAAGGGATGGATCCTAGGAGCTTATTTGACTATAATTTGGACAAACCAATGGGATTGAGAGGCGTGAGTATGTGGGTAGAAATGGTAGCATTTTATAAGAGGGAGGCGGGGTACTTTAGGAAAGTCTTGAAATATTATTTTATTATTTATTTATTTTAGAATTATAATTGTTAAAAAGTGATAAATTTCAAGTATAAGATGTGTGCGGGATTCCTTACTCTCAACCAATAGGTTTTAGAGATGTTTGGGTTACAAAATTAACCTTATAATTTATTATTAACCATGAGTTAAATAAATTAACTCTTACCATATCTTCTAGTATTCTTACACCATATAGTTAATATACATACTATAAAACGAAAATTGAACAGCATGTGGTTCATTGTAGAAATTATTAACAGTAACAAAGTCATTTTCCCAAAACTAATATTTTCATTACTATTCTATCATTTAATAGAATAATATTTTTCATAAAAACAAATTTAGTTCAAATTTGACACTATTTAGGAATATGTAGTTCATAAAGTCATAAAAAATGATTTGTTCGATCAAAAAGCATTAAATAATAGATAAAATTTCATATGTATCCATAAAATATATGCATGGCATAAAAATTTTAAAATTACATTTATTTCAATAATTATAATATCATTTATTTCAATATATCAGTAATAAGGTAATTGATCCATCGTTATTGTGGCATAAATATATTTATTTTATTAATGACTAAAAATTATAAATAAAAACCAATGATCTAGGAAAAGTTTTTATATTTTTAGTTATTATTTATATCCTAGAACAGAATTTATATAAACCAAATTGAAATTGCTTATGTTTGGAGATACATGTTTCTTTTATACTTCCCTTTTCATTAAAATAAATATTATAAAAGTTCATTATCATAGCCAAGTGGTTATAGGGGGACCTTAATTTGACCCAACGATGCACATGGTCAGAAATATATCACTAAATATGATTAATACACGTTTTAGTGTAGTTTTATATTATAATATTGTTATTATTTTACCCTTATTTACTGATTTTGTGTTTTACCATGATAAATAAAATTAATAATTGAAGTTACTATTCATAATGTCTAAAAAATAAAAGGTACAAATTTCTACAATTTGGACATTATTATTACAAATATGGAATAAATTTGTTCCAATTTCATAACACATAAATTGTTTTAATTAATTTAATATCTATTTCTATTGTCCAAACTAGAAAACAATTTTTAAAGAAGAAAAAACTATGAATAGAATGACATGTGTTTATATCCGATATAATTGTGAAATTATTTCCAATGAAAAAAAAAATTTAAATTATTAAAAAATAATCCAATTATACTTTAAAACCAATTAAAAAAAATAAAATATTTATATAAATAAATTTTATGAAATGGTAGTTCTGAATTAAATGATGTATTTTTAATTATTCATTAAAAATGAATTTTTTCATATAAAACACCATAACTAAACCCTAGTAAATTTATATGTCCTTCTTCACTAGAAGTTGTTTATTTTTTCAAACAGAACATATAAAAGAGATAAAAAATTAAATTTAAAAATGGTTCGTAATCAAAAGGTGGTAAAACAAGCATTTAAACAAATATTTGAATATTTTATGCTTAAACTAGATTTTTTTGTCATTTTAAGCCTCTAAAATTTATTGGGTAAAAGTATAAACATTTAAAAAATTAATTATATTTTATTCAGTTCCATTATTTCTCTCTAATATAATGGTTACGTGTTAACTACCATTTAAAATAATAATATTATTTTATTATTTTTTAGTATAACAAAGTGTAGTGTGAAAGATAATGATATTGAAGATACCCATTGTAAAGAGCTGAGTATGATATCGGAAAAATACCCCCCTTTACTCAAAAATGTATATATTATTAATAAATATTAAATGTTATAAAATTTTTTCATTCTATAATTAAATGGGATGTTACACACCATATACTCCACCAAAAAATGGGGTAATTAAATGAAATAATATAATCATATTATGGAGGGGAAAGAATGTGTTACATAAAGACAATATTTCCATGTATTTATGGAGTTAATCTATATTTACCCCCATAACCAAATATAATAAACCACTACTGAGAGTAGAAACATGAAATAAATAATATTAAATATATTATAAGAATACAAGAATTGTTAAATATATTCGTGTTTTTCAAATCCATTGCAATATAAATATTAAGTACCCTATTCTATGAATATTTGATGAAAATGGTGAAGAATGAATTTTTGTGTAGTACTAGCCTATTGGTAGTGTCTATAGAATTTTTAATAAACAGATTCAATTATTTTATTACTATAATGTAAAAAATATTGAAAAAAAAAATGAAAAATATCATTTTATATAGAATATTATCATTTAATAGAAAATTGTATATAAATGGAACATAATATTGTTGATGTAACTATGAATTATCTAAAAATTGATGATATTGATTCTAAATGAATCATTGATAAAGATAAAGCTCACAGAAATTAGATAAAATGTTACAAAAAATTTAATAATCGTTTTGAAGATAAATATCTAATTGGAATCCAATATGATCCAGTTTAAATAATAATATAATTGATAATTTTAGATCTAACTAGACATATTTTTGAAATATAACCTAAAATATTGACCAATGTAGTTGGGCATGGGGAATGGATATATTCTACGAATAAAAAAAATTTCAAATTGCTAATATGTTAACCTGGAATCTTGTATCAAGATTTAAAACAAATTAATGGAACCGAGTGTGTTTTTTGGAATAATCTAAAACCCAAATGTGATGTTTCAAGGAAAAAATCTTGGCTAGTGTGTAAAAAATCATCAAAAATTGAATTAATGGAATATGAAGAATCATGTTTGTCGTTATCAATATTAGAAACCATTAGAAGTTTCTTTGTATTAATAGTACACAAACATTATAATGTTCATAAAAAGGATGTGATATATTACTTTTAAATGATGGTCTTGAGAAAGATGACTATATTTGACAACCAATGTTTTACATTGAAAACGTTGGAATCCTTGTATATGGATTGAGGAATGATTTTGGTTGATTGAGAGAAGATCCTAGAGCCTAATATTCTATATTGTTTTGTTTTTAATGGATATGATTTTTATAAAAATAAAATGTAGAAGTAATACATAAGTGAGATGAATGTATAAAGGTAAACTCATTGTCATTTTATGTGTGAAAGAAATCATATTTTTTGTTAACAATAAATGTCTATATGAAGAATTTTCCAATCAAATGAAAACAAATTTGAAAATATCCATAATTGGTTATATGGAAATCATTTATGGATTTTAGATTTAAGAAAAACCGATATCTATATTTCTATAACATGTAAGGTATGCTATGGAATTTATGGAAAAAAATTAATAGAAAATAAAATAATGTTTTATTGATAATTTCAGTTGGAACAAAAGTTTTCATATATGAAGAAGGATGTATTGATTACAGGTAAACATTAGGATAATAAATGGATTAATTCATTATATAATATCATCTAGGTGACATATAATGATTACAATGACTCTATTATGAAGATTTCTGAGTGAACCTAAAGAGTCTCAATTGATGGATTCTAAAATAAATATGAGATAAGTAAAACTAAAACTAAAATATTTGAGTGTATAAATACACATTTTACATTTAAAAATGGTTTGTTTTACATTTCATAATTGGGTAACTCATTGTACAAAAAATGGTTATCCACAAGTGGAACATTATTGTTTGGAGAAGTTGATGTTAATTGGTGCAAAAATAATTATAATTTAGTAACACTTATCAGGACTTTGTATGAATATTGTTTAATTGTGCAAGGTTATTCAAGATAATTTCGATTAATGTTTAGTTGGATTATTTGAAAATTGTTACTCAGAGAACAATGGAAATTTTACATGATAATAAAAGTGTTGTTGGGATGTCAAAAAATAAAAGAACACATTCATGATATAAGAATATTGATATCTAGTTTCACTTTATAAAAGAAAAGTTGAAACGTGGACATATCACAGTAAAGAAAATTTTTATAAATGATTATGTTGTAGATATTTTCAATAATGAAATTTCAAGATAGATATTTTTAGAATTGAGGATGAAAATTCATGTTGATTATTTTCTTCTCTCTTTAATACTAATAAGGGGTATCTCCCTATACCCTTTTTAAAGTTTTATAATAAGTATGGAATTTAAGGGAATGTTTTTTTCATCATGGATTTCATTTAATTTCATGAAGATGAAAGTGAATTCATATATTGGGGGAATTCATCATGATTTTTAGTAAAAAATGACATTATCATCTCTCAATAAAAATTATATTTTTAAAAGGGGAATTATTTATTAAACAAATAATGATAAAAATAAGAAATTATTCATATGCCCCTTAAAATTATTATTTGTTTGATAAAGTATGTTCAATATCTTATATTTCATTTGAATCATTATTATCTTCATTTCACATTCATGGATATTTAGACAACATATTTTATATTCTTGGTTATATCACACTTATTTTTTACACAGGGTATATCCTTGTAGAATCAGTGGTGATTAAATAATTTCTGTATTCCAAGTATCATGTGATATCATAACCACTTTTAATATATCATGTGAATAATTTATTAAGAAGAAATTCTAAAAAAGAAAACTCCAAAAAATCTTATTCATTTGATAATTAATATGGGGATGTAAATATACCTCACACATATTGACCTTTATTTGAAGTTATGTTGACCAAAATTACAAATGGGTACGTTATGGAACCTAAATGTTTCTTTTTCTATCAATTCTATCTAAATATTTGTTCAGTAAGGGTTGATGAAAGTGTGATTCCTAGATAATTTTTATGCATCCATCTAATAGAATTGGAGAATGTACTTTGGTGAGTCCACTTAGTGATATTTTGATGATTGTTTAAAGTGATATGATGTTCCATGACATGTGTTATTGATGAAACTATTTCATAAAATATGAACAAGTCCAGGAAATTAAATAACTATTTTAGGTTGATTTTATCGAGGGTATTAAAAATGAATATCCATTTTTCAATTAATGTGATAGGGTAGGAATGGCATATTATTTTTGGTGTCATTAATTTTAACACATAAATTTTAATTCCAAGTTTCTGGATGTCCGGCATAGGATCCCTATACCTGATTGTCCACATAGCCTCAAGAGAATCTACCGAAATTCCAGAGGATGTAGACTAGTATTGAGGATCTAATAGTGATAGTGGAGAAACTATTCATTCCTTATCATAATGTAACACATTAAAAAACAACAGAAAATCAATATCATAATTGTTAATATCATATACTAGATGTAAACCACATAAGACTAATAATATAAATGACTAAGTGTGAAATCCTAAAAAAGATGATGTTTCATGAGACATGTTCTAGGAAAATAACCAAAACATGTTACACTATAGTAATAAATGATATTATTAAGAAATTTACAAGAAAGGCAAATGAAACTGAAAAATATCAACAACCTCATCTTTGTCCCATTCTCTACTTCTCTAAATAAATATATCATGTACCTTTAGAAGGATGATTGAACTTATCGACACCTTCAACCATATAATACATTTGGCCCAAAAAAACTAGACCCAGAAAGGGTATGAGACTAAATCCCATCATGAAACCACCCATGGTCTATGCCAATATGTCGGTGAATATATTTAACAGGTAGTCTTCAATAATAAAAGATTTAATATATAATGTACACAAAAGAAAAAAGATGTACAAGAACTGGTTTCCATTTACGTTGATTTTATGTTGTTTATAAATTAAATTATATTGAATTATCTACGTCTTAAGATCTGGTATACGCTTTACATCCCCCATATAAAAAATCACAAAAAATGTCTCAAAAATGCATCTATACAAACAAAAGTAATGATAGAATCCATTCATTAGCTTTTCCTAATAAATTTTAATCCTAATACATTCATTTTGAATATTAAATTTGTATCTTAAGCTTATCTACTTCATATTTGGTTCTCTCACATGTTAATCATAATATCCTCTTTGATCTTCTCCATGGAATTCTAATATGAATACATGGTTCACTGAAGGTATATATAAATCTCAACTCATTGAATTAAATCAAAGATATCAGATCTCGTCCATGGAATCCCTCAATGGATCCATGGTTCTCTTGGCAGATATGTGTAGCATCCATGAGCTCATCGACTACATTCGTGGTTTACCCATGAATATGACATATACCCTCATTGAGTTCGTTAATGGAATTATAATATTAAATAATGGGTAACCCAAAGTATAAGTTAAAACTATCATATAATCCCTTTGGTGGGAATTCCACTTGAGACGGCATTTTTCCCTTTTATATTTACCATTTAATGATTTATGATTTAATTAAACATTTAATTTGTTATGAAACATTAAATACATAAAACATCAGATATATATCACTACAAAACTGATGTCTCAAGAAATGACCACCCTCATATGGCTTGTCCAAATATTTACTCAATTGGTCACATTTATTAGTATAATAAACACATGTGAATTATACTATTATGTGGATTTAACATTAATTATGTCATGTACGCAGGTTCACAATGGGAGAAAAACATTTCAAACCTAATTAAACAAGAGTATGCATACGAAGGTATAATGTAAAACCAACCATCACTTACCCAATATAATTAATTTAAAATTTAACAATCTTGTAATTTATTCATATTGTCAAATCATTTTCAACAACACAATAAAGGGAAGCATAGGCATGTCTCATAGGCATCCCAGGCCAAATGACCATAAATAATTATCCAAGGAAACTAACATGTGGGGTGGCCTTAAATGAAGCTATAGAACCTAAAACATGATTTAAAACACTTATTCTATTACCTAAATATCAATAGGATAAAAACAACGGTTAATTATAAATCACGGTGTCACCCAAAAATGGGTTTTCATTATTCCTTAATATGTAAAAATATTGATAATTAGTGAATGTTTTGAGACCACCTACCCCATACTCATACGACTCTCCTCATCTAGCATCAACCTATAATTCATCCATGAATAAGGGTGACCATAAATAATAATACACAGCCAATCCTCGATAATTAGGTTGAGATAATTGCAGAAAGGTGTTGTTTCTAGAGGAATCATGGACTAATTGAAGGGATTCTAATACAACCGATGACATTTGAAATAGTGTCTAATGAAGAAGCATGATCCAAATTTACCTCAGGTGGTCTTGGCACTGCTGTTCAAAAACAAAGGGGGGAGGGTTCTATCCATATTAATAAGAAGATACAACAACATGATTGGTAAAAAAGAAAATAAAATACACATCATGTACAAGAAGATACTCATTGTGTATATTCCATTTCTAATGACACGCCTTACACATCCTAAACGTGTCATGGATGGACCATTACACAACATGTAATAGGATTACATGGTGTGTAACCTCCAAAAATATCAGGTAACAGGGATTTATTCATCCCATGACCATCAATTCCTCTTATTTATTAAGTACATTTTGAAATGAAATAATCAATACCTCGTAAGAGGAACAAGGTTTTTTCAAACATCCTGCTTAAAGAAATTCATCCATGAATTTCCCTACATTGGAAGTTGAAGAAATATTTGAGAAAGAAATCGGCCACAATGATTGTACTTCGATCTTTACCTTTTAGGTGTCATCCAGCACTTGGTCATCCTACCATATCACCTGTAATAAAGGAAAAAATCATCCATGGTGAACTATCAGGATACTAATCAAAATTAGTATATGGTGTTCCTCAAAGGATGTATCTACCTGTAACTCAACATCCTTAGGACGAAAATCATGATATGGGTATGAAAATTAACATTTCAATAGAGAAATGTGGAAGACGCCATCCATAGCCCGATACTTCTTGGGTAACTGCAACTGAATTGAAAACTTCCCAACGCTCTCTAGAATCTAGAAGCTTCGGAAATATCTCGATGAAAGCATACCCTCTATACTAATACCCTTGTCATTGAAACATGGTAAAACATGTAGGAAAGCCAGATCCCTAATCTCAATCTATAATAGTGGCGTACGACGATCGGCGTATGATTTCAGACGAGATTGTGTTATAGACATCCATGTCTAAATCATATACACCTACTCAATGATCTCCCTGACAAGAAGAGGTCCGAACATAACAGCTTATCCAACCTCCATCCAACACCAAGATTATCATAATGCCATACCATATAATTCCATTTATGGAACCATATGAACAGTAGTTTAAAAGAAATTGTTGTATAAAAATCAACCAGGGGTATGTGTCAGTAAAAAGAACCTCTAAAATCTTGAATGCATGCCCGTACTAGTCCTCCAGCACCTAAACCATGCACTCTAACTAGCTATCCTTGTGGGGTTGTTCTGTTGTTCTCAAAAGTACCTATGTACCCCTTTCCATCCATATCCCTTTACAGAAATGTGAAGTAAACTGGGCATCCTTATCTGAAAGGATAGAATGTCAGACCCCATGTATTCATATAATCCAACTAATGTACATCCTCCCAAGATCATCTACATGGAAGGATTCATTTATAGTCATGAAATGTGAATACTTCTTCATCCTATCAACAATAACCCATATGACACCATTACCTCAAAGAGACCTCGGTAGACCCATCATCAAATCCATCGAGACATCATTCCATTTCCAATCAAGAATGGGTGGCTTCTACAAAGGTCTGGATGGTCTATGGTGTTCCACTTTCTCCTGGTGACATGAGGAAAACCTCATGAAAATACTATCAACATATCTTTTCATTCCTAGACACCAATAATGGTGATGTAAATTCCGATACATCTTGGTGACACTAGGATGCAATAACCATACAGGGGCCTGAAATTCCTTCATCCCCTCCTCGTGTATGTTTGTAAGAACCCATAAACGTCCTTTTAAATGTAGGATCTCATCATCACCTATGGTCCACCCATTAGGAGGGTCCTCTTCTTGCACACTCTCCCATAGAACTGGGACTTCATAATTTGATATATTCCTAATCATCACTATGTTTATTAGGAATGAGGTAACATGTATGGATGAATGAAATGTCAATCAGTGGATTTCAGGAATATCCAAATGCATCTCAAAGAATAGATCCATAAGTTTCCCCTCGGTAATGGCATGAATCACCTATTTTATCTGAGCCCTTATGCGTAATGAATCATCCATACAATTTCTTTTCTCATGTATGTTCAATACTTCTATGTCAAAAAACTGAAGGTATGGCACCCACCTTCACTGATTCAAATTTAGATAACACATTGTAAACATTTACTTGAGGATTTGTTGGACCATTTACACTATAAAACACTCTCCCTGTAATTAATTTCTCTAATAGAGTAATACATGAACACCTATAGATAACTTGAGGTCATGTGTTGAGTAATTCCTCTCATGTGGACTCAAATTCTGAGATCTGTATATGATGACTCGATCCCACTCCATATTAACTTCTCCCAAACTAATACCTAATACATTGTAATACACAGTGTCACTCATTCCTAGATCAAGAGAAATCAGTATCGATTCTAAAGTGAATATCCATTTTTTTACCTAAAAGACAGTCTCATTGGAATCAATCCACCCATACATCACACCCTTTTTTGTCATTCTTGTCAATGGTACTACTAAAAGTGAGACATCCTGTTAGAAGTGATTATAGTAACAAGACATCACAAGAAAACTTTGAACCTCAATTATGTTATTGGGATGAAAATAGGATACTACTTATCTCACATTCTTTGGTTCCACTAATACACCTATCTCTGATATGATGATACCTATGAATTGAATATAATCCATCCAAAAGTGACACATAGTGAGCATAGAATATAACATCTTTTCTCTCAGTGTTCTCAAAAAAATATCCTGATGTGTGGCATGGCCTTGTCGATTATGATAATTCAACAAGATATCCTCCACTAAAACCACAAAAATGATTCTAGATAAGGATGGAACTCTCGGTCCATCGGTTCCATGAAAACTACCAGTGTGTTTTCAACACCGAACAACATTAAAAAGTACTCTTGCAGACCATACCTACAATTGAATATTTTGTGAGGTATGTATATTTATATAACATGTATTTGATGACAACTAGATCTCAAATAAATATTTGAGAAAACACTAGCTCCTTGAATATGGCTGAATATATCCTTTATCCTTGGTGGAGGATACAGATTCTTTACAATCAATGGGTTCAATTTTTATAATATATAGATAGTCTGAGGGTACATTACACATTTTTTTTCCAAATGGACTGATGATCCCAATGAAAAAATATTGGTTATGATAAACCAATTCACCTCTAAATCCTTTAGTTTCCACTTGATCTCCTGCTACTCTGTCATAAACATCATATACGAAGGAATTGATAATGGTGAAGCTCACACAACTAGCTCGGTAGAGGACTTTACCACTCTCACCGGAGGTAATACTAAAAATTCATCTAGGAACAAGTCCTTTAATTATCAAATATTGGGAGAAAATCCATCTGACATGGTCCCTGGTCATCCAGATACTTACATTCAATCTAGGTTATCTTCCCGCACAACCCACGATGCTCGGGTTCATCTAGGCTATCCGAGACATCCCATTCACCTTTATGTACAATCTATATCCACCCTTACGATTTGAAACTCACCCGAACGAGAGTGAAATCAATAAAGTCTTGGAAGGGAACCAACTAATTCATTGTCAGGATGTCATCAATGCATGTCATTTCAAGGAAATAGAGGTCCCGTATTAAGTGACACCCACCAGTCTCAAGGGTTTACCCCGTGAACTGATGAAAATTTATCGTTATAATCTCTAATGGAGTGTCCATTATTATAGAACAATAAAAACAAAAATCATAGAGCCCAAGGACCTACATAGAGGGAACATATATGAAACTATGTGATTCCCCGGATCAAAAATTAGAGAAGCTGAAACAGAGGAAGATAGAATAGTATCTATGCCAATACATGTTCTTGGATCCTTCCCATGCTTGGTCTATTGAACTATATATGTTAGGCCTATATCGTGGACCTGTTACACTGCATATCTACCCTAAGATGATCCACCATACTGTTTTTGTAAAACAGGGGTTTGTATACCACTAACATGACTACCACCTCGGTCATAATGACTTAACATACCACATATTCTTGTGTGATGAGAAGCTATTGACCATGCTCCTGATGTAAAGTGGGTATATACCCCCCTCTCACTATCTTCTAAAATAAACATATTATAGAAATGCTATAGAAGGTCCACCTTTCCACATGACCAGCACTCTACTGGGTCCATCAGACACTGTGTTCTTTCATTTCCACTGCTACCACACTGGTATCACCTAACATGGCTAACTAATGATATGTTTTGACTACTACTATCACAACGATAAATATTTTGAGGACACATTGTAATATTAGTTTGGACAATACCAGATATAGGTTCCAAACTACCTTGTCTCATACTTCCTTATTCACTGCCAGTGTGAGCTTCTCCAGATGTAATGTAGAAGCTCAGTAAAATAGGTAGAATACTCTATAAATGCCAGTGTCAGCTTCTCCATATGCATAAACTCTTGGGCTCTATCATCCCTCAGTGTCTCAGGAAAATAATAAAAATAAAATACAATATGATACTCTACCCATTCCATATCAATATGAAACTCTTCATGAGTGATAACATACCACCATCACTAGGCGGAATCACACATCATATACACAAAAAAATTACCCTCTTCTTAGTAGATATCACCAATTTCTCGAAGATAGAAACCATAGAATCTGTAAATGACTCTACATCCTGTGGTCCACAATCCATAAAAAACATGGGAGGTTGTTCCATTTGGAACAATCATGTCAGATCTTCCATAGATGTGGTAGGGTGTGGTTCTCCATGAATAGTTTACAAAAACCTCATAAAATCGTCATGGAACTGTTCATCCACATATGTGTCGGGTACAACAGTTTGTTTAGTAACTTGAATGAATTAAGGATCCACTTGTATCTGATGTCTTATCACCTCCACGGTATGATCATATCCACCCTTCTAGAATAAATAGTGAAGACATCTTGGTGGAATCTCTCTACAAGGTCAATCACACAATTCAGTTCAAGTTCATTATAATGGTTTGTAGTTCAGAAGTGAAAAAATAGAACATTATAGGACACTGAACTGTACCATAAAAATATTTCATGGTGTTTAATCACCTTACATGGTGTGTACACTCATGATCCCACATGGTTTTGTAATTCTATCTTCATGGTCATTTAAACACCCTAGATACACGTCATGTATGATCGATATATGATGTGTACCCTGTGTCCCTCAATAGGGTTTTTAATTTACCCTGACAACTTCTCTATCAAAAGAACGTTAAAAACCACCTTATTTTCTTATTAATTTTTGTTTAAGAAACTAATTTCACAATCATATCTAGAATTATTTGCATAATTATGATCTGTGGTGGTCCATACTCCCCATTCATCAATTCGTGGAATCCAACTATAGCACATCATATCACATTTTAATACATAACTGGAACATGATCCACCAATTTACGTTCCAAGAGGGCCCATACACCAAAAGTACTAGAGCGTGGAATCCATCCAGATCAAACCATAACACATATTAATACACCTATCATAGAAGCAGGCATATCTATCATGATACCAATCACAAAAACATTAAAAAAATAATGGTACTCAATGGAAATAATTCTTGGGATGTGAGTTATTGAAAGTTTCTATATAATACATGTGTTGGAATACCCTCATATAATTAGGCTTCACTAGAAATTGAACCAATATTTTCATAAATAGTAACAGAATAAACCATGTATGTCACCCATCAGTGAACTGAATCAAATTTAATAGTTAAATCCCAAGATAAAAATTAAATCATTGAATATTGAAATTCGTCTATACACGAGGTAGCAACTTCTAGGCACAGTTTAGTAAAAATATCTATTTTTATTCTATCCCTATCAAATTTTTCAAAACAGCAAGGCAAACTATAAAATTCCCCTCTGATACCACTTTATAATGTCCTGGATATGAATGCTACTCAATGGTGACCCATTCACGGTTTTCCATATGGCCTCAAACAAATATACCCAACACCAGAGGCTACTGACTATCACCATGGGCCTAAGGGTGATAGTTGGAAGACCATTACCTCATTAGTATAGTGTATCAATTTCTAAAGCAATAGAAAATCAATAGAGGAAGTAGTTATATCCTAAAACAAAATTCAATAGTTGAAGAAGGTAAATATAATTGACAAGGTGTTAAATCATAAAAAAGATGACGTTTATTGTGACATTTTCTATGAAAACATTCAAAACATGTGACACTGCAGTAATACAAGATATAATTACCAAAATCAGAAAAATCCGAAAAAACATAGAAACATCGCTAGCCTCATATTAGTATTATTCTCTCCATATCATAAGATGCATATCAATTACCTGTAGAATGGAACGTTCCTTGGTCAAAACCTACATCCATATAATCTATTTGGGACCAAAAACATAATCCAAACACAGTGGGAGACTGAATCCTAATAGGCAACAACCCATAGTCTATTCCAAATTTTCAATGAATATATATAATAGGTGGTGTACAATATTGAATATTGTAATCTAAAAAGTAATAAAAATTAAACACTTTTACAATCATTTGTTTTAATTTACCTACAACTAATTTTCATTAATAATTCAATTATACTGAATTATATCAGTCTTTATATCTGGTATATTCTTATCATCCCCAGTATAAGAGGAGCACAAAAGATGTATCTGAAGGGAATCTAAACAGGAAATAAAAAGACCCAATTCTAGCATGTCTGTCAGCTTGTAAAATACATCATAATACATTCATTTGAATATTAAATTTATAACTTAAGCTCATCCACTACATCTATGGTTCGCTCATGGGTTAAAAAAAATAAACTCTTTGAGTTCTCCCATGTAATTCTAATCTAAATCCCTGTTTAACCCAAGGTATAAGAAAATGTAAAATCAATCATATAAATCCTCAAATGGATACTTTTCATGTAATATTTCAATGAATCCATGGTTTTCCAGGTAATTATGTATATCCAATTCCATCTCTTCTACTACAAATGTTGTTCACTCAGGTCTTTAACATAATACCCTCTTTGAGTCCATATATGGCATTCTAATATGAATCCATGGTATACCCAAGGTATAAGGTACAATAGCCGCATGAGCCCATCTATGAACATTTAACATGATACTATGGTTCACCCATTTCTATTTATCCTTTAATAATTTTGGATTTAATTAAACAATTCATTACACATGCAAATGTAAAAATCGAAAATCATCAAATATAAATCACCACAAAAGGGTTATATCAAGAAATATCCCACATCATATGGCTTTTCCTTACAATTACACACATGGTCACATTTCACATAAGAGTAACCACAAATAAATTAAATTATTTGGTGTATTTAACCTTATTTAACTCCTGTGTGCGGGATCAAAGTTGGGGAGATACATTCCAAATGTGCTTGAAAACCCAAATTCAGACAATGGTCAAGGGGAAATCAAACCATCCTAAACCATAATAAATTCAATAAAAATTTAACAACCTTTTAATTTATTTATAATCTCAAATAATTGATAAAAAACATTGAAATGGAAGCAAAGGCATACCTCATAGGCATCCTAGTCCAAAAAACCATAAACGATCACTGAAGGAATCTCACCAATTGGGTGGCCCTCAATTAGAGAATAAGACCTAAGGCATGCTTTAAAAAACTTATTCAATTATGTCACGACCCATCCCTCGGGCCCTGCATCATAACTACCCCAAGCCCTCCTTCTATAGGCCAGGGGCTAGCGACTAGCACTGAAAGGCATCTTCCCTAAAACTGGGAATGCATTGCCTTTCTAACCTGTAAACACATGCAACCAAGAACACATTGAGATACGAACCCACGTAAAACTATATAGAAAAAAGAGTGTTAAAAATAAGAGGGTCTGGAATACAATACCTACAGTAATGGAATTATTACAACTGAAATAAAATACAACTAAAGAAATAGAAAGACTGCTACAGGGTCATCCTCTGAGGTTCCTACCTGAAGAGTAGGTACAGATCACCTCCCCAGCACTCCAAATCCACCAATCACCTCTGTGTACTGACACGTCATATGTTCCACCTTTGGGCCCCGTCTAGCACTGGTACCCTCAGCCTGGATTAGTGCTATCTGTCATTTTCACCAAACACAAAAAGTTGTGGACATAGCCCGTACAGGGGGAGTATAACGTTACTCAATAGGGACCTCGAGACTCTCAATGTCTCACAAAGTCCACAAAGGATAATCCAAAATGTATGAAGTCAAATGACAAACCTACTTAGGTATATTCTAATACATATACCTATGTTATCAAGAATACCCATCTCAATCATGAGGAAAACATAGACTCCAACTCAAAGCCCAACTCTCAACTATCCCACAAAGGAAGGAATACCATGAAGGCAAGTAGCACATAGGTTTTCCATAGAGAAGAATTCCACCAAGGTATTACCACAAAGTAAATTACCACACGATACCGACTCATCTCATACAAGGATATTCTTAGGTACAATAGTAGAGATGATAAGATAGAACTGCTGAATCATCTTACTCTGTTAAGAGGATCCACTGCTGACCCACATAGCATTGATATGTGATAACCCTCACAGGATTGCTTGGTGCTGACCCACACAAGATCGCTAGGTGATGAATCACACAAGATCTCTCAGTGCTGACCCCAACAGGATCACTAGGTGCTAACCCACACAGGATCACTCTTCATTCTTCACGTCAGAAGCAGCTACTGGGTTCCCACACTAGGCTTGATCGTCTCTTGGAGGGTCCAGTCCACAAGACACTAGTAGGAACTATAACTATCATGAAGTCTCGTGAAAATGTTTCTCAAATGACTGCCACATGACAGGGGTCCAACCTGACAGACGGTGCGTCAATCAAATGCCTGGGGTGTGAGTTATTCGCCTTTTAGTCCGGAAGGCACGGTTGGATTCATGCTCGATCCAACCCGACCATTCCCCCAAAATTATCAAAAACTATATTATGGTATATCAATGGGGCGATTTATCTCCAACGTTTATGGTTCCATATAAGGTTCCTCAAATGGACGTTTGGTGGCAATGTTATGGCCAAAAAATCACAAATGGGTCGAATTGGGTCTGGGCCCAGTCCGTGCCGGTCGGACTGACCCTGTCCAACCCGGCCAGTGCCGCCCTAGTTTGGGTCGTCCCAGCCCAACCTGCTGTGTCTGTCCTGACCTGTTGGGTCAGGCCCGGCCTGGGCGGCGCAAGGTGGCGTGGATGCCGCAGGGGCCGAGAGGCCGCGAGATGGCGAGGTCACGGTGGAAATCGAGGGCCGCTGGGTGGAGAGGCCGCGTGGTCCATGGGGATGCGGGACGGAGAGGCCGCGTGTGGCATGGGGCCACAGGGTAGTGGTAGAGGCCACATGGCCGTAGGAGGTGGATGCCGCAAGCGGCACGGTTTTACCGACGCCTTCATCGGGGCTGGCGGTGGTGCCTGACGTTGTTCTTGTGCCCCCTTGAGGTTGGTTGTCTTACTCCTCGATCACAAAGAACCCAAAAATTAAACACGTGATTTTTGGAGAGGTCGGGCCATATTTTTGGCCCACACTCTCCGCATTAGAGCGATAACTACTGTCTATAATCTCTTCCAGATTTTTATGACGAATTATCAAGAATGGGAAAGGGGAAAAATTAAAACAACCACCCTACCTTGATGGTTCAGTTGAAGATTGTCCGCGATTGAGACAGATTGGCATTTGTCACTCCCGGAACATGTCTCCTCCAACGGCGTCAGTGAGGAGATGAAAAGATGAGGTCGGTGACGATGATGTTTCCTCGATCATTGATTCATTGACAATTTCTCTATCAAAAGAACATTAAAACCCACCTTATTTTCTTATTCATTAATATTTAAAAAACTAATTTCACAATCATATTCAAAATGATAGGAAAAACTATGATTTGAGGGGTCCATACTCCCCATTAATCAATGGTTGGAATCCACCTATAGAACATCATAAAACATTTTAATACATATATGGAACATGATCAACCAATTTACATTCCAAGAGGGCCCATACACAAAAAGGACCTGAGCTTGGCATCCATCTAGTTCGAACCATGACACTTATTAATACACCTATCATAACAGCATGAATATCTATAATGATACCTATCACAAAAACATTAAAATAGTAATTCCAATAAATGGAATGAATTCTTGGGATGTGGTATATTGAAAGATTCTATATAATTCATGTGATAGAATACCCTCATCTAATTAGGTTTCAATAGAAATTGATCCAATATTTTGATAAATAGTAACAAAATAAACCATGGATGTCACCTATTAGTGAACAGAATCTAATTTAATTGTAAAAATCCAAAAACAAAAATTCAATCGAGGCAGTTTGACTTTCGCCTATACACTAGGTAACTACTTCCAGGCACAATTTATAAGAAAAAAACTATTTCCTTTCTATCCCTATCAAATGTTGTCAAACAGTGCGGAAAACTATAAAATACCCCTCTGATACCACTTTGTAACGTCCTATATCCAAATTCTTCTCAATGGTGCCCCATTCACAGTTTTCCATATGGCCTCAAACACATCTCCCTAACACCAGGGGCTACTGACTAGTATCAAGGAACCAAGGGTGATAGTGGGAAGACCTCTACCTCATTAGTATAGTGTATAAATGTCTAAATCATTAGAAAATAAATATATGAAGTAGTTATATAAAAAAACAAAAGTAAACAACTGAAGAATATTAATATAAAGGAAATGGTGTTAAGTCGTAAAAAAGATGATGATTCTTATAACATGTTATATTAAAACATCCAAAACATGTTACACTGCTGTAATACAAGATATATGTACCAAAATTACAAAATCGGAAAAAACATAGAAATATCTCAGGACTCATCTTGTTATTATGCTCCCCTTCTCCTAAGAAACGTATTAAGTACCTGTAGAATGGATTGTTCCCTTATCAACACCTGCATCCATATAATCTGTTTGGGACCAAAAACATTACCCAAGCATAGTGGGAGACTGAATCCTAATAGGAAACCACCCATAGTCTATTCCAATTTGACAGTGAATATATATAATAGGTGTTGTAAAATAATTACTGTTGTAATCTTAAATGTAATAAAAATTAAATAGTCATACAACCATTGGTTTTCATTTACCTTCTATTAATTTCCATTAATAATTCAATTATAGTGAATTATATAAGTATAGAGATCCAGTATATCCTCATCATCCCTAGTATAAATTCAAGCACAACAGATGTCTCCGAAGTGAATCTAAATAGGAAAAGTAAAGTCCCAGTCCTTGCATTACGTTTGTCTTTTAATACGCTTCATAATACATTCCATTTGAATATTCAATTTAAAACCTAAGCTCCTCCACTATATCTGTGGTTCCCTAATGTGATAAAAAAATTAACCTCTTTGAGTTATCCCATGGTATTATAATCTAAATCCATGGTTTACACAAGATATAAGTGAATGTGAAATCATAACATATAAATCAATCCAATTTATACATTCAATGGAATATATCAATGAATCGATGGTTTGACAAATAATTATGTATATTCACTTCCATCTCTTACACTACATATGTTTTTCACTCACATCTTTAACAAAATACCCTATTTGAGTATATCTATGGAATTCTAATATGAATCTATGGGTTACCAATGGTATAAGGTACAATAGTCATAAGATCCCATCCATGTACATTTAACTTGATACCATATTACTCCAATTTCTATTTACCCTTGAATCATTTTGGATTTAATTAAACATTTCATTATGCATGAAAAGGTCAACATCAAAAATTATCAAATATAAATCACCACAAATGGGGTGTCTCAAGAAATATCCCCATAATATGGCTTGGCCTTCCAATTACTCACATGGTCACATTTCACATAATAATAACCACATGTAAATTAAATTATTTGGTGTATTTAACATTAATTAACTCATGTGGGTGGTATCACAGTTGGGGTAATACATTCCAAATGTGCTTAAACAACCATAGTTATACAAGGGAAATAGGAAAAACTAACTGTCACATACCCTAAAAAATTCAATTATGATTCAACAACCTTTTAATTTTTTAATAATCTTAAATAATTGTTAATAATCCTTGAAATGGAAGAAAGTCATACCTCATAGGCATCCTAGTCTAAACAGCTATAAATGATCATCCAAGGAAACCCGCCCATTAGGTGGCCCTCAATTATAGATTAAAACCTAGGACATGATTAAATACACTTATTCAATTATGTCACGAGCCATACCCTGAGGCCCATTACATGAATACCCCAATCCTTCCTTACATAGGCCAGGGGATGGCGACTAGCACCAAAAGGCGTATTCCCTAAAACTGGGAAGGAATTGCCTTTATAACCTGTAAACACACCCAACCAAGCACACATCAAGATAAAAACACAAGTAAAACTATTTAGCAAAGAGAGTGATGGATGTAAGAGGGGTCGAACTACAATCCCAATAGTAAAGGTACAAGAACAAATGAAACATAATAAAACATGAAGAAAGAAAAATATAGTTATTGGGTCATCCTTCGTGGTCCGTACCTGAAGGGTAGGTACAGATCGCCTCCTTAGCACTCCATGTATGCCCGTCACCTCTATGTATTGACAAGTCGTATGGTCCACCTCCAAACCCCATCTAGCCCTGGTACCCAGTTCCTTAATCCGTGATGTCTGTTATCTGCACAAAACACAACAAGGTGTTGGCATAGCCTATGTAGGGGTGGGTATAATGATACTCAGTAGGGACCCCGAGACCCTCAAGGACTCACAAAATCCACAAAGGATAAACCAAAAAGTATGAAGTCAACTGAAATCCCAAATTAGGTATATTTCCATACATATACCTTAGTTATCAGGAATACCCATATCAATAATGAGAAAAACATAGAGTCCAACTCAAATCCCAAAGCTCATCTATTCCACAAAGGAAGGAATACAATGAAGGCAAGTACCACACATGTACACCACACAAATAAATACCACCAAGATATTACATTAAGGGAAAGTAATAAATGATAAAAAAGTCATCTCATTACAGCTATATATTAGATACAGTATTAGAGATAATCATATTTAACTACTGAATATTCTAACTTTGTTAAGAGGCTCTGCTGCTGACCCACACAAGATCGCTTGGTTCTCACACACACATGATCACTTGGTGATGACGCACACCAGGATCACTCGGTGCTAACCAATATAGGATCGCTAGGTGATGACCCACATAGGATCGCTCAGTACTGACCCTTACAGGATTTCTAGGTTCTGACCCACATAAGATAGCTCTTCATTCTTCATGACACATCCAGCTATAGGGTTACCACACTAGGCTTGCTCATCTCTAGGAGGGTATGTACCTCATGCTACTGGTCAATACTAAAAATGACACTATGTCACATGAAGAATTATTTCAAAGGACCGCCACATCATAAGGGTCTAATGAAACATATGGTGCATCAATCGGACACTTGGTCTGTATGTTATTATCCTTTTTGTCTCGATGGCCAAATTGGATTTGTGCTTGATCCAACCCGACCATTCCCTAACATTATCCAAAACTCTAGTGGGGTATACAAAAGGTACTATTTTTCTATAAAGGTTCTGGCGCCGTATATGATTTTTCAAACGGACGTTCAGTACCATTGTTATGGCCAAAAGAGCACCAATGGGTTAAAGTGGGTCTGGGTCCAGTCCGACCTGGCCCCGACCCAGTTTGGGTCATCCTGGCCTGAACCACTGTGTCTGTCCCGGCTCACTTGTTCTGATGCAGCCCATGTCGGGTAGTCTAGGAGGGTGGCCTGGCATGGGCGTTGCGAGGTGACACGGAGGCTGCATGGGCCATTAGGCCATGGGACGGTGAGGTCGATGGGGGGTTTGGGGCTGCGGGATGGCGAGGTCGCACATGGCCTGAGGCCGCCTATGACAATGTTCATGGGGTTGTGGGTGGTCGTGGACGCTGACGACACGGTTTCTCCATCGACTTTGTCCCGAATGACAGTGGTGCTGACCGCCTTTCTCGTGCCCCACCGAATTTGGTTTCCATCCTCCTCCATCATGAATAACACAATAATTGAACACATGATTTTTGGAGAGTTCTGTCCATATTTGTTTGGCCCTCACTCTCCGTGTTAGAGCGATAGCAGGCATCTATAATCACTTCCTAATTTACAAAATGAATTATTAAGAACGGGAATGGGGAATAAATTCAAACAACCACCCTACCTTAATGGTTCAGTTGAAGAATATATGTAGTTGAGATTGATTGGAATTTTTCGATCCCGAAACAAGTCTCCACCAATGACCTCGGTGAGGAGAGAAAAAGATGAAGCTAGTGAAAACGAAATTTCATCGATCTTCAGTCCATTCTTCATTGGAGGTCCTTCGATGGATTTTGGAGAAACATTCGTTGGAAGATAAGAGTTCTTCATTGGAGAAGCTCTTCCACAAGTTCTTTCCCGAATGTCCCTATACCAATACTTACCCCGAATTAACCAACAAAATACTAGCCAACATAATAAAAATATGTTTCATTATTTAATTTTTTGGCACAATTGAATTTGTATTAACTGTTTAAAGGAATGTGGAACAATTAAATGGGTTGTGTTGGAATAACTAAAGTAGAGGATACCAATGGTCACCTACCACATTAAAGAGGGAGTTCAAGAGGATTCTCCTAATAAGAAGGTTGGGGTGGTCCCCACCACCATAACCCGTGAGGGAGAATTTAGTTCATGTGGCTCTACCTTTAAAATATCCACATGGGAGGTTTCAACAAAAATAAAATTATTAAGAAATTTTATTTTATTTTATTCTTCCACGAAAACCCAATATCTATCTTTCCCACTCAACCTTCTGTGGTCGAGGTGAATGTCTCTTTAAGCGAATATAGGCACTGCAAGTTCATTGTGGCCCTCATATTTTAATTCTGAGCACCAGTTAAAAATTTACAAAAATGTGCTTGCACATTTACCGAACATACTCAAAAAAAATTCAGAAATTCATTCCGGGCACACCGGGCATCAGAATCACACACCGCCAATTTTTGCGGACTCTTAAAATTCCCATTTAATTAAAAAAATACATGGAATTTCTGGGTCTTTACAAATTAACTAAACATAAATAAGAAACAATAAATGTAAATTATAAGTCAAGGTGACACCCATAAATAGGTGTGCAACAATCCATCATATATAATGAGCATGGAAATTATATAATGACATGAGACCGCCTACCACATACTCATATGATTCTCCTCGTCTAGTGGTAGCCTCTAATTCCGCATCGAATGTAGTATATCTGAAAAAATGGGCATAAATTCCCAATACTAGATAATTATACCAAGAGAAGGAGAGATGAAAAATAGATCAAGAGAAATCATGTACTGACTGATGTGTTTCCAAAAAAACTAGAAATAATCAAAATAGAGGTCATATGAGGAATTGGAGTGAAAATATACCCCATGTCATCTTTCCACATCATTTCACGAACCAAGGGGTGAGGGTTCAATCTTTTTAAAGAAGAAGATGGTACTTTGAGTTCTGTAAAAAAATTATATACAAGGTGTGTACTAGAAAATTCACACCATGTATATGAATTTTCTTCTGATATTCCTTACACATCAGAAATTGGTTCCAGAAAAACTGTTATATAGTGTGTACTTGGATTACAGGGTGTGTAACCCCCAATCATGTCATGTAATCATCATGTAGCAATACCTAAACCACTTTTAACTCGTCTATCATATGTAAAACTTGAATAGATCATATCCCTACTTGAATGAAAGAAATGCATTCTTACAAAAATTAATTTAAGTGTTATATAGAAAATAGAGGCAACCACATAATCCCCCTAGGTTACCACTCTTCCCTACTTATAAGGACCATGGTTCAATATCTATTGGAGATCCTTATAGTGAGGATGAACAAAGCCTATTGAATGTTTGGGCCACATATTGGACTATATGAGTATCCTCATGTATATGTGTCCAATTTATACTGACGATTTCATTCTTAGGGACCACATAGGTTATGTTCAGAGTCAAATAGTGGTATGGTAGAAGACTGTGGAAAAAATAATAGGTGGTGGTCATGTGCGTCTAATGTAATTCATATTATATTCCATGGTATCCAACCATATTTGGTTGAATCAGTGATTGAGTAATATACTAAAATGAGAAAAACAAATAAATTTGATGAGGGATGAATGTTATTCGGGTAATGTTCACCCATTTAAGAACATATACACATAATGTGAACCATTTAATCATGATGATATTCACCTTAAAATATCATACACTCAGGGCATTCAATATTTTTTATCTTCATCAACCCTCCCACATCTAAACCTTCCATATATGATGGTTATTAGATGTGAGGAAATGAATATGATCTAGATCAATATGAGGGATCAAACAAGACCATTTGGAGTTTTTAAAGGAATGTATTATTTTATAAATAAATATAAACACATTGTGAATGTGAATTTCAAATAAATTTTTGTTATGTTGTTATATATATCATGTGAGACATTGTCCATGAAAACTAGTTTCTATACTTGAAAGATATTATATACACTACCAGGAAATAAAATCTATTTATACTTCATTGATTATTATCTGTAGTAAGGATGATTTTGTAGACACCATGAAAAATGTGGTTACTCCCTCATCTAGATGATATTTATTATGGGAATCCACATGACATATAAAAATATATGTTGGGTGGAAGTATTCTAGCATGACTGCATAATAAAGATAGTTTTTGAGGATGAAGTTCATATGTCAAGATGATTGAAAATTCTATGTGTATGGTGATTTATGGATGAACTTTGTGGCCATTTGTGAGTTTTTGAAGTAAATATATTTAATGATAGTGATGAATGAATATAATTAGTAGAGATAAATTAAAATGAAATGTGGTGATAAATGAAAAATCAATATAGAGGAAGATATAAATTCTATGTGGAAATGAATAAAAATATTTTTTTGTGATAAACCAGTTTCTATGATGATGCGGTTTATCTAATGATTAGTTTGAAAATTTGATTTTTTAAATCTTTAGAGGCCTTGATAACTTCTCAATAAATATTCCTCAAATTTAACATGCTATGAAGAGGCCATTTAACCACTTGAAACTGAATACCATATTTTTAGAATTACCATATATTATCTTCATCACTGTCCATTGATATGTTTCTTTTAAATGTATGGTTGATTCCCAAATTAAAATTGAAATAATGTATCTATGTAGAGAATATTTTATGGGAATGTTATTTGTCACTCAAAGTGTATATATTAGTTCCCAACATAGTAAATGTTTTTAAAGATAGTATCATACTACATAAATGTTATATTCATTAATTAGATGACTTAATAATGATTAATTCACATAATATATAAAAATCATATTGGGGGAAAGTCAAAATAATTTATTTTAGGATGGACCAAATCAGTGATGTTATTTATAATGTGATGATATGCTATTTTATATATATTGAAGTCCCAATAGATTGATATTCATCATGTTTTTTTGATGAATCATACAATCAAAATTGATATTTGTTGTGTTTTTTGTAATCAATTTGGAAATATGTTGTGTGATACTGTTATTCATATGGGATATTTGATTGAATATTTAAACTCTATGATCATATAGAAATATATATATTAATATATTTTTAATATACTGTATAATATATGAATGTGGAGTCTAACGAATAACAACATGGTGTAGGCTCATTTTTAATTTGAACCTTATAAAGATATTTTTTTACTATTCTATTTAATCTTATTGAATTTGAGATAGAATGAGTAATCCTATGATTGGATCAGATCATAATAGTTGAATGAAGGTTATTTTACAAAGATCCGAAAATTGTCAAAATCACTACTGATTCAACAGACCATTATCATTGGTGAAACATATCCCTTGGAAAATTACAAATAAAAACAAAATTAAAACTCAATGCCACTCATAAATGGTTTACAGAAGGACTTGTCCAAAATATTAATGAAGAATTTAAATTTCTAAATATTTTTATGGATGGTCATTAAAACATAATTATATTCCCTAAATAATATAAAGGTGATCTTAATGCCACAATCAAAATATTTCAATACCTGGATCATCATAAAAACACAATTACAACATCCATATTTCCAATTATAAAATCATAGGATGTCGAATATATTCCATAAATCAAAAAAGGCGATAAATCCAAAAAAGCTATCATAAACCATATTCACATTAAAAAAATTCATGTTCATCAATACTCTCTGATGAATATCTATTTATTAATAAAATCTCAATATATAACATATATTACCCATTTTTGTCAATTAATCATTTGTTTTAATAGAATGTCATCTCACCACCGAATCACTTTTTTCATTCATTGGTACTATTTAAGATATTATCTTAAATACTTAATATAATAGTTTAATAGTAAAATCATTACACATTATATTATTCATATAATTGTTATATCAAGGAACATAATAATCTTATAAAACAAATATTGAATAAAAACAAAATAACATGAATCATTCCACTTATTTTGTAGTAATTACATAATAATCACCATGATTTGTTATGTTTTTTTGAGTTATATTCCATCAATGATTCAAATATTTATTTTATTATTTCCCCATATCCATACCATTAATGCAATTATCATTTTTAATTTCATTGTTGGCCTAAAAATTATGATCCTAGTGGAATTTTTCACCAAACCTGAAGCAAAATCTACTTTTTTAGGATTATAGCTATGTATTTCCATCAAATAATATAACTTATTCAAAATCATTCATTATCTTCTTCCCTTTATCTATCATTTTATCTAATATAATTTCCTTATTTTTCATTATTTAATATTCCAAAATTCATGGAGAATTATTTTTCTATATTTATAGAAAATGATAGTATGACCTCATATGATGATAATGTTTGTGAGAATAGTTCAGTTGGAATTATTTTATTAATCCCATTTAAGAAATTATCATTTTTACTCTTTGGATAATTTTCATTGTTAAATATTCAATTACAACTATTAGGATCCAATTCTAAACAATTTCACACAATATATTAGATGATAACAATATGAATCATAATGTATAATAACAAAACTAATAAACAATTAACATAAATAGAAAAATTTATACATAGATAATATGAAAATCATGAACATGCATTTTTTGGGATATCATTATTTTCAAATACTGTATAATTGTTCATAAAAAAATTGTGATTTACCTTTTGAATAACACTAAAGAGAGTCAAACCATGTGCATAGTAAGACCCTTTTTCATGCACCTATTTATGATTGGGACAATCCCAAATCACAAAATTTTGAGTTATTACCCATAGGTACATCTATTCTATAAACACATCACCTTGAACTATACATATAGGGTTGTATTTCATTGAAATCGCATATAATCTATTTATTAAAAAATATTTATTTAATTGTTGTACACTACTCAAAATATTAGGTTGCATGTCTATGACTTATATAATTTTTTTATTAAATCTAGTTCCAATTGTTTCAACTAAACTTTCTCATAGAACAACTACAATAATTCCAACCCTAGTAGCCCAAAGATAATCTCTACATTATTACATTAGATAATCATTCATAGAATCACATCCTGATGTAATGAATAGTTCAATGTTCTTACTAAAGTATATTATTTTTTAACATTTATATTATAATTTAAAATATAAAATAAAAAATGTATTTTTTTTGAGAATTAAATTATTCATCACAGTGTATCCCCACATATCGATCACACAAAACATATTAATATTTTGGGGAAAATGAAACATAATATAAGTGTGAGATCATATTATTGGTATGTTTAAGAATAAAATATAATCTATGAATATATTTTGTATAATAAATATGCTAATGTAAATAACTATTACACATTCTATTCAATAAATAACATATGCAAAATATTGAAGGAATACATTTTGACCAAATAATACCAGATAAATAATAAAAGGTGATTAAAAACATAACCCTTGAAATTGTGACTAATTAAATAATCACAGGGAATGTTGACAAATAAAATCATAATGTATGATATTTAAGACATACATTCTAGTCCTTCTTCAAAAAAATCTAAATAAATAAGAAAGGTCATCCCCAAAACCTAGTCTAGTATTTCATAGGAGGAATACCACCCATTACATACTAAATAAAAATAATTATTCATATGGAAGGTTGAAGAATAATCAAAATAGAAATTTGTATTAAAAAATGACATATACAATCTTAACAATTATCACAATAAAAAAACATATTAATAAACCATCCAATCTAAATGGGTGAATGGTAATAAAATTGATCATTCACATTAAAAATGGTCATAAACCATCCATATAAATAATAAAAATGGTATCAATAAAACATATCCTTATTGTATCATAATTAAAATATATGTTTTATCTAAATTAATATTATAAATACAATGAAAATATCCTGAATTTATTTTTGAAAAAATGACCATATCTTCACAAAATCCAATTTTAAAATATAATGTTTAATTTTTTTTGAAAAATAGCTTTCATTGAAATTTATTTTAAATAAATTGTGATATGGGAATTAAAAAATTTATTAGTATTGATGTTGGAAAATATTTTTCATGATCAATATGTTAAAATAAATATCCCTTTCAAATTTTTGGTAAATGCCGAATGGGAATTATTTTGAAAATGACATGAAGATTCATTTCAAATGTCTCTTAGTAAGAAGTATAAATTTGTAAAAAAACTATTTAATAAATTATTATTTAATGCCATAAAATGATTTTTTTTAAATCAAATATTTAATTGAAAATGGATTTTTGACCGGAGTGCAAAATAATGTATGCTTTTACTAGTATAATTCACAATAATATTTGGTAACAAAGACATAAAAATAGGCAAAATACATAAAAGTGATAATGAATAATCACAAGATAACAAAATATATTTAATTATTGATACCAATATCATATAATTCCCACAAGGGAGACGTAAACACAAAGAATTCCAAATAATAATGACATTGTGAAATAAACCCTTAACACATTAGTAACTTCAGATTTATAAGCCCCATATAATAAATGACATCAATGGAAAATTTTTGTACAATGATGATAAATATATTCCTGATATAAAATATCAAATTTTATGTATATAGACAAAAAAATTGAACTAATTTGTGAATATGGTACATGTCTCACAGATGTAAAAGTGAGACGAGAAGCCATTACCGTACGTCTCATTTCTTTTATTCATGGAAATACCATTTATATAATAGCTTTAATAATGTTTCTAAATTAAATTATAAATATATGTATATGTATAATATCATATATAATCCTATAATAAGATTTTATCTCCTTTTTATTAATAATATTACATTAATTTCATTATTTATTGTGGTAATTGCCTGGTTTTTTCTGGCACATTTTTTTGTCAGAATGTTCTTATTCAAGTGCATATGATATTTAAGCGTATGTATCATCTATGTAATGATAATAATTTTATAAATATCATATTTATTCTATTGATACATTTTTATTAAAACTTTTGAATGTTGAACGTGGTAGATGAATCTCCTCCCTTTACGGATACGATAGGTCATATTTATGTTTGAGCGATGAAATCATTCCCTTAATGAGTTATAGGGTAAGAATCTATGTGACATATTGAT
The DNA here is from genome assembly GCA_963277665.1 of Viscum album. Lineage (NCBI taxonomy): Eukaryota > Viridiplantae > Streptophyta > Magnoliopsida > Santalales > Viscaceae > Viscum > Viscum album. Next base: position 663,915,901 of record OY728141.1, read on the forward strand.
TTTCATGAATAAATGTAATATCAAATATATCATATATCCTGATTAATTATATACTTATTACATTCCATGTAAATCTTTAATGAAAAATTAATAACATCACATAGTGAGGTGGTAGTCCATCGTACACACGAGTAAGGTTATTGTATTTGAAATTAAATAGGATTAAAAAATTAATTTTAAATAATATATTTACATAATAGTATGAATATAAAAAATTCATTTAAATATAGAGAACCCATCATTATATCGATCCTTGAAATCTAGAAATGGAAAACGAAAAACATCAGTTAGTAAGACAACAGTCTATTGTACACATGCTCAATGGTTATGTTTCCTATTTGATGAATGTGGAGATAGATAAGTATTATTATAGAAAAAAATCTATGTATTTGGGATATTGTATATAATATATTTCTTTTATATGACACAATTGATGGTGGAAAATTAATAAATAAAATTTATTTTCATTGGTATGAGTATTCTCAAATAATTGAGAAACCACATTTATATATGATCTTAAAGACCATAGTATATGTCTTATTGATGGGACTCCCATCCTAGAATATGCTCAAGGATGATTCCAAAATATTTTATCATGGTATTTTCAATCCAAATGACTTATGGTTAGTGAATAAGTTTGGGGAGAGAGATCCCTTTAATAATTTGGGGATGGGGACCCTATAGAAATTACATGAAAATTTTATAAAAGAATTGAATATGATAAAGTAATGAGCCTGAAAAATGATTCTAAAAAACATCAGGTTTTAATTTTTGAATTCAAAAAATTATATATGTCCAAAAATATTTTTTACAACATGTCATGTCATTTTAACCATTGTCTTCTTAGTTTAGCCCCACAGTAAACCTATTTTTACATAATCCAGTATAATACTTGGTTAGTCTATTCACTATTCATTATGGTAAAAAAAATTAAATTAAAATTAGTAGAAAATAATATATATTATTATTCAAAATATTTAATCTATTTTCACACATTTAATTATTATAATCAGCATAATTTAAGGAAAAACAATACAGATATGTGTGATGAAAAAGTGGGTTTTCAAGGTGAGAATTATCATAACTATAGATAGTTTTGATAAAAAAATTACAAATAAAATTTGTTATAATGATATTAATATTTTAAATTTTAATTTTAGTGAAGGAATTTAATTTTAAAAAACATTAACATAAAATTTAATTTCCTAAATAATTTAAAAAAATGTAATTTTTATTGAAATAAATTATTTTTACTATTCATAAAGAAATTATAAATTATTGAAAAATATTAAAAATTTACCCTCATATATTTTTAATATGATGATTAAAAAAATAATTTTAAATTTTAAATACAATTGATAAAATTAATAAAACTGAATTGTAAATTAACTGTTCAATGTGTGACCCAACAACCATTTATAACAATATAGTATTTTAGAAACCATTACATTTAAATTAAAATGGAATTTATTTTATTTCTAATAAATTTGTTACCAATTAGTTTAGTTTATTTATTTGAATAAAAACAAATTATATTATTGTACAATTAGAATCTTCCACCTTAACTGTAATGTTAAAATGTTCATGGTTGAATAATAAAATTTAACATAGTTACATGATTTTATTAAACACATTGTTTCATAATTAAAAATATAACAAATGTTTGAATTTGTTTTAAAATAAATATTATATAATTTTCTATGATGTTATATTATCTTTAATTCTCTTTTTTTGTTTCAAAAACATTATCTATCATGTTGTTTTCTATTTTAAAAATATCTAGGTGTTACATTTATGAATATTATATTTTCCACATTTTTTACGACAACATGATTGAGGAAAATTTTTTACAATTGTGATAGCATGATATTTCTCTTTGTATAATTGATTATTTTTTAAAATTAATTTTTTTATCAATAAATTTTGTATTCATACAATGGATTTCATAATATCCATACTCCACATCCCTATGACATTATATTTTGGGAAATACATTAAACATAGATTTCCATTAAATATTTTATTTTCGCTAACTCATTGAATATAATCATAATTCAGTTATATGATATCATTTCATTCCAAACAAGAAACATTTATGAGTCCCATGGAGTAAATTTCCCACAAGTGACTTTCCACACATCTGGAATAAAATAAAATTCATTTTCATTTCACACTAGTTTTTATTATTAGAAATTTCTTGTAAGTGAATATTTATCTTCTACACTTTACTATGAAAATTATTTAAATCCGAATACTATATTTTTACACAGATATCATGTGAAATTATTTCATTAATTATACAAAATTCTCTTATAGCTATGAACTTTCAAAGAATTGGTTTTTGGCTATATAAGAATAGATCAATTTTTTTTCTAGGGTCAATGAAAAAATAGAAACAATACCTTGAACTAATTGTAATGTTTTTCTCATAGGTACCAATCATTTCATTATCATTCTACATGAGTTCAAGGTTTTCCCTTTCAAATTTTAAGTCAAATTATCATGGAATATACTTATTGAAAGATATTTTATTAATCTAATCTCACTTCATGGACACAATTTATACCTCATTATGCATATTCTTAATATTACTACACCATTGGATTCATTATCATTCATGATGATACACTATGAGGATAATGTTTTCATGTATTTATAATTGGAGAATAGAAAATATCCTTACAATTGTATTACTCTATTTATCTTTGAATAGATAAATAAATTACCCTTTGAGATATGTTATACATTGATTCATCAATGAATCAATATGTAATTGGTTTATGATTTTCTCATTTTGGTGAAAAAATTAATTCATCGAAGACACTATTTTATGATTATAGTAAATTTATTTTCATTAATTTCCTCTACTTGAGAGCCATTATAGGTTCTCTAAGCCGAGTCGCCACATTACCTTATGTGTTCTTCCTTATATAAATGAGGTTTACGACTTCCAAGGAAGGTTTAATAAATCATGATGGGAGAGTATATGTTCTTTAAAAGAGTAATCCTATATAAAAATCATATTTAATTAATGGAAAAATAAATAATAAACCATAACATATATTACCAATCATTTCCTAAAAGTGTTCCAAGCAACATCCAAATAATTAATTTTCCATGTCATGCTAATAGTTCTAAAAGTGACTAAAACCCCAAATAAACACTAATGTGAGATTCCCTAAAAACGTTAATGACTCTAATTCCATATCCCTCATCCATTCACATACCATAACTAAATCAACACCCCTGTATTGATCCTTATTCCATAACAAGACCAAAAATAATGAAATCTACTGAGGTTCCCAATGCTTTCCCGAGCAGGGTGTGAGTATAATTTAGTAGGTCACCACCAATGGTGTCTACAAAATACCATGTAAAAATAGAAAGATCCTTCAAGTATTAAATAAATAAATAGGGGAATAAAAGACATCTCTTGTTCCATTAGTTGAAAATTCTAATATCATTGATTTTCATCATTTGTTAAATGGGGTAATCATTGACCTCATTTACACTACATCATAAACTGTCCAATAATCATAAATAAGGGAGTATTTCATATTTTCTATCTCACTAGGGTTAGATACTTCACAAAAAAATACATCACATGTAACTTGGAGAATTAGTCTATGTAGTCTCATATAATACAATAGGATAATTTGTCTATGGTAAGTAAATTGAAAATGTGCTAATGGTTTATGTGTTATAGATTATTCAGGTGTTGAATTACATGTGAATTTTTGTGTTATGTGTATTTTTTTACATGTTTTGTGATATCATATATAGAGTTTGGGTATAGATCCTCTGTCTATCATGGACCATGGGAATAGATTCTAAATTCCATTACCCCACAAATACCACTACATGTGTGCATTTTTATTCATAATTTTACCACATATATGATATCAAAAACCATGCAAAAAAATACACATAACATATACAATTCACTTGTAATTCAACACCTGAATCATCTGTAACACATAAACCATTAGCACATTTACCATTTACATACCATAGCACATTTAACCCATTTACCTTTTAGTGTCATTAATTATTTATCATATTAAAAAATTTACATATGTTAACCCATTTCACATGTTCATCAATTCACATGAATTCACCTATTTATGCAATTCTATTCCAAACTCATATGTCGTAGGGCTCATTCACATTATTCCATTTATCTAATTTCACATTCATCCAAAATATCACTGATTCCATTTCTAACAACTATAATCATATACCATTAATTACTATTTAAACATTAAATCAACATTTAAACACATTTATCTTTGGATCTATTACAATACAAGTAAAATTTAGTCTTGAAATTACAAATTTCAATTTTCGGGCATATTTTCACACCCCATGGATTACCCTAAATGGACTATATTTATGAATATATCACACATGGATCATCAAGTTTTTAATTTATCATAAATCCATCCATTTTATCATGTCATACAAAATGTATCAACTTTAAATCATGATATAAGCACTAACACATCCGCACGTGCACAAATCGATAATAAAACTATAAGATAAAACTTATAGACCACCTACAAAAAATAATTAGATGAATGATCTCTTAATCAAAGAATTATACATAGACACAAAAATAATTTTATGCCCCAAAATATGATCCACTATAATAAAAGGGGTTTAGGGATTCAGAAGATGAAGAACGAAACCATGAGCACTAATCCAGAATTGATAAGAAAGAGAATCATTATAATTAGTTGGATCCTTGATCTACCCCCAACCACAATCCAAATATCATTTACAAAAATCAAATCATGGGAAGATTTGGGTTTTTATGTGAATCAATAGTTATATAGGAGGAAAAGTGGGGAAGAAAAGCATTCTAGGAACTCAAATCTAGTGGGAGGTGACTGTGAATTCAAAATTTTTAATGGGGCACAGAATATGTAAACACTTTTTTCCAAAACATGTTCCATCTATATAAAAGCCTCTATCAAAGAGGGGAGATGTATCGTGGTTACCTGGATATTCCACATGGTTTTAAAAACAATTTTCTAATAATGAGGAATTCCTATATCCAATCCAAGACAATATGGCCTCCCACATCACATGATTTACTATAACTATGCTTCATCCATGGAACATCTATAGGATAAAATGAATAACCATTCATTCTTTACATGAACCCTAAAAAATCCCAAAAAATTTATATACACCCACTAATATTTTATTTATCCAACCATAAGAGATAAAATCCAAACTCTAAATAAAAGCACAACTCCATGATGTTTGGGATCTTATGACCTCCCTACAGTATAATGGGACATTCTCAAACACTCATATAATGAATCATTGACCTATCAAGGTAAAAATTCTGTGAAAGTGGGACCAAAAATATTTCTCCCTCTCCCATGTTTCCTCTGGCACCCTACCATGCTTCGAAAAAACTAGAACCGAGGGTGCATTATTTCCTCAAATAACATTTTCACTATGATACATGATATGAATTGAATTGGATTCTTATCAAAGGATGTATCTTTTTCAAGATTAACATCCTCAACATCAATTAAATGAGATGGTTTAGGGGTTACTTATGGAGTTGATTCACTTGAATGTCATTCTGCATACAACTATATCTTTATGGAAAAGACATTATATACTTATCTATTCCCATCATCACCATATTCTAAAAGGGCCCCATGTACCTGGGATTTAACATACCATATTTTCAAAACTAATAGTGACCCAACCATGGAGATGCATGATGAAACTCATGATCATTGACCATAAAATCTTGTGGTCAACTAAGCCTATATGTATACGAATTCTGCCTACTCTGATCTGTAGCAATATGTTTCTAAATCAACTAAATATATTCAAATTCTCTTATATGTTACTCAGTCCCATCAACATTAATTCTGATGATTTCAAAAATATAGAGATGTGCTAGACAGTTTACTATGATTCACCTCACATAGTGCCCATTGAATTGTATCTTTGTAACTGTAGATGTATGAAAATTATACAAGTGATAAATTATTTTCCAATGATACACCAAAATCTAGGACACATGTCCTAAGAAAGTCCTCTAACACTTTAATAGTACACTCTGACTACTATTCCTACTACTGGTGGAAATCCATACTAAAAAACACTTGTATTCCATGTTCTCTCTATAATCCCTTCTTGAATAACAATGTGAAATGCAAATCACAATCCAAAACTATGGTACACAAAACCCCATAAAATAATTCCACCTCTCGAACATAAAACTCACCTAACTAATCTAAAGTGAAATTCTCTTAAAATTGAATAAAATGACCCACATTAGTCAATCAATATATATCTACACATATTGAATCATTATTTCTAGGAATCCTGGAAGGAACTCCATGAAATCCATCATCATGTCATCCCATATCCATTCCATAATTGGTAGGCACTGAAACAACCCACTTGGGCACTAATTTTCACCCTTCACATTCTATTATGTAAGGAAGAACACAATGAAATTTCAACATCTTTATTCATCCATGACACCAATACTACATTCTATGATCACCATACATTTTTTTAAATCCATGTTGAAGTTAACACTTCAATGCATAAAAAACACACATAAAATATTGTCCCATACCCGTTGGAACAACAACACAACCATGAAAATAAATGATTCTATCATTAACAAAAGTCCCACAAGAAGGTGAATCCCCAATTAAAATAAATTCCCTTAAGGAAAAAATTCCATATCATAACACTATGACTCCTTAGATTGGATGAGAAGTGTGTACTTGACTTCTAAGGATGCATGGTTCATCTAACAATGACCATTATACACCTCCAGATTAATCTCAACAAAAAACACCATCATTCTCCACTTGACGTTGGATTCTGGGACAACCTAATTTTTATTTAACTAAATCAATTCATCTACTACACTATTTACATTTCACAATGTCTAATACAAATCGATGAAAAAAAAGTATATACAAGACCCATATTCAATGAAAATGATTGAAATCCCACTAAGAGAATATGTAATTAAGAATTTTATGATAAGTAAACACTATAAACTATTCTATTAATAGGTAATCCCACTGGGTGTTTAAAACATAATCCACCACAACTTTCTCGAGATCATCTGTGCTATAATTTATTTCATTAGGTCTCAATATTTATGATTCGTATGCGACAACCCACTCAACATACATTAACACTACCCCAATAATAACTCCATATACATCAAAAAATAAGGTATACATCTTACTATAATCAAGTAAGATCAGATCGTCTGCTTTATTCAACTGGTAATTTATCTCATAAAAAGAATTGTGAATTTCATCATATCATTAAAACATGATGAATTTCATTTAGAAGCCCAAAATTGGTTATTCCATATAGGAATAATATTTAAAAACCCATTTGTAAGATCCTAATTAAAACATGATGACTTTCATTTAGAAGCCCAAAATTGGTTATTCCATATAGGAATAATCTTTAAAAACCCATTTGTATGATCCTACCAACACATGATAATAGAATAAATCAAAAAAATATTAGGAATCTCCCATTATATAATGGTAGACACATTCATTAGTTCCATTGGCACACCTTCATCTGAGATGATATGACCCAAAAAAATAAACCCTATCTATTTAGAATTGAAATTTTGATAGATTAGAATATATTATATGATAACTTATTGTATTCAATAGAATTTAAAGATGTTTTCCATGATTTTCATGTTTATTAGAGTACACCATGATGACATCAATAAAGAACACAAAAAATAATATAGTTGAGGGTGAAAGATTCTACTCATTTGTTCCATAATCAATATAAACGTGTTGGTTAACCTGACCATCATCACAAAAGAATCATACAATCAGTTCCTATCCCAGATGTAAGTACATGGTACATCAAAAGGTCTCACCCTTATCTGGTGTTACCCCAATCCAAAAATCAATCATGGAAAACCCTAAACCACCAATTAGTTTCTTATAGAGACCATTAATTATGAGAATATGGTATTTATTTTTAACTTTTATCTAACCCAGCTTCATAAAATTGAAACATAACTACAAATATCTGTCGAAGTTCACAGAAAATGATTAAACATATCCACAAGATAGCGTACATGCATGAATAAACCATTTATTATCTAATTACCCAAAGTAAATTTTATGTTCATCGAGTTCTACAGAAATTAATATATATATAGGAATGGAAACTAGTTATTATCCTTGAAGAAACTCTATTGTGAACTCAACATAGCTCTCAGTTGGTAGCCCCATGAAGTCCACATGAAACACTTGATGAAACTGATCCACTGTAAGAGATAATACCATCTTCTCTTCTTTATTGTCATCAAGCAAGATACAACCCTCTATGGATATGTGTTAACCCGACAATTAAAAAAAATTCACCACACAACCTTCACGAATATCCCACTCACCATAATGAGCCAACATGTATCCCTAGAGAGACATTAATGTTACTCTACAATGGAAACAATCAATATTCTCTTGATATAACACTAGTTAGTACATTCCGATAATTAGATGAAAACCTAACATCTCATGCACAAATAGGTCCCAAAGAAAATGTTACCAACCAAATTCAAGGGAACACCACTTCCAAAACATGATATCTTACACTTTCACCCATAACGTTGTATAAATTGATATGAACAAACAGAGATAATCCACTCCTTGAACAAACTGTGTAAACACAAAATAATATGAGAGCCAATTTCAAATAAAGCCCATGAAATTGTAGGAGATACCATAATTATACCTCAAATAGTAGAGGTTCTAGCCTCTCCACCTACTAGTGAAGAAAAAACTACATGAAGATAACCAACCCCTCTACCATAGGTTCGAGTATGAGATATCAGTGTTGCATTACTTTGTTGATATAGATGCTCTATTACTAGATTACTATGACCACAACCTCAACTGGTGAAACAAATCGAGCTCCAATTACATGCATGATATTTGGTAACTGACCCCCTACTGTGACTCTCAATTGGTATTGTTAAATCATACATTCCTAGTTCTTGGGGTTCATATAGAACCTATACAGATGAATCATTATGTCACATTCTCATAACGCAGTAGGTGGTTGAGGCACTGAATATGCATGTTCCCTAGACTACCACAATGATTGAAAGACACTTGTTCAGCACCGTGATGGTTTGGTCCTAAATTTTTACTACTCACCACACTACCACCCTAGTGGATATTTTTAAAATGATTCTTCCTTCCCTAATACATTTCATGAATGGAATATTCAATTGGAACTATAAACACATTTCATGACTATATATTTATCATCCCTTCTAAAATAACAACTTGATCAACAACCTCTAAAAATATTTAAATGAATATTATTCACTTGGGACTTGAAATCCGGTCTATTTCCATCCAAAATATGTCTTGACATAGTTAAATCATCCCCTGAAATTGGTGAATTAATAATTGAATGTTTGGGAAATAGAACACTTTATCCATCACTAACATAGTTCCCAAGGTCAACCTCGGATCCTTTAGATCCCGGTACTGTCTTAGGATCTCAAGTTAAATGTTATCTATAATATTTTCCATAATGCATTTCTATAAGAAATCATCATTCTAATGATTCTAATCTAGGATATCCCACCAGTTCCATGTAGTTACTTTTACCAAGTTTTCTTCTAACACAACTCTCTTCTATACAAGAGTCTCTAAGTGGTCCAAGATCTTCTGAATGGACTCTATCCAGAACACTTCTTTGTTTAGTCCACCATCTGCAACAAACCATCGAGGGTGCTACAAATGAATCTATAGAGTTAGATCAATCATATTTGAAAACACCCACCCAAGGTCCATTTCCATTATTTTGATAAAGTAATTCAGTTATCAAGGAACTACTCCTCTCCATGGTGTTCTCGGACCAATATATTTTCTTCTTCCACAACTAGTGGATCATTCTTAGGGATATACTTTTTTTACCGAACTTGTAAAATCCATTATGATATACTTCATCTATAATGAAAAAAATGAGTCTTAAAAAAACATAATGTAAATCATTCACAGATTACATAGATTAGTCTCATTACTATCCATAAAGAACTCATTTCACATACCCATTCCCAATGGAAACAGTCACAAATTGAGCGCTACCCTCATCTATTCCAACCATGGTCATGATAATCATGGGGGGACCAAATCATATAGTCCCAATTCATCAATTGGGTACCTTTTTAAAACCATTTTCACTGTAAAATTTTAAATATTTCCTATTGGGATCATTTATCATTTCAGAAATAGTAATGACATAATTATTTACTCATTTTTAATGTTTTATAAATATAATTATTTAACCATTATTTACATTATTTCAATTTATGCATTTATATCATCTTTATTAGACATAATTTTCTTAAAAAACATACATGTAAAATGAATCAAACCCTTCATGTCCCACACTCTCATCTCATGTGTGTCTATCATATTTCATACCACCTATATCTATAGGATCATACATTTATTCATGAATTTATAACATCTTTACATGATAAATAAGAGAAAAATATCATGAAATGATCAAATAACACAAAATTTGCATAACTAATGGTGATATATCATACAAATGTACCTGCACACATCATGAACCAAAATTCCAACCCTTGGTACTTGGTGTTTCCCTAAAACTTGGGTCAGATAAACCCATGCGTGAGTTTATTACCAATGACTGATATTCACAATATCCTATCTAAAATTAAAAAATAGTTAAGTCAAAGAAAAATAATTCGTTGATACAACTTTATCACATATTCTATCAGGGAGCCACTTACCGATGACCTGATCCTGGTCACCACATGTGCCCAAGTGTGCCTCCTGATATGCCTTACATTTCTGAAAATCAGCAAGGTTATAATAAATCTATTGGGGAGACAATATCCTTATTAGAAAAGCAATCCACAATGGAAATCATATGAATTAAAGAAATATAATCAATAAACAAGAACATGCTTTGAAAATCATTTTCCAAATGAGGTTCAAACCCCCAACAAAATAAAAAACATTCCATGTCATTCTAATAGTTTAAAATTTTACAAAACCCAATAATAAAGACTAATAAAGGTAACCCAAAATGGAAACTGACTCAGTGTATAGAATCTTCATCCACATGCAACCCATTCCAAACTGCACCGCTAGTATAGGACCATTTCCCTTATCTATACATGAAACAACGGTATATTCTAAGGTACCCAATGTTAGCCTAAGTAGGGTGCGAGTACAACTCCGTAAGCCACCAACAATGGTTTTTACAAAATATTCATTCTAAATATATAGTTCATTAAATTACCAAATTAATAATTATGTGAGGAAAATTAAAATTAGGTTTCATTAGTTAAAAATATTGAATGTATCCAATTTCATCATTTTTTAATGGTTTATGCGTTTACATCATTTACATTGCGATCTGATATGGTCAGTTATCTAGCATATGTTAATATGATAGGATTATTATATCACTAGGGGTAAAAATTCCATATTCATATAAATCACAGTTAAGTTGGATCCTTGTTCTTAGAAGTCTCATAAAATTCAACCGTTGGAGGCATGTAGCCTCATTCCCTTTCCCTTTCTTATTGATTAGAGGGGTGGGATTTAGAGCATAATTCCCACCTAACCCATATTCATAGATCATCTAGTCTAATACCCCAAAACTACCAATCTATATAAACATGCTTATTTATCCTTTAAAAACATATACTATATCAAAAACAATGATAAAAAATGCACATAACATTTACAATTCACATATTATTCAACACATGAATCATCATTAAGCCTTAACCCATTTGTACATTTCCCATTTACCTAGCACATCCCTTTTAAAACATTTTATTTTTCATACCTTAACCAATTTAGAATTTTCAAACATTTCCATACATTAACCCATTTCACATGGTTTATCAATTCACATGCATTATCCCATTTACTCAAATTCAATAGAAAATTGTAACTCATTTGACACATTTACTATATTACCTTTAACCATTTTTCATATTTTTGAAAACAATCACTTATTAAATTTCAAAAAAAAAATAACTAGAATTAGTACTTGTATATAATTTTAACCACCATTTGAACAAATTTATTATGGTATATATTTTAATACAATTGCACTTAGGTATTAATAATTAAATTTTCCATTTTTGGGAATATTGGAAGACCTCATTGGTGGCCCTAAACATTCTAATAAATATAAATGCATCCCATGTGGATCATTTGGGTGTATACCATAATTTATCCAACATTTTTACAAAATCACACTAATGGAATCAAATTCACATCAATAGAGAATAAATATCACAACCATTCTTGCCCAACTCAATAATAAAACGATTGGATATAACTTGTATACCACATACCTCGATTCCATGATGAATGATAACATAATACTAGCCTTATATTCGGATTCACGAAATATTTAAATCCCCAACCTCTGATCTGTTTGAATAAAGGTATTTGAGTTTCAAATGATGGAGAACGAAACCAAACATCCTAATTCATAATATATAAGGTGGAGAAACATTAGACTTACCAAGAGCTTCAATCCATAACTAAAAGAACTCAAAATGGAATATAATTTATGGAGATGCATTGATGGGATCATTTGGGGGTTTAGGATCGTCATTAGGGTTAGATGATGGAAAATGTGAGGGAAAATCATATGATTATAATAAAATACTGAGGGGAGGGGGGGGATTGTGAATTCTCATTTTTCTAATCCGGCACATGGTTTTCCCACAAAATTTTTCAAACTGTGTACCGTCCTTTATACAATATTGGTGAAGTATCATGGTTTATTGGAGATTCCATACAGTTTTAGAAATAGTGAACCAACTGCGTGGAATGCCTCCATCAATGCCCAAACAATTTGCCCTCTAATCTTACATGATTTACTCTTAAGTTTCACCAACCATGAAACATAAACTAGGTGACCCAATTCCCCTTTATTTCATGTATTTAACCCACAACATAGATGTTAACTACTACAATCACCTAGAAAACATTTAATTATACATCCTTAAGGGATTGAAAAAAAAATAAACAAGAAAACACCACCAGGAAGTCTAGGATCATACATTTTTCATTGAATATCAAATGCCATTAATGTTCTCAAGATGAAAATAATTACATTGACTACCACATACATTTTTTACATGATTCCTCTAAGTTTATGGTATTGACTAAAAATTGTATTTTTTAAGAATCATTCTAAAATAAAAAGAGTTAATAGTTATATTATTATTAATATCATTTTAAAGACTTCAAAAATTGTTATAAATAATTACTCACATATAACACTATTATGTTCATCGGATATCAATTTTATTTATCAATGGTTGACCTGTGATATATCATAGTATTTTATATAAAATAATCATTAAAAATCAGTAAAAATGATTTGATATAGGAATTACGTACTCAAATATGACATACTAAATTATTACATCATTTTATATGAATATTTAATATATTTCGTGTTATTAAATTCCCCAAAATGATAAATATTTAATTTAATTAAAAAAATATATAATAAAATTGTTTTAATTTAACCATCATCAAACACAATGTTAGTCCCACATAGAAGCCATTATAGTGAACTTTTCTTAATAACATTCTACACAACAAGGTGAAAATTGAAACAAAAAATGTGTGATCTTCGATGCTTAATAAAATAAAACATTTGAGATATCAATAAATAATTGTAATCCTGAATATCATAATAATAAGTGTATGTGATCATGATCGTAAAATATTATTTTCATAAACAACATATCAATTGGAATAAATCATAAGTCTTTGTAGAATACAGTCGCATTTACAATGCCATGGGTCATAAGATTGATGGACCAGACATTAATCAATGAGGAACCATGAGATAATATCAAACTAACAAACACAATTCATGGTAATTATGAAAAAATCATAAGAATAAATAAATAATTAATTATCCAATTTCCAATACTATGAATATAATTAAATAGTTTACAAATTCCAATAATTGATTAGGGACAGTCCCAAACCTCTCTTCATTATTTTAATTGGTTCCCTTTCCATCCTATTTAATATTTTCAAATGAGTTATCAAATATTACACAATGCATTAGAGGAATATAAAATTCATAGAACACCTGTCACATAGTATAATCTAAATATATGTTTTCTATAACACTACTAAAAAGTGAGACATAAAATGATTAATTTTACTACACATATTAAGAAATAGAACCATTCTTTATGATATCAAGATTAATTATAATTCCAATGTTACACATGCCTGACATATATTAGTGAATAGGATGGGAAAAAATTCTGGAAATTTTTTCAGGGTGTGTGTGACTTGGAAAAAACATACTGAAATAACATGTGTTTCCATTTAGTAATAGCCATTAGTCTTATATGAAAAAAAATGGGTAATGGTCTATCATTTTCACAGAAGAAAAACATAATATTAAATTGTTCCCATGGGGTAAAACAAATTGGTCCAATGCCTGAGGAAATATGGTTCAGAAAAAATGATTTCAGATCTAATACACATATAGAAGTGTAGTGGAGCTACCGTGGTTTCTTGTGTGGGAAAACAATGAGTGTGTTTTTCTCTAAAGGATTGAAGAGTGTAACGCCCATGAATGTTGAGACATATATGACTTAATTTTAAAACCCATTTCAAAAATATGACAATTTTCTGGAGCAAATCTGATTTGAACTCCACAGTTAAGTATTCTTATCCTCTAGTAGTGATATGTATGGGAGGAATTCTTGTAATATTCCTAATATGCTTTTGAATAAGGATGGATTGAAATTAAAAAAATATGTTTTGGACTATAATTACTATCATTAGTCTAGTAAGTAACCATTGTGGTTAATATATTGTGGTCTTATTAGATGGATACAATGGTATTATAAGAGACCCTTGTGGGTAGATTACTAGTTTCAAGGTTCTATGAATGATAGGTCATGACAAATATCCCCACAGGCCAACTAAAGTTCTTTCATAGCATTTTCTCCTCACTAAAAACACTATATGAAACTTAACATATGATCACCCATTATAATATCTACTCTAGGAAATTAAAAACATAACTATTGAATTTTAATTAGGTATTCTTTCGAAAATAACGGTCCACCTTTTTTATGTCGGTAGTAAAATTATCCTTTTAATCTAAGTTTACATGGATGTTACATTTTCCATGAAATTGTTGATATATTATTAAATTAATCATATACTAACATGTTAAAATGAAATTTGGTTCATAAATATTTTCTCATAACATAATCATATTCCATTCAGTGAGAGAAAATTGATGGGTAATGTCAAGTGTCGTTCGTCGAAGGCATCCAAGGTATTACATAAGACCCTTGGGGCCATATGTATAGGTTTGGTGTCTAGGGAAGGATGATTCATGACATATGTCCCCCAAAGATAGTACATGTTCGTTCAGTGTGTATTTTCCTTACTCAAAACACATTCAGAAACATCCCAAAAGTCCACCCATCCATATCACTACTTCAAAACATACATGCCTAACAATAATATTTTAATCAATAATAATCATGAATAAATGTTTAACCTTGTTTAAATTGGATGTAAAATTTATCCTTTTAAGCATAACTTTTAATCCGTGATACATAATCCATTTAGTCATATAAACAATATTCAATTTGTCTTATATTAAGAAGTGAAAATTAAATAGGGTTCATAATGATTACTTAATCACATAACCACACTCCATCCAATTAAATAAAATTGATGGAATCAATATATAATTTCATCGATGAAAAAAATATACATCAATGGATTATTCTTTAGATAAAAAAATACATTTATAAACTATTAAAAACCTTCTTTAAAAATAACATTAAAATATCATTTTCTTTCAAAAAAACATTTAAATAAAAATTCATTAAATATGAGGAGATTAATTTTCATCCAAATAAAATAAATGGAATTTTCAATTAAGGATTCTATATATTGAACAATGGGAACATCTATTTGTGTATACAATGTTAAAAAAATGTTATTTCACAATTTTCTATATAACATAAAAGATATCCTATTTTGAAACAATGAAAAATTTCGTTTTATTCATTTTAATATAAGTAAAAATCTGATTGAAATTAGAATTAAATAATAATTTTGATAAATAAAATAATACTCGAGGAAATATATTAATTAACAAGGAAATGGGTGGAATGGTTCATAAACCAATGTGGAAATAAGGGAATCATTTCCTGATTTCATTTTCTCGATCATTTTATTTAATAAAATTATGAGAATGAAATTTATAAATCATAAACCCATAAATAACCACTATAGAATAAATTTTTTATTTTATTGGATGAAGTGTATATAATTATCTCAATGGAGATAAATGGATAATTGATCGTAATAATAAATGATACTGTGACATAAAATCTTATATTGGTTTTTAACATTGATCATATGTGATCATAATCAAATGTGTAAAAAATCATTTATATTATAAATATATAATAGATACATATTCAAACTTATCTTACAATATATCACTACCATAAATCTTCTAATTAACCATATTTTTTACAATTTTTTACTATTATCAGCATTTAACTCTTAACTATTTCATTACCCTTATATGTTTTAGATTGACGGTTCTGTTCCTTTCTCATTATTCAAGGTTTCACCATCCATAAGTTATTAATAATGAAATTTTTATTATATATATTCATTATATATATAGTTCATATATGTTATTGAATAAAAATAAATAACATAAATTCATAGAGAAGGAATTATGCAAATACAAATAATTAACATTTACATTTCTCAATGAATGAAAGTAGAGAAATGTAAATAATAATTTCTTTTTATATAATCATTAAATTATTAGAAATGTAAAAATAATAATTAAATTCATCTATATGACTACCCATATAAGGATAATAGGAAAATAAAATAACATCACTTCCTAGAGAGGGTAGTCAACACTGAAAAATGAGTGTAGTTTGATTTTCTTATAACACATACGGAAGGTAGTAAATAAATGTTAAATTAAGGGTAAAATATTTAAATATAAAAATAATAAAAATTTCATAATTAATTGATTGTTAATGACTACTTTATGAGTGTATAATATTATATAATGATAAATGTATTTAGTGGATATTATTACCTCTTCTTTAGAAGAAATCCTTTGGATCTCTTATTAAAGAAAAATATGATTTTATTTTAAGAAGAGTAAACAAAATAGAAAATGGATAAAAAATTTGAGTATCCATTTATATTGATTTTACTTTATTTACAATTATTATGAATTGGTAATGAAAAGTGGAGTTTAGGTTTCTTTTATATGTTATGGGTCTTCCATGCAGTTAGTACTCTAAAATACTATAATGTAACATCAAATAAAATGTTTTAAAAAATTTATTCAATTTTGAAAATGGGATGAAATAGTATTTAAATTAATTTTGGTAATTGTATTTAAACATTTTTTGGATATTTAAAACATTATTATTTTAGTTTTCCCTCTCATTAACCCTTTTATCTATTACCAACAACATTTTTTTTACCTCGTTTACAATTCATTTTGAAAAAGATAAAATTTTCCTATACACCACTTTTAGAAATATAAATTAAGAACATGGGAACCATTTTATAAAAATGAATTCTTATATTTTATAGAACTTCATTTTAAATTATGATTATAAAATACAATGAAAACTAAATTTAGAAAAATGAATTTATAACCATAAATTGGACATATTTGATTAGATATATTATAAACTAATTTGTTTATAATATTTTATCAATAAAGATATTATTAATATATTGTGATAAATAATCTTTTCATGTATGAATTTATTTATCTAAGAATAAATCTATTTTATAATTGAAAATTATTTATATTCATTTATAACCAATTGTTAATGACTGAATTCATATTATACATTTTTTAAAATAATTTAATTATAATATTAAAAATAAGATTTAATTTTTATATAATAAAAAATGTTAAAAAAATTGTCATTAATAAAATATTTAGATGGAGGATTTCAGGATTGATATAATTTATTGAGACAATTAGAAATTATTTTTTATAATTATGTTTCTTTCAAATTCTATATAATTTCATTCAGTTTATAATGTATAAGAATTATTCACATATGATCATGGTTTCATGCCTCCTAATCTACCAAAAAAAAATTTATGATAAATATATTCTAAAACATCAGGATGTTAATATCAAAACCCATGTGATTAGATACCCTATAATTATAAGGCATTGTCTACAATAATTGCATAATATTGAGTTATGTAAACTATTTTGCATTCTTTAGCTATGAGGATCTTTTTTGGATTAGAGTTTTAGAGAATTTTTCCACCAGTATTACATAAACAAACCATAGGAATGAAAAGTGGACACTTCCAAAAATATCGATTTCATCCATAAAATAGAAACATTTAAAATGGAACTCAGTTTTATTTCATGATTAATCATCATAACCCTTCCCTGATCCAATCATAGTAGCTAGTAGGTTGTGGAACCAGCCTCGGCCACGACAAGTAGGGGAGTCACCCCAGACACAGGTCGCTTGAGGGAGTTAGAGTAGTGGGGGAGATGTGTCAGGAGCTGCTGGCTGGGAGGGAGGCACAACGCAAGCAGCTAGCCAAGAGGGAGGTGTGACACAAGCAACCGGCTTAAAGAAAGACTACAACGCAACTGAGAATGGGAGTAGGGAGGTGGGTACTGACCTGCAGTGTTCATGGAGGTGTCCTGGTAGGCTTGTTGTGTAGAAGGAAGGTTGGGGAGGGTGCTAGACAACCCTAGAAGAAGAAGAAAAATGTCCAAAGTTAATAATAATTTAATGAAAATAAAATATTATCGACAATAATAATATGACAATAATAAACCTCATTAACTAAATAAACATATTAATAGACATAATAAACATGGAAATAATTAAACTAATAACAAACTTAATAATGATAAATTTTTTATTAAAAATAATAATATTGTCATTATTATTATTATTTACATATTTATTTATTTAATTTTCATTATATTTTTATTTTATTCTCACTATCATGTTATTCGCCATTACATTTTAATTTATTTTCCTTGAACATAGGGAAAGTCACTTCCCCATGGCTATGACTGTGGTGTGCTGAATGCAGTCAAGGAAAAAATGAATTTTTATATAAGAAATTAAAACATTTAAACTATGCTTCAACCTGAACTACCCAATGCCAAAAAAATAATAAAATAAATAATTTTACAATATAAGGTGTTCCAATTATCCCCACGACCATGATGGCATGTCTTGGCCGGGTGGGACAGGTGGGGTGAATTGACACACTTAGTATTTTTAAATTATTTATTATATTAAGTTTTTTCATAAAGTGGTTCAGGTTGAAGCCCAACTTAAAAGTTTTGAGGTCATATTTAAAATCTCATTTCTTGGCCTTAACGGCATTCAACGCACCAAGGTCGACATCGTGTGGGTTTGCCTGGGTCACTGCATGACATCCCCCTGTTCATCATGCGTCTTCACAATCTTATATGAAAATGAAAAATATGTAATGGATAATAAAAAAAATGTTAAGAAAATGAAAATAAATTGAAAAATTAAATAAATAAATATGTAAATAATAAATATTATGATATTATTATCATTGTAAATAATAATATTGTCATCATTAAGTTTGTTATTAGTTTAGTTATTATCTTGTTTATTAGGTGTACTAATATGTTTATTGAGTTCATATTGTTTATTATTATAATATAATTATTAATATTATAATGGATAATGTCCTATTTTCATTCTATTTTCATTTATTTACATTGTTGTTTTCAATTTTGTGTTAGATAACACCCCCCCCCCTTCATTTTTTGCATCGCGCCAGCCTAGCCTCCACCTTGTGTGTTGTTGGACACTACCTAGCTCCCTCCTCCCTCTCCCAGTTGCGCCAATGCCTACCTCCCGGCCAGCTGCTCACACCACGCCTCCCTCCCGAACATCTCATCACTCTAAGCGACCCTCTAGGCCAACTGCTCATGCCACAATTCCAACCAGTTCTCTTCCTCCCTCGTGCAAACCACGTTTTGTGTGCCCACTCTATTGGGAGTTTTTTTTACATTTTTTGAAGAAAATATTTTTTTAAATACTACCAGGGTAAAAAAAAAAATTACCTCCCAAAGGCGGCACCTGGTGTTTCGCCTTTGGGGGTTTTTCCGCCCATGGCAAGGCGGCACTCGGTGTGCCTCCTTTGCCTAAAAACGAACCGCAAAGGAAGCACACCAGGTGCCTCCTTTGCATAAATATTTTTTTAAAAACTTTTTTATTTTTATTTTTATTTTTGTTTGTTTTGTTATATATATATATATATAAACTTTTCAGAAGAATTTTTCTGCTATTTAATATCCAGCAGTTCTGCCATTACATCAGTCTAGATTCTGACTGATACCCTCACCCAGGACTCCCTTTTATAAGGGGGATTGCCCTAAAAATCAAACTGCATTTCCGATGTGGGATTCTGGTTCTTCTTTTCCTGCGCATTACGTTCTGCGTTTCTGATGTGTGATTCTGTTTCAAGTACTCGACTTTGAAAGACTATAAAACAAAAATTATAAGACCAATATAAATGAAACATTAAACACTGATTACACATATATGAAATAGTTGAAAACAGAAATAATTTCATAAAAAATGTTGATACAAATTAATTTATAAGCTTTCAAAACCACCTACTTGAAACTTAAACATATTTCAAGTATGTGACTTTGAAAGCTTATAAAAGATAAACTATAACACCAATATAAATTAAACTTTAATCATTGATTAAACATATAAAAAATAGTTGAAAACAAAAATAATTTCATTAAAAATGTTGACCAAATATAATTTATAAGCTTTCAAAACCATCAACATGAAACTTTAAAATGTTTCACGTTCCCGACTTTGAAATACTATAAAACATAAACTATAAGACCAATACAAATGAAACGTTAAAAATTGATTAAACATATAAGAAATATAGCATTTAGGGATAAAATTTTTATTCAAATGTTGTAAATAAGTATATTTAGAAATATTTCCTAAGGAGTGGTGGTTCTTCGAGCTGCCAATGGCACGGGGCTGGCTGCATTGGCCATTGGCGATTACCATCTCTCATTGCCAACTGGAATGCTTCTGGTTTTACATAACTGTTATTATGTACCTAGTGTTACCAAGAACATAATTTCTGTATCATGTTTCGATATGTATGGATTTATTTTCATGTTTGGTAATAAGGGTTGTTTCTTTTTTAAGAACAACGTATGTTATGATATGACACATTTAAATAATAGTTTGTATGTTTTAAATTATGAAAACCAAGTGTTGAAAATCGATAAAGAAACAAACTCAACTGACTCATACAACACCCAGTTGTGGAATCACCATCTCAGTCATGTAAATAGGAAGCATTTGACAAAGCTATCACTACTACAAAAAACGGGCAAGGGAAGCACCACTTTATATCACTGTAAAGAAAAAACGGATGATAAAGAAGCCATTTATCAGTGCTAAAATTGTAGCACTGATGCAGGGTAATCTTTATCATCACTGAAAAAGAGATCATGAAACTCCCCATTATCAATGCAAAAAAGTGCTGATAAAGATGGCATGTATCAATGCTAAAATTTTAGCGCTGATACAGGAAGGATTTATGAGCGATTTTTTAGCGCTGATAAAACCGTAGTTCCATATTTATAATAAATAGTTAATGACAGAATAAATATTATTAATGATTAATGAATGGATTATAGTGGGTAGTGATTTAATGATTGTTTTTATATTAAAATGGTTAGCAATTGAAATGAATATGGTAATAAAAATCCAAGAAATTATAATGTTAAATGCAATAATAAGTTGGTAATGTTGATATGGATGCTTATGTGATTTTTTCGGGATTATTTGTGTCATTATAATGGAATTGGTTATAAGAGGGTGGTAGTAAAAAGGCAATGGTTGACGAGGGTGTTTGGAGTGTTAGTTTGGTTTAAACCCTTAGGAATGATTTATGTGTGACTATATACTTATTATATTTTCTTATTATTTCCTACACACGACCACTTGAGTCAAGAAACCTGATTGAAATCCATATGGGTACTTTGGTTCTGAGTGTTTTTCTCAATATCTAGATTATAGAGGGTACACATATAGAACCACTCCCTATTCCCTTTCCCCCTTCACACTTAATATGCGTTGTAATGGATCACAGTGGGTGTATATATACGACCTATAATGATTTTAGTTTTTGGTGTATATATATTCTTTTTTACATGATTATGTGTATTTGGTGTGGATACAAAGTGGGGGTTGTGCATTGTAGGAGGAGAGTATGATTTTTATGTCCTTCATGTTCATGATATCATACTGTGATTTGGATGTGATGTGTGGTTGTTATGTGGATATGGTTTTTTATGTGTTTGTGACATGTGTATGTGTGGATATATGGTTATGGGATTATATAGAAGGGGTTTAAGTATAATAAATATTCCATTAGATTGTGAGAATGACCATATTAGTGGGGAATTGGATGTAGGGTAATTTATTAATATATACTCATTTGATATTACACTTAAGATGGGGTTTGGAATTAGACACTAATGGGGATAGAGTGGGATGATAGGTAAATAATATATGTTAAAATTTTCATATTGAATAACATGGGAGACCATCTATGACACAAGTGATTACCCCCCCTGTGATTTAAAGTAAGTAACTTGAGCTTACCAAAAATATTAGGCATGATTATAATGAATGTAGGGAAGAGACCTAGGAGTGGTAGATTTATCATTCTTTATTATTGTTGTGTTTGGACTAGGGTGATTTGAGGAAACTATAATAATTCGAAAGTAATTATATTTTCTGAATTCCATATTATAGAGATTATGATAATCCTTTCTTTACAAATAAAGTTGGCTACTCGTTTTCATCCATATGTATTTTAGGATTGGGAGGTATAAAAGGATGGACTAGTTGACCATAGAAGGGTTTACCCAATAGAGGAGGATGAGTCATAGAGGATGATGACATGTGAGTTTTACCATCTATGACACAAGTGATTATCCCCACGAACCAGTTTGTGTTTGGAAACTGTCTTGATTTTGATGGGGGGTCTATCCTGGTTCTGTTGATTTCCAAATAATTATTATAAATGGTTAGGCTCAATTAATATCTATTTTTGTATGGAATTGGTTCTCTTAGACTATATTTGGAAGTCTTGTTTTGTGTATTTGAACCATAAATACTAATATTTGAGATTCAAATAGGATGGAGATGAATAATGATTTGATGGATTCTAATCTTTTGACAATAGTGTATGAGAACGGAGTGAAAGAGTTCATAATGTTTTCAAAGGATCACGCAAAGGACCCTTCTCAAATACATTGTCCATGTTTACATTGTTTTTATTCTAGACTACTAACAGGTGATCAGCTATTTGAGAAAGTAAAAGATTTGAACACTCTTTTTGGTAAAAAATTTTCGAAAAACCTTACAAATATAGGTTGAAAAAAGAGACCTGTTTTTTTTTTGAATTACCACAGTGGAATTGTTTTGATAGTCAGACATTTTCTTGATGTGATTCATGTGTAAAAAAATGTATGTGACAGTGTTATAGGAACATTTCTAAATGCCCCTGAAAAAACAAAGGATGGAATTGAGGCATGTTTGGACATGGTTTACGTGGGAATACGAGAAGAGTTGGCTCCTGTGAAGGGTGAAAATCGAATGTTTCTTCCTCATGCTGCTGATACTCTTTCTAGGGAGGAGAGATATATTTGTTTTTCAAGATGTTCAATGATGTAAAGGTTATATAGGGGTATTCATCAAATATAAATAAAATTGTGTCAATGAATTATATGAAGTTAAAAGGATTCAATTGACATGACTGCCATGTTTTGATAAAAAATCTAATTCCTACAGATTTAAGTTGCATTTTTCCTGAGAATTTTCATCATATGTTAACCAAAAAAAATTTCTTTTTCAAATCTATATGTAGAAATGTTTATTTTTCAAGGATATATTTATCAATTTTTTAATCAATGTTTAATGTTTCATTTATGTTGTTCTTATATTGTATGTTTTATAGTCATTCAAATTCGCGTACTTGAAACATTTTTATGATCAAGTAAACGGTTTTGAAAGATTATAAATTAATTTTTATGGACATTTTTTAGGATGATTTTTTTGTTTTCAACTATTTCTTATATTTCTAATCAATTTTTAATGCTTCATTTCTATTGGTCTTATAGTTTATGATTTATATTCATTCAAAGTTTGGAAATTGAAACATTTTTAAGTTTCATGTTGATGGTTCTGAAAGCTTATAAATTGTTTTTGGTCAACACTTTTTATGAAATTATTTTTCTTTTCAACTATTTCTTATATTTTTAATCAATTTTTAATGTTTCATTTGTATTGGTATTATAGTTTATCCTTTATAAGATTTCAAAGTCACGTACTTGAAATATGTTTAAGTTTCAAGTAGGTGGATTTGAAAGCTTATAAATTAATCTGTATCAAGATTTTTTATGAAATTAATTTTGGTTTTCAACTATTTATTATATGTTTAATCAATGTTTAAAGTTTCATTTATATTGGTCTTATAGTTTATGTTTTATAGTCTTTCAAAGTCGCATACTTGAAACAGAATCACACATTGGAAACGCAGAATGTATTGTGTAGGAAAAGCAGAACCAGAATCCCACATCGGAAATGCAGTATTGTTTTCAGGGCAAAACCTCTTATAAAAGGAAGTCCTGGGTGAGGGTATCAGTCAGAATCCAGACTGTTGTAATGGCAGAACCGCTGGATATTAAATAGCAGAAAAAATCTGCTGAAAAGTTTTGTTTTATATATATATATATATATAACAAAACAAAACAAAATAAAAATAAAAATAATTTTTTTTTAATTTTTTTTTGCAAAGGCTGCAGCTGGTGTGCCGACTTTACGTTTACTTTTTGGTCAAAGGCGGCACACAATGTGCCACCATGCCCTGGGTGGAAAAACCCCCAAAGGCGGCACAGCAGCTGCCGCCTTTGGGGGGTAAAAAATAAATTATTTTAACCTAGATGTATTTTCATAATTATTTTTTTGAAAAAAATGTATAAAAAAACTCCTCTACTGGATACGGCATGAATATGCACCACTTACTACCAGCTACTCTATCTGGTTCTTCTCCTCTATCTCGATGGACAACATTCATCGCCCCTAATCTCCCTCCAAAAAATGCATGAACAACCCCCTTAGTTGGCCCCCACTATTTCCTATGACCCCTCACCAACACCCCAATCTTTATCCGGCACACACACCTCCTTTCATTAACTTGTTTTTTTATTGGTCGTTTTCATTTAGGGTTTCATTTGTTTAGATCCCACATGTGATAACTTCTATATGATGTATTTTTTTAGTGTTCAATCTATGTTTTTTATGGTGTTGTTGGCTAGCAATTAGAGTTGCAAGCAATGAATGTGAGGATTTTTTAACCCAAGGTTTCAGGTACCATTACCTTGCTTAATTTGATTAATTAAATATGTTTATTTTATTTTATAAATATGTTTTATGATCCAATACTTTGGTGTGAAATATACTTTTGGAGTGTTTTGGGTTGTGTTCAAGTGGAAAATGAGTGTTTTTGTGTGGTAGCCTTGTTGCGCACATTTGAAATTAAATTTCAAACTGTTTGAATAAGGGATAACAGATTTTGATAAGGTTATCACGTGGATTTGATTTTAAGGTTATATTTCTATATAGAATCATGTTTTTTGGTATAAACTCTTGGGTGTAATTTGATGTGGTTTATAAATATTTAATTTAATTTATTTAATTAAATGTGATGTGTGAAAAGGGGTGTTTGATATGGAAAACATTTGTTAAATCTTAATGTGATATTTTTTTGGGAAAACCCTCAGTGGGATATTTAATATTATTCAGATAATTGTTTAAATAATTTATCAATTCATGCATCTGATGCGAATTATGTTGTGTAATGGTTTTGGTTGTATGTTTGGTTTCAAAAGAGGGATTTTAGGTATATTTGGGTGTATTATCTTCTTTTTATTCTTGAAATTATTTAATAAAAAGTTTAAATGAATTATTGATTTATTTAGATGGCACGGAATCGGTATTTTGGAAGAGTAGAATATGCAGTTGTTTTAAAAGTAGTATGTTTATTTGAAATGAGACATATATTTGGTTTATTAACACACATCGTGTCACATAGTGGTGTTTTATTAGTCGTGAAAGAGGTTCATTTAAATATGGAAGTGTTGTGAACCTTGTTTTATGAATAATTTGTTAATAATGTTGTTTGAAAATGGATTTTGATCTTGGAATTGAGTATATTTATGGTGTAAGACCTTGTTGTGTTATTAAAAAATGTTTTCTATGTTATGAAAATGTTTTATTTCATTTCTCTAGGGGTATATAAAATGTTTGGAATTCCTTTTCATGTGCTTCCCTTGTTGTTTACTTTGGGTATGTCTTGAAAACGGTTTAAATTTGTGAAGCATACCTCAAAAACAAAATCGTTTTATGTGTGGTTTTAAAAAGGAACGTGGCCCTAAAATTGGTTTGTTTAAATTTTGTTCCTTATTTGTGTCATTACAAAGGATGTTTTATAATTATAAAATGTATTTTAATGGACTTTATTCGTCTGTAAAATAGAAAGTTGTTTTCTTAGGAAATTGGTGAATTCTTGACATTCTTGACATTGGTTATGAATATGGAGGTGTGTGTGATATGTGAATGTGGAAACTTGTTTGATAAAAAGGGAAAACCCCGAGTATCTATTTGGGTGGACTAGAACATGTGTGACAGTGATCTGGAGTTGTATAACCCATGTTTCACTTAGAAATTTTGATTCTTACAACATGAACTAAACTATGATAGTGATGATGTTTGGGACCACTAAGTTATGGATGATTCTCCTAATTTAGTCTCGTGTGCACGAGAATAGATTTTTTAATGTTTCTTTTCACTATGGTATGAGGTTCTAGGGTACCACATGAGTTAGATGAACATTATAGGATTTACCAATTGTTCTATATTATTATTGATGTGGTGCCTTCCATTGGTATAAAATGGACCACATGGATGTGTGGGTGACTTTATTAATTATATCTTCCACCTAAAACTTTTGTTTGCGAAATGATTTTTCATCAAGTGTTCCTTTTTAACTTTTAGTTTGTAAATATTTTCCTTAAAAGTGTATTAAATTTCGGAATTTTAATAATCATGTTAAATTATCTTTTTGATATTATGGTATGGAATATTTATATTTGGTGGTATCATACTAGGCTCTTGGCTCACACCATACAAGCACATTTGTGTGTACATAGACCATTTTTTATTGTATCCTTGGATGAGGCATCATGCTCACTGATGGGGGTTCATGTTGTTGATGGTCTTCTCATGTTGGTTGGTGTTAGAATCATTAGGATGCTTCACCCCTCTAGTTTCTTAGAGGTTTGAGTTAGAGGTTAGTTTTCTTTTTTTTAATTTCATTTGTTTTGTTGGTTTCGGTTGTAGAAAATTAAATCTGGAATGTGTTAAGGGAATGTTTGATTGTATAAAATGATTTTATTTCAATTAAAATTGTTATTTGATTTATGTTTATTATTATGGGTAAATCATTCCAACATTTAAATTTGATACAGAGGGACTTCTACCAGCATGTGGGGATCGGAAACGCCCTCCGGGTCTTGCCACATACCAGGTCAGGCGCTGGGTTGGATGGTATCCTAGATTGGTTCCTGAGAATAAAAATATTGTAATTTATACTTTATATAAAACCCTTTATATATTATTTTCTTTTATATCAATTACTAATATGTTATAATAATTACATAATTATGTATGTTCATATTAGATGTTTAGTCGATATTTAGTACATTAGTAGAAAATGAAATTGGCATGATGTGAATAGTCCATGGGTTTCTAATTCCATCAAATCTAGAATTAAATGAATGAAATATTAATCACATTCATATATCAATTGTAATTTTTTTTACTTCAAACATTTCATTGATCCTTATAGAAATGTGGTCAATAATTTATAATCATTAAAAAATGATAATAAATTCATTAATATCATATTAATAATTTATATAATATATATATATCCTAGAATTTATGTACTGAATAAAAATATACCACATCATTTCGTGGAGATGATAGTTCACATGTATGCATGAATGACATTATCATTTTTATGTCCATGTAAAGTAATAACATAATTGATATGGTATTATATTAAAATGATTAATATTCTGTGAATATAAAATATGATCAATAATTCCATTATTATAACCATTCATGAGATACAGTTATGGAAAATTAAGTAGACCGGTTAGTGGAGGTGATAGTTCACATTTACGCATGAATGATTAATCACATTCAAATTTAATTGAAGTTTGGAGGGATTTAGGTGTTGATATTAAAAATATAAAATCTTTGTAACTTAATTATATTAGATTCATTATTTCAAACTGGTAGGACATGTATTGATGGATGTCGAAGAATAAATAAAATATAAATAAATAACAAAAACTATACCTCTTCTTTAGTTGATCACCTTTGAAGAACACCTTAACACCTCCAAGGAGGGAGTTTAGCCAAAAAAAAATGCCATAATAATGTGGGGTGGGATTCAGTGTAAGGGTATGAGTAAATCGATTAAATTCCAAGTGGTTTTGTATGTGTAAGTAATATAGTGTAATGGGATTCTTTTTAAATGATAAGCGTGGGCACCCATGGAATTATTAAAATTATTAAATTAATATAAATAAATTCCATTTTTAAATGTTCCCAGACTAATTTAATTTTATGATAAGATCATATTCTATCAAATCCATGAAATAAAATTAAAATTATACATATTTTAATTATTTTTATCATTACCGTTTAGTTTGAACACTTATTTTACCTTTTTAATCTTACCATGATATCATGTTACATATAGTTTTTTGGTTAATGTAGTTATCATAACATGTCAAAATGTCAAAAAATTATTTCATTTATGACATATTGAGACATATATTAACTATTTTTCTGAATATACGATTTTTAAATATTTTTGAAAATTTAATAATCTATTTTATATTTTAAAATAACAACCGTGCTAATTCTAAAACTATGCACTAGTTGACAATTAAATAATATCATAACCAAGATATAATTTCAAACCAAATCCTTTAAGTTATAACATACATGTAAAATATAACCATAAAATTCATGGATGGAAGAAATTATTTCAAATAATAATTATTTTATTATTTATAATATCTGTTATTTGAATTTTCTCATTTATTATGAAATTACATAATCATCTTTGTGTCAAAATTTAATTTAATTATTTAATTTATGAAAAGAATAAATAAATTAACACGATGAAGGTAATTTTTTTGAATGACTATTTATAGCTGAAGAGATCCCATAAATAACTCAATATTAAAATTGGTTCTAGTTTTAAAAAAATGTCACCAAAATGATTGATCGTTGAATATAATTTTTTAATTGTAATAAAGTCATCCAAGAGGATCTGAGTAGTCCTGAAATCGACCCAAAGATGATAATGTTTTGAATACACTCATAAAAATAAATCAATACAAGTTTAATGATAGTCTGATATTTTTATTATATTATTTTTACATTTATTGACCCGATTTTCCTTTAACTGTGGTAATAAAATTTATTACTAAAGATACAAATAAAAATATACAAAAATAAAATGTTCCTTTTGAAATAATATGTGCCTCCGATACCAATTATGGAAACTATTTTTATTAATTCAAAACAACGAATTTTAAGAAATTAAATTAAAAATAATCACAGTTATTAAAATAAAAAAATGATTTTTAATGTACAAATGATCAAAATATTGACGTGCATTTTAATATAATTTTAAGGTGAAATTACTTCCAATTTCAAAAATAAATTAAATGATAAAATCATAAACTAATTATAATTTAAACCCAATTACAGAGTTAATCTAGAAAAATATATAAATTAGATGAAGAGGTTGTTTTGAATTAAAATTCTTTATTTTTCATTATTCATTAAAATATGATTTTATATAAAAAAGACCAAAAAATTCAACATATTTAAATTTTTATTTCATGCACCCAAATAATATGTTTATTTTCTCTAATATATTGTATTAATGTTTCAAAAACTAGATTTAAAAATGGTTATCCATCAAAAGGCAGTAAAACTATATTTTTACAAAAAAAATCATTTTATCCGTAGAATTGATTTAGTTCTTATATAATTTCTAGAAAACCCATACGTTGAATTTAAAAAATTATATTGAGTTAATATTTCATTAATATAATCCAACAAGGGTTATTTTACTAATTTATAAACCAAATTATTCACATTTAAATAGTTTTTTCATAAAAATACATCATTTATATTCAATTTGTATTTAGTTTCATTTAACATTAATTTGTTAACCAATTAATAATTATATAAACCTGTGTACACCATATTATCATAATTTAAGTAACACATTAAATTAACACTATTATAACAACTTGGCGATATCTACCATAATAAATAATAAAATTAAGTTGTTCATTTAAGCTCAATGTGGTATATCATATATGCTATCGAACATTTTGTTTCCTTGTAAAAACTAAAGATGTTACAATAATAGTGGTCCATTACAAATAATTGGCTTATTTGTTAGGAAATAACTACACTCCAGGAACAATATGGGAATCATCCATTTAAAATAAATCTTGTTGTGGTTCTAAACAAATAAAAAACATAATGATATAGATATCTCATCTCTGTAATAGGTAAACGTGATTACCTTAAACTCTAGTCATTAGTAGTGTACAATATAAAATCATTAATTATGTAACTATGAAAAAATCACTGAAATATATTCATATAATCTGAAAATGGTCCTAATATTATTAATTAAATAATTAAAAAATTACCACCATTTAAATAAACCACTTATTAATTTTTGTGAAATCATTACATAATCAATGCACTTATAGAACATTATATTTGATTACATTCTATTAAATATTTCCCTATCTAAATATGTATATTTTCTAATCCTCTTCACAAAATCTATCTATCATGAAATTTATATCATCAACACCAAATGTGGTTGAGGTATAATTTATTTATAATTCTAAATCCTCTATTATTTTAGAATCAACCTGATCAATATTAAGTGTAGATATTCATGAAAGAAAAAAATAACTAAATCAGTGAAAATTAAACATTGATGTAATCCTATGTCGAACAATAATGTATGAAAACATGTAACATAATCTATATTATCTATCTCGGCCACTATTGCAGAAAAATAATGGCTATAAGGAATCATAGATCTCAACATCTTGCCCCAATACTAGAGTAATCCCCAACACCCTAATAACTACCATATCATAATAATTCCATCCCATCCCCCACTGGACAAATCTACAACTATAGTGTTCACTTAAGATAAAAACAAGGGCTTTCTCACATAAATAGGTTAATGAAAGCATTATTTCATCAAATAAATTTCCGGATGAAACTAAGGCCATTATTGACCTATCATAAAATAATAACAAAATCTTGTAAAGCATTCAAATAGATTTAACGATTCATTTATTGTATGGAATATTATTTCTACATTAATATATTTGATTATTGATTTATTAATCACTAATTCAGAAATAAGGGACCATAATAAAAATTGAAAAATTAGTTTATCATTAATAAAGAGAATATCAATATCGGCTAATATAATTCCATGGTGTATACATCGTCATCCAAAATTATTTTATAATTTATATTAAATAATATATGGGAATATCTATATGATGTTGCTTCACAGGAAAAATAATTTATGAAGCTACAAGAATGTTTTATTTTTCATGAAATATTTCATAGTTATAATAAAACTCTATGCATTTCAAAAATATGTTCATGTGTTTCATATCTTCTAAATATCACTAAACTAGGTAAAATTTATCAATTTACATAAACAAAATTAGAGATGAAACACTTATTCAAGTGACATGACAATAAACCCAACACATATAATGCAATTTAATTAATGATACTATTATCAATTTCTATTCTATGTTTTTTAAACGGTAAACATTCATATCAATTCAAAAACACATTTACTAGGCATGAAGGAATACACCACTAAATTAACTAATTTGTATCATGTCAAAAACCTATCTACTAAAATAATTCATTGATATATGATATTTACAATTCCATTATGAATGATTATTACCATGAAATATATTTATTACAAAACATATATTAATGTGATAATTAAAATAAAAATAAATGGATGATAGTATGGTAGTAGATATCATATAATATTTTAAATAACAACTCTAACTGTTTAGACACGACATCATTGGAATATCATTCCTTTATAATATCTATATTTATTAAATTATAATTTTACATTACTACATCTTATTTTCATATTAATTATATTATAATGATGTCACTTATGAACATGGAATTAATATTCACCCAATACATCATATATTTATTTTAATAATCTTTTAATTATTTTTATAAATAAATAATTAAAATTAATAATCATCAACCGAGAAAAATAATTACAATTCATTCCTACTAAATATCAACTTCCTGGTCATTTACAAATATATAATCAAACTAATCCAATTAATTATTTATAAAAATGAAAAAAAAATAAATGACATAATCTCATATCCTCTTTGTGGAACCATTAGTTGGAAAAACACATTGCACCTAAGCGGGAGGGAGGAGTAGAGGGAGAGCTCAAACTTCCATGAACTCTCAATGTATATTGAAAACAAAGTACCTAAATACATGAAGGAGATAAATACTTTTTTCTTATCACTCCCAAGTAATGCATGTTTGGAAGTAGAAAAATAGAACATGGGTGGGAGAAAGGATGTGGAGCTCACAAATAAAAACGAAAATGATGAGGAAAATATTCAACCTCCTCTATTTTTATACATAAAAGGGTGGACTAAAGTGGTTCAAGGAACTTTGTTATTATCAATATAATGGTTTATATTACACCTTACAGTATGGGGAGTAAAATATGACATGATTTCTATTTGATTCTCTCATAGTGATATATAAATTTATATATACTAAATGTTTTATTTCACATTAATATTAAATTTATTAATGTTTTTATTTTTTAAAAGAATAAAATTTTCATTATTCGATTTTAGGAATATATGTTTCTTGATTTCCCACTGTTTTTTACATAAAAGGTTGTATTTTCATTCAAAAAATCAATTTGTTAGATTGTATAAGAATAAAGAAGGTGATGTTTGAGATAAATTGATACCCTTAAAAATAGTATAGTCCCTTTTTATAGGTAAATAAATTTACATTTACATGTATCATGTGTAACACCCCAGGATTTCATAGTACGTTATTTCTTCAAAGTAATTCAGTAACTTGCACTATACACAACACCAAGTTCAAGTGCACCACAAATTTCAAAACTAGCCGTTCAAAAGAGGTTATTAATAGTATTAACTAAAAGTTTAAAATTATATTATCCTTATAATTTTAGAATACATATTATTATTTTCATATACATAATATAAAAAAAATAAATTCATTTTTTTCATTTAAAATAAATATTATTTTTTAAAATACATTTTTACTGCCTTTAAACTGTTAACCCTTTTTAAATCCAACATTTGAAACATTTATATATTAAATTTGACAAAATAAACTTCTTATTTTTAATTGGGACATAAGAATTTAGTTTCAAAAATTTTTTGGTGTTTTTATGACAACTTTCATATTTGGGTGAATAGTGAAAAACAAAATATTTTGACTGAAATCAACTTTTTTAATCAAATAATTAGTAGCTTTAAATTATATATTTTAATGGTTTGGAAGGATAAATAGATTATATTTTTACTATTTAATCCAATTTTATTCATTGGAAATAATTTCACTTTGAAATAGAACATAAATAAGTATCAATCATTTGTTAGTTATTATTTCTTAAAAACAAGATTTTTTGTTTTGATAACTACAATTAATGTTAAATGAAAAAATTCATCTTATATGTTTTGAATTTGCTAAAATGGACTTCAATTTTATATTCAGAATATCAAAATCTGCTTAGGGTAAAACTTCAGTATATTTCTGAATACATTCAATTTTTTTTACTAATAAAAATCACTATGTTATTATTTAAAAACGACTTTATATATATATATTAATTAATTTTATATAAATTTATATCAAGTAAAAATATATATATATAACCTATATTACTTTAATTTAATTCATTGGAATCATTTTATAATAAAATTAGATTTATAAAATTTTATCGAACGTTTTACCATCTTTTACCCACCTCCTAGGAGCATTGGCAAATTTACATAAAACATATTTTTACCTCTTCTATTAGTTGAATTTAAAAAATCCAAGAGACATGGTGGATATAAGTAAGTAAAATTTTGTTCAATAAGATTAAAATAATTTTTGTGGAATAGTAACTTTTTTACTTTTATTTACCACAATTAAATGTAAATAGGCTAATTAATGGTAAAAATGATATTATTATTATTATCTGGACACATGTCTTAATTCAATTGGATAAGTGTAATTCGAACAGAAAAAACCTTAGGAATAAAATATTATCCTTTAGGTCCACTTGTATTACATTCGGACATTTGTTATTATATAATTCAATGAAGAGTTAAAAATGATAAAATCAATGTTTAATAACTAAATGTTTTTTAATATACGGTTACAGATAAGATAAAAGAGACTATAAATATTAATTATAAATCTAATAAGACTTCAAACATAATGATATTTTATTTATATATTTCAGACATTAAATATTTTAATTTATTCATTACACAATGATGATGCAGTAATTAACTAATTAATGAAATATTTAAATAACTGTTATTATAAATATCCAAATAAATGTAATTTGAGCCTTTTTATAAACTCCACTAATTTTCTAGGTTAATATGACATGTTAGGGTTGGTTATATTATTTTCGTCGAATTAATAATGCTATTATGAATTTATCAAAATCAAAATACCAAATAGTTTCAAAATTGTCATAAAAGAGTTTTAAAAACAAATATTATATTATTAATTGATATTCTATTTATAAAAATCTAAGGTTCATCCTATGGTCTTAAATAATATTATATATTTTATTAATTAACCACTTGAGGTTCTCTTGGATATTTATACTATTTTTATTAACCATATAACAATGAGATAAGATAAATGTCAAACTATTTAACTACGAGTTAAATCTAAAAGATAAAATTAATATAGTGACACAAACCGTTATAAAACCTATTGGATGAGTGGTTTTCGACCCATACCCATGTTAGACTCTAAATAGTTTATTTTGGAGCCATTATAAACATAAAATGTTTTTTATTATATAATAATATTTCTAGCTTTTCCTAAGGTTCCCCTCACCCCTCTTAAAAAAGGGCACTCCTCCTGCACTCTAATTCACACAATCAAAGCCATTTGACTTTGTCAAACCCCGCCCAAATACCATCTAAACTGTCATAGATTCATCCAAGAGGACTTATTTTAGTCATAAATACAACATAAGGAGCACTTTAGATCAAATCAATAGGAAGAACCCGAAGAAGAGGTAAATAGTTCATCGCCTCTTTCAAGTTCCTTTCTTCTTCCACTTCCTCTTTCTTTGTTGTTTCCATTATAAAATAATAAATCCAGTGTCATCTATATAGTATGATGTTATTATAAATATGGTACAACTATATTAATTATTCTATCCATACTTTGAATGACACGTCACCATACATGCATACGTACGGCTTACCATCTCCACGTCATGCTGTAATTGTTATTCAATACATATTTTTTGGATGGGTATAATAATAATGACTAATTTATGTAAATAATAAATAAGAAATGATAATAATTTATATATGATATAATATCCAATTATATATTATTTTAATATCAATTGAATGATATTGTCGCTCGTGGGTACATACGGATTACAGTCTCCACGAAATTGATGAGATTCATTCCCTGTTGTATCCATTCAAGAATAATTTTCATTAGATGATTAAAAATAATGTTTAAGAACATAATATCATTTTGAATATGAATAAGATACATCCTATCCATAACTATAATTCTTACATAACAATGCATATAATGGATAACGAATCCGTTAACACCCGAAATGACGATAATACTAAAATATTATTAACAAAGCAATATTAAATGATCATATATGATATCATATTAATATATATGATTATTTTATAATTTAATAACAATTATTTCACTGTTATACATGAGGTTAAACTTCCCTTGACCATGTAATGTAAAATCTAAGGGTTAATTTTACAATCTCTTTATTATATGAGGTTGTTTTTATGTATGTAACTATTCAGACTTCTTTATCATCCACATCATTGTTTCGTACAAATGTATTCCAAAACTTTTATAAAATTTACTAGACTATGTTTTAAAGTAATTTATACCTTTTTTCTTTTATATGATGTTTATAAAGAAATATTTCCATCATTTTCTAAACAAGGTCCCACTACTGGTAATCTTAGTTTTACCAACGGTTATATCCCAACGGTTTACTAAACCATTGGGAATAGCCATCTATACCAACGGTTCTCAGAAACCGTTGGTATAGATGGTTTTATAAACAATTTTACAAACGGTTCATTACAACTGTTGGTATAGAGGAATTTTTACCAACAGTTCTATGAGAACTGTTGGTAAAAGTTGGATTTCGGTGACTTTTTACCAACGGTTCTCATTGAACTGTTGGTAAAGGTTTGGGATGAATGTATATACCAATGGTTTTTATAAACCATTGGTAAAAATATCCCCCAAATTAGCAGTAGCCCGTCCTCTCCCCCATTCGCAATCCAGAGCCCTAAACGGAAGCTATCGGCGATTTTGGAGGTGCTTCTGGTTTTCTTCCTACATCACATCCAAGGTGAATTATTTTCTTTAACTTTCAGTTTTTATTTTCAATTTTGATGTGTATATGTTTCTATTTAGGATGAGACCAATTTCTATTCTCATATTCCCACCCAATTTATGTTCCATCCCTATTTATGTTTCGGTTATTTATTAAATTCCATGCATATTCCAGCCCATATAGATTGCATTAGACGGTTGTCTAATTTTTTGATGTGGCTTTCATGGTTCATTACCAAGAAATTTTTATTATATGTTATAAAATTCAATCACATGTTTAGTTTTAACATTCATAGTTACATTATTATCTTGTGTCAATATTTTATATTAATAATCTTTTCATATATTCCATCATTGAGTATTTTTACTTGTGCAATAGAATTCCAAGATCATGTTACATCATAGTGATTATTTAGATTTCAAAGTGTTTTATTTTTCATGTTAAAATTATTAAAATGTTTTGGGGACTAATTAAAGTTATTATATTCCAATTTCCATGCTTCTATGCTTGTTAAGAATTAAATGAAATATTATGGTTGTAATTAAATGAAATTCAATGTTCAATTTTTATATGTATGGGTGATTAATAAATTGGAATGTGATGAACCATATAATTGAACCATTGTTGATGCAAATTATATACCAAAAGGTTATTGAATAAAAGTTATTCTTGTGAATTTCATTACATCATAGACAAAATGGTTGTGGTAATATGAGATATACCTCCGATGGTTCTTTGATCATTTTTTTATGGATAATGAATGGTTTAGGTTCTGTATTAATAGTAGCTTCCAGTGAGACCATTTTAGTATAAGGGGAAATGAGATTATGATCTACAAGGGGGTGTTTGAGTTGTTAGAGATCAAACATTGTTTGTTCCTTGTGATCAAGAACCATAAATAGAGTGTTCCAATTAGGTGGTAATCAGTAAAGTCGTATGTAAGATTTCCAAGTCTTGTTTCATGAAGTTTAATCTGTGGTGCTATAGTGGTTTTGGATTGTTTGAGGTACTCTTACTGTATTATAAACCCTCATTTGTTCCATATTCATTTAAATTGATTTGATATCATTTTTTTCACACACACCATTATATCCTCTCAAACTATATTTAGAGGGTATTTTCATTCATATGGTGTAAAATATTTTAGTAAATGTCCATACTAGATTCTTTTATGTGTTCCAGGGGTTTAGACTAATGACAGGGCAGCATGATTATTGTGGGGGTATTCTTTTCATATAAATATACTTATACACCCTGACCCCCTTGGACAACCTGACCACCCCCATGGACAGCCTGCCCACCTGGACACCCCGACCCCCCTAGACAGCCCCCACCCCCTGCACACCTCCGACCCCCCGGACGGCCCCACCACCCCCTGACACCCCGCACCCCCTAGACACGCCACACCCCCCTTGGACAGTCCTGCCACTCCCATGATTCTCATCCTACTCCTCATCCTGATCTACTTGAAGAAGTTAATATATAAAACTCATATACTCCCAACAAGACCCTTAAGGATTATGTATTCTTTTATCCACTTCCAATATCTTACTGGTCAATCATTGAATATAGGCATTAGAAATTTTGTATCTTATTTTCTTATATACACTGTATTTTTTTGTATTTCATAATATGATTCTCATATAGAGTAATGTGTCAGTTATGCTTTTATATAGAGTAAACAATTGTTATTTACGTAAATATTTTTTTGATTAAATTTTAATATTATTGAATTGCTTTGAAATGACTTATTGCGATTTTTTATAGAATGGATAGAAGTTGGATGTATGAAACTGATCGGATTTCAACCGATTATCAAAATAATTTGAACATCTTTTTAGATTTTTCATTTGACAAGGCTTCAGATAGTGGTCGCATACACATCCCATGTTTTAATTATTTTGGATGACCTTGGTTGAGTCGTGAGGCAGTTAGCTATCATATAACCAAATATGGTTTCCAAACAAACTATTATGTGTGGTATCACAATGGAGTGAAAATGGAATCTCAAAATGTTGATGATCCAAATGATAGGATTGAATTGGAGAGTTTGATATATGATCAGTTTCCATTTATTCAAAATCATGAGAAGGAAAGGATTTCCAGCCAACAAGATTTCGATACAAGCACACATGATGCGTCCAATGAAAATGATGATGTTGATAGGGTGAAAAAATTGAATGATGTTGCGATGACTCCAGTATATCTGCAATGTGATAAAATGAAATAGTCGGAATTTTTAATCCGATTGTTTCATGGGAAAACAATGTATGGGATTTCAAATACTGCAATTGATTTCATTCTTACCTTCTTGAGGGACTTACTTACAGATGATGCATATATTCCCTCAAACCACTATATGTCATGGAATTTGGTTGA
The DNA here is from genome assembly GCA_963277665.1 of Viscum album. Taxonomy (NCBI): domain Eukaryota; kingdom Viridiplantae; phylum Streptophyta; class Magnoliopsida; order Santalales; family Viscaceae; genus Viscum; species Viscum album. The sequence goes on from OY728141.1 coordinate 663,955,311, forward strand.
TGAACTTGGATTCTAAAAAAATATCCATGCTTTCCTGAATGACTGCAGCTTATTTTGGGAGAAAACTGCTGAACGAAATGATTGTATAAAATGAGGAACATCCCGATGGAAGCCAAAAGATGATGGAACACCATCTCGTGTGCCACAAAAAGTAATGTGGCACTTTCCATTGATCCCCAGATTACAGAACCTTTTCATGTCTGATGAAATATCCATAAAAATGGGATGGCATGACACCGAGAGAAAAAAGAATAATGAAGAGTTGGTTCACCCTACAGATGGATTTTCATGGCATAGATTTGATGCTCGATATCCTGAATTTTCAGCTGACGTGTGTAATGTGAGGCTGGGACTTTCATGTGACGGTTTTAATCTATTTGGGCAGATGCTTACTTTGCACAGCACATGGCCGATTTTCATACACATTTATAACCTTCCCCCTTGGTTGTGTATGAAAAAGCCTTACACTTTCTTGAGTATACTGATATCTGGCCCTTCTGATCCTGGCAATGATATAGATGTATACATGCAACCATTAATAAAAGAGTTGAAACTTCTTTGGGATGTGGGTGAGCCCACATACGATGCATGTTCGAAAGACATATTTCATATGCGTGCTACACTTATGTGGACTTTCAATGATTTTCCTGCTTATGCAATGATGTCTGGATGGAGCACAAAAGGAAAATTGTCATGTCCTGTTTTTATGAAGAATACTCGATCGAGAAGACTGAAATATCATCGTAGTTTTAGTTTTATGGGACATCGGCGATTCTTGACAATGAACCATCCATATAGAATCAATCGTCGAAGATTTGACAATACCATGGAGAATGACGATCCACCTTAGCGTAAGTCTGGAACTGATGTTCTTAATGAATTAAAGATTTCAGCTATTCATTTGGGAAGAGTGTAATGAAATCTAGAAAGAGGAAAAATGTTTCCAATGATACCTGTTACAATTGGATGAAGAAGAGTATATTCTTTCAGTTTTCATATTGGTCAACCAACTTGTTACATCATTGCTTAGACGTAATGCACATTGAAAAGAATATATGTGAAATGTTGCTTTCGATTCTTCTAAATTTCAAGGGGAAGAAAAAAGATGATTTATGCTCTCGGTGCGACTCGGTAGATTGGGGGATCAGACCAGAATTTCATCCTGTCTGTATCAGTGAAAATAAATGGCAAGTTCCATGTGCTTCTTATGTGATGACTCCTGCTGAAAAAATCAATTTCTGGAAGTTCTAGAGACTATTAAAGTTCCTGATGTCTATTCAAGCAATATATCAAAACGGTTCAATAGAAAAGAGTTGAAGTTTAAATCCTTAAAGACTCATGATTATCACGTCCTTTTGCATGAGTTGATTCCAATAGAAATCCGTCATCTCTTGTCCAATAATGTTAGAGTATCAATTATTCGGTTGTGCTATTTGTTTAGAGATCTTTGTGCTAAGAGGTTGTCCAAATACCTCATGCAAAAATTGTTGGCAGAGACACCATTAATTTTGTGTGAGTTAGAGAAAATATTCCTTTCATCATTTTTTACATGCATGTTGCATCTGACTGTGCATCTTCCGACCGAAATACTTCTTGGAGGACCTGTTGCTTTCCGTTGGATATATCCAACTGAAAGAAACATGTGCACATTGAAATCATATGTTCGGAACATTAATTATCCCGAAGGTTCTATTGTGAACAGTTACTTGGCTCAAGAATGTATGGATTTATTCTCAATGTATTTGTCTAATCATACTACGAGAATAAACAGACAAGTGAAAAATGAAGAAGAATAGTATGGGAAAATTGAACCCAGTTTTCCATCACTTCCTCAGACAAGAGGAATCTCAGGATCATATACATTGACAACATTAAGCCTTGAAGAGCGAGAGATGGCACATCGCACAGTGTTGTTCAATTGTGATTTGTTCGATGAGTATATCATGTAAGTTAATTGTACATGTATATCTTATCTTATCTCTTGTAATTTTAAATATTTGTTAAAATAATATTATTTTTATCTATAGGGAACATAAAGAATTGATATATAGAAAGCATCTTTCTTTATCTTTGAGAAATAAGGAGACTTTTCATAGCAAAGGGTTTTTTGCTTGGTTGAAATTGAAGGTAAAAATATTTCTTTAATAAATAAATAAAAATAATATTTAATTAAGTTTACTATTTGGTTATATTTCAGGTATCGAGTTTACCTACAGACTATGTTTTTGAGGAAATAAGAGCTTTGGAATTTGGTCCTAATACCATGGTTCGTGCTTGTAAATCACTTGTGATCAATGGATACAAATTTAATATCACTGGACGAGCATGAAAAATGAGAACACAACATAATGGTGTTATGGTAACTGCCACAACAGACTGTTAGGCCAGTTCATCGGACACTAGACCTTGTTCTGAAAATGTTTCTTATTATGGTGTCGTGGAGAAAATAATAATTTTGGATTATTACTCGCATGGTCGAGTCAGATTGATGAAATGTCAATGCTTTGATTCAATGACGAGGCAAGGCACCTTTATTGATGATTTTGGATTTCGATTTATTGACATGACTCGCACTCTTGCCACCGATGAACCATATCTACTGGCATCAATGGTGAAACAAGTTTTTTATTTCAAAGATCATCGTCATCCTAAATTCGGTGTAATTATTGATTTAAATCCCAGACATGTTTTTGATAATGGTGATGTTGAAGTTGACACTATCCCTAATGCAATTGGAAGCAATCATTTTATTACTTATGATGACCCCAGCAGCTAAAGTGTCAGAGTTGATTGTGAACCCGAAGTTGTGGTGGGAAAAATATAGAATCATACAGTCGTGTTCTCACCTACATGTTTCACCTACATCATTCAGAGTGTGTATCCTAGTACTTACCTTCATAACACAATAAATCTTCTGTTTCATTATGTTCTTTTTATCATAATGTTTTTTCTATATTTAGTATTTTGGGTTACACATTAGTTATCTGTTTCTAATTACTTCCATATTTGTTTTCATTGTAGGAAATGACACCCATTGAAGAAAGGTGGCGGATAAAGATGACAGATAATAATCGTCGCATGGTACATATGGTTGTTCCTCCACTCATCCCTGTTGTGAGTATTTTATTTCAAATATAAATATTTCAATATCTTATAATATAATGTGTTTACTTTTCTGTCAAACTTTTTTTCAGGATCCACCCCCTAGACGACAGATATCTGACGAGGAGCCTGATATTGCACCCAGTAGTGAGGTTGGTGGTAGGAGGTGGGGTTGTGTCAGAGATGGACGATCATCTAGTGGTCCTGGTACTGAGGCCAGCGGTACGAGGGCTCATGGGGCGAGAGTTAGACAACCCACTACCACAGACGTATCTTCTACGCCCTATTTTGATCATGACGTGTCTTCAGGGACATATGAGATATTTAGACCACCGATGTTTACACTACCAGCTAGCCAGACGTCTATGCCATCATCTTTTGCTTCTGGTTCATTATCTTCGAGCTATTATATTCCACCTTCTTCGACTCTTGTTGCGACCCAGTATGTGGCTAAGGAGCATACACTGAGGGACACTCCACCCGTACAGGATATTCCTTAAGCTTCTGCACCCATTGATCCGACTACGACAGGTATATTTATATAACTCTATCAAATTTATATACCAAAATTTATATTTATTATAACTTGTATTGATATTATTTTTCTTTAATAACAGATTCATCTATAGATAGGAGGTGGGGGAGGGGGCGTACTCGCTTGCGTGTGGTATGGAATCGCTAGACATAGGTGATGATTGAATACTATGTTGATGGAAAAATGATTGAGAAATCTGGGCAGCAATGTCGGGGTTTTTTGGCGATGCTAGCCAAATACTCTGATATCATTCCGGTCTGCCCTCTCTCTTAGAGACATCTGTCACCCGAAGTTAAGGATAATGCATGGACACAAATATAGGTAAAAAATCTATTGGATTTAATGTAGTATATTTTTGTATTTAAATGAACTAATAAATTTTGTTTCAGCTTCGGTTTAACTTCCCTGATGGCGAAGGTGCACGAGAAACGCGTTTAAAGGAGCTAAGAGAGATTTGGAGATATTATAAGCATGAGATGTATGTTGGCTAGTGTGATAGAGTGGGCACGGAGTTATAGACATTACCTATCGTGGATGATTGCCCGATAGAGCAATATCGCCAAATGATTACCCATTGGGCGACTGCCAAATTTAAGTTATTAATCTCATTTGAGTTATTTAAATGAGTGTTTTCATGTTTTTCATTAATATAATCTTATTAATTATTAATAATTATTTAGGAATCTTCTTAAAAAAACAAAAAAAAACATTGATTCAAAAAAATACCTCCACACTTTGGGGCACACAACTATGTCAGATCATGAGAGGCAGCAGGTATGATATAGTTGTTTATAATTTTTCTTTATGACTTTCCCTTTTTAGTGGATCGTACTTAAATTGTGTGATTTATTAAATTATGAATATATGATTATACTTTCACATTATATTGTTTCAATGTCATTACAGAAGCAAAAAATGAATATTGAAGGACGTATCCCTCGAGCATAATTGTTTTGCTCGAGTAGAAGAAAAAAAGATGGAACTGCGGTAAATGAACCGACCCAAGAGATGATTGTAAGTTTTAATTTATTTATTTCAAAGTTTAATATCTAATTTGAAATTTAATAATCTATTCATATTTTTTACAGACTGCTTTAGAGGCTCTTGATGCTCAGGAGACTGACAATTTTGGGACACACGATCAGTTATATCAGGTTTTGGGAGATGAGCACTCTGGTCGAGTACGCTGCCGACCTGGTAAGAATATAGTCCCGACGAGGTATTGGTCGTCTCCAGGTATCCATTGTAGTACCACCGAGTTGGAACAGGTCAAGGAGCATGCAACACAGTCTAATAAAAGGGTCACAGAGTTGGAAGTACAAGTTCAAACAAGAGACAAAGAATTTATGAAACTGATGAAAGCATTATCTTCATCACTTCCACTAGAGGCTAGTGTGGCTTGTTAGACATTTATGTCGTCTATGGGTGCATCATCCAATGCACCAGGTGGAATCTCTAGTGGCGATCGAGATGATGACGTTCCTGGTGATGACGAGGATGCTAAAGAGGAAGATGGAGAGGATGTGGATGTGGACGAGGGCGAGGATGGGGCTGAGGGCGAGGATGGGGCCGAGGGTGAGGATGATGCCGAGGACGAGGATGAGGCCGATGATGAGCATGAGGATGATGACAAGGCCGATGATCAGGACAGAGATGGTGGTGAGGATGAGACTGATGATGATAGTAGTGATGGTGATTGTGATCAGAGGCATATTGATCCACTACATTTTTTAATTCTGTAAAATCTTTATTTTTGAACATGGTTTTCCACTTTGGGATTTTCCTCAGCTTCATAGGGATGTTGCATTCGGATTCTATTTTTTGCACTTGATTCTTATTGTATGATTAGTCTACTACCTAGACCTTTAGTATTCCTCGGTACTGTGATACTCATTTTTCTATTTTTATTAATTAGCTTTCTTAGTTATCCATGTATTTCATGTTTATGCATGTGGATAATGATATAGAAAATGTGCTTTGAAGTAGTGGTCGGCACCACTCAAAGAGTCTAACTTTTATTTGAAATGGACAGGACTTTAAGTGAAAACAACAACTGGCATACGGAAAACAGACCAAATGCATTCGGATTCTGTTTATACTATAGGAAAATGATCCATGGGTCATATGTGACGTGTACGAGTCAACCCCGCCTCAATCCGAGGGCTGCTGTGGCCGGTACCTCTCAAAGTGTCTTCCTTTTGTTTAAAATGGATGTGGTTTTAAGTAAAAAAACCACATACGGAAAATGGACCAAATGCATTCGGATACTTTTGATACTTTAGGAAATGTATACATGGGTCATATGTGACGTGTAAAAGTCAACCCCGCCTCAATCCGAGGTGTGGTGTGGCCGGCACCACATAAAGTGTCTAACGTTTATTTGAAATGGACAGGATTTTAAGTGAAAACAACAACTGGCATACGGAAAACAGACCAAACACCTTCGGATTATGGTTAAACTATAGGAAAACGATCCATGGGTCATATGTGACGTGTATGAGTCAACCCCTCTTCAATCCGAGTGCCGGTGTGGCCGGTACCACTCAAAGTGTCTTTCTTTTGTTTAAAATGGATGTGCTTTTAAGTAAACAAAACCACATACGGAAAATGGACCAAACGCATTCGGATAATGTTGAGACTTCAGTACATGTATCCATGTTTCATATGTGACGTACACGAGTCAACCCCGCCTCAATCTGAGGCGCGGTGTGGCTGAAACCACTCAAAGTGTCTAACTTTTATTTGAAATGGACAGGATTTTAAGTGAAAAACACAACTAGCATACGGAAAATAGATCATACGCATTAGGATTCAGTTTAAAATATAGGAAAACGATCCATGGGTCATATGGGACGTGTACGAGTCAACCCCGCCTCAATCCATGGGCCGGTGTGGCCGATACCACTCAAAGTGTCTTTCGTTTATTTAAAATGGATGCGCTTTTTTGTAAAAAAACCACATATGGAAAATGGACCAAAGGAATTCAGATATTTTTGATACATTAATACATGTATCCATGGGTCATATGTGACATGTACGAGTCAACCCTGCCTCAATCTGAGGCACAGTGTGGCTGGAACCACTCAAAGTGTCTAACTTTTATTTGAAATGGATAGGATTTTAAGTGAAAACAACAACTGGCATACAGAAAATAGACCAAACGCATTCTGATTCTGTTTAAACTGTAGGAAAACGATCTGTGCATTATATTTGATGTGTACGAGTCAACCCCGCCTCAATCCAAGGGCCAGTGTGGCCGGTACCACTCAAAGTGTCTTTCTTTTGTTTAAAATAGATGCGCTTTTAAGTAAAAAAACCACATATGGAAAATGGACCAAATGAATTCGGATACTTTTGATACTTTAGGACATGTATCCATGGGGCATATGTGATGTGTACGAGTCAACACCGCCTCAATCTGAGGTGCGGTGTGGCCAGCACCACTCAAAGTGTCTAACTTTTATTTGAAATGGACATGATTTTAAGTGAAAACAGCAACTGGCATACGGAAAACAGACCAAACGCATTAGGATTCTATTTAAACTATAGGAAAATGATCCATGGGTCATATGTAACGTGTACAAGTCACCCCCGCCTCAATCCAAGGGCCGGTGTGGCCGGTACCACTCAAAGTGTCTTTCTTTTGTTTAAAATTGATGCACTTTTAAGTAAAAAACCACATGCGGAAAAAGGACCAAAGGCATTCAGATACTGTTGATACTTAAGACATGTAACCATGGGTCATTTTTGGCATGTAAGAGTCAACCCCGCCTCAATCCGAGGCGTGGTGTGGCCGACACCACTCAAAGTGTCTAAGTTTTATTTGAAATGGATCGGATTTTAAGTGAAAACAACAACTGGCTTACGGAAAATAGTTCAAATGAATTTGGATTCTGTTTAGACTATAGTAAAAGGATCCATGGGTCATATTTTATGTGTAAGAATTAACCCCGCCTCAATCCGAGGGCCGGTGAGGCCGGTACCACTCAAAGTGTCTTTCTTTTGTTTAAAATGGATGCACTTTTATGTTAAAAACCCACATACGGAAAATAGACCAAAGGCATTCAGATATTGTTGATACATTAGGATATGTATCCATAAGTAATTTGTGACGTGTATGAGTCAACCCCACCTCAATCTGAGGCACGGTGTGGCCGACACTACTAAAAGTGTCTAGCTTTTGTTTGAAACGGACAACAGTTTAAGTAAAAACAACAACTGACATATAGAAAACTGACCAAACCCATTCGGATTCTATTGAAACTGTAAGACAATGATCCATGTGTCATTTATGACTTGTACGAGTCAACCCTGCCACAATCCGAGGCACGGTGTGACCAACACCACTCAAAGTGTCTAACTTTTCTTTGAAATGGACAACAGTTTTAGTAAAAACAACAACTAACATACGGAAAACTGACCAAAGTCATTTAGATTCTATTGAAACTTTAAAAAAACTATCCATGCGTCATATGTGATGTGTACGAGTCAATCATGCCTCAATCTGAGGGCCAGTGTGGCCGGAACCACTCAAAGTGTGTCACTTTTCTTTGAAATTGACAGCAGTTTATGTTAAAAAAACAACTGCCATACAGAAAACAGACCAAAGGCATTCAGATATAGTTAATACTTAAGGACATGTATCCATGGGTCATTTGTGACGTGTATGAGTCAACTCCGCCTCAATCTGAGGGCTGGTGTGGACGGTACCACTCAAAATGTCTTTTTTTTGTTTAAAATGGATGCGCTTTTAAGTAAAAACACCAGATATGGAAAACCGACCAAACGCATTCAGATTCTGTTGAAACATTAGTAAAACGATCCGTGGGTCATTTGTGACATGTAGGAATCAACACCACCTCAATCTGAGGCGACGTGTGGGTGGCACCACTCAAAGTGTCTAACTATATTTTGAAATGGACAACAGTTTAAGTAAAAGCAAAAACTGACATATGAAAAATGGACCAAACACATTCAGATACTGTTGATACTTTAGGACAAGGATCTATGGGTCATTTGTGACATGTAATAGTCAACCATGCCTCAATACGAGGCATAGTGCGGTCAGTATCACTCCAAGTGTATTTCTTTTGTTTAAAATGGATACACTTTTATGTAAAAACAACCGGCATACGGGAAACCAACCAAACACATTCGGATTGTGTTGATACTTTAGGAAAATGATCCATGGGTCATTTGTGACGTATACAAGTCAACTCCGCCTCAATCCGAGGCGCGGTGTGGATGACACCACTCATAGTCTCTCTTTTATTTTAAAAGGAAATCATTTTAAGTGAATACAACTGAAATTTACACTCCTCAATGATAGTCGCAAACTATTTTTCATGAGTTGGGAAGTTTCATAAATGGGGTCATAAGTGACGAGACTCCTAAGAAAATACATTTTCATAATATATTGTAAACCATACATTTTCAATTCAAAATTCATCACAAATCATTACATACCCAAACCTAGGATCACAAAAAATGTGATTTTAGCCAATTTGAAATTATTATTCAACTCTAATAGATATTTATCAAACTATTATGCCTATTAGAATTTGATGGGGAGGTGTGCTGGTTGGGTGGTTGTGCATGGGTGACGTGAATTACCACCGGATGATTATTGTCATATGTGTTTTTTGGCTATTTTCGGTGTTTTTTATACTGTTTGAAATATGTATGTAGTTTTTGTGATATTTTTTATACAGGTGTATAGTGGAGGGTATATTGAGGGCTGTTGTGCAATGGGTTTTTATGCAGGTGGATGGTAGGGCTACTGGAGGGCTTCTGGTGGGCTGCTGTGCAGTAGCTCTGGCAAAGTTTATACCAACGGTTCAGAACCGTTGGTATATCTTTTTCTAGAATTCTGGAAAAGGCTATACCAACGGTTCAGAACCGTTGGTATAAGATTTTCCAGAAAAAAGCTATCCTAACAGTTTAGAACCATTGGTATAGCTTTTTCCAGAATTCTGGAAATCTTATACCAATGGTTCTAAACTGTTGGGATATCTTTTTCTGCAGAATTCTGGAAATCTTGTACCAACGGTTCAGAACCATTGGTATAGACTTTCCCAGAATTCTGGAACACCTATACCAACGGTTTAAGTGCAACCGTTGTTATAGGGTTTTACTCACGGCTTACTAGCCAACGGTTTGGAAAACCCTTGGTATAGTCTATACCAACGGTTTTACAGCCTATACCAATGGATTTAAACCGTTGGTATAGCCTACTTTTCAAGTAGTTTCCTTCATAACCTTTTCGACAAAATTAAGGTAAGAATGTCTTTATTTAACTTATACAGTGGGTGTAGGTTTTTTCAACCATTATAATGTTGTCGAAGGTTCCCTTACAAGCTTATAATAATATTTACAAAATAAATGATTTCCTTTATTTGGTTTCAAAATTTAATGTGGCATTTCATTCAAACTTTTTCATTTCATCTATGGAAACATCATTTCATAGATTTCCATCTTGTTTAAAGTTTATTTGTTATGATAAAAATCATCGATATTGTATTGAAGGTTTTGTGACATGTTTGAATGTGGATGTATTGTTTTTATACCATTCATGGTTTATGGATAATGTATTTACCTTTTTTAAGCCAGTTTTAATATGAATTTTTATGTTATTATTAAACATTTTCATATAACGAATGTATTTGACTTTATGTGACCGGTGGAGCCCACTATAGATCCTCAATTCATAAGTAGGTCTAATTAGACTAACTAGGGTCTTGACACAAGGCCTTGACAAAATCATCTTTGTAGTATTGGTACAATGCCATGACTATGTGTTTATGAAGTCTGGCTTTATGCATTCCTTCATTATGAAAGTGGCTATTGATATTGCATGTGATTATTCGACTAGTATAATATCCATGTGAATAAGTAAATGGAATTATTTGCTTTTATTTTTTCCATATTGAGTTTATGATCAAGTTTAAAAGGAATTTGTTTTAGTCTTATACATTTCCTTAAATGTTTATACTTATTTATGAATGTTTCTGCTTTATTGTTAACCTTACTGGGAATCTCAGCTCAACACTTTCTATGTTTTATTTTTGTCAGGATTACAAGAAGTGTATTATGATTGATAAGAAGGGTTAATATAAGGGATTAATGGTGTTCTCAAAGGATCATTTATGTTGTGTTTTATCTTCAAATGTGTAATTTAACATTCAAGTATGTACACTATATTATCAAGATTGCTAAAATAAACGGTATTTAGGGACTTGATTCCTTGTAATAATGACAATGTATTAAAATAAATCACCGACTCTAGGTAACTGGGTTCAGGGAGTGACAGTTGGTATCAGAGAAGTTTAGTAATAACATTGGAAACTAGATTTAGAAAAACACTGATTAGAGCATATTACCCAAATATTGAATTTGAGGATTCATATATAGGAACTTCCTATAATTTTGGTAAAGTAAAGATTTTCTGAGTTTTCCATGCAATACATCCCTATCTTGATACGAGCAGGTAGAGGTGGCTCTAGCATAGATGTACCACGGGGTAAAACCTGAAAACACCACTTTGAGCTAGACTCTAATGGGAACTCATGCCTGACAATAGGCCTTGTTTCACTCTTGGTTATGACACTCCCTGGGGATATGCATAGGATAATTCACATTTTCATTACAAGACATTATGAAGGATTTAGAAGTAAATACTTCCTCAAAGAAACCATTTTTATGATTATAGATTATATCCATAAACTATTCAATTTACGTTAGGTATTTTACATGTTTGGAATTATGCATTGTGATTCATAAACTATCCTTTTGTATGCCATTATATAGAAATGGAACCTAGTAGAAGGAATGTGAACTCAAGAAATACGTATGATCGAAAGAGTCTGATGGATCATATCTTTCACAGTATTAATCCAACATTTAGAAGGGTAATAGTCTCCCTTGTATTCTCAACATATGAAGAAATAGTATCATGTGACAATATGATAAGTAAAGAATTATCTAAGTCCTATAGCTTTGAAGGTAAGCAAGAGAATAAAAGTATGGTAGAGATAATGATGGATAAAGGGAAGAGGGGAATGAAGGATTTTCCCATATGTGATAAATGTGTAAATAATCACCTTGGTAAATGAATGAAGGGAATGGGAGTTTGTTATAAGTGTGGAGAAAAATTACACCAAGTACATGATTTCAAGGGTATGAAAAATGTTTCAAATGTTAAATGCTTCATTTGCAAGGCATTGGGACATGACGTGAATCAATGTCCCAGTCATTATAGTATTTCTCAAATGATGATATTGAATAATAATAAAGTTATGATACTACCTCAAATGAGGAGGAATCACTAGTGTTCTTATGTTGTTATTATAGAATTATTTCATTTTAGTGATGTTGCCACAATATACTTGTTATATAAATTATAGAGATAAATAAGGATTGTACTGCAGTACTATTTTATTGAGGATTTAACATTATATGGTTCTAAGAAAAATGACTTAATTGTAAGATACAATTTTTGGAAAATATACGGTTGATGTAAAGGTAATCCTTAATAGGGTCCTGATAATGGGCTTGTGATTTTGGAATAAGAGATGTTTGATTTGGATATAATATATTAGATATTCATGACATCCTTGTGACTGATTAATAGTGTTTTTATTCCATAATTATTGGAATATTCATAAATTTTGGATATAAGGAATATATCCAGTATTATATAAAGGATATGGGAGCATGAATGTAATCAATAAGGGTTTTTGGTAATTCAGAGTGTTACCATGTTTTAAAATAATAAATGATGAAGGTGTTCACATGTTATTATGTTCCAAAAAGAATCATCATTGTGTTTAACTTCCTTATAAATTTTGGACTATGATTTTTGATTGAACTATTTTGGATAAGTCTAAAGGTTGCAATTTATTATGTATGAAATTGGATACAATTGTTACTGTTATTTTTGGATTTTTATAAAAAGAAAAACATGCAGACCATGTGAAAATCCATCGTGTTAGACAAAGCTACTGGAATCGAACCCACATCCAATGTGTGATTGGGATTTATCACCAACTGTTGAACTATGTGAAGTCCCTGGATTTTATAATCTAGTTTTTTAATGGTTCTGATAGTTGAATTATAAAATTATTATTTTTTTGGAACCCTATAAGATTAGGATAAATAGAATATATTTTATTTTGGAAATATTTTAGACTGAAAGATTAGTTTGTGGTAAGAATTAGTTGAATGATGAAAATCAACTTGTAATGTATATATATATATATAAACATTTTTTCCTCTTATTATTTGCATTAATTAATTCTTAAACATTAGGGAAGGGATCTTAAACCCGGAAATCTGTTATCCTAATACCGTATGTTTTGTTGAACTGTTGGTATATTAAATCATCATGTATAGTTGGATTTGAGGCCCTCTATTTTACACTTGTAAGAGATTGATGACCTCAATCACTCCCTATAAATATTTAAGTTCTCCCTCTAATTATGTGTCCTTAATTTCCACCAATGTTCTTCAAATCGAGATCATAATTTTCTGGTAACCCTTTCATTTCCCTTTTCCTCTTATTAACATTAAATTTTATTAACCCAATTTCCAATGTGGGTTTTCCCAAAAAGGTATTTTCTATTTTAAACATTTTATTTTTGAAGAAAATTTTCAAATTGTGAGGACAAAATTTATTATAGGAGGGAATAATGTTACACCCAAAGATTTCATAGTACGTTAATTCTTCAATGTAATTCAATAACTTTCACTACACGCAACACCATGTTCAAACGCACCACGACTTACAAAACTAGCCATACAAAATAGGTTATGAATAGTATTAACTAAATTTTGAACATTATATAATCCTTATAATTTTATAATCCATATTATGAGTTTCTTATACATAATTAAAAAGAAATCATTTTTTTCTGATAAAAAAGAATTTTTTTATAAAATGCAATTTTACCATCTTGTAATGGCGAACACTTTTTTAATCCAATATTTGAAACTTTTTTATATTCAATTTGAAAAAATAAAATTATTCTTTAGAATCAGGTCATATGAATTTAATTTCAATATTTTTTTCGTCTTTTCTGATAGATGTCATATTTGGGTGAATATTGAAAATACTATATTTTTTCTGAAAACAACTTTTTTAATCAAAATAATTTGTAGTGTTAAATTATACATTTAAATGTTTTGGAAGAATAAATAGATTATATTTTTAACATTTAATCCAATTTTTTTCATTGGAAATAATTTCCCTTTGAAATTGAACATAAACAAGTATCAATCTTTTGTTAGTTATTATTTCTTAAAAGTGCGCTTTATGGTTTTGAAAACGGGTTTTAATATTAAATTAATAAATCCAGATTCAATTTTTTGAATTTGTTAAAATGTACTTCATATTTGAATTCATAATATCAAAAATATCTTAAGGTTAAATATGTGAATTTTTCTGAAAACATTCAATTTTTGATGAATAGTGAAAAACACTGTGATATTATATAAAATTCAATTTTTTGTAAATAATTATTTATTTTTTTTATATTTATTTTATGTAAAAATATATATAATACCTATATAAGTTTATTTTAATTCATTGTAGTCGTTATATAATAAAAATGTATTTAAAAAATTTTATCGAATGTTTTACAGTCATTTGCCCACCATATAGAGGCATTTGCAAATTTGCATAAAACATAATTTTACCACTTTTGTTGGTTGAATTTAAAAAATCAGAGAGACATGGTTGATATAAGTAAGTAAAATTTGGTTTAATAAGATGAAAATAATTTTTGTTGAATATTTACTTTTTACATGTATTTACCATGGTTAAAAGTAAATAGGGTAATTAAGGGAAAAAATGATATTATTATTACCCTAACACATGTCCTAATTCTTTTGGATAAGTTTAATTAGAAAAATTGAAACCTTACGAATATAATATGATTATTTAAGGACACTTTAATTATATTAGGATATTTATAATTATTTAATTCAATGAAGAATTAAAAGTGTTAAAATTAATGATTAAAAACTAAATTTTTTTTAATATAGGGATAAACATAAGATAAATTCGACTATAATTATTAATTAGAAAGGTAAAACTATTTCCTACATAATCATATTTTATTTATTTCTCTTAGTGATTATATAATTTAATTTATTTATGACACAATGATGATGCATTAATTACGTAATTAATAAAATATTGAAATAATTGATATTATAAATATCCAAATAAATATAATTTGAGAATTTTTATGAACTCCACTAATTTTATAGGTTAATATTAGATGTTAGGGTTGGTTAAATGAATTGTTTTCGATGTAATAATGTTGTTATGAATTTATCAAAAACAAAATAGCCATTAGTGTCAAAATTGGCTTATAAGAGTTTTTAAAACGAATATTATATTATTAATTGATATTCTATTCCAAAAATCTAAGGATCAGACAAAGATCATAAAAAATATTAAATATTCCATTAATGAACCACTAAAGGTTTTCTTGGAAGTTTATCGTATGTTTATGAACAATATGATATATAAATACAAAGAGACATGGTAAATGTCAAACTATTTAACTAATAGTTATATCTAAAAGATAAAGTTAATATTGTGACCCAAACATTTCTAAAAACAATTGGTTGATTTTTTTTTCGACCCTCCTAGCCATAACCATTATATAATTCATTTTAGAGATATTAGAAACCAAATATTATTTTATAATAAAATAATATTTCTAGCTTCTCCTAAGGTTTCCCTCACCCCTCTTATTAAAAGGCACTCACCCTTCTCTATAATTCACACCTTCAAATCCATTTTTCTCAGCATAACCCTGCCCAAATTCCCTCCCAACTTTCCTCCACTCATCTTAGAGGCATTAATTTAGTCATAAATACATCCTATAAAGCCCTTTTTATCAAATGAAAAAGAATTATCTGAAGAAGAGGTAAATATTTCATCATCTCTTTCAATTTCTTTTCATCTTCTACTTCCTCTTTCTTTGTTGTTTAAATTCTAAATTAATAAAGCCAGTGTCTTCTATATACTGTGATGTTATTATAAATATGTTACAACCATATTTATTAATCTATCCTTCCTTTGAATGACTTGTCACCATACATGCGTACGTACGACTTACCCTCTCCACGTCGTGGCGTAATTGTTATTCTATACATATTATTTGGATGGGTATAATAATGATTTTTAATTGAATTAAATAATAAATATATCATGATAATGACTTTCTATATATGATATAATGTGAAATTATATATTATTTTAATATCAATAGAATGATATTGTCACTCGTGCGTACGTACTAATATCCATCTCCACAAATGCGATGATATTAATTCCCCATCATATCCATTCATGACTAATTTTAATTATATGATTAAACATAATATTTAAATACTTAATATATTTCAGAATATGAATACGATACATCATATCCATAAAAATAATCACTTATGTAACAATTCATATAATGTAAAACGAACCAGTTAACACCTGAAACGATGATAATACAAAAATATTATTAACAAAGCAATTTAAAGGATCATATATGATATCATATTAATGTATATGTTCTTGTATAATTTAATAACTATTATTTCACCATTATACAGTAGTTTAACCTACCCGAGACCAAGGAAAGTACAAGGTAAGGGTTAATTTCACAATCTCTTTTTTATCCAAGGTTGTTTTTATGTACGTATCTACTAGGGAATCTTTATCATCCACATCCCTATTTTTTAAAAATGTATTCAAAAACATTTTTACTATTTACTAAACTATGGGTTAAATTCATTTATACCATTTTTTGAATTTTATAAGATTTTTATAAATAAATCATTCCATAATTTTCCAAATAATGTCCTTTATATCCATTTCAACAAAATTAATGTAAGAATGTATTTTTTTTAACTTATACGGCGGGTGCAGCTGTTATATGCCGTAATAACATCATTGAAACTTCCCTTACAAGCTTATAACAATATTTCCAATAATTTTTTTTCTATTAAATGGTTTCAAAATTGAACGAGGTATTTCTTTCAAATATTTTCATTTGATCTATGTCGACATTCTTTGATAGAATTTCAACTTGTTTGAAGTTGAATTATTATGATATAAATCCTTCATATTGTATTGAATTTTTTGTGATATTATTGACTATGGATGTTTTATTTTTATAAAATTCATGGTTTATGGATAATGTATTGACATTTTTAATTCTAGTTTCAATACGAATTTTTATGTTATATTTAGACCTTTTCATGTGAGAAATGCATTTGACTTAGTATGTAATGGGTGGAGCCCGTTATAGCTCCTCGATGCATCTGTAGGTCTCATGAGACAAAATAGTGTCTTGGAACAAGGCCTTGAAAAAATATTATTTGTAGTCTTGGCATAAGGCCTTGAATATGTAGGTATGAAGTCTGGGATTATGCATTTCATCATTATGAAAGTGGATATTGATATTGCATTCGATTTTTCGACTAGTAGAATATCCATTGAATAAGTAAACGGTATTATTTGATTTTATCTTATCCATATTATGATAAAGCTAAAGTTTAAAAGGAATTTTTTTGTCTTATACATTGCCTTAAATGTTTGTTCTTATTTATGAAATTTTCCGCTTTATTGTTCCCCTTACTGAGAATCTAAGCTCACCCGTTTCTATGTTTTATTTTTCCCAGGATGTGAAAAGGTATATTATGACTGACCTACAGGGATATTCTATGGGATCTTGGTGATTTATATGGAAATAATTTTTTTGTTGTTTTCCATTTTATGATGTAATGTAAACCTCAAAAATGTATCAAGTACTTCCAAGGCTACTAAACTGATCGGCCATTTGGGACATGATCTTCTGTGATCATGCCAATGATACGTAATAATGCACTAACTCTTGGCATATGGGGCGGGGCGTTATATCATGTTTCGAGGTATAACAATACACTAATTTATGAAATTCAGTAATAACAATATTTTTGTTGATGAAAATTAATTTCATAATTATGATACTTAATAAGATATTATATTTCTCGTACTTTTAAAGAAAAAAATTTCATCTACTATTATTTAGTGACTCATTCGATATCTAAAATGGAAATATGTGCTAGATAACTATATCCTGAGATTACCTTCATGTGTACATAAGGGTCATTTTAAGTGTTCTATATAATTTATAAAAAATTTAAAATTCATTTGAAAAAAAGTTTAAAAAAATAAATTTTCTTTCTGGTTTAGATAATTATTTTAAAACACTTCTACATTTGTTCTCAAACCATCCCAACCCCTAATTGAAAAAACTGGAAATATCTATATGATTTTCAAATAGCCGTGACTTATAGGTTTTCTAATAATAATATCATATCATTACCCACTAAAGAAACATAGAGTTCATAATTGATAGAAAATATTATTAATTCAGAATGTTTTACAATATGAACTAATATAACTAATTCACACTGAAAATAAAAATTAATATCAAAAATAATATTTAAAGACATTAAACCATAACATATAACTTGGATAACCATTTTAAAAAAACATTATAATTTGAAAAAACTCACTGGCCATCTAACATCCAAAAAATGAAAAAAGATTTTATTAGGATGATTCTAGGACTACATATTAAAGTCCAATTAAAAAATTCTCATCATCAATAATAAAATTCAATCCCAAGATGAAATTAGTAGTCGTTATGAGCAACCACCCTTTGAGATACCCCTAAAGAAAATAAATACACATATAACACATTTATGAGGTTTACATTACCTCTATAATCAATTTAAATAATGTTCAAGAAAATACTGACAATTCTCACATAACATGTTCATAATGATCATACACATGTTATATAAAATAGTTATCATTTCACAGTAATTAAATTCCCCATTATATATTTCACAATCAAAATTTTTGTTAATTACAATATGGACATGAATGAAATCATTTTTTAAATCCATAGAGGTCCAATAATTTAACCATATTTGTTTAAAAATATTTCACACATGCATAAAATTACAATAAGTTATATATTTTAATTATTATAATAACACCTTATATAAAATGTATTACTATGAAAATGTAAATAATATAAGGTGAACTGCTAAAAACTATTCATTGTGACTTTCAAATTTTAAATTAATATGTTTGGAAAAACCATAATCCTTTCCCATAACAATGTGTATTCAAAAATTATTTTTTAAAACACTTCAAATTAGATATGTAAAAATTATAACACTTTTATCATAATGTAATGTTTCATTATGGTAATTACATTATTAATTTAAAATAATTGGTTACAATAAATAAATTCTATCACATTCATCTAGATGATAATTTTAATAGATGGATTTCCTTAACTCTGAGTGTTATAAGTTAACATGACCTTATTTTCCTATCATTAAATATAAATCTGCAACTGTATAAAAAATGATTCTGTCCTTAGACAAATCACAATAACATATCCTTTAATAATGATATTTTATTCTTTGTATGGACTTAAAAAAAATTAATGTCATTAAAATAAATTTTATATGATAATATCTTTTGATGGTTTGTGTGTTCCCCCTAACTCTTTATATTTTTTAGGCAGTAACATAAGTTACCAATGCTTGAAATATTTTTTTATAAATTAAAAATAATAAAATCAAAATCACATCATCATCAGATCACATGTATAGATTACAACATATAATATTTATCATAAAATATAAACTAAAATAATTTATTTACATAGAGAAAATGAAAGATGAAATCATTCAATGTCACCTTTCCCTAGGATAATATTCTACAACAAAGAGCCATATATTATATCATGAATAGTGTAAAGGAAAAAATATAAATCCAAAATCTACTAGGTAAAATCTACACCATATTAGTCTGAAGAGAAGAGTTATATAACGTATGAATAAATTGAAAACCCCTTCTTCTAGACTAAAAAATGTATCTAGATAAGGGTATAAGAGTAATTGTAGAAATAAATATTAATACCTTCCTCTATGTCTAAATCTTTTCCACTAAGCCTGAGGAAAAATAAAAAAATGTAGTTTGTGAACAAAATTATAGATTGTGATGGAAATCAATCAATTGAGTTGTAAAACAATACTAGAAAGAGGATTAAACCATGTGATTCACTGGATTGAATGAGATTTTTCCCCTAAACTCATTCAAAATAGAGGGAAATTAGGATTGAATGTTGAAATTTCAAGTCATTCAAATCATCGTGGAAAAAATGAATGCTTTCTGGTTAAAAAATTTAATTAAAATCTATGGATAAGAATAAAAATAATTTCTATGAAATACCATAACATAGTGAAATCATCTTCCTCCTAAAAATCACATTAATTTACAAATAATGTGTAACACCACACGATTGCATAGTACATTATCTCATTAATGTAATTCAATAGTTCCTGCTACCCGCAACACCGAGTTTGAGTGCAGCATAACATACCACACAAACCGTTAAAAAAGTGGTTATGAATAGTATTAATTTCATTTTGAATCTTATATACTCATTATAATTTTGACATTCATATTATAATTTTTTGACTTAATATAACAACATATTCATTTTTTTAGATAAAAGATGTATTTTTCAAAAAAACTGTAATTTAACCACCATTTAATTGAAAACCAATAATAAAACCTATATTTGACACTTTTTTATATACAATTTATTGAAATTACATATTTTATAGAATAGGGATATAAAAATTTAGTTTAGATAAATTTTTGGCATTTTTCTGAAAACATTCTATTATTGATGAATAGTGAAAAACACAGAGTTATTATATAAAACAGACTTTTTATTTAAATAATTTGCTATTTTATTTTAATTTATTTTAGGTCCAAATAGATAATTAATACATATTTATGTTCAACAAAACACATTGGAGTAATTTTATGACAAGATTATATATATGTAATTTTATCGAACATTTTACCGTCTATTAACCACCTTCACGGAGCATTTTCAAATTCGTATAAATTATAATTTTACCATTTCAGTGAGTAAAATTTAACAAATATGAGAGAAATGGTTAATATATATAAGTAAAATGTGGTTTAATAAAATGAAAATAATTTTTGGTGATTAATAACTTTTAACTTTTATTTACGACAGTTAAAAGTAAATAGGGTAATTAAGTGTAAAAATGATAACATAATTACCCTAACACATGTCATAATTCTATTGGATAGATTTATTGTACTAAAAAATTCTTTAGAAATAAAATATGATCCTCTTTGGTCCACTTGAATTAGATTTGGACATTAATTATTATTTTATTTCAAGAAGAGGTAAAAGAGTTGAATTCAATGTTTAATAACAAAAACATTTTTAATATAGTGTTATACACAATATAAATTAGACTATAAATATTCATTATAAATTTAAATATATTTAATACATATTTATATTTTATTTAATATTTTTAGATATTATATAATTTAATTTTTTTATGACACAATGATGACACAATGATTACTTATATAATGAAATATTATAATAAATAATATTATAAGGATACTAATAAATGCAATTTGAGACTTTTAATTACTAAAATATTTTTCTAGGTTAATATTACATGTTATAATTGAACATAATAATTTAGTTATAAGTAATAAAATTGTTAGGACTTTAACAAAAATCATTTATTAAATTATGATAAAATTGAAAAAATTGAGTATTTAAAACAAATACTATATTATAGGTTTATATAATATTCCTAAAAATATAATGATCGGCCAAAGGGCCCTAATAATATTATATATTTCATTAATGAACCTATTGGGATTAGATTGGATGTTGATTTTATGTTTATTAAGCATATAATATAAAAATAAAAAGAGACATGGTAAACGCCAATGTATATAACTAAGATTGAAATCTAATTGATAAGTTTAATATGATGACCTAAATCTGTCTAAAACCTACTAATTGAGAGGTTTTAGACCGATACTCACGTTATCCATTAAATAATTCATTTTGGAGCCATTATAAACCGAAAATGATTTTATTAAAAAATAATATTTCACGTTTTGTTTTTAAGGGACCCTCACCTATCTTATAAAAGGGAACTTGATCTTATCTTACTTTCACACCTCCAAATCCCTTTGTCCCAGCCATGACCTACCAAAATATCCTCCCAACAATCCTACCTTCATCGTAGAGTCCTTCCTTTTGTCATAAATTCATCCTAACGATCCCTTTTGAGCAAATTAAAAGGAAGAACCCGAATAAAAGTTAAATATTTCATCACCTCTTTCATGTTTTTTCATCTTCCACATCCTCTTTCATTGTAGTTTTCATTATAAAATTATAACTCTTGTATATTCTATATAATGTGAATTTATTATAAAAATGGTACAACCGTGTTAATTATTCTATCCATTATAAAAATGACAAAGTCACCATACGTGCGAACGTACGGATTACCGTCCCCACGTTGTGGTGTAATTTTTTATTCAAAAACTTCATTATTTGGATGGGTATAATAATGATTATAACTGATGTAAATAATAAATATAAAATTTAAATTATTATTTATATATGATATACCATCCAATTACATTCTATTTAACCATCAATATAATGATATTTCCCCTCGTGCGTACGTACGGATTTCCATCTCCATGACACAATAAGATTCATTTCTAGGTTCACCATTCAACGATGATAATAAAATAAATATCATTAATAAGTATGTAATATATAACATAAAAATTATACTGTATATATATGTGTGTGTTTGTACTCACTTATATCTTATTCTCTTAGTTCTGTTCAATACGATAAGAAAAACGGAAACAACATTTATGCGTACCTACCGCCTACCGTCTCCATAAATGTTGATTTCCATTTCATATATATATATCTATTATACATATTTATATTTTAAATATATATGATATATAAACTATGTCACACCCCAACCTATGCGTTTTATTTATTTAATTCTTTTTATCCTTTTGAATATTTTTCCTGGGGTCCCGGGTGAGTCCCAGATGAAATCATCGAGTATTCAAAAAAACTGTGTCTTTTGGGTTTGACGTCGTTCGACGCACGGGTAGAGCGCGACGTCGCGTGGCTTTGCTGATGAAATTTCTTGGCTTTTTGTTAATTTTATTATTATTAAAGATGATATGAATTCATTTATTATTTTTATTTTATTAATAAGTTTATTATTATTATTATTATTATTATTATTATTATTATCATTTCTATTATTTTGATGTGTATTAAATTTTATATTGGGTTAATGTTTATTTATTTTTCATTTATTTGTTTGTTTTTTCCCTACCCTAACCCTAAGGCAGCCACATACCCCGTCTGCTTCTCCTCTCCCGTAGCCTTTTCCCACCACCTCACTCTTTCCTCTCTTCCCTTATGCGAGCAGGCCCCACCCAAAGATTTCCTCTCCTTTTCAGCCTCTTTAACATCGCCTCCAACTGCAACATTGGTCGCCCCAACTTCCTCTTCTAAGGACGCATCACACCCCCGGACGCCCCTCTCTTCCTCCCGTGCAGAAACCCTACTGCATGTCCAGTGCACTCCTTACGACGCCCCTGCCCTCTCCCGCATAAGTTGCCACCTGCCTTCTCCTCCAGCGCCCACTGACACGCCCTCCACCCAGCAGCCCGTCAACCCATTGATGCAGCGGGTTTTCCCCTCCTCTCCTTTGTAGCATCGCACCACCCTCCATTTCCCATTCCCTTGGTTGGACCTCCTCACTGGTGCCCCCTGACCTAGACTAACTTTTCACCACCCAACCACCCTTGCATTTCCCTCCCTTCTCAGCAAGATTTTTGACAACCCCCCTATAGCACGACAGCCCCTACCCCCTATCGGATCTCCTTGAAATGTGAGACTTTCACATGTCTTCTCGATTTGCAACGCACACCCCACTTCGTGACCTCTCTCATTGATCACTGATATCATCGGATCTCTCCACGTTGTCCAATCGATTCGTTCAGGTAAGGGTTTTTGCTTCATTATCTTTTGGTTTCCAACAATGATTCATTTTTCCCACCCCCAATATCGATCGTACATACCTAGGGTTTGTTTCAAATATCAATTTCTTGTTTTTGTTTGGTTTTAGGGTATGATAGGGGTATCTCGGGACCTATTGGTCCATGTTTCAACCTCCATCATTAAAGGCACACAGTTTCGATTCATCTCATTCCATCCTCCACCGTGTGATTATATGTTATTCTATTGTTGGATGAATCCACTTTTGCATAGATTTTTCAAATGTGTTCTTAAACTTTATGTGAAATTTGAAGGGAAAATTGAATTATATTAGATGTGAGTTTGTGGTTTTGAGATTCTTTTTTTACTATGTATTTTTATTTATGTCTGAACTTGCATTGTTTTAAATGATATGTAATTTGATCGACACGAATTGAAAAGTGGTATGGTAATAATGTAGTTGCTGAGAACTATGTTTTGAAACATGTCAGATAGTTAGTTTTTCGTTTTTTTCTTGTTTGGGTTGTTTTAATTCCGTCCTTTTGTGATATTACGTATTGTGTGTTTGTTGCAACACATTTGCAAGATAATCCCTCGATATTGATGTTGTCAGCCTACGCGTGCTTGTGCGCCCACTCGAGGCGTGTCTCATCATCGTGTTTTGACTGCGAGTCGAGGTAGGTCCCCCACTGCACTTACATTTAGAATTATAATTTATTAATTTCTTGTTGTTTTATTAATTTTAATAAATTGGAAATAATATAATATAATTAATTTTTATATGATTATTTTGTGCGAAAAGAGCCGTTTATTTTATACCGAACACTCGAAACATTTTCATGACGAGAAGACACCCAGTATTGAAAGAATGACCATTTGGACTTTAAACATAATTCAAGTAATTTCAAATATTCTTCTAGTTTTAATGATATATGATTTATTCTGAACATGAGTTTTGGTTTTTCTCGAGAAATGAGGTTTTGGATTAAAATTGGTGAAGGCCCGTATGACACTTTAATAAAATAATTTTTTTTTGTAAAACTCGCTCCGGGGTGATCTTTGGTGTTCATTGATTGCGTGAGTTATGTGTGATATTTGTGCATCTTGACTGATAGATTTACGTTGTGGACGCACCCCATTTTACTGTATGTGTTGACATGGGAACCAGGAATATTGAGTGAATTTTCAGAGAATGACTGCTGCACTAGTTTAGAATACACACTATTTAGTGGCCCCATAGTGGGGGAATACTGAGTTATTGCTTCTATGAGGATTGGGCACCTTGGTTAGGCCATGAATGGCTATGTCGGGCATTTGGGCCTTATGACGTCATCGAGTTAGAGCATGCTTTCAGGATGAGTCACATGTATAGTACGTTCTGGATTGTTCAAGATCTCATTGTTTTGACCCATGTTTTCTTTAGTGATTATTGGTATGTGGTGGATGATTAAGAGGTCTACTTCGGTTGATGGCACCTATTTGACACTTTCTCCATTTCCCTTAGTGTGTGTTGTGTGTGGCTTTCCATTTGACTAACAATTTAAATTTGGATTTCTAATTTGCTCATAGAAGTGTTTTAAAATGCAATGCATCTGTTTCTTCCAAACACTAAACTTGTTCTTAAATTAAAAAGGGAAATGTATTGTTACTTGTTTTTAGAAATGAATGTGTCTGTCTGGAAACCAATATTTTATATAATTTAGTTCAAACCGGAAATTGATATATTCTTTAGTTAATCGTATGTGTATTGGGAATAGAATTTTCTGGGCCTACCTACTGAGTTTTAATACAAAAACCTATAGTCTTTTTCTATTTTTAGTTTCTGTTGCAGGTTGACATGAGCTCTCTCACTGTAGGAGATATTTGGTTGTGGACTAGTGAGCGACTCTCGGAGTCGTGAGGAGTTTTGGTCGTGGTTAGGTGAGTTGTTGTTGTTGGTCGTTATTTCTTTTTGTGTTGTTTATTTACTTTGTGTTCTTCAATTTTCATTTCCTTGCATTATTTATTTTTCTTGGGAGAAATTGTTCCCTCTTGCTCTCTTTGATTCACTAGTGCTTGTCGCCAGCCTGGGTGGATCAGGAATGCTTCTCGGGCCATGTCGCTGGCCGATTCGGGTGACCGGTTCTGGGTCGACCCAAGATGGTTTGTGAAAAAATGGTATCAAAGGAGGTTGGCTCCTGAGCGGACCTTGTTTTTTAGAGCGCCCATTGTTATTTTGAGTTGTCATGGTAGAAATAGTAGAATTTTTGGGACTTGGGGCATACGGGCGAGAAGGACATCATGAACCCTTGCTCGTTCTGAACCTCGGGTCACCATGAGATGTTTGGGTTGTTTGTGTCTTTTTGGTTCCTTTGACTTATTTAATATTGGTAAATGAAATGGGAGTCGGGCACGTGACCTCCATGATCTCGTGTGGCCTATAAATTCATGTGGATCCGAGGAATTTGCCCTATAATTCTCTCAGTGATGATGGTGTGACTGGCATATGTCTTCCAACCATATGTTTGAGTCACCCATCATCACTATTTCCCCTAGTGAATCGTTAGAGTTTTCCTTCATTCTAAAAATTGTTTTGCGGAGTTTTATATTGAAAATTATGAAAAGTTGAATTTGAAATGGAAATGACCATGTCTTGATTATGTTCCTTGTTACTTTGTTCCTTAGTATTCACCCCTATGAAGGTTTGATGGATGCCCAAGGTGCAGCTTCGGGTGGCACGCCTCTAGAGAATCCTCCAGTTGATCAGCCCATAGACTATGTTCTAGAGTTCCGGATGTTGTACCCTTCTCTCATATATGGGAAAGCAGAGCCTCTTGAGGCAGTGGAGTGGTTTCAGAAGATTGAGAGGATGTTCAGTTTCATTGGGCTTCTTGAGTCATTAAAGGTGAAGTTGGCTACCTTTATGATTGAAGGCCCAACATGGAAATTGTGGAAGCCCATGTCTCGGAATAAGCCTCTGCAAGATTTAACATGGGAGTTTTTCGAGTCATAGTTCATCGAAGAACACTTATCTATGTTAATGAAGCTGAGGAAGAGGATGTAGTTGTGTTGTCTTCAGCAGGGCGTTGAGTCGGTAGTGGAATTATATCGATGTTTCATAAGTCTAGTTTCGTATGATCAGTGTTTTGTTGCGAATGGTCCCAGGAAGGCTCGACAATTTGAGTCTGGAATCCGACCTAAGATGTGATCGAAAGTGGAAGAGCTCAACCTAACCACCTTCTCGGATGTTGTGGTGTAAGCCTTTTTGGCTGAAGCTGGGTTAGCAGGAGGACTTGAGGTGACAAATCCTCCAGCTTTGGGAAGCAGTGAAGAGGGTGGTGAAAAGAAGAGTGAGAAGTGACCCGATGATGGTGGTTCTAGTAGACGAATCAAGAGGCCTTTAGACTTTTAGTCATCTTCTCCACAGCGCAATGTCGTGATCTATCACCAGTGTGGTAGGAAGGATCACAAGAGTTCGACGTGTCCGAGTACTCTGAGACCCTGCCACTCCTGTGGACGTTGGGGTCACTTGCAGCAATTCTTCCGCGGTGTTTCCAAGAAGCGCGCTGAAGCTAGGCATGGCTCGTCGAAGGTCACCACAGCCCGTCAGCATGAGTAGGGTGATGTTTGGGGATCAGTTTGGGGATTCCTCTTTGTATTTTTTTGGATGTAGTAATCGTCTCTTTTAGCATTTTGTGGTGTTCCTTTTCTTTCAGTTGTAATAATGGTTGTGGTTGAACCTCTTTGAAACTTTTATTTTACTAGAAGTGGGTTTGGTGAAATTCTAGTTTGTGGGTTATGTTTGGGAGATTCTGAAGCCTGACTGCGAGGAAGGAGATGCTTCCATCATCGGTGCTCTAGCCATAGGCCTTGGAGTGAAACTAGCGGGTAGTCAGGAGACCCCCAGTGGTGGAAGAAGGGTCTTGGTTTAATATCGGTATTTGGTGTGGCACTGTTTGTGTTCTTATGAGGTGGTTACGTCATTGACGTAGTGGTGAAGGTAGTTTTAATGTTCGATTGTTGATCCCTAACCTCCCCTACCCTTGTGGTGGGGTTTTTGGTCCGTGTGGTGGGGTTTCTGGTTCGTGTGGAAATATTTAATGTTCGGTTAATCTCGTCAGCTCTTATGATGGGGAGATCCACAATGGGTCTCGCAGAGTTACACCCGAATTAGTTACTGCTAATCTGGTCCTTATGGTGGGGAGTCTGTTTGGGACTCCCCATGTCAGTATTATAGTTTCTTTTCGTGTATCATTTGGTGGAAGGTGGCCTCATGCGGAACCTCCTAGTCCTACGTTCTTTCTCTTAAGTAAACGTTGGGATTAAAGTAAACCCAACACTTCCATTCGACTAAGAGTATATGGATAAGTCTCAGAGGTGATTTAAGTTCATTCATTATTTGGTTGAAATAGATGGTTTGGGTTCTGCTTGGTGACAATTATGATGACTGTTTTTTAAAGGATGAGTTGTTTGTCATGGGTTTTAAGTGTCTGTTTAGATTGATGAACAGAAGGCGCTTAAACTTTTGCGGGTGAGTGACACTTAAGAAGTTTAATCTTGGGTCTAGGTCTTGTTTTGGATTCCTGAGGAGCGGGAAGCATTATGGTGGGGAGAATTTTCACACCCCGACCTATTCGTTTAACTTATTTAATTGTTTTTCTCCTTTTGAATATTTTTCCTGGGGTCCCGAGTGAGTCCCGGATGAAATCATCGAGTTTTCAAAAAAATTGTGCGTTTTGGGTTTGATGATATTCGATGCATGGGAAGAGCGCGACGTCGTGCGGCTTCACCCATGAAATTTAATGGCTTTTAATTAATTTTATTATTATTAAAGATGATATGAATTCATTTATTATTTTTATTTTATTATTAACGTTATTATTATTAATATTATTACTATTATTATTAATATATTAATCATTTATTTTATTTTTTTGTGTATAAATTTTTATTTTGGGTTAATATTTATTTATTTTTCATTTATTTGTTTGTTTTTTTCCCATACCCTAACCCTAAGGCATCTGATTACCCCATCTTCTTCTCCTCTCCCGTAGCCTTTGCGCGCCGCCTCACTCTTTCCTCTCTTCCCTTGCGCGAGCAGGCCCTCATGCTTTCATCCCATTTTCCGGCTCTTTAACATTGCCTCCTACTGCAACATTGGTCGCCCCATCTCCCTCTTCTAGCGGCACATCACACCCCCAGACGCCCCTCTCCTCCTCCTGTGCAGAAACCCTCACGCATGTCCTGCGCACTCCTTGCGACGCCCTTTCCCTCTCCCGCATAATCCGCCTCATGCCTTTTCCTCTAACACCCACCGGCACCCCATCCACCCAGCAGCCTATCAAACCCTTGATGCAGCGGGTCCAACCCTCCTCTCATCTATAGCAGCACACCACCCTCCCTTTCCCCTTTCCTTGTTCAGACCTCCTCGCTGGTTCCCCCTGCCAGAGACTACCTTTTCACCACCAGGCCACCCTGGCATTTCCCTCCCTTCTCAGCACGATTTTTGGCGACCCCCCTACAGCATGACACCCCTCCACCCTATCATACCTCCTTAAAATGTGGGACTCCCACATGTCTTCTCGATCTGCAATGCACAGCCCACTTCGTGACCTCTCCCATTGATCACTGTTATCATCGGATCTCTCCACGTTGTCCATTCAATTAATTCAGGTAAGGATTTTTTACTTCATTCTCTTTTGGTTTCCAACTACGATTCATTTTTTCCACCTCCCAAAATGGATCAGACATACCTAGGGTTTAGGTCCAATAACAATTTCCAGTTTTTGTTTGGGTTTAGGGTATTCTAGGGGTATCCTAGGACCCATTGGTCCATGTTTCATCCTCCACCGTTAAAGCTGCAGTGTTTCGATTCATCTCATTTCATCTAACACCGTGTGATTATATGATATTGTATTGTTGGATGAATCAATTGTTTGTTGGATTTTTATAATGTCTTCTTAAATTTTATTTGCAATTTGATGTGAAAATTTAATTATATTTGATGTGCATTTGTGGTTTTGAGATTCTTTCGTCACTAAGTATTTTTATTTATGTCGACACAAGCATTGTTTGAAATGATATGTAATTTGATCGACACGACGTGAAAAGTGGTATGGTAATAATGTAGGTGATGAGAACTATGTTTTGAAACATGTCGAGATAGTTATTTTTTTGTTGTTTTCATGTTTGGATTGTTTTATTTCCTTCCTTGTGTGATTTTATTTATTTTGCATTTGTTGCAGCACGTTTGCGAGGTAACCCTGTGATATTTCTGTCGTCAGCCTGGCGTGATTGTGTGCCCGCTCGAGGCATGTCGCGTCATCGTGTCTTGACTGCACGTTGAGGTAGGTCCCCCACTGCACATACCTTTAGATTTAGAATTTATTAATTTCTTGATGTTTTATAAATTTTAATAAATTGGAAATAATATAATATAATTAATTTCTATATGATTATTTGTTTTGAAAAGAGTTGTTTATTTTATACCGAACACTTGAAACATTTTCATGAAGAGTGGAAAACCAGTATTGAAAGAATGCCTATTTGGCCTTTAAACATAATTCACATAATTTCAAATGTACTTTTAGTTTTAATGATATATGATTTATTCTAAACATGGGTTTTGGGTTTTCTTGAGAAATGTGGTTTTGCTTTAAAATTGGTGAAGGCCCATTTGGAACTTTAATAAAATAAATTATTTTGGAAAACCCGCTCCAGGGTGATGTTTTGGTGTGTGTTGATTGAGTGAGTTGTGTGTGATATTTGTGCATCATGACTGATTAATTTATGTTGTGGAAGCACCCCTTTTTATTGTATGTCTTGACATGGTAACCTGACATATTGAGTGAATTTTCTGAGAAAGATTGGTGCACTACTTAAGAATATTCACTGGCTAGTGGCCCCATAGCGCGAGAATAATGATTTATTTCTGCTATGGGGATTGGGCCACTCGGTTACGCCATGTAGGGCTATACCGGGCATTAGGTCTTTATGACATCATCAAGTTAATGGAATCTTTCTGGATGAGTCACATGTATAGTACATTCTGGATTGTTCACTATCTCATAGGTTCGACCCATGTTTTCATTAGTGTTTATTTGTATGTGTCAGATGATTGAGAGGTATAGTTCGGTTGCTGACCCCTATATGCCCCATTCTCCATTTCCCATGCATCTGTTTCTTCCAAACAATAAACTTGTTCTTAAATTTAAAAAGTCAATGGAATGTTACTTGTTTTAGAAATGAAAGTTTGTGTGTGGAAACAAATATTTTATATAATTTAGTTCAAACCTGTAATTGATTAAATCTTTACTTAATGGTATGTGAATTGGGAATAGAATTTATCGGGCCCGCCTACTGAGTTTTAATACTCACGCCTATAGTGTTTTTCTGTTTTTAGTTTCTGCTGTAGGTTGACTTGATCTCTCTCGTTGTGGGCGAGATTTGGTTGTGGACTGGTGAGCGACTCTCAGAGTCATGAGGAGTTTAGGTCGTGGTCATGTTAGTTGTTGTTGTTGGTCGTTCTTTCTTTTGGTGTTGTTTATTTACTTTGTGTTGTTCTATTTTCATTCTTCCGCTTTATTTATTTTCTTTGGGAGAAATCATTCCCTCTTGCTCTCTATGATGCCCTGGTGCTTGTCGCCAGCCGGGGAGGATCGGGAACGCCTCTCGGGCCATGTCATGGGCCGATTTATGTGACTGGTTCAGGGTCGACCTGGGTTGGTTCGTGGAAAAATGGTATCAATGGAGGTCGGCTCTTGGGCGGACATTGTTTTTCAAAGCGCCCATTGTTATTTTGGGTTTTCATGGTAGAATGAGTAGAATTGTCGGGACTCGGGGTGTACGGGCGAGAAGGACGTCATGAACCCTTGCTCATTCTAAACCTCGGGTCACCATGAGATGTCTGTGTTGTTGGTGTCTTTTTGGTTCCTTTGACTTGTTTTATATTGGGAAATGAAATGGGAGTCAGGAACGTGACTGTCGTGATCTCGCATGGTCTGGAAATCCATGTGGAGTCGGGGAATTTTCCCTAGAATTCTCTCAGTGACGATGGTGTGACTGGCGTTTGGCCACCAACCATATGTTCGAGTTGCCCATCATCACTAGTTTCCCCCTAGTGAATCGTTTGAGTTTTCCTTCATTCTGAAATATTTTTTTCATAGTTTTATTTTGAAAATTGTGAAAAGTTGAATTTTAAAAGGAAATGACCATGTATTGATTATGTTCCTTGTTCTTTTTTTCCTTAGTGTTCACCCCCATGACGGTTTGATAGATGCCTAAGGTGTAGCTTCGAGAGGCGCGCCACTAGCGAATCCTCCGGTTGATCAGCCCATAGACTATGTTTTGGAGTTCCGGAAGTTGAACCCTCATATATTTTATGGTAATGAAGAGCCTCTTCAGGCAGAGGAGTGGTTGCATATGACTGAGAGGAAGTTCAATTTCATTGGGTTGCTTGAGTCGTTAAAGGTGAATTCGGCTACCTTTTTGATTAAAGGCCCAACTGGGAAATAGTGGAAGTCCATGTCTCAGAATAAGCCTCAGGGAGATCTAACATGGGACTTTTTGAAGTCATCGTTCATCCAACAACACATATCTTAGTTGACAAAGCTGAGGAAGAGGATGGAGTTGTGTTGCCTTCAGCAAGGCGTTGAGTCGGTACTGGAATTCTATCGACGTTTGATAGATCTAGTTCTGTATGATCAGTGGTTTGTTGCGAATGATCCCATGAAGGTTCGAAAAATTGGGTATGGACTCCGACCTGAGCTGCGATCGAAAGTGGAAGAGCTCAACCAAACCACCATCTCCGATGTGGTGGGGAAAGCCTTTTTGGTTGAAGTTGGGTTAGCAAGAGGACTTGAGGTGACAAATCCTCCATCTTTGGGAAGCAGTGCGAAGGGTTGTGATAGAAGAGTGAGAAGCGACCCGATGTTGGTGGTTCTAGTAGAAGAATCAAGAGGCCTTCAGACCTTCAGTCTTTTTCTCCACAATGTAATGAAGTGATCTGTCACCAGTGTGGTAGGCATGGTCACAAGAGGCCGAAGTGTCTGAGTGCTCCGAGACCCTACCACACCTGTGGACGTTGGGGTCCCTTGCAGCGATTCTTCCGCGGTGTTCCCATGAAGCATGCTGAAGCTAGACGTGGCTCATCAAAGGTCACTGTAGCCCATTAGAAAGAGTAGGGAGATATTTGGGGATCAGTATGAGGTTTCCTCTTTGTAGTGTTTTTTTGGATGTAGTAATTGCCTCTTGTAACATTTTGTGGTGTTCCATTTCTTTCAGTTGTATGAATGGTTGTGGTTGAACCTCTTTGAAACTTTTGTTTTACTGGATGTGTGTTTGGTGAAATTATGGTTTTTGGGTTACTTTTGGGAGTTTCTAATGCCTGATTGTGAGGCAGGAGATGCTTCAATCATCAGTTCTCTAGCCATAGGCCTCAGAGTGAAGTTGGAGGGTAGTCAGGAGAACCCCAGCGGTTGAAAAAGGGTCTTGGTTTAATCCTGGTCTTTGGTGTGGCATAGTTTGTGTTCTTCTAAAGTGGTGACGTCGTTGACGTAGTGGTGAAGGTAGTATTGATGTTCAATTATTGAGCCCTAACCTCCCCTAACCTTGTGGTGGGGTGTCTGGTCCGTGTGAAATGTTTTCAAGTTCAGTTAATCTCGTCAGCTCTTATGGTGGGGAGACCAACAATGGGTCTCACAGAGTTACACCCAATGTAGTTAGTGTTATTATGGTCCTTATGGTGGGGAGTCTGTTTAGGTCTCCCCATGTCAGTATTAGAGTTTCTTTTCGTGTATCTTTTGGTGGCGGGTGGCCTCGTCCAGAACCTCTGAGTCCTAATTTCTTTCTCTTAAGTAAATGTTGGGATTAAAGTACACCCAATGCTTCCATTCGACTAAGAGTATAGGGATAAGTCTCAGTGGCGATTTAAGATAGTTCATTCCATGGTTGAAATAGATGGTTTGAGTTCTGATTGGTGAAAATTAAGGTGACTGTGTTTTGAAGAATGAGTTTTCTGTCATGGGTTTTCAGTGTCTGTTTGGATTGATCAACTAGAGGCGCTTAATCTTTTTGGGGTGTGTGACACTTAAGGAGTTTCATCTTGGGTCTAGGTCTTTTTGTGGCTTCCCGAGGGTGGGAAGCATTATGGTGGGGAGAATTGTCACACCCCGACCTAGGCATTTTATTTATTTAATTATTTTTATCCTTTTGAATATTTTTCCTAGGGTCTCGAGTGAGTCTAGGACGAAATCATCAAGTTTTCAAAAAAATTGTGTGTTTTGGGTTTGACGTCGTTCGACGCATGGGCACAACGCGACGTCGTGCAGCTTCACCCATAGAATTTCTTGGCTTTTCATTAATTTTATTATTATTAAAGATGATATGAATTCATTTATTATTTTTATTTTATTATTAAGGTTATTATTATTATTATTATTATCATTTATATTATTTTAATGTGTATTAATTTTTATATTTGGTTAAATGTTTATTTATTTTTCATTTATTTGTTTGTATTTCCCCTACCCTAACCATAAGGCAGCCGCTTACACCATCTTCTTCTCCTCTCTCATAGCCTTTTTGCGCTGCATTACTCTTTCCTCTCTTCCCTTGCGTGAGCCAGCCCCCCAAGCTTTCCTCTCCTTTTCTTCCTCTTTAACATCGCCTCCTACTACAACTTTGGTCACCCCATCTTTCTCTTCTAGTGGCGCATCGCACCCCCAGACTCCCATCTCCTCCTCCCTTGCAGAAACCCTCCTTCATGTCCTACTGACTCCCTGCGACGCCCTTGCCCTATCCCTTATAAGCCGCCTCCTGCCTTCTCCTCCAGCGCCCACCGACACACACTCCACCTAGCAGCCCGTCAAACCCTTGATGCAGCGGGTCCTCACCTCCTCTCCACTATAGTAGCGCACCACCCTCCCTTTCCTCTTCCCTTGGTCGGACCACCTTGTTGGTGCCCCCTCCCAGAGACTACCTTTTCACCACCTGAACACCATTGCGTTGCCCTCCCTTCTCAGCCCAATTTTTGGCGACCCCCCTATAGCACAACACCCACGCCCCCGATAGGACCTCCTTGAAATGTGTGACTCCCACATCTCTTCTCGATCTACAACGCACACCCCACTTCATGACCTCTCTCATTTATCACCTATATCATCGGATCTATCCACGTTGTCCATTCGATTTGTTCAGGTAATGTTTTTTTCTCTATTGTTTTTTGGTTTCTAACTGCGATTCATTTTTCCCGGCGCGCAATATTGATCGGACATACCTAGGGATTAGGTCAAATATAAATTTCCAGTTTTTGTTTTGTTTTAGGGTATGATAGGGGTTTCATGGGACCCATTGGTCCATGTTTCAGTATCCACCCTTAAAGCCACAGTGTTTCGATTCATCTCATTCTATCTGCCACCATGTGATTATATGTTATTCTATTATTGGGCGAATCCATTGTTTCTATTATTTTTCTAATGTGTTCTTAAATTTAATGTTCAAATTGATGTTCAAATTGAATTATATTTGATGTGTGTTTGTCGTTTTCAGATTTTTTTTACACTGAGTATTATTATTTATGTCTGCACTTGCATTGATTGAAATGATATGTAATTTGATCAACACGAAGTGAAAAGTGGTATGGTAATAATTTAGGTGATGATTAATATGATTTGAAACATGTTGAGATAGTTATTTTTGATTTTTTTTCTTGTTTGGATTGTTTTAAGTCTATCCTTTAGTGATTTTAGTTATTGTACGTTTGTTGCAACGCATTTGCAAGGTAACCCCGCTATATTGCTATCGTCAGCCTGCACGTGCTTCTTTGCCCGCTCGAGGCGTGTCGCATCATCGTGTTTCGACTGCGAGTTGAGGTAGGTCCCCCATAGAACTTTTCTTTAGATTTAGAATTTATTAATTTCGTGATGTTTCATTAATTTTAATAAATTGGAAATAATATAATATAATTACATTTTATATGATTATTTGGTGCAAAAAAAGCTGTTTATTTTATACCGAACACTTGAAACAATTTCCGGATAAGCGGAAACATAGTATTGAAAGAATGCCCATTTTTCCTTTAAACATAATTCACAGAATTTCAAATTTACTTCTTGTTTTAAATATATATGATTTCTTCTAAACATGGGTTTTTGGTTTTCTCGAGAAATGAGGTTTTTCTTTAAAATTGGGGAAGGCCCGTTTGAAACATTAATAATATAAATTATTTTGGAAAACATTATTTGGGGTGATCTTTGGTGTGCGTTGATTGCGTGAGTTGGGCGTGATTTTTGTGCGTCATGACTTATTGATTTACATTGTGGACGCACCCATTTTTATTGTATGTTTTGACATGGGAACCTGGAATATTGAGTGAATTTTTTGAGAACGATTGCTGCGCAAGTTTAGAATACACACAGGCTAGTTGACCCATAGCGGGGGAATATTGAGTTATTGCTGCTATGGGGATTGTGCCCCTCGGTTAGGCCCTGTAGGGCTATGCCGGTCGTTAGGGCATTATGACGTCATAGATTTATAGCATGCTTTCAGGATGAGTCACATGTATAGTATGTTCTAGATTTTTCACGATCTCCTAGGTTCGATCCATGTTTTCTTTTGTGTTTATTTGTATGTGGCAGATGATTGAGAGGTCTAGTTCGGTTTCTGGCCCCTGTGTGCCACTTTTTCCATTTCCCTTAGTGTGTGTTTTGTGTGGTTTTTCTTTTGAATAAAAATTAAAATTTGGATTTCTAAATTTCTAGAAAAAGTGTTTTAAAATTCAATGCATCTGTTTCCTCCAAACAATAAACTTGTTCTTAAATTAAAAAGGGAAATGGACAGTTACTTGTTTTAGAAATGAATGTGTGTGTGTGGAAACCAATATTTTATATAATTTAGTTCAAAGCAAAAATTGAAAAATTCTTTACATAAGGGTATGTGAATTGGGAATAAAATTTGTCGGACTTACCTACTGAGTTTTAATACTCAAACCTCTAGTGTTTTTCTGTTTTTAGTTTCTGTTGCAGGTTGACTTGAGCTCTCCCGTTGAGGGCGAGATTTGGTTGTGGACTGGTGAGAGACTCTCAGAGTCCTAAGGAGTTTTGGTCATGGTCAGGATTGTTGTTGTAGTTGGTCGTTCTTTCTTTTCGTGTTTTTTATTTAATTTGTGTTGTTATATTTTCATTCTGCTGATTTATTTATTTTCTTTGGGTGGAAACATTCACTCTTGCTCTCTTTGATGCCCTGGTGCTGGTCGCTAGCCCGAGAGGATCGGGAACGCCTCTCGGGCCATGTCGCGGGCCGATTCGAGTAACCGGTTTATGGTCAACCCGGGTTGGTTCGTTACAAACCCTGTTTTATATTCAGAAATTATTTAAATCATTATTTAAGTGATACAATCAAGAGTAACAAGTTAAACCTCGTACAATAAAAAAGCGATTAATACCTGAAATGTAAATTTATTATGGAAATTATTATTAAATGGGTAGTACAAAGTCCAAAATGAATCATGTATGATATCATAAATATTAATATGGTTCTAGAATAATTTAATGACATACTACCCTCTTTATACAGGAGGATAAACATACCCTCAACTAAAGGAAAGAGCAAGTGAAGGGGTTTCTTATCTCACATTTAATTACGTGAGATTTCCATTGTTCTCCACATATTGCATGTGGTGTATTGTGTACTGACCTTTAATATATATTATCATTATATTCATTATATTCATGGTATTATGTGAATTATTTCGTTGTTATTAACTTTTGGTCATATGAATCGATTGATTACAACGTGGTTAGGGTTAAATCTCAATCTCATTATAATTCGAGATTGTTTATGGGTATGTTTTTACTGGGATATATTTATTATCCATGTCCATGATTCATAAAAGTGTTTTCAAAGATATAATT
Source organism: Viscum album (assembly GCA_963277665.1). NCBI lineage: Eukaryota > Viridiplantae > Streptophyta > Magnoliopsida > Santalales > Viscaceae > Viscum > Viscum album. The sequence continues at coordinate 663,992,813 of OY728141.1, forward strand.
TTTAAGGGAAACTTTTACAAAAACATTATTTTAAATGTTTTAATGATTTATTCTTCTAAACCTTTCTCATTAATTTCCATACTTTCAAAATGGTTTTAAGGATTTACTTATATGGACACGAATGTGTTTAAAATGTTTATTCCTTTCAAAATTTTCAAATTGGAATGGGACACATTGATTCAAAAATGTCTTTTAATGTATTCCTTTATAAATTTTGTGACATATAAATGTTTTCATGAAAAAGGGATATTTCTCTCAAAGAGTTTTACAAATCATTTTCATCTATGTCAACATCCATTGATAGAATTTTAAACTTCTTTCATGTTGATTAATTATGATACAAATCTTCAATACTGTATTGATGGTTTTGTGGTATGTCTGAACATGGATGTGTTATTTTTATACCATTCATTGTTTATGGATAAATTATTGACATTTCATATGTGAGTTTTAATGCGAATGATTATGTTATGTTTAATCCTTTTTATATGAGGAATGTGTTAGACTTAGTAGGTAATGAGTGGATCCCGTTATAGATCCTCAATGCATCAGTAGGTCTCATGAGATTATCTATTGTCTTGGAACATATCCTTGACAAAATCTTATTTATAGTCTTGGCACAAGGACTGGACTATGTGATTATGATGTCTGGTATTATGCATTCCTTCATTATCAATGTTCATATTGTTATTTTTTTTGTTATTAGACTAGTAGAATATCAATGTGAATAAGTAAAGGGAATTATTTTATTGTATCATTTCCATATTATTCTAATGTTTAAGATTAAAAGTCTTTTCATTTAGTCTTATACATTACCTTCAATGTTTGTGCTTATTTATGAATGTTTCTGCTATAATGTTATCATTACTGAGCATCTGAGCTCACCCCTTTCTATGTTTTCATTTTCCCAGGATTCCAAGAATTGTTTTGTAATTGGTATTCAAGGTTAAACTAAGGGATTATTGGCATTCTCAAATGATAATATATGTTGTGTTTTATTTTCTAATGTTTAATGTTATGATCATGTATGTAATCTATTTTCCATGACTGGTAAACTGATCGCTCTTTTGGGACTTGATTTCTTGTAATCATGCCAATGTATTAAAATAATTCACTGAATCTTGGTAATTGGGTTGGGGAATTATATTTTGTATCAGTTGAAGATTAGAAATAACATTTGAAACTAGATTTAGAAAAACACTTATTAGAGAAAACTACCCTAAGATAGTTTTTGAGGATTAGTATATAAGAACATTCAAGAATTTTTGTACTATTGAGATTTCGTGATATTTCCATTAAATACATCCTTGTCTAGATATGAGCAGCTAGAGGTGGCTCTAGAACAAATTTACCGAGTGGTAACAACCAAAAACACCGCTTTGAGCTAGATTTGAAGGGGAACTGGTGCACGACAATTGGCCTTGCTTCAATTTTGGTTATGAAAATCCCGATGAATATGCTTAGGATAATTCTCATTTACTTGACAAACAACTATGAATGGTTTATGAGTATATACCTACTCAATGAAAACATTTTTATGATTATAGAGTATATCCATGAACTGTTCATTTTATTTTAACTGTTTTAGATGTATGGAATTATGCATTTTGATTCACAAACTAACCAAGTGTATTCAATTTTTTAGATATGGCACCCAGTAGATGGAACAAGACTTCCAACAATACGCATGATCCAAAGAGTAAAAAGGATCATATCATTCATGGTGTTAAGACAAAATTTAGAAAGGAAATAGTCTCCCACATATTATCATCATATGAAGAAATATTATCTTGTGTTAATAAGATATGTAATGAGTTTTCAGAGTCCTACGGCTTTGAAGGGAAGATAGAGAAGAAAAGATTATAGAGAGAAAGATGGATAAAGTGAATAACAGAAATAAGGATTTTCCCATAAGTGGTAACTGTGGAAAGAATCACCTTGGTAAGTGCCTCAAGAGAAAGTGAGTTTGTTATAAGTTCGAGGAGAAGGGACACCATGTACTTGATTGCAATGGTGAGAATAAGTTTTCAAATGTACAATGTTTCATCTGAATGGAGTTGAGACACTACATGAAACAATGTCCAAATCATCAGAGTATACCCCAAATGCTACTATTGGACAATAATCATGTTATGATACTACCGAAGATAAAGATGAATGATTAAGAGTTATTATGTTGATATTAATGTATTGTGTCATTTCATTATTGTATTAATTAAGTACATGTTATAAGAATTATAGAGTATATAAGGATTGTACATCAGTATTATTTCATTAAGGAATTGAGATTACTGGAACCAAGAAAAGTGACTCAATGGAAAGTTAAGCTTCTAGGAAAATACTTGGTTGAAGGAAAGAAAAAACATTAATATGGTCCTGATACTGAGGTATTTATTTTGGAATATAAAATGATTGATTTGGATAAATTATATTGGATATTATTGACATCCTTGAACAATATAATGGTTTGTTTATTCCATCATTGTTGGAGTTTCCAACAATTTTGGATATAATGAGTATATCTAGAATTCTATAAGGAATAAAAGAGCATGAATATAATCAATATGGTTATATGATATTTCATAGTGTTACCATGTTTTAAGAGAATAAATGATGAAGGTATTCACATGATATTACGTGGAAAAATGGATCTTCATTGTGTTTACCATCCTTAAAAATTTTGGGTTGTGAGTTTGGACAGAAGTAATTTGGATAAGTCTAAAGGTTGGAATCGATTATGTTTGACATTGGATACCATTGTTAAGGTTAAATCATTTCTTGAGATTATATTTTAATTTTCATAAAAAGGACAACCTGGTGGTCGGACAACAACCTATCGCATCCAACATGGCCGTGAGACATGAACCCACAACTGAAGGGTGAAAAGGGTGAATCACATACCACTAGCCTATGTGATTTCCTAGTTTGTATAATGATTTTTTTATATTCTGAAAAAATTAATTATAAATTAATTATTTTTCAAACCCTATATGATTAGGATAAATAGAATATTTTTGAATTATATTATCTTTTGGAGTGAAATATGTGTTTGTGGTAGGAATTATTTGAAGGATGAAACTCTAATTGTCAAGTATATATATATATATATATATATATATCTTATTCTATGAATTAATTAATTATTAATCTACAGGGATGTGATATTAAAACAAAAAATGTCTTACCCTAATACCATATGTTTTTTTGAACCGATAATATTTTACATTATCATAGATTGATGGCTTTGAGGCCCTAAAATTTACACATGTTTGTGATTTATGACCTCAATCACTCTGTATAAATATTTACATTTTCCCTTAAATTAAGGGTCTTTAATTGAAAACAACATTCTCTTAATCTAGATCTTAATTTGGTGGTGAATTTTTCATTTACCTTTCCATCTTATTAAGAATAAATTTTTTAACCCAATTTTTGATGTGGGTTTTCCACAAAGGTAATTTTATATTTTTAACAATTTATTTTCGAAGAAAAAAATTTCAAATAGCGAGGTTGAAATTTATTGAAGTAGGGGAGAATGTAACACGATACAATTTCATAGAACATTATCTCATTAAAGTAATTCAATAGCTTGTGCAACACAGAACACTGAGTTCGAGCGCACCACAACTTACCACACTAACCATTCAAAATGTGGTTATGAATATTAATAACTGAATTTTGAATCTTATATACTCAATAAATTTTTACATTCATATTATGTGTTTATTTGACATAATATATGAACAAATTCATTTTTTATTATAAAAGAAGTATTTTTATAAAAATGCACTTTTACCACCTTTAAATAAAGAAACCTTTTTAAAAATAATATTTGACAATTTTATATATTCAATTCAATGAAATTAAATTTTTCATTATAAAAGTGACATAAAAATTTAGTTTTGATAAATTTTGGATATTTTTATGAAATCATTCAATTTTTCATGAATAGTGAAAAACACTACATTATTATATACAACTGACTTAATATTTAAATAATTAGTTATTTTATGTAAATTTATTTTAAGTCAAAATATATACTTAATACCTATATATTTTCAATGCAATTAATTGGAGACATTTTATAATAGGTTTATATATATAATTTTATCGAAAATTTTATAGTGTTTTACCCACCTTCAATGAGAATTTGCAAATTTATATAAAACATAATTTTGCGGCTTCTATGAGTTGAATTTCAAAAATTTGAGAGACACGGTTAACATCAGTAAGTAAAATGTGGTTCAATAAGCTGAAACTATTTTTTGGTGAATAATAACTTTTGACTTTTATTTACCATGGTTAAAAATAAATATGGTATTTAAGGGTAAAAATGATATCATAGTTACCCTAAAACATGTCTTAAATCTATTGGATAAGTATAATTCCATCAAAGAAACCATAGGAATAAAATATCAGCCTCTTTGGTCCACTTGGATTAGATTTTGACATTAAATATTATTTTATTTAAAAAAGAGTTAAAAGACTTAAATTCAAGGTTTATTAACTTAACCATTTTAAATATAGGGATACACATAATATAAATTCGACTATAAATATTAATTAGAATTCTCAAAAGATTTCCTACATTATTATATTTTATTTATTGTTTTTAAAAATTAAATATTTTAATTTATTTATGACATAATGATGACTCAGTAATTACCATAATAAGGAAATATTAAAATAACTGATATTATAAAAATCCAAATAAATGCAATTTGAGACTTTTGATAAAATTATAAAAAAATTAGGTTAATATGACATGTTATGATTGATCATATAAATTTAGTTTGAAGTAATAAAGTTGTTAATACTTTTGCCAAAATCATTTATTAAATAATCTCAAAATTGACATAACTGAGTTTTAAAAAAAAATATATTATTTATTGATATAATATTCCTAAAAATATATGGTTCAGCTAATGGGCCTCAATAATATAATGTATTTAATTAATGAAACTATAGGGGTTATTTTGGATGTTTATAGTATGTTTCTTAACAATATAATATTAAAACAAAAATTGACATGGTAAATGTCAAACTATTTAACTAAGAGATAAATCTAAAAGATAAGGCTAATATGATTACCTGAACCTATATAAAACCTATTAGTTTAGATTTTTTCTACCCATACCCACATTTTCATTTAAATAATTTATTTTGGATTCCTTATAAACCGAAAATGATTTTATAATTAAATGATACTTCAATCATTTCCTAAAGGGACCCTCGCCTCTCTTAAAAGGGCATTTCCCCTTCTCTTAATTTCACACCTCCAAAACCTTCCCAAATATCCTCCCAACATTCCTCCCTTTATCCTAGAGTCCATCCTTTGGTCCGAAATCCATCCTATGTATCCCTTTTTTTCAAATCAAAAGGAAGAACCCGAAGAAGAGGTAAATATTTCATCACATCTTCCAAGTTCATTACTACTTCCACTTCATCTTTAATTGTTTATTCCATTCTAAAATAATAACTCTAGAATATTATATATATTGTGATTCTATTATAAAAATGGTACAACCATGTTCATTATTCTATCCATCCTATAAATAAAAATTTCGTCACACATGCATACGTACAGATTACCGTCTCCACGTCGTGGTATAGTTTTTTATTAAATCACTTCATTACTTGGATGGGTATAATAATTTGAATAACTGATGTAAATAATTAATATAAAATGTTAATAAATCATAATATATTATGTACCTTCCAATTACAGATAATTTCTCCATCAATATAATGAGATTTTCGCTCGTTCGTACGTACAGATTACCGTCTCTACGGCACGATAAGATTCATTTCCATGTCCACCATTCAACGATGATTATAAAATATATATCATTAATAAGTATGTAATATATGAAATAATAATACAACTATAAATATATTTATATTTATTTATTTATGTACATACATATATCTTAATCACTTAGTTCTGTTAAATACCATATGAAAATGGAAACATCGTTTATGCATACGTACGGTCTACCATCTCCATAAACGGTGTTTTCTATTTCATATATGCACCTATTATAAATATTTATATTAAAAATATATATGATATTTAAATCATGTATTATATTCGGGAAGTATTTAAATAATTATCTAAGTGATACAATAAAGATTAACATGTTAAAACACATACGAAAAATAAATCGATTACTACCAGAAATGATAACATTACATGGAAATTATTATTAAATCGGTAGTATAAAGTAATAAATTAATAATGTATGATATCATAAATATTAATATGGTTCTTGTATAATTTAATAACAGACTAAAATTTTAAACAGGAGGTTAAACTTACTCTCGCAAAAAGGAGAGATCAGGGGTAAGGGGTTTCTTATCTCACATTTAATTCTATGAGATTTCCTTTGTTCACCACTTATTTCACGTGGTGTATTGTGTAATGAAATTCAATATATATTATCATTATTCTCTTTATATTCATGGTATTCTATGATTTAATTGGTGGTTAGTAACTTTTGGTCATATGACACGTTTGATTACAACATGGTAGGGGTTAATTCCTCAGTCTCATTATTAATAAAGATTGTTAATGGGTGTGTTTTTACTGGGAAATATTAATTATCCATGTCCATGTTTCATAAATTAGTTTTCAAAGATATCCTTTTAAGGGTCACGTTTACTAAAACAACATTTTAAATATTTTAATGATTTATTATTCTACACTTTTCTCATTAATGTCCATACTCTAAAAATGGTATTAAGGATTTTTCTATATGGACATGAATGATTTTAAAATATTAATTCATTTCAAATGTCTCAAAGTTGTATGGGAAACTTTTATTCAAAAATGTATTTAAATGTATTACTTTCTAAATTGTGTGACTTATAAATGATTTCATGAGAAATGAATATTTTTCTCAAGGAGTTTTACAAATTATTTTCATCTATGTTAACATCATTTGATTGATTTTAAACTTGTTTGAAGATAATTTATTAGGATACAAATCTTACATATAGTATTAATGGTTTTGTGATATGTTTAACTGTGGATGTGTTATTTATATACCATTCATTGTTTATAGATGATGTATTGAAATTTTGTATGCTAGTTTTAATATGAATGTTTATGTTATGTTAAAACCTTTTCATATGAAGAATTCATTGGACTTAGTAAGTGACAAGTGGATCCCACTACAGCCCCTCAATGCATTGGTAGGTCTCATTAGAAAAAAATAGTGTCTTGGCACAAGTCATTGAAAAAATCTTATTTGTAGTATTGCCATAAGGCCTTGACAATGTGGTTATAAAATCTGGTATTATGCATTCCATCGTTATGAATGTTTCTATTGATATAACAAGTGACTAATCCACTAGTAGAATATCTATGAGAATAATTAAATTGAAATATTTTATTTTATATTTTCAATATTATGATGATGATTAAGTTTAAAAGGATTTTGTTTTAGTCTTATACATTTCCTTAAATGTTTTATCTTATTTATGATTGTTTCTTCTATATTTTAATCCTTACTGAGCATTTAAGATCACCACTTTCTAGGTTTTAATTTTCCTAGGATTCCATGATGTATATAATGATTGATAATTAGGGTAATGCTAGAGGATTAATGGCATTCTCAAAGGATCATTTATGTTGTGTATTATTTTCTAATGTGTCACTTAACATTCATGTGTGTAATCTATTTTCCAAGACCTGTTAAACTGATCGGTCTTTTGGGACTTGATTCCTTTTAATCATGAAAATGTATTAAAAGAACGCATTGACTCTGGGTAACTAGGGTCAGGGCATTACATAATTGTTCTTAGCATAAAATGGTTCTCAAAACATTCCCCACAATTGCAGTATCTCCACATAATTCAAGAAGGGACTAAAAAATTAAATATTCTCAATGTTGAATCTCCACTAAAAAAGAAAAACTACATATTATTCTAAGAACAAATCAAACTAAACAATATTCCCATATATTTGAACCAATCCTCAATCTCATGGTCTAAATTAGAAGAATTTTACTTATACCGAATCTAGTGTTATTAAATTATGATTTTCCTCCAGCAAATATATTTTATTTCAATATTTTTAAGTATCTTAAAGGGAATCCTGGTGAATGTTTTCCATATTAACACTATGGTATATGGAACTATCACCATCAAAAAAGGTAAAAATGTCAGGGACTATGAAAAATGAATTACTAATTATTTAAGGAAAATTTATTTTATTAAATTTATCATAATTCCAATTTTATACCACGTTTAAACACATGAATGATCAATCATAATTATTTATTCTCACCATGGATCATAACCCAATAAGTATCATCATATTTCATAGTACATTTACTAAGCATTGAGACCCTTTAATTTGATCTCATGGGAAAAAATACTAATTTTCTAACTGGTAAATCATTCCTTAAACATGTATTAATTCATTCTGATACTATTTTCATACCAACCCATTGAATCCTCAGTTATTCATAATTCAATAATTCAACATATATATCTATAGAAATCTATGATACTAAATATTCATGTCCCTCCAGGTATAGAAATGAAGTCCAATCGTTAACAACCATAGAACATCTTCCATATTCCACAGGTTAAGAAAATGTGAAGAGGCATGTCCATCGGAAGAGAAAGGGGTGTCGGCGAAGGGTCACAAGTAGGTTAGGGGAATGTTAAGGGGGTTATTCATGAAGGTTTTTTGAGGGAGATAATGGGAGGATGAAACTATCCATCGAGGTGGAGGGGGAGCACCGGTCATGGTAGCTAGAAAGAGGTGGTGACAGCCCATACTGCGGCCAACAGATGAGGTGTACCAGACTGGGGTCGCATGATGGAGGAAGAGCACTGTTGGGAGGTGTGGCACGAGCAGCTGGCTGAGAGGGTGGTTCGGTATGAGGAGATGGTGTGGAGGGAGGAGTTACGTGAGCAGCTAGCAAGGAGGGAGGTGACGGAGCAACCGAGATAAGGATGAGGGAGGAGGGCAGTGACCAACAACATGTAGAGAGGAGGCTTGGCAGGCACGACCCGATGAAGTAAGGGGGGGGGGGGGGGTTATCGCACACATTAAAAGAAAAAAAAACAATGTAAAAAAATGAAAATAGAATTAAAATAGAACAGTATCCATAATTATAATAATAATATGGTAATAATAAAGATGATAAACTCAATAAACATAATAATATACCAAAAAAACTAGATAATATCTATACTTCTAACAAATTGAATAATGATAAAATTATTATTCAAAATAATAATAATATCATTGTTTTTATTATTTACTTGTTTATTTATTTAATTTCTCATTTTCATTTAATTTTTTCATATTTTGATTTTATTATCCATTAAATATTTTTTATTTAACCTGAACATCGAGCAGACCACAAGATGAACAGGGCAAGGTCGGGCATTAACCGAGGAAAAGCCATGTGGCTTTGACCACAGTACATTAAATGCAGTAAAGGCCAACACAATACATTTTAAATATGAACAAAAAACTTTTAGGCTAGGCTTTGACTTGAACCACTCGATGTGAAAAAATTATTAAACATAATAATTTAAATACAGCGAGTGTGACAATTATCCCCACCAGGCCCACCAGGCCTGCACATGAAAACATGGTTGTGGGGAGAATTGTCACACCCCCATTTTTAAAATTATTTACTTTATTAATTTTTTGGGCATTGTGTAGTTCGGGATGAAGCCTGGTGTAAAATTTATTAGTTCTTATTTAAAAATGAATTTTTTTGCCTTGATTGCGTTCAACGCAACGCGGTCAAAGTTGTGTAGCATTACATGGGACACCACATGAACTCACCCGGTTCGCCACATGATCGGCCCGATGGTAAAGTCAAATTAATAAACTGTAAAGGCTAATAAAATGAAAATTAGAACCAAATTAAAATAAAATGAAAACTAAAAAAATAAATATGTAAATAATAATAATTGTTATAATATTATTAATTTGAATGGTAATATTATCATTGTTATGTTTGTAATTAGCTTACTAACTATGTAGTTTATTATGTCTATTACTATATTTATTGAGTTTATCATGATTATTATTATGATATTATTATTTTTGATACTATTATATTATCATTATATTTTTGTTGTTTTTTTACAATTTTATTCCTTCTAAGGTTGGCTAACCCCCCCGCCATCTTTATTCACATCATGCCGGTCGGACCACCTCCCTACGTGCTACTAGTCACTACCAAGCTCCGTCCTCCCATTCCCAAATGTGTAGCCTCCTCCCTCACATCCGGCAACTCGTGTCACGCCTCCCTCTTAGATAGCTGCTAGCGCTGCACCTCCCTCCCAACCAGCTGCTTGTGCCAAACCTCCCCCCACTACATTTCCTCACTCGCACGACCTATGCCTAGCGTGCCTCCCCTACTAGTTGCAGACTAGGCTGGCGCAACCACCTTCTAGCTACTCTAACTAGTGCTCCTCCTCCACCTCTATGAACAGCCATCACAACCCATTTTATCCTTTTTAAAACCTGCACGCACAACCGCCTTTCCTGGCTTTTGTTCCATCCAATGACACTCTGATGACACCTAGTTACCCTATAATGCATGAACCTCCATACAGTAATTGGTTTCCTTCTACTTAGGGTTTTAGTTAGGGTTTTTTTATTAGGGTCCAATTGTGATAATTTTTATATGATGTCTTGTTTTTAGTGTTTAATATATGTTTTTGTAGTGCTCCTATTAAGAAATTAGAGTTTCAGGCTATGTTATTGAGGTTTATCTACCCGATGGTTTGTTGTTCCCTTCAATGACATCATTTTATTCATTAAATATGTTTACTTGATTTGATTAATTTGTTTTATAATCCAATTTAGTGGTGAGAAATATAATTTTGGAGTGTTTTGGTTTTTTTCCAAATTGAAAATGAGTGGTTTGGTGTGTTACCCTTACTGTGCATCATTGAAATTAAATCTAAATTTTTTTAAATAATGGATAGAAATTTTTGAAAATTTTATTATGTTCATTTTTTGAAATTGTCATTTTATATGGAATGAAGTGTGTTTTTGGTATAAAATCATGGGTGCTAATTTGATGTGTTTTATAAAATATTTAATTTCATTTATATACATAAATGTGATGTGTGAAAGGGGTGTTAGATAGGGAGAAACTCGTGTAAAATCTAAAAGCGACAATTTTTATGAGAAAAAATTTAGTGGTCAATTTAATATTTTTCTTTAAATTTGTTAAAAAATTTATCAAGTCATGCATCTGATGCGAATTATGGTGTAAAAGGGTTTTGGTTGTATGTTTGGATTCAAGAGGGTAATTTTAGGTCTATTTTTTGGGTAAGGACATCATATTTTTTCTTGAAATTATTTAATAAATATTGTAAAATTATTTATTGAATTATTTAGATAGTGTGAAAGATGTATTTTGAAAGAGATGAATATGTCAGTGTTTTTAAAGTATTATGTTTATATTAAATTAGATATATTTTTGGATTTAAACACACTTTTTGTTACTTGTTAGTGTTTTATGAGTGGTAAAAAATGTTCATTTAACTATTGAAGTTGTGAGAAACTAGTTTTAAGTAGAATTGGTTAAGAAAGTTATAAGGCCTCAGCCTTAAACCTTACTTAATATTGAATGAAATGAATAATTCACATTGAGGATCTTTTCAGGTTTAGAGTTTTAGAGAATTAGAACATAACTATTACATCTCAAAATATTACAAAGTATACACTTCTACTAAGTTTCCATAGAATAAAAAAACTCTTAAAAAAACATGTCTAGTTCCAGGTTTTATATATCATGACTTTCCCTTGATCCCATCCTTGACCCTATTCCACATTATGTCCTGTGAAAAATATTTCAAAAAAACTTGGGGTGATCATAAAAAGCTCAGTAAGAGATACATAAAGAATGAAAACTGTTAGTTTATCAAAACAACAAGTAAACCATGTATACTTTATCAAAGTAATACTTTTCACCTTTATGAAGTAGTAAAAACTCTTCACTGAATAAAAGATCATTAATTAACCTTTTGTAACAAAAATATTAACATAAAACTCATATAAGGAACACATAACATATAAAGGTAACTTGGTACATAAACATACTTTAGTGGAATAACCATACAGTATAATTCCACACGTATCACTTAATGGAAGAGCCATTCGGCCAACTTACAAACATACTTAATGGAATAGCCATACGGCCGACTTCCATTCCCAATGAATTGGAGGTTATAACGTAACCACCTGTCCTGGTATTCACGGCACCACCTGTCATATGGTTTATCACGTAACCACCCATCAAATGTCCAAGTACCATTATAAAAATCATAAGACATAAAACAAATATAATGGAAAGAAAACATTTCCACACTTAGATAACAATATATCACTTAAATATATTGACATAACAAATCCATTATAAAAACCATTTTCAATACCGAAATACATAAAATAGTATATGATATTTATTTCATTTTAAAAAACATTACGGCTTCTTCAGGAAGCCAAAGACCAAATAATACTTGTGGCGGCGGAAAAGGTCGTTGTCACTGCGTACGTTAAAAGAACCATTCCTTTTTGTCGTTTTGTAAAACGCTTCATAGAAAAAGATTCCTTTTGTATAAAAGTTAAAGTCAAAGGGGTTTATACACCGTATAAAAGAAAGTTCTGTATAAAACTAAATATGCCTCAATGAAAGGGGATTGAGATGAAGTCCCTTACAAAGATCATTTTTAAATAAAATAGAACTATTATGTGTATTCACTATAAGTACACATAAAGAAAGTACAAATACAATATAGTACATAATAATATCATGACATAATTTGAAAGTAGGAGATTAACCCAAAGAATAAAAATTGGGTTTAGAAGTTCCCTTACCTCGGGTCTGACTTGACTCGATCGTTCTTTAACGTCCTGAATAATAAACTTGAGTTAATTTATACTTTCATAAGAACCCTTTTCAAGTTAATTATTCCTTTTATATCACTTATTTCAATGTTATAAACATTATGTAATCATTTAAGTTAATAATGTTTGTTTTGTCGATACTTGGTTCTTCAGTCGAAAGTGGACTTCTTACAATTACATGTTGTTAGTGTGTTCAAATGTTCATTATATCCAAAATGATATCCATGATTTGGATATCATATATATCATATATATCCATCATATAAATGTATTTATAATATTACATAGTCATTTTGTGGTAATAAATGAAATGCACCGTTCATGGAGACAAAAAGTTGTACGTACGCATGAACGATGCTTTCATTTCTATGTCATATTAATGGAACTAAAACTAAATGGGATATATTTATATTTTTATTCCAGAATTAAATTAATCATTTAGATGTATCATAAATCATATATATCCATTATATATATGTACTTATAATAGTACATTACATTTTAGGATAAGAAATGAAATGCACCGTTCATGGAGATGGTAAGTCGTACGTACGTATGAATGCTACTTTCATTTCTATCTCATACTTTAATGGAGTGAAATCAAAATGATAAAAAGGTATATTATAATTCCAGTATAATATCATATATAATATCATTAAATACATCCTTTATACATCCCACGTATGGTATTAACGAATCAAATCACTTTTAGGAGGCGGTAGTCCGCACTTCCTAAAATGAAGATATCGCGTATACCCATAACAGAATCCATAAAGGTATGCCATCAATAAAAAATACAGAAGATTAAGGAAAACATAAACATATTATATATCATATATAAATATAGTGACATCTTAATGGACACCTTTTAAGGTGTTATATGAGTGTTTGAACAATCATCATTTCGTGAGGCAGAAATTCACCAACCACAAGAAACAGTATGTTCTTTAACCATTAGATGTATGTGTTTGTAAGTTTAGCTCGAATTATTCTTATAACAACATACTATTATATTTAAGATACTGGTTTTGTTACAAAAGAAATTAATAAAAAGAGTTTAGGGGGTTGGAGAAGCAAAAGAAAACAAAAGGACTCAAGTGAAGACATTACCTTAAAATCGGGTAACTTCCTTTGGTTTGAGCTCAGAGGCTTCCTTGTAAAGACTTCTGCCCAAAGTGGTGCTTCAAAAAGTAATAGAGGGAAGTGGAGAGACAAAATGTGTAGGTTTTGGCCGATCCAAAGGCTTTGGAAGTGTGGGTAAGGAGGTAGAGGTGAGGGCCTTTATAAGAGGAGGGGAGGGACACTCTTGGAATATTAAGAAATGTTACATTATTTTAAAATGAGATTCTGATTTAAAAGGTCCCACATTGATATAATTCGAGGATAAGGTGATAAGGGTTCTAAATCCACACATACAATAGGTTTTTGACAAGTTTAGGTCATAGATTTTACATTATCTTTACATTTTATTTAAATCGTTAAATAATTAGGTAATCGCTGCTTCATCATGGTGTCATAAATAATTTAATTTATTTAATGTCTAAAAATTATAAAAAAATACTATGATGTAGGAAATCGTTTTACCTTTCCAATGAATATTTATAGTCAAATATCTGATTAGTATATCCTCATATAAAAATTGTTTTAGTAAAAAAACTCATGTATGTGACATTTTAATTTTAACTTTAAATAAAAATGTATTAATGTCATTTTCCTACCAAAGTGGCTCCATGGGGTCCCCAAGTTGACCCATCGATTGTCTTGGCCGGCCATGACACATCCAATGAGGGTATGACATGTGTCTATGTCATTTCATAATACTAAAACATTATTTTTACCTTAATCCACACTAATTACCTCTAATCGCGATTAAAAACTTAAAAGTTACTATTCAACAAAAAATTATTTTAATCCCATTGAACCACATTTTACTTCTCAATGACAACCATGTATGTCAGATGTTTGAAATTCAAAACACAGAAGTGGTAAAATTTCAGTTAAATGAAAAATCAGTTTTTATAAGTACCACTTAGTGGTTTCACTATTAATCAAAAATTGAAGTTTTTCAGAAAAATACCAAAACATAACCCTAAGCTATATTTGATATTCTGAATTCAAAAATGAAGTCCATTTTAAAAAATTAAAAACATATATGTTGCATTAATTAATTTAATAATTAATTCCCGCTGTCAGAGAAAATAGCGTGTTTTTATGAAACAATAAGTATCAAAAGATTAACAATAGTTTAAGTCCGATTTCAAAGTGAAATTAATTCCAACGACCACTATTGGATTCAATGGTAAAAATATATTATAATTTCACTTCAAAACCAATTAAAAGGATAATCTAATCATATAAATAATTTAGATTAAAAAGGGGTTTGGGATTAAAATACAACATTTTACACTTCATTAAAAAATGAACTTTATCGGAAATATACCAAAAATTTACACAAAGTAAATTTTGATGTCCTGATTCTAAAGAAGATTTTTATTTGGTCCAATAGAATGTATAAGAGTGACCAAAACTATATTTAATGACAGTTCACCATCAAAAGGTGATAAGTGATCCTTTAGTGAAAAATAGGGTATAAATGCCTAATATTAAATTCTTTCCGTATTTTAAGCCTTTATCTTTTATTAGACAAATGTAAAAACTTTTAAAAAACATATATAATCATATTTTAGTTATTTATATCCAGTCCCACCAATACAACGGCTATGTGTTAGCCAACATTTAAAATAATATTATTTTATTACTAGTGTGCAATGTAAGATTTCAAAGATACTCTTTATTGGGCATCGTGTACGCTATCGAACATATCAACCACTTTAAGGTAAAATTAATATTTCAATTCTCAAATATTAATAAATATGAAAATGTACTACTCTTTATTTACCTGGGATGTTACATCCTTACCCTCTTTTGGGAATTGTGTCCTCGTAATTTTATTCACTTATCAAAATAAGTGGGGGTATTTATCCCTCATAGCATTTTCAGATTCCCACGTTGCCTCTTCAACCATATGGTTTTTCCACAAAACCCTTACCTGGTGAATTACCTTATTTCGCAACGCCATCTCTCTTCGGCCAAGAATCCGGAATGGTTGTTCTTCATAATATAGGTTCTGTTCCAACTGAACTACCTCTGGACTCAAAACATGAGATGGATCTGGCATATACTTCCTCAACATCGAAACATGAAAAACATTGTGTACCTGAGATAAACTCAGAGTTAAAGCCACTTGGTAAGCAACTGATCCAACTTTCTCTAGAATTTCATATGGTCCAATGAACCTTGGACTCAGCTTTCATTTCTTACCAAATCTCATCCCACGTTTCCATAGAGAAACCTTGAGAAAAACATGATCACCTACCTCGAAAGATAGATCCTTCATCCGGCTATCCGCATAACTCTTCTGTCTCCTCTGAGATGTTCTCACATGTTTCTGAATCAACTGAACATTTTCGGCCATCTCTTCTACTAATTATGGTCCCATCAGCTTCCATTCACCCAATTCATCCCAAAAAGTTGGAGTTCGACACCACTTCCCAAATAATTCCTCCAATGTTGCCATCTGTATACAGGAATGAAAACTGTTATTATAAAGAAAACTTAACCAAAGAAAGATGTTAGTCCCAACTTCCCTGATAATCCAACAAACAAGCTCGTAGCATATCCTCCAAGGTCTGAATTGTTCGTTCTTACTGCCATCTGATTGCGGATGAAAAGTAGTACTAAAATTTAATTGAGTACCCAACGACTTTTGAAGGCCTTTACAAAAGTTAGAAGTAAACCTGGGATCACGATCAGACACAATGGAGAGAGGAACTCCAAGTAACCTGACTATCTCTTTAAGATACATACAGAAAAGTTGATCTGGGGAAAAAGTATCTCGTATAGCAAGGAAATGAGCAGATTTAGTCAAGCGATCAACAATAACCCGGATTGCATTATTTCCTCTATATGTCTTCGGTAATCCCATGACAAAATCAATGGATACATTTTCCCATTTCTTCTCTGGAACTGGTAAAGGCTGAAGCATCACTTTCGGTAATTGCCGCTCTGCTTTAACCTGCTATCAAGTCAAACACTTCACAGTAAAATCAGCAATATCCCTTTTCATTCCATCCCACCAGTAATACTCTCGCAGATCCCTGTACATCTTAGTACTACCAGGATGAACTCAAAACGGGGAACTATGAGCCTCACATAACAACTCATTCTTCAACTGTGAATCACAAGGCACACATAATCTCTTCTCAAACCTCGAATCACAATCATTATCAATGTTGAATTCTGGAAGCATACCCTTCTGAACCAGCTCTACCTTTTTCAGCAACTCACTGTCTTGCTTCTGTGCTTTCTTGATTCTGTCTAATAGGGAAGATTAAACTGATACCTGAAACAAAACAGAAGGATAGCTTACACAAACAACTTCAATGCCAAAGTTCATCATATCAAAAACCAAAGGATCTCGTTCCAAACGTAGTATAGTTAATGAAGAATTACTTTTTCGACTCAAAGCATCGGCCACTTTATTTGCTTTTCCTGGATGGTATTGAATTATACAATCATAATCCTTGATTAATACCAGCCATCTCTTCTGTCTCATTTTCAAATCTTTTTGAGTGAATATATACTTTAAAATTTTTTGATCAGTATATATTTCACACTTTACTCCATACAATTGATGCCTCCAAATTTTTAGATGAAAAACAACATCAGCTAATTCCATGTCATGTGTAGGGTAATTTACCTCATGATTTTTCAACTGACGTGAAGAATATGAAATTACCTGATCATTCTGCATAAGGACACAGCCAAGTCCCTTCAATGAAGCATCACTGTACATAACAAACTCACCATTCCTGGAAGGAAGTGCCAAAACTGGAGCATTCACCAATCTTCTATTCAACTCCTGAAAACAATTATCACATTATTTTGTCCAAATAAAATAACACCCTTCTGAGTTAGCTTAGTCATTGGACTAGATAACCGTGAAAAATTTTCAACAAACCTTCAGTAGTAACCTGCCAAACAAAGGTAACTACGGATCTTGGTTACACTTGTGGGTCCTGGCCATTCATCAAAAACTTTTGTTTTAGCAGGATCAATAGTTATGCCATTTTTTGGAACCATGTGACCAAGGAAAGAAATTTGTTGTAACAAAAACTCACACTTGCTGAATTTCCTATACAATTTTTTTTCTTCTAAGGTTTGAAAAATAACCCATAAATGTATTTCATGCTCCTATTTACTTTTAGAAAACACCAAAATATTATCATTGAATACAACCAACATTTTTCACCTAAGTCAACTGAGCCATCACTGCAACAAACTGTTTCGTTCTGATTATGACCATCTCAGGATACTTATTTGAAAGGTCATTTTCCACCGTATGCCTTCCCAGAAAATCTGTTCTGTTTCCTCTATGAAAAACCATTCTTAACATAGAAATATCTTAGGCGAAGCAACATGGTAATTTTCAAATGCTATATCATTTAAATTTGACCATAAAACAATATTTTTGGATAATCATTTAATATAATTCTAACTCTTAAAGTTGTCTAAACTGACCTCTGATACCAACTATAAGGCCCCGACCTTAAACCTTACTTAATATTGAATTAAATGAATAATTCACATTGAGGATCTTTTCAGGTTTAGAGTTTTAGAGAATTAAAACATAACTATTACATCTCAAAAGATTACAATGTAGACACATCTACTATGTTTCCATAGAATAAAAAAACTCTTAAAAAGAAACATGTCTAGTTCCATGTTTTATATAGCATGACTTTCCCTTGATCCCATCCATGAACCTATTACACATTAAGTCCTATGAAAAACATTTCAAAAAAACTTGGGGTGAGCATAAAAAGCTCAGTATGGGATACACAAAGAATTAGAAATGTTAGTTTATAAAAACAACAAGTAAACCTTGTATACTTTATAAAAGTAATACTTTTCACCTTTATGAAGTCGTAAAAACTCTTCA
The DNA here is from genome assembly GCA_963277665.1 of Viscum album. Classification (NCBI taxonomy): domain Eukaryota; kingdom Viridiplantae; phylum Streptophyta; class Magnoliopsida; order Santalales; family Viscaceae; genus Viscum; species Viscum album. Next base: position 664,011,712 of record OY728141.1, read on the forward strand.
CTGAATGAAAGATCATTACTTACCCTTTTGTAACCAAAATATTACCATAAAACCCATATAAGGAACACATAACATATAAAGGTAACTTGGGACATAAACATACTTATGTGGAATAACCATACGGTCGACTTCCACACATATCACTTAATGGAATAGCCATTTGCCCAACTTCCATACATACTTAATTGAATAGCCATACTACCGACTTCAGTACCCAATTTATTGGAGGTTATAACATAACTACCCGTCCTGGTATTCACGGCACCACCCGTCATATGGTTTATCACGTAACCACCCGTCAAATGTCCAAGAACCATTATAAAAATCATAAGACATAAAAAAATATAACGTAAAGAGAACATTTCCACACATTGATCACAATATATCACTTATATATATTGACATAAAAAATCCATTATAAAAACCATTTTCAATTCCAAAATACATAAAAGAGTATATGATATTTATTTAATTTTAAAAAACATCACGACTTGTTCAGGAAGCCAAAGACCAAATAATACATGTGGCGGCGGAAAAGGTCGTTGTCACTGCGTACGTTAAAAGAACCATTCCTTTTTGTAGTTTTGTAAAACGCTTCATAGAAAAAGATTCCTTTTGTATAAAAGTAAAAGTCAAAGGGGTTTATACACTGTATAAAAGAAAGTTCTGTATAAAACGAAATATGCCTCAATAAAAGGGGATTGAGATGAAGTCCCTTACAAAGATCATTTTTAAATAAAATAGAACTATTATGTGTATTCACTATAAGTACACATAAATAAAGTAAAAATACAATATAGGACATAATAATATCATGACATAATTTGAAAGTAGGAGATTAACCCAAAGAATAAAAATTGGGTTTAGAAGATCCCTTACCTCGGGTCCGACTTGACTCGATCGTTCTTTAACGTCCTGAATAATAAACTTGAGTTAATTTATACTTGCATAAGAACATATTTCAAGTTAATTATTCCTTTTATATCACTTATTTCAATGTTATAAACATTATGTAATCATTTATGTTAATAATGTTTGTTTTGTCGATACTTGGTTCTTCAGTCGAAAGTGGAGTTCTTACAATTACATGTTGTTCGTGTGGTCAAAAGTTCATTATATACAAAATGATATCCATTATTTGGATATCATATATATCATATATATCCATCATATACATGTATTTATAATATTACATAGTCATTTTGTGGTAATAAATGAAATGCACCATTCATGGAGACAGAAAGCCGTACGTACGCATGAACGATGCTTTCATTTCTATGTCATATTAATGGAATTAAAACTAAATGAGAGATATTTATATTTTTATTCCAGAATTAAATTAATCATTTATATTTATCATAAATCATATATATCCATTATATATATGTACTTATAATAGTACATTACATTTGAGGATAAGAAATGAAATGCAGCGTTCATTGTGATGGTAAGTCGTACGTACGCATGAATGCTACTTTCATTTCTATCTCATACTTTAATGGAGTGAAATCATAATGATAAAAAGATATATTATAATTCCAGTATAATATCATATATAATATCATTAAATACATCCTTTATACATCCCACGTATGGTATTAACGAATCAAATCACTTTGAGGAGGCGGTAGTCCGCACTTCTTAAAATAAAGATATCACGTATATCCATAATAGAAGCCATAAAGGTATGCCATCAATAAAAAATATAGAAGATTAAGGAAAACATAAACATATTATATATCATATATAAATATAGTGACATCTTAATGGCCACCTTTAAAGGTGTGATATGAGTGGTTGAACAATCATCATTTCGTGAGCCAGAAATTCACCAACCACAAGAAACAGTATGTTCTTTAACCATTAGATGTAGGTGTGTGTAAGTTTATCTCGAATTATTCTTATAAAAACATACTATTATATTGGAGATACTGGTTTTGTTAAAAAATAAATGAATAAAAAGAGTTTAGGGAGTTGGAGAAGCAAAAGAAAACAAAAGGACTCAAGTGAAGACATTACCTTAAAATCGGGTAACTTCCTTTGGTTTGAGCTCAGAGGCTTCCATGGGAAGAATTCTGCCCAATGTGGGGCTTCAAAAAGTAATAGAGGGAAGTGGAGAGACAAAATTTGTAGGTTTTGGCCGATCCAAAGGCTTTGGAAGTGTGGGTAAGGAGGTAGAGGTGGAGGCCTTTTATAAGAGAAGAGGAGGGGCACTCTTGGAATATAAAGAAATGTTACTTTATTTTAAAATGATATTCGGGTTTAAAAGGTTCCACATTGATATAATTCGAGTATAAGGTGATAAGGGTTCTAAATCCACACATCCAATAGGTTTTTGACATGTGTAGGTCATAGATTTTACATTATCTTTCCATTTTATTTAAATCGTTAAATAATTAGGTAATTGCTGCTTCATCATGGTGTCATAAATAATTTAATTTATTTAATGTCTAAAAATTATAAAAAAATACTATGATGTAGGAAATCGTTTTACCTTTCCAATTAATATTTATAGTCAAATATCTGATTAGTATAACCCCATATAAATATTGTTTTAGTAAAACAACTCATGTTTGTGACATTTTAATTTTAACTTTAAATAAAAATGTATTAATGCCATTTTCCTACCAAAGTGGCTCCATGGGGACCCCAAGTTGACCCATCGATTGTCTTGGTCGGCCATGACACATCCAATGAGGGTATGACATGTGTCTATGTCATTTCATAATACTAAAACATTATTTTTACCTTAATCCACACTAATAACCTCTAATCGCGGTTAAAAACTTAAAAGTTACTATTCAACAAAAAATTATTTTAATCCCATTGAACCACATTTTACTTCATAATGACAACCATGTATGTCAGATGTTTGAAATTCAAAACACATAGGTGGTAAAATTTCAGTTAAATGAAAAATCAGTTTTTATAAGTACCACTTAGTGGTTTCACTATTAATCAAAAATTGAAGTTTTTTAGAAAAATACCAAAACTTCACACTAAGCTATATTTGATATTCTGAATTCAAATATGAAGTCCATTTTAAAAAATTAAAAACATATATGTTTCATTAATTAATTTAATAATTAATTCCCGCTGTCAGAGAAAATAGCGTGTTTTTACGAAACAATAAGTGTCAAAAGATTATCACTAGTTTAAGTCCGATTTCAAAGTGAAATTAATTCCAACGACCACTATTGGATTCAATGGTAAAAATATATTATAATTTCACTTCAAAACCAATTAAAAAGATAATCTAATCATATAAATAATTTAGATTAAAAAGAGGTTTGGGATTAAAATACAACATTTTACACTTCATTAAAAAATGAACTTTATCGGAAATATACCAAAAATTTACACAAAGTAAATTTGGATGTCCTGATTCTAAAGAAGAGTTTTATTTGGTCCAATAGAATGTATAAGAGTGACCAAAACTATATTTAATGGCAGTTCACCATCAAAAGGTGATAAGTGATCCTTTAGTGAAAAATAGGGTATAAATGCCTAATATTAAATTCTTTCCGTATTTTAAGCCTTTATCTTTTATTAGACAAATGTAAAAACTTTTAAAAAACATATATAATCATATTTTAGTTATTTATATCCATTCCCACCAATACAACGACTATGTGTTAGCCACTATTTAAAATAATATTATTTTATTACTAGTGTGCAAAGTAAGATTTCAAAGAAACTCTTTATTGCGTATCGCGTACGCTATCGAACATAGCAACCCCTTTAAGGTAAAATTAATATTTCAATTCTCAAATATTAATAAATATGAAAATGTACTACTCTTTATTAACCTAGGATGTTACATCCTTACCCTCTTTTGGGAATTGCGTCCTCGCAATTTTATTCATTATCAAAATAAGTGGGGGTATTTATCCCTCATAGCATTTTCAGATTCCCACGTTGCCTCTTCAACCATATGGTTTTTCCACAGAACCCTTAACTGGTGAATTACCTTATTTCGCAACACCTTCTCTCTTCGGCCAAGAATCCGGACTGGTTGTTCTTCATAAGATAGTTTCTCTTCCAGCTGAACTACCTCTGGACTCAAAACATGAGATGGATCTGGCATATACTTCCTCAACATCGAAACATGAAAAACATTGTGTACCTAAGATAAACTCGGAGGTAAAGCCACTCGGTAAGCAACTGATCCAACTTTCTCAAGAATTTCATATGGACCAATGAACCTTGGACTCAGCTTTCCTTTCTTACCAAATCTCATCCCACGTTTCCATGGAGAAACCTTGAGAAAAACATGATCATCTACCTCGAAAGATAGATCCTTCATCCAGCTATCCGCATAACTCTTATGTCTGCTCTGAGCTGTTCTCACATGTTTCTGAATCAACTGAACTTTTTCGGCCATCACTTATACTAATTATGGTCCCATCAGCTTCCATTCACCCACTTCATCCCAAAAAGCTGGAGTTCGACACCGCTTCCCAAATAATTCCTCAAATGTTTCCATCTGTATACATGAATGAAAACTGTTATTATAAAGAAAACTCAACCAAAGAAATATGTTGGTCCCAAATTCCCTGATAATCCATCAAACAAGCTCGTAGCATATCCTCCAAGGTCTGAATTGTTCGTTCTGACTACCATATGATTGCGGATTAAAAGTAGTACTAAAATTTAATTGAGTACCCAACGACTTCTGAAGGCCTTTCCAAAAGTTATAAGTAAACCTGGGATCACGATCAGATACAATGGAGAGAGGAACTCCATGTAACCTGACTATCTCTTTAAGATACAAACAGAAAAGTTGATCTAGGGAAAAAGTATCACGTATAGCAAGGAAATGAGCAGATTTAATCAAGCGATCAACAATAACCCAGATTGCATTATTACCTCTATATGTCTTCGGTAATCCCACGACAAAATCAATGGATATATTTTCCCATTTCCACTCTGCCACTGGTAAAGGATGAAGCATCCCTTTCGGTAATTTCCGCTCTGCTTTAACCTGCTAACAAGTTAAACACTTCACAGTAAAATCAGCAATATCCCTTTTCATTCCATCCCACCAGTAATACTCTCGCAGATCTCTGTACATCTTAGTACTACCAGGATGAACTCAAAACGGGGAACTATGAGCCTCACATAACAACTCAATCTTCAACTGTGAATCATAAGGCACAAATAATCTCTTCTCAAACCTCAAATCACAATCATTATCAATGTTGAATTCTGGAAACTTACCCTTCTGAACCAGCTCTACCTTTTTCAGGAACTCACTGTATTGCTTCTTTGCTTTCTTGATTCTATATAATAGGGAAGATTAAACTGATACCTGAAACAAAATAGAAGGATAGCTTACACAAACAATTTCCATGCCAAAGTTCATCAAATCAAAAACCAAAGGATCTCGTTCCAAACAAAGTATAGTTAATGAAGCATTAATGTTTTCGACTCAAAGCATTAGCCACTTTATTTTCTTTTCCCGGATGGTAATGAATTGTACAATCATAATCCTTGATTAATACCAGCCATCTCCTCTGTCTCATTTTCAACTCTTTTTGAGTGAATATATACTTTAAACTTTTTTGATCAGTATATATTTCACACTTTACTACATAAAAATGATGCCTCCAAATTTTTAGAGCAAAAACAACATCAGCTAATTCCAAGTCATGTGTAGGGTAATTTACCTCATGAGTTTTCAACTGACGTGAAGAATATGAAATTACCTGATCATTCTGCATAAGGACACAGCCTAGTCCCTTCAATGAAGCATCACTGTATGTAAAAAACTCACCATTCCTGGAAGGAAGAGCCAAAACTAGAGCATTCACCAATCTTCTATTAAACTCCTGAAAACAATCATCACATTCTTTTGTACAAATAAACTTAACACCCTTCCGAGTTTTCTTAGTCATTGGACTAGATAACCGTGAAAATTTTCAACAAACCTTCAGTAGTAACCTGCCAAACAAAGGAAACTACGGATCTCGGTTACACATGAGGGTCTTAGCCATTCATCAAAAACTTTTGTTTTAGCAGGATCAATAGTTATGCCATTTTTTGGAACCATGTGACCAAGGAATGAAATTTGTTGTAACAAAAACTCACACTTTCTGAATTTCCCATACATTTTTTCTCTTCTAGGGTGTGAAAAATAACCCATAAATGTATTTCATGCTCCTATTTACTTTTAGAAAACACCAAAATATTATCATTGAAAACAACCAACATTTTTCACCTAAGTCAACTGAGCCATCACTGCAACAAACTGTTTAGTTCTGATTATGACCATCTTAGGATACTTATTTGAAAGGTCATTTTCCACTGTATGCCTTCCTAGAAAAGCTGTTCTGTTTCCTCTATGAAAAACCATTCTTAACATAGAAATATCATAGGTGAAGCAACATGGTAATCTTCAAATGCTATATCATTTAAATATGACCAGAAAAAAAATATTTTTGGATAATCATTTAATATAATTCTAACTCTAAAAGTTGTCTAAACTGACCTCTGATACCAACTATAAGGCCCCAGCATTAAACCTTACTTAATATTTAATTAAATGAATAATTCACATTGAGGATCTTTTCAGGTTTAGAGTTTTAGAGAATTAGAACATAACTATTACATCTCAAAAGATTACAAAGTAGACACTTCTACTATGTTTCCATAGAATAAAAAAACTCATAAAAAGAAACATGTCTAGTTCCATGTTTTATATAGCATGACTTTCCCTTGATCACATCCTTGACCCTATTAAACATTATGTCCTATGAAAAAAATTTCAAAAAAACTTGGGGTGAGCATAAAAAGCTCAGTAAGGGATACACAATGAATTAAAAATGTTAGTTTATCAAAACAATAAGTAAACCATGTATACTTTATAAAATTAATACTTTTCACCTTTATGAAGTCGTAAAAACTATTCACTGAATGAAAGATCATTACATACCCTTTTGTAACCAAAATATTACCATAAAACCCATATAAGGAACACATAACATATAAAGGTAACTTGGGACATAAACATACTTATGTGGAATAACCATACGGTCGACTTCCACACATATCACTTAATGGAATAACCATTCGCCCAACTTCCATACATACTTTATTGAATAGCCATATGACCGACTTTAGTACCCAATGCATTGGAGGTTATAATGTAACTACCTGTCCTGGTATTCGTAGCACCACCCGTCGTATGGTTTATCATGTAACCACCTGTCAAATGTCCAAGTACCATTATAAAAATCATAAGACATAAAAAAATATAATTTAAAGAGAAAATTCCCACACTTTGACCACAATATATCACTTATATATATTGACATAACAAATCCATTATAAAAACCATTTTCAATACCAAAATACATAAAATATTATATGGAATTTATTTCATTTTAAAAAACATTACGGCTTGTTCAGGAAGCCAATGACCAAATAATACTCGTGGCGGCGGAAAAGTTCATTGTCACTACGTAAGTTAAAAGAAACATTCCATTTTGTCGTTTTGTAAAAAACTTCTTAGAAAAAGATTCGTTTTGTATAAAAATAAAATTGAAAGGGGTTTATACACCGTATAAAATAAAGTTCTGTATAAAACGAAATATGCCACAATGAAAGGAGATTGAGACGAAGTCCCTTAAAAAGATCATTTTTAAATAAAATAGATCTATTATGTGTATTCACTATAAGTACACATAAAGAAAGTACAAATACAAGATAAGACATAATAATATCATGACATAATTTGAATGTATGATATTAACCTAAAGAATGAATATTGGGTTAAGAAGTTCCCTAACCTCGGGTCCGACTTGACTCGATTGTTCTTTAATGTCCTGAATAATAAACTTGAGTTAATTTCTAATTTCCTAAGAACCTTTTTCTAGTTAATTATTCCTTTTATATCACTTATTTCCATGTTATAAACATTATGTAATAATTTATGTTAATAATTTTTGTTTTGTCGATACTTGGTTCTTCAGTCGAAAGGGGACTTCTTACAATTACATGTTGTTCATGTGGTCAAAGGTTCATTATATCCAAAATGATATTCATGATTTGGATATCATATATATCGTATATATCCATCATATACATGTATTTATAATATTACATAATCATTTAGTGGTAAGAAATGAAATGCACCGTTCATGGAGACGATAAGCCGTATGTACGCACGAACGCTGCTTTCATTTCTATGTCATGTTAATGGAACTAAAACTAAATGAGAGAAATTAAAATTTTAATTCCAGAATTATATTAATCATTTAGACGTAACATAAATCATATATATCCATTATATATATGTACTTATAATAGTACATTAGATTTGAAGATAAGAAATGAAATGCACCGTTCATGGAGATGGTAAGTCGTACGTACGCATGAACGCTACTTTAATTTCTATCTCATACTTTAATGGAGTGAAATCATAATTATAAAAAGGTATATTATAATTCCAGTATAATATCATATATTATATCATTAAATCTATCCTTTATATGTCCCACGTATGGCATTAACGAATCAAATCACTTTGAGGGGGCGGTAGTCCGCACTTCCTAAAATGAAGATATCACGTATACCCATAATGGAAGCCATAAAGGTATGCCATAAATACAAAATACATAAGCTTAAGGAAAACATAAACATAATATATATCATATATAAATATAGTGACATCTTAATTTCCCCCTTTAATGGTGTTATATGAGTGTTCGAACAATCATCGTTTCGTGAGGTAGAAATTCACCATCCAGAGAAACAATATGTTCTTTAAACATTAGATGTATGTGTGTGTAATTGTAGCTCTAATAATTCTTATAAAAACATCCTAGTATATTTAAGATACTGGTTTTGTTACAAAATAAATGAATAAAAATAGTTTAGGGGGTTGGAGAAGCAAAATAATACAAAAGGACTGAAGTGAAGACAGTACCTTAAAATCGGGTAACTTCATTTGGTTTGAGCTCAAAGACTTCCTTGGGAATCCTTATATCCAATTTGAGACTTCAAGGAGTAAGAGAGGGATGTTTAGAGACAAAATTTTCAGGGTTTTGCCGATACAAAGTCTTTGGAAGTGTGGGTAAGGAGGTAGAGGTGTGGGCCTTTTATAAGAGGAGAGGAGGGGCACTCTTGGAATGTAAAGAAATGTTACATTATTTTAAAATGAGTTTCGGATTTAAAAGGTCCCACATTGAAATAATTCAAATATAAGGTGATAAGGGTTCTAAATCCACCCATCCAATAGGTTTTGGACATGTTTAGGTCATATATTTTACATTATCTTTCCATTTTATTTAAATCGTTAAATAATGAGGTAATCGCTGCATCATCATGGTTTCATAAATAATTTAATTTATTTAATGTCTAAAAATTATAAAACAAATACTATGATTTAGGAAATCTTTTTAAATTTCTAATTAATATTTATAGTCAAAAATCTGATTTGTATAACCCCATGTAAAAATTGTTTTAGTAAAACAACTCATGTTTGTGACATTTTAATTTTAACATTAAATAAAAATATATTAATGTCATTTTCCTACCAAAGTGTCTCCATGGAGTCCCCAAGTTGACCAATGGATTTTCTTGGTCTGCCATGACACATCCAATGAGGTTAGGACATGTGTCTATGTCATTTCATAATATTAAAACATTATTTTTACCTTAAATGACACTAATTACATCTAATCGCGATTAAAAACTTAACAGTTACTATTCACCATAAAATTATTTTATTCCCATTGAACCACATTTTACTCCTTAATTACAACCATGTATGTAGGATTTTTGAAATTCAAAACACAGAGGTGGTAAAATTTCATTTAAACGAAAAATCAGTTTTTATAAGTACCACTTAGTGGTTTCACTATTCATCAAAAATTGATGTTTTTCAGAAAAATACCAAAACCTCACCCTAAGATATATTTGATATTCCGAATTCAAAATTGAAGTCCATTTTACAAAATTCAAAATACATAAGTTGCATTAATTAATTTAATAATTAATTTCTGCTATCAGAGCAAATAGCGTGTTTTTATGAATCAATAAGTATCAAAAGATTCACACTAGTTTAAGTCCGATTTCAAAGCGAAACTAATTCCATTGACAACTATTGTATTTAATTGTAAAAATATATTCTAATTTAACTTTAAAACCAATTCAAATGATAACCTAATAATATAAATAAATTATATTAAAAAGAGGTTTTGAATTAAAATACAACATTTTACACTATTCATTAAAAAATGAACTTTATCGGAAAAATACCAAAAATTTACAAAAAGTAAATTTTGATGTCCGGATTATAAAAAAGAGTTTCATTAGTTCCAATATAATTTATAAGGGTTACCAAAACTATATTTAATGACGGTTCGCCATCAAAAGGTGATAAGTGATCCTTTAGTGAAAAATAGGGTATAAATGCCTAAAATTGAATTCTTTCCGTATTTTAAGCCTTTATCTTTTATTAGATAAATGTAAAAACATTTAAAAAACATATTTAATAATATTTTAGTTATTTCTATCCATTCCCGCCAATACAACGGCTATGTGTTAACCACCATTTAAAATAATATTATTTTATTACTAGTGTGCAATGTATGATTTCAAAGAAACTCTTTGTTCCATATCAGGTACGCTACCGAACATAGCAACCCCTTTAAGGCAAAATTAATATTTCAATTCTCAAATATTAATAAATATAAAAATGTACTACACTTTATTTACCTGGGATGTTACCAAAGTGGTTTGAAAATCAATTTCGTAAAAGGAAATGGGTATATTTATGGGGAAATACATTGTTGTGCTATTTAATAATGATTTCATAGTTATGAAAATGATCCATAGGATTGATCAACAGGTATGGAATATGTTTTGAATTTTTTTCCATGTGATTTTTTTTAATTTTGGTGTGTATTGAAAATGGATTAAATTTTTGGAAGCAACCCTAAGAAAACAAAATCATTTTATGTGTGGATTAAAAATGGAGTTCGGCTATTAAATTGGTTGGTTTTAATTGTGTTCTTTTTTTATGTCTTTCGAAAGGATGTTTTATGATTTTAAAATGTATTTGAAATTAATTTAGTCTTGTGTAAGATGAAAATTGATTTTTTATGATGTCGGTGACTTCTTGAAATAGTTGACATTGGTTATGAAAGTGGGTGGGTGTTTGATATGTTAATGTGGAAATTTATTTGAGAAAAAGGGAAAAACACGAGTATCAAGGTTGCAAGACTAAAACTATTGTGCTAGTGATCTAGAGAGGTATCATCACTGTTTCACATAGATAGTTTCATTCATACAACACTTACTAAACTATGATGCTGAAGATGTTGGGGACCACTATGTTATGTATGATTCTCTTAATTGTGTCTTTTGTGAATGAGAATGCTTATTTTTAATGTTACATTTCACTGAGGTCTAAGGTTCCAGGGCCCCACATAAGCTAGATTAACTTTAGATGATTTACCCATTGTGATATACTATTCATGATGTGCTTACATCCATTGGCATATAGAAGACCACTTAGTTGTGTGTGTGATTTTATAAATTTTCTCTACCACATCAATATAGTTTTTGTGAAATGATTTTTCTTCTAGTGTTCCTTTTTAGTATTTAGATTTGTAATTTTTTTTCCTTATCGCTGTTTTAATTTCACGAATTTGAATAAGCATGTTAGATTATATTTTTGATATTAGGCTATGGAATATTTTTATCTTGTGGTATCCTATTGGGATCTTGGCTCACACCCTATATACACCTTTGGGTTTATGTAGCCCTTGTTCATTATATATCGCAGGTTGATGTGTCATGCTCACTGATGGTGGTTCAGGTTGTTGATTGTTTTCTCGTTCAAAATGGTGTATGTATCGTGAGGATGTTTCACCCCTCTAGTTTCTTAGAGGTTTGAGATAGAGTTTTAGTTTTCCTTTTTTTGATTCTTTTTTGTTGTTGGTTCCACTATTAGAAAATTAATTCAAAAATGGGTTAAGGGAACGTTTGATTGTATAAATTCAGGATGATTATATTAATTTAGTTAATTTATTTATGTTTATTATTTTGGGTAAATCATTCCCAATTTTTAATTTGGTTTCCTGGAACTTGTGCTTGCATGTGGGGATCAAGAACACCCTTCAGGTCTTAACGTAGAACGAGTCTGGCATCAGGTCAGATGGCGACCCAGATTAGTTCCAAACAATAAACATATATTAATTTAAAACTGATTGATAACCATTTTAATGCTTTTTTTCTTTTATAAAACTTAATACTTTGTTATAAAAATTATGTAATTATTTATGTTCATATTAGATGTTTGGTCGTTATTCTTTACATGAGTAGAAAATGAACATGGATTGATGTCAATAGTTCATTTGTTCATAAGTCCATCTCTATAATGAATTTAATGAAATAATAATCACATTAATATATCAGTTATAATTTTTTACTTCAAACCATTCATTTATGGTATGAAAACAAGGGTTTTAAAATAGAGAGGATTGGTGCAACATACGCATGAGTAACGTCTTCATTTTTATTGATTGTTATGGAAATATGGAAAGTACTTTTTAATAATTAATAAATGATAATAACATAATTAATATAATATTAATAATTTACATATAAATATATATATTAGAAAATTTATGTAGTGAATAAAAATGGATCATATCATTTCTTTTAAATGATAGTTCACATGTGATCATGGATGGCATTTTAATTTTTATGTGCATGAAATGTAATAACATAATTGATATTGTATTACCATATAATGATTAATATGTCATGAATATAACATATGAACCATAATTCCCTTATTATAACCAGTCAGGAGATAGAGTTATGAAAAATGAATTAGACCGGTTCTTGGAGGTGATAGCTCACATGTACAAATGAATGATTTATCCCATTCAAATTTAATAGAATTGGAGGGGGATTTAAGTGATGATATTAAGAAAAATAAAATCTCAATATCTTTATTATACAAGAGTAATTATTTCATCTTGAATGATGTGGAAGAATAAATAAAATAGAAATACTTAAAGAAAACCATACCTCTTCTTCGATTGACCACCATTTAAGAACACCTTAACATCACTAAGGACAGTGTTCTTCTTAATGTAATTCCACAATAATGTGGGGTGTGATTATATATAAGGATCTAGCCAGATATTTTCTAAACCAAAAGGCTTTGTATGTGTGAGTAATAGAGTGGAATGAGAGCCTTTTTAAATGAGAGGCATGGGAACCCATGAAATTATTTAAAGTATTAAATTAATATAAATAAATTTCATTCTCAAATATTTCCAAAATAATTTAATTTGATGATAAGATCATTTTCTGTCGATTTCCTATAATGTTATTAAAATTATACATTCTTTTAATATTTTTTAATCCAAATCTTTTAGTTTGAAACCTTATTTACCCATTTTAATCTTACCGTGATATCATGTTACGTAAATTTTTTGTATTAATATAATTATCATAAAATGAAAAAAGACCAATAATTTCATCCATTTTTGATATATTAAGACACATCCTAACTATTTTGTAGAATATCATATTTTTAGAAATTTTATAAAATTTATTAAACTATTTTATATTTTAAAATACTAATAGTGCCAATATTAAAACTATGCGCTAATTGACTATTAAAAAAAATACCATAAAAGCAATGTAAGTTCGAACCAAATCCTTTAAATCATTACCAACATGTACACTATAACCATAAAATTCATGTATTGAATAAATTAAGTCATATTATAATTATTTTATTATTTATAATATCATATATTTGATTCCTTCCTTAATTATGATATTACTACAACATTTTTGTGTCATCATTAAATTTAATTATTTAATTTGTAAACAGAATAAATAAATATAAATGTTTTAAGTGATATTTATTGTGTTTCAATGATTATTTATAGATAAAAAATGTCCCATATATAACTCCATATTTAAATATCTTTCTATTTACAAATAGAAATATATCCCAAATTATTGTTCATTAAATATACTATTTTATATACATTAAAGTCATCCAAGATGCTCTAGTGGTCCGATAATCGACCTAGTGATGATATAGGTCAAAATAATCTCATCAAATTAAAATTGGACATGTTTTATGATTGTTTTAAATTTTCATAATATTATTTTTACATTTAATTACCTGATTTACCTTCAACTATGGTATTAAAATTTATTATAAAAGATTCTATTCGTAGTGTACAAAAATAAAAGAGCCATTTTTAAATAATTTTGGACTTCTGATTCTAAATATGGAATCTATTTTTTCTAAATTCAAAACATATAATTCGTAGTAATTATTTTAAAAATAATCATTGTTTTTATAATGAAAAAAGTAAAAACTATCAAAATATTGACATGCATTTATATATAATTTCAAGGTGAAATTACATACAATGACCATAATTAGATTAAATTTTAAAAACATAACATAATTATAATTTAAAAACAATTTAAAATATAATGTATCAATATATATAAATTAGATGAAGAGGTAGTTTTGGAATAAAATGCAATATTTTTCATTATTCATTAAAACATTAATTTTATCTTAAAAATGAAAATATGTAAAGAAAATTAAATTTTTTTTCCACATTCAAATAATAAGATTATTTTTTCAAATAAAATGTATAAATTTTTTAAAAAATAGATTTCAAATTGGTTCTCTATCAAAAGGAGTTAAAACTGTATTTTTATAAAAATAAAAATTTTATCCATACAATTGTATTTCTTCTTAAATAATTTCTAGAAAACACATATGATGAATTTTAAAAATTATATTTAATTAAAATTTCATCAATAATATCCAAAAATGGAGATTATACTATTTTTTAAACATAATTATTCATATTTAAATATTTTTTTCATAAAAATCCATCCTTTATATTCAATTTGTATTTAGTTTCATTTAAAGTTAATTTGGTAACCAATGAATCATTGTATTAAAAAGTTTACACCATATTATCATAATTTAAGTTTCATTTTTCATTACCTCCCTTTTAACATCATAGTGATAACTATCATAATAAATAATAATATTTAGTTGTTCACTTTAGCTCAATGTGGTGTATCATGTATGCTATTGAACATTGTGATTCCTTTTAAATATTCAATATGTTATAATAAAATTGATACATTACAAATAATTTTCCTATATGTTACGAAATACCAATATACCATGGCCATTATGGGCATCATCCAATACAAATATCCCCTTGGGTGGTTCTTATAAAATAAAAAACATAACGATATAGCTATCTCCAAACTGAAATAGGTAAATATACATTCTTGAAACTATAGTCACATGTAGAGTGCCATATTACATCATTAATTATGTAACTATGAAAAAAATCACTCAAATATATACATATATTCATCTAAAGTTACTAATATTATTAATTAAGTAATTAAAAAATTACAATCATTTAAATAAATGAATTATTAATTTTGGTTAAATAATTACACAATCAATGTAGTTGTAGAACATTAAATTTGATACCATTCTATTCAATATTTCATAATCATAATTTGGTGATTTTCTAAACCTCTTTACAAAATCTAACTATCTTGAAATTTTAATCATCAACACCAAATATAATTGGTTAAGTAATAATTTATTTATCAGGCCATATTCGGTGTACTCTAAGAATCAACCCAATCAATATCAATGGAATATATTCATGAATTATGAAAATGTACATATCAATGAGAAATCATCATTGCAGTAATCCTCATCCAAACTATAAATTGAGAATCCATGTAACATAATTTGTATTATCTATCTCGACCATTATTTCTACACAACAATGGAAATATGAAATATTATATCTCAACATATTGCAACATTCCTAGAGTAATCCCCAATACTCTAATCCCTACCATATCGCAAGAATTCCATTGATGCCATCACTGAAAAAGTATAAAACTATAAAGTTCACTTATGATAAAATTAATATAACTATCACATAAATATGTTAATGAAATAATGATTTATTCGAATCAATTACCAGGTAAAACCAAGATCATTTTTACCCATCATAAAAGCCTAAAAAAATCATGTACAGAATTAAAATATATTTAACGATTCATTTATTATAGGGAATATTATTTCAACATTAATATCATTGATAACTGATTTATTATTAGAATATTTAGAAAGAAGGTACCAAAATAAAAATGAAAAAAAATCAATTCATCATTCATTAAAAATTATTATTCTTTTCTAAAATAATTCCAGGTATGATATATCATCTTCGTAAATTATATTATATTGAATATTAAATAATTTAGGAAAATATTTATTTCATGTTACATCAAAAGAAAAATATTTTATGATACTATAGGAATGTTTTAGTATTCATGAAATAAATTATAGTAAAAAAATAGTATGTATTCAAAAAATATATACATGTGTTTATTATCTTATAGATATCACTAAATTATGTAAAATTTATCAATTTATGTAAACAATGTTAGAGAAGAAACAATTATTAAAGTGAAATGCAAATAAACACATGAAATCTAAGACAATTTATTTAAATATAGTGTTATCAATTTCTAATATCCCTTTTTTAAAAGGTATACATTTCTTATAAATTCAATAACACATATACAATGCATGAAGGAATACACCAATAAAAATTCTAATATGTATATTGTAAAGAAATTATCTACTAAAATATTTCATAGTTATATGATATTTACCATTTTATAATGAATCATTTTTTTCAATAAATTTATTCATTACATAACATATATTGATGTGACAATTAAACTAAAAATGAATATATAATATATTTGTAGAAGATATTATTAAAAATTTAAGATAACAACTCTAACCATTTTAAAATGAAATCATGTGATTATCATTACTTTATAAACTCTATATTAATTCAAATTATAATTGTACTTTACTATATCTAATTTTAATATTAATTATTTTATAATGATGTCACTCAACTACAATAAATGAGTATTCACCCAATACGTCATATATTTTTATTCACAATCCTATAATTATTGCACGAATTAAATAAGCATAATTAATAATCATAATCCTAGAAATATATTACCATTACATTCCTTGTAAATGTATACTTCATGGTCATGTACTAATATATAATAAAAATAATCCATATAATTTTTAATAAAAATGAAAACAATATATGATTTATTTTCATACCCACTTTGTGGAATCATCAGTAGGACAATCACACCGCACATGAGCTAGAGGGCGGAGGAGAGGGAGAGCTCAAACATATAAGAACTCTCAATGTATATTGAAAACAATGACCCAAAATACATGAAGGATCTCAAGAATTTTCTCTTCACAGTCATAATAAATTCATGTTAGGAAGTAGAAATAGAGAACATATGAGGGAGAAAGAATGTGGAGATCACATATAAAAACGTAAATGATAAGGAAAATCAAAAACCTCACTTATTTTGATATAGAAAAGGGTGGACTGAAGTGGTTCAAGGCACAATGTTATAAAAAATATAATGGTTTTTATTACACATTCCAGTATGGGGAGTAAAATATTAAATGATTTCTATTTGATTCTCTCATAGAGAGATATATATACACTAAATGTTTCAAAATTTATTTTCAATTAATTTTACTTTTATTTAAGT
Source organism: Viscum album (assembly GCA_963277665.1). Taxonomy (NCBI): domain Eukaryota; kingdom Viridiplantae; phylum Streptophyta; class Magnoliopsida; order Santalales; family Viscaceae; genus Viscum; species Viscum album. The sequence continues at coordinate 664,029,367 of OY728141.1, forward strand.
GCTTAATTATTTTAAAAATAAAATTTCCATTATTTTATTTTATAAATATTTGTTTCCTGATTTCCCAATGTTTTTTACTTAAAAGTTTGAATTTTCCTTCATAAAAACGAGTTGGTATATGGTATAGCAAAAAATAATATGACGTTTGAGATAAATTGATACCCTTACAAATCATATAGATCCTCTGTAGGGGTAAATAAATTTACAATTAAATGGATCGTGATTCGAGGAAGAAAAATACACTAATTTATGAAATTTATTCATAAAATTCTTTTTTTGATGAAAATTAATTTTATCATTATAAAACGTAACATGATTTTATTTTACACATATTTATAATGGAAAATATTTCATCTAATATTATTTAGTTCCTCATCTGATATCTAAAGAGGATATATATGTCACATAAAGGTAACCAAATATTACCTAGATGTTTATATATGGGCCCGGGTAATTGTTTCATATAATTTATAAGAAAATGAAATTTCATTTTAAAACTAATTTAATAAATTATAATTGGATTTCTAATTTAGATAATTATTTTAATACACTTCTATATTTGACCTAGAACCTTACCAAAACCCAATTGAATCAACTCGAAATCACAATATTAATATTGGATAGCCATGAATTATTGGTTTCCAAATAATAATATCATATCATTTCCCACTAAAGAATCATAGAGGTAATAATTAATAAAAAATATTATTAATTCAGAATGTTTTACATTATGTAATAATATAACTACTTCAAACTAAAAATATATATGAATATCAAAAATAAAATTTTAAGACATAAAAAATTGAACATATAAATTTGATAACCATTATAAAAAACCATTATAATTTAAAAAAACTCTCAAACCAAAAAAAATATCAAGCCTAGAGAGATCCCATATCATACCACATACCATAGATGGTCTATAGTGATCAACCACACTAACATATTGATATATATATAAAATTTTGCTCACCATACAATGATATTTATTTTTTTGTTAATATTTCCCTTTATAAAGAAATATGGTATTCTTTGAATCACTGTGAATTGTTCTATTATACTGATGATATGTATTCTAATTCCCCCAAACCATCGAATAATAATGCATCTACGACACCTAAGAAGTGTCTCAAACACCCATCATCGGAGAAATGTGACAATAGAACTAAAGATTACTCATGTGATTGAAATTGATCATTTTTATAGGTGGAGGCATAAAATGTTAAATCAAGTGCACTAAAGACCACATTTAAACATCCAATATTTCTATATGGTTTTTAAGAATATAAACTTATCCCACTATTTAATTTTGAGCCATACAACCTCCATGTAAATATGGGACCCTCTTCCAATTTCACTCAACATTAGAGGTTCCATAGTTTCTTATATGTATCAACATTCTTCCTCCACTCATATATCGTGAGATATCACTTTAATCCATTTTTAGTCTATTGACCATCACTTTATATTCCATTATAGAGATCATAGATTTATTCAAGAGAATATCCTACCTTATCCATAATTTAATGATGTGTTCCTTCATGTCTGAACTAGTGGAAACATTATGTGCAAATTGTACTAAATTCAAGAATTTAGTCACATAATCAATATAAAAATCTCTTTATTCAATATAAAGAAGTTAGTTATTAATTGAATTAGAAAATCTTAATGATTGAATTGTTTTGGGAAAATTTACTCTTAATACTCCTTTGAAAGACCTTGGACTAATTTAGTTGGAACAATTAAATCCCACCACTGGAGTGCATTAACATTAAGTATATACATCGTTATCTAAACATTCAGCTCCACTGGTGTGCTTAAATTGAATATATGATTCATCCAATTATGTCTCTCCTATGAATTATCTGGTTTCAATTGACCTAGAACGAGGCTTGGATTTTCATTCTAGGAATTATAAGAATTATCATCATTCTATTGTTCAACCCACTTTTTCCCTCTATCCATAGCCTGAAAATACTGCATATTACTCTGAACCAACTATTGGTGGACCTATGAATCAGGTTAAACATCACCCTTTTCAACATCATCTGGTTGGTTTCTATGAAACCTACATGGTGTAATTTTCTATACATACAAAAACAAGAATATATACCACTCTCTAGAAACTAAAGGCTTAATAGTTTTAAATTATACCAAATCATATTATCACAACATTTCATACTAAAATTACATATTTTTCATGTTTACCCATGTTAAAAATCACAATGCTTTTAAAAATTACATCATTTAAAAATAACAAATTCAATCCATTTTTCAAAATCATCCTTTTAAAAAAATTCAACATTTCTTTAAAATAAAAAAAAATTGTACCAAATAATAAATCATTACTCAAAATAAAATATTCATTATTAGTGGGAAGGCATTTCTACAATTCCTATCATGCCCATATCATTAAATAATACCTTGATAACGTGATCTCAAATCCTTTATGTGTGTCTAAAACACTTATGTACCCAATGATTTGGTAAAAGTATGTTCAGAATAAAAAGGTATCTAGGTATTTTTGTTCCCAAAATTTAATGCCCCATCAATCCAACTCACTTCCAACCCAACACAAGTAATAGACCAGAATGAATTTAAATTCCCAGAACAAGATAACTGAAGACCACTCATTAGCCATGGAGCAAACAAAATAATACCACAAATTGAACAAAGATATTTGGAATGACCATGTTTAATATAATTTTTAACATCGCTCCCATTCACATTGTCTTGAGAATGCGATGGATGGTTACATACCTTAAGAGTCACCCCAAGGTGCAAATGGCTAGAAATAAATTCCAAGGTCTAACTTAACTATTGGGTATGATTTTAGCTTTTAAAATAAATCAACAACCAAACCAACCATTACCAAATAAAACACTACATGTTCCATGATATTAATTAATGTAAACTAATGGAAATTCAATTAATTTAACAATCAAACTAAAATAGGTATAGTAGTGAAAGATTACAATAATAAGTTACCCAATGAATGATTAAATTTAAAAGGTAATAATTGGAAGACAATACAAAAAGACTCCAACGAAAAACTCAAGATACACAAAATAATCCATGATCTAACTCAAAAAATACTCTGTGTATCACTAATAAGAAATTTAGAAGTGTGAAACATTACCTCTTCCAATTACTAGATAAAAAAAATCAATAAAACGACCAATGTACAAAAAAACTAGAGCAACAAAACACAATATAATTACCCCAAATGACTTCCCTACTCAAGTCCCTAGGATAGAATGTATTATCAAATTTATATAAATTAGTTTATATAAAACAATTTAAACGGTTTAAAAAATCCATGAAGTACAATACAAAATCATTTTAACATACTAAAATTGTTTCTAAGGAAATAAACCAAAACATTATTTCAAATCATTTCACAAATATCAATTTTTTACAACTAATTACATTCCTTATATCCACACATCCAAATTTTCATGAAAGATGGACCACCCATTACTCATGAGTGTTAAGTCATCCTTTCACTAAGACATCACATAATTGACAAATTTTATAAGGTAAATCCCTCACCCATATCCATCCCACTATTATATGGGATACTTCTTACCAGTATCCATCCCAAATGCAATTGAACACACATAAACATTATTCCAGAAAACAAATTCACCAACAATAATTTAAACCATTTTAATTATATTTTAATTTTTTAGAAAATGTTTCAAAGGATCCATTTAAATATAAACAACCCATTATTTAAAATTCTTATCCATGAATCAAAGAAAAATAATAATTTTAAAATCAAATTACTTATTTAACTTTTACCAAAAACCCCAAATTCTACAATTCAATATATCATCACTAAAAAGGGTTTCTATTTATGAACTCACAAAAATTTCAATACCAATATTAATAAAAATAATAAATTTTAATTCAATCCTTCATGTTAAAAATATTTGAGTCAAAATTGAAGCCACCAACCTTGGTAAACATGGAAAAGATGAAAACATTCCATATAACATCAGTAAAACCATGTTGAAACTCTAGAAACCCTACTTATATAACATCCACTATTAGCAAATCTTCCAAAAATAATTTTATTTTTTATCAAATACCATAGATATATCCAAAATAGGAGTAGATATAGTAAATTAAAATAATGGGAGATGTAGACATAAGGAAAACCAAGAAAAAATACAATGTACAATGAATTACAACGAGAATATGTATCTATCACACCAATAGAAGCCTTCTGATCTCATCTAGATCGATGTGAGAATACTATAAATCCATCATGAAGATGAAATATTTAGTATTGGACGATTTTGGTGTGTAAATTATTAAATAATTCTTAACCCCAAACTAGAACCACTATTTATGTATCATGTTTTTAAACTATGCATAGTTAGTCACATGGTTATAGAGATCGTGTGCTAGTCGTGAACTATATTATATCTCAAGGGGAATACATAAATGTTGGTCCACTTGGGTTGAAAAACCATGCACCAAAAATTAAAAACAATATTGTCCCAAGTATAATTTTATCTCTTAAGTGTCCACACAATTTGGGATTGTCGCGTGTCTTCCCGCATGACTTCACCTTATCCCATTTCTCATTTTCCATGGTTTATTTTAGGAGTTTCATGGTTTTCAGTAACATTCACCCAAAAATAACATTTATTAAATTTTCAAAAAAATCCAAATTTATTTCCATCCCCCACAATATGTAACCATATACTTTAAATAGATAGAAATCGAAAAATAAGTGTCACTTATTTGATACCTATGGTTATACAAGTTTCATAATACACCTACGATTCTTCCATTACCCTCAACTATAAAGTTAACAGATTATTTATTAGATTGGGGAATAGTCTATTAAAATTCATGAAAATTCATGACATTTACATTATCGGGATACATTCCGATGATATCCAAATATCGAAATGTAGATCACTGAATCTCAAGGGTCACACGGTGATATGAAAAATAAGTTTGATTTTTAATTTTGGAAATGAAATATAGAAATCAAACTATGGAATTAAATTTCAACAACCCACATGTCTATGGTTTTTGTTTAAATACCATGTATATTGATTGAAAGGGGATGATGAAATGTTTTTAGGTGTGGGTATGAAGTGAAACTAGCTCACAATTGATTATGGGAGAAATGATCCTATTTGAAGGAAGAAATGATTGATAAAGTAAACTCTCATCTAATGTTATAATATTTAATCTATAAATAAAATATATATTACGTGTTTTAATTTAGTAATAAAATGGTTGTGGATGACAATTGAATACAACATCCCCCATGTCGTATAGATAACTGAAGAGAAAATTCCAACACAAAAACATTATGTGCATCCAGAAAACGATGTGGTGATATTTATTATAGTTATTCATTCTTGAATAGTAAATGTAATTTGTTTTCTATTTAATTCCTTATTTAATATATCAAATTCTCTTTGAAACTATTCAAATAGGCCCAAAAATCATGGAAGTAGAGATATTAGTGAAAATATAATATGGGGAAATATTTTCAACAAATGTATATTACTCCCCCTATCAAAATCTATTGGATATACATCATAGAAAACATTATCAGACTCTCTTTAGAAAAATCTGTTTCATTTATGAGTATGGATAGGATTTCCTTAAATTGATCCAAAATAAGCATCCATGTGTAATAAATTACACTATTTATAATGAATTACGCTCTAATTCAATACAATTTTGAGGAGGATGATGAATATTATTTTGTTTAATAATATCATGAAGTACATTATTTACCAACTATAAAGGGTATGATTCTCAAATGACATATTTTTTCATGACCCGTCCCCTGGGGACCTTGCAGTTAATACCCCATTACCACCTTCCATAGGCCAGGGGCTGGTGACTAGCACAGGAAGGGAATATCTCAAAAGGGAAGGCATTGCCTTTAAACATGTATACACACACATCCAACAACATCCTAATGAACTGAAAGAGGGAAACAAGTATAACACTAAATCAAGGCTGAGTGGAATAACAATTATAGTAAGGGGTAAAATAAAAACCCCAAAAGGAACTAAAAATAGTAAAAAACAAAAAGGGACATTTGATGGCCATCTATGGAAAACCCCACCTAATCATGAGAGGAGTGTTGATAATGGAAGAAGAAGTAGTATTTCATGCCTTCCCAGTCCTACTAGGCACCACATTTTCATAGGCCACTATGTCCACTGTTGTAGAATCTGTCCGTCCCATCCCCCTGAGCACCTCTGTCGAAACGTCGGTCGTCTGCACTTAGCACAACATGTGCGGGCGAAGCAGGTGCATGGGTGAGTATATCAATACTCAGTAGGGTCACCAAAACTACCAATGGTCTCTCAATAATCCATGATGTAAAACATCACAATGAAAAATATCTCAATGGTAAAACCATCATGCAAGACTTCAACCACATAGAAAAAGTGAACGATGATGCTCACACCAGGTAAACAACTTATAGAACAAGAATAAAGATGATTAGCCTTTAGCTAGATCATTTTATTCTGTTGAGTGGCTCAGCTACTGATCTAATAAGGGTTATTCTGTAGTTGATCCACAAAGGGTCGCTATGTCACTGATCCTTGAAGGGTTACTCTACGGCCGACCCACATCGGGACGTGCTACTGCCAATCCAGAGAGGGTAACACTATACTGATCCGTAGAGGGTCAAACTGCTAATGATCCATGGAGGGTCACCCTCATGCAGATCCACAGAGGGTCACTATATTTTTGATCCATCAAGGGTCTCACTACAATTGATCCATGGAGGGTCACTCTCTTGCCTGTCCATAGAGGGTTGCTCTTTACATGACATCCATCCACAAGATTATCACACTTGGTGCACTTGAGTTCCATTTATTCTGATCCTCATACCATCAGTAATATTTAATAAACCCCGAAGATCCATGAAAAAGTATCCCTGATGGTTGTCTTATTGAATGGGATCCAACGCGATAGACGGCGCGTCAAACAAACGCTCGGTCTATAAGATATATGCAAAAAGATAAATATGTCCTGATTGGATTTGAGTCCGATCCAACCTTCCCACATTACTACAACTTTCAAAACATAGGTGGAGTATCTCAAAGTTACTTCCACGTCACAAGGGTCCTCACTCCATAGACCGTGCATCAATCAAACGTCTGGTTTTAGAGTTAAGTCAGTTTTAATTAAATGAGGTCAGTCTGGTCCATAGTAGGGGTCCAGCATAAGTGGCCCATTGGGCCCATTGGTCCGGCCTGATTGGCGGGTACTACCCGACAAGAGAACCCATCTCGTATGGTGTGTGATATTGTTTCTAGTCCAGACATAGTTCTACCGGTTCACCTTGTTAGCGGTGCTAGCGGGGCGCCGCCCCGTCTCTCGAAACGACCGACATGATCCATCCGTGCACGTCCAGCCGAGTGGCCCGAGAAGGCCATTGTCTCCACGTGGCACAAAAATTTTGGATTATGTACCCTCCACGGCTTCCCATCAGTGGCATCTGCTAACGCGACACCTGGGGGTGCCGCTTCTCCACACAGCTGGTAGGGGTCAACCCGCACTGCCAGTCGCCGACGTCGCTGCGTTGGAAGTGTTGTGTAGGTAGCTACGTCTGCGAACCATTAGAGATTCTCATGTTGTTTTTTTCTTCACATATGCGCCTAAGGGCCTCTCAGTATGACACATACACTATGAGGCCTTTGGAATCTCCTTTCTACCACATTTCTCGGTTTCCCATAATGAATGCACAATGTCCATGATCAGTCGAGGGTCAGGGCCTTGTTCGTATAGGCATGTACCCTCTAAGATAGGGATTTGTCATGGGGAAGTGATAAAAATAATAATTTATATTAATTAAAACCCCAAAATAATACCCCTCAACAACCAACCCCAAGAAAAAATGAATCAAGGATCAACCCGTTAGTGGGGTGATCTGCGGTCATTGAATTTTTGAAGAACACAAAAGTGGGTTCATTTAAGCTCATAAATCTTCTATGTGGATTCATAGGATCCACTAATGATGAAGGATGTGAATCATGTCGTCCTTGTTCAATCTCCAGATCTGATCCTCCAATGTCTGTTTCGTCATTTATTGTACATCGTTAGAGAGAGAAAATGTCAAAGGTTTTTCATTCTTCATTGGAGAGGAAGTCCGCAATGTGTTCATGACAGAATCCCCACATTTTTCAAATCCACAATTTCTTACATGTTATGTCATTAAAAAATAATAATTAGTGTAGTGATGTTCCACCCATTAATGATGCTCATTAAATAATCCATATTAAATAATCTATATTAAATGACTCATTAACATAACAGTGTTGCGATTTCAATTGATCCATTACTGACCCTTAATTAATGTGCCTCGTTGTCACCTCATAATTGCACCGCAACGTCACCATCTGCTATTAAATGGTGAGAAAGGGGGAAAAGTTTATTTTAAATTATTTAATTGTTTTTCTAAAAAAGAATGAAAAATAATTATTCCGCTTGGCCCACTCCCGTCGGTGTTAAGTCATTTCTCAGAGAATCCTAGTGTTTCGAATTCAACGGTGCCCTCAGATGTTTGATCCGAGCAGTAGTTCAAACGATAGAAAACTTATCTTGCATGTTTATTGCACATAAATTAAAAAATGTTCATAAGAAATTAACAATCACCCTCGACCCACACCGGTCATGGTTTGGCTCCTATTATGGGGAACACCCCTTCGAGAACATAATTGTACTATAAGCTTTCTTATTTGATTTACAATTTCGGATTTATAAGCATTTTACAATAAAATAATTATTACTTAAATAGTTTATTTAAAGCCAAAAACATTCTTCTATTCTTGGCCTACACCTTCCAATGTTAAGATCTTCTTAAAGAATGCATACCATAACAATCAAAGCAGTGGTCTCAGATTTTTAATCTGAATCACTATTCGTGAGTTATAAGTATTTGAAAAATTAAGTAATTTTATTTTATTAATTTATTTACGGTTATGCCATTTTGGGTTTTATCAATGTAGGGCTATGCCGACTAAGCCTAAGTTGCACCTAGGTTATAACTGCCAACCTAAACGCAAGGGTGCCCTCAGTTTTTTTATTTTGGCACTTGTTTAACAGATATTCTTCTTTTTCAGGAAAACTACACAAATGTAATATTTAGATCCTAACATTTTTTGATGGATCATACCTTTCACTTAGGGGCTCAGAATCACATGTCCTCAAATTTCACCTCGAAATAATTCCATATAATAAAAAAATATATGGAAATCCTGGGACATTACAATCTTCCCACTATAGGGCATTACATCCCTGAAAGCCAAAATAAAGTCAAATCAAATATATGGGGTTACTTAGTATAAACCTGATCCTCCTTCTCCCTTGTGCCCTTCTAGAGATTCTCATGCTTCCATTGAATGTGCACTAGAGGAATCGAGAGTCCATGAAGGATCTACTCCTGTTGATCCTCTATCTCCACTGGGAACTCTGAAAACATCACCCCATAGTCTATTTCAATATCTCCCTAGTTAATGTCATGCGATGGATCATGAACATACCCCTTAGTTTTGACATGTGAAAAAAATCATGCTCCTGGTGCATCTATGGGGAATGATTTGGGCGGTACAACACATGTCCAATGTTGCTGGGGATCTGATAATGTTATGTTGAACCTCAGAGATTGATTACCACTAAGGCCAAATATCTGCAATCCTTGTTGGGGTATGTCTCGAAGGAAAACATGGTCTCACTTCATGAATTCCATGGTCCCCATCTCTTATCTTCATAGGAAAACTGTATACTATATGCAATCCTCATCCACTCCTAGTTGATCTACAACTTCATAGTGGTAGCTCGTACCAACTTTGGATCCATTAGTGTTGACTTCCTTGGGGATGACCTGTATAGAGGTGATCCACATGGCCTCTCGTAAAAGTCCTCAATCGATTTCATGCCAATGGTGGTGTGATAGATATTTCAGTACGAAAACTCCTCTAGTGGTTAGTGGTCCTCCCAAATGTGACCAAAATGTAAGAAACGAGCACGTAGTATTTCCTCCAATTTGAAAATGGCCCCCTCTTTCTGACCATCTATCTTTGGGTAAATGCGTTTCCCATGAGTTCTAGAACATGACGCTCACCATTCACTTGCTGACTGGTGAGGGATCAGAAAATGAACTCTACCACCAATTTCTTCATCCCTAGAAACCATTTCGGACATCGGAGGTCCTAGTGCATCTTCTCCACAGAAGGTTATATCTCCAAAGAGAATGTATTATATTCCATAACCACCTCCTCCCATAACTTCATAGGTACCATGGTTCATCATTTTAAAAGGATGACATTCTCCCCACCAATAGAAAATCCTTTATGTTCCCATGTTGAGGATATCTTAGCTCATCGGGCCTCACAACAAATATCCAAAATTTGTGCCTCCCTAACTCACTGATGGAGCGGTGGAGTGACAATCATTGAATAGAGGTAAGATATTTTATCCTCATCCATGAAGGATATATACATCGTATGTAGCTTCTCTATTTCCTCACTCAGCAGTTTTAAACCTAACCTCTTGCTAAGTGTGTCTGAAACCGCGCCCCCTTCATAAGAGTATATATTATATCATGATCATAGTCTAGAAAGGACTCCAACCATCACTGTTTCCTCAAAATCTGAAAATCCTACGGGCACCCTTCCATCCATGCGAAAGGAAACCCCTTTAACTGATTGATGTGAGAATAGATCTCTTTAGTATTTGTTACTCCCTTTCCTTGGCCACTTGGATAATGTTCCAGTATTCCACACAAAACATCGAACGCTAGGTATTAATAATCACTTCAACTTGAATTCCTCCACCTACACCCTATGCTTTTGAAGATCTAAAAAAGTTATCTGATATACTTATGTTGATATCAGTGCCATATCCGGGTGTAGAATGAAACCAAAGTACATCCCTTCTGTGGGGAGGATATCATGGGAATATCTTTGGAATGGATATTCCTGCACCCCTCCACTAATGTTGTGAACTAAAAACTCAAAACACCTGATGCCATGATGGTAAGGTTGGACCACTGAAGAGTGAAAAAATACACTCTCATATGCATGATTTTATCATATTCTTCTTGGGTTTCATTTTTTTCCGACCAATGAAAACCAAATTCCAAAGCTACAGATACACCACATCCTTTTCTCCTAAAATAGTCAATCTGAGCATGAACTATAGATGACTAGTTCATACCAAATCTAACGTCGAATGGACTCGATGTTTCCAGGAAGGGGTTCTAACCAAAACTTTCACCTAAATGGTTAGATCACAACATCATAATAAGTGCGATTATTGAGTCTCCTTCTATAGGTATCTCCATACCAAGGAATCAAGTCAACAGTTAAACAGAAATCTCTAGGCCATGAACAGTATTTTTAACATGAAGGAATTATTAGTACCTATGTGTATTAATACTGAAGCTAGTAGTAGAAATAGAACATACATAAAATCATTCCTGGATCCATTGGGTCATTCTCCTAGACTACAAGAAGCTACACCCTTCCCGTTTCCTCTAACACCCTAATTATGGTGGGGGCCACATTGGGGTTCTGCTTGTAAGATGTCAAAATTTATACAACCTCCTGTTTCACACCTATCTCCTATTCCACTTCTACTTCTCTATAGATACATCTTTACCTATCACTTCCACTTCCTGAAACATTTTACACATCCAAGTCTCTAAGACTGAAAATGGATTCCAATTTTCTTTGTAATAACATCCACTAGTTGTATCTACTCACCAAATAATTTTCAACAAAAATGTTTCTCTCTAGAACACTAACATAAGTATGAATGCACAATGTAATTGTGTTATCTCGGATGTCCTTAATCACATCTCACTCGGAGGTCAGATCCCCAAAGCATTGATCGTATCATATTCATATAGTACATGGATTGTTCGGTACGAATCAATGAATACTCATTTACCGACATGTTTTCTTATCTAAGATATAGAAGATCATGGGAATAGTTACAGATTATAATTTTATTGAAAAAGACTATGTCTCTGAGAAAGGTTATCAAGCTCTGTCCAAGGAAATCTCACCTCATCGTTAGATAGATGTTATCTAAACCCTTCCATCGCCTGTTAACCCACATTGAATTTTCACTGCCAGGACTGCGAGTTGATCTAATGGATCCCCAGGCTAGATTGAATCTTTGTAACCACCTCAAGGAAATCCTTAGCCGCATGTGAGTCGGGATCGCCTTAGAACATGATCGATATATGTCACTGGAACTCGTATAGAGAACTCAGCCTACATTTTTCCTCTACAATTATAACCAGTAGTATATGTGGACCAACAGAAAGTGGTATGGCTGGGACACCACCTGAAGGTACCATATCGGGAAACAGTCCATGTACTAAAGCCTCCTCACATTGTGGACCATCCTCATGGTCACACATTGGAATACTGGATGGATGTCTTCATGAAGGAAACTTGAGAGAGTGTTAAGATGAAAAATAGTCAAATAAGATCTACCTAGTTAGATGAATCAAAGGATATCAAGAGAAAATAATTTTCAAAACACATGCAACTTGTTTTTTCATGTACTGAGTTGAAAAACAGAAATCAGGGTCATGATGTATGGATACCTCAGTCGCCGAACCAACACTGGTCTCCCAAATAAAAAATACAAACCCACAACACTTAACACTATTGACCCATTGAAAATAAAGACTCATTGTTTTTTGGTAGAATAGGCTGCCCTTTGATACCACTTTTTCAATGACACGTCCCCTGTGCCCATTCCGTGACTACCCCAATCTCACCTTCCGTAGGCTAGGGGTTGGTGACTAGCACTGGAAAGGCATATCTTACAATGGAAAGGCATAAAAATTAAACCTGTATACACACACCTCCAACCACATCCCAAAATAGTAAAAGGGGGGACATGTATACCACTAAAACATGGAAGAGTTCATGTACATGTTAATGTATGTGCACCAAAATAAAAACCCAATAAGGAACTAAAAACTGTAATGTACAAAGAGAGAAATCTGATAGCCATTAGTGGAAACCCCCACCTAATCGTGGGAGTAGTGAAACTACTATAATCTGAAGTAGTGTCTCTTTCCCGCCTAGTCCTACTGGGCCCCACCTGGTCCTAGGACACCAAGTCCACTGTAATTGTGTCTTTAGGTCCCTTCCCCCTGAGCAACTCTGTCGAAACGTTGATGGTATGCACCAGACACAACATGTGCAGGCGAAGCCTGTGCAAGGGAAGGTATAACCATACTCAATAGGGACCTCAATACTCTAGAAGGTCTCATGGAAATACACAAAGGAAAAAATCACCAAGAAAGAACCCCAGAGGTAAAACCACCATGCAAGACCTCAAACCCATAATCCAATGTAAAAGATGCCGGTCACACCAGGCAGAAAACTAAGAGAACCTGAATAAAGATTATTATTCTTATGTTAGAACATTGTATTCTGTAGAGTGTCTTAGTAAATGATTTGGGAAGGTTTTTTCTACTATCGATCCACAAAGGGTCATTATGCCACTGATCCACGATGTGTCCCTCTACAACCAGCCTATGTGAGGTCGTGCCACTACTGATCCACTGAGGGTCTAACTACTGTCGATCCACACAGGGTTTCATTGATGCTGATCCATAAAGGGTCACATTTATTTTATTCCATGGAGGTTCATTCCCTTGCTGATTCATGGAGGTTTCCACTGTTTCTAATCCACCAACTCCCAATTTGAAAGATATAGGCAAAACAGAAAATATGGCCCAGTAGGATTCGAGTCTGATCCAAATTAGATGAACTCAGACATCTTCCAAATCTAATGTTGAGTATTTCCAAATACCACCCATATCATGGGTCCTCACTCCACAGAAAGTTCGTCAATTAGACATCTGATTTAAGAGTTACGTTTGTGTTAGTGAAACGGGGCCATTCAGGTCTGGGTCCGGTAGGGGTCCGACCCAGCTGGAGAACCCTCCACCCACGGTTCATGCCAATTGTGTGGGATTAGGTGTGGTTCATCCAGTTTACCCAGATTAAATCGCTAGTAGGGAACTACCCCTCTCTAAAAATGGCCAGAAAAAACTGGTGTGTGTGTCTAGATGAGCGGGCTGAGTGGGCCGCTCACTCCATGCGGCTCATCAGCACCACATTTTCCACCCATTATGGTTGTCCAACTGCGACATCTTCTACTATGGTTCTTGTGGTCACTGATTCTCTACACGGATGGCATGGGACTTCCTCACCACCAATGCTGTCGCACTAGATGCTGCCTCAGCAGGCCACTAGAGATGCTCTGGTGGTCCCTTTTCCTTCATGTCTCCACCTACGGGACTCTTGGGTCGCCATTTACACTATGAGCTCTTGGGATTCACCAAGCCTCCACGTTTCTTGGACTCCCATGAAGAACTCACAACATCCAATATTGGTGAAGTGTCCGAGACTAATTTGTATTGGATCGTGCCCTTTGTGTTAGAATTTTGTCATGCAAATTGATAAAAATCATCATTTAGAATACGTAAATCCCCAAATTAAGACCCCGCAAATACCACCTGCATGAATGAATGAATCGTGGATAAACCCATTAGTTAGTTGATCTGTGTTCATTTTATTTTTGAGAACGATAAAGAGAAATAATTTAAACACAAAAATCCCCTACATAGATTCATTGGATCTGCTGATGACGATGGATGCGATTCACATCTTCATTTGTCAACAATCAGATATGATCCTCCAATGTCTGTTGGTTCATTATTTATCCGTCGACAAAGAGGGAATATACTGTTGGTTTATCCTTATTCGTTGGGGAGGTAGTATCCAGAGTTTTGTCAAAGAATCTCTACATTTTTTATCCTCAATCACCAACACATTGGATTATCTAATAGAAAATAATATTCATAGTGATGGTGCGCCGATTAGTGATTCTCATTAAATGATACATATTTAATGATCCACATTGAATGAGTCATTTAGATAATAGTGTTGCAGTTTTAAACAAGACACTATTAACCATTCCTTAATGATCCTCATTGTCCCCTCGACATTGCACCGCAGTGTCGTCGTCTGCCACTCAATGGTGATAAAAGTTATAAGATATTTCTTTTATAAATTATTATTATGTTCTCAAAATAGTAGAAATGTAACATTTTTTATCATCCCTTTCCAACAATGTTATGTCATTTATAGGAAAATCCTAACATTCTGAATTCAACGGTGCCCCCAAATTTTTTATCTGATCACCGGTTCAAAATATATAATTTCTTTCTTGCACGTTTACTGAACATACCTTAAAAAACTTCAGAAAAAATTAACAGTTACCATCAACTTGTGCTGGTGATGGTTAGGCTCTTCTTTAGGGGAACACACCATCACAAGTTCAATTGTACTATTGGATATCCATTAAGGGATATAGTTTAGGAGTTATAATGATTTTAATATAAAATAATCGATAAATATTTTAATTATAGAAAAAAACCATCTTCCACTATTTTCCTGTACTGACCAATGTTAGTTATTCCTGATGAAAGAATACCCTCACGAGATCAGTGGTGGTTTCATACTTTTAATCTGAGTCACCATTCATGAGTTATAAGAATTTGAAAAATAAAATAATTTTATTTTATAATTTTATTTATGGTTATTCCATTTTAGGGTCTTCTCAAAGTAGGCCTCTACTGAGCAAATGTATGTCACGCCTATAGAAAAATTTCTATCCTAAGTGCAACAGTTCCATTGGATTTCTGATCTCAGCACCTGTTTACGAGTTATTACACTTTTTTTGGAAAACTACTCACACACCCAATTTATAACTTAATATTTTTCTACAAATAAATAAAGGCAATCTGGGCACCAGAATAATGTTCCATCAAATTTGATGGTCTCAAAATAATTATATATAATTTAAAAATATATTTGGAAATTCTTGGACATTATAGTTTTTTTAAAATATTATCTTTGATGAAATTGACAGTAATAGGAAATACATTGATGCATTTATTGATGGATTTTGTTGTCTTACTCTAAGCAGAGATGTTGAATTTTATTTCATTATTACATGTTGAAATTTTATAATGTCTAACACTCCATAAAGATTAGTCATTTTTTAACATGATGTTCTTATTAAAAAACTGTACGATAATGTAGAAATACATTTTATGTGCATAAATTTTTATAGTGGACCGCATCATTTCTATTCATCAAGAATACAGGCGGGTCAATTCACCTCTGCATTTATTTTAAAGAGATTAACTAGAATAAGATAAATAACAATTATCCTACACAAATGATTGTTGAATTGTTCAAAAAACTACATAGAGCCCAATATTTACATCATATAAATCATTGGTCTTGATATTATCATGTAAAGATGAATTAGAAGGATATACCAAATATTTGTTTTCATTAATGGAATGAAAAATATGAGTATATGTTGATTGCATGTGGACTCACTAGTGAACTAATGATATTAAAGTATTTGTTGAATATGGTATTTAGGTACTACCTCGAGAAAGTTATGAAAGTCTTTATTGAGGGCATTTTTATCAATTCCTAATAGAACTAGTAACAAGAGGATAATTTGAATACTATAAAAAAGAATTATATAGAAAGACAAAAAGCATGAAAATTAGTGTGAATTTGAGTTCAATTTGGATTATGTTACATTACTATTGTATATTATCACTAGAAATGGGATATACGTGGATCTTCCAATGATATATCTGATTAAGGGGTGTCCTAGATGAAGCTATGTGATATAAATGAATTGTCTCCATTGATTATCAAGGTTATACAGTTGATTTTTGATGGGAATCTCTCGATTATGAAGACCCTTAACCAACCTAATTCAGATACGAGTGATGTTTTTTTAGTAATGATTAATGAAAGGAAGGAATAAAATTTCTAATTATGTGGCTAATCATTGTGCCTTATCTCATATTACTAACTGTTTTGGAAGATTTTTTTTATCTACAATGATGCATCCAAAATGGGCTAGGTTTTCATACTCATATAATATTAAAATTGAAAGCCTCTACCTTATTGAAAATAATGATCCATTTGAAAATTATTCCATCTCATGATCGAGAATTAAATGATGTGATATTCGAGTTATATATTTTCAGATATAATCTATATGGGGAAATGTGTGATATATAAAGACGATAAAATCATTAATGTTTGTATTCACACAAATTATGATTAATATGTTCCAAAAGAGGTGGTTATAGCTACGCATGTATTTCCATTTTTCAATCCATTACCATCATAGTAAATGAAATGATGTTGAAGAAAATCAAAGATAAAAAGACCCCAAAACTCTATCCAAGATGAAGATTATGTGGGAAACAATATTAATTAAAATACACTGGTTGGATATGGAAATAATAAAATGATATTCATCAATAATTACGCGATTAACTACCAAACTATATATTCTTTATAAAATAAAGAAGGCTCTATAAGATGAGGAGTTACTATAAATGACCAAATCAAATATTAAACAGTTTAAATTTTATACAGATGAATTTTTGAGCCTTGTATGTTGAATATGTGTGTCATAAATACCATAACAAAATATAGAACTTATGGATGATGAATATATATCATACATATATATTAATGCGTGAATACATATGATTTAAACTGAATTGAATACAAATTTATTGTTAGAGAACTTGAATTGATGGATTGTGGTGTTTCAATCTTGATTCCAAGAATTCCTTTTACTCTAGGAGAAACAATTGATTTCTATGAGTTTGGTTCCTCCAATTAACACACTAATATAAAAATTTGATAATAAATTCATTTATTTCTTAATAAGACTTCATAGGATACATTAAGGTAATAAAACCTTCTAGGATGTAGTCTGTCACCTTAATAATTCAATACATAACATTGATAAAAATGATTATTTATATCATGATATTTTTTAAATGATATTCATAAGGGAAGTGGTATGTATTGATGGAGTTCCACTCTAAATTGTATCTAATCGATATATGAGGACTCCTCAATGTTTCATAAAATCTTCCAGAAACTATCATATACAGAAATAATCATTAGCACTTCTGATCACCCTCATTCGAATGGTCAATGTAAAAGGACCACTCTAAATCAATAAGATATATTAGGATCCTGTAAATGGATTTATAAGGATTATGGGGAAGACAAATTCCCCTAGTGGAGTTATTATATAGGAATATTTTCCATTCTAAAATAATAATAGAACCTAATATGGTTCCATATGGGAAGTGGTGTTGAACTCCAACATGTTTGGATAATGTTGAAAATTTAATTAAAGTGATGCATGATCTTATCCAAGAGAATACGTAAAGGGTTTAATATATTCTTCATCACATGAAATCTATAAACAAGTGAAAGAAAATATATGCCGAAAATTATCGATGAAGCCTAGATTTTGAGGTTGGATATTATGTGTTTATTTTTATGTCACTATTGAATCAACTAATGAGATTTAGGAATACCCGAAATAATAATTCAAAATACATGCACCCCTTTGATATCATTGATTACATTAGAGCATGATCCAATTGAATAGTACTCCCATGTAACTGATCTTAGGTATATGATGTGTTCTATGTATAGCTATTAATAAAGTACATAACAGAAATTTATCATGTACTAAATCTTGAGGTGGTGCCATTTGATAATGTTCATTATTATGTTAAGAATCAAGTGAAAAACATATATAATCAAGACAATGTGCTAAAAAACAAGAAAACTCATATAGTAAATGTGTGTTTAGGAACAACTGGTTTGGGGACACAATATGGGATCTAGGGGAGGAAATGAAATACAAATACCCAAATAAATTTAAATGTTTGAAATTAAAATTTTTACTGATAAAATTATGATTTATCAATAATGTGACAACAAAAACAATGAGAAAAAAAATTCACTTTTATGATTAAATTTAATTCACTAATACGTAATGTGTATATAAAAAACACATACCCATATTGTTTTTATCAAATCCAATTTAATATACCCATAATCATAATGAACATTTATGTATAGTCATTTAATAGTCATAAAATTATTAATATATATTATGATTTATTATTAATATAATAGATAGTGTTGAATTAAGTGATTCCATCGACTTGTAGGATCATAGCATATGAATCCCATTTATCATGGATTCTGAGGGATATAATAGCTATTAGATTTTCACATGGCCAATTCCAAAATGAGATAGAAAAAATAAATAGTAAAATTTTTTATGTGAGAAGTTCAAGGTAAAGTAGATGTTGAACCTAACCAAGAATTTTGAACAACACCATGAAAATCATATCGTAACACACCGTACCCTTATAGAGTTTGATATTGTCATAAGTTGTTATATATATCTTCTAAAATACTATTAATATTTTTATTTATCTTCAATAAAGTAATAATTTTATTTATTCTTAATTGTTTATACATCATAAATGAATATTTAATAAGATTGAAAAAATTGACTTTAATATTCAAAAACAAGATTTATTTTTAGGAGTAATAGAAAATTTTAATCAAGAAATTAATTTTAATTAATTCATGTAATTTTTAAGTAAATGATATTTTAATAAAATATTATTATATTTTTAATATTTATTATAACATAACTTAACGACGTTAAAATGTTATTATTTAATGGATATGAAACATTTATTGTAAATTTTTTTTAATAAACATGTATTTAAATATAACATTGCAATGTATATTATTTATAGAATTATTCATAAAAAATGAATTTAATTTTTTAAATGGAAATTTCGAAATTAACCAATTGTAAATTTTTCATAATTTTCTGAAAAGGCTGAAATTTCATGGAAAAATTATATACATTATAAATATATAGTATATATAATTATTTATAATGACCCATAAATGATTCAATATGTTTCATAAAAGGTATAGACGACCAATTATATATTTTAAACATAAAATGAATATTTTCTTGTTATTTTATTATATTCTTAAACTCTTTATGAGTCCTATATAAACCATTATAATATTTGATGGTTTTGAAATTAATTGATTGTAAACATGACACACTGCCACATCACCAAGGGTATTATTTTAATGTGATTTGTTCATAAAAATTTTAAAAAATTGAAACCACTCTTTCATGGTATAAAACATTGGAAAAAATCATTGGATGGTTACTGGTTTTGGTTTAAATTTTTTAAATAGTCACTAAAATTTTTATTTAGAAAATAGTAAATATTTCTCCAATATTTATAGATTTATACCCTTTATGAGTCCTTCAGAAAAAAAATTTATATTTTAAATGTTTAAAATAAATTCATTGTAAATATGAAGCACTTAAACATTTTATGGGGTATTATATTAATGTGATTAGTTCATAGACATGTTAAAAAACATAAACCACTATTTCATGGTATAAAATATTATAAAAAATCATGGGACGGTTTGTGGTTTGGATTTCATTTTTGTATAGAAACAAAAATATATATTTAGAAATATGTAATGAAATCTTCAATCATTTATATTATAATCCCATCCAAAACCAATTCCTATTCCCAAAAAACAATTTTAGTAAAAATATACAGATAAATATTCCCCTTATATATCTCTCATGGACCACCATGCTCTCTTTAATCTCTTTCCCAGCTTTGGGAAAGAACCCTCCCTAGGTAAGGGTTACTCTCTTGAAAATCTTTATTGAAGAATATCCTTTAGATAATGAATTCTTTTATCCATTTTTTCTTCTTGATACAAGTTCTCACCAATACCTATAACAAAATTATATTCATTTTATTATAGACATATATAAGTATTATTAATCCCTAATATGATTTATTATTTTCTCCCTCTATGTTTTGGATGTTATCCTATGATTTCTTCATGCCAAAATTTTATTCACGGTCCATTTTTTCCTCCCCATTATAATTATTATTTTTTAATGTTTTATGATGTTTCTAAATATACCTATTACATCACTTAAGATACCCATTTTATTCTATACCCATTTCACTCTCATTAATCCAACTCATAATTTAGTATGTATGCCTTTTATTCAGAAGAAATTTTCTCTCAATTTTTTCATCCCAAACTATTTTATTGTGAATTTCATTAAAATTTCAACTGAAAGGTATGAACCTAAACATACCAATAACTTTTTAAAATAATAAATAAATTTATTTATTAGACAATTTTTAATCATGGGATTAAATGTGATGAAATATGTTTGTATGATAAAGGATCTATATGGAACACATATTCAAGTACTTGTTTGAAAATTAATAGTGTGTTTAGAATTATATAGAACTCGAATTAACTCCGTAATGGTTTAGTCTTATGAGAATTCATTTATGGGATTATAGGTTAAACCTGATCTACTATGAGACTATTTATCCAATGTATCGAAGTCTTGATGTGTATCATTGTACTAGGTTTATAATTCCATGTCTTATAGTTGTTTCCACATTAGCATGTTGCCTTTGTGTTGTCATCATATATCATCATTAATGTTCATGTTTATGGTTGTCACCACTTATTTTCATTCCAATTACTATTTATTGAAATGTAATAAATTTCTCATGTTAATCTTTTTTATTCCATTACTTGTGTTTATATCTCATCCCATTATTATGTTTGTCCCCATGTTATCATATGTTACATTTAAAAATATATGGGACTTTAGAAGCATTCAAGGATATTTTCAATGATCTTATTGAATACATGGTTTATTTTGATGTTCAATGTCCTTATTTTCCCATATAAACTATGCCATAAAATTCATCGTGTTGAAAAAAGAGTGCTATTATGTAATTTATCAATCAATTAAATGTATTAAGGATATTGGTTATAATAAAAATCATAAAATAATTATGAAGAAATGTATAAACATAGAAATATAATCCAATTATAATAATGAAAATTTGAATGGAGTGATAAAATTAATGTCATAGGGAAGATATCCATAATAAATAATAAGGTTAGGAGATATATCTTACCAAAAATATTGACTCAGTTTGATTCACCAAGAAACTATAATTTGAAAATAAAAAAAAATTGTTTGATAGTATGAACAAAAAATTTTCAAATTATATTAATTAATCAAAGATTAAAAGATGAAAAAATTAAAATAATTTCAATTTCAATAAATAAAATTATAATTGTAATAATGTTTTAGAAAATTTATAATGATAACATAGACATAAATTAGTAAAATCATAATGGATTAAGTGGAGCCATCATAATATGGATTGATTTCTATATTCCTTGACACGATTCCAATGATTTTTAATCAATGTTTTTTGGATAATGGTCTATTTTATAGAACATATATTTCAAAAATTACTAGGTGGGAATATAGAGGTATATTATATGATATTATTATTGTAGTGTCATTTTATTGTGATAAAAAATTGGTTTATGAGGGGTGGGTTTATAGGTTAAAGGGATATGTGTTTTATAATAAACAACATATTGATTTATTTCTTTTCCCCAGTAAAATCAATATATTTTTTTGTTAGTAAAAATATTGACTGTTAGAAAATATATTTTTTAATCGAATTTATATACATCAAAAACTGTCTGGTATCATTTTTATATTTTAATAATATAATGAATAATAAATGATTATTCATATCTATGAAATAAAACTTTTTGTTTAAAAAACGATCTACGAGTTTAAATAATTTGTTTATAAATTTTTATAATGTTATATTTCTCATTATATACATTATAAGCCATGTTATATTTTGTTACTTTTATTGGGTAATTTTGAATACATAATAATGTCATCAAACCTACATTTTATGCTAGAATTTTTCAAATTACTATTTTCTCAAAATAATAATTTTTCATGGACATTCTAAAATATATAATAATCTACTTTTGATGTGATAATTAAAAAATTTAATCCATTTTATCTTAATAAATATATGAATTATGTAATTTCAACAATTCATAGTTTTCAATAAAGTACTGTTTTAATAATTTTGATTAAAAATCCCTAACCAAAAAATTGAAATTTGTCTTATTTTATATTATATATATTGTGAAATCATTTTATGAAATTTTAATATTTTTTTGTTTTTTAATTACAAAATAATTCTTATTCAACATTCCAATTATCCTAGTGGTGAGGATTATAAATTGATGTTCAAGAAAATTTATCAATATTCAAATACTATTTAATTTTTTTAACTTTTCCAAAGGTTATATAATTCATTCATGTCCTATAATTACCACTTATGTAATTTTTTTCACCATTCATTAATTATATTCTTTTGGTTTTATGATATCCATTAATAAAATGTCTATTATTTTTCATATAACTTCATAACTTTTACATTATTTTTACCAGTTGAAGAGCTTCATGGGTTTCCATGAACTATTAAATTTAATATTTTTTCTATTTTTCCATTTTTAATATCTAACTAATAGTTTATTTATATAATGGAATATATTCATCATTCAGTATTTTTATTACGTAATAAATTACAATGATTAATGAATTTTTCTATAAAGTGAATGATTTTTTTATAATAATTATATTTCATTTAAAATAATTAATAGAACAGTTGAAATCAATTAATTAAATTTCAAAAAAATAAACAGATGTGACATTAAACTAAATTTAAAAATTTCATCATAGACATTTTGTATTAAAACACTAAGATGAGAACATAAAAGTGTAATACTATTTCAATAAATCATAAGGTTCCCATGTTACTTTTTCTTACATTTTATTTATTTATAATAACTTGATAAAGTTAGTTCCACTATTTGGTATAACATTAACTTTTTCTTTAATGAGCATCACCAATAGCTCATCATAATACTTGTGGGGGGTATGTAATGCTCTTTTATTATAAAGATAAGAGGAATATTTTTTGTAAAAGTGAAATGTTCACCTGATTTTATATTTGATATGCCAAAATACCCATGTGATCGAGGATACTGAAGGGGCCAACATAAATTAGTACTAGATTCAAATTCTCTACAAACCTCACAAATATCATCAAGAGATATATTAAAAGGTTACCATTATTACAAAACTTAACTATTTATTTTTAACCACTTGTATAATTGCTCTTTTGTTGACCATGTTATTCTCTGATATACTGCCAAATGGATTTAATGATTAATTTCATCTCAATAATTATTTTATGTACTAATTTAAAATGGTTTATAGCTTCATCCCAAAATGATGGATTTATGTATAACTTCCCATTGATAGCATTATATGGGAACCTCTGAAATCCTTATGTATTGTTATTATAATTATACAACATGGTAAGATGAAGATACTAATATTAATATCCGATACAGTCCATAGGGATAAATTAGATAATATCTCACAATTCAGAATATTTATTTCAAAATAAAAATTTTATAATAATGAATATGGGTAATAATAAGAGTTGTTAAATGATTATATCCCCCCTCATTGGTCGATTATTTGTAATATTAGAAAGTGCAAGGGAATTATCAATGAGGGAATCAATATCCTACATTCATGGTGGGAGCGTAATCAACTGGAAGATCATCTGGCTTCGATTGAAGTTCCTGGAAATGGCCAAGTTTGGGTGCATGATATCACTTCTCTGAAGGCAGAAGGTTTTTAACCGATCAGAGGGGATTCCATCAACCTTCATCATTTTAGGCCTC
Source organism: Viscum album (assembly GCA_963277665.1). Classification (NCBI taxonomy): domain Eukaryota; kingdom Viridiplantae; phylum Streptophyta; class Magnoliopsida; order Santalales; family Viscaceae; genus Viscum; species Viscum album. Next base: position 664,054,011 of record OY728141.1, read on the forward strand.
CCTAGGCATTTTGTTCTGTTGTTGGAGGTTGTGGGATGATGGTTGTTGGTTTGGGGTTCTGGCCACTTTTTTTTTAATTTAAAAAATTAACTTTGGATGGGAATATGGGAAATAATGTATAAAAATATGTCATTTTTAATCCCATTTAATGATTAAAAAATCTATTTTGATGTGGGATCCCAAAAAATACATACAAGAAAACTCTAAAATACTAGATAATATGTCAAACCTGAATAAAATATTAAAAAATTGATGTGATGAAATAGAATCAGGGTAAACTATTCAAGTGGGTTAATTCCTTTTATATAGAGCCTATAACTACCTCATGAATTATATCCCTAAATTTCCTATGATGATTCAAATCAATCTACAAGACCGTATGACAATCAAGATCACCATTTCCCAATTTTTTCACATAAAATAACTATGTTTATCACCACATCTAATAATGGTGATGTAATGACCCAGAAATTTCAAGGGAAATTTTTTCTAAATTTTCTTTGGGATTTTAGAAGAATGTAATTTCTAACAGCGCCTGATTCCAGGGCCCGGTGCGCCCGAAATCATTTTCCGAAGATTAGTTCGAGTACGATTAGTGAACGAATGAGCAGGTTTTTCTAACTATTGAACTGGTGCTCGGAATCGAATTCCGAGGGCACCGATGGAATCACATCACCGGTATTTGCTTAGAAATGTCTTTTCTGGAGTTGCATTTGCTCGGATGTGGTTTTTAAATTTTTGGGGTTAAGTTAAGAAATAAAATAAAGTGGTTCGACAACTTTATTTTTTTTTACTTAAAGCCACTTAAAATCCACTTAAGCTAAGTTAAGCGGATAGGGGGGAACCCAAAATATATTACACACTTGGTTGGATATTTGTGATGTGGGGCCCACATGAGCCCCACCATTTCTTTCCTTCTAAGTAATGCACTCGCAACCCCCCACTTTAATGAAAGTCAACCGTTCGTTTATCTGGTTATGAAACGCCTCATTAATTGGGTAGTTAAATCGTTACAATTATTTCATTGAATTAATTGTTCGTTTCTTTTCTTTTGAAATTTAAATGTGTCATGTGCATTAATAAAATAAGATAACTCTTATTTTATTTCAGTTGGAACTTGTGGCATGGAGAGGATTTGGAGGAAAGCGTTTTTCTTCGACGAAGAACGCGAAGAACGCGAATAACGCGAATAACGCTCCAACCTCCTACGAAGAACGCCAAACCCTCAGAGATCGACGACGTGACGTAATTTACCACGACGTCAGTGACGCTTCTTTTGTGACGTTTATTTCACGACGATCCTTCTCTTCCGCGACGATCCTCTTCTTCCGCGACGGTTAATTCCGTGACAAACTCGCATTCGACGACAACGCTTGAGGTAGGGAATTATGTTTTAAGAATGATTTTATTCCCTTGATTTCTTTCTTCCCAAAGAAAACAAAGAACATGCATCAACTTATTACCTAGTTGATTCGAGAACGTTTTCCTTGTGGGTTGGGAATAATCTGTGGCGAGGAAAAACTATTTGGGTTGTTTCTCTTTTGTTAGTGAAATTTCCTTGTTGTTCTTCGTATTTTGGGCCGCTTGTTACAAACATAACGGGAGGAGGTTGGACCGAATGAACACGGCCGTCTCTCCTCCCCCTTTTTTGTTTTGATTCGTTGCGGCACGAACAAAGGCGTCACAGTGCAATGACACCGTGCGGACACGAGAAAGAACGCGGCGAAGAAGCGTGGTGCCGTCATGCCGCGCCGTTGAGTCCAAACGAAACCGCGGGCGGAGTCGGAGCCGAGGAGGCATTTGGAAGACCCCGCTTTTTGTTGTTTATGTGCGGATCGACGGACGATGGTGAGGTGGGCCGCGAAGGCATTTTGAAGGCTTTGCAGCGAAGGTCGGGCCCGAGATGGTCTCTGGCGAAGACCGCAGTCGAATCGGACCACCGGAGTGCGTCTGGTGGTCCGCGAAAGCCCCCACCGGCGCGCCTCGCTGGCGCGCCGGCGCCGGCGGTCGGGGGCGGTGGCGCCCGATGCGCCGCCGGATAAATCTGCCACGGCTGAAGCTACGGCGGCGACCGAGGGTTCCGCGGCCGCGCAAGACTGGGGAATGCGGGACGCGGTAGCGCGCCACGTCCGGTGACACGAAGCGGCCCCTGCGCGGGGTGCCGCGGCTCCTTAGGCGTGGCCACTCGGCCAGCGCCGAGCCACTCGGCCGGACCGCTAGGCCGGGTCGCGCCCAGACAGGTCAGACCCGGACCCGGGTCAGGTCGACCCGGGGGGGTTGGGCCTGGTCGGTCCGGGTCCCGACCCCCCTTTTCCGTACCCCTTACGGTTTTTCTCTCATTTCTTGAGCTGTAAACCTCCGATCGACGCACCTTCAGTGGAGATGCGACCCTTGGATCGAGATGGTTGTTTTGATATATTACACTCAAGGTTTCAGAATACTTTGAGTTCGGCCGGGTTGGTTCGTACACGAAACCAACCGGGCCCTTGGAGCAGAAACACTCATAACTTGAGCTCCGGATGTCTGATTGAAGTGCCGTCGACTTTTTTAGATTCTTCTGGATGAGATGGAACTCTTGACTTACTCCGCTCAAGGTTTGGACGTCGTCGGAGTGCGGCCGGGTTGGTTCGCTCACGAAACCAATCGGGCCCCCGGAACGAAAAAGCCAATAACTCACAGATCGGGCGTCCGATTGACGCGCCGTCTGTCTCGTTGATTTCCTATTGATGAGACGAAACTTTTGGCATAATTCGCTCGAGTTTTGATTATTGTTGGATAGTGTCCGGTTGGACTGTACCCGAAATCCAACTGGGCCCCTAGAACGGAACAACTGATATCTTTCAGACCGGACGTCCGTTTGATGAACCGTCTGCGGCGTTAGTGATCACATTGAGAAACGGTCCCTTTGAGTATACCATATGAGAGTTCGGGGTAGAGTTGAGATACGATCGTGTTGGTTCGCTCACGAAACCAACCGGGCCCCTGGGACGAAAAGGCTAATAACTCACAGACCGAGCGTCTGATTGACATGTCGTCCGTTGCGTTGAGTCCCCTATGACGAGGCGGTCCTTTGAGATACTTCTTCGTGGAACTTTGAGATACTCGGAGTATAGACCTATAGCTGGTGGAGTGGAACCTCCTAGAGACGATTTTGCGGAGTACGGAGATCGTGTAGCTGACTGAGACCTGACGACTGCTTGACCGACTCGACTTGGAGTGAGTCGACTAGCCCAGTGGACGGAGCGCCCAGTATTTGGGGGCGGACCCATGGCAGACAGAGCGCCTAGTAGTTATAAGCATACCTGTGGTACTCGACCGGAGGAGTACCTCTGTAGGCTATTAGGGGGAGCACCCGGTATTTGGCGGCAGACCCACATCGGACGGAGCACCCAGTATTTGGCAGCAGACTCGCGGTACTCGACAAGTGGAGTACCTCAGAGACTTGGATTAGTGAGCAGTAACTCAGAGTCGTGACAGGACCACTGTACACTCCACAAACGGGGCTCTTCAGCAGTTACAGTTTCTGATAATGAAAATCCTGGTTTGAGTTGAGTCTATGACCTTTGTGTTTGCCTCTTGATTGAGATGGGTCACTTGATAACTTATGTATATATATGGACATATACATGGGTGGTGGTTATCCGTTGATTTCATAATCTTTGTGTTTCCTCATGATTGAGATGGGTTACATGATAACTTTGGTATATGTATGGGCATATACCTAAGTAGAGGTTATCTATTGAGATCTTTGTTGTGGTTATCCTTGTTTTTTAGTGGGACCTTGAGGGTTCGGGGTCCCTACTGCGTATCGTTATACTCACCCCAGCATGGGCTATGCCCGCACCTCGTTGTGTTTGTTGCAGACGATGGGCAGTGCTGACGGAGGCTGAGTGTTCGAGGACTGGATGGTACCCGGAGGTGGACTACATGACGAGTCAGTATCTGGAGGTGGACTCCACGACGAGATGACACTCGGAGGAGGTTGGCAGGTGAGAGCATTGTGGAGTCTATCTATACCTATCCTTCAGGTACCATCCGTGGTGGACGTTCCAGGAGCTGCGCCATCTGTACCTGCCCTTCAGGTTGGATCTGTGGTGGACATTCCAGGAGTAACACCATATGTACCTACCCTTCAGGTAGGATCCGAGGAGGACGACCCAGGAGCCGCTTCCGTTCTTCCAACTGTTGTCTTTTTCTATTGTACTTTTGTTCAGTTGTAGTTGTACTTTCAGTTCGGTTTGTATTCTGGCCCATTTAATTTTCATCACTTCTCTTTGTAATTAGTGTTTTAGTTCCGCTTGTACTCTGTGGTGTTTTGTTTACTCTTATAAAGGCAATGCCTTCCCAGTTATCGGGATTTATGCCTTTGGTGCTAGTCGCCAGCCCCTGGCCTATGGAAGGCGGGCTTGGGGTAGTCAGGGCATGGGCCCCGAGGACGGGCCGTGACAAATTGGTATTAAAGGAGTCGGTTCTACCACAGAACATATAACTCTGATATTTTCATTCTGTGAAGCAATAGGGTTAAGAGTACTGAGTGTGGTTTTCAGTTCAGGGAGTCAAGTGTGGGTGCGGGCGGCCGACGTATCCATACACCAGGACCCTGACAACTGATTTCCGACTTTGTGCATGAAAACACTGATTGCGTGTGTGTTTCCAGAAGTTTTTAAATATCAGCTCAAACCATGAAATCTCACCAGTTATAAATCATTTGACCGGGTCATGTTTGTTTCATTCAGAATGCCTCCCCACAGACGACCAGCTAGAGCCCCGAGATTTGATCGTACTGACAGCCAGCCAAGCGACGTGGCCTCAGTACAGGGCCCTATCCCAGTTGAGGCACCAGCGGGGGCACTAGCGGTACTACTACCCGTTGGGCCACCAATGCCACCAGCCCCAGCAGTAGAGGGTGCACGTCACTTGAGCGCACTGCACGAGTTCCAGTGCTAGAGGCCACCCAGGTTCATGGAGAGACGGACCCGCAGGCGGCTGAGGATTGGTTGGAGGTTGTGGTGACAGTCTTCAGGCTAGTGGGGACGCTGAAAAATTTCATGGAGATCCTTGCTACCAGCCTTCTTCAGGCAGCAGCGGGTAGATGGTGGAGCCCGATGCTTCATATGCATGACGAGGTGATACTTCTTTGGGCAGACACCAAGAGCCTGTTCAGGGCAGAGTTTGTACCAGCAAACCTTTGAGCAGCACGTATACAGGAGCTACATTAGCAGCGGCATGGCAGCATGACAGTGGCACAATATTCAGTGAGGTTCATAGACCTCTCATGCTACTCCACAGATATGGTATGAGACCCGTTCTTCAGGGCCCGAACCTTCGAGCAGGGGCTCAGGTGGGAGATTAGAGCTTTTGTTGTTTCTCACAGCGTTCCACCCCAGACAGGGGTGTTGGATAGATCCCTCTTAGTGGAGAGTTTCCTTGCTGAGCTGTCTCTAGCATCACGACCCACCACTAGTCAGCTTGCGGCAGAGTCATCTGTAGCAGGCAGTAGACAAATGACGCAGAGGTCCAAGAGGAACAGACCTACCGGTGGCCGACTGCACGACTCATGTTCAGTTGTGCGGGGGAACCAGGGTGGAGTCAGAGCCAGTCGTGCCGAGAGTGGGCAGAGTTACTCCTGCAGCGGGATTGGTCACATGAAACGTGACTGTCCGAACCGCCATGCAGATGACCAACAGTTAAATAAAGAACCTCCTAGGCAGAGGCAGAGGTTCGATCAGGGCAGACCGCAAGGAGCAGGCAGCCATGGAAGAGGAGCTTCCCATGTATCAGTAGGTGGATGACGCTTCGGGGTGTTGCCACCACCACCACCAGGAGGCCCACCCTGACCGTAGGGGACATGAGGACACGGGAGAGCTCAGCTTTAGGCAGCTGAGGCCTATGGTCATGGAGATCTGGAAGCAGATGGACAGAAGAGGGACTAGCTCTAGACCTGGAGGCTTTTAATCATGTTTCTTCTAGTTTTGTTGATATTTGTTTTTAGTTGCTTCGTGTCTTTGTACTATGAGCTACAATAAAAAAAGACACTTATCCTTGTGATTTTTTCTTTCCTGTCCTTTTTTTTGGTTGATACTGTGTGGTCCCGGTTAAAACTGTTGACATGACCCTCACTTTCGAGATTTCTACTGGAGGAGATCCAGTGACCTCACACAGATGCCGACAGTGTGACTCGAACCTTGGAGGGGAGAGTGACAGTTGGATATCTTAGTAGTTATGTCGAGGCCTTACGACATCTTCCATGGCATGAATGCATCATTCATGTCAGGATTGACTATATTAGGCAATGGGTGTGGTTCATCCAGGGGATGAGACCAAATTTCTCTTTTCAACAAAGGAAAAATTTTATCAGCTCTTTCAGATCGTAGGAAAAGAAGGTACAGATCATCAAGGAGAGGATGAAGACTACACAGTACAGTAGGAAACAGGAAACTGGTGCCAGTCTTAGAGACTCAAGCGTGTTAAATGTTTCCATAAGAGGATGCTTAAAGGAGAGATGAGTCTGCAATGCAGCAGACGTGGAGGCAGAGCTAGGAGAGAATCATGAGGAGGTGTACATCTTAAATGCTACAACCACCCACCTTAGTTATCCCCGACAGGCTCAGGGAGCTGGAGGGCGGAGGAAGAGAGTAGCTACATGCGATCAAGGAGAGTGACCCAATGGCTCAAAAAATGATTCAAGGGACAGTCTGTGTCCACTACTAGCTGCTGTAGTAACAGGCGTCGATATGAATCATTTCTTGCTTTCACAAATCTTGTCTCATACCTAGAGTTTCCGGTAAGCCGTGGACTTGACCCTCGCATCTGGAGATACCTTGGGAGGAGACTTGATAATCACACTTACGCTGACAGTGTGACCAGACCCTCGAGGTGAGAGTTTCGGTTGGAATCTCTTGGTGGCAGTGTCGAGGCCTTATGACTTTAGTTTGAGTATGGACTGGGAAATCACAGTTCATACACATAATGACGGTATTAGGAAAAAAGGTTGTGGTTAAACTACGACGTCGGGATGGGTTTTCCATGGTCGGTGAAAAGGAAACCCCAGGAAACATATGATAAACTCTTGCACAGGAGGGTGCAACCGATCACTCTTGAGTCGGTCAACCTTACCCTCGTGGCAGCAGTCATTTGAATTCTAATTCTAACAGGAATTCGAGACCTCTGGAGTTTGAGGATGACGATCACGTCCTTATACGGGTCTCACCTCGACGAGGTTTACGGAGATGTGGCCAAGGCGGCAAGTTATCTCCAAGGTTCAACGGACCTTTCTAGGTCCTCAGCTGGGTAGGTGAGGTGGTTTACCACTTGACCCATCCACCTCAGTTGCACCAGGTGCACGATGACTTCCACGTGTCTCAACAGAGGCGATACGTGCTTGACCCTTCGCATATCATCGACCATGTGGAGCTGGACGATGGCGATGGGGTGACTTTCACAGAGGATCCAGTGTGGATCGAGGATCAATAGGGGTGGATCCTACGAGAATGGTCTATTCTTCAGGTGCACTTTCACTGGCAGTACAGGTACCTCTAGGTGAGCATATGAGAGCGGGAGGCTCAGATGCGTTCTCTGTACTGCTTTTGTGACCCTAGATTGTGTTAAAGCTTTACGAGGACGTAAAGCCCTGAGGTGGGAGTAATGTAAAGTCCTGTAAATTTCAAGGAAATTTTTTTCTAAATTTTCTTTGCGATTTTACAAGAACTCAGTTTCTGACGGCGCCTGATTCCGAGGCCCGGTGCACCCGTAATCATTTTCCGAAGTTTAGCTCGGGTACGATTAGTGAACGAATGAGCGGGTTTTTCTAACTTTTGAACCGGTGCTCGAAATCGAATTCTGAGGGCACCGAAGGAATCGCAACACTGGTATTTTCTTAGAAATTCCTTTTTCGGAGTTGTGTTTACTCGAGTGTGGTTTTAAAATATTTGGGGTTATGTTAAGAAATAAAATAAAGTGGTGCGGCAACTTTATTTTATTTCACTTAAAGCCTTTTAAAAGCCACTTAAGCTATGTTAAGCGGATAGGGTGGAACCCAAAATATCCTACCCACTTGGTAGGATATTTGTGAGGTGGGGCATGCACGATCCCCATCATTTCTTTTCTTCTAAGTAACACACCCACAACCCCCCTTGTTAATGAAAGTCAACCGTGCATTTTTCTGGTTATGAAACGCCTCATTAATTTGGCAGTTAAATCGTTACAATTAATTCATTGAATTAATTATTCGTTTCGTTTCTTTTGAAATTCAAATGTGTCTTGTGCGTTAATAAAATAAGATAACTCTTATTTTATTTCAGTTTGAAATTGTGGCGTGGAGAGGATTTGGAGGAAAGTGTTCTTCTTCGACGAAGAACACGAAAAATGCGAAGAACGCAAAGAACGCTCTGACCTCCGACGAAGAACACCAAACCCTCAGAGATCGATGATGCGACGCCATGTACCGCAACGTCAACGACACTTCTTTCGTGATGTTTCTTCTGTGACGATCCTTCTCTTCTGTGTCGATCCTCTTCTTCCGCGACGGTTAATTCCGTGACGAACTCGCGTTCGACGACAATGCTTGAGGTAGGTAATTATGTTTTAAGAATGATTTTATTCCCTTGATTTATTTCTTCCTGAAGAAAACAAGGAACACATATCAACTTATTACCTAGTTGATCCGCAGATGTTTTCCTTGTGGGTTGGGAATAATCTATTGCGGGGAAAAACTGTTTGGGTTGTTTCTCTTTTGTTCGTGAAATTTCCTAGTTGTTCTTCGTCTTTTGGGGCGCTTGTTACCAACATAACGGGAGGAGGTCAGACCGCAGGAACACAACCGACTCTCATCCCCCATTTTTGTTTTGATTCGTTGTGGCACGAATAAAGGTGGCACAGTACAATGGAACCATGCGGACACGAGAAATAACGCGGTGAAGAAGCACGGCGCCGTCGCACTGCGCCGTTGACGCCAAACGAAACTGCAGGCGGAGTCAGGTCCGAGGAGGCATTTTGAAGACCCCACGTTTTGTTGTCGATGTGCGGATTGACAGACGATGGTGATGAGGGCTGCGAAGGCATTTTGAAGGCTTTGCAGCGAAGGTCAGGTCCCGATATGGTCTCTGGCGAAGACCGCAGGTGAATCGGACCACCGAAGCACGTCTGGTGGTCCGCAAGAAGCCCCCGTCGGTGCGCCGCAGGAAGAATTTGCCGCGGCTTCAGCTGAGGAGGAGAACGAGGATCCCATGGACTCGGGGGACCGGCAAATGCGGGAAGCGGCAGCGAGCCGCATCCGGTGACACAAACCGACCCCTGCGCGGGGGGCCGCGATTCCTTAGGCGCATCCGCTCGGCCAACGCTGAGCCACCCGGCTGGACCGCCAGGCCGGGTCGCGCCCAGACCACGCCGGACCGCACCGGCCGGGCCAGGTCACGCCTAGCTGGGTCGGACCCGGGTCGGGTCGGCCTGGTTCGGGGTGACCCCGGGGGGTTGGGGGGGTCAGTCCGGGCCCAGACCCCCCGTTTCTGGACCCCTCACTATTTTTCGCTCATATCAGGAGCTATAGACCTCTGATCGACACACCGTCAGTGGAAATGTGACTTTTGGATCGAGACAATCGTTTCAGTATATTACACTCAAGGTTTCGGAATACTTGGTGTTTGGCCGGGTTGGTTCGTACACGAAACCAACCGGGCCCTCGGAGCAGAAATTCTCGTAACTTGAGCTCCGGACGTTCGATTGACATTCCGCCAACTTTTTTGGATTCCTCTTGATTAGACGGAACTCTTGTATTACTCCGCTCGAGGTTTGGACGTCGTCGGAGTGCGGTCATGTTGGTTCGCTCATGAAACCAACCGGGCCCCCGGAACGAAAAAGCCAATAACTCACAGACCGGGCGTCCAATTGACGCGTCGTCTGTCTCGTTGATTTACTTTTGATGTGATGAAACTTTTGGCATACTTCACCCGAGTTTTGATTTCTGTTGGATAGTGGCCGGGTTGGATTGTACGCGAAATCCAACAGGGCCCCTGGAACGGAACACCTGATATCTTTCAGACCGGACGTCCGTTTGACGAACCGTCAGCGGCGTTAGTGATCTCGTTGAGAAACGGACCCTTTGAGTATACCCTATGAGAGTTTGGGGTACATTTGAGATACGACCGAGTTGGTTCGCTCACGAAACCAACCGGGCCCCTGGGATGAAAAGGCTAATAACTCAGAGACCGGGCGTCTAATTGACGCGCCGTCTATTGCGTTGATACCCTTATGACGAGGCGGTCCTTTGAGATACTTCTTCCTGGGACTTTGAGATACTTGTAGTATCGACCTGTAGCTCGTGGAGTGGACCCTCCCAAAGATGAGCGTGCGGAGTACGGAGACCGTGTAGCCGACTAAGACCTAACGACTGCTTGACCGACTCGACTTGGAGTGAGTCGACTAGCCCAGTGGATGGAGCGCCCAATATTTGGCGGCAGACCCACGGTGGATGGAGCGCCTGGTAGTTGGCAGCAGTCTCGCTGTTCTCGACCGGAGGAGTACCTCTGTAGGCTATTAGGGGGAGCGCCCGGTATTTGGCGGCAGAACCACAGTGGACGGAGCACCTAGTATTTGGTAGCAGACCCGCGGTACTCGATAGGAGGAGTACCTTAGATACTTGGATTAGTGAGTAGTATTTCGGAGTCGTGACAGGACCACTGTACACTCCAAGGATGGGGCTCTTTAGCCGTTACGTATTCGAAAATGAAAATCCTGGTTTGAGCTGAGCCTATGACCTTTGTGTTTACCTCATGATTGAGATGGGTAACTTATTAACATAGATATATGTATGGGCATATACCTGGGTGGTGGTTATCTGTTGATTTCATAATCTTTGTGTTTCCTCATGATTGAGATGGGTTACTTGATAACTTTGGTATATTTATGGTCATATACCTAAGTAGAGGTTATCTATTGAGATCTTCTTTGTGGTTATCCTTGTTGGTTTTAGTGAGACCTTGAGGGTCTCGGGGTCCCTCCAGAGTATAATTATACTCACCCCTACACGGGCTATGCCCGCAGCTCGTTGTGTTGGTTGCAGACGACATGCAGTGCTAACAGAGGCCGAGTGTTCGAGGACTGGACAGTACCCGGAGGTGGACTACATGACGAGTCAGTATCCGGAGGTGGACTTCACGGCGAGACGACACTCGGAGGAGGTTGGTGGGCGAGAGCATTGTGGAGGATATATGTACCTATCCTTCAGGTAGGATCCGTGGTGGATGATCCCGGAGCTGTGCCATATGTACCTACCCTTCAGGTAGGATCCGTGGTGGATGATCCAGGAGTTGTGCCATTTGTACCTACCCATCAGGTAGGATCCGAGGAGGACGACCCAGGAGGCGCTTCCGTTCTTCCAGCTGTTGTCTTTTTCTATAGTACTTTGTTCAGTTGTAGTTGTACTTTCAGTTGGGTTTGTATTCTGGACCATTTACTTTTCAGCACTTCTATTTGTACTTAGTGTTTTACTTCCGCTTGTACTCTGTGGTGTTTTTTTAACTTTTATAAAGGCAATGCCTTCCCAGTTATCGGGATTTACGCCTTTGGTGCTAGTTGCTAGCCCCTGTCCTATGGAAGGCGAACTTGGGGTAGTCACGGCACGGGCCCCTAGGACGGGTCGTGATAGGTGAGATCATTGATGGTCGCAATTAGTTATAGGGTCCACATTTTAAAATCATATAGTACCCAGTAGGAATAAAACATAACCACGTAAATTTTAGTAACAAAGAAAAAATGAATTAACCATCCAAAAAAGGCAAATGAAAAAATTAAAACACACCACATCAAATTTCAAATTAACAAAATTATACCTTTATTGTTCTGTTGTGGTTATTGAAACATATACGATAAACCCTAGAAAATACATTCCATTATAAAAAATTGTATCGATAAATGAAAAAAACCTCATCATTATTGCATCACCACCACAAAATGAATCATCCTTAGCTACCATTCAAAGCTATTACCCTAAATGTGGATCGTATTGGAAGGATCAAACATAATAGATGAATGATTTAGAGTTATGGGGAATCTATTTTCACCACCATGAGATCAACACATAAATAGAATAAAAACCCAGTTATTCCAAAAATAAAACACACAGATATCCTATGAAAAAAAGATATAATAAATTTAGAAATATTCGCAAAATTAAATACCACATTGTTAACCATGTGAATTACGCTATATATAACCTCATCTTAAATGAGTGAAAGAGAGTAGTTTGGTGCATATTTATACATAGATAACCACCACAATTCGAAAAGGATACCATTAAGGAAATGACCATATAATGAACCTACATGATAGAAATTACAAAAATATTTATATTAAAATATAAATATAAACAAAAAAACTATATATTTTTCATACAAGAAGTTATGATAGATTAAAAAAGTTATGTTGGATGATAAAGTATATACAAGAACAAAGATGATTATTCTAGCTAAATGGAACCATGAGGAACCATAATGAAAACCAACATCATATAAAACAATGTTGATGAAATATCATGGAAACCCCATAACGATGGATAAAAATTGAATCAGAAAAATCCTAGTTATTAATCATGAAAAAGTTGATAATTATAACTAGAAGTGAATTTGAAAAAACCATAAATATTAGAGATTATCATTAGGATATTGAGTCCTTCCTATATAAAAAACATTCTTCCAAATCGATTCTCAATTACATTTTATGAATATTGTTGAAAATTGATGTGAAACCCATATCCAGAAAAATTATAATGGATAACAGTGTTCTATATAATCTCATCAATGCTATGATTCATATATTTACATGTTTATTGAGAGCTGAATTCTACCAAATTGAAATAAAATGATAATTGTATGTAATATGACAATAAATATCCCAAATAAGATTATTTTGAATATATTTATTTACTTGATGTGTGGAAAAATCAATGGGTATGTTGTCTATAGTGACTTTGACCCATTATAACATTTTTAATGCCTTATTTATTATATTTTCATAAGAATCCTCGAATGATATCCTAGAATAACAATGAGTTTAGTAGTCTTGGAAATAATAGTACACATCATGGATTCATTGAGAATAAATGACAATTAGGATGAGGTCTAATTCCCAGTAAGGGTTATGTACGACGAATGCTATCAGGAATTAATAACTATTCACAAAATATCTAGGTAATAAACTAAACACACGAGATATTTAAATAACTATATAAGGAATAAGAAATATTGAATGGTAATTAACTATAAGAAAATACAATTTTAATAATTTGAAAAGAAATAATGAAGTTTTCAAAGAACATAACTAAACTCACATTCGATTTAAATAAATTGATGAAGCATAATTAATATAGGAATGTAAATAACTGAACACCCATTAATTAAAATAAATATATATGGAAAACAAATAATTAAAATTTCAATAAATGAACATAATAAATTTAAATAAAATCACGAGGAATAATAAACATGAAAAGGTAAATAATTGAATGAACATTAAATTGAATTTATAATTATAGAATGAAATACAAACAGAGACAATATCATTGTGAAAATTTCATGGATAATAATAAATAAATTCTTAATAAATGAAAAAATTAATTTTGGAATGTCATGATATCATGATCATGATAACTCTAAAATTAATATCATTCACAATATAGTATAAAAGTATTGTCTACTAACCCATGTAGACTGGTCCATTCATATCATGCCGGCTTACTAATATTCTTCATGGGACTACTAATTCACCGAGGAGATATCTAAATCAGGGACCAACTAGTGTATTAATTTTCAAATCATTACTCATATATTGATTAATCTATTTAATTCATGATTAATTATCGTTATAATCAAATATTTATATTGACTCAGAAATACAAAATTATCAATATTTCCCCAGATAATAAAATAACATTAAATGTTGAATAAATTAGGTGGAAATGATATACGGCTTAAGAAATAGATATATCCATGATAATTAATATTGAAATTTTGAAGAAATTTAATTTCTCTCAAAGATATTTTTAGAAAATATTTCTCTTTAAAAATGTATATTTTTCGATACTTTTGATTCATGATTAAACGTGTTTAAAACATTTTAGAAACATTATTAAAAAATTATATGTTTTATATCACCAAAATATTACATTTTTATGAATGAATATTAATAACTAAATTAAAAAATATGGTTTATACATTTATAAAAAGAATTAATTATTATAATTAAAAAAAATAAAATAAAAGTAATCATTTTCTCCGAAAATAAATTTCAATCTCAAAATAATTTTTTCATCAAAACATTTAATTAATAAAAATTAATAAATTAATTTAAATAAATTAATATATTTATGTTATTGATCATTTTCTTTATAAAATAATAATTTTTTCTATAAATAGGAAAATAATGTATAATGTTTTATATTCAAAATGTGTTTTTCCTCCAAAGTTGTTTCGATCAAATTTTTCACACATACATTAAAACTAATTTCTGAAATTTGTAGTTATTAAATTATATAATATTAATTAAATATTCAAAATTAGGATTTCCAAATTTTTTAATTAGGCTCCATTAATTTTTTGTCAATATGAATAGTAGTAAAGGTAAAATTAATCACCTCAGTTAAAAATTTAATCATGTTAATATAGGATAAAACAATGTTATGCATGCATAATTATTCTTACTATATATTAATTTATGAAATAAACTTATCCCATAAAACATAAGGTTTGAAATCAAGTTATCCAACTGACAACATTCCATGATAATTTTACTTAAATCAAAAATTGTTACCAAATATCATTTTCATAGTTTAAAATATCATTTCTGTGTTAACATAGAGAAAAAATTTGTTTTGAATGAATAATAAATTTATGTTTTTACTAATGAAATAATATTCATTAAATAAATTCTATTATAATTATTAGGAATTTAATAATTACCTAATATAATTACATAATGTGGATGCAATAATTATTTAACTAATAGAAAAATAGAATAAATGATATAAAAATTATTAAAATTAAAATTATTTTTGCTATTTAAGGTAATAAACTAATTATATAGATTACCATGACATGTTTGTGATATATTAAAATGTTTGGTTCAAATATTAATTATTGCTTTTTATGATTTTAAAGACAATTTAATTAATACTATCAAAATTGGAAATAATGATATTTTATGGTATTAATATATTTTTAAATTGTTTAAATATCATAAATAGATTCTATTTTTCCTGATTTTCTCGAAATACCAACCCTAGAGCCCTTTATAGGTTATCTAAAGGCATCATTTCAATGATGGAGTAATCTCTATTAATATTAACCTTCTTTTTCTACTATTAGTTAACTCATATGAATCTATGATATTCATAAAAAAAATATTTTTACCAAATATTCATTAATTTTCTAGTCATTTTTAAATAACCATTATACATAATATTTCCCATCAAAGAATAAGTGAATGTATTACTTGTGTATATGAATGGCCTACCATCTACTTAAATAGTGTAATACATTTTTCTCTATATACATATTATAAATGATTATAAATATTTTTAAAATAAAGATATATTATTATAACAGCTTTATTAAAAAAAATTACATGAATGTTCCATGATAAAATAGTATGGATCAATATTACCGAACAAAAACATGGTGGGATGATGAATCATTTATCACAAAGAATAGTGACATTGATAACAAATTACTAATAAAAAGATGATAGTATGTTATAAATAAATCATAGATATAATGATAAATATATTATTATTTAATAAACATATATTAAATTCCAATACATTTTAAATTATGTTTTCATGTGAACAAAAATGTGATAGTAGAGGTAAGAGTTCAACATCTCACTTTTATTTCATTAAGACACATTCCATATTCAACAGTTGTATTTTTTAAGGTATATACATATATTTAATTGTATTTTCATATTTTCTTATTACTTTTATGGGGTATTACATATAAATCTACTGTTATATATTTCACATGCCTTTTGATTCAAACAATTCCATAGTGGTAAGGGTTTATATATCAGTGTTATCATTATTTTGGATTTTATATATTTTAGGATTGTAAATTAAATATTTATAATTAATTATCATGTTTTATAAAATGGTTTTCAATTTTTTTAATAATATATTATAATTGTTTAAATTAATTTTTACCCATGTCTGATTTTCTAAAAAAGTTTTGAAAATAATATTCTAGTTGTTTTCCAAATGAGATACTTTTTAACTTTTCTAAAAAAATACATACAAAATTACTTTTTAACAGATAAATAAAGAGTTTATTTTCAACCATAATGTATAAACAATTCATTTAATATTAAATTATATTTATACAGGATTAATATATTGTACTTATTAATTTTATGGATGTATTATTTTTATTTGGACACAGTTTTTATGAAACACGTTACTTTCAAATGGTTTACTCATTGATAAACGTAACTTATATTCATGAGTTCTAATATGATAAATTATTTAGGATCATAAGGAACACATATGTATGTTTTCATTATCTAATGGGTTGGAACTAAATATCCATCTATTGAATTGGGTAAATAATGATATCTAATGTGATAAATAAGATATAAATTGGGAGTGAACCTAATTAGGTAAGGGACACTGTTTACATTGTTAATCTTGTGAGTGAACCATGACTACTATTATTGTTTTGGGAGTGAACCAATTACTCAAATATTATCCTTAGTATTGATCCATTACTACAACTATGTATTGGGATGTAAACTAATTCTATAATTAAATTCTCGGAAAAAATCATTGACGACCAAGGAAAGAATTACTGATTCTCCCTTATATGCCAAATTTCCATGTTATCTTCCCATGTCACTATCTCATGGATCATTTTCCATTATTATTAATTTCTAATAACTTATTGATTTATTATATTAATCATGATTATAATTTTTGATATATTGTGTATAGTATTCCAATTTTGTGATCACGTTATTATTTCATTATGCTTCAGTTATTTTAATGTTATAATCGATATCTCTCCTATATATCATTATTGAGCTTCTAAGCTCACACTTTATTTTTATTTTTAATATTACCATGACAAAAATACTAGAATTAATTTTGATTTCATAAATAGAATGAATGTTATTAAGAAATTAGTAAGAGTTTTTTGATATTATTTATGAAAAACTTAAATTTCCATGTTTCCAATGACACCATACCTTTACAATCTCGGAACATGTGTTTGTGTACTAAAATTTTGATTTATCTAAAATTATTAAATATATATTTTTGAATGGTTTGGATCTCTTTATCTAGTATAATTTAAAAATATTACTAATAATTTTGAAAATATGATGACAAAACATAATGGATAGGTCTAAATATATGATAAACTTATAATGTTTTGACAAATATTATGAGTAAAAAAGGTTAAAACTAAGGTGTGATAAAAGAATGTGTCAAAATTATACATAAAATAAATGGATTCATATAATTATATTTCTTTTCATTAGGATTTTTACCTCCTACACTATGATTTTTTTTATTCAATGTTTGTAACCTGAAGAAATATTATTAATACTAAATTCAATGGAAAATGATAATATTTTTGTCCTGAGAAATGAAATGTTTTGAAATACAAAATAGAAAATCTTGATAATATTCTCACACAATGTTCTCAGTAATTGAAAAATGATATGTTTTTAAATGTTAAAATAAAGGAACAATATACTATTGAATCATTCATGAGTGAATATCATCATTGTATTGGTGGATAGTGTGATCCACTAGTGGATGAGAAATTGATTGAAAGTATTGAGAAAATATTTTATTATTCAATTATCATTCAATGAAAATACCCCTAGATATTTATTATCTAAAAGGAGAATCATATCAACAATGGAATATTTCCAAGAATATGAGAAATGAAGAATAAATTAAGTCCATATAATTGGATTAGTTTAATATGAGTTTCCACATCATGTAATTTCCTCATATTCTATATAAATAAATATTAATGTAATTTCATGAGATGAAAGAAAACAATGATAAATCGAGTGGTTCCAATAATGAAAATATTAAAAGTAATTAAATGTAGTACTATGGTATAATTAGAATCCAAGAAATTATAATTTATAGATTCTATGGTGGAGTAAAACCAAGTCTCCGAAAGGAAATATCCATAAGATACATTAGAAAATATAATTAAAAATCATAATGTACTGTTAATGTGGAAATAGAGATTGGAGTTTCATATCTATATAATGGTATTCATAAGAAAAAATAGGAATTCAACAACACTTATAAAAATTATAGAGAATGGAATATGATCATTCATATATACTTGATGGCTGGTATAAACATGGGGGATATAACGACCCATACTTTACATACATTGTTATTAATTCAAAATTGATGCACACTTATTACGACATATAACAGAACCAGGAAAGGACCGTATAGGTATTGTGTCTTTAGAAACTGGGAAACATAAACAACTGGTTCATAAAGCATCTACACTGTCTCCCATTTATTTCATCATATCTATAGTCCCTTTTGGAATATCTTACTTAATAAGCTTCTTCCTGACCTGGGGAAAGAAAACATACAAAAGGGTGAGCTCAAATGCTCAGTAAGGGTAAACAAAAGAAATATCAATCACATCATATTGATAAGAACATAAAATTCTGGAAATCATAACCTGGAAAAGAGAGCATAATTTCATAACATGGGATAAATCATAGTAGTGAAATGTAATCCCAATAATCATAACATAAAATAGGAAACTTTGTGGAATACACACATAATCATAGAGAATCATTTCTTTTTAGTCAAGACTCATTTCCAAGACTATCTTAGTGGACAAAGTCAATTTCTGAACTGAGTTCACTCCTCGTTTCAGTCCTGTTTCACTGAACCGGTTTAACCTGCCGTTCCAGCCATGTCTATCTCAAGAGATATAAAATCTTTACCCAATGCCTTGGAGGGAGATATAGTTCCCACCCATCCCATACTGATACCATTCTTATGTGTGCCACAAAATCATAAACCATACATCATAGCGTAACCCATGTAATAAAAATGGGAATCTTAAACATCATGACTTCATAAAACAGTTCATATAAGATAAAGGAATTCATAAAAATATTATTCCATTACAACATAATCAAATAAATGTAATAATAGGAATAGAAATAGAACCCTTTATTATCTTAGATGGAAAATAATTTTGATAAAACACTTGAACTTCATTCTTGAGGAAAATATTCTTTCTTCTTCAAAAACAGTTTTCCTTTTTTAACATGTTGTACAATTCTAAACTAAAAGAAGTTGATTAAAAATAAACTTGAAAACTTGTAAAGTAATCTTCTTGGAAATAATGTTTTAAAAATCCATTCATGCCGTATAAGTTAAAAAAATATTCTTCTCGTACTTTTGTCGGAAAAGTCAAAAAGTACCTCGTACGAAAAGCAACAAAAGAATCCTTTCATATCTTTTACTATAAACTCACCAAAGGGTATAAATGAATTTAAACAATTTTAGGTGGATGGAAATAATATTACATATTTAGGAAACATGGATATGGATGATAAAATACACCCCAATAAATACCAAAGTATAAACAATCTCCGAAAAAAATGAGATTGGGATATTTCCCTTACCTTAGGTCCGATTTTCTTCGTATGTGTCCGAACCTCCTGTATAATGATTTAAATAATCTTATTGACATATTCCAGAATCATAATTATTGTTGTGATATCATATATGGTCATATTCTTAGCTTATTAGTAGTAATATTTCATTGCTACTTGTTATTCGGGTGTTTATAACTTTTTGTTCTTATGCGTGTTTTGTAGAATAAATTCTTATTCTTTAGGTTATAGATACTTCATTTCCAGAGTGGTATTAATGTACTATATATAATATTTATTCATTAAATTCATTTATATAATCATTATGCATTGAAGATCATGTAGAACGAATCACATCACATCGTGGAGACGGTATTCCGTACGTACGCACGAGCGATGATATCGTTCCCATGATCGTGGAATTGCATTGGAGTGTATGTATACTATTTCAGAATCAATATCACATTATAATAATAATATATAGTAATTATTTACACCATTATACCCATCCATGTAAGGTGGTGGTGGAAAATAGATTACACAACGGCGTGGAGACGGTATTCCCTACGTACGCAAGCGCGGTAATTTCGTTTTCCGTAGGATGGATAGATGGAGAAATATGGTTGTTCATACATATAATAACATATCATTATATGAGGGATACTAATGTTATTACTTCATAATTAAACAACTAAATAAGAAGAAGTGGAAGAAGAAATAAAGATGAAAGAATCGGTAACGGACATTACCTCTTCTTTGAAGCGCTTCTTTGAGACCTTCTTTTAGGGAAATAAATTGGTCTTTGAAGAAAACAAGGACCTCTAGGATGTCTCTAGGTAAGTGGAGAGAAGAAACTATCAGGGTTTGTCCGAGCTTGAATGATCAATGTGGTGTGAGGAAGAGGGGGAGGAGGTTCCCTTTTATAAGGGAGGAGAGGGGCACCTTTGGAATAACTAAAAATATTATTTTATTATAAAGTAAAATTAGGTTTTTAATAGCTCAAAATTGATATATTTCGAAGATAAGGTGGGTATAGGTCGAAATCCTCTCATCCAAAAGAATTTAGTCAAGTTTAGGTATCAATTGTAACCTTATCATTTAGATTTAACTTTAAGTTAGATAATTTTACCATTTACCGTGTTTTCTTGTTTTCTTACACTATAAGGTTAATAAACATACTATATCAATCCAAACGAACTCCAAGTTGTTTATTATTAATATATATAACCTTATCTAAGTCATTTGGATGAACCATATATTTTTAGGAATAATATATAAATTAATAATATAATATTTGTTTTAAAAACTATTTTATGTCAATTTTAACACTATTTAGTAATTTATTTTTGTGAAAATCATAACAGAATGATTAATTATAAAAAAGCTAATTAAATAAATAATAACATGTCATATTAACCTATAAAATTATTTTAATTCATAAAAAGTCTCAAATTATATTTATTTAGTTATTTATAACATCAATTATGTCAATATTTCATTCATAAGATAATTAATCCATCATCGTTGTGTCATAAATAAATTAAATTATTTAATATATAAAAATTATAAATAAAATACCATAATGTTCTAAATCTATTTATCTTTCTAATGAATATTTATAGTTGAATTTATCTTATGTATAACCCCATATTAGAAATGATTTACTTATTAAACTTTGATTTTAACTATTTTAACCCTTTTGAAATAAATTAATAATAAATGTCTTAATTTAATCCAAGTGGGCCTAAATGGTCATATTTTATTCCTAATTTTGTTTTCGGTCGAATTAAACTTATCCAATAGAATTAGGACATGTGTTAGGGTAATAATAATAACACTTTTAACCTTAATTTCCCTATTTACTTTTAACCGTGTTAAAAAAAGTAAAAAGTTATTATTCACCAAAAATTATTTTCATCTCATTGAACCACATTTTAGTCCTTGATATTATCCGTGTCTCTTGGATTTTCGAAATTCCACTCACAGAAGCGGTAAAATTAAGTTTTTTGAAAAATTCAGTTTTTTTAACAACCATTTAGTGCTTTCACTATTCATCAAAAATTGAAAGTTTTCAGAAAAATACCAAAATTTCACCCTAGGGTAATTTCGATATTCTGAATCCAGAAATGAAGTCCATTTTAAAAAATAAAATTTATAAAATTTCAAAAAGTTGTTATTACTATTCATAACGGTTGTTTTTAATAATATTTTAATAGCATATCGTTGTTTTGTGAAACACTGTATTGTGTACGACGCAAGCTATTGAGGAAGGCCACAGTTGCGTGTAAAGCAAGCCAAGCTAGTGCTGTGTGTAGTGAAATATTACTTTAATAAAAACAAAATATTTCTCATAAATGTCTTCGGCGTTACATTCTACCCCCCTTAAACTAAATTTCGCCCTCGAAATTCGTCACTTTGTAACAAAAAGACGAGGATACCTCTCCCTCATCATATCCTCAAGCACCCATGTAGCTTCTTCTAATTGGTGGTTCCTCCATAAATCTTTCACCAAGAGAGTGGTCTTGTTTCGTAGGAATTTTTCTCTACGATCCAGAATCACTATCGACTGTTCTTCATAAGAAAGATCTTGCTCCAGCGGTACAACTTCTAAGCTGAGTACATGTAAAGGATCAGGTATGTACTTTCTCAGGAGAGATACAAGGAACACATTGTGAACTTGAGAGAGATTCAGTGGAAGAGCCAATCGGTAAGCTACCTTTCCAACACAATCCAGTATTTCGAAAGGACCGATATATCTAGGGCTCAACTTCCCCTTCTTTCCAAATATCATGACTCTCTTCCAGGGAGATATTCATATGAACACTTTATCACCCACTTCAAACTCTAGGTCTTTTCTTTGGTTGTCAGCATAACTTTTCTGTTGACTCTGAGCTGATCTTATGTGTTATTTAATAGATCAGTCCTTTTCTGCCATCTCATCAACAAGATCAGGTCCTAATAGATTTCTTTCCCCAACTTCATCCCAGCAAGTTGGAGTCCTGCATTTCATTCCATAGAGAGCTTCATAAGGAGCCATTTGAATACTAGAGTGAAAGTTATTATTATAAGAAAATTCCACCAAATGTAGGTGTTGATCCCAACCACATTTAAAATCCATTGAGCAAGCTCTCAACATATCTTCTAGAGTTTGAATTGTTCTCTCAGACTGACCGTCTGTCTAAGGATGATAAGCTGTGCTGAAACTCAACTCTATATCCAGAGAATGCTGAAGACTTTTCCAGAACTATGAGGTAAACCTTGGATCCAGATCAGATATAATAGAAAGTGGTACTCCCTACAATCTTACCACTTCGTTTACATATATCCTGGCAAGCTGATCCAGAGAGAAATCCTCTTTAATAGCGATGAGGTGTGCAGACATTGTAAGACGATCAACTATGACCCAGATAGAATTATTGCCTTTGAATGTTTTAGGAAGTCCGGTGACAATGTCCATAGTGATGTTTTCCCATTTCCATTCAGGTATGGGTAATGGTTGTAACATCCCCTTATACTTCTGTCTCTCAGCTTTAACTTGCTGACAAACCTAGCATCGAGAGACATATTCAACAAAAACTCTTTTCATGCCATCCCACCAGAAGTACTCTTTGAAGTCCCTATACATCTTTGTGCTTCTAGGATGAAAAGAGAATGAAGAACTATGAGCCTCATCCAGCAGCTCCTTCTTTAATTTGGGGATGGGAGGAATAGAAACCTGATTCCTAAACTTTATTATCCCATCACAATCAAGGTTGAATTTAGGAACATTTCTCACCTTTTTTTTGTAACTCGACATCTTCTTTCTGTGCCTCTTTAATCTTCACATGTATAGATGGTTGAACATTTATTTGAGAAAGATACGATTTTCCCCCTTCCATTATAATTCCAAGATCCATCCATTGTAAATCCATAAAGATTGGATCTTTTGTGATCCTCATCATGGATAAACTGGCATGGTCTTGTCGACTTAATGCATTTTCCACCTTGTTTTCTTTCCCTGTGTGGTAATGAATTGAGCAGTCGTAATCCTTAATCAGCTCCAACCATCTTCTTTGGTGCATATTCAGCTCCTTTTGTGTGAAAATATACTTTAAACTTTTATGATTAGTATAAATATAACACCATTCACCATAAAGTTAATGCCTCTAAATCATTAATGAAAAGATTACTGCAGCTAACTCCAAATCATGAGTTGGGTAATTTTTCTCATGTATTTTCAACTATCGTGAGGCATAAGCTATCACCATATCATTTTTCATAAGAACACACCCCAATCCCTTCTTGGATGCATCACTATAGATCACATACCTTTCTCCACTAAAAGGCAGTGCGAGCACAGGTGCACTGGATAACCTTCTTTTCAACTCCTTGAAATTCTCTTCACATTCCTCCGTCCAGACAAACTTAACTCTTTTCCATTTCAACTTAGTGAGTGGATTAGATAATCGTGAAAAATCATTCACAAAACGTCGATAATATCCTGCCAAACCAAGAAAACTTCGGATCTCAGTTACTGTTGTTGGTCTCGACCATCTTTCGATGACCTCTATTTT
This sequence comes from Viscum album, assembly GCA_963277665.1. Classification (NCBI taxonomy): domain Eukaryota; kingdom Viridiplantae; phylum Streptophyta; class Magnoliopsida; order Santalales; family Viscaceae; genus Viscum; species Viscum album. The sequence continues at coordinate 664,078,199 of OY728141.1, forward strand.
TGATGGATCCACAGATATCCCCTCTTTTGAGATTATGTGACCCAAAAATGAAAATCTTTGAAGCCAAATTCACACTTGGTAAATTAGGCATAAATCTTCTCCTTTCTCTGGGTCTTCAGTATAATTCTCAAGTGATCTTCATGTTCATCCTTTCTCATTGAATATACAAGAATATCGTCTATAAAGACTACCAAAAATTGATGAAGATAGTATCTAAAGACTCTATTCATCAAATCCATGAAGATAGTAGGGGAATTAGTAAGACCAAATGGAATCACTATAAATTCACAGTGTCCATACCTTGTACGGAAGGTCGTCTTTGTTATATCCTCCCTTTTAACCCTTAATTGGTGATACCCTGAACGAAGATCAATCTTGGAAAAGTATTGAGCTCCGCGTAGTTGGTAAAATAAGTCATCAATGCATGGGAGAGGATATTTTTTCTTGATAGTGATCTTGTTAAGTTCTCTACAATCAATGCAGAGTCTCATTGATCCATCTTTCTTCTTAACAAACAGAACAGGTGCTCCCTAAGGTGACGCACTAGGGCGTATGAATCCTTTATCAAGATTATCTTGGAGTTGCTTCTTAAATTCCTGCAACTCAATTGGGGCCATTCTATAAGGTGTCTTTGAAATAGGCAAAGCGCCCGGTATGAGTTCTATTGAAAACTCAACTTCACGATTTGGTGGAAGACCTGACAATTCCTCCAGAAAGACATCATCAAACTCCCGTACAATGGGAATATTCTTAAATGTGAGTTTCTCACCAACCATTTGAGATAAATAACCTTCATTAAGGAGAATCAATCCCCATAAGTTGGAAGAAATTTCCCCTGGAAGGTTAGGTTCATCCTTGCATCGATAGACGATCATAGATTGATCTGGAATATGAAATGTGACTTCCCTTCTTGGGCAATTGATATGAGCTCCATATAATGAACGCCAATCCATGACAAAAATCACATCAAATTCCACTATAGGAAGGATCACAAGATTTGTAGGAAGCACTTTCCCACAAACATCAATCGAAGAAGAATTATAAACTTTTGATGCGACTGTTGTGGCATTAGGGGTTGTCATAGCTAACTCAACATCTAATTGTTGAGGTAATACGGTGATATCATTAGAAAATTCTTCAGAAATAAAGGAGTGGGTGGATCCAGAATCAAATAAAACATTTTCTACTTTAGAGTGGATGGTAAGTGTACCTTTCACCACATCGTTATCATACTCCACATCGCTGATAGAAATTGCATGTGACTTTACATTGTCTTTAGCCTTATGTGTTTTTTGACGTCAACCATCATCATCAAACCTTGGATTTGGGAATTAATTGGAATAATTCCCCATCTCCTTTCACTTGAAGCATTGAATTGTATTAGGTTCATTCTGTGTATCCCTTCCTTCGTTTTCATCATTAGACATCTTCTTCCCATCATTGCGGCATTCAAATGCCCGATGAACCTTTTTTTCCACATTTGAAACATTTACTTGTCCCTTTAAGACAACACCCTACATGTTTCTTTCCACACTTTGAGTATAAGGGAAAGCTCATCTTCCTTTCAGTGTTCTCTTTAGATTTTCATTTGAATTCCATTTTCCTCTTCTTATCAAACCCATATGACTGATGGGTTACTCCAATCTCCATCTTGACTTTGAGAGAACATCGAACAATTTCCTCATAGCTATTGAATTCCCTTATGGCTAACGCCCTTCGAAGACTTGGTTTTAAGCCACTAAAGAATCGATCGATCTTACTCTCATGTTGGATAATAATACCAGAAGCGTACCATGAATGTCTTGTAAAATTTGCTTCATAGGAACCAACATATTCATCATCCTTTTGCTTTAGTTCGAGAAACTCTTTCTCCATATTTTTTCGGAGAATACTAGGAATGTACTTATTGAAAAATAAGTTCTTGAACTCGTCCCATTCCATAGACTCAATTTCATCCCTTTGCCTCATATTCTTAATAAGATTCCACCATTGATCAACATATCCTTCCAAACGATACACTGCTAGGATGACTTTATCAAGTTCAGAACATTGAAGAACTGAAAATATCTTTTCAGTAGTACAAATCCATTATTCAGCAACTAATGGATCGGTAGACCCGCTGAATGAAGGTGGACACTGCCTCATGAAGGATTCAACAGAATTCTTCTCCTTCCTTTGCTCGTTTGGAAGTCCTACATGATTCATAGCTTGAGAAAGTTGTGTGAGCATGGCTACAAGATTTTGCATTACAGCTCCCATAATGTTGGGTTGCTCAGGGGGACAGTCATTGCATTGCCCGTCACATTCCGCATTAACTCGGTTCCTTTGGGTTCCATCCATTGACTAAAACCAAGAAGAATAGTGTGAGCAACACTAATTTTAATAGGAAAACCACATAATCAATAATAATATTTCAAACTTAAGGTCTTATCCTAGGTTATTCATTGCCATTTCTAAAACACTAAGATTGTTTTCTATGCTTAGACTTATCCTTAGGGTTCTTACTAATTCTTTCGCATCCTAGTTCCCAAAGGTTGACTATACCTTTCCTCTGATACCAACTATAACAACCCATACTTTACATACATTGTTATTACTTAAAAAATGAAGCACACTTATTACAACATATAACAAAACCAGGAAAGGTCCGTATATGTATAGTGTCTTTAGAAACTGGGAATCATAAACAACTGGTTCATAAAGCGTCTACACTGTCTCCCATTTATTTCATCATATCTATAGTCCCTTTAGGAATATCTTACTTAATACGATTCTTCCTGGCCTAGGGAAATAAAACATACAAAAGGGTGAGCTCAAATGTTCAGTAAGGGTAAACAAAAGAAATATCAATCACATCATATTCATAAGAACATAACATTTTGGAAATCTTAACCTGCAAAAAAGAGAATAATTTCATAACATGGGATAAATCATAGTAGTGAAATGTAATCCCAATAATCATAACTTAAAACATGAATCTTTGTGGCATACACACATAATCATAGAGAATCATTTATTGTTAGTAAAGACTCATTGCCAAGACTATCTTAGTGGACAAAGTCCATTTCTAAACCGAGTTCACTCCTCGTTTCAGTCCTGTTTCACTGAACCGGTTTAACCTGCTGTTCCATCCATGTCTATCTCATGAGATATAAAATCTTTACCCAATGAATTGGAGGTTTATATAGGTCCCACCCATCTCATAATGATACCATTCATATGTGTGCCACCAAATAGTAAACCATACATCATAGCATAACCCATGTAATAAAAATGGGAATCTTAAACATTATGACTTCATAAAACAATTCATATAAGATAAAGGAATTCATAAATATATTATTCCATCACAACATAATTAAATCAATGTAATAATAGGAATAGAAAAAGAACCCTTTATTATCTTAGATGGAAAATAATTTTGATAAAACACTTGAACTCTATTCTTGAGGAAAATATCCTTTCTTCTTCAAAAACACTTTTCCTTTCTTAACATGTCGTACAATTATAAAATAAAAGAAGTTGATTAAAAATAAAATTGAAAACATATAAAGGAATATTCTTGGAAATAATGTTTTAAAAATACATTCATGCCGTATAAGTTAAAAAAATATTCTTCTCATACTTTTGTCGTAAAAGTCAAAAAGTACCTCGTATGAAAAACGACAAAAGATTCATTTCATATCTTTTACTATAAACTCACCAAATAGTAAAAATGGATTTAAACAATTGCAGGTGGATGGAAATAACATTACATATTGAGGAAACATGGACGTGGATGATAAAATACACTCCAGTAAATTCCAAAGAATAAACAATCTCAGAAAAAAAATGAGATTGTGATATTTCCCTTACCTTAGGTCCGATTTGCTTCGTATGTGTCTGAAACTCCGGTATAATGATTTAAATAATGTTATTTACTTATTCCAGAATCATAATTATTGTTATTATATCATATATGTTCATAATCTTAACTTCTTAGTAGTAATATTTCATTGCTACTTGTTATTCGGGTGTTTATAACTTTTTGTTCTTATGCGTGTTTTGTCGAATAAATTCTTATTCTTCTATTTAGGTTATAGATACATCATTTCCAGAATGGTATTAATGTACTATATATCATATTTATTCATTAAATTCATTTATATAATCATTATGAAATGAAGATCATTTAGAACGAATCACATCACATCGTGGAGACGGTATTCCGTACGTACGCACGAGCGATGATATCGTTCCCATGATCGTGGAATTGTATTGGAGTGTATGTAACTATTTCAGAATTAATATCACTTTATAATAATCATATATAGTAATTATTTACACCATTATACCCGTCCATGTAAGGTGGTGGTGGAAAATAGATTACACCACGGCATGGAGATGGTATTATGTACGTACGCACGTGCAGTGATTTCGTTATTCGTAGGATAGATAGATGGAGAAATAGGGTTGTTTCATACATATAATAACATATCACTATATGAGTTATACATATGTTATTACTTCATAATGAAACAACAAAATAAGAAGAAGCGGAAGAAGAAATAAATATGAAAGAATCGGTAACAGACATTACCTCTTCTTTGAAGCACTTCTTTGAGACCTCCTTTTAAAGCACTAATATTGGTCATTGAAGAAGACCAGGACCTCTAAGATGTCTCTATGTAAGTAGAGATAATTAATTGGGAGGGGTTGGCCGAGAATGAAGGCTCAATGTGGTGTCAGGAAGAGGGGGAGGAGGTGCCCTTTTATAAGCGAGGAGAGGGGCACCTTTGGAATAACTAAAAATATTATTTTATTATAAAGTCAAATTCGGTTTTTAATAGCTAACAATTGATATATTTAGAGTATAAGGTGGGTATAGGTCGCAATCCTCTCATAAAATAGAATTTACACAAGTTTAGGTATCAATTTTAACCTTATCATTTAGATTTAACTTTAAGTTAGATAATTTAACCTTTACCGTGTTTTCCTATTTTCTTACACTATAAGGTTAATAAATTTACTATATCAAGCCAAACGAACCCCAAGATGTTTATTATTAATATATATAACCTTATCTAAGTCATTTGGCCGAACCGTAAATTTTTAGGAATAATATTAAAATTAATAATATAATATTTGTCTTAAAAACTATTTCATGTCAAATTTGACAATATTTAGTAATTGATTTTTGTGAAAATCATAACAGAATGATTAGTTCGAAAAACTCTAATTAAATCACTTCTATTATGTCATATTAACCTATAAAATTAGTGGAATTCATAAAATGTATCAAATTAGATTTATTTGGGTATTTATAAAATCAATTATGTCAATATTTCATTAATATGATAATTACTCTATCATCGTTGTGTCATTAAAAAATTAAATTATTTAATGTCTAAAAAATACAAATAAAATACAATAATGTTGGAAATATTTTTATCTTTCTAATGAATATTCATAGTCGAAATTATCTTATGTATAACCCCATATTAGAAATGATTTACTTATTAACCATAGATTTTAACTATTTTAACCCTTCTTTAAATAAATTAATAATAAATGTCCTAATTTAATACAAGTGGACCTAAATGGTCATATTTTATTCCTAAGGTTGTTTTTGGTCAAATTACACTTATCCAATAGAATTTGGACATGTGTTAGGGTAATAATATTAACACTTTTACCCTTAATTTCCCAATTTATTTTTAACCGTGGTTAAAAAAAGTAAAAAGTTACTATTCACCAAAAATTATTTTCATCTCATTGAACCACATTTTATTCCTTGATATTAAACGTGTCTCTCGGATTTTCGGAATTCTACCTACAGAAACGGTAAAATTATGTTTTATAAAAAATTCAGTTTTTCTAACTACCACTTAGTGGTTTCACTATTCATCAAAAATTGAAAGTTTTCAGAAAAATACCAAAATTTCACCCTAGGCTAATTTCGATATTCCGAATCCAAAAATGAAGTCCATTTTGAAAAATAAAATTTATAAAATTTCAAAAAGGGTTTATTACTATTCATAATGACTAGTTTTAATAATATTTTAATAGCATATTGTTGTTTAGTGAAACTCGATATTGTGTACGACGCAAGCTATTGAGGAAGGCCGCGGTTGTGTGTAAAGCAAGCCAAGCTAGTGTTGGGTATAGTGAAAGATTCCTTTGATAAAAAAGAAATATTTTTCATAAAAGTCTTGGGTGTTACAGGGGAAGTAACTTTAGGGGAAATTTTAAATGATTCTAGGGTGGAAAGTAATGTCATCACAACCATGAATTCCGATTTTATTGTAAGACGATATCTAATGCATTTATTAGATAAAATGATCCAAATAACCCCCCAACCAAGATAAAATGTTATGAATGCAATGAGTATGGGAATTATTCTAATTATTGATAGAATATGATAGTTTTTTAGGTTCATATTTAAAAACCTATTAATGAAAATAAAAATATAATATAACATGTGTTTTTTATTGTAAAACTAGTTTACAATAATTCCACGTCTATTGGTAATACTATCATCCACTCTATAACAACTACTCTCTTATTTTATTCGAGGTCTACTAAACTCATTTATTTCTAAATATTTTTCTAAGGCATCAATGTATCACCTAAAAAAATAGATTTTGAATTAGATGTGAAAACTCTTAATAAAACAATATTCCCATATAATGTTTTTATCTCTTTTCAAATTTATGTTTAATGAAATTTTCGTCTATCAAATATTTTTAATCTCTATTTAGTTAAATTCAGTATGATTATTAATATGGATTATCTTTTATTATATGGAGCTTATATTAATTTCAATGGATAAGACGCCTCATTTCCTATAAGTACCCAACCTTTGACATTACATGATCACGATTTATGTCATAAAATTTACATTGACGATCTTTTAAATTTTAGAGTTATAAATAATTAAGCCATCACTATTACATAACAACTCAAAATTTAAAGAGTAGACTCTTTTACACATTATCATTTTTTCCATAAAAATAATACTCCTTGAATATTAAATTATTTCTTTTCTTGATAAAACATTTCTTGAATTCTACCATTACCTTACCCATTCTTATACCATATGAAATAAATTTCAAATTCATTGGATGAAAATTAAATGCTCAGTATGGGGTGTAAAATAAGTAATGAAATCATAAGTCCCAAAATATATACAAACTAATGAAATTATACTTTTCACTCATAAAATATAAGCACTTTAACATAACACATGAAATAATAATATTTTGGAAAAACCCATACAAATCACATATCATAATGGTAACACGTGGCATTCATAACATATCTATATTTTGGTTTTCAAAAATACATCTAGAGAAACCCTCATTGTTATGTTTGGAATACACATCACAATATATTACCTAATTCTCTTCAAGGAAACCTTAAAATTCTCCTCAACACATTACCTAATGCTTTTTAGAGATATCATGGGATCACCCACCCCCAATTTATTACGTATCCACATGTATATTTAATCAATTCCGAAGAACTACAACATAATCAAAACAAATAAAACATGCCTAAAAAATAACATTTCCACTTTAATATCACATTTCATATTTTCAAGATGCACACTCATAAATAAAATCACATTATTATGAATTATAATGGTAAATGTGTAATGTAAACATCAATATATAGTATCTACAATAAATGAGAAATTCAATTCATGGTGTATTTAGAAAAAACATTTAATTTTTTTTAAATATTCAATCACATTTTAAAACCCAATTAAATCATTTTAAAATAATATTTTTGATTGAAATAATCCCATAAAATTTTGAAAATTATAATTAAATTTATACATAAAAACATTCATTTTCATGAAAATAAGTCCATAAAATAATTTTGAAGTCATGGAAATTAAAAAGACGGATTTAGAATATTATATCATTTAAACATTTAAAACAATGCTTTAGAGAAAGAGTACATTACTATTTTGATCATTTATATTATATGTGACATGAATATAGAACATTTTAGAAGAAATTTAATATAATGAGTACATATATAATATGGATATGTAATGTAAAAGGGGATTTATATACACTATGTAATGAAATAAATGTGCCTATCATCAAAAAATGTCTCAATGAAAGAAGATTGAGACGAAATCCCTTTCCGTGATTATGATTTGTCTCATCCATTGTTTATATTCCTAAATAACAAAAAATTGGTTAATTTTTACTTTCATAAGAACCATTTTGAAGTTTATTATTCCTGTTATATCACTTATTACCATGTTATAAAAATTACATATTTTTTTGGTTCATTTTAGATGTTTTTCCATGTTTGGTACTTGAGTATAAAATGAACTTTTCATTATGTAAATTATTTGAATATTCATCATTAAATTGTCTAAAAAATTATATTCATGATTTAAATATCATATATATCAAGTATATATGTATTTATAATTTTCTATAATATTTAGAGATAAAAAATGAAATGGATCATTCATTGAGACGGAAGGTTGTATGCACGAATAAATGCTTCATTAATTTCTTTTTCATATTAAAATAATAAAAAATTAATGATACATATGAATATTATAATTACATTATAATATCTATGTTATAAATGTCACGTAGGTTTGTTAACACCTTCTTTTACATGTTCCATTTGAGGGTGAACCTCAAGTGAAATTATCATATTTTCATAACATGAAAAGAATAAATTTTTGATCAAAGTAAATTTCACAAAAGAATAAAAACAGTAAAAACATAATATATATCACATATAAATATAGTTTCAACATAATGGCCTCCATTAGATAGTGTATGTTAAAGTTGAACAACCATCGTTTCATGAGGCTGTAGTTTTCCATACACAGAAACATAGTGTTCTATATCCATTAGTTGTAGGTGTCTGTAATTTTAGGTCGAATGCTTAGCATAAAAACATACTAGTGCATTTAGGATTCATGTTTTGTTATTTAATCGTTTAATTTTAAGATCATATGGATTGGAGAGGGAAAATAATGTAATAAATCTTGGGAGAAGTCATTACCTCACAATTGTGGAGCTATTTTTGATTTGATCCAAAAGGAATTCTTGGATATCCTTCCACGCAATGTAACGATTATAATAGGAAGGTAGGGATGAATTTTTGAATATTTAAGATTAATTTGGCAGAATAAATTGTTTTTAGAGGTGGGAGTATATGGGTAGAGGTGGTGGCCTTTTAAACGACGAAGGATGAGCACCTTAGGATAGTTCTGAAATATTATTTTATTATAAATTGGTTTTCAAATTATAATATATAAAATGTATATATTTCAAAATTAAGATTAGGATGCATCCAAATTATCTCAACCAAAAGAATTTAGACAATTATTTGTGATAATGTTAAACTTTTCTTTTGGTCTTAACCTTTAGTTAAATAAATTAACTATTACCATGTCTTCTGGTATTTTAACACTATATAGTTTATAAAATTACTATACCATTATAAGAGATCCTATAGTGGATCATTAATTCCATTTGTAACAATTTATATGTCATTTGAATAAATCATATTTTTTTTGACTATTATATCATTGAATCAAATTGTATTTGTTTTAAAAACACATTTATGTCAATTTAGACACTATTTAATAATTTATTTCTTAAAGACATTACAATCTGAATAATTAATAAGAACTAAATTAACTCAAATATAACATTTCATAACCATCTTGGAAGTTCTTGGATGTCATTCCAATTTGCAGTTATATTTATTTTAATATTTTTAGTATAATTTATTTAAATATTTCATTAATATGATAACCACTGTATCATTATTGTGTCACAAATAAATTTATGTATATGATATCGTAAAATTATAAATAAAATATAATGATTTAGTAAATCTTTTTTGTATTATTAATGAATATATGTAATCAATGAAATTTGTTACATAAATATGTATTAAAAATATTTAACAGAAAGATACATCTTTATGTTATATTTCTCTCTATATTTTTGAACCCAAAAAACGCATCGCCAAAATTTTCCATATACATCCATACATGATCTATGATCGTAGCCCATTTTACAAGATTCGATTTGGTAGGATGTAGGGTCCGAACAGAGTTATGGATTAAGTGTTATGGACATTTGAAGTCGGGCTATAAAACTGGTTCGCGAAGCCCATTCGCGAAGCCCCCTCCGCGATCTTGGAGTGCCTCCTCGAAGCAAGATGGTGGGACACTCCGTGAACCCCTTCGAAATTTGCGATCCCACGGCGAAGTAAGGAGGTGGTATGACTCCGAGAATCCCTTTGATGTTTGTGAACTTTCGGTGGAGCAAGCTCCGTCTTCGCACCAAGTGAGCTCTAATTCGCGGTGCCCCTTGCCTATAAATACCTAGTTCTCCCCCTATGCTGAGGACAGTGACACCACCCATTGGGAGACAGATCCCCCAGTTCACGAAGCTCCACTTTCCTTCGCGATGTCGCTCAACGAGCCCATGCTCCACGACAAGCTTCCATTGCGAAGCTTCTCCGTGAGTCCATATTCTTCGAGTAGCTTCTTTTGCGATGCTGCTTCGCGAGTCCATGCTCTGCGAGTCCTTTCTCCATGAGACCCCATTTTCCACGATCCTCTTTACTCCGTGAAGCTTCTTCGTGAAGACCTATCCTTTTGGGGGCTCCGACCATCGCGCCTGCCAGTCCATACCATGGTGGATGCACCCCCCGCACCCCTGCTAGGGGTCAGTGCCAGCCATCTGTCCTGGCCCTCCGGGCCGATACCTTCACTACCATCACTGACCCCCATGAAAAATGGAGATTCCCACCGAGAACTTTTCGGGGCGCAGCATCTGGATTTTCCATTGCACCCTTATGCGCTCCTATCTCCACCTGTGGAATACCATGATTTGAGATAGTCCTCCATAAGTCATTAAACACCTTGAGTCGACATATTCCTCTTGGTTTGTTTCTCATTTCGTGATTTGAGATTCTCTTAATCATTTCCCTAACTACTTTGAGTTGATCCATTCCTCAAGAAACTCATCCAAACCCTATCACATGGATCCTATGGCATGTTGAACCAGAAAGGGCCGCCCCTGCATAAGTCCCAACAACAACCATTTATAGGAACCTTATGCCTAATAGTATTATCTACATGAATATAAATAGTAGTATTCCATACATTAAAAATAAAGGATGCCTCTTGATCTAAATAAGAGTTGTCTTATGCTCCAAGCATGATATTCCAATTGTACTTTTACATGACTATAAATTGTAGTATGCCTTATATTCCAAACATAGGATGCCTTTTTCTCCAAAAAAGAGATTCCTTATTTTCCATGCATAGGATGCCAAAAGTCCTCTCTAAATGACTATAAACTGTGGTACACCCTATGCACCAAATATAGGACACCTCTTGCCCCAAAAAAGAGATTCATTATGATCCATGCATAGGATGCCTAATTCCATGACTGTAGTGGCATAATTTCAAGAGCCCTAGAATCCATTAAAAGATTACATCCCTCCACCCCATGCTTTTAGTGTCCTTAATTCAGATCTTCATCAACATCCATGTCCCAAGGGACCCCCTAACGGCCTGGTCCCATGCTGCCTTAGCTCACCTACCATCCTAGGCCAATGCCCCGGAAGACGTAGGACAACACATTGAGTATGGTCCTATGTTTAGAACATGGTCAACAATTATCCTCCATCTTCATTCCACCCTCACCACATTTCGAATATTGTGCATGTGATTTAAACATTCCATTCCCCTTTGTTTGGACTGATTCCAATGTGGTTGGCATTATCCCTCTTGTGCACGAGCGCATAGGTGAAGGCCTCAACCCACCCGTTGGATGGGATTCCCTCATGCCCATACATGAGGAAGACGTTATGGGAATCTTCTTAGTGTAAGCACCATCCATCCATTGCCTCTCCATAGTGGCGCATGGGTAGCTACCTTGAATAAGCCCAATCAATCGATTGTCGCTCCAGAGCGGCACCCATGCTGCTTCCTTGCGTAAGCCTCATCCACCATTACTGTTCCACAGTGGCACCTGGGCAGCTTCCTTGCGTATGCCCCATCCACCATTGCCTCTCCATAGTGACACCCAGGAAACTTCCTTATGTAAACCCCATCCACCATTGTCGCTTCATAGTGGCACCTGAGCATCTTCCTTGGGTAAGCCCCATGCACTATTGTCGCTCCATAGCGGCACCCAGGCAACTTCCTTGTGTGATCCCCATTCACCATTGTCGCACCATATCGGCACCCGATCATCTTCCTTTTATAACCCCAATGCACAATTGTCACTCCATAGTGGCACATGGGAATCATCCTTGTGTAAGCCACATCTACCATGGTCACTCCACAGCGGCACCCGTGTAGTATTCTTTGTGAAAGACCCATCCACCATTGACGCTCCACAGTGACACCTGGGCAACATCCTTGCATAAGACCCATGCACCATTGCTGCTCTATAGAATCACACGGGTAACTTCCTTAAAAAAGACCCATTCAAAACCCTTCATGGGCGCAACTTTGCACCATGAATGTCAGGTCTCTACTGCCTCTTGTTTCTCACACCGAGCATGACTCACGTGGGCTTAGAGCAGGTACTGACCATGACATCCACCCTGGGTATCCAAGAGTGTGAGCCCCATGCCCCCATCTGATCTACGAGGACATTGATCCTTACTATGACAACGTACATAGGAAGACTCACTAAGGTTCAAGCCCAACTCTTAATTGGTCCCGAACACTTTCACATCGACACACCAATGCCCCCTCTGAACTATGAAGACTTTTATCCTTGCTAAGGAATGTTACGTGGGAATCTTCCATGAGGTTCAAGCCCACCACCCATTGGACTTCAAGACCTCTCTATTCACATTGGTTCACCAACCCACCTGACCTACATGGTATTTGATCATTTCCATGTCAAGGTACGTCAGAAGCCTCCATGAGGTTCAAGCCCACCACTCATTGGACCCCAGGTCCTCCTTATTTACGTCGGTTCACTAACCCCTTCCGAACTACGAATACTTTGATCCTTACTTTGGCAAAGTACATAGGAAGCCTCCCTGAGGTTCAATCCCACCACATCGATCATTACAACAATCTTAACGTCGGTTCACCAAACCCTTTGGCAACCTAGAGTGTATGTCCCACACCACTTGAACTACAAAGTATTTGATCCTGTCCAAGGTAGGGTATGTAGGAATTCTCCATGAGGTTCAAACCCTCCACATTGGTTTCACCAACCCCCTCTACATTGGTTCACCAACACACTAGCCAGCCTAGAGTGTAAGCCCCACACCAATACGAAATATGAGAACTTTGATCCTTGCCATGGCAATGTATGTAAGAAGCCTCCACGAGGTTCAAGACCAACACTTGGTCACTCTGACCCCCTTTTTTCTATGCTTTGTCATTATGGGACACTATCCTGGCGTAAGTTCCTACCTCTTCAGGATACTTAGCAAACATAGGCCCATGTTTCACCTTGGGGATGTGATCCGGTATAAGCCCCACTCCACTTCCCATCGACACGCCTTTCGCAACATGGTCTTTTGGTCTCTACTGTATCATGTTTCTCCCACTGAGCATGACTCACGTGGGCTTAGTGTAGGCACAAACCATGACATCAACCATGTGAAGCCTAGATTGTTAGCCCCATGCCCAAACCTGAACTACAAGGTCGATGATACTTTCCAAGGTAGGTTACGTAGGAATCCTCCACAAGGTTCAATCCCACCACTCCTTGGATCCCATGTCCTCCTTCACATGGATTCACCGACCCACCTAAACTACGTGGTCTTTGATCCTTGACAAGGCAAGGTACGTAGACAGCCTCTATGAGGTTCAATCCCAACAACCAATTGCTCTGACCCCCTTCTCGTCGGTTAACCTCCATCCTGCATGACGATAAACTGTCAACCTCAATTATAGGTAAGTTGTTTCCCCCCCCCCTCATTGGTAAGTCGTTTCCATCCTCATTCGGTGGTAAGCCGTTGAAGTCCCATCGTCCCACCTGAACAACGCGGACATTTATTCCCTATCAGGAGGATACGTAGGAAGTCTCTTTGAGGCTCAAGACCAACACGATCGTCACCGTCACGATGGTCCCATATCATTCCCCCTCCACTCTATTTAACTCTCCATCATCAATCCTAATTCTCACCAGGTCCACCACATCTCGGTAGGATCATGTCATCCACCTCTTTTCTTCTCCTAGAAGTACTTGGGCCATTATTCACACATAAGCCCCAGCATGTCTCCAGTTCTTTCTCTTTTGTGTACACCCCAAATCATCACCCCTTCAAACTATGTGTGTTTTGAACCCTTTCCTCTACACAGGGTACATAGGAAACCTCCATGAGACTCAATCCCTGTCAATGCTAAACCTTGGTGTCCCCAATTCTGGAGTGCACACTCTCCAATTTTCCCTTAGTGTTTTTCAGATCATCCATTACGGTGTGACATCTTCCCTCCATGGGGTGCACCACCTCAGATCTATCCTCATTGGATGTTCTGATCCATCCATATTCTATGTGTTCCCCCATTGGGATGTACCAATATGATCCCTCTATATGAGACGTTATTATCACCCTCATTCCATCTCCGCAAGACGTTAAACTTGTGACCTACCTCATTATACACTTGGGATTCCTAAGGAAAACCTCAGCAGACACACCTTTGGTGTAACCATCTTTGATAGACGTTAAACGTGAACTATACCATGGGTTAAACATGTGATGATAAGGAAAACCCTAGATATATGCCTATGAAATATGATCTCCTGCATTCGACGTGGTATTCCTTGGGTTCTGCACCCTTGATATTCTCTCTTATGAGGAAGAATATAGGTTCCCCAATGTCAACACATCAAGAGATATCCCGACATGTCGGATGTTTTCATCTACTTCAAACGAAGGTTGCTACATGTCAAGACACCATGGAATGCACTAACGAATGTAGTGTAATTAATTGGTTTCCCCAATGATATGGCACTAGGAATGAGATTCACGAACAACGAATTAATCTTTGAGGGAGACCTGGACTAGGTGATGAGTTCTGAGGAGGAATCCTCAAAAGGAAGAACCGACATCCCATCATCTCATTTCAATCAAGGAGAAAACATCCTTGAACAAGGATTGGATGTCGACCTCCTTTGGAAAGTGGGAATGCGAGGCAACATCCATACGTCCTCACATATGGATGCACAGGCCCCAATGAAAGCGTCATAAACATATATTAAATTATTTATTATAACATGACGTTATCACACTCTAGTGGATCCAAAATTCCCAAAGTTACGCCTATGGATTTATTTGGTCTACCATTAATAATCCAGTAATATTACATTGTTTTATATTATTATAATATTATTTTTACCCTTATTTACCTAATTTACCTTTTAATCATGGTAAATAAAAATTAATACCGATGTTATTATTAAAAATGAACAAAAATATAAGGTACATATTTAAATTATTTGGACCCTATGACACCAAATATGGAATCAGTTTTTCCAGATTCAGAACACCGAAGATTCAATGAATAATTTAAAATTAATTCTCATTGACAAAAAGTGGGTTTTTTAAGAAGTAAAAACTATCATAATATTGAATTGTGATTATATACAGTTTAAATGTTAAATTGTCTCAATGACTAACATTGAAAAAAATAATAAAAAAAATAATGCAATTACAATTTTAAACCACATAAAATTGTAATCAAACTATATTACTAAATCAGACAAAAAAGCAGTTTAAAATTAAAATACATTATTTTACACTATTCATTAAAGTAATATTTTTATCAAAATAAAACCCAAAATTAATCCAAGGTAAATTTTAATACCACATCTACATAAGTAGATTATTATGTTAAATAGAACTTCTCATATGGTCAAAACTATATTTAAAAAGGGTTGCACATCAAAAGGAGGTAAAAGTACATTTTAAAATATCATAGTATTTTATGATTTAAATAGTATTTGTTATCATTTTAATCCTTTAAAATTTAATGGATATGTTTAAAAAAATTAAAAAACATGTATAATCATAATACGGTTTGTTCAAATCCATTCATTCAATACAATGTCTATGTTTTAAATAACCTTTAACATAATTTTATTAATAATTTATTAATTTTGATTATAACTCATGATTTTGTGTAATCTATGATTTTGGATAAACCCATTTTTGCATTTCGGGTAAACTGTTAGTCATAGAATTACATTTCAAGTTAAATTAATATTTAATTCAAAAATATTAATAAAATATTAAAATTTATTATTATATAATTATATCGGATGTTACATCCCTCCTCCTTTTCAAAATTGCATCCTCGTAATTTTTCATTTCGGGCTTTGTAACATAGGATTCAGTTTTTATAATTACTTCAATTAAATCGCACATAAGAAAAGTGTCTACAAAAAATACAATTTTTAAGAATATAAATGATAATTAGAGAAGTAACCCAAAATAGCAAACACTAGGATTCCATATAGTGAATTATAGATATGGAAGAAAAACATAGAGTCGTGTTCTAGTATATACTGATGGAAAAAATTATCCAAAAAAAGTTAACAATCACAAAACCATAAGTTGGTTATTGATTAAAAGTTCATTGATAACATTTTTTGTAATTGTAAACAGATAATGTCTTTGTTTTATGATCCTCTTCATAATGTTGAGGATATATTTTACTACATAGAATAAGAACATTTAGAAATATAATTAATATAAAATTATATTTACATCCCTTAATCAATTCTATAACAAACTCAACTTTTTCTCTAAATGAGGAGTATTTAAGATGCACGTTTCACACCTGATCTACTTTCATAAACATTAAAAAACTCACATCATCCAAAACATATTATATTTCTATTTCTACTAACTTTTAACATTATGAAAATCTCAAAAAAAAATTGTACATGAATAGATAAGTCCCCCCAAAGAATAATCTATAATATGACTAAAAACTTCAGAAATCTCTATAATTTAAGGGGAATATATAATATTTAACATAGGCCATTCAACATATAATTTTCTTTAAAATTCCATCAGATAATCCAAAATAGGATTGAAATAAAATCAGAATGGCTTATGCACATAATATTCCATGATAAATTTTATCATTTATCTCCAAATAACATAAACCACTCTTAATGTCATCTACTAAAAAGTAAATAACCTAATCACATATTTTCAAAAATACGTTAATGATTTCTATAAATACATTAATTAACAATATGTACACAATTAAAATATTATATTCTTCCATCATATAATTCAACTACTACTCATTAATTAAATTCCCATTATACTATATTTTCCTTAATCATTTTATGTTCCCAAAATAATAAATATCTCCCACAATAATATTAATCACTTAATCCCCAAATCATTTTATTTTTCTAATTATATCCATTTAATAAAATTTATGTTTCCAAAATAAAATTATTCTTAATACACACTCTAATTAAACTAAATGGAATATATCATACTAACTAGTGACTTCATGTTATCCAATGGTAGGAAATAAAGTCTTGTCAAAATATTGTCATGGGTTTTATTCCTGTAGCTTTGTCCGATGTGATGGGTTGTCACATGGTCTGCATGATTAAATTTTTCATGAACTATATAATTCTTATAAAATTATCAAAATGTTATAAAATCCTTAAAAATAACCACAACATGTTTTATCCTCAAATGAGAATCTATGCCTTTTATTTTCCATCCAAAAAAGATCTAGGACATTACAAAATGAAAAAATAATTGTCTACAAAATACATTTAATTTCATTTAAATTTCAAAAAATATTCCAAAAAAGGGTTTTCAATACATAAAAAATATTAAATTAATTATAATTATAAAACCATGTTAATATCCCTAAATCATACGAAAATAACTTAATCTCCAAATCTCTCTAAACTATCCCCTCATACAAACTATATTGACATGACCATAAAATATAAATAATTTTTAATTGAATAAGGAAATTAACATTGAGGATCATTTTGTGTTTAGGGTCTTAGTTAATTTGTTCATAACTATTACATAAAAACTCAAAAATTACAAAGAATACTCTTCTACTCACTATCAATTTTTTTCACAAAATATAACTCCTTGAATATTACAATATTTCTATTCATGTTAAAAATCTTCATGAAATATTCCATTCTCTTACACATCCTTATACACTAGGAAAAACATTTCAAAAACATGGAATGAGCATAAAAATATTATTATGGAATTGAAATAATTAAATGCAACATTAATACAGAAATGCATTAAAACTAATGAAATTATACATTTCACACATAAAACATAAGCTCTTTAACATAACTCATGAAATCATTAGATTTTAGAAAAAGTAATAGAAATAATAAATCAAAAATGTAAAATGGTTTATTAATAAAATACATACATTGTAGTTTTCACAGCTACATTGAGTGTAACCTTAATAGTTTTGATTCAAATACCCCTAACAATATATTTCCCAAATATCTTTGAGAAACCTTAATATTTACATCTTTCACATTACCAAATGCATTGGAGAGATATCATGAGCTCACACACCCTTGGTTTATCACTGAACGACCTGTATACACAAGAAATTCCCAAGAACCATAACATAATCATAACACACAAAACATGAATAAATGAAAAAAAACATTTCCACATTGAAATCACATTTCATTTATAAGCTAGACACTCATAAGAGAAATCAAATTATTTTAAATTAAAATGGTATAATTCTAAAGTAATCATCAATATGTAATAGAGACATAAAAATGAAAAGTTACATTCATGAAATATGTATATAAATCATTCAATATTTTTGAAATAATTAATCTATTTCTGAAACAAAATTTAATAATTTTAAAAGAAGATTATTGATGTAATGTGTCCCATAAAAATTTGAAAATTTTAAAAGAAATTTAGAATTAAAGTAAATAAAGTACATATAAATAATTACTTAAAATAATTTTGAATGCATGTACATGAAAGAGAAGTATTAAGAAGATTTAATCGTTAAAGCATTTGAATTGATGTTTTAGATATAAAGTAATTTACTATTTTGAACATTTATATTACACTCCCCATAGACATAGATTATTTTAAATGTCATTAAATATCATGTGTATAGATTTAATATGGATATTTAATGTAAAAGGGGTTGTATATACACATTAAACTGAAATTGTTGTGCATACCATCAACAAAGGTCTAAATGAAAGGATATTTAGATGAAATACCATATCATGATTATAACTTTCCTTGTTCATTAATTATCATCACGAACAATAAAAATAGGTTAATGTATACTTGATTCAAAACCATTTTATTTTTTATTATTTCTATTATATCACTTATTACCTTTTTATACAAATTACTTAAATATTTATGTTCACATTGGATGTTTTGTCGATTTCAGTACTTGAGTTGAAAATGAACTTGATATTATATAAATTATCCATGTAGTCATTAACCGTAATCTCAAACATTATATTAATGATTTAAATATCAAATATATTAAGTATATATGTATTTATAATACTCCATAATATTTTTAGATAATAAATTAATTTCACTATTCATTGAGATGATTGGGAATACGTATGCATTAACACAACTCTCATCACATTTTAGTATTAAAATAATGAAAACTAAATGATACCTATGTATATTATATTTCCTGTATAATATCTAAGTTATATATGTCACATAGCTTCATTAACACAATACTTTATACATTCCATTTATGTCATGAATGAGTCATATAACATTGAGTGGGTGGTAGTCCACACATCCTCAAATGAAATTATAATATTTACAAAACATAAGAAGAATAATGTTATATTCTAAAAAAATATAGAATCATAGAAAAATATAAATATAATATATATAATATCTAAATACAGTTCCATCATTATATCCACACTGATTGGAGGTATGTGAATGAGGAACAATTATCGTTTCATGAGGCAGTTTTTTTCGTACACAGAAGTAGTATGTTCTATATCCATTAAATGGAGGGGTGTGTAATTTTAAGTAAACACTTTATAATAAAAAAACATTGTATATTTTATATAATGTTGTTTTTATTTAATCATATAATATTATGAGAATTGGGATTTGAGATGGAAAATAATGGAAAAGATTTTGAGAGAAGACATTACCACTAAATCTGGTAACAATTTTTTATTTTAAACAAAAGTAATTTTTTAATTTTAATATAAAAATTTAATGGATTATAGGAGGAAGGAAGGAATATTTCGAGCTTATTTGAGAATAATTTACATGAGGCAAGCGGCTTTAGATGTTTGAGTATGTGGTTAGTAGTGGTGTCCTTTTATGAGAGGGAGGTGGGTCACTTTTCGAAAGTTTTAAAATATTATTATATTATAAATTTAATTTTGCTATATAATAGAACAAAACCATTTATTTCATGGATAAGAAGATTATGGATCAAAATCCTCTCCACTAATTAGTTTTAGACATGTTTTGTTCACATATTTAACGTTTTTTTGGCTTTAATAGTTGGATAAATAAATTAATTTTTACTATGTATTTTTTTTATTTTTACACCACATGGTTAATATATTTTCAATAAAATGCCCATAGAACCTAAAGTGAATCATTAATGTAAATTCTAAAATTTTATTCTTCATTTTGAAAAATCGGATATTTTTTGAACTATTGTATTCTTCAATTATATAATATTTTAAAAAAAACCTTTTATGTCAATTTTGACACTATTTAGTAATTGATTATTTTATATCATAACAACATGATTAATTCTTGAAAAAAAATTAAAATGAAAGTGAATATGTCATAATAATCCAAAATATTATTTGTAGGAATCATAATTTTAAATTATATTTTTTAATGATTATAATATCATTTTTTTGAACATTTCCTTAATAAGATAGTCATTGTATCATTATTGTGTCACAAATAATTTTTTTTATATAATGCCTAAAATTATAAATAAAAACAATGAAGTATTAAATAATATTATATTTCTAATTATTATTTATAGTCAATTCAATGTTTTATATAACCCTGTATTAGAATATTTTTAGTGTTAAGATACATTTTTGTTATAATTCTCTTTGATTTTTATTTATTATTATAACATGTCATTATAAAACCCAATTGGATCCGAAATTCAAAAATTTTATACAAATGATATATTTTGTCTCCCATGAATCATCTAATATGATTTTGTTTTTTTATATTACTATAATATTAATTTAACCCTTATTTACAAAATTGACCCTTTAACCGTGGTAAATAAAAATAATGACTGAAGTTACTTTTCATAATGTCAAAAAATAAAACTTTCCTATTCACATAATTTGTACATACTGATTCAAAATATGGAATCCATTTTTCTAAATTCCAAACAATGAAGTTACATTAATTAATAATTAATTAATTCCCTCTGTCAAAACCAAAAACATATTTCTAAGAAGTAGAAACTATCAAGTGACTGAGTTGTGTTTATAATGAATTTAAATTTCAAATTAAATCCAATTACTATAATTTGATTTAATGATTAATATATAATCCATTTAAATTTTAAAACAAATTAAAATTATAATCTAACTATATATATAAATAAGAAAAAAAATTTACTTTGGAATGAAATGGCATTATTTTTCACTATTACATAAAATATGAATTTTATGAACAAAAATACAAAAAATTTCATCGAAAAAATATTAAAATGTCTCTATTTTAAGTGATAAGTTTATTATGTCTAATATAACTTATAAAATTTCCAAAACTATAATTAAAAAGGGTTCACAGTCAGAAGTTTGTAAAACCACCTTTTAAAAATATTATAGTATTTTATGCTATGAATTGGTTTTATTATAATTTTAAGCATCTTAAATTTATTGGATAAATGTCAAAACAATGTAAAAAAAAATTTAATCATAATATATTTAGTTATTTTAATTCATTCCAATTCAATGGATACGCGTTAACTACCATTTAAAATAATAAAAATAATAGTTTATTATTTTTTTGTATATCCCAGTATTGTGTGAAACATATGAATTTGGAGAAACCCGTTGTTGCGTGTCAGGTACACTATCAGGCATGTAACTCCATTTAATGTAAAATTAATATTTTATTTATAAATATTAACAAATATTAAAAATTATTATTCTATAATTACCTAGGATGTTACATTACAAATTCTGAATGAACCTAGATAAATTTATCAATTCAAGGATAAATAAAAACTTCCAAAAGAAATTTCATTTATAATATGGGTCTCAATTCATATATATTATTTTTATCTATCTATAATGGTTGGGGGAAATGCACTATTAAATATAAACTAATTATATATGATTTTTCTTATATTTTTATTATACAATTTCCATGTCTTCCAGCAAATTATTATGTTTATTTTCTAATAGAACTAATACCTACTGGAATTACAATTTCATTAACTCCATATAGAGTGTACCCAAATGTGTTTCACGAATTGATTATGAAAATACATGAGAATTGTGATATGTGATTCATATTTCCTAGTGTGTTAGATTTCGTTGAAGCTATTATATTTGTTAAGAATAATTATGGTTCAATGTATATTTGAAATTAATATTAAGATCATAAAAAAATAAAATCAAGAACAAGTATCATCCCCACCACCCGTACTGATGAATTTTTGTATCAAATATGTGGAGATCAGTAATTTTTCTTAAAATGATCTTCAATCAGTATATCATTAATTGAGGATCAGAAAGAATTATATATATAAGATGAAATTCCATAAAAGTTATTGACATTATTAACATATAGTGATTAAATTTATTTTTTCTAATTCAGATGATATCAATATAGAGTAATTGAATAGTGTCTTTAGAGACAATCTGAATATGTTTGGATTAGTAATTATATATTATATTATGGTATAATAAAGTAATATGGATGAGATTAATGATACAAAAGTCTATTTTGATGATGACCCTAATGAAGTAAAATATTAATTCAAAATTTACCAAGTGTCAAATATGTATTTATAAAGCTTCAATTTTGGGTCATATATTTACATTTTAGTGTATATTTGTAGATCCTTCAAAGACTTTTGTTATTAGAAAATGGATTAAACCAACAATGATGACTTCAATTTATAATGATCTTTATTAGATTGATATTATAATTTGTTTAAATGTATTCCTATTATTATCTAGTCCAATAACTTTGTCGGCTGAAAAATTATTTAATATCATAATGAAAATAGAAGGTGAATAGTATTTTAAGGATCTAAAAATATATAGGTTAGTGGACAGTTTGCCTCACTTCCCAATAA
The DNA here is from genome assembly GCA_963277665.1 of Viscum album. Taxonomy (NCBI): domain Eukaryota; kingdom Viridiplantae; phylum Streptophyta; class Magnoliopsida; order Santalales; family Viscaceae; genus Viscum; species Viscum album. The sequence continues at coordinate 664,101,516 of OY728141.1, forward strand.
CTGAGAAAGGGTTTTAATATAAAGGGTTAAATAAAATAATTGACCAGGATATGTTCTCATAAAAAATTACACGGTGATATATTTTTCCACATGACATTTGACTTTCCATGATAAAAATTATACCACTCTTAATTTCAAGGGAGATGCATTAATTATTTCATTAATGATATAAAAAAATTATTTCTCGGTATAAAGTTGTAAATTATACACATATCATTATGTTTTAATCTATATTTTATCTCAAAAAAAGTAGAACATGAACCAATGAAAATGGTTAGAGATGATTAATGATTTTGACTACTCAATACACAACAACCTTGGGAATGAGAACAAGTTGGAAGATTCATGAATCCAAAAGGATCATTATACCTTATCTTTAATGGGGATAAAAAACAATTTCTTGTATTTACATTGTATTTATATAGAAATACAATCTTAATTGGGGATATCTTATCTAGATCATATAAATGTTCAAACATTTATCCCAGTGATAATTAATGAGGTGAAGAAAGAATACATAGACCCAAAAAAGATGGTGAGAAAAGTTTCAGTGTTCATCCTTGATTGTAATTGATTAATAATGTTATGGAACTATCTATTTGTCCCATTCATACCATATTCTATAAATGAACAATGGGATGGGGCTCCATGTTCATAATTAATCATTCATTAGGGAAGTATAAATATATATATATACCCAAAATATTATTTCTAGTGGGAATGCATTTTGGGAGATACTGATGAGTACATTTCATGTATCATGTTTTCATAGAATCCTAAATCTATGAAACATATGTCCATGTTTTTGTTATAATAATTAAATATACCTACATGAATATAAGATAAATTAACAATATATTTTTTCATTATATACCCTAAATCATATAATGGCCATAATACAATATGGGTAAAAGTTGACCACCATAAAAAGTCAACGCAATGCATTACAGCCATAGAATATTTAACTCTTTATAATATAAACTTAATAATATCATAGATGTTGTTATATTTAATCGACTACCACATTCTATTGTATATAAAAAGGATCTAATGTATATACAGATGTTCTGAAAAATTCATCATCAAGATATAGATACAAAACTATGTTTTAGAAATCTTTATCATTCATAGATATATGGTTTGTCTAATAGGACTAATAAATCTCTAGATAACATGTTGAGATATTTATATATTTATTTTAATGGTTTTTGGGATCAACACCTTTATATGGTAAAAATTATATATAACTCTAAGTTTCAAAATAGCATTAAAATGGATTGTTACAAAAACATATGTTGTAATAAGTGTATAACTTCAACATGATATAATTAAGTTGGAGAATGAAATATATTGGGACCTTATATATATGGGGATATGGAAGAAAACATTACACCCATTTGACAAAAAATACATTAGTTCATAGTAAAAAACAATTTGTTGATAATAATCGAAATGATATAGTGTTTGATGTGGGAGAGAAGGTATTCCAATAAACATATACCTAGATGATATTGATGAGATTTGGAATGAATGGAAATCCAATCAATATATATATATATATATTTCTTTTTGAAATTATTTACTCTATCATGATGACATCCCATTGATGTGTGATTCCACTAACCCTCTCTCAAGTTCTGGTTGTGTTCCATGTATCTTTATTTAGGATATACATACCTAATCATTATGATTTAATAAACATAGAGTTCATTCTACTGGTGAAAGATATTTCTTATGAAGAATAACTAGAGGAATTTTGGAATCGTTGAGATACAGTTCTACAAAACAATACCACTCACCTAGTTAATGTTTTCTGGAGAAATAACCACTTTGTAAAAGATACATGGGAACTAGAGGGTGTATTGAGGTTGGGTATCCTCATAATTTTTCATATGAAATATGAATTTCAAGGGTGAAGTTAATTTAATGGGGGGAATAATATAAAACCTTAATATATTATTGAAATATTTTTCATTAAATAATTTTATTTTTTTGAGACTTCTGTTACATGAAGCAACATGTTTTAAATGAAAACACATTAATATTAAAATATTATTTTTATATTATCTCATAGTTGTTAAATTAGAAGGTATTAATAGTAATAACAATTTTTTTTAAAATATATAATCTATACATTTAAAAAATAAATTCATTATTCTAATTAAGAAATGATTTTAAAATAAATTTGTGTTTTCTTAAAAAATCTAGTGTACATTGAATGTATTTGAATATATTGAATAAATTTTTAATTGAGAATTATTTGAATTGAATATAAATATTATTTATTTGGTAACAATTTTTTTAGACATTCAAATAATATTTTTTGAAGAATTAGATATTAATAATTATAGTTTTATGCCATTTAATGAATTTTACCTATAACATTTTTAATTAAATTTAACACTTAGTGATCTTAAATTTAATTTATTTATCCCACATATAAGAAAATAATCAGATAAAATTAGTTAAATATATAGAATCATGTCATCATAATTTTTTAATTACTTTTATTTTGACTTTGGATAATATGAATAGTAATGATGGTAAAATTTATCCCCTACATAAATTGTAAATCTGGTTAATCTAGGTTGAAACTAAGTAACATGTCTATAATTATTCATCTTAATTCATGTTGGATGAATAAAATTTCACCTTTAATGTATTTGATTTTAAATTTAGTTTTTTAATGTACAGAATTCCATGAAAAAGAGTTCATATTATTTTAACTAAAGGATGTGAAAAAATGTTTTGATTTTTGTTATAAAGATCATTTATGTGTTCACATAGATAAAAAATTTAATTATCAATTATTATTAATATTTATTTTCTTATGTGAAATTATTTTGATGATGTAATTTTATTTTTAATTTTTTGGATTTAAATAATTACCTTCATAATTATGTATAATTAATGATGTGATTATTGAGTTAGTAGAAAACTAAAATAAATGAAATTAAAAATATTAAAATTAACTTAATTTGATATATTTTATGTTATATATTAATTATATGTAGTAAAATTTTATTTTTAGGATGTCTGAAAATAGTTGGTTCAAGTTTTAATTGGTGTCTTTATGTATTAAAATCAATGATAAGAATCAAAATTGACTATAATTATATTTAATGGGATTAAAATTTCAATAATTTATTTTATTTCATAATAATATTAGTTAAAAAATGGAATATTATATGGTAAATAATTTAATCTCATCATAATTTATATTACATTTGTATGTATTTATCTCTTGAGTAATCTTATTATATTTTAATCATTTGATAAATTCCAGAAGTGCCCCTTATGTCAATTATGCAATGCAACATCCACCTCTACATAATTAAGCCAGAATGAGCCTTTTAGATTGAACATAAACATAGAATTTAGTTTCTATCAACATCTATAACGATTCTAGTGGTAATTTTATTCTCAAAACACCATCCAAATAGCCCTTTTAAGAGATATAAATGAGTGGATTTTAAGAAATGGTAATCTCTCTATCTAACCACCTTATTTTTATACTCATCATTACCTCTTATAAATATTTTACAATAGTCATTAAATATTTAATTTAGAATCCTAAATATTAAAAAAAATTACTATTATTTTGAATAAAAAATTATACAACCTTTTTCAAATCAAAAAAGAATTGAATGTGTCACTAGTGGGTACGTATGACCGACAATCTCTATAAATGGTGTAATTCATGTTTTTATATATAATTTTGATGAGGGAATTTAAATATGTATATATTAAATACTTATTATTATTATAAAATGATTAAAATTATGGAAATAATGCTATCATGATAAAAGTATAACCAATGGGACTACCGTACAAAACAGCTGTGGGTAAATGAAATAGTTATTAGTACTACTGGAATCGCTACCTATAAAAACAAAAAAATCTGAACAGTTTAGGAAATACATTATGTTAGACTATATTAGCTGCAAATTTTCAAATTTTTTCCAAATAACCATTGGTTAAATAAATTTATCCCATTGGGTTTTACAAAGAGTTATTAAATCCTCCATCAAAATCATGGTCTACTATTCCGCCCCTCCTCATTGTCATGATCTAAACCTGACTCCCCTTATCCCATCACTAGCACTTCACTCATCCCATATAGTTTCATTATCAGGATGGGAGTTAACCTATCCCATTATACCTCCTTAACTTGAAGCGATGGCTGATGGTATCCCCTCCTCCCTCCGAAATCAGCAGCATTGTGTGCTCATCACCCCTCTACTATTCGGAACCAACAGTGGAATGCACATATCCCTCCTCTAAGCCCTATAATAACTCCCATCCATATCTAATCTTGATATAGTAGTGATGTATAAATCTCCCCACATATATTCTAGATCTAATCCGATACTCATGATTTAGTGAAATTCATGTCTTCCAAATAGTTCAATCCATCTTATATGGGATTTCATTTGATTGTTCTTATATATTAAACCAGTTATCTCAGAGTCTTTGTGTTAACATATAAAGAATCCAATTTTTTATTTTTGGTTTAAAACACCATGATAAATACTTCATTATGATGGTATATGATTTATTTTGATCATGTAGTTTGATTTATGATTTTTTATATTCTGTTCATGACTTTTTCAGTTAGTTCAGAATATTTTGTTTGGCTTCGGTTAGTTCTATTATATTTTAGATTAATTCATTATCGTTTTAATGCTTCATTTTTGTTCTAGATAGTTATATAATTATATTTATATTTTAAATTCATACATATTTGGGTCTATAACATAATTAATTAACAGTGTTTTGATAACAAAATTTACTTATAATCAATATTTTTGTATTCGTTTCCATTTTACAATATTAAAAAACCTTATTAAATCATTTTTAAATTAAAAATATATCATAAATAAATAAGAATACATATGATAATATAAAATAAAAATGTTGAATCTCCATTATATGTCACTTCTAGTCTATTTATTTACTATACAATGATTAAATATAGAACCATTGGAAATAACTCCATTACCCAGGGTTGGTGTATAATTGAATCATTAAACCATTAACCAATGTATTCTCATTGGATGGTTCCATCTTAATGTGTTATGGGGTTATAATTCCATTCATAAGTTTCATTTATCTATAAATTTTTAATCACTAGTAGGTGATGGGAAGTATATATTTTTTGATATATAAAAGAACAGGGGAAACAGAAGCTTATAAATAACAAATATGAAGTGAATATTTGAAGGTCATCATATTTTAGTCCATTAAAAATGTTATCTAAAAACCCTATGAAATGTGTAATTATAATAAATTGAAAACTAACACATATATAGGTTAGTAATCCATATGACCATCCCTTAATAAATTTTCTTCCACCATAGGAAAACGAATCTGTGAAATATTTTGTTAGATCATGGAGGCGTACTATGTAATTAAACAAAATATATACCTATATAGAACATCATAAAATAATGTATTTGTTTTTTATGACGAAATCCACATAGAAAAATATTTATTATATATATATATAGGAATTTCATTAATTATATGAATTATTTAACATATTGAATTATTTTTATTTACACAACTTGTACATTGTCTGTAGATATCATTTAATTTGATGAAAAAAAATTATTATTATAAATTTCTAAGATGTGTAATCATATTATGGTAAAATTATTTATTGGGATATATATGTTGTGTAAACATCATCTATTATGAGTAATATGTAATGGAAATGTCATAAATAAGGAGTGGAACATGGGCTGTAGAGTTTGAAAAGTAAAATTCGGATCTTTTGATGGATTATATATTCATTATTGTGGGGGATATTAGTAGATGTATTGATAGATGTCCTTATATATAGAACATATCATTTAAATAAAACCCATTAGTATTTATATTCCATAATAAAGTTTTATATAATCAAATCCATGAACTATTATTGATTGGAAACATTATTATTCATTGATATAATGGACTTAAATATCATATTTTTATATTTACACGAATTATATATAATATATATAATATTTAACTATAATTTTTATTACCATTATCATAAACAAAAGTGTGTTAGTTATTATTTTATAAAAATTTAGGATTTCTCATTCCCTTGTACATTTTATATTAAACTATAATATTATTTACATCATTTTTCAAAATAACATATTATTATATTTAAAAAAGAATTGAAAAAAATTGGAATTATGGAACTAATTAGATCCCAAGCGATTTTAAATAATGTTTGGGTATATTTTTAGATTTTTCATTTTAAAATTATTCAGATACTGGCCAAATACATTTACCATGTTATCATTATGTTGTAAGGCCAAGGATGAGCTGTGAAGAAGATAGATACTATATAACCAGATATGGTTTTTAAATAGACTACAATGTGTTGAATCATAATGAGGTAAAAATGAAATCTCAAAATACTAATGATCCAAATTAGAAGATTGTATTAGTGAATTTGTTAAATGACCATTCCCCATTTATTTTTCATCAAGATAATTATGGGTTTACGACCCAAAAAGTTTTTTATACGATCACACATGATGTGATTGATTAAAATGATGATCTTGATATGATGAAAAACATGGAAGGTTTTTTCCATGACACAAGCATATCCGTAATGTGGTAATTTGACAAAGTTTGATTTTTATCTAATTTTATCATGGGGAATCAATGTATGGGATTTATAATACAAACTTTAATTAAATTAATACCCTATGTATGTAATTACTTCATGATGATGCCAATATTCTATCAAACTACTATATTGAATGAATGTTAGATGAAGAACCATGGTTTTCAAAAAACCAAATTCATGGTTATCCAATATATTTAAGTTCATTATGGGGGAAAACTAATAAATGAAATGTTATATAAAATGTGCTACAACTTGATGGAAGCCAAAAGATTATGGAACACCATACCATGTACCAAAAAATATATTCTTCACATTCCATTGATCCATTGACTCCAGAATGATTTAATGTCTAATAAAATATCATGAAACACGAAATTTCCCAATATAAAGAGAGAAATGAACAAAAATGAGTTATGTCATTCATGTGATGATTTAATCCATTTAGGCATATGCTTACTTCAAACATCACACATAACGTTTTCATACGCATTTATTACATTCCTACATGGATGTTTCTGAAAAAACATTACACTTTAATGAGAATAATCATATATATACCTTTTGATCCTGTCATTGATATAGATGAATACCTTATAAAATTAACAAAAGAGTAGAAATACCTTTATAACATGGGTGTGTGTAGATATGATTAATATTTTAAATACATATTTTTTATTTTTTTGCACTTATGTGGATGATAATTGATTTTTCTGCATATACAATGTTGTCTGCATAGAGAACAAATGGAAAACCATCATGTCCTATTTTTATGAAGAATACATGATCCTTAATACAGAAATGTCACCGTAGTTTATGATTTGTGGGACATCGACTATTCTTTCCAATGGACCATCCTTATAGTAATAATCATTGAAAACATGATAGTTCCATAATGACTGAAAATCCACCTCTACATATGTATGGAATTGATTTTCATAAAAAATTACAAGATATATTTTTTCATTTGTAATGGGTCTGTTAAAATATTGAAATAGGAAGAATGTTTCCACTAAAACTTGTTAAATTTGGAAGAAGAGTATTATCATTTGCGATATTCTTTTTTGGACATCCAATTTGATAGATAATTTAATATATGTAACTTACATTTAAAAGAAAATATGTGTAATTTTTTGTTCAATTATAATAAAAGTCAAGGGAAAGAATGAAATATGATGTATGATTTCGACATGATTTTGGGGATTAACGTATTAGGTCAGAATTTCATCCAATGCGTATCAGTGTAAATAAATGGAATGTTCCATGTGATTCATATGTGATGAAACATATAGGAAAAAAATAATTTTATAGATGTACTAAAAACTATTAATGTTACTTATGAATATTCATGAAACATATAAAAAATTTTCAATTGAAATGTGTTGAAGAAAAAATCTTTGAAAACTCATGAATATCTCATCATTCTTTAAGAGTTCATTCCAATAATGATTTCCATCTACTGTCTATTAATTAATGGTATTTAGTTATTAGACTATCCCATTTAGTTAGATATCATTTTTCTAATAAGTATTCAACTTCTTTCTTGTAAGAAATTTTGTAAGAGGGACCATTAATTTTGTGCGAGTTAGAGAATATATTTCATATTTCTTTTTTCACATTTCTGATGAATCTAAATATACATATTCCAACTAAAATACCTCTCCAAGGACCTTATTACCTTCATTGGTAGTATGAAACTGAAATAAACATTCTCACATTAATGTCTTATGTCTATAATAGAAATCATCCAAATGGTTCAATAATTAAAGGTTACTTATCCAAAGAATGTATATATTTCTGTAAAATGTATTTTTCAAAATTGAATATGAGATGGGATCGACTCCTGAGAAACGAAGATATACAATATGATCAAATTGAACCATTTTTTTCACCACATCCCAAAATGTGTGGAATTCCCACATCATTTACACTAATAATTTTTTTCCTTGAAGAGTAGGATATGGAACATCACCCATTTTTAACAATGATTTTTTACAGAATAAATCATGTATGTAAATTAAAAATGTATATATTATTTCTTCTCATATAGTTTTACATTAATTTTAAAATATTTCTATTTTCATTTAGGGTTCATAAATTTTTTTTAGTATAACACATCTTTTTTTCCGTTTAGAATGAGATATAATTTTCACAGAAAAGTGTTTTCTTCTACGTTGAAATTGAAAGTTGAAATATTACTATAATAAATTATAAAAATAAATATTTTATTAAAATTAATATTTACATATATTTCATGTATAGAGTTTTATTAATGCTCCATCTCTAATGAAATGAAAACTTTGGATTTTCTTCATAATTCTATGGTTCATGAAAGAAACTCAACTGTGATCAATGGAAACATCTTTATTATCACTCAAAAAGAAAATAATTTGAGAAAACAACATGATATTTTTATGTTATATATCACAAAAGGTTCTTTTTACAACGTAAAAAAACAATGTTAGAATTAGATTGGGTCTTCTAATCACAATGGTGGCTAAAAATGTGTCGAAAATTTTAGATGTTTTATTTCTGTTATTTTCATCATACACATATGGTGTTTCTAATTCTATGGTTCATGAATGAAAATCAAGTGTGATCAATGGGTATGTATTTATTATGACTCAAATGAAAATAATATGAGAATAATATTGGTATGTGATATTCCACAAAAAATATTTTTATTATTAAGAAAAAAACAGATGTTAGAATTAGTTTGGGTCTCTAAATCCATGTGGTGGATTAGAATGTGATGAAAAATTGAGATTTTTTATTTCTATTATTTCTTCTAACACAAATGGTGTTTCTAACTTCTCTATCCATGTAATTTTATTTATCCATCATTGTTAATAATTTTATATAAAACATTATATTCCTAATGCCTTATAACTATAGAATTTGGATGATAGAGAAGATGTAAGTGATTTAGATCTCTTGTTAGCGAACATCGGAAAACATGGATATTGATTCTTCACTAGGTGGATGTGGATATTATATTAAAATTAATGCACATCATTTATCTTTAACACATGATGTTTTTGGATTATAACACTACCTCAATGAATAGTGATGTATAAAAAATTATATAGAGTTTACTAATTGGGGTTCTCTTTATTTATTATATAGCTCAACATAACTACATTTATCAACTTGAAATTAAATTTTTTATTATCCCAAATTTATTTGAAATCATAAATAAATATAATAACTGAAAATCACATCATAAATTCACTATATGTTTTAATTATTTCCCAAAATACCAAAATACGACAATCAACTATTTTATTAATGATTTTAAATAAAAATGCATTTAATAAAGTTATTAAGAAACCATCGAACAATGTAATTTTTTTGAAATTAATATTCTTCAACAGTTGATTGATTACATTTTTCTCAATTAATTACAATATAAATGTGTTACAAATATCCCACTTCCCATGATAATCAAGTAAATTTTAACGTATTTTTTATTATGGAATATATTTTGTTTTGATAATATTTTTACAAAATAAAATATATATGTTATGACACTACATATCCATTATTTTGTTTGAAATGTGGTATTCCTTAATTAATTTATCTCACATATTAGTTCATATTTAGGTTACGCTTTTTTATGAATTTTTTATTAGTTATTTTATTTTTCAAATGCTGGATGCAAAACACTCCGGAGAAAAGAAGTAAAAAATAAGGAATAAAATAATCACTCAATGATGGATATGGGAATTTTTCCTCTGCTGTGGAACCACCAAACATTGCTTATGGTATATTATAATGAAGATAATTCAATGGTTGAAAAATAGGATTGTAATGTAGAAGTTTCTTTGAAATTATTTTCAAATACTCTAACATCATTCTTATCCGTCCACACTCATGGTGACACCTTCCAAATGAAATTATAGATAAATATTGGTCACAAATATGGGTAAATAAATTCATTTTATTTAATGATATATTATTATTTTATTTATATGAACTAATGTTTTGGTTTTATCTTTAATTTAATATTCCCAATATAGAGGTAGTTAGACCATCTCGATTTATGGAATTAAGTGAGAATTTGAGTGGCTATAATCATACATTGTATAGTGGATGTCATTGTATAGTTGGAATAGATTGAGAGGCCAAAAATGTTTTAGATAAATTCCTTGTTGAATATTATCAAAAAATTATTACTCATTGGATGACTTTCTACGTCAGGAGATTAATAAAATTTGAGTTTTTTAAATGAAAATTACCATGATTTTAATTAATACATACTTTTGTATTATGGATTTATCTAGGAATCAATAGGAAGAAATAGAAAATGATGATATGTCATATGTTCACACTTTTGTGTGGACTATGATGTTTTACAATGAGTGGAATTAGGTAGTACATGTACATAGATGCAATTAATTTTTTTTATATCTCTTGCAAATAAGGGGGTCTATCACATTAGAAAACCACATTCCATAAAAGAAAAACTACTTGTATATGTTCTAAGCATAGAACCTAAAATATATTGAACAATTCAATTTTAAATTTCTTTGGATATACATATACATTGATGTAGATGTATTCAACACACTTAATTGTTTATTCCTCCTTATACACACCATAGTTTGAACTGGTTCTATCAAAACAAATTTATTAAAAATACTTTATAAGAATGAAACAAAACATTCCATGGTGCATCTAGTGAAGCATTGTAACATATATGAAATTTTTTAAAAAAACCCAAAACTACACATGAAAATGAATGTTTTCAATTCTATATACTCGAAAAATAATAATTTATTCATAGGATTGTCAGTAATACAAGAAGACTCGATCAAAAGCTAGAATCCTAAAACAAATATCGTAAGATTTCATTCATGATCTTATTTATTTAAAATGATTAATGTATTTTTTTGAGATAGTACAATCCTTTTATATTTTTTATCCACTAATCATATTCCTTTTCAGTCCAAACATAGGACCTTTACAACTAGTATGTTTTTGACTTTCTACGAGGTGAGAAATCATGTTTCCATAAAATGATTATAACGATAAAATTAATTTAAATGATAATAAAGTTTTTCCTTAGTGAAGATAACACCATATGTCGATTTTGATTAAAAAACATGAAGAATCCATGTTACCCATGCGTTCAAATGGACCGAATCACGTTAAACAATATTTATTTACCACTTTATTTATTATTTTAATGATATCTAAAATAAAAATCATATCTTTTTTAATTATGATTATTTGGCCAAAACTTTTTATTTAAAATTTTATTTTAATGAATAAAAAATTAATTATGTTACTAATTTTATGAAAATTCCATAATTATATAAATTTTAATATGTATATTGTTTTAATTACATTTTTTTGTAATGGTGTTAAATAGTTTCCTTCTAGTTGGATATTTTATCTATTGAGCCTTGAATATATTTATTAAAATATTTAATTTTTGAATTGAAGTAATAATTTTTTTATTAATATAATTATATTTTAGTTGAATAATGTGATAATGATCACACTTTCATACGTGACGATTATCTCAGGTTCATACTGCCATGATCTAGTGACTATGCTTCTACAGCTCAATAATATTTTATTAGAGTCATTTTTATTTCATTATAAATATATTTTTTAATTTTGTTTCCTAATTGAATATAGAATAATAATGTCATAGTAGCATCTGCTATAAAATATTGAATTATGTGTGAAAAATGATAACCTGTTTTCCTCGAATAGATTGAAGAAATATATAATCATAGTAAAAAAATAGTTACAATAGAGAGTTGTATGTTTTACTTTATTTATTTTAATTTTTAATATATATATTTTATACTAATAGTTATTTATATTTTTTATAGTCTACTTTGGAGGTCGTTTATGCTAATGGACTTAATAACATTAGCTTAAATGATCCCTTACATCATGTATTGGGAGATGAGTATCATTGCAGGGTAAGCCACCAACCAGGGAAGAGTATTGTCCCAACAAATCATTGGCTCTCTTCAGGTGCATATTCTGTTAACACTGATTGGGAACACTAATAATAGGCTATGTAAAAGGTATAAATGTTGAAAAGGTCAATAAAGGTGGAATAACGGTCTAAAATGGAGAACAATTATTTTTGGAAACCAATGTATGTATTTTTTCCATCACTTTGAGAAGGAATTTACATGACTTGTGATTCATATATCTTGAGGATGCATACATTTTATAGTTCACTAGGTAGTAGTCATATTGTGGGTCGGGGTGACGATGTTATTTGATATGGAGATGGAAAGTATGGCCATGAGTATGTGAGTTGGGATGATAGCGATGAAGAGGGTGAGGATGATAGTGTGGAATAGGGTGGGGCTGAGTATAAGGAAGAGAATGTGGATAAGGATGAGGATGATGCTAAGGATGATGGAAAAGATAGTTACAATGATAAAGGTCATTCTAACTAATGACATGTTTGATTGATTCTAAAAATTTGGTGTTTAATTATTTGACTGGAATGAATATATGAGATATTTTTAAATGTGTTATTATGGGGTTCATGAATCAATTTATATCATTTGGGTATGTTTTTATTATGTTTTGTATTCCCAAAAGAGTTGTAATTGATTATGAAAGTTTTCTTTACAGGTTGTGATTTCAATTTTTTGGTGTAGTTTTCTTTGAAGGTTCTTTCTATGAATTTCATGTGTATGTTGTTTTTTCGGTTTTTTATATTCATTAGAGTTTTTAGGTTGTGTGATTTTTTTCCAGTGGTATGTTGTAGTAGAGTGGAAATCTGTATGTTGTGTATTTTTTATTGTATGTGGGATGCTACAATGTATTCTATCTTTTTATTGTAGGAGGGATGCTGTATTTTTATGTTTTTTATATTTTATGTGGGATGCTACAAAGTTATTTTTGGGATAGTGCATTGTGGTGTGTTTATTATTATAGGTGGGATATAGTGTTTAGAGTTTTGTGTGTGGGAAGTGGAGTGTTTTGTGTTGGATGTTTCAAATTTTTGTGGTTTTGATTACTGGTGGGTTGCTGAAATGTGGTGGGGTGCTGTTGATGACGAGGGGAGGGGGGTATATAACAACTACTCCATAACACTTGTTATAAATCTTTTCCCCACCCAATAATAATGGTTCAAAGTGATCCATTAGAATAGTTCTATCATAAATGTTTCAAACCATTAGGATAACATCATACGAGTGGGTTGAACCACGAATATTCTTCTATTCCCATGGTTTTAAACCATTTGAATATATCTCTCATAACCTCTATGTCAATGGTTCAAATTGAACCATTTGCACAGGCCTCTACCTATAGTTCACAGTGTACCACTGACATAGGCCTCTGCCATTAATTTCAGTCATTTTATATACAATTCTTTCAATGTTTTAGACTATTTCTTTTCCTCTATTCAAACCATTGTAAACAGTTTGAATAGATCTATCATAAATGTTCACAATGAACCATTTTTTAAGGAAAATTCCTACTAGCATATACCAAAAGTTCACTACAATCTATTTGTATCGGGATATCCCATCGTCTTGTATACCAACAGGTGTTGAACCTATTAGTATTGGCTATCCCAATAGTTTTAGGGCTTATTCCATTGATTTCAAACTATTTAAAAAGGGTACATTTTATATAGTGCATCTAGAATAGTGATTTTAATAAAATAATTTGAAAATGGAGGTGATATGATTTTATAAATAAATCACACATGATTTAACATATAAATGTTTATTTAATATTTATATAAAAAATAAATAATTTTTATATATGAGGTTTGAATGTGAATATGAAAACATGGTACATTAGGCACGGTATTTTCAGGCCACTTTTTTTTTCTTTGGGACACATTTCTTATTCACCACAGTTTCTTATGTGTAGTGTATATAAATATCATGAATTAACATTTATATGGATTAATTACAATTTTTTTGGTATTTAAATATCTGTCTATGTTTCATTATATCATGGGACTTATAAATGAAAATTTACCAAATTTGTTCTATTTTATTAAAAAATACCATCACTATTAATGATTTTTTTATATTTTTACGTCACTATTATGAAATATTTACAAAATAAATTCTATGTTTCATAAAAAATACTTCAAAAAATGTGTTTTACATTCACATGCTATTATTGAAAATAATTTTTTTAACATTGTTTTCATTTTTTAAAAATGGTTTTAATGGATTATTTTTGTGGTTTTCTAAATGAGGTACATTGTGACATTTCATGAAAAAATATGTAAGAAATGTTTGAAACTAATAATGAATGAGGATATTTTTATACATTTATGATGGTTCAATTACATGAATCATTATTTATAAAAATACAAAGAAAATTTCAATGTCAATTTTTTAATTTATGTATACTAAAAGATTCATTAAAAAACAAGTGATTTTAAAATGATAAGGTTATTTTAACCACGAATTATTCAAAGATATATATTAAAAATATTTTCTATATAATATTGCATCTTTTGATGAGATATATTATTTAATAGAATAATGATCAATAAATACCATCCTTATTCATTATATAAATGGTTTATGTTTGTTTAGGATAATTTTTTTATGAGATGTTTTCAGTTTTCACTAGTTATACATTGCTGAACATAATTTCATTTTGTGAGTTATAATATGATAAATATTTTATAATCATGTGGAAAATATATGTATGTTATTTATTATGAGATTTTTGGGATCTAAATCTACCTCTAATTAATTGGGTAAAGAAAGATATATTATATGATAATAAGGACTATAATGGGTACTAAACCCATTACATCAATGAACCTTATCAACTAGGATAGAATTAAAAGTAAACATTGAATATTATGTTGTCTTGGGGAGTTATCCCATTCTGATATGAAAGTCATCAGAGTGAACCATTAGTACTACAATGGTATTGGTAGTAAACCCATTTAATGTGATAGGTTAGGAAAAAACCATGATTACAAAGGAAATGATGTTCTAGGATTTAGTGTATTCCATAATCCATTGTTTTTTGCTAGGGTTACTCTATCAGATATCATTTTCCATTATGTTTCATTTCTTATAAACTATATATTTTTTTTCATGACATAAGATTATTATTTTTGATATATAGGGTATAATATTTTCATTTTTGGTTCACTTTTTATGTTATTTTTTCCAGTTATTTTTATCTAACAATTTATATCTCCAATGTTTACCCTCATTGAGCATATATGTTCACC
The DNA here is from genome assembly GCA_963277665.1 of Viscum album. Classification (NCBI taxonomy): domain Eukaryota; kingdom Viridiplantae; phylum Streptophyta; class Magnoliopsida; order Santalales; family Viscaceae; genus Viscum; species Viscum album. Next base: position 664,117,349 of record OY728141.1, read on the forward strand.
CTTTTCCTTATGCTTCCTTTCCCCAAGATATGGAAAAATTTATTAGGTATTATATATCAAAAAAATTAGTAATAAATAAATAAGTGGGAGATAATATATTTAATTTATGAAAAAACTATATTAATTTCCATTCATCCAATGAAACTATACTATTATGACACTTAGGAATGTGTTTGTATATTTTAATGATTATTAAAAAATTTTAACATATATGGTTCAAAATCATGGGTCTCTTAGTTTAATTTATATAGGAATGGGTAATATTCAAGGAAAAGTTAATGATAGCAATATTTAATCAGGTAAGTAAATTAAAATACATTTTTTGGAAAAAATTATCAAAAACAAACCACAAGAAATATTATGTAGGGTATCAATACTAAACATCACAAGAGTATTTTCAATAAAATAGTGCGTTGTATTGTTTTATGAATATAAATACTGTGAATTAAATATAAAAAAAATTTGAGAAAAATATATGATCATTTTGAAAGAATAATTTTAAAACTAAAATTTTTAAAATCATTTCGAAGATGATTTTCATAGAAATAATATTTTAAAGATATAAATTATTATTTAAAACATTTTAGTGGGCATGAGGGATATAAATTATTATAATTTTTTACACATTGAAAGAGAGATTTATTCCATATTTCAGAAAAATATATATGGGATGTGAATTAAAAAATACATGATGATTCATTTAAAAAAATTAAGAAAAATTAGTATAAATGAATTTAATAATTAATTTTTAAAATATATCTACTAGTTTGGAAAATAATTATAAACATGGTTTTGGTTGAAAAACAATGTCCAACCAAAGAGAGAAATGAAGTCATATTTTTTCTAAATATATTTTCTCTATAATTTTATATAAAATATAGTGTAAATGGTTATATTTTTTTAGGTATCATGGATAACCATAGTACAGTAAATAACTTTTGTTTTTAATGAATTTTGAAATAATTTTCATCAATTGAAATTCATGAATAAACAACCTTGAGATGAATGATATTGTGAAATAAAACCTCACAATGATTAGTAAATTGAAATGAAAAATATATTATGGTAAACAACTATAAATACAAATAAAAACGGTAAATAAAATATATGATAATCAAAAGTCAATGCACATTGAATCTTATAACACCAATGTGGAAAAATAAGTAATATAACCCAATGAAAACAAATTGAGTTATGAAATTATTTACCCCAAGGTAACTATAATATCAATTACAATTGGATAAAGTAATTAAAAATCAAAATCAAAATTCCATGAATTATTAGTAAATTAAAATATTACAAGTAAATTTTTTATTATATACACAACATAAAATAAATTTTAATTATAGTATTATAATATGCCTCAATGAAGCAAAATTGAGATGATGTCCCTTACCTCACACTTCATTTTGATTAATGTGAATTAACCTCATGTATATTGGTCTTTAAAAAGTTAATAACTCAATAATGAACAATATTATTATTTATAATATAATGTATGATCCATTTGTAACATCATATCACTCATTAGAAAATAATATTTGAATATTTTTATTATAATAGGTTCTAATTACCTTGATTTATAATCAATGTTTCATAATGAAAGATTCAGTTCTTGAATTTATTATAAATATAAATAATATACAATTTAAAATAATTATATAATAATCACCTTTACGAATAAAATATAATCTTAATACTAAACATTGATTATGGTTTTGATAAATGAAGTATGTTATGACAATATAGATGATAGTTTTTATGTACACATGAGCGAAGTTTCTATTTTTCAATGATTATTATAGAAAAGAGGTAAGTAATGTTTTTATCATTATTGAAAGGAAATTATATGAAAAATAAAATATTATTAGTTTTTATATATACTTATATAAATCATCCATGTGGTTCGGTGGTGAATGAGGAGTCACATTGCATTTTGAAGGCGGTAGTCCACACACGCATGAATGATGAAATAATTTTTCAGTGTAAGAATGATATATTGTCATTTACGAATGATTAATATGTCATGAATATAATAATTATTTATTTTATATGACATATATTATTTGATTTTAAAATTAATTAACTCTATTTAAATCATTTTTCAGTGTCGAATGACATCACATTACTAGGCAGTAGTCCACCATAGACATGGGAAACTTTATCGCTTCCCCTATGGAATAAAAATTATATATATATATATATATTAAATAATGACTATATAGTTGTAATTATTTCATAAATATAATTTATAACTAATATCAAATATCCTAGAAAACATTGAATAGAGGTAATTTTGAAATGACTGATATCACTTTTATTGGTTATTGTCATCCATACAAATGAATATTGATTTCGTAACTCTATTGGATGAAGTATTGGTGGATGTTTTTAATGAATATAAAATAAATAAATACAATTAAAAATCAAATATTTATGTTACTATAATATTAGGGTTTATTATACATTTTTGCAGTCGGAGAAAAAAATAAAATAAAATATTTCATTGAAGAACATTACCACTTCTTCAGTTAAACCCCAATGGTTTACAATGAATGATTTTCTATGTTTCAATTATACACAAACATTTTATTATAGGAAAATGGTATGATGATTTTATAATAATTATTTTTCATTTTGTGTTTTAAAATAAAGGTTATATAATGTGAATAAGAGATAATAGTATTGGCCTTTTATAAGTGAGTTTTATGACAACCCTCCTATTATTACAAACATAAACATGATTTATTACATAAAACCTCACTTGATACAACATATAAGATTGAGAGGTTTAGTGTCTTTGGGGATTATGACCATTACATAAAAACATAAAACATGAAATACAACATCTTTATTGAAAACTTCCTTTACATGACCACTACATTCCCTCGTACTTAGCATTGCATGGGATAACCTGTGGACATGCATAAGAAAAGGGTGAGCTAAAAATCCCAGTAAGGGAGTACACATGGAATAACATGAGGAGTACAATACATGCTATACAATAGGAATATCAATAGAGCATACAACAAACATGAACATGAAGGCATGGTAAAGCATGATAATCAAAACCTGGAAATTTGGCAACAACACTTAACATGGAATTAGCATGAGACAAGGATCATTACACATGGATCATGAGTAAATCATCATTTCACATAAAAAAAGAGTAAACCCTCATTTAACTTGAATTATAATGAGTCAACACTCATTTCACATGACGTATCATGATACTATACTTTACCCAATGCATTGGAGCACTATAAGGGTGCACCCTTCAAAAACATTTCATTTCATGCATAAGTGTGCCACATAGATCATAAAACATGGATTCATAAAACATAATCATTTATTCCATGAGAAAGGAATGTGGAATTAATACATGAAGCTTTACAATCAATAAGTAAATGTTCATTAAGGAGAATACCCTTGATGGAGAAATGAGCATTGTATTCACTACACAATGACGTTGGCTTAGAAAATCAGTGTGATTTCCGCAGCATAACAGCGTGACATAAGAATTCATAAAAATGGTTGATGAGAGATAAAGGGGTTCCTCATAATATTTAATTGTAATGGACAGTAAGTAGGTTATATAGATACATGTCCCAAAAATTGTAATGTAATTTAGATTCATGATACCAAATTATTGCTTGAATGTAAAAGAAAAGAGAGAAGTTCCTTTCGAAATTTTGGCATAGTAACGGGTGTATATGGGATGAATTTAAAGAGAGATAAAGGGGTCTCCCATCATTCAAACAATAAGAGGTCAGTATGGGGGAGGTGAGAAACCATACCCCAACATTAATAATTGAAATTAAAAGGGCAATACAACTTAAATAAAATTGAAAAAAATGAGAAAGGAAGAAAAAACCCATACATGGAAGTGTGCTTCCAAAGGCTAGAGAGAGGCTTGTGAGAGGCTTCTTGGGAGATTATGGCACCTTGGAAGGATTCTAGATGGAGTATGGCAGAGGTTGGACGAACTCCAAAGGCTTTGAGTGAGGAGGAAGTGGGAGCTTGGGTGGGTTTATATAGGAAATGTGAGGGAATTCGTTATTATTTAGGTTTGGGACCCCTTATATTAAATTTATCCAAACCACAAACCATCCCATGGTTTTTGCCCATGTATTTTGGAAATGGTATGAGGAAAACAATATTTTATAAGGCCAAAGTCCTAACTTCTTAAAATATTAGGTTTTCTTATGTAGAGGTGAGTCACACTCCCATGGAAATTAATTTAAAAAGGCTAGGTGTTGAATAAGTCTTGAGGGGTCCATTAATGATTTGAAAAGTATATTAAACAAACCCAAAAGCACATTCGTTTAATTTTAAAACGCATATTGGCTGAACAAAAAGATTATATTATTTTATTACATCACTATTGGGTCATTATGATGTCATAAAACACATTATATATTTAAACAGTATTTAATTCTTACTCAAAATTTTGACTGTCTCAGAAAATTATGAAAAATACACCGTTGGATAATTTTGACGTCCTGATTCGAAAAACTATATTTATTTTATATAAATAATTTTCTAAATATTTTAATTGTCACTTTTATAATAAAAACCGACATTTATTGAAAATTCACAAGTTTGGACAGAAATGGATTTAAATCCTTAATAAAAATTATAATTGCATTCATAAAATTATAAAATAATTTATATTTAATAAAAATTAATTTAATAATAATAATAATAATATTTTATTAAAATATTATTAAATTCAAAAATCCATTAATTTAATAAAATTGAATTCTTAGTTAAATAATAACTAAAAACACTATTTGTACTTTAAAAACTATTTACAATGTATCAAAAATGACTAGAAATTATATTCAATATTATATGAAATAATAATGCACATGAACATAGTACTACTTATTTGTTACATAACCCCTTAAAACATCTGCATAAGACCTAAGGGTATGGTATGTGATGGTGAAAGACTCTTGGGGTGGCTTGGATAGCATCGATCGAGTGATAATTTCAATCAACTTCCACTTTTCCCGTAGATGGTCACGTTCGAGCATGAAAAGATGGTGCTCATCTTGGGATTGGTCAAGGGTGAAGCCCAAAGATGCCACCTCTTTTCCGAGCTCTGACAAATGGGCTTCTTAAAGAGCAATTCTACTGGATGAGGCCATCGATTATTTTGTCTATGTAAAATTGGATGTGTTAATGCCATATATTTATAATAATCATGTGATCACTGTTCAACGACTATATTAGCAATGGTCAAAATTCATAACATATAACCAATGAAGTTTAGATTTTATATAAACATAAAGAGACATTTAATTAGATCAAGAGGGATTTCCATTAATGAATCTTTAGGTCATTACAATATTCCCCCCTTAAGAAATCTCACCCTCGAAATTTTCCTTTTCCTACAATAAAACAAATGTTGGTAACTCAGCTTCATCATATCCTCTGATTCCCAAGTTGCTTCTTCAAACTTGTGGGTTCTCCACAACACCTTGACGAGGGGAATTGTTTTATTTCATAGATATTTTTCTCTACGATCTATGATCTTTACAGGTTTCTCCTCATATGAATGATCATCTTCCAATTGTACCACCTCAGAAGAGAGTACATGTGGAGGGTCCGGAATGTACTTCCTTAAGAGGGATACTTGAATGACATCATGTACTTTGGCCATAGTAGGTGGAAGTGTTAGTCGTTATGCCACAGCCCGACACAATCATGTATCTCGAAGGGGCCGATGTACCTAGGAATTAACTTTCCCTTATTTCCAAACCTCATGACCTTCTCCCATGGAGATATGCGTAGAAAAACCATGTCTCCAACTTTAAACTCAAGGTCTCGTTGAAGTTTATCTGCATAACTCTTCTGTCGACTCTGAGCTTCCTTGATATGCTGCTGAATGGTTTTCACCTTCTCCACCATTTCCTCGACCATTTCTGGTCCAATCAGCTTACATTCATCGACCTAATCCCAACATGTCGGTGTTCTGCACCTTTTCCCATAAAGGTCTTCATATGGTACCATTTGGATGCTCGAGTAGAAGCTACTATTATAAGAGAACTCAACAAGAGGAAGATGTTGATCCCATCCTCCTTTAAAGTACATTGAGCAGGCTCTCAACATATCCTCAATTGTTTGGATAGACCGCTCAGATTGGCCATCAGTTTGAGGATGATAGGCCATACTGATGTTCAGTTCAGTATTCAGAGCATGTTGAAGACTCTTCCAAAATGTAGAGGTGAATCTTGGATCTTGGTCAGACACAATAGATAGTGGTACTCCTTGAATCCTTACCACTTCCCTGATATATATATGTTCCATTTGATCCAAAGATAAATCCTCCCCAATAGCAATGAAGTGTGCAGTCTTTGTAAGAAGATCCACAACAACCCATATTGAATTGTTGCCTTTGGATGTCCTCGGAAGTCTGGTGACAATGTCCATGGTGATGTTCTCCCATTTCCATTCTGGTATGGGCAATGGTTGCATCATCTCCTTAGACATATGCCTCTCTTCCTTCACATGCTGACACACCAGGAACTTTGATGTATATTCAGCGATCTCCTTCTTCATATTATCCCACCAAAAGTTTTCTCAGAGATCTTGATATATCTTTGTGCTCCCTGGGCGAATAGAGTAATTAGAACTATGTGCATCATCCAAAAGTTCCTACTTCAGCTCCAGACTTGATGGAACACATAGTCTTTTCCCAAACCGCACAATTCCTTCTTCAATAACATTAAACTATGAGGATTTCCCCTTTTTGATAGCTTCCACTTTTTCCTAAATTCCCAGATCATCCTTTTGAGCATCCTCTAACCTTTCCAAAAGAGATGGTTGAGCAATTATTTTTTAAATTATTGATGATGTTCCCTTCTCTATGATTCACATGTCCATTTTCATCAAGTCTAAAAAGATTGGATCCTTCTCAATTCTCATCATTGACAAAATCGCTGGATCCTTTCTACTTAGGGCATCTGCCACCTTGTTCGCTATCCTAGGGTAGTAATGTATTGAACAGTCATAATCCTTGATTAGCACTATCCATCTTCTATGGCACATATTAAGCTCTTTCTGCGTGAATATATATTTAAGACTCTTGTTGTCAGTATATATCTCACATTTCTCTCCATAGAGATAATGCCGCCATATTTTCAAGGAAAAGATCATAGCCGCCAGCTCCAGATCATGTGTGGGATAGTTTCGCTCATGGATTTTCAACTGCCTTGAGGCATAGGATATCACTTTATCATTATGCATCAGCACACAGCCTAAGACCTTCGTTGAAGCATCACTGAATACCAGAAAAAGTTTCCCACTTGTGGGTAAAGTGAGAACGGGCACAATGATAAGCCTCCATTTCAATTCCTTGAAGAATTCTTTTCATTCATCACTCCAAGAAAACTTTACTCCAGTCTGAGATAGCTTAGTAAGAGGGTTGGATAATAGTGAGAAATTTCTCACAAATCGTTGATAATATCCATCTAACCCCAAGAAGCTACGGATATCTGTTACTGATGTTGGCCTCAGCCATCCCACAATTGCATCTGCTTTGGAGGGATCCATAGATATCCCATTGCTTGTGATGATATGGCCCATGAATGAGACATCCATCAACCAGAAATCACACTTTTTGTACTTTTCATAGAGCTTCTCCTTGCGCAAAGTCTCCAGTACAGTTCTTAAATGCTCCTCATGATCCTCCTTTGTTTTGGAGTATATTAGAATATCATCTATAAATACTACCACAAATTTGTCTAGGTAATCTCTAAAGACTCTATTCATTATTTCCATGAATATAGATGGATCATTGGTGAGTCCGAAAGGCATTACTATGAATTCATAGTGCCTGTATCTTGTACGAAAAGCAGTCTTGGGGACATCTTCCTTCTTCACCCTTGCTTGATAATATCTCGACTGCAAGTACACCTTGGAGAAGTATTGTGTTCCACGTAGATGATCAACCAAGTCATCGATTCTTGGGAGAGGAGACTTGTTCTTTATCCTGATTTTGTTAAGTTCGCGATAATCGATGCAGAGCCGCATTGACCCATCCTTCTTCTTGTTGAAGAGGACTGGTGCACCCCATGGTGATGCACATGGGCGTATAAACCCTTTATCAAGATTCTCCTGTAGTTGTTTCTTCATCTCTTCAAGCTCAACAACATCCATTCAATATGGAGTTTTGGATATTTGTAGTGCCCCGGGTATAAGTTAAATTGATAACTCAACATCTCTTCTAGGAGGAAGACCAGGCAGTTCCTCGAGACACACTTCAGTGAATTCCCTCCCAATAGAAATTTCTTCAAGGATGGTTTCTTCCTTGGAGTCAATCATCTGGTTCAGATACGCATGCTCATAATGTAGTAATATCCATGCTAGAGATGATGGAGATAAAAGAGATTCATCTTCCTCCTGACACTTGAAAAGAATCGGGGGTCGATTCTCCATAGGCAGTGTGATTTCCCTCTCCCGACAATTTATATTGGCTCTATATAAGGAATGACAATACATGCCAAGAATTTCATCAAATTTCACCAGAGGGAGTATGATGAGGTTCACCGAGAAATTCAATCCACAGATTACAACAGGGGAGGACTTATATTAATGGGATGCAATGATTGCCCCATTTTCCGTACTCACCGACATCTTTACTTCCATGATTTGTGGTGGTGGTGGGATTGTTCTATTAAACATTCGAGATATAAAAGAATGTGTAGAACCTGAATCAAAAAGTACGTTAGCTATTCTTGAATGAATAACTAGCGTACCTATCACCACTTCATTGTCGGTGTTCACTTCGGTAGAAGTGATGGAAAAAGCTTTTCCTTGCTGCCTTGGAGGTTGTTGGTCCCCTCAAAAAACCCTTGGATTTGGGAACTGATTTGCAAAATGACCCGGTTCTTTTCATTTGTAGCATTGAACAATGCGTTGAGGTTCGAACAGAGCGTTCCGCTCCTCTGTCGCAACTGTGGGTCTTTCTTGCTGACAGTTAACAGCTAGGTTCCCTTCTTTTCCACACCTGAAGCATTTTCTTGTCCCCTTAAGGCAATTTCCAGGGTGCTTCTTTCCGCACTTTTGGCAAGTGGGGTGCTGGATCTTCTTAGCACCGTTGGATTTATCTATCGGACAACCAGAATTGAAGTCCACCTTAAGCTTCTTGTCCACATGATACCCCTATCAATCCCCAATCTCCATTTCGACCTTGAGGGAACATCGGACTATTTCCTCATAGATGTCGTAGTAACAGATCTCTAATGCATTTCGCAAGCTGGGCTTCATCCCACAAAAGAAGCGGTCAACCTTGCATTCGGGGGTAATGACAAAGTCGGAAGCGTATCTTGCAAGACTTGTGAATTTTTCCTCATACGATCTAATAGATTCTTCATCTTTTTTGCTTGAGGGAAAGGATATCCCTCTCCATCTTAAGCCAGAGGGTGCGTGGAAAATATTTATCGAAAAAAATATTCCATAAATCCTTCCATTCCAATGCCTCGATTTCCTCCCCCGGATTCGTATTTTTGATCAACGTCCACCATTGATCAGCTTCACCATCCATATGATAGGCATCCATGAGAACCTTCTGTTGTTCAGAACAGTGAAGGATAGAGAAGATATTTTCAATGGAGTTGATCCATTGTTCAGCGATCGAAGGATTAGATGATCCACTAAAAGTAGGAGGCCTTTGTCTCATGAAGCTCTCGATAGCAACTTGTTAATTCTTAGAGGGGTTGAACGTTCCTCTTAACCCATGTTTCTATTCAAAACATGAGTTATCTAAGAGAGGAGTGTGACAAAGTTCTCGATTCCCCCTCCCATTGGATTTGGAATATCATTAGTACAGTCATCACACTGATCTTCACAACAGTTGTTAGCCCGAGTCCTCCTATTACCAGCCATTGGATGGAATAAAAGGAATGTTAGGGGTAACACGTAAAGAGTAATCCAAAGACAAAATCTGATGACTTATAAATAAAATTTCATTTCCTTAACTCATGAGTCTATAGGATTCAATATAGGCTTTTCATGATCTACTTTCTAACATATATATTTAGGGGCATGTTTTCCCTTAATAAAGGATCATACTAAGCTTGTGAATTTATCAAAACATATCCCCCAGGATTGTCGTAACCAAGAGTGCAGCAAGCCCTTTGTCATGCACCAGTTCCCATTCGAGTCCAGCTCAAAGCGGTGTTTTCGGGTTTTACCCCTAGGATAAATCTCTTCCAGAGCCACCTCTACCAGCTCGTATCCAGAAAGGGATGTATTTGTCTGATAAAACACTTACTCAGTACTTACCAAAACATAGAGATTTATTTATTATACTTAATCGTGTCTCTAAGGCTTTACAAGGGTTTCTTGATCCCAAAAATAACTAAACCTATCCTCTAATACCAACTATGACAACCCTGCTTTTATTACAAACTTAAACATGATTTATTACATAAAACTTCACTTGACACAACAAAGAAGATTGAGAGGATTTGTGTCTTTGGGGTTTAGTACCATTACATAAAAACTTAAAACATGAAATACAATATCTTTATTGAAAACTTCCTTTACATGACCACTACATTCCCTCGTACTTAGCATTGCATGGGATATCCTGAGGACATGCATAAGAAAAGGGTGAGATATAAAGCCTAGTAAGGGAGTACATATGTAATAACATGAGGAGTACAATAAATGTTAGAAAATTTTCATATCAATAAAGCATACAAAAAACATGAACATAAAGGCATGATAAAGCATGATTATCATAACCTGGAAATGTGGCAACAACACTTAACGTGGAATTAGCATGAGGCAAGGCTCATTGCAAATGGGGCATGAGTAAATCCTCATTGCACATAAAGAACAAGTAAACCCTCATTGTACTTGAATTATCATGAGTCAGCACTAATTTCACATGATGTATCATGATACTGTACTTTACCCAATGCATTGGAGTGCTATAAGGGCGTACCATACTTAAATATTTCATTTCATGCATAAGTGTGCCACATGTATCATAAACCATGGATTCAAAAAACATAATCATTTATTCTACGATAAAGGAATGTGGAATTAATACATGAAGCTTTACAATCAATAAGTAAATGTTCATAATGGTGAATACCCTTGATGGAGAAGTGGGCATGGTATTCACTACACAATGATGTTGGCTTAGAAAATCGGTGTGATTTCGGTAGCGTAACGACGTGACATAAGAATTCATAAAAATGGTTGATGAGAGAGAAAGGGGTTCATCATTATATTTAATTGTAATGGATATTTAGGAGGTCATATAGATACATTTCCCAAAAATTTTAATGGAATTTAGATTCATGATTCAAAATTATTGCTTGAATGTAAAAGAATAGAGAGAAGTTCCTTTCAGAATTTCGGCATTGTAACAGTTGTATATGGGAGGCATTTAATGAGAGTTAAAGGGGTCTCCCATCATTCAAAAAATAAGAGGTCATTATAAAGTAGGCGAAAAACGATACCCAAACATTAATAATTGAAATTAAAAGGGCAATACAACTTAAATAAAATTGATAAAAAGGAGAATGGAAGAAATAACCCTTACTTGGAAGTGTGCTTCCAAAGGCTAGAGAGAGGCTTCTGAGAGGCTTTTTGGAAGCTTGGGGCACCTTGGGAGGATTCTAGAGGGAGTAGGGAAGATGTTGGACGAACAAAACAGGATTTGATTGAGGAGGAATTGTGAGCATGGGTGGGTTTATATAGGAAATGTGAGGGAATTCTTTATTATTTAGGTTTGGGACCCCTTATAATAAATTTATCCAAACCACAAACCATACCATGGTTTTTGCCCATTGTTTTTGGAAAAGGGAAGAGGAAACCAATATTTTATAAGGCCAAAGTCCTAACGTTTTAAAATATTAGGGTTGCTTTTGTGGAGGTGAGTCGCACTCCCATGGAAATTAATTTAAAAAGGCAATGTGTTGAATAAGTCTTGAGGGGTCCATTAATGCTTCTGAAAGTAAGTTAAAAAAACCCAAAATCACATTATATTAATGTTAAAACATATATTGTCCGAACATAAAGATTATAGGATTTTAATACATCACTATTGGGTCATTATGATGTCATAAAACACATAATATATTTAAACGGTTTATAATTTTTACTCAAAAAATTTGACTGTCTCAGAAAATAATGAAAAATACACCGTTGGATAATTTCGACATCCTGATTCCAAAAATAACATTTATTTTATCTAAATAATTTTCTAAATATTTTAATTTTCACATTTAAAATAAAAACCGACATTTATAAAAAATGCACAGTTTTGGACAGAAATGGCTTTCAAACCTTAATAAAAATTATAATTGCATTCATAAAATTATAAGATCATTTATATTTAATAAAAATTAATTTAATAATAATAATAATAATAATCTATTAAAATATTATTTAATTCAAAAAGACCTTAATTTAATAAAATAGAATTCTTATTTAAATAATAACTAAAAACACTATTTGTACTTTAAAAACTATTTATAATGTATAAAAAATGACTAGAAATTATATTCATTATTATATACAAAAAAATAATGTACATGAAAATAGTACTACTAATTTTTTACCTAACCCCTTAAAACAGTCGTATAATACATAAGGGTAAGGTGTGCGATGGTGACAGACTCTTGGGGTGGCTCAGATAGCATCGCTCGAGTGGTAATTTCAATCAACATCCACTTTTTCTCATAGACGGTCACGTTCGATCTTTAATAGATGAAGCTCAGCTTGGTCTTGGTCAAGGGAGAAGCCCAAAGACACCACCTCTTTTCCATGGTCCGACAAATGGGCTTTGTATGAAGCAATTCTACTGGACGAGGCCATCGCTTCTTTTGTCTATGTAAAATTGGATGTGTTAAAGCCCTATATTTATACTAACAATGTGATCACTGTTCAACAGCTATATTAGCAACGGTCAAAATTCTTGACATAAAACCAATGATGTTGACATTTTATATAAAAATAAAGAGACATTTAATTGGATTAAGAGGGATTTCCATTAATGAAACTTTGGGTCGTTACAAGGTTACTGACATACATTTAATATTTAAAAAGAAAAAGGTGTACCCATGGTTTTAAGATGATAAAATTGTAAAAAATAAATTATTATATTTTATAATATAAGATAATATCTCAATATTTTTTAAAATATATTTGGTACAAGTTTTTGGTTCATTTTAAACATTATCATTATAGTTTAGCCCCTTGTTAAGTCTATTTTTTCAATAACCCTGGTAATTATTTTTTACGGCTTTCACTCTTAATGTTTGTAAATTTTTTTATTAAAGATATTATAGAGTATAAATAATTATAATTAAAAATAATGAATCAGTTTTTTGGAATTTAATTTACATAATTATAAAATTTTAATATAATTTAAATATCACCGATGTGATGAGAAAAAATGTTTGTATGGTCAAAATATTCTAATGTTTTAATTTTTTTGTTAAACAATTATATATTAAATTGATTTAAATGAAATAAATTTAAATAATATATATATAATATCAATTTTTAAAAGAAAAAATCATTATATAAATTATCATTATAAATAATTTATTCAAAAAAGCAGTTTTCAATTAAAATGCAGTGTTTTCAATTAATATGCAGTATTTTCCCACCATGTCATGATGTCTGTGATGCTAACCATGACTATAGCTATGATTCTATGTTTAATTTTGTTTCCACAATCTCATCCCTGATTATTCTAAAATAAGAGTCTCATTAACTCTGTGTTCCATTTAATTTACAAGTGAATGAAATTTAATACATTCATCTATTTTCAGTGTTTATTACCTTACTTGTATTTTTGTATCTCCCCTATCTTATATATGTCCCCATGTCATCTAGTGCGGTTTTAAATGAAAAAATTATTATTTGAAGACTGTTAATTATGTATTGAATAATTTTTTTTATCCATGTATGATGTTTAGGTGCTATATACATATTAAAAAAAATAACTAGGATTCTCGGTCTTATGGGTTGTTCTAAGTGTGATTTTATGTAATGAATCGTGAATAAAAGTGAATTAAAGGAAATTGCTGGTCATTTTGTGTATAAATGGAAGGTCAATTTATTTTTGATATTATAATAATTAAAATCTTGTAAAATCTTTTATCTTAATATTAAACATAATGAAATATCCTTAGTTTTTGGTAAAGTTTAGATCATGTGATTTCCCAAAAAATTTATGCATTTGTGAATGAAACATGTGTATATAAATATCAAAAAGTGGTTCCTAGGGGTGATAACCTCAAAATGGCAGATTGAGATATAATCAATCATCACCTAACACATAGTAATAGGCCATGATTTAGACTATGTTTTAAATTACTAATGGATATTATTTTGTAAATACCCAAGGTCCTTACGAACATTATTAAGAAATAATAAAAATAATATTTTATTTTAAAAACTAAATAATTTTTATCATAGATATAACCCAATTTATTCATAGTTGAAGGAATATTTTTTATTTATTAGTTATCCAATTAATCTTCATTATTTCCCTATTTGGGTTAATTTAATTGTAAAATTATCATTTCAAAATTTTACTTTATATTATTCAATTGTTTAAAACAGATGAAACCGAACCATCGACCAATATTTTGTGAAATATGATGATTTTAGATATGAGATGCCTAAAATGATGGAAGATAATTTAAAAAATCATTTGATTATTTATTTACAGCTAAAAAAATTGATTAAAAACTATAAAAATATATAATTTACAATGACATGAAATAAGTTGAGGATGTTGTATGAAGGATGTATATTTGATAAAGGTGATAAATGAATGGAAAATGAATTTTCATTTTTCCATAAATGTTGAAAGTGACACAAAGGGAATGTTCAAAAAGTAATCAAATGATGTCTTAAGTGTATAAATATGTCATAGAGAATCAAATTTCCATATAAAAATATATATTATGACGGATGGTAATATTGTTTAATATGAGGTACCATATAAATTTCATTACATAAATATAGATCCACTGGGATTTATCCAATCCAATTGTCTATTAGAATGTTTAACCAGCATGATGATCACAAAAAATCTCCAATAATAATGTTAAATACATATACAGTGAAAAGATGGTTTTTGATTATTGAAGTAAATATAATCCAAACATAAAAATAGTGTATCCCATGGTGTATTTAAATTCACACTGTAATAGAATATCTTGAATGTTTTCTATAAACATTGAGTCACCACCAAAAAGGATTTGAAATCATTAGGAAAAATATACATTGATTATTGTATCAGATGTTTTGTTTTCTAGGATGGTTATTCTTAAAAATATTATCGGTCTCCATTTTTTCTAATTTGATTTCATCCTAATTATGGAATACTTTTGCCTTTAATAAATCCAACATAAATTTTTTAGAGAAGGAAATAACTATCAGTATCATAAATCCCCCTTCTATTATAATCATGTGAATTTAAGAGGTTGATTTTTATGTAGAAAAATTATCTAAAGAATGGATATAATTCACTTTTGTGTAAGTGTTTCAAGACCAAATGATTAAGATAAATTAAAATATTATCCTTGAAGATATGCCCACTGTTATAGAAATTACGAATGTGTTTTCTAGATAATTTCATGGTCTTCCTCCTACCCAAGAGGTTATATTCTCAATTTAACATATAAAGATACCAAATAACATTCGTAGAGAATTTTGTCAAATGAAAATATATATCTATGTAAAAATAAAAAATAAAGATGATTTATGGGTTTCCAAGATGTCCCTAGGTGATGAAACTATATAGTTACCTTGGATTATATGGGTATTACTATAAAATTTTGAGAATCTTCTCATGATTTTCAACCCCCATAAATTTATTAACATGGAAATGAGTCATGTTTCTTTTGGAGTTTTGAATATGTGGATTGTATTAAAAAGATAATGAATATTCTAATTGGTAGACCTATACTCACATTACCCACCACTAGGGATGTATTTTTTATCATTCGTAATTCTACTAAAAATGTATTTGGTTGTGTAATGATTTAAAATCAAAAAGTTAAATTATATGGATCCTTCTTAATAATGATCCTTAAAATAACAACAAAATCATGATCTAGAATTGGGTGTAGTGATATTCACATTAAATATCTTTAGGCATTATCTCTATGGTGAGATGTGTGATATATATAAAGGCCATAAAATAATCAATACTATTTTCACACAAAAGGAGATTAGTATGTACCAACAGTTGTAGTTTGATTTGATTATCGATTACGATTTTTAAATCCATTACCATCCTAGGAAAGAAATAAATGTGGTAGATTCTATGAGTAGACTATATCAAGTAAAAGATTCATTATGTAATTTTTTATTATGGTGTATTTTCCACATCAGGGTGTTATTTTTCAATTAGAGGTGATCTTGGGGTTCATTATTATTAGACCCCATGATTATGTGTTCCCCTCCCTTGCCCTGATTTTGATGGGATATGTCATATTATTTTATAAAATCATTATTGTATTTCTTTTTAAAATGAAAGATGATGAGTATCTATAAAATAAAATAGATAATATTCCAGTGTTCAAATTTGTTGAAGATAGAGTTTTAAGGCGTCGACATTGGACATGTGTCCTATAAAGGCTCTAACAATAGAGGGAAATTCTATTTGACTCACATAGCTCATCATTTTATATTCATCTATTAAGAACTAAAATGTATAAATAATTTGATCAAAATTTATTTTGGTATGTAATGAGTGGAGTGGTTATAAAATTTAAAATTGATTATTGGTATTCCATACAATCAATATTTTATAGCATAAGAATGTTTTTTGACAAAACCATTTCTCGTAGTACTATGGAAATGTACAAAAATAAAAATGAATTTTCTCATTGGACTGCTTGTGAATACTATAATAAAAACATCACTTTTGTGGTAGTCGATCAACTTACCATGTCACCACATATCATGGCTATTAGGGATGATTTTTCTCTTGACCACATCATTAAAATATAAATATGTGATATGGTAATATTTTTTCTAGGGACACTCACTATGGTATCTGACCGTGATCCAATGAATATATTTCTATTTTGTAGAATGTTTTATCATGATTTGAAAACAAAATCGAGCATCATCAATGCTTCTATCCCTCAAATGGATGGCCAATCTAAAAGTAAAATTCAATATCTAGAGGATTCTTTGGGAACACGATCAATGGATTTCCATGAATGTTCTGATAAATAGAATCCCATGGCTGGGTTATCATATAACAATAGTTTCCATTACACCATTCAAATAGTACTTTTTGAGGCTCTATATGGGATGATCATTCTGAATGCAATATGTTGTGATAATGTTTTAGTGTAGTAGTTGATGTGAAAATATATTATCCTAGAAAATCTGGAAGTTTTTTATACCATTCAGTGTCATATGAAATCTATAGTAATTTGACATAACATATATATATACAATTGTTGAAGAGATGAAGATTTTTAAGTTGGAGATAATTTTTAAATCATATATATCCATGGAATAAATTCATCTGACTTTTAATTTATAAATAGATTATTACAATATATATAATAACCATTCATGTCCTTGATCACATCATAGTAGTGGGCTATCTACTAGCACTCTCACTGAATTTGTCTTAGGTATATGATGTGAACCATGTATCCCTATTAATGGTGAATGTATAATACCCCTCAAATGTAATGAATCTATGGTTGATACAATTGGAAAATTATATTTTATTTAAGAAGTGTCTAGTTAAGATATTAGATCATAGAGAATAAATTTCCATAAACATGACAACTCATATAAAAAAAGGGTTATGGGAGAAAATAAATTTCAAGGAATCCACACAGGAAATATAAGAGGATATGAAAGATTTGGACCCTCATATATTTTAGTCTATAAAATGTGGAATTCAATGGAAAATTTTTTGAGTGGGGATTAGAATATTTATCCTACCTTTTTTAAATTAAATTCCCTTTTAAATAAAAATGTTCTAAATTTATATATTGTAAGTATAGAAAATATATGCACTAAATTGGTTATATATGACCATTATATGATATATCCTATAAAATAAAAACAATATTAATTATCATAATAGTATATAATATCGTAATTGAATAGTGATCAAATGACTAATATATATTATCGGTTATGTTATATCCAATTGACATAGATGAAAGAACCGATAGCCTCAACCTATAGGATTGTACCCTATGAGGCCCATTTATTAGGGCATCCAAGAAAGATAACATAATTGGAATTTTCAATATACCATTACAAAACTGATATTCAAAAAATAATTCATGAGAAAAAAAATTCATGGGAGATTATAAATCTCATTGAGATCATGAATCAAAACATGGTTTCCAAACCACCCAAAAAAAATATTATTATCACACACCATACTCATAGAGATTTAATTGGTACTGTAAAGGGATACATATCTCAACTCCAAAAGCATAAATAGGCTTATTTTTCGGATGAAATATTTATTATATTTATTTATTATGGTATTAACTTATTAAATTATTATGAATTTGATAAAAAGAATATTTTAATATGAACAAATCAAATTGTTTTTTGGGAAATATTTCATTAAAGGTAAGAAATTATTTTTTATGAACTTATTAAATTTTGAACAAAAAAATTATATTTTAATTACAGTTTATTATTAAATATTATATATTAAATCAAATTGATAGTATAATTTTTTGAAGTAGAAATGTATTTTTTATATGGGAATGGAATCTATTATTGTAAAAAATAATTATTTTTTTATAAATGGGGATTTTAATTTTAAAATCAAAATTGTCATATTTATGTAATCATTTTTATAAAATAAATATTTTTTTTGGAGTCAAAACAAAAAAAATTATCTAACGATGAATACTTAAATATCTCATTATATAATTATATTTTTACATTATAATAAATTATGATGTAAATAGATGGTGTTTATTGATACATCATAATGACCGAAATGTGATGTAATATGTGACCTAAAATTTACCAAAGACAAAGAATATATCCCTTATTAAAATAATTTGTTTTTAGGTTATTTAATTAATTTTATAAACTCTTTATGAATCCTAGAAAACATATATTTTGTTTTTGGATTTTAAAAATAATAATTTGTAAACATGAATCACCTCCCCATCTCAAATATAATTATTTTAATTTATAGGCTAATTGACTTATTAAATATTTAAAACCAGAATTGTTTTGTATAAACTATGTGAAATATATATGGATGAATATTTGTTTTTGTTACTTCATAGTATAGATACAAAAACCAATGTATAGATAATAATAAAGAACTCACATCCATTTTCCCATGCAATCACTCAACAAATCCCATTTATCTTCATTCAAACCCATTATATAATGACTATTTTCCACAATATCCACATTAGATCATTCCAAGGGCTACATAAATATTTCATGAAGCTTCTCAAAATATTTTGGAAAAACCCTCTCAATGTAAGGGATCTCCCTCTCCACTTTTTCATTGAAGAACATCCTTTATATAATTCCTTCTGAAATAAACTTCATATTCATGTGATATTATTTTACTAATAATTTATATTATAAAAAAAAATTAAAATTTATTATTGACCGATTCCACTCTCATTAATATACACCATTAATCTATATGTACCCAAGATATGTTGATGAAATTATTCTATGATTTTTTCCTACCAAAATTTTATACAAATGGTTGGGGCTGAAGCCTCATTTTATTATTAAAACAAAAGAAATGACCACTTTTGGCTGCATAAATTATAATGCTATTTTGACAGAGAAAACCTATATATTGTGAATACCATCACCATTTCAACTCAATTGTTTTCTAATATAAATAATTACACTGATTTTTTATGGAATTCAATTTATTTATTCAGCAATCATTATTTATGGTATAAAATGTTATGAATTCTTATCTTATGTAGAATGATCAATGTGGAACACTTAAGCATTTACATAATATGAATGCAAATATGTGCACCCAAAATTATATAACACCCAAATTCATTGGGTAATATTTATTTATCATGATCTGTGATGTATAGTATTGGAGATTAATCATAATCTATTATGTGACTATTTCAACCTTGTTATAATCTATTAGTAGTTATACTTAATCTTTGTTTATGATGTCATGTTTAATTTTTTTACATGTTCGCATGTTTCCATTAATATATTATGTTCTATCATTGATAATTTATATGGTTTTTTATTTTAATAGATTTATATTCCATTTAAATTAATATTGAATAAAATTTAATACATTTATCTTATTATTCTTTTTTATCATACTATTCTATATAGGTCAGCCTATTCTTATGGATGTCCCCATGATATAATTTATAGTTTTAAATGGGAAATGGAATATTGAACCATGTTAATAATTTTCCCCATAATTTTGATGTCTTTATGTATCATGTCTGTCTTCTATAAACATAATATCAAAAATCCTCTAGGATTATTGATCTTTTGGGTTGATCTGTGTGTGTATTTATGTAATAAATCATAAAATATTGTGTATTAAATACATGGGTTGTCATATTAACCTTCCAAATATTTTTTCATGACCTTTCCCCAGAAAAAATCTAGAATTGAAAGAATATAATTCAATAAATAAATTATATTATAGACATAATATAATTGTATCTATATAAAAAGTGATATCTACATGAAGGATAATCCCATATCATCAATCTACACAACAAGTCACATAAAACAAGAAGTCATGGACTTCTAATAGTTTACTCATCAACATGGGAATAAAAATAATATCAATGTACAATACTAGTGTTCAAACAAAGGTGGGTGAAATGAAGGATATCAAGGATCCTAAATCAGGAATCAATGAAAGAAGGATAATTGATATAATAGTTGTAACTCTGATTATATTTTGATACCTTTGATAAAAATGGCATAAATAATATTATAATAACATTATTTAATTAATACATGACACAAATGGTCAAACACATTGCAGATAAACATGCATTATGTCATAGAGACTATGTATATAAATAATTGAATTCAAAAAACATGAAAATTCTTATATACAATCATTATCCACTACATGATTTCTAGACATAACATATGATATAATCTTTATCCAATAATGGTGAATGAATACACAACATATGGTTGATCTACAATGCTTTGTGAGGTAAAAGTATTTCATTTAGTATTATATAATAAACTAAATGAAAATCATGAGGAAGCCATAAAAATCAAAATAAAATATTAATGTACCATAGATGTTACTCATAATAAAAATTAGCAACATGAGACTAAAAATCATTAAAATGAAAGATATAGTCTTACTAAAACACATATATAAGATCATGAAAAAATAGAAAACAACATGAATGTTTTGAATAAATAAAAAATAACCATATAAATTAAAACATGGAAATCCATTAAAATTAAATTAATCATTGAAATTTGGAAAACATCATATATAACATGGGGATATTGAAAATTGATTGTACTATGAAAATTATTTCAAAAAATATCTATAAACCTTAATGGGCTTTGGATAATCCTCTTGTATAGACATAATCTTCGGATAAATCCTCTTGTATTCACAATTCCAGGAACTAATTATTTATGTGCACATATTTAGATCAAGATGAATAATCATGTGTACCCTTTAGATTAACACATAAATTTTACCAATGTATTAGAGGTTTATATAGGTCCCCACCCATCATCTTCCATATATATGTATATATGTGCCTATAAAAATCAATCAGAAATATTTCATATTAAACCTATGGAAAAAAATGGGTTACATAAACAATTCAAAAAAAATCAAATACCATATTGTTAATTGATCATAGGATAACCAAATTATCATTATAGTTTAAAATTAAATATCCATGGAAAGTCATAATTGATTCAAAATATAGATATATAAATAAAGAAATATTTATATTTTAAAAACAAATTAGTAATAATGGCCTGAAATGGATATAAATATTTCAAAAAATATATTCAAAATATATTGAAAATATTTAAATTTATATATATTTTCTAATTATGATACTATAAATAAGTCATAAAAGTTATAAATAGACTTATTTTTTTGTATGATAAAACATTTATTTCAAAAAGGATTGAGAATATTTTTCAATCATTTTAAAATAACCGTGTTTAAAACCCAGATCGTTAGAAGGATGATGAAACTATTACTTTAAAATTAAGAAATTGGTTCAAAATGGTAAATTGTGATAACAAAAATCGGTTTTCCTATAGGAAATGGAGAACATTTTAGGTAAGTGGAATCATGAATTTGAATGAAAATTATATTAAAATAAATAAGAAATATTCATAACATAAATTCATTTCCTCAAAATAGTAGAATCATGAAGGATAATGAATATGGTTCCAAACATTTTTTCTAACTATAATTAGGTTCAAATAACTTTAAACATACTAATATATTAGAATATATATATATATATTTATGAGTTTTTTGAAATGTGGAAATATAATTACCCCTGGAATGATTTTTTTCTAGAAAACCCCTTACAACATCAAGAGAATTTAAACGAAAACCTCAAGAAAGTGTGATATTGAAATTGAACATTGAAAAGTTGAAATAAAAAGATATATATTATATAATATATCATATAGATTGTTTATGAACATATTAAATATAATTAGGGGTATAATATTAATATTGTCTCAAAGAGTAAACATAGATATGAAAACCCCGAATGAATTGGGTAATCCTTGAATCAAAATATATTAGAATCATAAAAATGAAATTTTTAGGTAGTTACATTTTATAATATCCTGGATTATGGAAACAAAATCGAATGAACAACATATAAATAAGAATTTATTTAATTACTTTAAAATATTTTTCAATGAAGAGAAATTAATACCCAACCCTTGCGAATTGAGTAAAAATTAAATAAAATCCACATAAAAGTGATAGAAGATAATTAAAATTATAATTAAATGAATGATGGATAATAAATTATATGTTACATCAAACAATCAATATACACACCAATTTATTAGATTAAAGGCTGTCCATTTCTATACATTTTTGTTCGTGGAGTCCTTTTGAAAATATGGAAAAGTCAGGAGTTTCAAAACAATGGGCTTCATGATTTGTGTTTCGCACAGGATTATTGTCTTATGATGGTGTGATCTCCCGTTATAATAATTAGAGATTTGTGAAATGTGTTTTTCAAGAATCAACTCTTCATAAATATGGTAAATTCATAGATTTCTTAAATGTTGGATATAGAATTTCTAAAAAATAATTAATTTCAATTTAAGACAATGTTACTTAAAAATTATGATATTTGGAGATCATAAATAGAACACTATGTTTAGAAGTAAATCTTTGCTGTTATAAATAGATCTGCGAACAAAGAATTTCTACGGTTCATGGAGAATGTAGGAGCACATCAACGATGTTTTTTACCATCCTAAAAAATTTTCTGGCAGCATTGGAAAATTTCAATCTCCCTAGAAAATAAATAAGAGGGAAAACCACTTAATTTTTATGATGTTTTGATAGAAAATGTAGAATAACTTTGATTTCATGTAGTCAAGGGTGATCATCAAACCCAGTTTCTAATATGAGTGTGAGATTCATTAAATGAAAATTCTATTTTTGACTAATGTCAATGCTTCTATATATTGGGTTCTTTGTGAATACAGGATGTTTCACATTGGTATTATTTGCTTCATGGAGGAAAGTTGATTTTTGTTGTATTTTTTAGGATCATGAAGGTAAGTTGTTCCATTAAAGAAAGGGAGATTCAGGAAGGTAGATTGTTCCGAGAAAACGAAGGACCTTTGCAATGTTAGTGTGTTCTGCGAACATAAGTTAGCTTCCCAAATGAGAATTACGAGAGGTTATTTTTGAATATTATTTTATAGGGGAATGTGCTTTTAGTGTGCATCACCTTAGTTCAACTGTGCATGATGAATCTTGTGGTATTTCAGGAACAAAAACATTAATTTAAATTCCTTGAGGTGACATTCAAGTCGAGAAAATGAGTGAAACTTCTCTCAATTAACTAGGCTAGGGGAAGTTGATGGATGTGATCTTAGGGATGTAGTGTGCTATCCGAAAAACATTGTAATGATAGTGTTCCAAGAATAGAGTGACTGTGTCAAAACTCAATTATTTGGCAACTACTAAAGAATAGTGGATTTAGATACGACTAAAAAACTTTTTCTGTATGCTCCTTGAACGTATCTCTTAATGGTGAACCATGTAAAATTGTTTTATTTTCTTTCTACGTAAGATTGAATTAATACTTCTCTATTGCATCATATTGGTTTAACAAATTCATAGAATCATAGGTCAAGATCAACCACATTAAAAGTAATCGTTGACACCCTGATTGTACACTCCCCTCTCAGGGTGTTCTTGTGACCTATATGTGGTATTTGATTCATGGTTCTCGTAATAAAATATTCCATGATACCATTCATATATAATTTAGTAAAGGCCAGTGGATTTCAGATCCTTGATGGAAGAAACATTCAGATATGGATGAATAAAATTAGTTCTCATATATGATCTATTGAAATAGAATCCTTTTTTATACTGCATAGAGAATACAGGTAACCGATCCTTTTTGGATGTCTTTGAATGATTTAGAGTGATAAATACTTGATTTAGATTCTAAAGCACGGAATTCCCTCACTACCACACTCTCTCATCACATCTATCTGAAGGTGATTATTTTCACCTCAGCAATGTCTATGTGAGAAAAACATGGAAATATATTTGGAAGATATAGTAACCTGAAGGTGATGAAATCCATGATTTTAATTATATATTTGATGATATGATGACACACCACATTGAAAGGGAATATTACTTCTTTAATCAAATTTATGAAGTATTTGAAGCAATTCCAAGGCATGGTGAAGACATCAAATACAACAACAATTTGAAGGTGATTTGGATAAGGCTTTCACCTCTCTACTATAAAAAACATCCATCCCTTTAGGAAAGGGACTTATCTAAACATCTTATGGATGATCAAATAGGTAGTATAGTCACCTATGAAATGAGAGTCAAGCAAGATGATTCCCTGACACAAGTTATCAACAAAAATGTATTTTTAAATCTATGAAAAAATAAGAGATATCAAGATATAGTTTTAATGAATAAAATAAGGAAGACTAATTCATTTCGATGTTTAATAAGAATTTCTATACAGTAAAAGATATATTTAATGGTAATCTATACATGGAATGTTTCTGTTGTGGTATATTTGTGAACATTGCTTCTCGGATCTCATGAAAGTGCGATGATGATTAAGGTGAAGTTGGAAAAATGCAGAAGCCTCAGAAAATATTTCCTCAAAATGAAATTTCATATCTGGAAAATATATAGAAAAGTTGGTTTTTGATAAATAAGAGGATGATGATAATGAATTATTTGATTAAAAAGATTCAGAGTTTAAATTTTAAAACTAAGCATCAATGATCGATACCGTTGAGAGGTCATAAGAAACAAAAGATAAAACTATAGATCATAAGTTGTGTAGTGATGATGATTTAATGCTAAAACATATAGATTATCTTAGAAGGATTGAGAATCCATGAAACTCCTTAAAAAATTAAATAGTAGTTGTGGAAGAATAATTAGAATAAGTTGACCCATTTGAGGATAAAATTTATCCAATAGAATATGTTATGAATGTAAAATCTACAACCTTGAATTCCACGAAGATGTAGTGGAACTGAATATGAGAATTGAAGAACATGAAAAGGTCATCAATGTCCTCAAATCCTTATTGGAAGATATGTCCAATACTTTTGATGGTCATGAAGAAGAAGTTTTTTCTCTTATTAATAAACATGAAAGTGAATAAATTTAAATAAAACTGATGGAAAATATAGTATAAAAGGTTATCAGATGTTGAGCTTCTATAAAGTGAAAAAATGGTATTGATGGAGTTAAAAATAATTTGATTGCTCAGTAACCCACATTAATGGGAAACATTGGAATCAATTGTTATTTCAAAACATCAAATGATTCAAATAATTTTTTCAAAAATAATGGAAAGATGATAGTCAGACATGATGATAATTCACCTAAAGCACAAAAAAAAGAAAACATCAATTCAATATAAATGAATAAATTCATACTATCCATGGGTATAAAAAAAATAGAGGAAACAATACTATTTTCCTATGGATGAATACATAAGGAGGAATCGGAAAAAAAATACATTTCCACTAATGATGTTTCAATTATATGGCTATTTGGGTCATACCATGTCATATTGTGAAGATGCAAGGAGATATACGAATGGGGAAGATCTAGAGATAAAAATAGAAGGAAAAAAGAATATACTAATTCTTATTTAATAAATAATTTCATTGGATACTATTTTCATTGTTCTAACATTTCACATAATGTTGTGTATTGTAGGTAGGGAATGGTCGGAGAAATTCATTCAAAACTCAAAGATAGGTCAATATTTTCCTACGAAATTGTGTTGATGTTACAAACAAGTTTTCTTCTTTAGAATAAGAGTATGAATATTAAGAACCCATGAATAAAAAAAAGTTATCATAAATTTCAACCATATCTACCACCGAATCTAATATTTTATGGATGGAAGAGAGGAAAATCTAAAAATCCAACTAGGAAAAACTAGCTCTCCAAGATATAAATAACAATATCAATTGGATTATTGACATTGGTTGGTCATCTAATTTGATAGTAAATACAGAACTATTAATAAATGTAATGAAAAATGTTTATTTAATAGTCTGGTTCGATAATAATGGTTCTTTTAAAATAAAATCTATTGGATGTACTGATCTAGCTAAGGGAGATGTAAAGAAAAATAATGTTCTTTATATGGATGGTCGATATCATAATATCTTTAGTGTGATTCAATTCTATGAATAGGGATTATAGTGACATTAAAAATAATATGGGTTCATTATAAAAGGGTATAAATAGAGATCTCAGATGAAAGGTTGAAGAAAAGATGAAACATATATCAAGATGATAGCAAAGATAACATTTTTTTCTAATGGTTGAAGAATATCAAATATTGTGGCATCATATGTGGGGGAACATTAATCAACATGAAATGGAAAAGATATATATGTTTAATAATGACATGGATATCCCTAATGTGATGTGTAAATAGGAAAAGACATGTGATTCATATGTGTATGGGAAGATAATCTATAACTCATATCAGCTGAAGAAGAAAATGACATTGAATCTTCGTGATCTCATCCATAAAGTTTAATGTGTCTTGATAAATGTTGATATAAATCATGGATAAAAGTACTCATTTCTTTAAATTAATTATTATTGTATAGCGTCTTGTTGGATGGTTATACATAGGAAACGACAAGTGCATTATTGGATGAAAAATTATCACCGAATCACAGAGAATATTTCTTAATGGAAAATAAAAGTTTTCTTCTTTCATGATGAAGTGGAATACAGAACCATTGATATTGAAACCTACCTAGATAATCATAGAATACAATATGAGTTTGATAATGTTATAAATCCATAGAAAAATGGTGTTGTAGACCGCATGATTTGACATGTCAAAAATATGGGCAGAACGATGTTAATTGAGAGTCGTATCTCTCAACATTACTAGAAAGATAATGTTCAATATTTTGTGTATATTCGAAATTAATCAAGGATTTATATTGGTAAAAGATACATTATATGTGTTCTCGCATGGAATTAAACACAGATTGATGTATTTTTGTGTTTTCAAAAGTAAATATTTTATCATAAACAAAGAGGGAAATCGGGGAAAATATAGTGATGTGTACAATGAAAGAATATTCCTTGTTTATTAAATGAATAGAAAAAACTAAAGTTTTTCTATAAGAATCTTGAAAAAATTATCGATATTAGTCATGCAAAGATAGTTGAAAATAGGACCAAGAATAATATAATGGGATCTTATGCTAATGTGATTGATGATGCATAAGATTGTGGGCATGGAACATATTCAAATTAAAATGTGGATAAAGTACTGTAAAACATTGAGAGGTCATAGAATGATGTATATTCTGATTAATAATATGAAGAAGAAACTAATGCTGAAGAATATCCTCCAAAACCTTATATAATAAAATTAAGAGAATAAATTTATCAATCCAATATCATTGGGCAATTTACTCTACCCATAAAAAAGAAGGAAAATTTATGAACAATATTTTTTCTATTCAATTGTAGAAACATCCTCATTTAAAGAAGATAATAATGATGAATCATGGGATAAATCCATGGATGAAGAGTCAGAACTGGTCGATAATAACAAAACATGGGATCTAGTCAAGAGCCCCAAAGGTCAAAACGTGATTGATATGTATTGTATTTTTAAGAATAAATATGATGAACATGGTAATGCTATCTGAGATAAAGAATGTTTAGTGCGAATTTTTTTTTCATAGATTAATGGTGTGGATTTTTAAGAGACACTTTCTCTTGTGTTTTTATGCCTTAGAAATTCAATAAGGATATAAAGTTTATGAAATTGATGTGAAAACAACTTTCATAAATGGTTTTCTTGAATAATAAGATTATATATATAAACCACTATGTTTTTTCATCAAAATGATGAAAAAAAAGATCTAATGAATAAATAATGATATCTATGGATTTAAGAAAATACCATGGGAATGATACTCTCTGCTGGAATATTATCTGAAAAGTATTGAATACAAAATATACAGATTTTATCAGAATCAATATGTGGATAATTCTTAGAAAAAAACATTTCATGGTACTGGTGTATGATGATGGAATTATTTTTCTTGGAAGCAGATAGGGATCAGTGGATGAATTTTCCAATCACATGAATGAAGAATTTTAAATTTCAATGACTGGTGAACACACATATATTTTAGGTCTGCATGTGATTCATCAAAATGACTTCAATTTTAACATTCAGAAAATGTATACAAGAGTTACTGAATAAATTCAATAAGCATGAATTCAAACAAATGTCAAATTTGATTGAGGATTAATCTAAAATAGAAAAATCATGAGGATTGTAAATATGTAGATCCCACTCTTTACATGAGAATCACTGGAATATTTTTGATCTTTACTATGACATAGCCATATATTGTCCTTTTAACATGGTTAGCGGCGCACATTCAGAGTAATATGAATGAATAACATATGGATGTAGTGAAAAGAATAATGATGTAAATTCAAGGTAATCACAATTAGGAGTTATACATTGTGGAATGAAGTGATAATGGGATGTCCATTATTTATGATGTTGACTGGGATGGAGACATGTTTTTAATAAATTCCACAAGTGGTGGATAATTCTTTATTGGAACGAAATGTGTTGGATAATTGAGTAAGAATCATGAAATCCCTTCTCTCTGTACTGCTGAATCTATGTCTCTCTCTGCAACCAAGGATTTCACTCTACTATTACTGATGAAGTTGCAATTGACATAAATTAGTGAAGAAGTGATACATCTAATAACAAATCACTTGTATAAAAATATAGAAATTGAACATATGAATAATCATGTTTTGAATTCTCAAACGAAACACATTTAAATGTGATATCGCTTTGTCAAGGAAATGTTTGAACAAAGAATGATAAAAACAGATCATGTTGGTACTGATGATCAGGTTTCCAATATATTGAACAAGCCATTATCAACTCGGGTGTTCAAGAATCACTAGTTCATCATCGGTGTTCATCCACATCCTTATATATTTAGGAGGTTACGAGTGTTACCCTCTCCCCATTTGTGTTAACTATTTTAATCTCTTTGTGGAGGTGATGCTGGATGATGTGGGAGATACGATCCAGGGGGAGTATGATATAATCTCAATATTATATAATTACTGGTCATTGTGTTTATTTCCAATGGGGGAGAAATGGAAAAATATAATATTCCAATGTGGAAAATGAAAATTCATTATAGTTACAAGAATGATAGAAAATAATGAAAGTCACAAATTGTATAATGGGGATGAAAATTAAAAAATTATATAATGGGGGAGAATGGAGAAATTCAATGAGGTATAATAGATAGCATGTGAAGGGAGAAAAAAATCTTGTGATATGAGAAAACAATCAGAGCTATCTTTAGATCACAAGAGAACAAAGTTCATGTCTTCTATCTTATTTTCAACACTGTGCATTGATCACATAAACATATAGTTTTGGATGAGTTCATTCTATAATATAAGTATTTGATAGTGTCTATTACCCAATTATATTTATCTCTATATTACAAACAATACCATAGGGGGAGATTATTTTTACCAAAGCTATTATTATCTAGAAATGGTGTATGGTTTGTGTTTTTGTCATTCCTCACATTGAATATCATAGATATTTCAAGGAAAGGGTGATGACGGTTCATTACGTAAGAAGTATTGAGAAAAGTTCTTTTTCTTGAGGACCTTATGAATATATATCAATGTAATGAATTTCATATATATGGACTTTATGATTTCTGTTTCTTGATGGATTAAATTATTGTGATAGAGTGCTATTTGATTATGATAGTTCGAGCTTTGAGATAGTTATTTTTATGGAATCAACTCCATATAAATATAGTAAAGGAGTGGATTTAATGAAGGTTTGCCTGATTATGTCTATGATATTAAACATTGTGATTTGTGATGATGTTGCTTCACAGTAATTATAATTCGAGCTCTATGGCGTTGTGAGGGTTTTGACAGAAAACTACGTGGTTATGAGGAGCATTACAAATAGAGACTTTATATGGTTCTTGGAGAATGGTGAAGTGATGTGAAGATGTATTTTACCAATTTAGATAATGGTAAATAGGTTTTAGAGCTTTGCGATCATCTGATCCTATAAATAAAAGGCCTCCCCTAATCATTTGGGATGAATGTTTCAGAGAAAATCTAAAATCACTCTAATTTTGTGAAGCCTGGGATGCTCCATAAAACAGGGTGTCTATACGAGATTGAGATTCCTAAAAATAATATTATTGTTATGATCAAAGTAAATT
The DNA here is from genome assembly GCA_963277665.1 of Viscum album. Lineage (NCBI taxonomy): Eukaryota > Viridiplantae > Streptophyta > Magnoliopsida > Santalales > Viscaceae > Viscum > Viscum album. The sequence continues at coordinate 664,148,375 of OY728141.1, forward strand.
CTTCTATGTATTTAGTGATTCTTGAATATGGGACGTTTTGTATCTGTTCAGTTAGCTGCAATTAGGTAGGTTATTCCACAAAAGCTAGGGAGTTTGCAAAGGCATTGTGTTCCACAAAGTCAAGGTAGCATTGTGTAGGAAGAATACTTTGTAATGTCGTGAGAACATTGTCAATTAGATTTGAGAATGGATAATTTTGAATATCTGGATTATGTTGTTATGTCTTAAAGTGTGCATCTACTTATGTCTATAGTTCAAGAAGAGTCCCATGCTAAGTCAGGGACAAAATATTTAATGTAAAAAAATTTAGTTTACCTTCATGTTAATAAACATAGATATAAATCTCTTAAAATAGTGATATAGGGGAATTTGATTTAAGATATCTGAGGTTCACATAGTTTTTTCCCTAATACATTATAAAAGTACTGTTCCTGAAACATATTGGTTGTGTTAAAATTTCTGTATTCTAAAACTAGTAATGATTAGTGTATTTAGGTATGACTTACACATTTTCATAGTATGTTCATGGATGTATACCATAGTGGTGAACCAAGTAAATGTGTTTTCTTTTATTTCTGTAAGTGATTGTTTCATTACTATCCTAATCCATAATACAGGTATAACAAGTTCTTTCCAATTTGTGAATATGATCTATCACTATAAAAGAAAATTTTGACACACTGATTAACCCCTACACACTAATGGTGTTCCGGGGTCCTACAAACTTAAATAATAATTATGAAATAATTAAGAACTACGTGTCAATGTTGGTAAACTGAGATGATATATGTTACCTTTTTTTAGATTTATTTTTCACATGCGATTAAATTCATGAATTTTAAAATTATGGTTGTTATTCAATTTCATATAAAACATATCCTTATGAATTTAATATAATAGTTACTATTTATAGTCAAATTTTATTTAATTTTTATAAATATCCTTGTTTTGTTTGTATGAAAAATGAATTATTTTCAAATTATTTTTATAATCATAGTGAAAAGATTATATTTTATGAATAGTTAAATAAATAATATAATATTTCATGAATCATATGTAAAATATTATTTTAGTATTAAATTATAATAAAATTATTTTCTATTTTTTCTATTGTGATCCAAAATAATTTTTTGAACAATTTTCACATGGAATGATAAATCAAACCAAACATTATAATTATTTAACAGGAATGATGAATAAGGTTATGAAAGAGTTTATTTTGAAAAAATATCATCATAAAATAATTATAAAGATATTATATTTATATCATTATTATTTGTTACCATATTTTAATATTTTAATATAATTTATTTGAATCTACAAGAAAAAGGAAAAAATCATAATTGATGTGGGAGTCCTCATTTTTTCATGTTTAGCATTATAGATTATCAGGGATTGATAGGGGTGAATGTGGGTAATAATTTACAATTTAATAATAGTTATTAAAATAAATATATAATATTTATACTTCAATACGTGCATCATTTCCATCCACGATGATTTTTAATTAAAAAAACTAGTGATATCCCTTCATGGAGGTGGTAGTTCACACAATGAACTACTGATGTTATTTTCATTATAAGTAGATTGAAATGAGTAAATAAGGTTTTATAATATATATAGAAATAAAAATGAATTATAAATATACTAAATTCATCATGTTATTATGGTTATATGATATTTTTAACAATAATTTTTCGATTTAAAACATAAAAACGAAATAATACACTTTATCAAGACTTGATCTGTCATAGTAATTGCATTTTATATTCAATTTTTAGTCCAAAAATGACTAAAAATGGGATTAATTTTGTGTTATAGGTTTGTAGTTAGTGTAAAATGGAAGATTTTTATAGTTTTAATCTAAGATAAAGTCAATCCTTAAAGGGTGTAAGTGTTACCCTTTTATACAAGGAAAAAAGTTGAAATTTTGGAAATACTTGATATTTATCAATACGATCAAGAAACTATTCATGGGTTAATAAATAAAAATTAAACAAATATTGAATGATGGATATAATAATTCTAAATATTCTCTCATCCATTGAATTTGAGAAAATATATAACTGATTTGATGCATTGGTTTTTTTAACTTTTATCATTCTACCAAAATTAACCTCAACAATGGTAATTTATTTTTGTACTTATTAATTATCATTAGTTTCAAAAATAATTATTGTTGAATTTTGACTAATTTAAAAATTAATATTTAATATTTATAAAATAAATCTGAAACATAATATTTTATATGGTGTTAATATTTAATCTTTAAATGAACTCACAAAATATAGTAATATATGTTTTATGAAAAATGATGTTTTATGAATTTTATTTATATATATTATATAATATTATCTTAGAAATTAATATAATTTTCATAAATTGGGTTGTAATAAAAAAACAATATTTAAGAGGATATAAAGGAAATAAATAACATAATATAACATTCTAGACACCTAATTAGAAAAATAGGCTATTTTTTACAATGTAAAATTTTAATTTAGTTATAAAAAATAATATACATAAAATTATAAGTTAGATTATTATTTTTAAATGAATAGTTTTATTATTTAAATATGATTTTTAGGAATTTTTTTAAATTATCTATTTTATTTTAAGGTGAATATAAAATCAAGAAAGTATATATTTTTTTAAATACATTATTTTCCAACTGAAAATTCATATATTTCCTAAAAACACAAAAAATTAGACCATTTAAATTTTTATGTAGTAAATTAAAAAATAAATATTATCCTATAAATTCTAAATTATTAAATTTATAAATATATTTTTTATTAAAAAAAATACATAATACATATAAAATAGAATTTGTTGCAAACAACTGTTCTCAATATTAATTCATATTTATTATTTACCTTCAGAATATTTATTTGTTAAAAATATATTAGTATTTATTATAGATTTATTATTAATCTTATCAGACTATTTATTGGTTTTTAATGTTTATAGTATCATTTTATGACTGTTATATAATATGATATACTTTTTAAAGGATCACAAACCTTGGGTTGTTACATTCACTCACAAAAGTAAGTTTTTTTCTCCCAATACATTTTTCTAAACATTTTGGTCAAACAATACACATGATTAGATATCGTAACTCATATATGGATACTAGTTTTCATATACGGTTTATAGAAATCCATTTACTAATTGATAATAATTATATGGTTTGGAATATAAATTTTTGGTTCTTTAGTCTCACGATTTCTATCGGAACCCTATGAAAAGGCATATACAATTTCAAAAACCACATTAATTTCCCCAAAAAATTAATTAATAGGAGAATAATGATTAATATTCACATAAACATCATACTACGATAAAATAAAAATAATAAACATCATATCATTATGGATTTAATTTTATACTATTATAAACATTCATATAAATATATATATATTAGAGTTTCTATAACATAAACCAAATAAGATATAAATAATTTTTATGTGGAGAAAAAGTGAGCCACAATATTTTTATATCCACTACCATAGTAGACATTATATATACACTTCATAATTATGTAGGTTTATCAATCCTATCATCCCCTTTAACCCTTATTCATGGGGAAAAAATTTCATTATTTATTATCACCCCACATTAAATAAAAAAATCATCACTTGTAACAAATTACAAAATTTATTTTCCATTGCCATTTTAACCAAATTCTCCATCTTTCATTGGTATCATCTCCCTAAATGCCCCATGTTTCAATACATATACCCTCTTCTTATTTCATTTAAACATATATCATTGTATTTCCTCATCAAACCATTTACATCAAAGATATTGAATCATCATTCATTAATGGTCTTCAAAACTAGATATTTAATGAAACTATAATTTTTTATTGATTAGGATTTTCAGTAACTCACCTATGTTATTATTTTTAATTATTTTAAAAAATATATTTATTACATTATTTCCTATACACATAGGTTTATTTTTGTTAAGATATTTTCATTTTATATATAATCCTTCATTATCATGAGTTATTCAGCTCTAAACCACCACTAAACCCAAAAGGATTTAATCTAGATGTTTTAATATTTACATAAAAAAGTGCTATGTAAATATCAAAATCAATTTCTTTTTATATATGAAACCACAAAAATATCATTTGGTTCAACCTAAGTCACACATTGGTCAATAAATGTTTCAATAGGCTGGGTATTCCTTACATTTTATATTAATTACTCAAGATAAAAAATCATTCATGAAATATTTTTTAGAAAATGTGAATAACCCAATTATATCACTTAGGATTTTGAATCCATGTGTGTTGTTAGGTATATTTATCACACATAAAGAAATGATTGAGTTAATACCCAAGATTCCATATTCATGTTTATTTCACCTTGGTAAAAAATGATAGATATTTATTAAACTAGTAGTTTCTAAAAAAGGTTGAATTTTGAGAAATATCAATCGTATAATGAATGTAAAAAATATTTCAAGCTATAATATTCAATTCAGACTCATCCCTTTGTAATTTTACAATTTTTTTAACTAATTTTATCTAAAAAATATCAAATATTAGATATACTAGTGTAAAAAATAACTAATCCTTTTCTTTTATAACGTGTATATTATAACAATATAAAATGACATTAGTAGTAAAAATATATAATGATTTAATTGATACATCCCACATATTGTAACGAAATAAAGGGATCGATTTGTTTTGTTTCATAGAGTCTATATAGCGACCATATATTTTCATACAATACTATTAAAATATTTTGAAGATAAAAAAATAGTTGTTCAACCCATGATTAAATGGTTAACGATAATTGAATATTCGGCTCATAAATAACTATTCTATAATAAAATATAAACATTTTTGAATCATTATTTATTATTCTCCAAAAATATCTCACATTCTCCATATTATATTAAATCACCCGAGGATATACATTAGAGAATGTTTTGATCTAAAATCCTAGTAATGGGTGGAATATCATAGGAATAATTAGAACTTCTAGTCAATCGTACATATACAATAAAATAATACATCATCATGTAATAATAATATAATCATCATCATTGTCATAGAGATGCCATTTTATAGAGTCATGGAATCATGGAATATAAATATTGAAAATAGTGGAACATCATATTTTATTTTTCCAAAACCATATATTTATGTGAATAAATCTAGCATAATGTTCTCATAAAAATAATTTGAATAATTGGTAACCTCAGAATGTGAAAAAAGATAACATAATTTTCATTCATAATTCACACTGTATCTTGATATAAACCCCCTATTATAATGTATTAGTGGGATATATAATTTTATTCCCACCCATCACATAAAAACAATGTTCACAATCATGCTTCATACATTGTACAATAACATATAACAATCATATTTTTCAAGTAAAACCATGGAAATATATGTTTTTTATAAGCATTTTATATATAATAAATTAATAAATATCCATTTTTGTTAACAGATATAATTAGGATTCCATATTTTTGTATAAAACATCATAATTTTAAGAGGTGAATAAAAAAATCTAGATAACTCATGATTTGTATTGGATAATAAAATAATCATAAAAATAAACAGTAATTAATGTCGATATCATTTAGGGAAGGAAAACATGTTTATATAAAAACAATGAAAAAGAAAATAATTGTAAATAGATATTTTATCGGTAATATTTGATAATTTAAATTAAAATAATTTGAAGGAGAATTTTACCAAAATAAAGAGTTGCGTTCGAGAATCCCCTTAAATTATATCCCACTATATTTTATCACTTTTACATATCCAATACAATAATCATATGATTATAAATTAATTTAGTCTTAATTTTATTATGTTCATTTGTCAGTATTTTTGAGTTATAATCATTAGATTCAATCCATTAATATTGATTGTTTTTGTGAAACCTTTTAAAATCACTATTTCCACAACATGCCCCATTTTGTTTTTAATTTTTATATTATTGATGAAGGTCATTTATACAGAAGTATAGTTAATTAAATAATAATAATAATATATATTTATTTATAAATTAATACATCATATATTATTCATTATATTCTTCCACAAGCATGATAAAAATAATGATGTATTTAATGTCCTCATTGATGGCTAATCAACCGTGAATGGGATATTGTCTAAAGAAGAAAGATATGTGTGAAATATAAATACATAAAAACTATAATAATTATAATGATTTAACATAATTAATCAAATTTAAAAATAACAAAAAATTAATATTATTGTATTTGCGTTTGAATGGAATAGAAAAAATAGGATGTGTTGAAAAATGGTATAAGTAATAGATGAAGACTTACACTCTTCATAATGTTGTTTCATTTATAGGATACTTGAATCCATTAATTCATTGTTTTTTCTAATATATATAGTGAAACTATACTGTATGTTGCAAAGAAAATCAGATTTTAGGAAAATATTATATTTTTTAGTTGATGTGGAGGAGAATTAAAAGGGAGGGGTGAGTGATTAGTCATATCTGAGGTGAGGTATAATCTTGAGTTGTAATATAGAATAAATATTACATCCACGGTAAACAATTCGATAATAATATTTTTGACATTAGAAAATATATTTTAATTGAATTATATTATATTATGACTTTAAAAATCATTATAATATTAATTTATTAGTATAATAAAAAATTATTTAAAATGAAAAAATATTACTCTATTTGAATAATTGAGAACATAAAAGTTGGAAAATAATTTTTAAGATTGGAAAACATGATTATTTTATATGAATGATTCATTTATAAAATTAAATATGATTTTTTCTATGTCATTATTTATACAATATTTAATTCATTATTACATAATCAATGATGTGATTTAAAATACCCCAGTTTTGAGAAAACTATATTTTTACTATTCACTTAAAAATTTGAGTTTTTCAAAAAATGAAAAGAAATTTCCCCGGAGATAATTCTATAATTATTACCCTATTAATGAAATTCCCTTTCCAAAAATAAATTTATATCATATGAATATTTAAATTTTAATATAAATATTTAAGTTTAAATGAAAATGCATTATAATTCAGTTTATTAATATTATAATTATATTTTAATTGCGTTAGTAATCATGATATTAATTTTTTTGAATTTTAATATAGATATATGTATATATATGTTTTAAAATTTTATTCCTGACAGATATTATATATTCAATATTTTAATATATAAATGTCAAAATATTATTTCCAACAACCAGGTTATTATTCCTAAAAATAATTTTACAACTATAACTATCATGTTACTATTACAATGGTCACATTATATCTTATAAATAACAATTTATTCATCCATACAATATTCATTTAAATTACTCCAATTGTTTTATATTTTCTTTTTCAGATATTTCTTTTTATTTTCCAATATTTTATTTCTTCTCTATAGAGATGTTAGTGGGGGTGATTATTCAGGTAGGTCAGGGTAATAAAAATTTTTCTATTAAAATTTTCTAAATTTTATTTTTTTTCACATTATAGTGGTATATATTTTTATCGGTTTAGTTACTCACCAATGTAATGACCCTAATTTATGAAATAAAATTTTATTCCAAAAACTATTTTTTTTATGTGTATAATAGGATATGATATAATACAAAGCACAATTTTAAGAAACAAATCTCATTTATAATGTATGTGTCGTTATGTTTATCCCCCTTTATAAATATCATCACTCAAATATCAACTCATTTTATTGGTTGATAATTGAAAAAAGTATTCAGTAACATTGATTCTTCTTATTCTCTCATTACCACTTTATATTTACGTTTTTTGCAATAACAAATTTCCAAGGGGAGTTATCTTGTTGCAGAGAACATTGTCTATAACATCCATGATCATCAGCACAATCTTTTCAAAAGAGTGTCCAAGATCAAATTATACAATATTCATATTCATTATATGTGAGGGAGATGGTATATAATTCATTTAGAGAGATACATGGAACTCATCATGAACATGATCAATGTTTGTTGGAAGTTCTTGTAGATAGGCCACTAGACCTACGCAATCAAAGATATCAAAGGGGTAAATGTATATTTTTATTATCATACATTTTATTCAAAAATAAATGATTCTTTTACATGGTTGTATTTTAAAGTATAATTTATCCCTAAACTCAAAAACCAAGTCCCTTAAGCTATTTTTGAATATAAATTCATCTTGAAACTGAGGGGATTTAATTTTTTGATTTATTGATAAATCTATATCATTCATCTCTTACAGAAGATTAGGTCTATTTTGATTTAATTTATAAACATTATCCAAATTAGTAGTATTTTTACATCACTTACCATATTTATAATAATATAGACTAATTTAATACACAAGTGGATGTTAATGTTTTATGAGAACATAAATAATGAAATATATAAATCCATACTATCATTGAAGTCCATTGATATAGCTCTTAGAATGATCACACGTGTAATAATTTTCCTCTCATATTAGCCAGAAGTTTTGGGGTGATACACCGTACTAAAACTAAATTCAGTATTCAGATCATATTGACGACTTATTTATATTTATTTAGTGAGCCTTAGACCATAATCAGAGATGATCTAAATTTGTTCCCCATATAAATTCACCATTTTCATTAGTATTATCAATTAAGATTATTCATGATAGAATTTATCCTAAATAGTGATGATGTTCACAATATTGATGATTTTACCCCCTAAAACCATATCACATTTCACCCATTAGATTTCTTCATAAGATAAGTGAAAAACACCATGGTGATTTTCTCCCAATTCCCTATAGGTATTTACAATGGTTACATCATTCCAATGGATTTTTCTTACTCCTCATTAAAATGGTTACAAACCATTCACATTATGGTGCACCCAATGACTTTATTATCCTTATTTTTTCCAAAAAATTTCACTCAATAATCACATTAGAAGTAGATAATTCTTTGATAGATATTGCAATCTAAGCTATGTGTATTATATAAATATTAATTTATCATCTCAGGTTTGGAATACACATATCTCCTCTTTCTAACCCAAATTACACCATCTTTATCAATGTTTATTTATTTAATATTCCATTCCATTAGTGATTCCATCATAATTATATTCTTCAGATCATCTCCTTGTAACTCTCTAGACATATTTAGATATAGTGTTTTGAAATAACATGTTCATGGTAGAATGTATTTCCAATAGTTATTATTTATAAATTCATTGTTCATTTATCCATATAAATAAGGTCTTTTTCAATCATCATCACGGAATTAGTTGCAATATCTTTTCATCTAAGAGCATAAATAATCGTGTTCACCATTCTAGAATAGTAGTGAATAGTATATTCATAATCCAATGTCAGCTCCAACCATATTTTCGGGATCTTTTTTATTTATTTATTTCTAAATATATACTTTTTTTTAATTTTGATACGTTTATTTTTTACTCTTATATTTATAGAGGTATTTACTCTAGATCAACCTGGTGAAAATCATAACATCCAACTTCAGGTCATGAATCAGGATTTGTTCTCATCGATATTAATATATCATAAGGAATATGATAAAACAATATCATTCTAAATTAGTACACAAAACCAATCTTTTATTTTAATCATAACAGTATATCATAAACTTTTCTCTATATTATGTTACTTTGAGTACAAGGGTATTGATTAGCCTTTAATTAATCACCAAAATGTTTTATTCTTATTCATCTATCAATATATAATTCACCCTTAATATTGTAACATAATAGTGGTATGGAAAATCATGATAAATTACTCAAAAAGGATTGTAGTACAAAATGAATCCATGAAAAATATAGATTCCCATGAAAAGTGTAGCACTAGGAACTTCCTTAATTTCCTTTTTCTTTTAAGGCTCCACATAATTTCCCACTATTGTGATCACAATACAAAAATTGTGACCCACTTCATCAAAAAATTATTCTTTCTGAACATAAAATACATTTATTCATTTTTTAATGTCACAATAACATTCCTTAGTTACTCTTCATGTTCCTCCGGTCTCTTGGAGTAATATAGAATAGTATCAACAAATACTATAGAGAAATTTCTTGTCAATATCAAAAGTCTCATATTCATTAAATCCATGAATATTATAGGGGGATTTGTATGTTCTATGGGAATCATTAGGAAATGATAGTATCCATATATTTAATTAATGATATATTCTCAATATATTTCATCGTTATTATATATTAATGATATGAAATATATGGATATATTATTGATATTTACTGATCACATCGTAGTTGACCAAACAAGTCATAAATTCTTTCTAGGGGATACATTTTTTATAATTATCATGTTGATATCTAAATTTTTGATACAATAATGCATTTATAAATCATTTTAATGAATTATATCAGCAGTCCAATAAAAGTTCATTCACTATTTCATATGAATACTTTCCCCAAATTCGCATATTGATACTTCTATAACTCTTCAATTTCTATCAGGGCCATAAATTATGATACTATTAATATATGGGTGGCCTCAAATATAATCTTTACTAAAACATGTAACTCACAATATGGTGGAAGTTCAAGAGTATCTTCCTAAAATATATAGGTATATTCCCATACAATTATCATTCCCCAAGGATGATAAATTCTTTTAAGTAATTTTTTTTGGAATGGTGTTCTTATTCTATGTGTATAAAAACCCACATTATTTGGGGTTTTCTCAAATGATATTCATGAACATCCCATTATTTATACATGAGAATGGGATGGTTCAAAATATTAAAATATATTTTTTACACTTTATAGTTGTTTTGTGCTCTATATAACATGGAAAAACCATGCCAAATAAAGAATCTTATTTAACGAAGTAACAGATTATGATATTTTATTGAAAAAAACATTCACACATATTCTAATCTGGGAATAGTTCAATACTAGGGTTAAATAGGAAAAAACATTATGTGTTTTTATCATTTATATACTTCAATGTATTATAGTTATTAATTAATAGTTTTATAAATCTTAATAGATACATTAAAATTTATAAAACCAAAATGAAAAAATAATTTTCCATTTTTAGTGAATTAGAATTTTAACTAGTATGAAATGATTTTCATTTTCAACCTTAGTGGAAGTAATATCATAATAATTACCATTAATATATGGATTTAGTTGTCAATGACATTGAATAGTCTCACTGAATAATTGTTTGGTGTACTGTCTTACCTATTTACCTTACTCGCTATAGCTGAAGCTTTGAACCATTTACAATTCCTTATGGGTTATTTCATTTATTCCTTAATGATGACTTAATTCATTAGGTATCTTCGGCATTCATGATATTTTTTGTCATCTATCACATAACTGAAGCATCCCTTATAACTTGGAACCACAATGATGTTTCACTCCATGTTTTATTATTTTATGTGGTTAGATATTCTTTTCTATTTTCTCATTTGATCTACCATTTGAGAGCGCCATATTTCAATACATATATCAATACCCATGTGACTATTTAATATACTACATATATTATATGAGATAAAATAACACTACCTATTCGTAAATCCCTAAATATAAAATATATATATCAAATTTGAGGAGTGGTTTTAAAACACCAAATAACTAATATATTTTTCTATATTTTATTGAAATAAAATTGGATTCAAATATTTCCTTCGTTCTAAAATTTTCCACTTACAACCAGAAATATTAACCCTCATTTTAATTAATCTCTAAAAATTATATGTCCTTATTTTTTTGATGATTTTAATGGAAATAATTATTAATATATAACTTAACAAATTCTTCCCATAAAATTTCTTCAATTTCCCACTTTTTCATAGTATTATTTATCAATTTACACCATTGGTCAACCTATCCATTAATATTTGATTAAAATAGGTTAATTACACATCAAAATAATAGAGAATAGAAAGTATATTCTATAATTAGATAACACACTCATTTTTGAAAAGTTGATTAGATGGTCTGGAAATTTTTATAGGTTATTCTATCATAATGGACTTGGTGGTCAGATTCTCCTACTTAGGTGAGGGTAGACATTCCACATGGTTAATCATAATGTTTACAGTGTGATACTATTGTGTAATAATCTCTATAAAGCTTTTAACTCCTCCACACAATTCATTGGGAATGTTTTTTTATTAACATTGAATTTTCTCCAAATTTGATTTTAGTCTGGATTCTCTAGGTTTCTAATATTTTTAAAATTATCAACCATTTTTAAAAAACTTGTATCAATAAATAATGAATAAATAATTCATTATTAAGTGAAAATTAATTTAAATATCATTAATTATGGGATATATTGAATTATATTCTATCTTAATTTAGTCTTATAAGATCATTAAATTAATAATTTATTATTCTAATGTGGAATATTTATTCTCATAATGATCGATATAGACCTTATGATTGAGTAAAACGTATCCTATATAATTTTCAATCCAGGAGTACAATGAAGCCACACTATCGTGAAACTTGTGATGAACAAGTCAATACATAATATCCCCTATCATGGTTATTATTACTACATTAAAAAATTACAGATACACATTCACTTGTAATATCCACACATGCATTTTATTTCATGAAAACCACCAAATATTTTTCTTGATAAAAACATAGAATATTTATCTATAAATATTTTTTTCATTAGTGTTATGAATAGGAATTAATTTTCACAATTCTCAAATTATCTAAAAAATTCTTTGAAAAATAGTATAGTGAAGAAAACGTTTCATGCATGGATATTTCTATATTTTTTAAATAATAAAAAGAACAATTATGTATTCTAGGATCCAGAGGAATAATTACTTGGGGAAATTCAGCTCATACATCACTTGTAGACAATAAAACATTAAAATTAATTAAATAATTTATCATTATCCAACAAAAAACTCCCAAAATCACCTTTGTACATGTAATAACATGAATATGTGAATAAAATGATTGGTCCAACTAAAATATTTGTATGGGGAGGAATTATGGATATTAATATATAGATCATGAATGAGCATAATTGACATCATCATGTAATAAGAATTGGATCGTCATCACAATAATTGTGGAAAATGATATAATGTAATGGAATATTGATTATTGTTTTCAATGAAACATCAAAACATATTTTTCAAGTATCACACATAGTTGTAAACCAAGATAGAATCATGTTCACATGAAATATAAAAGCATAAATCATAAAATTAAAATTATGGAAAAATATATCATTATGTTCACATATAATATGCTTAATATCATGAGATATATAAAACAACCCAATCCATTAAAGGGATATTTAATTATAGTACCGCTAGAAAAATTATAAAATGATAATAATCTAGCATGTGACATGTAAAAATAACTTATAAAAATCATATTCATGGAATAAACCCATTGGAAGGAATGGTTTAAAAAATTCTTTCATAAATCGAGCATTATTTAATAACATTTTGTGTTTCAAAATGGATAATATAAATCATATATTGGTATAAGACATCGTCATTTCAATGTGGAGGAAAAAAACCTAAGGAGGATTAATGTTCTGTAATGGTGAAATATAAAAAGTTTGAAAATTCGTTGTACTTGGATTAGAAATAATTTCTATAATGTAAAAAAAGAGACATCCTAGAAATGGATTTCTATTTTAGAATTTCATTACATTAAATTATGATTTATTTAATCATATTTAACTTATTTAGTAAAAAATTTTGATCTTTAAAAATGGTATCTAAATAGATTTTTGTAATTTTTATCAATATTTATCTATTTTAGAAATAATATTCAATAAATTAAATCAAATTTCCACAAGTGAAACATTTTAATTTCCAATTTTCCTTAAAAAATACGTTTTGACTCTATATTGATTTTTTTTGTTCAATGTAAATTTTTTATAAGTTGAACTGTATAATGAAACATAAAATTAATATATTTATATATATTTATATCATAAATAAATTTATTATAACCTTCCATAGGTGTGGCTATAAAATAGAATTCGATAATATCCTCATTAGAAGTCAAACAACCATTAATTAGACATTATCCAAAAATGAACAATAGAATGTACAAAATATTAATTCATATTAAATATAATCATTTTCATTATTAAGTGTAATTGATATAATGTTAAAATAAAATTCATTTCATTTTTTATAATTTGGGTTTTAATGAATAAGGAAAAAGATGATGATAAAAGAAAAATGATTAAAGTATTTTGTGAAAGCTTACTATCTTCTTAGTGATTCATCACTACTCTGTAACTAGAATCCTCGAATAATTCATCTTTTATTACTCTATATAGTTCATATGTATTATAATAGGATTAATAATGGATAATATTTTACAAAATTATATTTTTTAAGTGGATATGTCATGGATTACCCTGTAAGTGTTCCGTGTTTATTTATACATTAAGAACGGGGTATTTTTTAGTTGTAATATTAAAAAAAATATTATATCACAAGTAAACCATTAAATATTAATATTGATGAAATTATAAAATATATTTGAATTAAATAATATTATTTTATAATATTAAAATACTTTAGAATATTTATTTACTTGTCATGTATAGGGTATAGTTGAAATAATGAGAAACTTTTATATTAATTAGATCATGTTGACTTCTAATTTTGGAATTTTTTTTTGTTTTGAAATTTAGTTATTTCATTTAAATGATTCATTTAAAAAACTATTTATTTCTTAATGAAAATTTCTAAAAATTTTTAGGTACTTATTACCTTATGAAAGATGTAATTCCATATATACCAATTAAAATATGTATATTTATACTATTCATTTAAAAATTGACTTGTTCAATAAAATAACTAAAAATAACACCTGTAAAATATTGGCATGATTATTTAAAAAATGGAATTCATTTTATAAAATAATTTTTGTCATAGGTAATATTAATATTTAAAATAATTTAGTTCTTTTTACGAAATACATTCAAATACAATTTATTGAAAATGATGATATAATTTTTATTGTGTTTTTTATCATGATATTTATTTTATTTTATTATAATATTTATAAATGATTATATTTTCTATGATATGTATTATTTTTATCTTATTTTATTATTATTAGTCCATATTATAATTCATAATGGTCAGGTTGTTATTCGTAATGGTCATGTTACTATTCCAATGACTATAAAACAATTATAATGGAATAAAATATCTCTTAAAAATAACTCTAAATTTGTTTATACATTATTCTCTACAATTAATTCAATGTTTATATATTATCCATTTATAATCTGTTGACTAGTTTTCTAATATATTATTTTTTCTTTATTTTTGTTCTAGGGGGAGATGATTCTAGAAGACCATGATGATCTAAATTTTTCTATTCAAATTTTCATAAATTAATCCACCCTCCCATTTTGTTTTTTTTTGAAATAACCTCGGTCTTTTTTATAAATAATGTAATGATATTAATTTATAAAAAAAAATTCATTATTTTATGTTTTCATTATGTATAATACTATATAATATAATTTTAAACTATTTTATTTTGGAAAAAAATATCAATTTAAAATTATGAGTTCTTATTGAATATATACATAAATAAATTATTTTAAAATATTGAAAAATGGTTTCCACTATCATTCTCCTCTTATCCCATTCAATAGTTCTCAATTAATATAATTAACCACATAACCAGCAAAAAAATGTGATGATCTCAAAAGCTCTATTAGATAAAAAATATAATAATATACTATATTATAAACATAAAGTATAATATAATGAAAAAATAAATATCATAAAAACAAATTGAAAGACCATAAATACATCTCATAAAACATGTAAGAGAAACATTAGTTCATAAAGAGATCATTTCCATAAAACATATGAATTTTTATAAAACAAATCAATAATAATAAAACATGTTAAAATATATATAGTTTTATAATATTTAAAAAATAATTCCTAATTATGAAAAAAATTAATTTAATATAAATTAAACGCATTGTTAATTTTTTGAATAATCTAGGACAGAACTTGGAAATGTGGTAGAATTATAGGTAATAGATTATTAAAATTTTTTGTTATACCTTCTTGTTCGTGGGATAATCATCCCATGTACTTTTCGACATGTTATAAAACCTCCCATGTACCCCATTGTCCTGAGATAAACCCTCATGTATAACATTTTCCCTTGGGGAAATCGTCTCTCATACACTTTGTCTCGAGAAAAATTATCCAATGAACCATTTTATTGGGAAAATATTATTATGAATCCTTTCTCTTCGGATAAATCCTAAAATGGACATATTTTGATTGAGATAAATCCTTCAATGTACACTTTTTTTTAACAAATAAACATGAAATAATGAACAATATGTTCACATATGAGCATACCCATCATCTATATATACATGCACCTCTTAAAAATAGTCATAAAAATAGAGTAATGGACCTAAAAAATAAAATGATTCTAAAATAATTCTAAAAACATTATATATCATAAAAATAAAATTTAATTGGTTATAAATAAAGGCATCTAAAAAATTTAAATATTTTATAAAAACATGTTGAGGATTATCAAAACATCACTTTATGAGAGGTAAACCATAGAAGAAAATTGAATTGTAAAATAAATGTTTTCAGAAAACCTTTTAAAAAATTGAACTAATATGTACTTGTAATAATACACTTTTATTAAGGGAAATAAAAAACTATTGAAAAATTTATTATAAATAAGATAACATAAAATATTATATAAAATAAATAATTTAATTAAAAACTATATGTGTGAATAAATAGAAAATAGTTAATTTCCAATGAATATATTGTTTCAATGACATGAAAATGAAATAATATATTCATGAAAATGAAGTTAAATAATTTGAAAATCATTAAATTTAAAATTAATTTTCAATACTCGAGCACTAAAAAACATAAGAATTATCAAATGAAAATTTGTCATGGAAGATAGAAGTTTTAGTTTTAATGTATTAAGAATTACATTTCATCAAATTGAAATAAAATTACTGAAAAACTAAATACTGAAAAGGATGAATATATTGTTTCATATTAATGATTGAAGTCAAGTAAACAAATAATTTGTGATAAAAAGTTATTTTATATTATGGAATTCAGAACATTATTGGAAAATAAAAAGCAGTATATGGAATAAATATCAAATAAATTAAATGTTATATATAATTAAATTTTAAAAACTAATCCTCAAACCACATAATCATGTAGGAAGTATACATTAGTGTGAAAAAATATACAAATTGAAATGAATATTAAAATAAAACATGAAATAATCATATGTTTTAATAGATCGATCATCAATGTTTTTAGTCAAAGGGAATTGATTCTCAATAAAGAAATTTTTTGAGTCATGAAAACAAATCTCAACATGAAAAGTGTTTAGTTAAAATCCTCATGAAACGAAGAGATTCAAAATGATCATAACATTCCATGAATATATAAATATTCATGAAATAATATATCGAAAATTATTACACACACATCAAATATTCAATTATTTATTTAATATAAATAAATACTCCAATAAACAAATAGGAAATGAAAACCCAAAATGTTTTGGTAATACATAATTAAAACATAATTGGATAATTTAAATCATTAAGTATAATAAATAACAATTTTTAGATTGTGAATTATTAAAAAATGAATTATTGTACTATATATACAACATATATAGAATAAATTGGTGCATAACATTAAAACATGTGTAAATGAATTAGAATTGATAGAAAACCAACCCACCATGGAAAAAACATCAATAATCCACCCATAAAAGTTATATCATCATATAAAATGTAAAATAAAATTAATAAAATACAATTAATGATATTTAATATCAAATTGGATATATACACACCACATAAATATGAACTATTTCTCAATGATGAAAAATTAAGTTGAAAGCACATAACTTATTCATGATTTTTCCTATACACATGAAATGTAACACCCCGAGCTTCCACGATATTCTTCTCATTCAATAATGCAATAGCTTGCATTGTACCCAAATTCGAGTTCTAAAACACCGCGACTAATAAAAGTAGTTGTTATGAATAGTAATAACCACTTTTAAAAATTATAGAAATTTTATATTTCAAAATGGACTTCATTTTTGTATTCGTAATACCGAAATTATCCAAAGTTGATTTTTTTGTAATTTTCTGAGAACTTCCAATTTTTTATGAATAGTGAAAATTACCTAAAAACAACTTTTTTAATCAATATAATTTATAGTGATAAATTATACTATTTATTGGTTTTAATGTATAATTAGAATATATTTTTACCATTTTATCCAATGGTGGTCATTAGAATTAATTTAACATTGAAATTGGACATAAACAATTGTCAATCTTTTGATATAAATTGTTTTTTAAAAACATGCTATTGTTGTGACAACGGGAATTAATTATGAAATTAATTAATGAAACTTATATGTTTGTAATTTTGTTAAATAGACATCATATTTGAATTCGGAATATCAATTATAGCTTAGGGTGAAATTTTGGCATTGTTCTGAAAAACTTCAATTTTTGATGAATAGTGAAACTACTAAGTGGTAGTTAAATAACTGATTTTTCGTTTAAATAAAATATTACCACATCTGTGATTTGATTTTCAAAAATCCGACATACATGGTTGTCATTAAGAAGTAAAATGTGGTTCAATGAGATTAAAATAATTTTTTGGTGAATAGTAACTTTTATGTTCTTAATCGCGATTAGAGGTAATTAGTGTAGTTTAAGGTAAAAACAATGTTTTAATAATATGATATGAGCTTGACACTTGTGCTACTCCTATTGGATGAGTCATGGCCGACCAAGACAACCCACGGGTCAACTTGGGGACCCCATGGAGCCACTTTGGTTGGAAAATGACACTAATATATATTTATTTAATGTTAAAATTAAATTGACACAAACATGAGTTGTTTTACTAAAACAGACTTTAAGTTGGGTTACACAAGTCCAAATTTAGACTATAAATATTACATAGAAAGCTAAAACGATTTCCTACATCATAGTATTTTTTTTATAATTTTTAGACATTAAATAAATTAAATTATTTATGACATCATTATGATGCAGCGATGACCTCATTATTTAACGATTTTAATAAAATGAAAAGATAATGTAAAATCCAAGGCTTACACTTGTCCAAAGACTATTGTATGTGTATATTTCGAACCATTATCACCTTAGAAACGCATTATATATGTTTGGGACCTTTAAAATCCGAAAAGCATTGTGTAATAATGTAACATTTCAATCTTTCAAAAAGAGCCCCTCCTCTCCACTTATAAAAGGCCCCCACCTCTCCCACCTTATTCACACATTCAAGCCATTTGGCTCTGCCAAACTCTGCCCAAATACTCTCCCAACTTCCCACTATTACTCCTAGAAGCCTCACTTTTGGCATAACTCTTATCAAGGAAGCCTTTGGCTCAAATCAAAAAGAATTACCCGATTTTGAGGTAATGTATTCTCTAATGTTGTTTTGTTTTATTTTTCATCTCCAACCCCCCTAAACTCTTTTTATTCATTTCTTTTGTAACAAAACCAGTATCATAAATATACTAGGATGTTTTTATAAGAAGGATTCGAGCTACACTTACACACACCTACATCTAATGGTTAAAGAACATACGGTTTCTGTGGATGGCGAATTTCTGCCTCACGGAACGATAATTTTTCAACACTCATATAACACATTCAAAGGTGGACATTAAGATGTAACTATATTTATATATGATATATAATGTGTTTATGTTTTACTTATGCTTCTGTATTTCTCATTTATGGAATACTTTATGATTTCCATTATGGGTAAAACGCGATAATTTCATTTTAGGAAGTGCAGACTACCGCCCCATCAAAGTGATTTGAATAGTTAATGCCATATATGGGATGTATAAAGGATGGAGTAAATGGTATTATACACTATATTATACTGTAATTATATTATAAATTTATATCATTATGATTTCATTCCATTAAATACGAAATAGAAATGAAAGTAGTGTTCATGCGTACGTACGGCTTACCGTCTCCATGAACGGTGCATTTAATTTCTTACCTCTAAATGTTACGTGACATTATGAATGAATGTATATACTGTATATATATGATATATATGATATATACATCATGAATATAATTCTGGATATAATGGATATTTCACCACATGAACAACTTGTAATTATAAGAAGTTTATTTTTGACTCAAGTACCAAAGATCGACAAAACGACCGTCATTAACTTAAATAATTACATAATGTTCATAACATGGTAATAAGTGATATAAAAGGAATAATGAACATGAAAAGGTTCTTAAGTAAATATAAATTAACTCTAGTTTATTATTCAGGAGGTTAAAGAACGGTCGAGTCAGGACAGGACGCAAGGTAAGGGAATTTCTTAACCCAACTTCCATTCTTTGGGTTAATCTCCTACTTTCAAATTATGTCATGATATTATTATGTCCTATTTTGTATATTTAATTTCTATATGTGTACCTATAGTGAATACACATAATAGATCTCTTTTATTTTAAAATTGATCTTTTTAAGGACTTCGTCTCAATCTCCTTTCATTGAGGCATATTTTGTTTTATACACAACATTATTTTATACGGTGTATAAAACCCTTTGACATTTACATTTATTCAAAAGGTTTTATTTTATAATTATTTTATTTTTAAATAATTTCAAAAAAGAGATATTTCTATCAAATATATGAAAATCCAGTGCAAATGTATACGTATTTAACGCAAGCTTACAAATGTTTTTAGAAAACCCGACTCTTGAGTGTGGTAGACAAGAAGGCATTGGGAGTGGACCCATCATGGCCTGTAATTAGTCGAGCAGTCTAAGAATTAGTTATTTTGTTTTCAGAAGCTTTCATAATGTTTTCAGAAAAACACTGGAGTATATTTGAGCAATTTTAAACATAAGTATCTTCTAAAAAAATTACATCGGCAGGTCTCATGAGACAAACTAGTGTCTTGGCATGAGGCCTTGATAAAATCTTATTTGTGGTCTTGGCACAAGGCCTTGTCTACATGGTTATGATAGTCTGGAATTATACATTCCCGCATTATGAAAGTGGTTATTGATATTTCATGTGATTATTCGACCAGTAGAATATCCATGTGAAGAAGTGAATGGAATTATCTCATTTTACTTTTGCCATATTATGTTGATGTTCAATTTTAAAAGGCTTTTGTTTTAGTTATACATTGCCTTAAATTTTTATGTTTATTTATGAAAGCTTCCGCAATATTGTTATCCTTACTGAGAATCTGATCTCACCCCTTTCAATGTTTTAATATTTTCCAGGATGTGAAGAATTATTTTATGAATGACCTGCAGGGATTGTGAGAAGAGGATATGAGTGTGGACTATGGAGACTTTGTTATTGTAGTTTTTCACTTTATGATGTAATGTAACGTTTACGAATGTATCTAGTGTTTCCAAGGCTACTAAACTAATCGGTCTTTTGGGACTTGATCTTTTGTGATCATGCCAATGTTACGAAGTAACGCACCGGCTCTGGGTAGCTGGGGTCGGGGCGTTACAGTTGGTATCAGAGGCTGTTTAGTACTAACCTTGGAATCTAGATTTAGGTAAACTCTGATTAGAGCACTTATCCCGAAGATAGACTTTTAGGATTAGTATAGAATAACTTCCTAGAATTTTGGTATTGTAGAGACGTTGTGTGTTTTCCGAGCAATACATCCTTGTCTGTATATGAGCAGGTTGAGGCAGCTCTGGCACAGATGTACCTAGGGGTAAAACCCGAAAACACCGTTTTGAGCTAGACTCGAACGGGAACTGGTGCATGACAACGGGCCTTGCTGCACTCTTGGTTACGACACTCCCGGGGGATATGCTTAGGATAATTCTCATTTTCTTTACAAACCACTATGAAGGGTTATGAGTATATACTTCCTCAAAGGAAACATTTCTTTTTATGATTATGGATTATATCCATAAATAGTTCAATTTATGTAAAGTATTTTACAAATATGGAATTATGTATTTTATTTCATAAACTAATCTAGTTTATGCCATTGTTTAGAAATGGCGCCTAGTGGAAGGAATGGAAACCGTATCAATGCACGCACTCTGTGTAGGGATTGCCCTCCTACTCAAGATAATTATTGTGGATCTGGAGATACAACTGGTGCTGATCAACTTATTACCATACTGGGACAACTCACTCATGTTATGAATAATAACCTTACTCGTATGGAGCACCCTGATCCGCAACGTGGAGGATCAATGTTAGACCGCTTCATGAGGCAACAACCACCAACATTTAATGGGGGTACAAATCCATTAGTAGTTGAGCAATGGATAAACTTCTTAGACAAAATATTCCATGCCTTGGGGAGTAGTGAAAGGGAAAAGGTCATCATGGCAGTCTACCGCCTCACTGGAGATGCCGATCAATTGTGGTCGCTGATTCAAAACACAAAGGAAGATGATGAAGTATCAAATATGGAATGGAGATAGTTCAAGGATCTTTTCTTAGAAAAATACTTTCCACATGACCATCGAGCAGATATGGAAAGACAATTTCTGAGTCTGAGGCACAAGGAGGATGAGAATGTCGCAAAGTATGAGGCTAACTTTACAAGGTTAGTGAGGCATGCTTCCGATTATATACGTAACCCAAGGAGTAATATTGATCGTTTCTTTGATGGGTTAAAACCATTTCTCCGTAGAGCTTTAGTATCACAACCCTTCTCATCATACAATGATATTGTCTCATGTGCTATCAAGAGGGAAAAGGAATTCTCTAAGTCTTATGACAACAAAGTAAAGCAAGAGTAGAAGAGAACGGTGGAACATGAGACAGATAAAGGGAAAAAGGAAAAGAAGTATTTTCCATTTTGTGATAATTGTGGGAAGAATCACCCTGGTACTTGCCTAAAAGGAATGGGAGTTTGTTATAAATGTGGAGAAAAGGGTCACCAGGCTCGTGATTGCAAGGGAAAGAAAAAGGCTATCAATGTTGAATGCTACAATTGAAGGTAAATGGGGCATTATGCAAATGAATGTCCTAAGCGTCAAGGAAACTTACCTCAGAAAAGGCCAAGGGATCAAGGACAATCTTATGCTGTTACTATAGTTGAAGCAGAATAACTAATGTAATGGTGCTTTTGGACTCATGGAATATATTCTGGTTATTAGAATAATGAGATATATATATATAAGGATTGTACTGCAGTACCTGTTGATTTTATTAAGGTTTTTATATTTTTAGTATGTGACAATAAGAGAAACTTTACTTTGTTTAGGGAATCTGATAAATTGATTTTGGAATTAAGAGACCTTTTAGAGAAAGTCTGGACAGAGGTATTTTGGATAACTATAAAGGTTGGAGTGGATTAATTTGATCTTTGGATAGTATTGTTTAAGGTTAAAAATTTATGAAGATTATTTTTGAATATTATAATACTATAGTTTTAGGAAAAGGACAACCTGCAGGGTGGGGCATAACCCGTCGCGTCAGACAAAGCTGTAGGAATCGAACCCACAATCATAGTGCGACAGGCCTTTATTTCCTACCACTAGCCTACAGGAAGTCCCCAGTTATTACAAAATAATTTTACGAATCTAAATGGTATGTGTTAACATTTAGAACCTTATACAATTAGGATAAGTATAATATTTTTGAGTTCTATTATCTTTTGAGTGAAAGATGAGTTGAAGGTTGAAACTCTAATTGTCAAGCATAAATATATATATACCTATCTCTTATTCAATGAATAAATTAATTCTTAAACTTTAGTAAAGGGATATTAAAACAAAAAAAAAGTGTTATCCTAAAACCTTATGTCTTGTTGAACTAATGATATTTTAAATCAACATAGATTAAAGGATTTGAGGCCCTCAATTTGACAGTCAATTGTGATTGATGACCTCAAACACTCCCTACAAATATTTACGTTTTTCCTCCAATTATATGTCGTTAATTTCCACCAATGTTCTCCTAATTGAGATCATAATTGGGTGGTGACTTTTTCATTTCCCCTTCCCTCTTCTTAAGGCTAAATTTTATTAATCATATTTCTGATGTGAGTTTTCCTCAAAGGTATTTTCTCTTTTAAACCTTTTATTTTCAATGAAAAATTTCAAATTGAGAGGACGCAATTTATTGAAGGAGGGGAGAATGTAACACCCCGAGCTTCCACGATATGCTTCTCATTCAATAATGCAATAGCTTGCATTGTACGCAACTTCGAGTTCTAAAACACCGCGACTAATCAAAGTAGCCGTTATGAATAGTAATAACCACTTTTTAAAATTATAGAAATTTTATATTTCAAAATGGACTTCATTTTTGTATTTGTAATACCGAAATTATCCAAAGTTGAATTTTTTGTAATTTTCTGAGAACTTCCAATTTTTTATGAATAGTGAAAATTACCTAAAAACAACTTTTTTAATCAATATAATTTATAGTGATAAATTATGCTATTTATTGGTTTTAATGTATAATTAGAATATATTTTTACCATTTTCTCCAATGGTGGTCATTAAAATTAATTTAACATTGAAATTGGACATAAACAATTGCAAATCTTTTGATATAAATTGTTTCTTAAAAACACGCTATTGTTGTGACAACGGGAATTAATTATGAAATTAATTAATGCAACTTATATTTTTGGAATTTTGTAAAATATACATCATTTTTGAATTCAGAATATCAATTATAGCTTAGGGTGAAATTTTGGCATTGTTCTGAAAAACTTCAATTTTTGATGAATAGTGAAACCACTAAGTGGTAGTTAAATAACTAATTTTTCGTTTAAATGAAATATTACCACTTCTGTGATTTGATTTTCAAAAATCCGACATACATGGTTGTCATTAAGAAGTAAAATATGGTTCAATGAGATAAAAATAAGTTTTTGGTGAATAGTAACTTTTAAGTTCTTAATCGCGATTAGAGGTAATTAGTGTAGTTTAAGGTAAAAACAATGTTTTAATAATATGATATGAGCTTGACACTTGTCCTACTCCTATTGGATGAGTCATGGCCGACCAAGAAAACCCATGGGTCAACATGGGGACCCCATGGAGCCACTTTGGTTGCAAAATGAAATTAATATATATTTATTTAATGTTAAAATTAAATTGACACAAACATGAGTTGTTTTACTAAAACAGACTTTAAGTTGGGTTACACAAGTCCAAATTTTGACTATAAATATTCATTATAAATCTAAAAAGATTTGATACATCATAGTATTTTTTTATAATTTTTAGACATTAAATAAATTAAATTATTTATGACATCATTATGATGCAGCGATGACCTCATTATTTAACGATTTTAATAAAATGAAAAAATAATGTAAAATCCAAGGCTTAACCTTGTCCAAAGACTATTGGATGGGTAGATTTCGAACCCTTATGACCTTATCAACCCATTATATAAGTGTGGGACCTTTAAAATCCGAAAAACATTGTGTAATAATGTAACATTTCAATCTTTCCAAAAGAGCCCCTCCTCTCCACTTATAAAAGGACCCCACCTCTCCCACCTTATTCACACCATCAATCCATTTGGCTCAGCCAAACTCTGCCCAAATACTCTCCCAAATTCCCCCTCTTACTCCTAGAAGCCTCACTTTGGTCAGAAATCTTATCAAGGAAGCCTTTGGCTCAAATCAAAAAGAGTTACCCGGTTTTGAGGTAATGTCTTCTCTAATGTTGTTTTGTTTTATTTTTCTTCTCCAACACCCCTAAACTCTTTTTATTCATTTCTTTTGTGACAACACCAGTATCCTCAATATACTAGGATGTTGTTATAAGAAGGATTCGAGCCACAATTACACACACCTACATCTAATGGTTAAAGAACATACGGTTTCTGTGGATGGCGAATTTCTGCCTCACGGAACGATAATTGTTCAACACTCATATAACACCTTCAAAGGTGGCCATTAAGATGTAACTATATTTATATATGATATATAATGTGTTTATGTTTTACTTATGCTTCTTTATTTCTCATTTATGGAATACTTTATGATTTCCATTATGGGTAAAACGCGATAATTTCATTTTAGGAAGTGCGGACTACCGCCCCCTCAAAGTGATTTGAATCGTTAATGCCATATATGGGATGTATAAAGGATGGAGTAAATGGTATTATACACTATATTATACTGTAATTATATTATAAATTTATATCATTATTATTTCATTCCATTAAATACGAAGTAGAAATGAAAGTAGCGTTCATGCGTACGTACGGCTTACCGTCTCCAAGAACGGTGCATTTCATTTCTTACCTCTAAATGTTACGTGACATTATGAATGAATGTATATACTGTATATATATGATATATATGATATCTAAATCATGAATATAATTCTGGATATAATGGATATTTCACCACATGAACAACTTGTAATTATAAGATGTTTATTTTTGACTCAAGTACCAAAGATCGACAAAACGACCGTTATTAACTTAAATAATTACATAATGTTAATAACATGGTAATAAGTGATATAAAATGAATAATGAACATGAAAAAGGTTCTTAAGTAAATATAAATTAACTCTAGTTTATATTCAGGAGGTTAAAGAACGGTCGAGTCAGGACATGACGCAAGGTAAGAGAATTTCTTAACCCAACTTCCATTCTTTGGGTTAATCTCCTACTTTCATATTATGTCATGATATTATTATGTCCAATTTTATATATTTAATTTCTATATGTGTACCTATAGTGAATACACATAATAGATCTCTTTTATTTTAAAATTGATCTTTTTAAGGACTTCGTCTCAATCTCCCTTCATTGAGGCATATTTTGTTTTATACACAACATTCTTTTATACGGTGTATAAAACCCTTTGACATTTACATTTATTCAAAAGGTTTTATTTTATAATTATGTTATTTTTAAATAATTTAAAAAAAGAGATATTTCTATCAAATATATGAAAATCCAGTGCAAATGTATACGTATTTAACGCAAGCTTAAAAATGTTTTTAGAAAACCCGACTCTCGAGTGTGGTAGACAGGAAGGGATTGGGAGTGGACCCATCATGGCCTGTAATTAGTCGACCAGTCTAAGAATTAGTTATTTTGTTTTCAGAAGCTTGCATAATGTTTTCAAAAAAACACTGGAGTATATTTGATCAATTTTTAACATAAGTATCTTCTAAAAAAATTACATCAGCAGGTCTCATGAGACAAACTAGTGTCTTGGCATGAGGCCTTGATAAAATCTTATTTGTGGTCTTGGCACGAGGCCTTGTCTACGTGGTTATGATAGTCTGGCATTATACATTCCCTCATTATGAAAGTGGTTATTGATATTTCATGTGATTATTCGACCAGTAGAATATCCATGTGAAGAAGTGAATGGAATTATCTCATTTTACTTTTTCCATATTATGTTTATGTTCAAGTTTAAAATGCTTTTGTTTTAGTTATACATTGCCTTAAATTTTTATGTTTATTTATGAAAGCTTCCGCAATATTGTTATCCTTACTGAGCATATGAGCTCACCCCTTTCAATGTTTTAATATTTTCCAGGATGTGAAGAAGTATTTTATGAATGACCTGTTGGGATTGTGAGAAGAGGATATGAGTGTGGACTATGGAGACTTTGTTATTGTAGTTTTTCACTTTATGATGTAATGTAATGTTTACGAATGTATCTAGTGTTTCCAAGGATACTAAACTAATCGGTCTTTTGGGACTTGATCTTTTGTGATCATGCCAATGTTACGAAGTAATGCACCGACTCTGGGTAGCTGGGGTCGGGGCGTTACATGAAAAGTATTATGGTAGACCAAATTATGATTAATTGAATATATTAGTAGGAAAATTATCTTTAAGATTTTAATTTAATATATAAATTTTATTATAATTTCTTATTTATTTATAATATAGATTATCCATATATTTTCATTAAAATTGAAAATGTGGATACTTAATTTTTGTAATATTACTAAGAGAATATGTTGCATAAATAATAAGATAAATAAGTAATATAATATTTCCAAAATATTATAATAATAACTATTGTCAAAATATATTTTTATAAAAATATTTATCATATTTCTATAATCATCTTTAGTTTTATTTTAATGAATTTTTCTCATTGGTGTTTAAATCAACCCAAACAAGAACACACATTCACTAGAATGGATATTATGTTTAATGCATTGTTCTGTTTCACATAATATAATTATAACATAAATATAATGAGAATTTGTCTACTTTTCAAATTTAACCATGTTTTATTATCATTAGTCTATGTTCAGAAATCTATACAATTAAAAAATGTCATTTCATTGTGGATACCAGAGACCCCAAGTATGAATGTTTTCCATTCATGTACTCAATTCTTAAGAGAGGGTGAAGGTGGATAAAAAATTACACGTTCAAAATCAAAATTAAATGACATATATCATATTTAATCATCAATACCACAATAAATACCATTCATTAATGGAGGTAAAGGAAAAATGTTCTCACATTGATGATGGTTAGTCCATACACAACACTAACAATATTCGTTTATTTTTCAATGATGATAGAATGGATTAAATAAGTGATACCATTAATATTTAAAAATATTAGAAAAATGGATCAATATTGATCATATTTTCAATGATATATTATATTTATAAGTATAATATTGATAAGAAAAACATAACATGGAAGTAATATATATATTTTAGACAAGATCTTTGGTTGGAAGATACCTTGAATTTAAAAGGATTATACTATCAATGGCTTTCTAGGTGATTTTGTTTTTTAGATATGGTTAAAGTGTAGGAAAATTTTTGGAGATTCGATGATAAAACTAATGTTTTATGAATATTGGATAGAGTAAGTGGTTCACTTTTATAATTGGAGAAATAAAAAATTTTGTAAATAGAAATAATTTTTTCAGAATATCATAATACTATTCATGGTTCAATTATTAAAATGATAAATAAGATGGGGTTAAACATAATAAATTGTCAAAAATCCTCCCATACATTCATTTTGAGACATGTTAGCCGTAATTTAATGCTTTTTTTAATTTAACATATTACCTAAATTATGTTTTTTCTTTATTAATTACTTTTTTATATTAGTTATCATCAGTAATGAAGAAATTTTGAATGGAAATATTTGTCAAATTTCAACCATTTAATTGAAATTTAATAATTTCATATTAATCTATAATTTATCTAATTTTTTTAAAGATATTACTAAGATTAACTCACATAATTATTCAAAAAATATCTATTTGAGAAAATAACATTTTTATACTCTAAATTTATATATAAAATCTATTTATCATTGATTATAATTTTAATGAAATAAAATGATTTGTTATAAAAATATTTATAGATCCTTGATGTAGACCAAAAAAATAATTTCATCATTTAAACGCAATTTTATGGATAATACCGAAAATATATTTGTATTAAATTAAAAAAAATTATTTAGAATTGAAAAAAACTAAAAATAGAATTATAAGATCTAATATTAAACCAAATTAAATACATTTATATTATGAAATAATATTTTATTAAAATGATTTTTTTTTTGTATTATGGGATCTACATACATAACAATAAAATCATAAAAAGTATAATTTTTTGAAATAACTTAATTTTTAAAAATATTTTCTTTCTCTTCGAAAAATAATAAAAAAATTATACTGATTAAAATTTTATGTGAGTAATTAAAAATGAATTTTTTTAAAAAATAATGATCAAATTTGTAAAATATTTCTTATAAAATAATGCACATTAAAAAATTAAATTAGTATTATTGAAAAAAAGGAGTTTAATAGTAAATATTAATAAATATATTCCATCTAACTATTTAGTTCACTAACTTATTAATATTTAAAATATATTTATTATTAATTTTATCTTATTTTTTATATTTTTTATTCTATATTTATTATATGAACGATGTAGTCAAACATAATGTGTATTTTAATGGATTTAATATCAATAGATACAATATGATTATCACTTCTTAGGGTGGCACAATCTAAATATCGTGAAATAATCCACTCTAAGTTCCATTACCTCACTCCCAATAGATGTCTGCATGTATATTATTTTTCTATGGCCCCAGAAGAGTATTTATATTTTAGGGATAAAATTATCCATCTTTATCCACCCTCATTTTCTAAAGAAATAGTGGCTTCCTATGTTTCCATAGCACTTGGTCCTCACCATCCAAACAATGCCAACTTCCACATGAATTTAGGATGACAGTCTAGTGGTTAGAATTTGTCTTATAGGGTTCGAAAAAAATTGGAGGCCTCCATTACACATCAAGGATGTAGTAACACATGAAAAAGGAAGAGAATGTGGATGTCAACAACTCCTTTCTAGTCGAAACGTTAAAGGACCAGGATTTTTATACCTTGTAAAAACAACCATTACCTTCAAGGAATCAAAATGTACAACACTCGATATAGTAACCAATAATTTTCATTGGTAAATTCAAAATCATATTAATTAAATATTCATTATATATGATTATGATTTTTGCTAGAATCATCTATGTTTTGTGTCTGTATAATCATAGAATACATAAAAATGTTATTCATAATTGATATATTTAATATCCTACTAATTTATTAAATACCAAAACACTTTATATTAATATCATTAATATAAAATTTCTATATATTCCCATGAAGGGAAACAAATTAATGGGTTAGCTCAGATGATCATTAATGGTACAAAAGAGATATATCAATGATCACTTTAGCATTAAATTAGGCGAAATATATGATAAAATGATAATAATATTTGAAAACTATACCTGGTATATCATAGATCATACTTTTTAATCCTGTAATAAATATTTGTTGTTCAATACAAATCATCAAGGAAACAATAAATACAATCCAAGAGACCATAACATTGGAAAAATAAATACTTTTTCCACATCTATAAAAGTATGTGATACAATTTACCTTTTAAAGGATCAATACTGGGACTATAATATTGGATTGGTTTCACACCCATTAATTATATGTTTTGCAATTTTTTATTCACAAGACTATCATGATTGAACATTTCACCTACTAAAATAGGTTCAATCCCCATTCCAGCTTATATTATCTCTAGATATATCCACTTTTCCTAAATAAATTAGAGTGATATATACTTGATAGCACTCTGATCACATATTGATAATCATACAAACACAATGAAAAGGATCATATATTTTTTATAATCATATAAAATATTTATATAAATAGGATTCAAAAACATTTCATCATTTCAACATTATGTAACCCATAGAAAGGTAACAAATTTCATAATGTATTCATCATAACCTATTAAACACATGGGAAATAAATTAGTCACATAGAAAAAATATATCAATTATCATTATCATAATAAATCAAATTATTTAATTTACATGGTTTAATTGGATTGTATCCCCATTAAATCATAAGCAACATCAAATTTTTTTCATAAATTAAAAATAGAAATAATTTTTTTGGAAATTTTAATTTGGAAAATAACGTTTTCAGTTATAAACAAATATTTAAAATATATACTAATTAAATTGACAAGGAAATAATTTCATTTGAAATTTACAATAGAAATATATATTGAAATATTCTACAAAATTAACAGGTGTGACAATGAAAAAATTAAATTGTCACTTATATGTTAAAACTTTGATTCGTTTCACATTTACCATAAAAAGTGAAAAGTATCACATTTGAAAATTAATATGATGAATAATTTTATAATTTTTTTAATTAAATCAAGGATAAATATATATTTAAATAGTAAGATGATAATATTAAAAACATTTATGATATCTTTTTTAGAAGAAAAATTAAATGGAAGGATCGTGATTTTGAAAAAATTGAATAATAATGCTAGTTTTCTATAAAAGTATTATTCCCATAGATTGAGTACCTAAATGGAGTAAAATAATTAGAAAAAAATTAAATCTCAAGAAATTATTATAGGATAATAAAATAACCTTTATTATTCAGATATAACACAATGAATTTTTTCATTGGAATCTTAGTCATAAATAATACTAAAAAACAATTAGATTTTAACATAAATCTCTTACCACAAGTTCCACTTCCTTCGAAAGTGCCCTAAAATCTATTATAATTAAATTTAATTTATTATAAATCTATATCAAAATCATTTAATTTCTTATAATATCCCATATTATCCACTTATAACTTTTCAATAACAATTTATTAATTTTTTAAAATTATCCTTCCCATGTGTGAAATTCTTCGTTCTTCATGGAAGCATCGGTTTTTTTGTTCTTGTACATATTAATTCTTCATTGTTCCGTCATTTATAAAATGATATTCAAGTCATAAATATCATATATATTTATAATATGTATATATAGAGTAATCCGTATATAGTATAGATAGAAAAATTAATAACACCTTTCACGGAGATAGTAGGACAATATTCGAATGAACATTAATTCCATTTTGCGACGTTAGTAAACATAAAATTGTAACCAAAGATTCACATTTAAATATAATTATTATATCATATATATCATATGTTCATTAAATTCATTATAATAACCACTATTTAAGTATCTATATGGAAAATTAATTTTTTTTAGAGGGAGGTTGGAGTCCACATGTAATCATAGTTGATACTTTCACATCCAATTTTTATTGAATAGAGTGTGTATTATGGGGGGTATATAATAATAATAAGATATAAGAAAATTTAAAATATTATTATCATTATTATTTGATAAATAAAAGAGATATATAGGAGGTCTATGGAAAAATAAAAAAGAAATTACTCGATTTTGATTTATACATCATCATTGAAAAACCTCATCATAATGAAAACATAATCAAGGTAAGGATGGACTTTTTTAATTTTTAAAGATTATATTAATGTATTATTGAACGTATAGGCTATACTGATTGATAAACTAGAATGAGTAAGAGATATTATGTTTTACCTCTTATATGTGAGGGGAGGGGAACTCTTGAAATTACTTAAAATATAAAATTATTATAAAATAATTATTATAAATAAATGATAAAAAATAGAATAATTTATAAAATAATAAAATTATATTTCAAAATAATTTCCATAGATAAAATTTCTATATGTATGGTTATCGTTTAACACTTATATTTTTGTTTTATGTCCCTAATAATCTATTTCATAGTGTCCAAAATAACAAAGTATTTTATAATTTAGGGGTCAAGAATGTTACCGTAAAAGGAAAAGTGACTAAATAATACACCATTCAAAATATGTTAAATCATATAAAAATAAAATATTTTATGATAAGTTATTTATGAATTATAAATAATTTAATAAAATTTTGACTATTATAAAATATTATTAATGACTATTTTAAACTATTCATAAATATTATGGTTTATGTCATCATGATATTAGAGATTTAATATATAAAATATTCATAGACTCATACCTGGTTATATATATATAATTCCCATGTAACTATAAATTAATAAAAACCCATTTATAGGGCATTCAAAATCATTTAGATAATTTTTATAATACTAGAAATATAATTATGTCAGTGACATGTACAAAGTGATGATAAATACAGTATTTATATGATATATGTTTCTGAAAAAATTAAAAATAATAAAATAATTCTTAAAAATTAAATTATTAAATACCCTTCAATTTGATCACCTTTATGTTAAAAATTTATAGGTACAAATGTTTAGAGAGTGAAATTTCGTATCTGTTCTATTTTTTGAATAATATAAAGATCCTAATAAAATAAAAATTGTATAATGTTTACTCTTTATAAATAATGGATTATTATTTATGATATCCACTTACTAAAAATGAAAAATATATGTGTTACTGAAAATTTAAAGCCTTAACCTAATTGTTGAACCTATTTTTTACTTTTTTAACCCTTACTAAGTTAACAAATGATTTAATATTTTTACTATTCATTATGATGAAAAATCAAAGCGCAGCTGTTAAAAAAAATTATAATACCGATTCCTACTATATAATGAATTTTATAATGTTAAAATCACAAAAATATAAATACTTAATTTTAAATTAATCCTACATAATTTAATGAAAATTGATTTTAAAAAAAATCTGTTTTCCTTAGAATATGAAGTATTTATAAAAAAATCCCCATAACATTAATTATAATGAAATCAGTTGGATTAATAATTTTATAATTGAGATGATATTTAGTTTTTAAACTTTTTATTTAAGAAATATAATTTTCAATGTTAATGAAATAAAATGACATTTTTCAATAAAATTCGATATATATCATTATTCAGTGGAGAAATAAATCATCTCCAAAAATTCTAAAAAATTCAGTCCAGTATATGTTTGAAATTGTGATTTTAAAAATAATGTTCCTTTACAAAATAAATTTGTAATAAATTGAATGAAATTATTTATATTTTATGGTCATAAAAGTAATAATTACCATTTTGAGGAAAAACTAAAATTTCCCATAATAGAATGACTTTAATGAATACTGAATACCTAGTTATCAACATATTTAATTTATATAAATATTTATATTTTTTTTTTAAATTTCTGTTTTTATAATTCAAATACAAAATTTAACTCCTTATTTATTATACTATACTATATTAAGGTTTATTTAGTCCTAAGGTTGCATCCATCACTTGTTTTCGAGAAAATTCAATTTATTCGAAAATATGTATATTATAAATTTATAGCGTATTAAATTTTACCACCACCTTTTATACAAATTTCAGCATTAAAATTATATTACTCTAGATCCAACAAATCAAGATGTCACTATTTCATCACATCCCCATGATTCCATATAACATATTTTAATTTTTGATTACTCATGACGAAATTTACCATATGAATAGTATTTTAAGTTACACACCACATCTAAAATAAAATATTTATATGTATTGTTATTCATCGAAAAGATAATTCTCTAGTGGTAAAACCTATAAATTCGTTACATGAAATGGATGATTTGCATACATCCTTAATATATATAAATGGAACACATGGTAAACATGAGTGAGCTTTATTGATGAAACCAAGCAATATGCTACAATCCCAACTCAATCAATAATTACGAAGGGGGAAATTTTCCAGGGTCTCAAATATCCATTATGTAAAGACCCGCAAATTTCAAGGAAATTTTTTTCTTAATTTTCTTTGGAATTTTACAAGAGCGCAGCTTCAGACGGCACCTGATTCCGAGGCCCGGTGTGCCCGGAATCAATTTCCGAAGTTTGGCTCGGGTACGTTTAGTGAACGGACGAGCGGGTTTTTCTATCTTTTGAACCGGTGCCCGGAATCGAATTCTGAGGGCACCGATGAAATCGCAGCGCCGGTATTTTCTTAGAAACGCCTCTTCCAGAGTTGCGTTTGCTCAGACGTGGTTTTTAAATTTTGGGGCTTTAAGACAGAAATAAAATAAAATTTGTGCGACAACTTTATTTTATTTCACTTAAGCTGCTTGGAAGTCACTTGGAAGCCACTTGAACTGAGTTAAAGCGGATAGGGTGCTATCCGGAAATATCCTACCCTCTTGGTAGGATATTTGTGAGGCAGGGCCCGCACGAGCCCCGCCGTTTCTTTCGCTAAGTAACGCACCCGCGAAAACCCGTCAAAGTAACTGAAAAGTCAACCGACGCGTTTTCTTTATTTCTTAACAGACCATTTAATTGGGCGGTTTATTTCGTGAATTAAATGGGCTGTTTCATTCATTGAATTAATTCAACGAATTTAATGGGTCGTTACTTACGCGTTTTGCGTTTGTTGGAAAAATAATAAAATAGACAAACTTGTCTATTTTGGAGGATTCTCCTGTTGTGCGAGATCCTCTAAACCTCCACCCTCCCCGCGAAGAACGCGAAGAACGCGAAGAACGCGAAGAACGCTGGAACCGGAATTCGACGACGCACGATCCGCGACGTCAACAAACTTTTCCGCGACCTTCTCCTTCTTCTTCTACGGCGCCTCTTCTTCCGCGGCGGACCTACGATCAGCGGTTAAAGGTGAGAATCGAATCTTCTAATTCTCCCCTTTTTATAATTCGATATCAACGGATTTAAATTAATTAAATCCGTTTGATCTTGATCCGGAGATCGTCGGCGCGACGTTTTTCCCGCGGTGCGACGAACGTCTCCTCCGCAACGACGCGACGATCCCCTCCTTCCGCGACGAGCGATTCCGCGACGACCTCACGTCCGACGACGACAAGGTAAGGGTTGATGGAATATTTTTCTTTCCCGTGATTTATTTCTTTTAAAATTAAAGAACCTGATCTCCGAACAATTTTAATTTATTTAAAATTGTTGTTGATCATTTTCTTTTCCTCCCGTTGTTTATGACTAACGCGGAGGGTGCGGGTCTAACGAACAAGACCCGGCAACCCTCCGCCGATCTTTTTTTTTTGCGGATTTGGCGGACGGCGACGAACCGTGCGGCAAGGGCGATCCGTTGATCCCACAGTGAAGATCGGCCCCCGGGAGGAGCAACGGCGCAGACGGGAGGCAAAACGGGCCACCGGAGCAACTCCGGCGGCCCGCGGAAGGCGGCGGCGGCCGGTTCCGCGGCCGCGCGGAACCGGGGAGGGACGCGGCGGCCCGACCGTGTCCGCGTGACAGGCGGCCCCCCGCGGGGCCGCGTTTCCTCCAAGCCGCGGGTCAACCCCGCGGCGGTTGCTTCGGCCGCTCGGCCGAAGCCGAGCCGGCCGGTCCGGTCGGCCGGGCCGCGCCCAGGCCGGGTCGGGCCGACCCGGTTCGGCCGACCCAAGGGGGGGTTCGGGCCGGGTCGCCCCGGGCCCAGAACCCCCGTTTTGGGCCCTCTTCGGTCTTTCGCCCATATCTTGGGCCTGGGACCTCCGATTGACGAACCTTCAGCGGCTACGCGATCCTTGGATCGATACGGTCGTTTCGGTATATTATACTCAAGGTTTCGGAAGACTTTGGGTTCGGCCGGGTTGGTTCGTACACGAAACCAACCGGGCCCTCGGAGCGGAAACGCTCATAACTTGAGCTACGGACGTCCGATCGACGTACCGTCAGCTGTGGTAGTTTCCTCTAAGTGAGACGGAACTTTTGGCATACTCCGCCCGAGGATCGGATACAGGCGGAGTACGGTCGGGTTGGTTTTTCCCTAAAAACCAACCGGGCCCCTGGGACGAAAATGCCAATAACTCTCAGACCGGGCGTCCGATTGACGCGCCGTCTGTTGCGATGAGATCCTGTTGTCGATACGGAACTTTTGGATACATCAACTTCGGACTACGTGTCAGTTGATGTATCAGCCTCTCGGCTCGTGGAGCGGACCCTCCTAAACGAGCTCGCTGTGTGCGGGAACCCTAGCGCTGGCTGTGACTTCGACGACAGAGCAGAGATCCTCCGTGGACTGCGACGACGGCAGAGCAGAGATCCTTCGTGGACTGCGGCGACGACTGTGCAGAGATCCTCAGTGGACTGCGTCGACTACTGCACTCAGCGATCCTACGTGGATCAGTGCTACAGGTTCTGTGTGAGCCCGATCCTATGTGGGTCCTTACTACCGGTTCTGTGTGAGCCACTGCCTACAGGTTCTGTGTGAGCCCGATCCTGTGTGGGTCTTTTGCGGGGGTTAGTACCTATCGATCCTTCGTGGGTCCGACGACTTAGATGGATCAGTGATCATCTTTGACGTCATCTGAAAAAGTATACCTGGTTGAGCTGAATCTTATGTTACTCTCATTTGTGGTTTGTGTTGAACTATCCTTTGTGGATTTACTGTTTACTCTCCTTGTGGATTTGAGTCTTGCTTTCCTGCGTGGATTGAGTTGTTCTTGAGCTTGTGAGCAGAGCTAGAATTGGGGACTTAGGTATATGTATGGGCATATACCTAAGTCGAGTCAGATGTTACTTCGTGATTGCATCTTTCTTTTTTTGCTATATCCTTTGTGGATTTCGGGGGACCTTCGGGGGTCTCGGGGTCCTTACTGAGTAGCTTATACTCACCCCTGCACGGGTTATGCCCGCACCTTGTTGTGTTGGATGCAGACGACGGACAGCGCTGATCTCGGTTGGGGCGTGGAGTAGGACGGTACCTGGAGGTGGACCACTGGGCGGGACGTGCTCGGAGCGGACGTGGGACCCGAGGAGCCTGGAGGCTATCTGTACCCACCCTTCAGGTGGGATTGCCAGTGGACGACACGAGGCCGCCGTCTTCTCTTCAGTTGCTGTTCTTTACTTTTTCAGTTGTACTTTCAGTTGGGCTTGTATTCCGGCCCCCTTTACTTTTCTGCACTTGTAGTTACTTTCCGCTTGCTGACTCTGTGGTGGTTGTTACTTATAAAGGCAATGCCTTCCCTGTTTACCGGGATTTTACGCCTTGGTGCTAGTCGCCAGCCCCTGGCCTATGGAAGGCGGGCTTGGGGTAGTCACGGCACGGGCCCCGAGGTCGGGTCGTGACAAATTGGTATCAGAGGTGGTCGGTTCTACCGCAGACTCTGATCGTCTTTTCTTTCTATATGAAGCAATAGTGTTTAGTGTATTGAGTGTGGTTATCAGTTCAGGGAGCCCAGTGTTGGTGCGGCGGCCGACGTATCCGTACACCAGGACCCTGACTCCTGATTTCCGACTTAATGCATGAAAACATTGATTGCGTGTGTGTTTCAAGTTTCTTTGTGATTACTTGTGTCAGCTCACCGGGTATACTGATCTGCTTTATGAAAGTCTCAAGTTTTCCTTGTGATTACTTGTGCCAGCCTACCAGGTATACTGTTCTGACTGTGGTGCTCTTGTTCTCCTTTTCAGGATGGCCCCGCGACGACAGCCAGTTAGGGTTCCGAGTGTAGGGCGTGACGGCAGCCCACCGAGCGACGAGGCCTCGGTGCAGGGCCCCTTGCCAGCAGTGGCACCGGCGGTAGCTTTACCCGCCGAGCCACCGATGCTACCAGTACCAGACGCTGACGATGCACGTCGCCTCAGGGCACTGCATGAGTTTCAGAGCCAGCGACCGCCCAGGTTTCGCGGTGAGGCGGACCCCCAGGCCGCCGAGGACTGGCTAGAGGCGGTGGTACGGATCTTTAGGCTAGTGAGGACACCAGCGGATCTCATGGTGATTCTCGCGGCGAGCCTCCTGCAGGCGGCGGCAGGACGATGGTGGAGCTTGATGCTCCAGGTTCACGATGAGGCATCCTTGCTCTGGACGGACTTCGAGAGCCTCTTCCGCTCTGATTTCGTCCCGGTCACCCTCCGAGCGGTGCGCATCCAGGAGCTTCTCCAGCTGCGCCAGGGCAGCATGACGGTCGCTCAGTACGCGGCGAGGTTCACTGACCTATCTCGCTACTCGACCGACATGGTACGGGACCCCTTCTTCCGGGCCCGGACCTTCGAGCAGGGCTTGCGACAGGAGATTCGGGCGTCGCTGATCTCCCTCAGCATTCCGACCCAGGCGGGAGTGCTGGAGCGAGCCCTCCTGATCGAGAGCTTCCTGGCAGAGCCTTCTTCAGCGGCGAGACCTAGCGCAGGGCGGCAGGTAGCTGAGTCTTCGGCAGCAGGTAGCCGACGGATGACTCTCGGGTCCAGGCAGACCAGACCCCCACGCAGACGGCCTCAGGACACCGGCTCAGCAGTGCGGGGCACATAGCGGAGTGCCAGCCTTCCGAGAGGCAGGCTGTGCTACTCCTGCGGCGGGCAGGGTCACATGGCTCGTGACTGCCCGACTCGCTGATCAGAGGAGCAGCAGACGGTGGAGGGGCCACCCAGGCAGAGGCAGAGGGTCGACCGTGGCGGTCCGCAGGGAGGAGGCGGACGAGGCAGAGGAGCTGGCCGAGCAGCGGGTGGTGGGCGACGCTTCCAGGCTCTACCCCCACCACCACCAGGAGGGCCACCTCGACCACAGGGAGCTGGCGGGCAGGGACAGGCCCAGCTCCAGGCAGTGGAGGCCTACGACCCCGACATGCCAGAGATGATTCGAGGTACGATCTGTGTCTATTCCACCCTTGCTGCAGTACTTATAGACACAGGAGCGAGTCACTCTTTCATAGCCTCTACCCTTGTTCGGAGCTCGGAGATTCTGACTGAGCCGTTGGATCGATCCTTACGGCTAGAGACTCCTACGGGAGCAGACTCGACGATTACGCACTGGTGCCGACAGTGTGAGCTTACTCTAGGAGGCGAGAGCTTCGGCTGGGATCTCCTTGTAGCGGCGTCGAGGCCTTACGACGTCATCTTGGGCATGGATTGACTATCCACGGTTCATGCCCAGATCGACTGTTTTAGGCGCAAGGTGCGATGTGTTCGCACCGACGGGAGCAGGTTTACCTTCACCGGCGAGAAGGGAACCTTTGCAGCACATGATGGACTTCCGCGGAGGAGAGTGCAGCCCATCTCTCATCAGTTGGCTAGCCTCATCCTAGGAGCAGTGGACGTGCGGAGTCCAGCTTTTCCTGCAGTGGTGGACCAGTACGTGGACGTCTTTCCCGACGACGTTCCAGGGCTACCTCCTCGTAGAGAGGTAGACTTTTACATCGACTTGTACCCCGGGACAGCCCCGATATCTACTCCAGCATATCGGATGGCCCCCGCCGAGCTTCGAGAGCTGTGGGTACAGTTGGAGGACTTGCAGAGCAAGGGGTTTATCCGACCCAGTGTTTCACCCTGGGCTTCCCCGATATTGTTCGCCAAGAAGGCGGACGGGAGCTTGCGACTGTGTGTCGACTATCGTCGCCTGAACCAGGTGACAGTGAGGAACAAGTATCCACTGCCACGGATTGATGACCTCTTCGATCAGCTCAAGGGAGCGCGGTGGTTCTCGAAGATAGACCTCCGGTCAGGCTATCATCAGCTCAGAGTTCGAGACGAGGACGTGCAGAAGACGGCCTTCAGGTGTCGGTATGGCCATTATGAGTTCTTGGTTATGCCGTTCGGCGTAACCAATGCTCCAGCAGTGTTCATGAGCCTCATGAACAGGATCTTCCAGCCATACCTCGACCGATTTGTCGTGGTCTTCATTTACGACATTTTGGTATACTCGACGACTGAGGAGGAGCATGCCTACCACCTGCGAGTTGTGCTAGACACGCTCCGAGAGCACCAGCTTTATGGCAAGCTCTCAAAGTGCCAGTTCTGGTTACATGAGGTCCATTTCTTGGGGCACGTCATCTCTGAGGCGGGAGTTGCAGTGGATCCCGCGAAGATCGAGGCAGTGCTAGCTTGGGAGCCATCCAGGAGCGTGACAGAGGTGCGGAGTTTCTTGGGCTTAGCCGGATACTATCGGAGATTCGTTCCAGACTTCTCCAGAGTTGCGGCACCACTCTCAGCCTTGACGAAGAAGGGGAAACCCTTCGTGTGGTCAGACAGATGTCAGCAGAGCTTCCAGGAGCTGAGGCAGAGGTTGACCAGCGCACCTATCTTGAGGTTGCCTGAGGAGGGAGTTGGATACGTAGTTTACTGCGATGCATCAGGGACTGGACTCGGGTGCGTCCTGATGCAGGAGCGGGCCGTGATCGCCTACGGATCACGTCAGTTGAGGCCGCATGAGCAGAACTATGCCACTCATGACCTGGAGTTAGCAGCAGTGGTCTTCGCCCTGAAGACTTGGCGGCACTATCTGATGGGCGAGCGCTTCACAGTCTTTTCTGACCACCAGAGTCTCAGGTATATCTTCTCTCAGAAGGACCTGAACCTGAGACAGCGGAGATGGCTTGAGTTCCTCCAGGACTATGACTTTGAGATAGTCTATACTCCTGGGAAGGGGAACGTGGTAGCCGATGCCCTCAGCAGGAGGACGGGCATTCAACTACTTGAGGAGGCGACGGAGCAGCTAGCCTCCTTACAGATATCCTTCGTGGATAGAGACGGAGCAGCCTTTCTTCAGTCTCTCACAGTCTCTCCTCCACTTCTACAGCGGGTCAGAGAGGCTCAGCGTGGGGACGCTGACTGTGAGACCCGGCATGCACTGATATCCTCAGGTCAGGCGCCTGATGGTTTCTCCCTTGGAGCAGAGCACGACATCCTTTTCAGAGGACGTACCTTCGTACCAGTCGCTTTACGAGAGGAGGTGCTGAGAGAGTTTCACACTTCTCCCTTGGCGGTGCATCCCGGAGTGGTGAAGATGTACCAGGATCTCAGACGACAGCACTGGTGGCCGGGCATGAAGAAAGCTGTGGCAGAGTTCGTTTCACGATGCCTCACCTGCCAGCAGGTGAAGGCAGAGCATCAGGTACCAGCAGGCTTGGTACAGCCCTTGGAGGTCCCGGAGTGGAAGTGGGATGGCATATCTATGGACTTCGTGACTGGACTTCCACGCACTTCCAGAGGTCACGACTCCATTTGGGTGATTGTTGACCGACTCACCAAGTCGGCACACTTCTTACCCATCAGAGGGCAGGGCTCAGTGGAGAGCTTGGGACGTCTTTACGTCCAGGAGATGGTACGGCTTCACGGTGTGCCATCGTCTATTGTCTCCGATCGAGATGCTCGTTTCACTTCCCGGCTTTGGAAGGGGTTGCAGGAGGCGTTCGGGACGCGGCTCCATCTGAGCACAGCCTTCCACCCTCAGACGGATGGTCAGACGGAGAGGACCATACAGACACTCGAGGACATGCTCCGTGCATGTGTTCTCGACTTTGGTCGCAGCTGGGAGGACCACCTACCCTTGGTGGAGTTCGCGTACAACAACAGCTACCACTCCACCATCGGGATGGCACCATACGAGGCGTTGTACGGCAGACCCTGCAGATCACCGTTGTGCTGGATAGACCCTGGGGAGTCAGCACTCGTGGGACCAGAGATGGTCCGAGCCACGACAGAGAAGGTCCAGATCATCCAGGAGAGGATGAGGACAGCTCAGAGCCGGCAGAAGTCGTATGCCGACAGGAGGCGGAGGCCACTAGAGTTCGAGGATGGCGACTACGTCTTTTTGCGTGTCTCACCTCGACGGGGTTTACGAAGATTTGGCCGAGGCGGCAAGTTGTCTCCACACTTCATCGGGCCTTTCCAGGTCCTCAGCAGGATAGGAGAGGTGGATTATCGCCTGGCTCTACCACCTCAGTTGCACCGGGTGCACGACGTCTTCCACGTGTCTCAGCTGAGGAGATACGTGCACGACCCGACGCACATCATCGACTTTGGGGAGCTGGACGTGGACGATGGGGCGACTTTTGCGGAGGTCCTAGTGGAGATCGAGGATCGACAGGAGCGGGTCCTACATGGGCGGTCGATTCCTCTTGTGCGCATCAGATGGCAGCACGAGAACCTCCAGGAGAGCACTTGGGAGCGGGAGGCTCAGATGCGTGCTCAGTACCCCCATTTGTTCCCCTAGTTTTTGATGTATCTTTACGGGGACGTAAAGCCCCGAGGTGGGAGTAATGTAAAGACCCGCAAATTTCAAGGAAATTTTTTTCTTAATTTTCTTTGGAATTTTACAAGAGCGCAGCTTCAGACGGCACCTGATTCCGAGGCCCGGTGTGCCCGGAATCAATTTCCGAAGTTTGGCTCGGGTACGTTTAGTGAACGGACGAGCGGGTTTTTCTATCTTTTGAACCGGTGCCCGGAATCGAATTACGAGGGCACCGATGAAATCGCAGCGCCGGTATTTTCTTAGAAACGCCTCTTCCAGAGTTGCGTTTGCTCAGACGTGGTTTTTAAATTTTGGGGCTTTAAGACAGAAATAAAATAAAATTTGTGCGACAACTTTATTTTATTTCACTTAAGCTGCTTGGAAGTCACTTGGAAGCCACTTGAACTGAGTTAAAGCGGATAGGGTGCTATCCGGAAATATCCTACCCTCTTGGTAGGATATTTGTGAGGCAGGGCCCGCACGAGCCCCGCCGTTTCTTTCGCTAAGTAACGCACCCGCGAAAACCCGTCAAAGTAACTGAAAAGTCAACCGACGCGTTTTCTTTATTTCTTAACAGACCATTTAATTGGGCGGTTTATTTCGTGAATTAAATGGGCTGTTTCATTCATTGAATTAATTCAACGAATTTAATGGGTCGTTACTTACGCGTTTTGCGTTTGTTGGCAAAATAATAAAATAGACAAACTTGTCTATTTTGGAGGATTCTCCTGTTGTGCGAGATCCTCTAAACCTCCACCCTCCCCGCGAAGAACGCGAAGAACGCGAAGAACGTGAAGAACGCTGGAACCGGAATTCGACGACGCACGATCCGCGACGTCAACAA
Organism: Viscum album; assembly: GCA_963277665.1. NCBI lineage: Eukaryota > Viridiplantae > Streptophyta > Magnoliopsida > Santalales > Viscaceae > Viscum > Viscum album. Next base: position 664,192,590 of record OY728141.1, read on the forward strand.
ACTTTTCCGCGACCTTCTCCTTCTTCTTCTACAGCGCCTCTTCTTCCGCGGCGGACCTACGATCAGCGGTTAAAGGTGAGAATCGAATCTTCTAATTCTCCCCTTTTTATAATTCGATATCAACGGATTTAAATTAATTAAATCCGTTTGATCTTGATCCGGAGATCGTCGGCGCGACGTTTTTCCCGCGGTGCGACGAACGTCTCCTCCGCAACGACGCGACGATCCCCTCCTTCCGCGACGAGCGATTCCGCGACGACCTCACGTCCGACGACGACAAGGTAAGGGTTGATGGAATATTTTTCTTTCCCGTGATTTATTTCTTTTAAAATTAAAGAACCTGATCTCCGAACAATTTTAATTTATTTAAAATTGTTGTTGATCATTTTCTTTTCCTCCCGTTGTTTATGACTAACGCGGAGGGTGCGGGTCTAACGAACAAGACCCGGCAACCCTCTGCCGATCTTCTTTTTTTTGCGGATTTGGTGGACGGCGACGAACCGTGCGGCAAGGGCGATCCGTTGATCCCGCAGTGAAGATCGGCCCCCGGGAGGAGCAACGGCGCAGACGGGAGGCAAAACGGGCCACCGGAGCAACTCCGGCGGCCGGAGGCGGCGGCGCCCGGCGCGCCACCGTGGAAGAGTTCCGCCGCGGCTTCAGCCGCGGCGGCGGCGGCCGGTTCCGCGGCCGCGCGGAACCGGGGAGGGACGCGGCGGCCCGGCCGCGTCCGCGTGACAGGCGGCCCCCCGCGGGGCCGCGTTTCCTCCAAGCCGCGGGTCAACCCCGCGGCGGTTGCTTCGGCCGCTCGGCCGAAGCCGAGCCGGCCGGTCCGGTCGGCCGGGCCGCGCCCAGGCCGGGTCGGGCCGACCCGGTTCGGCCGACCCAAGGGGGGGTTCGGGCCGGGTCGCCCCGGGCCCAGAACCCCCGTTTCGGGCCCTCTTCGGTCTTTCGCCCATATCTTGGGCCTGGGACCTCCGATTGATGAACCGTCAGCGGCTACGCGATCCTTGGATCGATACGGTCGTTTTGGTATATTATACTCAAGGTTTCGGAAGACTTTGGGTTCGGCCGGGTTGGTTCGTACACGAAACCAACCGGGCCCTCGGAGCGGAAACGCTCATAACTTGAGCTACGGACGTCCGATCGACGTACCGTCAGCTGTGGTAGTTTCCTCTAAGTGAGACGGAACTTTTGGCATACTCCGCCCGAGGATCGGATACAGGCGGAGTACGGTCGGGTTGGTTTTTCCCTAAAAACCAACCGGGCCCCTGGGACGAAAATGCCAATAACTCTCAGACCAGGCGTCCGATTGACGCGCCGTCTGTTGCGATGAGATCCTGTTGTCGATAAGGAACTTTTGGATACATCAACTTCGGACTACATGTCAGTTGATGTATCAGCCTCTCGGCTCGTGGAGCGGACCCTCCTAAATGAGCTCGCTGTGTGCGGGAACCCTAGCGCTGGCTGTGACTTCGACGACAGAGCAGAGATCCTCCGTGGACTGCGACGACGGCAGAGCAGAGATCCTTCGTGGACTGCGGCGACGACTGTGCAGAGATCCTCAGTGGACTGCGTCGACTACTGCACTCAGCGATCCTACGTGGATCAGTGCTACAGGTTCTGTGTGAGCCCGATCCTATGTGGGTCCTTACTACCGGTTCTGTGTGAGCCACTGCCTACAGGTTCTGTGTGAGCCCGATCCTGTGTGGGTCTTTTGCGGGGGTTAGTACCTATCGATCCTTCGTGGGTCCGACGACTTAGATGGATCAGTGATCATCTTTGACGTCATCTGAAAAAGTATACCTGGTTGAGCTGAATCTTATGTTACTCTCATTTGTGGTTTGTGTTGAACTATCCTTTGTGGATTTACTGTTTACTCTCCTTGTGGATTTGAATCTTGCTTTCCTGCGTGGATTGAGTTGTTCTTGAGCTTGTGAGCAGAGCTAGAATTGGGGACTTAGGTATATGTATGGGCATATACCTAAGTCGAGTCAGATGTTACTTCGTGATTGCATCTTTCTTTTTTTGCTATATCCTTTGTGGATTTCGGGGGACCTTCGGGGGTCTCGGGGTCCTTACTGAGTAGCTTATACTCACCCCTGCACGGGTTATGACCGCACCTTGTTGTGTTGGATGTAGACGACGGACAACGCTGATCTCGGTTGGGGCGTGGAGTAGGACGGTACCTGGAGGTGGACCACTGGGCGGGACGTGCTCGGAGCGGACGTGGGACCCGAGGAGCCTGGAGGCTATCTGTACCCACCCTTCAGGTGGGATTGCCAGTGGACGACACGAGGCCGCCGTCTTCTCTTCAGTTGCTGTTCTTTACTTTTTCAGTTGTACTTTCAGTTGGGCTTGTATTCCGGCCCCCTTTACTTTTCTGCACTTGTAGTTACTTTCCGCTTGCTGACTCTGTGGTGGTTGTTACTTATAAAGGCAATGCCTTCCCTGTTTACCGGGATTTTACGCCTTGGTGCTAGTCGCCAGCCCCTGGCCTATGGAAGGCGGGCTTGGGGTAGTCACGGCACGGGCCCCGAGGTCGGGTCGTGACACATTATTTATAAAAATAATAAAAATATTATATAGGTAAATCCATAGGAATTATTTCTCAGTAACATTTAATTTCTGATTTCCTAGATTATTTTTAGCATCATGTTTCTATCAACTATGAGCTGCCTTTATTTGATGAAATAATTATCCTACATTTTCATCCATTTACCAAGATAAATAAATTCATAATGTATATATTTCACTAACTTCATCCCAAGAATATTTTATTTCTAAACATCATTCCACATAAATATTCATATATATTCATCATAATTCTATGGGGAAGTCTATTCATGTCCATAACGTCAATGGTAACCTCAGAACATGATCAAATGCAATATAACATGGGTCTGCAATAAATTTAACAACTTCTTATAATGTATATCATAGAAATATAATAAATAGATAAATATTATTTTATGTAAATAGAGTGTGCCTCCTATATATTGTTGGAAAAAACAACCCAAATAGAAAAATTCCCTTTAAATGTTTTGGTGCATTTAATAATAAAACCCATCGTGATGTTTTCCATTTTTAATTCTTGAATGTGTAATAGATGTCATATTCTATTAGACATTTATCTATAATAATTCACATTATTATATACTAGGAAATGATATGTATACTCTGAAAAATATCATTCCTTTTTTCCACCAGAAATATACTTTTAAATCATTATAAATCAATATTCTTCTATGATGAATGGGGTATTCTGAACTATGGGCATTTTCCAATGGTTCATTCTTCAATAATGGAATGGTGAGACCAAAAAAATTTCATTAATAAAATAATCTTATCATAAACATAGTAAAAAATTGTAGATTATTTGTAACACCCCATGAAATTACAATATATTTATTTTAGAATATGTTTAATTTCATGAATTATTTGTTATGGAAAAAACACTGGGTTTGAAAAATATATAGTTTTGTCAAGATTTACACACATAATTTAAAATTATTTTTTAACAGTCAAAGATAAAATTATTTTATTATGTATAATTATCTTTTAAAATCATCATAACAAAATTATCATATAGTTAATTTTTAATATTTTTTTGAAAAGATTAAATTGATAATGAATAGTGAGAAAGTCTAAATTTTAATTAAAAACATCCTTTCATTTGAATTATTTATAATTTTAAATTATATTTTTATTTTTTTAATGTAAAATTTGTTCAATTATTTTCAATTATTCCAATTTATGTACGTTTAATAATATTCATATTAAATTTTGACATAATACCCTTTAAAACATTTGAAGAAGTTATTTTTAAAAACAATTTTCTTATCTCATCTAAAGTATTAATTTTTTTTAAAATAAATTTCCATATTGTCAATATAATTTAGGAATATTGATTCTAAATTTTAAATCATAATAATTTTTAATTTCTGACAAGAAAATATTTATTATTGACTGAAATGAATATTGAAAAGAAAAAAAATAATATTGCGGTTAAAGTAAAAATGTATTTATCAGGGGTACGAAAAAGAAGAAAAATAATAAAATGGATTACTTATTTGACCAAAAAACATTTTATTTCAAAATCTATACTCATATTACCTTAGAAACTGTTATTATGAGTATTTGAGAAACCATTCTAGAATGTAACATATATAATATGTAATATAATGAAACAATCATAATAGAACCTTCATTTACATTAATATCTATAATGATTTTCCTTGCGTAAATACATAATAATTTCAGTTATAAATATTATTTTGAATTATAAATGTGTTTTTTTATAATGATTTTTTTGGGATGAAATAAATACTTTAAGGTAAAAATAATCAACAATGTTGAAATTATTTAGTTAATAATAAAATAAAATAAATGACACTAAAAATATTAAAAGTGAAGTAAATTTATTGATATATTGTGTACACTTATTTATTATAATATTATTTATTTTTAAACATTACTGATAATAATATATTAGAAATTCATCATTTCCATTATATAATTTATTATGTCAAAATTGGCATTTAAGTAATTTTCTAATAAATGATGTTTTTTAATCATTTAAATTTATTAAAAATGATATAATCCTCCAATTTATTTAATAATGTTTATAAATATAAAATAACTTCAATTCATTGAATAATTTTTCCTTTATAATGAATATACCTACCACTAAATTGTAAAAACATTGGTAGTCTGGCCAAGGTTAAAGAATTTATTGTTGATGTTACGTGCTCTTGTATTAAAATTAATTTCTGAAAAAGATAGGATTTATATTTTATAAAATATATATCATAATCAAAATCATTGGGAATAATTTATATAATTAGGATAATTTTATTTGAGGCATAAATTATAAATTACATTTGTTAAAAATACTTATTATCTAAGTGAATCCCAAAATAGTAACTGATAGGAATCATAGAAGTTACAGAAAAAATGTTTAAAATTTGATTTTATTTTTTTGGTGGAGATTTTTCTCATCCAAATCCTCTATAAATAATTTTAAATAATTATTTTTGACACATAGGGTACTATAAACCTCACAGTACCAAATAAATGAGTATATTTATTAAATGACACTCCTCTTCAATTATAAACTGAAACCACTTTTCTCTCTTCTTCATAACATCAAGTCTCTTTGGTTTAGACAATACCATGCCAAATAAGTTTCAAAATTACATCCTCCCATACTAGAATTATTATTTTCCGTATAAATATAACATATTATTTCTTTAGTGAAAAGTATAGCATGGCACCAGGAGAAGACATAAACCATTTCAACGAGCAATACGGTTTTATTCATTTCTCCCCCTCCAAATATTATTAAAACACTGTTATTTAATAAAATCACTATATTCATTATTATATGTTGTTTTTATTATATGTTAATTACTTATAACAATATATAATTATATCAAATGGGTTACAAAATGGTCTTTCATGTGTATGGTGGACTACCATCTCATGAATTGATTTAATTCATTATTCCATTACCTCATTTTATTGTTTAGTATGATGATGGATATAAATTATATATATCATATTTATATATATAACATATTTATATAGTTTGGGTTTTTATATAAAATATAACAATTTACATTCTATTCATAAAGGGATACAATAATGTCACATGTGTATTGGGTAAACTAAGGCTCGTGAAGTGATGTGAGTAATCATTCACTAACACATTACATGGTATTTAACATGGTCATAGTTAATGAAAATATGTTTTAATAATTAAATGATTGTTATATTGATGAAATAATTATAATTTTTTAATGTTATATATATACATATGTAATTTGTTTCATTTCATTAAACAAAATTAATGATGATAACATCGTTCATGTATGTGTGGGGTATCATCATCAAGAGTTGACATTACTGTATTTTATTCCCCACATGGAATTGTTGAAATATATAATTAGACATAAAAATTAATTTGGTAAATATGAAATTATTATCATTTTTAAGGATAAAATATTACATATCAGATTTCTATAATGATAAATGAAAATTTAAAATTTTACTCATGCATATGTATGACATACCGTTTCCATGATTGTAACATACATTATTATAAATGTACATATTTTGTTATTGGTTTTCAAATAATAAATGATTTAAAAATATGATATTTATTTCACTATTATCATTCTAGATATGATATAACAATATATTACGTGGAAGAAAATGATATTTCATGATAAAATATATGATAAAATAAAGAAATTTACCCCTGAAACAAGGAAAAAAATAAACAGTTTTTTAATGAACGGGTGTGAATTTGTTATTGAAAGATCATATATGATATTATAAATATTTATTTCGTAATTCTTTATGTAATCAATATATTTTAACTCAATATAATGACTTTTAATTAATGTTCAACCAAAAGGAAAAATGAGGTAATTGATTTATTAACTCAATTTCACTTCATTAGGTTATATATATACATCATCGATTGTTTTATTCAATGATTTTGTGTATAATGACATTATATTACATTATATTGTAATTGTACATCTGTTATTTATTTTTTATTTGAATAAATAATTTATTTATTGAATAATTCTCACTACAACATTATAATCATTATAGAGATTTATTTCACAATGTCATTATAATCGAGATTATTTGTTCTTCAATTTTATTTGAATGAAATTAATTTTATGTTACCTAATATATCATTTAAACATTCTTATACCACATTTATTCATGATATTTTCAAGTAATCATCCCATTTTCCTAATCTTTGATACCATAATTAATTGTGAAAATATTTTTAGAAATCACGACACCATTTTATTCTTTTGGAAATAAATTTTTTATTCCAAAATCATGATATCTATAAATGATTAGAAAATTGAATTTAAAATTTGAATATTTGGTGAAATTTTTTTCCCTTTTGTAATCATTAAATTTAATATCAACATAATATTAGTCAATTTTCAAAATATTTACCATTTATCAATTACCAAAAATATCAGAGGAAAATTATGCTTTTTTACAAATGGGGAACATTCATACTGGTTTATAATTTAAAATGAATGATAAATATTACTATTATAACAGATAAAGAACTATAATCTATCATTACTATAATTTCATTTAATATTCCATTATAATATTATGAGTATCTTTTTGAATAAATTGTTTTTAATAGATATTTTCAATGAAATGGATTTTATAAAAAATATATTTTAAAAGTGGAATTATAAAATGATTAGGATATTTTATTTATTAAAATTATTAATGAAATTTTAATGGGATATCTATTCAATAACTAAATAATCACATAATTTTAATTATGATCCACTATGTACATGTTTAATTGATATCATCCATACTATTTATTTGGATGGTTTATGATTAGGTAAACTATGAGTATGTTATTTTGATACCAAAAACCTTATTTTATGAATAGTTTATGGTAAAAATTATTAAATGGGTATATTATTAATATTTCATTTTCTATTTTTTCAATTTTAAATTTATGTTTCCCCCATTCATATAAAGTCTAAAACTGAATTATTATTTGATTAATAGGGTTTAGTTAATGGTGTCCCCTTGATGAAATATATAGTCTTATTGGAAAATCAGTTGGCCAAATAAGATGGTCTTCTCCCCATAGATTTGATCTATATTGATGAAGGATCTTTAAAACAATTTTCCTGGGGAGATATCTTGATAGTTCAGATGTCCGACATATTTCATTACAATATTATGAAATAATATATTTATATTTAATGTGATAATTTGATTAGTTAGGCTATTGTTGGTTAATTATTCATGCTCATGTGATTATTTAGAAGTCTAAAACTATCATAGTATGAGCATTAGTAAGACTATTCATGATATCATGACATGGTTTATGATTGTCATATTAAATATGCATAAATCTGCAATTTATTTTAATTATTTGACATTATTTTGGATTATAAATTATTATTAATTATGACATAATCTAATCTACTGTATTACATAATTTATAAATGGAATATATCATATGGAATATGGAATCAATCAATGTACCTTATCCAAAGGGTATGAATGATAAAATATTAAATGGTTTTCTTCAAATAATTTGATTAAAAATAGTCTTACAAATATTTTAGTAATATAATGATAAAATATCAATTTATAACAAGGAATTGAAATAAATATATTATTATTATGGGTTAATAAAACACTTTATGAATAGGAAGACAAGAAAAAGTATTGATAAAGTGAATAAGGTTGTAATGGTTTTCCCATATGTGATAATTGTTGAATTAAATGCCCTGGTACTTTATTAAATGGAATGACAATTTTATATATGTTTGGAGTGAATGTTCTCCATAAAACCAATTTCAGTGGAAATAATTAATGTATTCAATGTAAAATGTTCCATTTATAAGGATATGTAGAAGAATTCAAATATATATTCCATGTTTCAAAGGAATATACCCTTAACATATCTTTTGAATAATGGTAAAACAAATGATAATACCAAATAAAGAGTAGTATGAATAATTTTAAATACTTTACATTAATTAATTATGTCATTTTGTTATTTTATCTATAATATATTGGTTTTAATAATTATAAAATGTATAATTATTGTATTGGATTAGTACATCTATTGAGGATTTGAATGAGTATGTTGAATATTACTAAGAGAACTGAATAATTATAAATTTTATCTTCATGGAAAACAAATCATTACGTAAAAGGTAAACCATTCTATGTTCATGATGTTTAGATAATAGTGTTGAGATAAAGATAATATTGATATGGATAAAGTATATTGTATTGTGCTGACTACCTTGTATCTAATTAATTATTTGATGGGGATGTGGTTGATACTATCCATAATTGAGTTTAAATAATATTTGGATACAAAAACATATCTTATAATCAATGTTCTACAATAAGAATAAGGAATAATTCATTTTAAAAAAAATTTGTTGATGATTCATTTTATTACCATGAACTATGTGAATAATTGATGATGTTTTTAAATGTTATGTATGGGAAAATTAAGAACTACTTCATATCGTTTGATAGATTAATTTAAATTCATTATGTACATTTAGTAGTGTAATTTCTATAGTTATGAATCATAATATTTATTATGGTTAATATGGTTAAAATTTAGTAAAAGGATTATATATAACTTTTGATGATATTTTATATATTAATGTTTTACCTCACTATATATGGATTTAAGAATATTGGATATCATTGTCAAAACGTATTCATTGTGGGAAATTTTTCGAGATAGATGGATGGAATTGTCACACTATTATGATTTTTATGATCTATTATATGTGAGTGTTAGTTTTTGAGGCATAAAAAATTCTTTTTTTCTATATTTAGTTTCTAGAGTAAATGATGAATTTGAAATTGTTCAACAAACACCCAAAGAATTAGATTATTATTATGAAATGGGATGAAATAATGTAAATATACCTTCTCACTTAATTCCATTTTCATTAGGAAAAGGGTCATGAACTAAACTTTTTTCTAATTAACATCATTTATAATGATTTTAGTTAACTTTTTAACACTAATTTGTTTTATGTTTTTGTTGTTCTTTAACTTCAATGGATCAACAAATTTTGTTTTGATCAATGACCTTTATCACTCTACTTTATTCCTTCGGAATTATTATTTCAATCCATTTCTATATCTTCACTTCAAAAAAATGATCTCTTATATATAATCATAGTCATATGTTATTATATATCTCCTTTGTATTTCCTTTTTAGTATTATTAATATAATTTTTTATTAACCCTTTTTAGTTGTAGGGTTTTTAACAATCAAACCTACAAAAGTAAATGTCTTTATTACAATGATCATGTTTTAACTCTGAGGATAAAATTTATTTATGTTGGGGATAATGTGACACCAAAATAAATTCCAATATATTCATTTATGGATCAATTTATTTTCATTGAAATATTGTAATGAACACATAATCAGGTTTAAACATAACATTATTTAGTCACACATAGAAAATTAAATATAGAAATAATATATAAACATTTTGGAAAACGAATCAAGAAAAATAAATTTTATTTATAAATTAATAATATCAAATATATATTTGGTTAATTTTTTGGAATTTTATTAAATTTTTTATTTTTAGATGATTGGTGTAAAATACTGAATTTTATATGAAAATTTACATTCCATTCAAATTATTTATAATGTTAAATTATTTTTTGAATTTGTTTTATAGTAAAATATATTAAATTATATTTCAAGTAATCCAATTTATGTAATTTTCATAATTCAAATATTTAATATTGATTTAATAACATTGTAAACATTTGATCATTTTCTCTTGGAAATTATCCATTCTAATTTCTTCTGTGAGATTTGTTTTATATTAAATCGTCACACGTAAGTGAATTGAATTTTTAATAATGGATTCCATATTTTTAATTAGTATAATTTATAATTTAAAATTGGGTTACCTTAATTATTCACCAAAATGATTAGTGAATATAGAAAAAACTAATTACTTTGTTTAAGGTAAAAATTGATTTATTCAGAGTTAGAGTAAGACGATAAAGAATAAAATATCCTAAAATGTTTTGTATCCTCCAGTTTTTGGATTTTTAAATACCATTATTTCCCAAGGTACTCTTTTTATTCGTTTTTGGAACATGTTTCTATTAATGAGACCTATAAAATAAGTTATGTAAAGAAAAAGACCAAAAAAGGTACATTTATTTCCTTTATTATCAATAAATCAACAGGATAGGGAAGAAATGATATGTTTAGTTATAAATATTATTTTGAGAGATAAATTAATTTTCAACATCATGATATTGTTTTTCAGGTGAAATAAATACTATAAATGATTACAAAAAAAATTAGTTACTAAATAAATCAAATTAAATAAACTAAACATATTAAAAGTAAAATAAAATGAACGAATTATTTAGTAACATTAATCTTTTATATTATTAAATCATGTTAAAATGTTTTGAAAAATATATATATGAATTCCATTATAAATGATATTTTTTTAATTTCATAATTTATTTTATTGTTATTTTATAATAACTTATATTTTATTTAATTATTTAAAATTACTAAAAATAATAAATTCATCAAAAATGTTAGTTAAATTTAATAAATATCAACTATTTTCCATTAATGAAAAAATATTCTTCCATAATTAATATATTCAACCATTATATTAAATACTATGTTATCATTGTTATGGTTAAAGTGGGGGTTTTACACCTTACATGAAATTGTATTAAAATTAATCACCAACACACATAGATTTTATTTTTTTAAAATTAGGTATTATATTTATAATTATTGGGTACAAATTATTTAATAATTCCACATATATTTATTATTTAAATATAAGTTACCTAGTTTAATAAATACTAGATATCTTAGTGAAAAATTCATATAATAAATACAGGGAATCATATAATTTATCAATTTTTTAAAAGAACTGTTTTATTGTGTGTTCATGGTGTGTATGGACCATATCATCCCTAAAAACATTTAAACCACATGGGGAAAGAGATACCTCACAATAGTGAATACTTCTGGGTATTTAATAAAATGGAACCCTATACATAACTATACTACAGTACTGAATCTCCTCTCTTCCTCACACTATTTAGCCTCTTTGGATTGGTCAATACGTACCCAAATCCATTACCAACATCAATAAACCAATAATATATTCCATATCTAGGTAAAAAATTCTATCCTTTTAAGGAAATTGTGCAATCATAAGGAGAATACCTAGAGAAATTGTAAATTTCATCAACCAGCGTCATTATTTTATATCTTTCTCAACCAATTCAAATTATCATTATTACATAATTATATTCTAACCTCTATATATTATAAATACCTTGAATTTTTTTATAATATTTTCATGATCTAAAAACATCCAAATTTTTTTTAAATGGGTTACAAATTCTACTTTTCCTTTTACAGCTCATCATCACCTCAAGAATCAATGTCATTTGTTCATCCATTACATCATTTCTCGATTAGGTATGATAATGGATCTAAATTGTGAATATAAAATATATATATATTAAATTTAAACCTCTAGATTAATGATGTTGTAAATATATTTTTATTTTATGTTAAATAGGGGATACGAGAATGTCTCATGTGTGTACGGTGTAATATTGTATTTCTGAGCAATTTGATTCATCCTTTACTATCATTTTATATGGAATGGCGTATGGTTTACATTAATAATTAAATGTGACATAAATAAAATAATTTAGATTTTCATGACATGTCTTTTATTATATAATGTTAATGTATATATATATATATATTATTCCATTTTAACCATTTCACTCACATAAAGACGATAACTTATTTTGCGTATGTCTAGAAAACGACCATCATGAGGGGATGTGACTCTATTTTCATCACAAAACCTAATGGATGATATAAATAAGTACATCCACATAATTATAGTATATATTATATTATAATAATCATGAAATGTTAAAATATTATATTACTCCTTTGAATAATTATCCTTTAAAAATTTCAATCTTAATCATGTGAAAGTACGAACTACTGTCTCCATTATTGTGACTTACATCATTTTTCATAAACAACGTTATTTATTGGTTTTAAGTGTATATTTTATGTAATATTTTTATAATTATTTCATTATTATTATTCCAAATATTATATCAAAATATAATATGTTCATTAACCAGATAATTCATGATAATTCATGCACGACAATGAATGTAAATTAACAACCGAAAAATTAAATATAATCAATGATTATATATTATCATGTGAAAAGTTTTTATAAAAGGATCATATATGATATTATAAATTTTAATATGGTTTTGAAACAAGTTAATAACATTTTATACACCATTATACATGTGGTTTAATCACGTTCAACATTTTGTAAGAATGAGGAATGGTATGTCACTTTTCAATTTTTTGTCATTGTGTTAAAAATGATATACATTTATTAGGTCATTCCATGGTGAGGTGTATAATCAATTTTTGTTACCTAATATTGTATGTCCACATTATTTATATATTTATAGTTTAGATATATATATAATTAATTGATTAATTCTCACTTCCACATTATATTAATTGTGATGTTTTGTTTTATAATCACATTCTAATTGAGATTTATTACTATTAAATTTCAATTGAAGGATTTTTTTGAAAAATAAATATTACTAATAAAATTTTAGTTACTTATCCAATTGTTATTATTTATATTTAAATGCAATATCACCAATTTACCACTCTTTGGTACATAAATTAAATGGGAAAATGTTTCAATAAAATTTCCCTTCATTCCTCCCTCCGATCTAAAATTTAATTTCATCCAAAACCATTACTTAAAAAAATTATCAATTTAATTAGAATTCATAAAAAATGTTTTTTAAATTTAATTTACCCATTTTTAATCAATAAATATTATTCAATGTAAACTTATGCTATTTTAAAAACTATTCACATTTAATTTTTTTCCAAAAATATGAAACAATTCTTTGTTCATTGAATAAATAGGCTACCTATCTTCTTTATAATGAAAAAATAATTTTATTTTTAACTTCTACAAAAATTAAGGAATTACCCTTCTTAATGACCAGTTTTTTAATTAATCATTTTTAGGTTTATGATATATTATCAAGGAATGTTTTTTAGAAAACGTGACTTTAAATAAAATGGATTATGATTTTTTTTTAAAAAATTGTGATTTTCAAAATGAAAAGGTCATTTCCATCAAAAATATTTTTATTAAATGTAATATTATATTTTTATTCATTATTAAAATGAATAAAAATATTGTACTTATGATCCATATGAGACATCTTTTATTGATATCAAATTTAATCTTTCCTTAGGACGTTTATGATCCGTTTGACCATGGACGTGTTGTTTTTTTATCATTCAACATATTTCAATGGTTGGTTTATGTAAATGATTATTGATTGGGGAAATTAATTTTCATTTCATATGATATTTTTTCAGTATGAATAGTTATTTTTTTATTTTTTTCCTTTCATATAAGGAATATAACAAACATCATATGTGATAGTAGCGGACCAGTTAATGATATCCCCTTGATGAATTTGCTATCCTTATGAGATAAATCAATTAAAAAACTAGAATGGTTTCTTCCCATACCTTTGAAATTTCATATAGATCGATCTTAACTGTAATTGTCTAGGGGATTGATCATAATAGTACAAACATATGGAAATATAAATTCCTTCATTATGATTTTAATTATTAAACTTCTTTGTGATTATTTAATTATTTATAATATCCTTAGTTATGTTATCAAGACATGTGATTATTTATCTATCCTTACCTAAAAATCATTTAATCTTTCAATATTTTTATAATGTGAATGATTAAATGGAATGTGCTTTGGTAACATACATTGACATGTTATCCATGGTTATTTATTTAAGGAAAATTCCAATATATTATCTGTTATATAACATTTGATACTTCATTTATCCATGAACATAATAACTGAACTACGTTTGATATGAAAAGATATGCTAGAAGGAATAATGTTATTCCCAAAAAAAACATTAAGTTTTAATTTTTTTCTGAAATGTAATGTAATACTAAAGTATTAATTTATATTACCATGAATAAATAAATGTTCACAGATTTATGATATGATTCAATTTATCTTATTCCAATTTTATAATGTAGAAATATACTCTGAGATATTGGGGGTGAGGTTTCTATAATTACACATTTTCTTTTTAGATTATAAATCATCTATTTTTACCTCTATAATAGTTTAACTTCATATATAGATGAACACTCATTTTATTAGGATAACATATCTCAAATTCCATTATGATTTTGAAATCAAACATTTTCATATCCTAAATTATTCTATCTTTTATGATCCACAAAGAAGATAATCTCATATGATATTTCAAACACAGAGAATCTAAAACCCTATTTTACTTAACAGGGTCATAATGTGTTGATAAATAATAATATTTAATAAATATGATCATCCTCTCTAGTGAATATTTAACTACATTTGAGTTAATATATTATTTAACAAATTAATATCAATATATATGTCACACCATTAGCTAATATTATAATTTATCTTTATCATTAAAGATAATTAAATGTAAAATAATCCAATTTCTTAGTAGTTTAATTTATATCATGAAATATCAATTTTCATGAGGTAGAAGCAATAACTATATATATGTTCATTATGAATAATCTATCTTCCATATTAAATTAATCCCTAAATATATTAAAATAATTTCCAAATTATAGTAGTTTATGAAAAAACTACACCAACTCACATTTTATTTATTTCATTAAAATATTACCCACATTACATTCCTAATGAACATGTCTCCCATTAGAGGTAACTAGGTGACTGTATTATAATATTATAGATAAAACATATATAAAGAATCATTAATATCATGCCAAAAAATGAGAATTATATATTTTAGTTACTATTAATGCAATTGTAAATTCACCAAATGGATTTTGTCATTGAAAGTGTCCATCGATATACCATCACGTGATATTATATAACCAAATAATGTATATTTTTATAGATCGAATTTATACTAAGTAATTTTCTAATATATCTTCTTATAACATAGGTTATTTTTTAAAATCCTAATGTTGTCTTGAAGATATTATTTTACCAATTATAAATACATGAATTTATTATATAAATATTACCCCAAACTAATCTAGGAAATATCTAAATAATCAATTCATAAAGTCAATGTATATTGATTGGGAATTAGTATATAAAAATTTTATCACTAAAATTTCATAATATTTATAACTCTTAAGGAGGATATCTTGCGGGTATCCTCTTTATAATATATATATTTCAATTTTGACGAATTTTAATCAATAATTGAAAATAGAAAGATCATCAAAATTTATAAACCAAATCATTTGTACAAAGGAGTGAGTAATTTTCCAGATAACGATCTTCTTAACTTCTTAATAATCATTTAATTGTTTCATTTACCCATAATAATTCTTAACAAAAATAATAGGTATACTCTTAGATGACGTGTTGGGAAATATAAATCCCTTATCAATATTCTTCTATAGTTTCTTCTTTAATTACTAAAACTCAACTTGGTCAATTGGAAATTTTTTTTAAAAATAAGTTTAACACTAAGAATGTGTTATTTCGAAAATTCAATATCATAATTTTATGTAAGGATAGGAAATATTTTGGAAATAAAAACTCACCTACAAGAGGAATATCTCAATTTTTAGTTTCTCTATAACCATCTAGGATGGATGCCATTATTTTATATGAATAAAAACACTCATTATTGATGTTGTATACCAGGAAAATTTGAATTCATACTCACACTAATTAATAATCATATGTTGGTTTTGAATATAAAACATGACTTCTCTTCCCTGAAAAATATTATGGGAATAATCTTAATATATCCAATCTATCAAAAAATTATCACACATTCAAAAAAGGGGAGAATAAATTAGTATTTAGGAAGAAAATTATAACATACCTCAATTGGATAGGTGTTATATAATTTAGATTAAACCAATGTACCACTAGAATTTTTAACCACTAACTAAACATAAAATCATTTGATTCCAAGGTAATTTTCTTGATATATATGATTTTGTATAACATACTGAGAATACGGTAATCTAATATTTAGATTACCTATTTGCGCCTAAACACCATAATTCTATCTTTAATCCTATACAAAAACTAGTAATGGTAGCATGACAATTTGGATTCATTAATCTGAGTGATCTGTCAAGAAAATCGCTTCATAGGATTTCTAGATCACGCCAACTTATTTTCTTATATGAAATAATATTTTTATCTTAGAACATTCATTATAATCATATATTCAAATCCTATATAATGTTTTAACAAGAAAAAATGAATTAACTAAAGTATATACCTTGACAGTTTCCAACCAAGCGCATAGTACATGAAGATCAAAAATACCCTGGAATGGGGAATGAGATATACTTGGCTTAATTTTTAAGGGTTATTAAGATAGATGTAATTGTTCCAAAACCAAACCCACATTTAATATCTAGATAGGTATTTGTTCATGGGGAAATGAAAAAATGATTATAATATACAAACATTTTGATGATATATTATACATAGCCATATAACCATGGTTTTCAAAAATGATTTCTCAATATAATCTCTATGAAATGAATAAACATCTATCTAATACCAACTACTATATTTAGTAATTTTAATAAATATATATTTAATCTCATTGTATGAATTTTCAATACATCACACTGTGATCAATGCATAAATTTTATAGCTTAAATGAACTGGGAATGATTTACTACATAATCATCCAGTTCATATGATATCTATATCTTTACCCACATAATTATTTACAACATTAACTCTTATTAGATTTATCATATATAAAATCATTCTTCATATCATATTAAGTGAAACATAAGAAGTGGTGATCTTATACTCGTTGTTATGGTAAATAAGGGAGACGTAAATGGTCATTTAATAATAAAAGACAATAATGGTATAATAATAGGAGAATAAAATTTGAGAACCATACCCATCATATCTTATATAATATTATTTTATCATGGAATGAATCTTAGTTGTTTGTAATACGTGAATAATAATGAAATAAAAAAGCATGTTCCATGAGAACACAACTTTAGCATACCACATTGAATTTTGGCATAAACATAAGAATAAAAAATCATGATCTTTTTCATGTTTTTTTACCAAGACTATCATCGTGGATTGGTTTCACTCCTAAATCAATTTTACCCAGAGTCATGGTTATGTATTAATACTATCATAGTTTAAATAGTCAATTATTGATCATGGTTCACCCCCA
Organism: Viscum album; assembly: GCA_963277665.1. Lineage (NCBI taxonomy): Eukaryota > Viridiplantae > Streptophyta > Magnoliopsida > Santalales > Viscaceae > Viscum > Viscum album. The sequence goes on from OY728141.1 coordinate 664,210,495, forward strand.
TTATAGTTCTCATTATCTAATGAGATATCCATCTTTTCAAAATGCATTAAAGGGCTATAAAATTTCAGGCCCACCAACCACATAATGGAAATAACACATATGCGTGAAAAAATACCATAAAACATTTAAAATAGCACAAATAATTCAATGGAAATGAGTTTCATAATTATATCTTTATTATATCATTTCATAACCTATGGAAGAATTTTGTTTCAAAAATGGTTCATCATAAATAAACGCACTCGTGGGTTATAAAATGGTGTCATCGGATCATTCAAAAATAATTATCATCATAATCTATCCATGTAATGAATGTGGATATTAAAATTAGATTACATACCTACTAAATAATAATTAAATATCAAATGAATTTATCATAAATGATTTTTAAAAAAATATCACTAGAGAAATCATGATGATAAAACCTTTTCACATTTAAAATAGCTAATTATTTAATTTTCTATTAATATAATATGGTAAAAATAATTTCAACATAATTTTCATAATATTTAAATAACCCTTCATTGAATTGATAATTACAGGAAAATTTAAATTCCATTAATTTTGTTTTTGTTAAAAAAATTTATTACAAATTTTAATAAAAATAGCCACATTCAAAAAATGAAAAGTCAAATCAGATTATATTTTATTTGTAATAGTTAATAAAAGGGTAAAAATATCTACAAAAACTTATAGGATAATAGAAAAATAATATTTAAAACATTTATAGAAAACATGAAGATCAAATAAAAACGTTTTTTTTAACAAAGTGAGAAATAAATGATGTTTTCCATAAAACAAATTTAGCCACTATAGAACTTAATGAAAGGAATATGAAAATATAATATGTAATATCATAAATATAAATATATTTTAATAAAATTAATTTTCTTATTGTAGGATATTTCATATAATTTCATCAACATATTCAAAATATAAAACATCCAATGAAAAAATGTGATTATAACATTAAAACATGTCCTCAAGTTACACTTGTGTCGAAATGAAACTAAATTCAGGTATAATAGATTTAACTTTACTATTATTTTATAAAAAAATAAATTTTACTCTTATAATATTATATATGACCAAATAATTAAATTTTAACATACATTTATTAATTATTATTTGTTAAAACAGTCAATTCTTCATGTCAACTACTCTTTTCAGTAAAGTTTTGGTTCTATTGTTTCGGTCCATGAATATTGATAATGTATAAATTTAATCTAGAAAATTAATAATTACATATAATTATTATATATTTATTTTATATTTAAGTATATTGATCCATTAAATGTATATATATAAATTAATATTATAATTCATGGAGATAATATATCGCATGTTTGCCTGAATGTTGTTTCCATTTTTTGAGGGAAATAATGAATGAATTGTAAATATTAACTCACATTCATGTAATCATTATTATATAATTTTTATCATATATAAATATTATATCCATAATTATTACAATTAATGAATGTTGTTAATGGAAAATGGATTGTGTCTCTATTTCAAGAAGGTAGTTAGCATATACAAAATAACAATACTTTAAAATTAGAATTTATAGAATAGAGGGCGAACAATGGTGAATATTTAATTATAATAAATATTCATTATTAATAAGATATTTAAGTTTTTTTAAGATGTATATAAAAGTTTAATAGTAGATATAAGAAGAGGAAAATTTAATTTACTTGGTTAAGAGTTCTATATATTCGTTCAGAACCTCTTAATAGTGTATATTAATCATTTTTCAGACAGTTTTTTAGAAGAAAAAGAAGCTATAGGAAAATGTAAACTAATATAGGAAGGTATTATGTTTGTTATTATATGATCTAAAATGATCAAATAGTGTGAGGAAAAGTAGATATGAGGTTCCCTATTATATGTGAGTTGTGGGTGACTCATTGAATTAAATAAAGGGTTAAATTTATATAAAAAAATATTTTAAATAATTAGATTAAAATTTGAAATAATTATAATATTGGATTATGGAAAATCAAAATATTCACTTAAAATAATTTTTTTTTGGATTTTTATGTTCTGTTTTTACTATCAACTCTCAGTGTAAAGAATTTTCAATCCTTTTCACATTTAATGCAATATCAATATTTTCCACTATTTAAGGGAAATTCTTATCACCAAAGAAAGAAATGTTACCCATAAACAGAACATGATTAAAATTTCAAACCATATCCCTTCTACTTGGCCATGGATATTTTATTTTATTGATTTTGAAACATTTAATAATTTTTTTTTATAAAATATAAAAAGTATAATTTTTGGAACTACTCATTTACATTGACATTAAAGTCATAAATATAATAAAAGAGTAATTATATAAACCATTCACAAACTTATAATATGTTATATTTATCAATAGACATAATTGGGAACCATATCTCAATAAAAAAATAACTAATATACTTTTTAAAATCTTTTACATTATATTTTTAATGACAGCATAATGATTCTTTTGGAATTGTGTAATCATTTAAATAAAATTTTTTTTATTTAAAATTAAGAAAAATACAATGATAAAAATATGAATTCAAATTTAAAATAATTTTTTATAATATAAATTATCCAATTTTAATCTTTTTGTAAATATTTCACCTATAGTAATGTTGCTAGGGAGAATGTTTTAATTTATTCCTTCCAAAATATAATATAATGGTCACAATAAATTAGAAATGGCACAAATTATCAAATATGGGCCCCATGTGAATCAGATATTCCCTATAGAAATGTGGTCCCCTTCCTGGGGTCCACCAAAAATTGGAATTTTTTATCAAACTAATTTTTATGCCCACAGTCCAATACAAGTTGTTTATTGTGTACTTTGTCTTCAAACAAACATTCAGGAACATACTAGGTGTTCAACAATCATGAGAACTACTCTTGAAAAACCCACATCCACTTTTGACATTAAATTATAAAGGTTAATGAAAATTAATTTCGACCTTGTTTTCATGTCTAGTAACAATTAAAATTTTATCCCATTAACCATATGATGTGGCACATCCACCCCCTTTAAAAAACACCTTCCAAGTCGAGGACTTGATATCTCAACCCAGGTAGTTTCAAATCACTTCCATATGGGTTACCACACAAATTCAAAAGTATCAAATGGAACATTAGGTTCCCTATTATCCATATATACATATTTTCCCCTACAATATTCCCACCAACATGCCTAAAAATATTTGTACACTAAGTATTATCTAATCAATCAAATTCATCCCATTTTCAATGTTTATTCAATAACTCAATCAATCCATGGAAAAAATCCCAATAGGTCACCCATATAGATCTCAAATATAGGAAAAAAATATTTAATAATGGAATTGTAATCTTCAATGATTTTGAAAATGAAAGAGAACATTGTTTACATTTGTTAAAACATTTAGTCTTTCATCACCTTATCATTAAGTGTCGTTAGGGAAATGATTCAATATTTTCACAAAATAATTATTATGGATAATATTAACTCATCCAAATAGATAAATTCTAGTTTTGGATAGTTATTAATTCCTTCTCCCAAATATTTGAACCTACATTAACCATTTTATCTATAATGTGGTACATTTTGTTTACCGTTTTTATTATTCTTGCGACCAAAAAATAATGTGACAAATACAAAAAAAATATCTAAATTATAATTACAAATAGTTAATTCATTATATCAAATTAAATTCATTAAATCATAAAATATTAATTTAAAATTAAACATAAATAATGATAAACAATTGTAGTTTTCAAGAAATAACGTTTTCTTATATCTATAATGTTATAATAGAAAAATCCATTAGAAAGTTTTTTATAATGAAATTAATAAGATTATTTATGACATTATTAAACTATTTTTAATTTTAAATTATGTTTAAAACAAAATAGTTCTTTATATTTACGTTATATGAAATTAAAAGTATCAATGACTGTTAAAATTTTCAATATTCATCAGAAAAATCAGTCTGTTGAAAAATTCTAAAAAATTCACAAAATTATATTTTGAAAATTTTTGTTTATTTTCTCTTCCATTGAATTTATATGTTTAATTAAATAATTATATCATTTTCTCAAAAAAAATTGATATGTTTTTGGGGGATAAATTTTATTTTCCACAAATATATTGATGTTACAAAAAATTGAGTAAATATCTTTAGATATATATTATTTCTCTTAAATATTTCACTATATTTTACAAAATGAGTATATTACAATTCATATAGAAAAATGATTGGCCAGGTTAGTGTTATACTATAATATGGTTCTTTCAAATTCTAATTTTGGTGTATCACTATATATTGAAGAATTGTTTTTAAAAAAGATCTTTCATAAAATATCAGGGAGTTATACTCATTATTCCACCATCTAGGTACATATTATTTAACACATCCATATAATTTTGAACTTCTATATACTTTGGTAATGTAATTTTTGTATACAAATATTGTATATATGGGGGGATTTTCTTCTTAAGACTTTCCAATATGAATCCCCATCATTAAAATGGATAAAGTTAAATGAAAAATATCCATAAACATTACTGAAAAATCTCATGTGGAAATATTCCTTACAGATGTGAAATTATCTTCTACCCATTTACTAAATTGATTGTCAATTATAGTAACTATAATGGAAAATACATCGTGAAATATGTATAGGAATCATCTATGTTTAATAGATTAGGAAGATACAACCCCCACTAGTGTCACTCAACACTCCTCATCATTATAACAACCAATATGACCCAAAACTCATCAAAAGTATATATTATATTAAAAGTGATATCAAGGTCCACCCACAAACTCTCTTTATACTGATCTATGATAATCCCATCATAGTTCATCATGCCCAAATTGTAAAACTCATAAAAACATCACTACCATGCCTCATTCTCTTATGATGTGTTGATCCTCTAATGATAAAACATATCATCTTTCTAAACCTGTACTACATGACCTACATATATATGACATCCAATATCCATCAATGAAAAAATTGTGAAATCCAACTCCCAACATGAAATGTTATTAGGGTTATTTTATTTAATTAATTATAATAAGAAAATAATCACCATATTTAATCATGTCAATAATTAATAATGATACATATACCTCACCTAGCTATATAAACTACCAATAAAATAAGCTCTCATATTCATTTGGTAAACATATCGTCACATCAGATCATGGGGGTCTTAAAATTGTATTCCCTAGCTGGTATCCCTACCATATTTTAGTCACATGAGTCAAATAAAATTATTTTCATCATAGACTATAAACACCTCACAGTTTCTAAATGAAAAAATTAACCTATCTATAATCCTAAATCTCATATTAAAATATATCAAGAACCCCTTGATCAAAAGGAACCCCTCTTTCGATGAATATATGGTAAGAGGAAAAATTAACCCAATGTATTTAAACCCATAATCCCCAAATCAGGGACAATTGGTAAGGGTATAAAAATAAAATATATGAAGGAATGAACATAATATATATATCAAGGATGGTGTGAGATAATTAATAACTCAACAAGGATCCATATTACATAAAAATAAAAAGTACGACCCAAAACATCCCTTAATATATGTATAAGAAAAAAAATTGAAATCAAAGTCATCAAGAGTGCACTAAAAGAATTCTTAAGGAACTAAATCAGAATCATCTCAGATGATTGGGAAATTAATATCCATCTAGGTTTCTATATTTATTTTAGTGAACTAAAAATAATAATTACATATACATATTGTGGGAATTAAAAATAAAATCAAAAGGATTATTCCCATAATCACTCATGAAATTTTGGAAAGAGAATATAATTCACTAATGGTCAATAACTAGAACCAACATGAAACTAGTCATACAAACAATCAAAATACAGTACACACCATCACACACTCAAAGAATAATGTAACTTATATAGTATTCAAATAATAAAAATATCCTTAATGGGAACCATCTACAATAATCACACAATTTTGGCACTCTGTTTCCCAAATTCCTTATTTTCTTTAAATCCAAGGACCTTTGTAAGAACCAACCATGTTAACACAAGGAAATTATTCATCATATTTCCCAAAGACAAATATGAATCCATATTATTCCCTGATCCCCATGAAACAAGTCATAACATACACAACCTCCCATAACCACATCCATATAACCATAATAATAGGGTATTAGGTACATGAAGGACATGGACATCATGTCCTAGTACTACCATTACAATTCGAAACTGTAAACCACAACATCCTCTCATCAATAACTACATCAAGTGAACTTTTTTACTTGTATCCATAACAACCCATTCATGCAAACTTTATGGGAAGAGATATCATCGAAGTGGATGTAAAGAGCCATCATACCCTATAATCAGGGGCATTTGGAGGAAAAAATATCTCAATACATTTTGGATTCACTATAAAAAAATAAGGTATTTGGGGTTTATATAATATAATATAAATTTACTTGATATTTTAATAAATTCAAACCCAAACAATGGGTTAAAATAGAACCTAAATAAAATTCTATTCACATATACACAAAGTATCCCAACCCCTCCGACTACCACCTCTGCCATGAATATCACCACACAACACAAGTTTGAGAAAATGCATACTAATTTTACATGTAAATCCATTATGATATTTTTAAATTACTAACAGTATTCATTTAATAAGTCAATTCATTTCATGTTAAATGACAGCCACATAGATAAAAAATTCCAATATATTTTAAATGTTTATTCATAATTCAAACACATTCCATTTCAATTTCCATTCTATTTATTAGATCAAATAAAACATATTAATTTCCATACTTTTCATTACTATTTGAATGTTTCATCTTCATTAAACTACTACCAATAAAATACATATCCTAACCCCAAACAAGCCACTCATATTTCATACAGAAAACCATGAATTAAAACTAGTAATCAAAAAAACAAATAAACATAACATCCAAGTCCTTGAAAATGTTTTTTATAAAAATTCATTATTTTTAAGGCAATTTTTTTGAAAAATTGATATTCCAATTGAAAAAAAATTAGCATCCAAAAATAATTTCCTAACCGTTTTCAGATGTGGGAATTTCAATAAAATATTATGAATGAGGTTACAAAAATTCAACATCCCCAAAAACTAAAAAATCTCATTATAATAAAAAATAGAAAAAACAAGCCTACAAAACCATATTGGAAAAATTGATATGAACAAGTAAAAATCCTACAGTTACTCCTCTACCTATAAATTTAAATTAATATAACTAATTATCATATGTTATCCAACATATTCCATTTACAAAAAAGATAAAATATTAATATATTATCGTGTACATATATTAAAGGATATGGAAAATTATCCCCTAACCTGATTGATGTTTCCAAGATAGCCACTCTACATAAGAAATAATTAAGAGATCAAACAGTAAAATGCACAATAGAGAACTATACATATCCTCGATAAAAAAAATTGAGCTAACAATCCATACGATTTTGATTCATTAAAAATTGACTATGTTTTCTATAGAGTTATAATAGTAACCTAGATCATAAAATTGGAAAAAGGGAATAAAATAATGTGGGAGATGACACCCTATTATAGTAGAAGACCATTGGACTCCACCATGATATGGTAATCATAAAAAAATGCTATTTTTATTCCATTCAATGTGATATCAGAATCTAAATTGGATATTTATTGCATTTACTACTATTTTTAAAAATACATTTGTAAATCGACATTGACTACACCAATTCATGGTCCTTGCCATGGTGTTTATTCCTTCGTCTACCATGGGTAGCTACTATAGTGTGATTCCAAATTCTAGCATGTTATATCCTCACAATTATCTTTTCCATGATAAGGCATTCTCCCGCTCCTAATTTCATATAGGTGGTCCTACAATACATCATTTTTTTTGACACACACTTAATTACGAATTTAATGTTATATAGTATTACATAAGGTGAAATCCTAACAAACTAATTATTTTCCATGTCGTCCACTGGGTTTTGATGACCAACATAATGACCTAAGACTATCTTCTATCATCCTGAACAGCCCAAAACTCATCATCTGCAACACCAATCATTGATAAACCTAAAGTGAAATTCCAAAAAGGTCTAGACTATTATAATAATTGATGTTATTATATAAAATATTAAATAATGTAGTTTTGGAATAAATTTTTAATAAATATTAATTTATTACACTCTACTATAAGAATGAATGCATAGAACATAAATATATTAGGTAATAGATTACATTGAAATAATATTACTAACTCAGATTTTATATGAATGAATTTAAATAAAGGGAATAATATTATCTATCTATTCAAACCCATCTATTTTTAACTTTTGGTAATTAATTTGATTTTCATCTTTAAAATACATTATCATAGGTTTAGTTCCTAAAACCGTTGATAATTTTTTTTATGAAAACTAAACATTATTTATTCACTATTAAGAAAACTTTTTTTCAATTAAATGTTTACTAAAATGTATTCATGGGTATTCCTTTTCAACAATAAAATGATTGTTGAAGTTAATTTACAACATTACTTTATATTTTAAAAATAAATTAAATATGAATTTTTTTAATATCTCTGAAAAATATATTTATAATTTTTTATAAAATGAGTAAAATTGAATAATTATATTAAAATATAGCAGAAAAAAGTTTTTTTTCCCAAGGTAACACCCCAAGCTTTTATAATACACTTCCATGAAAAAATCCAAGAGCTTGCGGTTCACGTAACATCGAGTTCGAGCACACCTATTAAACTAGCCATTTAAAAAGTGGTTATAAATATTATTAACCACATTATAAAAATTATAAATATTATATTTAAAAATAGATTCATTATTGAATTTGTAATATCTAAATTATCGTAGGTTTATATTTTGGTAATTTTCTAAAAGATTCAATGAATACTGAAAAATACTTGATTATTATTAAAAAATTGAATTATGTTAAATTAATTATTTAAATTTAAAATTATGATAATTTGCCTATAGATAAATTATATATATATTTACCTAATGTATAATATTGGAAACATTTTTATAATAGAAATAAATATATGAAATTTTATTAATCTTTTGGTCATATCTTTTACATGCCTTCAAACCACATATGTGGATTAGAATTAAATGTAATATTACCACTATTGTGAATTTAATTTTTAAAAATGGACATACATTGTTGTAATCAGGTTTAAAATGTGGTCCATTATAATGAAAATATGTTTTTTGGCGAATAGTAGCTTTTTGAATTTTATTTAACCTGGATAAAGGTAAATAGTTTATTTAAAGGTAAAAAATATTATACTAATATAAAAATATCCTAATACATGTCATACAAAACTGGAGTAGTATATTTTCTCCAAAATCTACGTTAGGTATAAAATATAATCCTTTTTAATCTACTTGTGTTAGATGAATATATTTATTAAATTTTACATTTAAAATAGTTGAAAATCTCATCTTTAAAATTTTAATAACTGTTTAGTTATTAATATGAAGTTATATAGATGATATGGTCATATTTAAGTTGTTTTTATAAATATAGGAAATTTATCTATATCATGATAATTAATTTAATATTTTTAGACATTAAATAATTAAATTGAATGTTGACAGAATGATCATGAAAAAATTGATTAATTAAATGAGATATAAAAATTTGAAATAAAAAATATTAAAATAGATATAATATTATATAATTAATTGAATTAAATAATTTTATAGATAATATATTCATGTTTGTGACATATTTAATGTATCTGTTCAAAGTTATCACGATTCTTGGATATTTGTAAAAAAAATTGTATAGTATCAAAATTGACATTAAAGATTCTTTTAAAAAAATAATATTTTAATAAAAGTTATAAAATATATAAATAAATAATTTTAGGTAACTAACTTTGATAATTTAAAATGTTTAATACAAAATCCAATCATAGTTTATTTTTCAATTTGGAAACATTATAAACTCTATAATGTAAGAATACATGAAGACATGGTAATAGTTAAATAGTTTAACTATGGGTTAAATCCATAAGATAAGGTTACATATATGAAACAAACATGTATAAAATTCATTGGACGATGTGATTTAAACCCATACTCATATTACCCATGAATTAAATTAATTTGTGGTTATTTGATAGTGAAAATATGTTTATAATAAAATAATATTTCTTGACCTTTCAAAAGTTCCCATCTCCTCTCTGGTAAAAGGGAACTTCTCCGTACGTTTAATTCAAAAAACCAAATTCATTTGGATCATCCACAACCTTCCCAATTAATCTATAAACCTTCTTTTAATTCATTCTAGAGACCATACATTGCTCAATAAATCCATCCTAATGAGTCCTTTTGTAAAAATCAAAATGAGACAACCGAAAAAGAGACAATTGTTTTATCACCATTTTCAACGTTCATTTCATCTTCTACAATCTTCCTTATATGATGTTTCTATAATAAATTAATAAATATACAACATTATAAATTATTATATGTTATTAAATTTATGGGCCAACCGTATTCCTCCTTTTATCCATCATACGAATAACAATATCACTATGCATGAGTACATATGGCTTAACGTCTCCAAGTTGTGGTGTAATTTGTTATTCAATATCAAATTATTTTAATGGTTATAATGATGACAATAATGGATTTACATAAAATATATATCATTATAAAAATTATGAATATTTAATATACCATCCAATTAAATGCCATTTATCCATTATGAGAAGGATATTGTTGCTTGTGCGTATATACAACATACCATCTCCATGATGTGATATGATTCATTCTCCAAATTAACCATTCAAGAGTGATTATAAAATTAAAATAATGAGTAAAAATCATTATTTTGAACATAATATAAGTTTTTATATGAATAAGACACATCATATGCATAACAAACAATACTTATATAACAAAACAAGCATAGGAAAATCGAGCTGTAAGCATAAAAAACAATGGTATAACTGAAATATTTTTTAAAAAATGATATAAAAGGATCATATATGATATCATAATATGTATATTGTCCTTATAATATTAATATAATGTTTCAAACATTATAGAATATGATACCTTACCCTTGAAAAAGGAATGTATAAGGTAAGGCTTAATTCCACAATCTCATTATTATCGAAGATTATTTATATGAAAGTATATACTGAGAGAACATTAAAATCCATGTCCATGTATCATAAAAAATTACAAATATTACAATTATTCTCGAATAATGTTTTATTGTCTTATTTTCCCATGTATAGCTTTTTATAATACATTTTAGATGAAATATTTCTATCATTTTCCAAATGATGTACTATATGGATTTTTCGACAAATTGAGGATCAAATGTCTTTCAACGCATACTGAGAGGGAATATATTTTCCACCAATATAGATCCTTTTTATTTTTAAACCTCCCATAAAATATGAAAAAGTTATTTTTAAAAGAAATTTATTTATTTTGTGACTTCTAAATGACTTTAAAGTAAAATAATGTATAGCTACCTCAAAGAGTTTTAATTATTATTATTTTCATATATGTCAACATCCTTGTTGGATTTTATGCTTAATTGAGGTTGATTTATTTTGTTATAATAATTCATATGGTATCTATTAGTGAATAATATTTTGAATGTGGATGTTCTATTCTGATACTATTCATGATTTATGGTTAAAGTAATAACATTTCATATTCTAGTTTTAATATGATTATTTATTTTTTCAATCTTTCACCCTGTTCATATGAGGAATTCATTGAAATAGTAAATGATGTTTGGAGAAAGCTTAATGAAATCCATACTAGTTGGGGACTAGTTAATGAAATCCCCATGATGCATCAGTATGTCTCATGGGAAAAATTAATTTCATGGAACAAGGCCTAGACAATATGGAAGTGGTCTAGGGACAAGGCCCTGACAGTTTGGTTTCAACGTCCGAAATTATGCATTTCCTCAATATAAGATTAGATATTGATATTTCATTTTATTATTCAACTACTATGATATCAATGTGAACTTTTAATGGTATTATTTTATTAATTATTTCCATTTTATTCCAATGACTTGTCCTTCAGTTTAAAACAATGACCAAATTGTTTATGTGTTTTTCTGATATCTTCCGCTATAATATTTATCCTCACTAAGCATCCGAGATCACCCCTTTATTATGTTTCATTTTAACCTATGATGTAATGAATCATATTATGAATAAACTGTAAGGGTAGTATAAGGGATACGTGTGTGTTCAAAGGAGACATTGTGTAGTTTTCAATGTCATGGTGACACATAATAATTATGTTTATATCTAGTTCTTTTCAGGAAACTAACCTGATCAGTATTTCATGATATGATTTTCTTGATATCATGCTAATGTAAAAACAATTCACTGAAATAGGGAAACATTTATTGGGATATTATATTTTGTATCAATGGAAATTTATTACAAGCCTTTTAAAAAAGAATTTGAAAATGGTTGAATACGAAACATTACCCTGTGATGGAATTCCATTATATCTAAAAGAGAGAATCCTAGAATTTTGGTAAAATAGAGATTATGTGGGTAATCCAAGCAATACATCCCTATGTAGATAATACAAGTGGTAGTGGTTCTGGCACAAGCGTACCTAGAAGTAACAACTCTAACAAAGCCTTTTGAGCATGACTCAGGATAACCTGCTAGATGAAAAAATTCATTATTTTGCACCGGGTTTGACAATCCCAGGAGAGATTATTAGGTTAATTCATATTTTATTTATAAACCATTATAACTAATTTATGAATAATTATGTACCCAAAGAAATAATTTTTATAATTATGGAATATATATACATAATATTTTCAATTTGTGATATGTAATTTTATATTTTGGAAATTTTCATTATGATTCATTTCTAATATATTGTATTGACTGACTGAAACTTAATTTTTTTATGTCAGAACACTTTTAGGGAAAGTGTGAAACCATGTAACACAACCGCACAAGAACACATCAAACACAACCAATAGCAAAAAACCACCAAAACAAACAACATGAACAACCGGCACAACAGCTAATAATCATAATATCCATACTCATCACCACATCTGACACATGATTCTTCCTCGGCAGTGTTCGATTCCCATTCAGAAGCGGGTTTATATTTCCTCCAGATATTTTCGCCTTGCTAATATATTGTATTTCATTTTTTATAAATGGAACCATGTGGAAGTAATGGAAACTTTATTATATCTTTTAATCCATGTCGGGATTTCACCCTTGTGAAATATAATGGCAGTTGTGTTGGTGATAATACTGGAACATAAAATCATATAACTATACTAGGATAACTGACTCACATTATGAATAATAACCTTACTAATATGGAGTAACATGATAAATAATAAGAATAATCAATGTTATACTACATCATGAGACCATAACCTCCATCATTGAATGGGACAACAAATATATTTGTAGCAGAGCGATGGTTAAGTTCCTTATATAAAATATATATTGCATTTGGGAGTAACAAAAGGAAAAATGTTGTTATAGAATTCTATCTTCTATTAGGAGATGCAGATTAATGGTGGCCATTTATTCAAAACATGAAGGGTTATGAAGACGTATAAAAATTGGAATGGAGGTAATTTAATGAACTATTCATAATAAAATGATTTCATGGTGATATAAGAGTGGGTATGGTGGTGTAATTTCCGAGTATAAGGCAGACGAAGAATGAGAAAGTTGCAAAGTATGAAGCTAACTTTAAAAGGTTAGAGAGTCTTACTACAGACAACATATGTATGCCACGAATTAAGATTGATCGATTTGTTGATGGGTTGAAGCATTCCTATGATGAGCACCAGTCTCATAATCATTTTCATAGAATGAAGATATAGTCTCATGTGCTATCAAGAGGGAAAAGAAATTCTCTTTGACTTATTACTTTAATGTAAATAAAGATACAAAGAGGGCTTCTAATCACTTTGGAAAAGAAAATAAGGTTAAACATGGAAATTATGAAATTCTATAATATAGTAATTGTGGGAAGAAACAACCTGATACATTCCAAAAAGGAATCGGAGTATACTACAAGTTTATATAAATATCCCACCATGCTCGTGATTACAAGGGGGAGAAAGAAGATACCAATGTTCAAATCAACAATTGTAAAGAGATAGGATATTATCAAAATGATGTTCCTAATATTCAAGGAAATGTTCCCCAGAAAATGATAAGGGGGAAAGGATAACCTTATATGATCATAACTCTTGAGGTTGGTGTTCCGAATTACATGGTAAAAGGCACTACCATTATATCCACAAATTTAGTAAAAAAATATTTTTGATTCATGATCCAAATATTCCTATATATCTACCAAGTAATCTTTAACAATAAGATATTTCCAATTCACTTTAATAAGGGAGTTTTCAATCAAAACCCCTATGGGAAGACTAATTAAAACAATGATGTGTCAAGTGGTTCCCATTGTAGAATATAATCATGATTTATCTACTTAATTTATCACCATACTTAAGGTCGAAATTCATTTAATATTTTTTATCGACTACGTATCATAATATGTTGCACTTTTTTTTGAAGAAGATGGAAGTTACGATTTTTGATGATAATGAAGAATATATTATATTTATAGTAAATATTTCATTATCTAATTCTTATTTAGATCCTCCTCCAGTATGTCTTTTGAATAAAATTCTTGGGATGAAGAGAAAAAATCATCCAGGGGAGAAGAAAGAAATATTTTAATCGATGATGGTCCTATTTTTTATGAATACATTAATATATTTTCATAGGATTTACCAAGGCATCCCATAGAGAAAAATTTTATGTTTTATATTTATTTATTCCCTAATGAAAGACCAATACAAAGACTTCCTATATAAATTCTATATTGTAATTAGTACAACTGAAGAAACAACAAGAATATTTGAGTCACGTGGGATTTATTCTCCAATATGTTTCTCTATTGGGAGCCCCATTTCTTTTTGATATGAATAATGATGAATCAATGAAGTTTTGAAATGACTATAGAGAATTTAATTCTATTTAAATACAGAAAAAGTATCCTTAGCCTCACATTGATGAGTTGTTTTACCAACTTAAGGGATTTCAATTTTTTAGAAGATTGTCCTTCAATTGTTGATATAATCAATTGTACGTAATGAAATGGGATATTACAAAGACATAATTCTGAATGAGGTAAAGTCATTACAAATTTATAGGAATGAAATTTGGAATGACAAATTCACACTTGGTTTTCATCGATCTAAGGAACATAGTGTTAAATTAACATCTTGATTATTTTTCATTGTATTTGTTGATGATATATTTTTATACACCCAAATCCATGAATACCATGTGTACTATTTGTAGATTGTTCTAAATAATTTGAAAAGAAATGAATTATATGGTTAATTTAACATGTTTGAATTCAAGCTTCATGAAATTTCTATTCTTGAACATATTGTCATAATGGATGGAATCTATGTCCATCCTTAAAATAAAAAGAAAATCCAAGAATGTCTAACATTGACGACCATAACTGAGGTAAGAAATTTTTTTGGTCTAGTAGGATACAAGCAGTGTTTTTTCCATAATTTTTCCTGTTTGGAGAACACGTAAACTAAGATCACACATAAAGGGGTTAAATTCATTTGTAAAAATGAGTGTGAACAATGATTATAATAATTGAAGAGAATATTATTCAGTGATCCTATCTTGACATTACTATATGGAAATAATTTTTTAGTGATTTGTACTAATGCATTAACAAAATGAATTTGTTGCGCCAATTTTCAAAAGGATTGGGTTATTATTTATAAATCAATGAAATGAAAAATTCATCAAAAAATAAATCAAACTCGTGATCTAGAGTTAGCTTTAGTAATATTTTCCATTAAGATACGGAAACACTATCTATATAGTGAATGATGTGATATATATACCGATCACGAGATTTTGAAATATATTTTCCCACATAATGAAATGAACACGATAAAATGATATGGTTTATGATACTATATGATTATTAATACATAATACACAACCATCTGTAGAAGGAAACCAAGGTGACAGATGGTTTTAGCAGAAATGACCATGAATTTTGGAAGAAGATGAGAGATGAATTTGATCTTATGATCACAGATCTATTAAATATGTATATGATGGTTATCACAAAATGTGAAACATCACTACATTTTTAAATGGTTTCAAAACCATCATTACTTAAAAGGATTATAAGTTCTCGAACTGATGATGAGGAGTTTCAAAATAAAACTAAAGCTACGATTGATGTGGTATTTATTGACTTCGCATAAGGATATTGAAATTTGAAATTCGGGAAGTAGATTAGTGTTCCCACAATACCTGATCTAAAAAGGAAATTTTTGATAATTCTCACTACTCCAATATCACAATATACCCTTGTTGAAAAATTATGTACAGTTATTTTAAAGATCATTTTTGGTGGGACAATATGAAGATGATTATTGTGGATTATGTGTTCATATATATAGATTTTCAATTGGTTAATGTTGGATGCAATATCCTAGGGGTTTCATGCAACCTCTCCCTACACCTGAATGGAAATAAGATGATATAATGATGGGCTTTGTCATGGGGATAACAAATAATCCCATAACGAATGGTGTAATCTGATTTATTATTTATTATCTTACCAAATCACCACAATTTCCTGATATAAGTGAATATTTAGTACATGAATGTTTAGAAAGACTGTATATTCATGAAGTTGTAAGAATTCATGGTTTACCCTTATAAATAATTTATAATCGTGATATGCATCTTAAATCACACTTTTTGAAAAGCATTCTGATGTCCCAACGTAGAGATATTCATTTCAGCACTACATGTCACCCTCAAACTGATGGAAAAAAATTAATGACTATATAAACATTAGAGTACATATTGATATATCACTCAGTTGACATTCAAGGTATGTGAGATCATTATTTACCTCATTTTTTGTTTCTATTTTACAATATCTTCTATTAAAGTATACATATTGCACTATATGAAGTGTTATATGGAAGAAGATGGTTTACATCGACTTTTGGGAATGATATTTGAGAAAGACAACTTGTAGGCCCAGAACATGTTTAGAAAATAATGTAAATGGTAATGATTATCCAAACCCACATCAAAATGGAATAGTTTAGGAAAGAGAACTATGATGAAAACATAAGGACAGTTTTGGAATTTTAAGTAGGTCATGTTCTCTAGAAGGTATGTCTATGAAGGGTGTTATACTATTTTTTAAGAAGGTTAAATTATAACCAAGGAACAATAGGCTTTTTAAAATTTTGGAACTCATTATAGTTGTAGATTACCATTTGGAAATTGCACCAAGTCTATCCAAAGTTCATGATGTGTTCCACATATCACTAATAATGAGATACATACTGGACCCAACGGCTATACTCAACTATGGAGAAATAGAACTAGAACATGATCTATATTATTATGATGATTTTATCAATATTCATGATACTAGAGAACAAGTTTTTAGAAATCAGACATTTCATCACGTAAATGTTATTTCTAGAAACCATAAAATGGAAGAGGAATCAGGGGAACCATATGAACTTGTGACAAAGAACCAACAGAAACAATTTATGAATTGATATTCTAGAAAATTCGAGGACAAAATTATTTATGGTCTAATGAATTTCACACCCCAAACATCCAAAATACACTAAATTTTATATAACTCAATATATTGCATGGCACGCAACACCATGTTAGTGGAAACCTATAAATCAAGCCATTTAAAAATATATTATGAACATTATTAACCCTGTTATGATATTTATAAATCACATTTTCCCAAATATACATTTTTTTTTCTATTTGGGATATCAAAATTATCTTATAGTGAAATATTGGAAATTTTTAAAATGCTTCAATAAATAGTGAAATATAAATCATTATTATGAAAATTAAATTTATTTAAATAATTATTTTAATTTAAAATTATTTTATTGTCACAACAGATATATAATTTATATTAGTCCAATGTTTTTAATTGGAATCATTTTTATAATAGATTTAAATATAAAACATATTTGTTGGCCATTTAAATGTATCTTTTACCTAGTATCTAACAACATGTGTAGAATAGAATTTAACATTATTTTATCAATTATGTAAATTAAATGTTGAAACAAAACATATAAGGTAGTATTAAATCAAATAAATTTGTTATAAAAGGATGAAAATAATTTTTGGTGAATATTATCATTTGAATTTTATTTTCCACGGTTTAAGTTAAATAGGGTAATTAATAGCAAAAATAATATTACATAATTATATAATTACCAAAAAAGTTATCATAATATCATAGGATACGTATATTAAGATAAAAAAACATTATTTATAAAACAAATCCTTTTTAGACACTTGTGCTAGATTAAGTTATTTATTATATTTAGCTAAACAATAGTTAAAATTTTCATATTCAGATTTTAATAACTAATTTTTTTCTTTTGAGGTTATATAGGTTAGATGGTAAAATATAAGTAGTATTTATAAAGATAAATTAGTTATACATATCATTATAAATTATTTATAATTTTTAGACATTCAATAATTAAATTATATAGAGGCACAATGATGATGCAATAATTGTTTAACTAATTGGGATATCAAATAAATGATACTAAAAATTTTAATTGAAATATAATTTTACGTAATTAATTACATAATATAATTTTATAGATAACATATACATGTTAGTGACCATTTTAATGTATTGGTTCGAAGTTATTATGATGGTTTAATATTTTTAAAAATTAAAATCTTGAATATTATTAAAATTGACATAAATGATACATTAAAATAAATAATGTTTTATTAATTTATATACAAGTAGTAAAAAAGTATGGTTCATCAATATAAAAACAATTATGTCATAAAAGTTCATAAATAATCCAATTTGGTTTGGTTTTTCATTTGATAGTATGTATATAAACAATATAATCTAAAAATATAAGAAGACATGGTAAGTGATAAACTGTTTAACTAAGGGTTAAATCCAAAGGATAAGGTTTATTTAATGACATTAACATGTCTAAAATTAATTGGTTGAGGAGATTTAGACCCATATCCATCACATACTATAAATAACTAACTATGAATCTATTTTAAACAAAAAATTATTGTATAATAAATTAATATTTTATGTTCTTCCAAAAGTGCCCCTCCCATTTCTTATAAAAGGGAAATTCCCCTTACCTTTAATTCAAAACTCCAAATACATTTTTATTGGCCAACACCGGTCCAATTCATCTCGAAACATCCCTCACATCATTATAGTGTCCAAATTTAGGTATGAAGTCCATCCTTATGAGTTCATTTGGGAAAATAAAAATAAGAGACACACAAATAGTTAATTCTATTATCACCTGTTTCGATGATCATTTCTTCTTCTACATTTTATATTGTTTCCATGATGAAGTAATAAAACATGTACCATATAAATTCTTATATGTTATTATAATGATTTTATAACCATATTTATCCTCTTATCCATCTTCCGAATAACAATTTATTCATGACTGTGTATGTACAACTTACCATCCCCATATAGTGGTGTAATTTGTTACTCAACACTAAATTATTTGGATGGGTATAATGATGAGTATAGTGGATTTAAATAATAAATAAAACATTATAATGATGTTTTATATTTAATATATCTCCCAATTACATATTATTTATCTATTAAATTAATGATACTGTCACTTCTGTGTACGTACAACCTACCGTTACCATGACATGATGAGATTCATCATCCAGATTTACCATTCAAGAATGATTATAAATTTTTTGTGATGAGAAATAATATTAATTATTTACTTAATTTCATTACTTATATTTAAAAAATACATCATATTAATAACAAACATTACTTAAACAAAAAAAACATGCATACAGAAACAAAGTAGTTAACACTCAAAACAATTATAATACTAAAATATTATTATCAAAATGATATAAGATGACTATATATGAAATCACAAATATGGATATGGTCCTGTTATAATTTAATAAAATGGTTTAAACATCATATAAGAGGATAACATACCCTTTACTAAGGAAAAATGTAATGTGATGGTTAATTTCACCATCTCAATATTATCTGAGATTGTTTATATGTAAGTATCTACTGAGACATCATTTTCTACAATGTACATGTTTTTGAAAAATTTATTCTAAAACAACATTAGAATTAACAAATAATATATTAAATTCATTTTTACCCATTTTTAACTTATTGTAATATTATTTTAATGGAATCTATTAACTGTTTTTCAGACAAGGTACTTTATGAAAATTTTGAAAAATTACAAAAGGAATTTTTTATAACTTATACTCTGTGGGAAACTATTTTCTACTTTTATGATGCATTAGTATTTTTAATCATCCCATAGAGTCATACAATGTCACTTTAATATTAAATTTTCCCTCTTTTGAATGGATTATAATCGATTTCAATGTAAAAAATGGATATATCTCTCAATGAGTTCTAAGGATTATTATTTTCATCTATGCTAATATCCTTGTTTTTTAAATATAATATGATTTATTATGATACAATATTCCATATTGTTTTAACAGTTTACTGATATTTTTATGTTTAGATGTTCTATTATGATACAATTCATGGATTATAATTAATGTTTTTACATTTTTATGCTAGTTTTAATATGACTATTTATGTTTGATATGTATCACCCTTTTTATAAGTGGAATGCATTAGAAATATTAATTTATGGGTTTGAGAATGTTTAATGTAATTCTTATGTGTTGGGGACTAGTTAATGTAATACTTAAGATTCATTTGTATGTCTTGTGAGACAAACTAGTGTATTGGCACAAGGAATTGATAGTAGGGTAATAGTCTTGGCACGAGGCCTTGACAGTGTGTTTATGATGTCCAAATTTATTCATTTCCTTGTTATGAGTTTAGATATTGATATTTCATGTGATTATTGAACTAGTATAATATCAATGTGAATATTAAAATTTAATTATTTGATTTATTATTTTCCATATTATTCTTAATATTATGTTTAAAATTATTCTGTTTCAGTTTTATACCATACCTTAATTTTTTATGCTTATTTATGATAACTTACTCTATATTTTTTATCCTTACTGATCCTTTTATCTATCCCATTTCTTATGTTTTATTTTTCCACAGGATGTGACGAAATTTATTAAGAGGGAAATATTTGGATATTTTAAGGGTTATGTTTTTTTTTCAGAGGAGAAACTATGTAATTTTTCATTTCCTGATGTAATGTAAAAATTATATTTGTGCATAGTCTTTCCAAGGATACTAAACTGATCAGTCCTTCGGGATTTTATTTTCTTGGTATATTACAAAGGAAATAAAATAATTGACGAACTCTAGGAAACTGGGATCAGGATGTTACACCTAATTTCCATATTATTACCTAAAATACAGAATCAATTATATGTTTCCTTGGTAATTTTCAATGAAAATAATATTTTAATATTTCCAATACATTTTTCTAACTATTATCAAAACAAATTGTTATTTTTATAATGTTTTCATATAAGGTTTGATTATTTGTAAAAAAATTATTCATACATATAAACGTTGTTTGATGTTTCTTATTCTTCACTGAGTATATGATATAATAATTCCTTCCATGTTCTTAAATAAAATATATTATTATTTCATGATAAAATATTATTTACTAAACATGATAAATTTCTATGGGTTATGCTATGATGAAACGATGATTGTTTCGATGATTTTATAGTAGACCTATATATGGATTTAGTTATATTATATGTGGTCCATGAATTATATATCTCTCTAATTCCATGTTTAATGATTTATATATCATGATATATTTTGGAAGACGATGTGTAGTGAACAATTATAGTAATGAAAATATGTTGAGGAGTGAAACCCATCCATTATGGACATTTTAAAACTTTATAATAATGTTCTTGGAAGCCATCCATGACTAATAAAATTATTTTATATGGATTGGAATGTTCTATAATTCCAATTAAATGTAATTATTTTTATAAAATTATATCATTTTTCATGATTGATAAATGGTGATACATAATCTTAGAAATTAATCAATTAAAATGAAAAATAATTATTCTCTTACACATGGTTTATGGTATATATCATATAGCGTATGATCAATATAGGATATCATCATAATATCATACCATTAATATTATCTTATGATTATAAATTTTCATCAATTGATATCTTCCTTATTTACTTTTACGATTCATCTGATCTCATCCTTTATATTGTTTCCATTTTCCCCATGTTATGAAGAAAGGTATTGAGTAAGAAATTTAGTAAAGGAATACTACAGGGGAAGAAAAATGTGGGAAATGTTTAATAAATTTTATAACTTATATTATATATATATAGTCTTCAATAATGATATATTTTTATTTTTATGGTTTGTGTATTATTCTAAAAGTTCTTGAATATATTTTTTAAATAATGAAATATTTTTTATTTTATAATTAGGTATCCTTAGTGTTGTACAATGGATATTTCACACCTATATGAGGGGGTTGTGAAAGCATGTGTAAATAACATAAACTTATATTCCTATTATGAAATGTATATATATACATTGGGTGTACTTATGCATTGGATAAGATGACATGAGGATTAATGCATGGTAGGTAGGTTATGGTAGATTCTGGACACACTATGTAGTTATGAGATAGGATGAATATGTATATGAAATGTGTTTCATGGTGTATAGGATGTTATGATAGCATTAATACATGGTTTAGTCCCATCATGAGAATATGGGAACCACATGGAAGTAGGGCCAAAATGGACAAGGAATGGACAACATCATATGATGACATAGGAGAAGATTGGAGTGCCAGGATAAATGCAATTGGGGTTAGAGAATCTAGTTTTCTGGGAATGTGGTGGTGAGATACCCTTATATATATTGACTTATATAATCAACAAATAATCTATTTTTTAATTGAGTGATACCTAGTGAGGATTGTAACTTATTGTATCTAATTGTTTAATGAGTTAGTATATCTATCTATTCAAGGGGATAAATAATGCCTCTACCACATTTTCATAAGAGGTTTTGGGGAGGAACCTATAGAGTATACATGTTATGATCACCATACATATATGTAAAATATTATTCAAGTTCATATAATTGTTTTTTTATTATGGTCGTGGATTTTGGATCTTGGATTTATCATGAGTTGTTAGGGTTGATGATGCAACCTTAGAAGGAGACATTGGATGTTCATATTTTTATTTTTTACTTTTCCATTGAATGAAATATCATAAATCTGGATTATTAGGATGTAATCATTGTTTGTCACACATATTTTGTTGGATGAAGCTACATTTATTCATTGGGTAATGGATATAAATTACACCCATTTTGTTATTTATATACCTATTATGCCAGTTTCCAACTAATTGCCTATATGATATATGATATGGGATTTTATTTCCTAGTAAAATTTCATTCTTAATAGGGGTTATAATGGGGGTGATGATAATATTTATATTTAATAACATTTATAAAATCCATATATCCATCATTTTTCATTAATTTAGTTCTTCATTAAATTTATCTAGTTCATGAATGTAATATTTTTATGTTTTTCATAACATTTTTCTTTTTTATTTATTTTATGTTAATGATTATCATATTTTCTGAGTGACCACAACCCAAAAAAAATATATTATATGTTTTTTTATTTTCATGTCATTATTATAAAAATATAATTATATTAAAAACATGGATTATATTTTAACTTATTATTTAATGATATATAATGAAATTAAATTTTATTGGTTTACTATATCGTATATAATGTCTCATGTATTATATTATAGCCCCATAAATACTTTTACTAATGAGTTATTTTCTATAAATAAATCATTGAACACATGGAGATAAATATTCTTACTTTATTCCTTGGGAACCCCAATATCATTAAATATTTATTCAATTTCGTATAGATATTTTAAAAGTAGATTCAACAGATTTCATAAAACTAACACTCTCAATCCATGAATTAAATCTACTTCTTCATCATATTATTTTATATTCTCTATCTTATATTCATTAGCAATTACTAAAATGTAATATCTTGGGTCTTAATATATGGTATAAATATTTGTATAAATTTTAATCACTGATTTTGACATAATGTGGGCGTAATTTGGGGTCAATGGTGTTTCTAGAGTTTCCTAGGATAATTTAGAGCATAATTCCTAGGATTTATTGAAAAGGTAGATGAGCATCACGTTTAGTAGAAACTGTGTTCTCTAAACCAAAAAGTTTTAATAAAATATACAATGACGGATAGTGGGTTGCAAGAGCCTGTATGTTTTTATAAAATAGTTCCTCCAAAGGAGAATGACTATGTGGTACATCTAAATGTTTTAGAAGATGCTTACAATGACGTTTGTGTTTGGTTAGTAAAACCATTTAAATAAACTATTCTAATTCCCCATTTAGATTGTGAAGGTCATACTATAGGTGTAAGTTTTGTCCAATCATGAGGCCAAACTATGGGACCTATATAAATGAGCATAAATAACCAATTACCATTAATTATATTTAAATCCAAAACCACTTTTACCTTTTCATTCATTGGATAGCTTCTCCCAGGGGAGCTCCATATTTAATCCAATTCATAGGTATTCCACAATTTCATCATATTTACTCGAAATTGAATGTAGTTAGTCTCATTAGAATTGTATTGGTGACCACTTCATTCCCCTTGTATTTTTCATAGTTTTTTTGGTATCGACGTAGTAATTTAGGTGAAATATAATATCACTTATTTCCATGTTCTTTCTCCATTCATGTTTTTTACTCTCGGTTTTTACCGAATCTAATATCAATATTGGACTAGTGATCTAATACATACATACTGTAGGTGTCCAATAACATTTACCACTTAATTTTTTGTCTTTTATTGGTACTTTCCATTGATTTATTCAGAAAAATGTCTCGTGATACCCCGAATGTGAAATAAAATACCTTGGTAAAATGAATTGGAAACTATTCTATTTCCCATTGAGTACCTTTGAGATAGTTTCATGTGTCTTCCCATTATTAGGCCTCCCATGGTGTGTAGTATTATATCTTTTGTTTTTTATATAACATTTGGTGTGAATTTGAGGTTTCGTAGTTAGAGGGATCCCCTTAATAATTTATGGTATTTTAACTAATTGGCCAAGAGATATTTCATGCCTCCATTTCCATTTGTTGACATTATGTGATCTACTTTAATTATTTAAATCGATTTTATAGAATTTTTTATATGATTTGAATAAACTAGAATTATTTTGATGAAATGATTATTATAATGAGATGATGATTTTGTTATGGTATATGTTTTTATTATCATTATACATGGGATATAAATTATATTAGATTTTATAGAAATTTGTCACATGAGTCTTGATTATAATAGTTGATATTGTTGACATGTTTAGTCAGGGGATTCAGATTATCTAGGATTCCATGGCCCGGCTATAACTTCAATCCATCTATATTTGGACACATGTCAAAAATTCCATATTGACATAGTTCTTAGAATTCAGCCAAGCCATTAGTAAGTCTCCATAGAGATATTCTCGGGACTCGACATGGATGCCTTCTTCTACAATACAACGGATCCATCTATTTGAGGTATGAAAAATTTTATTACATAGAAGTACCATTGTAGTGGTGGTAAAATCAAGATTATACAATATGTTTGTGATTAAATTATACACTGGATTATATGTAATGGATGGTGTGGTTATTATTTTTCTATGCTTTAAAAAATGAACTATTATTGGTATTTTACTCTAGTGGGTAGAATAGATAATGTCAGTTGTTCATTTCTATTTAGAACCCCCTTTATTTACATTATCGTGAATATTTTTTATTTGGATACTTTTTTGGTTGGACAATATCACATATTCATTGTGTAATTTAATTTAAGTACTACTATTCCTATTATATAAATATTAAAATCTAATTTACCTTGTTATAAATGAAATATACTTACTATAGACACTATAGATGGTGGCCAACTGAGTGAAATATGAAACCATTTTAGGCCATTTGTTTGGTACTCAATCATACTTCATAGATAGTAGTAGGTACTTGGGAAAGATACAACTATCTGTTTCTTGATCTTCTTATTTATTAAGAGGATTAGTGTAGAAGACTATGCTTGGATTATGTTGTAAAATAGAATTTCACTTATCATTTTTTGATATTTCAATACATGTGTTGTTCATGATTCTTGTATACATATTTTCCATATTTTTAGAGACATGAAATGAACCATAATTTTCATATGAGATTACCTTTTTAATTATTTATACATTCAATTCTTGGGTGATTATTTTCTATCTATCTGGTCTACTCCTCAATTATTGACTGATATGAGTACTACCATTGTGTTATAATCTAGAATGATTAAATAGTCTTCCCATAGACACACCATATACCCTCTATTAAGTTAGATATCCACGGGCAAATGTGGATGCATCATTGAGACCAAGTTCCCCACGAGCTTAGGGTGCCATTTAGTGGCATCTAGGTCATAGGGTTACAAAGTAGTATCAAATGATTTTTCATTTCCTAATCAACTATATTGAGATTGTAGAAATGATATTAGGATGGAATTGGAATATGGTAATGAAAGGTTCCTAGGAGTAGCTATCCCAAATATGAAAATTATCCGAATTTCCTAGAATACAAATTCTATTTATTGGATTCTTATTATTATAGTTGATTTGAATCCCCAAATAACTAATGAACATGAATTGTGATGTTTTCATTGATATGAAATAGTATATGTTTTACCATTTCCCTAGGAAATTTGGTTATGAATCTCAATCATGATAATAGGAACCTTCAAGGATATTCATTCCATGAATTATTCTAGGGAATAGCTGATACATTTTCCAACATTATAACCTTGTGATATGTGACTTTTTATATAAATTGGATACTTAATAAGGGATTAGTAAAATAAATTCAAGAAACATATTCAGTACATAGAGTAATTTTTATAACCCAAACATTATTTTCCGACATAAGATAAAACATACATAATAATCCTCAAACTATATCTTGAGGAGTAATGGACAATATCTTTCATGTAAAAGATCATGTAATGGATTAAATTTAGTAGACATCATATTTCAGTTAATATTGTGTATTGGGCCATATGGATCAGATGTGGTGAACCAATTTGGTCAACCATTTGAATATAAATAAAAAATAAATAGTAATTTTAATAGAAGTTTTAATTTTAAAATAGAGGACATATCATTGACCTGACTTTTCAGAGTCAAATAGGCTGTGTCTGTAGAGATGCCTACGGCTATTTCTCATTACCATGACATTGCTTTATGAGAATGAAGAATGGCTTTAATTATTAATAGGATGGGTTTTGACATGTCCTGCACTTATAAACTATGAACATGAAATTATCGATCATTATATAGGTGTGTGTTTTTAATTTTACAGACACTCCACCAAAAGACCTCCAGTTGTACTCTAGGAGGGTGGAGATGATCATGATCCGAAGGTTGTGGTCATGGGATACTTGTAGAACCTCATATGGTGCCATTAAAGGCACTAGTTTCATTAGTAGAAACAAGTGTTGATGAATAGTTCAAGGACTATTTTTTTCAATTCATGTATACCGTTTAAGGAGAACCACAACCTACATCGTATATGGAAGAGATGAAACATGTGTTATAGAAGCAGGATCTTCCAACGTTTTAGGGGAATGTAGGCCCATAAGATGAAAAAAATATGAATAGAGGCTAACATTTCAATCTTCATGAATCTAGATACACCACATGATATGAGATTGAATATCATGAGATGTTTTTTATGGAGAGAATCACTATGATTGAAGTATGTTTTTAACACGGCTGATGCATTGTGATATATTGTTTTGAAATATTTATAATCAAGGTTTTATAAATAAAATTCATTGTGACTCTGAGAGTTGAGGGTGCTATTGATTATATACATTCGGTTCTGGTAATGATTATGGTAATGTAATATCTAGAAATCATTATTGGGAATAAGTATTTTGTGATTGTATAACTTCTTGATGTGGAATCATGGGAGAGACACAATGGGTACGGTCTCATGAATGATGTTATATCACATTACAACATATTCAGGATGAAGAATAATACAGAGATAGTGAACCATGATGAAATTTCAGAAAAATCCCAAGGAATGATGTTGTTGCTGATCATGGTAGTTTATCATATTGACACAGATGTTCATCATCGTGTGTTATGAATTATCATTTTGATACCTCTTTTGAGGGGAGTACCATCCATGCTTCTAGTAATGGTAGTTCTATCATTTTTTTCCAGTGTGGGAGTTGTGTTCACATGATGAATCAGTCTGATAGAGAGCAAGTCAAATATTAATATTGTGATAGGAGGGGGAACATAAATCCTTTCTGAAAGACCTTACCTCCATCGGTATGTGGAAGTGGGTAACCTCCAACTCGAGGTTACAGATAAAGATTCACAGCTTTGGGTCCTGCATGGAGGTGGAGCAGTACCAGTGGGTCATACTGAGGATGTGTACATAGACATGGTCTCTAGGGTCCACTTATTCCTAGATAGAATATCTGGATTACTCTTGGGTGTGATCTTTTTCACATGGTTTTTGTTTATGAAAGGTTTTTTAAATACATCTTACACCTGAGAAGTTGAGTGTTGAACCATGAATAGTGATATGTATGATCTTTGTTTACTCTTTGATAATATTGGTTTTTTTATTCAAGATAATCTCATTGTTTCTTATTCTTAACTTTTATGTAGATCCTTTTTCTCATTTTTCGATTTTATGATGGAATTATGACAACTTTTTACTACATTTTGTATTTGAATAGTGGGTGGATTCCAATGTAAAGAGTTCCCCAAGATATTAGTGGGTGTCACTTTGTTTGGGATATTTTTTCCTAGAGATGATTGTGTTTGATGTGATAATCTAAATAGGACGACATGTTTCATATTGATATCATGTTGATTTCGATCACTAGAGGGTGAGTTTTATATCAATATAGGTTGATATTGTTATTCCCAAGGGTTAATAGGATATCCAGTAAAGCAGATCTATAACATAAAATTATGGGTAGTGTTGCATGACATCTTAGGGAGCTAGTTTATATTTGGATGCTCAGGGAACATTTTAAGATAAATTCACTCTATTGGTATATTATATTAGAAAGGTTTTCATGGAATAGATTTTAGGTTTACATTTTGAGGTATAGGTGTATTTATCAATTGATCCCATTTCAAGAGAAGCAATAGTATCCATTCAACCTTACATGATGAATACTACAGAATTAAATGAGCTAATGTGGTATCTAAAGGATATGGAGGAAAAGTGCTGTATACAACCCAATAATTTTCTATGGAATTTCAATTGTGATTTTAGGAACAACTACCGATAATAACCTTAGGATATGTTTTTATTATCATATTTTGATGAAGATTATCATTCAGAATTGGTTTCCCTTATCATGGATAGAGGGTATTTCTTTATCATCAATGAGATGATTGGTTTTTCTTGAACATTGATTTGGTATTTGGTTATGAACATGTATGTGCTTTACCTATTTATATACCATGTACTACATTTTACAGTGGGTATGGTATCTATGAGTATTTAGTTATACCATTTAGTCTCATGATTATTTTATTATTAGTTTTGGAATAGATGGACTATGTTTTCCATCATTATTTGGATTCATTTATATTGGTTTTCATGGAATATATTTTTTTCTTCTCAAAGTTGACATGACTATTCCAAATATCCTAAGATCGTTTTAGAAAAACTAATAGACCATCAATTATATAATATGCTAACCAAGTTCCTCCTCTATATGTATATGGTTCACCTCATTGGTTTAATTTTCTTTGATATTGAAGTATCCATTGACCTATATAAGTCCAGTGAAATTGTTTCTAGGGAGAATCCCACGAAAGAATTATATATACAATGTTTCTTAGAGCCAAAAAGATATTATAAGTGTCAAATAAAAATATTATCTTGCTTAGAATAATTAAAATTGAGCCTGACTAAAAATTGAGTAAATTTTTATGGATAGATACATGTGATATAGGCTTTAATGATCTGAAATAGAGATTAAACACCATTACAGTACTAATTTTTCTATATCTTTGAAAGAGATAAAATGTGTATTGTGTTTCCTCGTGAATAATAATAGGAAAATATTTGATATAGGGGTTGATTCATGTTGTAAAAGTTTTGTTAGGTATGTCTACAGGAGGGAAACTACCTAAACCACAATCATGAGTTACCTAATATGTTACATTCAATGCGATGTTGGAAGAATTATCTCATTGGACATGGTATTGTGGTGTATAATGAATACAAAAGACTCAATTATATATTTACACATCATGGTTTAAATAAGAGGACATGAAGGTGTTCTGAGTATGTATTGTATTTTTTATTTAATATTTACAATACACCTAGATAGGGAAATGTGGTGGATGATTCACAGAGTAAAAGACCTCAGATATATGAAGCTTTAGAGGCCCATAGAGAGTGTAATTTTATTTTTTTCATGAATATATTCCCATGGAGGTTACATATGGCCATAAATTTACAATTATTTCTTTGTTATTTTTGATCTATACTCTTCTGGATAGATTTAGGATGAAAAAAAGTTCTAATGATGAGGGCATTGTCCTACAAAAGTGTGTGGAATGTGAGGACCCACCTAAAGTTGGGGCTATTATCCTGGATGAAATACTATTTATTCATTGTCGAATTATGTTTCCATGAGACATATGTGATTAGATGATATATTAGTTTAATTCAATAGTTTTTTCTGTACAACCTTGCATTAACTTGGTGTATCATGATTTATGCTGCTGTTAGTTTTGGTATGGGATGAAATGTAATGCATATGGTTTTGTTATGAGGAGTTATACCTCTCATCCAGTGTAGGTAAAAAAATAGATACTAGTGGGAGTTTTATCAATATTTATTCATTCCCACGTTGAAATTTTGTTATTCTATAATAAAATTCATTATCGGGTTTCTGAAGTCACTGAAATGTAATGATATAGTGTCAGTATTTATAGACAAGCCCATGAAGGTCAAAAATTTCCTTCCAAATAGGGATAACATCTCTATCGATGTTATTCGGAGGTTTTATATCTATATGATAGTATGATTTCATGAGGTAACATGTACTATCTTTTTGGATAGGGATTCCTAATTTACATATCTACTCTGGTATATTTTACAGATGGAGTTGGCTACAAACATTATACTGAGCATAAGATACCACCCTCAGACTGATGTCATGTCAAAGAGAACCATTCACTTGCTTTAGGAAAGGTAGATAGCATGTGACCAGGATTTATTGGTCTTATGGGAGTGGAGTATTCTCTTTGTCGAGTTATTATAATACAATACTTATCAAGAGACTATTCGTATAGAACATTATGAGGCTTTGTACGGTCGGTCATGCCGATCTCTTCTGAAATCGTAAGCGGCACGTGAGGTTCCATTTCGTGGAAATAATTTTTAGGAGACTTATGATTAAGACTAGTTGATTTAGATGTGGATGGATACTCCACAGTCTACACACAAATAGTATGAGAATCACCATCATTGAACTATAGAGTTCTAGGTCAGAGGCTAGGTATTTTTATAAATCTCAACAAGGCTCTGACACATACACAATATGAGTTGGGGGAAGTATTAACTGCATTTTGTTGTCCCATTTCAGATTCTATAAAAAATTGGACCATTATCGTATCAGTTTCAGTTACCATATAGGTATTGGGCCATGAATGACATCTGCTATATATCAAATTTGTGCTACTGTCACTCAAACCAATACACACTCTATGGCTATATGTTAAGTAGTTACAACTTGATACATCCATTGATAAGTATCCTATTTTTTATTGATAATATAATGATGATTAAATAAGTCTGATCAATTCATATTGAACAATTTCTTTGAAAAAATTAACCATTTATATGAATAGACTTGCGAACATGTGGTAATTGATTGTTCTAAGTTGAATGTATTATTCTTATTCAATTCCTAAAAATAGTATGATGGGAAATTCATGGATTAATAGAATGGTGGAGATTGTAAGATCTAGTTTTTTCTGATATGGTATAGATATTTTGATTTCATTTTAACTCATTGGTCTTAACATAATGTGAGTATTGTTAGAGGTAACAGGTTCTTTATGGGTGTACAATGATTGTTTGTAACCTAGATCGTATAATTTTTTGAAAAAGATTCTAGGATGAACAGTTATTATAAATCATGTGATCCAATCCACAATATTTGTGTAAAATATATGGCGAAAGATAGTGGGAAGTGGGATGCCAAATAGTGTGACATAATAGTGTAACCAGGAGTGTATAACCTTGTGGGACATATTTAGTTTTTATAAATGACTTATATCATGATTTCTTCATGGTTATTCAAACTATGCACCTGAACATTATGGTCTCCTCCTTTATATAGGTAAGGGCACATGGTTGGCATATATTTTTACCAACAATGTGCTTGAACCTTGTATCCAAGTTAAAAGAGGGGTAATGTCTCTCATTCACATACAATGTTCTAAAACCTAAATATATTTTCTATTTTTCTCCATTGGATAAGAACTCTCCCGGGTAAACCCCTATGGAATATGAAGTATAAAACATTCCACCATTTTTTCATCATGAATATGAATAGAACAATGATTCTCTCATCTGATTCCCATTGAAAATTTCTTCATATCTCTTCTACCATTATTCATTTTCCTTGGTAAAAATGGAGTTGTTAAGGTGCGTGATTATATTCTGTATTTCTAGTATCTTCATCCAATAATCGTTTTTTATTCAATTTTGGTATGAATCTGTGTTAGATATTTGTTGAGTGATCTGCTACATATCGATGGATGGTTTTATATACATTTTCCATTTTTTGTTTTATATATTTCGTTTGAATAATACTACAAGAAATAATTTATTTTTTATAATTAAAATTAAATTTAATGACTCAGTTAAATTAATTGTAACCCATTAACATTCCAATTGAGTATACAAGATATTGTAGCATATTGATTCCCCATCCAATGCCACCCATTGGGTGACTTTCAATCCACCCTTCTATTATACCAGCCATAAAGTGTGTGTTAGTTAACCTTGATAGCTATATCCCTTTATAATTGCTAAAAATTGAACTAAATGAATAGGGGAGATTTGATCCCTATGTTTTCATGTGTTGATGTAATGTGATATATATTATTTGTTTAAATTGATATTATATCATTTTTTATGTGAGTTCAATGAACAAATGTAATTTTATTAAATTCTGATATAAATGAGATGCTGAATTGGTTATGGTCATTATGGTATTTGTCAGTATACCTTGGATCTTGATTCTATTAGATGACATTGACATTTATCCAATAGATCATGAATGTGGTAGTGGAAGAAATAGACAAGTTAAGTCATGGGATATTGATTCCATAGGATAACATGGGCCTTTATATCCCTTGGATATATATTTCATGTGACATCAACTAGACATGGTCTATTGAAATTCCTTTTTGACCCCAACCAATTCATTATTATCATCACTAATTTACTTCGAAAGGGGGAAGTGCAAATATTAACAAGAATGGAATATAGAATTGAGAAAAGATCATAGTCCATTATGGTAGTCAGTAGTGGTGAATCCCATGATCATCTCCTCTAACAACATCCACCCACTTCAAAAGATAAGTGAAATTAGATAGATAAAATTTAATCTCAACTAAATGTGGAGAAAGGAGGTGAGAAAATATGATACATTGTTGGCATCACACTAGTTGTGAGTGAAATTGGTAAGGTTGAAAATAATATCCCTTCACCATATTAAAATATAAGTTATAGACCTTGGGGAATCATGAGTATTCATTAAGCAACTGTATATAATTAGAGATTCTATTTCCACCACCATTAGACTCACATTCCACTGTATACATTTATGTAGCATACTGAGATTCACCA
The DNA here is from genome assembly GCA_963277665.1 of Viscum album. Classification (NCBI taxonomy): domain Eukaryota; kingdom Viridiplantae; phylum Streptophyta; class Magnoliopsida; order Santalales; family Viscaceae; genus Viscum; species Viscum album. Next base: position 664,244,666 of record OY728141.1, read on the forward strand.
TGGAATTAGATTTGAGGGAGTTACCACTCCTGAAATAGGTAGAGAAGGTGAGTATACAATTTCCCATGGAATCATAGACCATCCCAACACCTCACATGTAACCCCTGGATCATGATCTATCGGTGTCAAGATTCATCCATGATTCATGGGAACTCTAGTGGACCAAGTTCCCCTAAGGGAAAATACTGTTATAGTGGAGGATTGACATACCTTACTTGATAGGCCAGAGGGTTGGAGTCTTTTTGCAATTATTTACAAGCTGAATCATATCCACTACTATGATTCTGGTTCTAATCACCATGGTCTTTCGCGAGAAGAAACCCCCTTCGAAGCATATCGTGTTCCCTGTTTTCCATAAATAACATTATCTAGTATTCAAAACAACTACTCGGGATGTATGATCAAGAAATAATTATTACACTCCTTAGAATCAGTATAAAAAATAGGAGTACTCATTCCATCATTCACACATTATCCTATAAAATCACAAAAACATTTCTAGACCATACATTTCCACTCTTTTAAAAAACAGTTGTGTTTTTATTTCGTACAGCTTATTTTTACAACATGTTAACTAATAAGCTATGATTATTGCAGAATTCATGATACTTTAATTGGTGGGTAAATCATGATTCATAATTCTTTGTAATATCAAAAATTTATTTCATAGGATATCCATACATAAGAGATTGTTTTCCATGGGGTAACCACGGTTCAATGGAGCATGCATTCTATGATAGTCCCTCACCAAAATGATTCCTGAAGTTGTGTCTATAAACACACAAAATGATTGGTTCATCATTGATTTCAATAAGTTTAGAGGATCCACATTTCACTTCTCTATCTACATTGTTGATGATGTCCTGATGGTTACCCAAATTCTAGAAGGTTATCTCTATTACTAGACATCCTGGGAAGCCGAGCACTGAACCGACCGAGTTCTGGTGACAAAAAATGTTCTTTTCTCCCCTGAAATAAATCGAATTTGATGCATGAGTTTCATGTAGTGAGGATGTATCATAGTTCAGAAGGATCATCCCACTGCCTTCGTCTCTCACCTGACTGTAAAATATCATAGTAAAACCCCAATGTGTGATACCTTCAACCAAATCCAAAGATAGTTTCATATAGAAACCTATCATGTTGTCTAAAATATTTTTCACTGTAATTACCACTTCTTATATTGTTTTATCCATTATCCTCCATGATTCCCTGTGATTGTTTCCATTATCATTAGTATCCTAGATGATAGAGGCCAAGATCATACCTATATTTTTTATGACGATCTTTTGAACTATGATAACTGATATATCTTGGATTGGTATACCCACAAGCAGACTATTAACCCGAGTAACGATCCCTCTAATGGAAATATATTATTTCTTATAATTCATTACATGTTTGATGATCCTATCCAATTTTGGGTAAATGTGATAAATTCTTATCCTGCATGATGAAATGGGGGGCTCTATATAAACCTCGAGGGTGCTTATTTTCTGAAAACACATACTGGTGAAAAATATTATTACCCTCCTACCCAAGCCGCATTGTGATATATATATATATATATTGTACTATATGATCATTTAATAGTCTCACCACTACAGTCATAGAATTTTCCAAGAACACCATTCATTACCCTAAATGACCTTTTTCTATAATTCGTGAAAAAATGGTAACATCCATGAACATGATATGATATAGGTTGGTGGATAGATCACTAAATCGATAAGAAATAGTAGTGCCTATAGATATTCTCTTGTTTAAGTACACACACATAACATTAATAGATATGATGATGATATTATGGGATAGTTGATCCCTTTTCCTTAACCACATAATTTTGATAAAGAAACCATAGGTCTTACCAAATAATGATATGGAGAACTAAAATGAGCTCAATCATCTGAAGAATATATGAGTAGACCATGTGGGGAAATCCATATTTATTAGGACATTGGTGATAATTATTAATTCAATGTGTTCATAATCTTTTCACATGTAATTTTTGGAAAAGAAATGTTTTCCCAGAACCCTATTCTTAATTGTATTCACAAGTTCCTATGTCAGGGAAATAGATCCTTGTATCCTCCTTCCCTTCACAAACCAATTCAGTTATTGAGAAGTCCAACATGGAAGATCAACATATTTTATTTTATTAATAATGTTGACAAGCACCTTATATGGGATGTTGCACAATTTTTTGGGTCTATAGGGATGGAGAGTGGTAGGGGATAGATATTTTTATTGAAGACGTTGGATATAGCACTAGAATTTAGAGTCTGATGGCCTCTATTGAGAAATTCATAAATATGACTCACCATGTCAAGCCATACAACATCCAAATAGGCTCTGTAAAAGGAACCAATGAACCATCAGGTCTAGGTTCACTCTCTCAGTTGAGTCCCATGACTATCGTTATAACTTTTAAATATTATAAAATACTTAGAAAATATAATTTAAATCGCTGGATACCATATAAGGAGCATATTCAAGAAGAATGGAACATCCCCTAATAAATCATCTCTCAAAAGAGGGTTTGGGTTCACAATAAGGGAAATAAAGTTTGATACCACAATTCCTCCTACAACATCCCTATCAATGGATTAAGAGCCTTCGTCCATCAATATAATAGGTCCTTTTTAATGGAACATATACTTTATACAAGATTGGAATAAATCTGAGTTCTTTTCATCTTCACAAATCCATTTTATTATCGAGATCACTCATCATGGATGTTTTTGACATAAAAGAACAACATATATGATGTCCTAAATTTTTTAGAGCTCTGTAAATATCGATTAATTCAAATTATTTTCATTAAAGTGCTCTATTTTTTATATATCCTTTGGGATCACATCCATGTCATATAAATGAGGTGGTTGATTGCAGGTCTAGTAAAAAATTTATCTTTCAGCTGTCTCTATTTAATGAGTAGGTTCATCCATGAATTCCTAAGGGTTATCCAATTACATTACTATCTATCCACTTCATGATAACTTGGGATTCCCTTCGAGTAATAGGAATACCATAATGAGAAACCCATTCATGGCCATGTACCTGAATCAAATGTATTGGAGTGTGACAATAGAGGATTCAAACTAAGTTTGTAACCTTTAAATTTGAAAAAAAATTGATGCCATGAGAAATTATTAAACCCATTTATAGGAAAATCTAGAATCAAAGGGATCCATTTTGGTTGTTTCCCCATGAAAATTGTTCTCTTTATAAGCAAGTGTATGGGATTCTAATACCTTCCACACAATAAAAAATATCATCACTAGCCTTATGTAGAAATACTCCCCTAAATTTCATCTCCTCTATAGAGGATACAATTTTAAAACCCATTTTCTATGGATCGTGGATGGATATGGGGTTGATGGAATCCATTTCATGAAAAAAATCCTCTCTAACTTGAGAAAAATAAATTCATATAAAAAAGAAGAATAGATGGTATGACACATCATCGATATATTCACTATCATAACCTTCTTGGATGCATTGATATGGCTAACAGTAGTTGATTGATTTCAAATAATATTGAGTATCCTGAAGTTTAGTTTATCTTTAATGCATTAATTTCTATTGATTCACTATAAAAACTCTGAGATATTATTTACAGTTTTCATAGTTTCAAGCATAACAACTAGAAAAAATATGTTTATCTGGAATTCTATATAAATGAGTTTATTATTAACAAGATATCCGATGCATAAAAAATTAAAAATAATGAAATAATTCATTATAAAATTTTATTCAAAGCTTTATCACCATGCAGTTTGGCGCCTTTTATCTTAGAAGATGATCGAATATGCCTTCAATTAAACTAGGATATTATTTGTATTCCACTGGATACATGAGAGGAAAGTGTGTTATAGGGGGGGGGGGGAATTGCCTGAGAATAATTTTGGACCTCCTAGTATAATGTACCTTCCTTCTATGATATAATCATATGAAACAAACTTGAAATTATAGAGGGAGAACACACCTATGGAATATAGATCATTGGAAGCCTCGTGCTGACAAAATATGGGAGGGAGGGTATGTCATGAATGTATTCCAATATAGAATGAGTTTCCTACTTAGTAAAGGAATACCAAGTAAGAGGTAACTCTGATAGGATCCCCTGGACTGAAGGTTTCGACTCGTGAAAGGGTACTTGAGCTTCAAAAAAGTATGAAACTCCATTGCCTTGAGGAAAATGTCAGGACAAGCCCTCCACATCACGAGGGAACCCATAACATGGAGAGAAGATGGAGTTAACTGGACTGATATATTGAAAAGAAGAAGCTTCCAAAGAAGGAGGGAGACACACTTGAACCACATTGAAATCCTGAATATAAGAATAAAACATTGGAGTGCCCATCCTACTAACATACTCCTCCCTAATGGTGGGAGAAATCTTCTTCTCCGGCTAAGATGGACTATAACATGTGGCCTTTCTTAACCTTCATCCATGCCTTAACATTACGATTAATGTAAATGGGTAGATAATTCCATTGACATTGGATGAAGGATAAAAACTAGGAAATGGGGAATAAACCAAGTCATGCTTTCATTAAAAGGATTCTTAAACTCGACAAAATAGACTATCCAGAAGGGAACAAACTTCATACCAATATATAAAAATGTTATCCTAAGATGATGGTTTGTGATGAAGAGTCTTATCATCTGTAAAAAAGGATCCAAAATAATTTCAAATATCCTACTCGAAAGCTTCATTCTGAAAGGGAAGATGGTGGCCTATCAGAGAAACTTGAATTGCCACTCTCTAAGATTATTGATAGATGTGTGAATCTATGTCCGAGTAAGGGAGGACAAGGCACCAACTCCCTATAGATCTATGAAATTTTTTCAATGATTTTAAAAATTAAACAAATATATGATGAACTACATAAATTCCATTCAATTCTGGATAGACACTCTAACCTATTAATCTAAACCCCATGATTCTAAAAAATGGGAAAATGAGGGGTTTATCAGCCCCAATTCCAGCCACCATGGTCCAGTTCAAAGAATATGAAGCTTCCTTGAAAGGTGTTAGAGGAACATAGATAACCAAATTGTGGACAATGACATAAGCATTAGGGGTACTTTATGAGACCATAAGGGAATCCTGAGAATACACATTCAAAATAGATCCACAAATGTACTTTCGTGAAAGAGGCCCTCTTTCATAGATCTGAGCCCTGAATAACATGATGAAAATTTGAGGGGATCTTTCTGATTGAGGAGAGAAAGAAGTTCCTAGTGGAGCAATTGACACTGCGTCCATGTATGCCTCTAGAAGAGGGGAAACAAGCGGCAATGTTTTAAAATGTAGCCTCTCTTTATGAGCCTTCGATGGAGAGGATATGGGAGCCATCATAAACAACTGTTAAACACAAAATGTCACTCCATTTATGAAATCGTTTTGTTTCCATCATGATTATACAGTAAATTGACAAGGATTCCTTTTTATTATATACCTTGGATCCGACCCTTCATTTATTGAAAATAATGATTACCCAACACATCCATTGTCGATGTGATACACTCTTGATTATACAGTGTGGTTGTGATGATACGTTACCGTAGATTATATGGAATGGTCATGGTATATGTTTTACACTTGATTACCAGATAATGCTAGTGTCGTAATTGATTCTCTAGGAGTAACAAATATTCGTCTTATGGGTATTTGAATTGAGTTGATTACATAGACAATATCACTGGTTTATATATATATAAAATGACACAAAATTAAAGTATATTGACTTTAGTTTATAGGGAACCTTCTTTTGATGAAACCTATCACATATTCCGTTGGAACATCATGTTCGGTACTGGTATAAATTATGTGTAAATATTTCACACATCTATAAGATTCCCCACACAGTCTGGAATTTTTACAGACATTATTTGTGGTGGCTTAATGAGTGTTATTTGACACCATGTTTATGATGTTGTTGGGTACCTGGGTAGAATTCAGGGATGCAGGTAGGGAACCGGGAATGTTCCCAGTATACAATAGCTTATATTCATATTTCAGAGGATTAGGAGATCATAGGACGAATCTAGGATTGTGACGTGACCTCGAATAGTTTTTTTTTGGTATTTTGGTATTTTGATAAATTTTTGCTACATGATTCATGTATACACATTTTCGATATTTTTAGTTATATTACATGACACATCATTCGTATATGAGATTTCTATTGGAATTTTTTATATATTCATGTATTCAATGATTATTTTTTATATTATTTATTTACTACTTCATTGGTTGAATGATAGACTACCACCATGATGTAACTCTCTGAAAGGATAGAAATTTATACCTAAAAACACACATAATTCCCTCATTTCTAGATAGCATCCTATGGCTTATGGGTAGGTGAGCTAAAGGCCATGGGACCCACCAACTAGGGGCACCTTTTTTTTATCTTGGTTAAGAGGCAACATAAATTCTATTTTATATTAGATTGAATTTCTCATTTTTAATACACAAAAGGTGGCACATACATTAGCTAAATTTGATTTCATGTCCATCTAATAAAAATATTTTATAACATACTCTAAAATATAAAAGTACCTACTGTACCATAAATATGTATTCCATTTTTACCATTGCATAACGGTCCCTTCTCTGGGGATAATATGAAACGTTCTCGATATCCAATGTGAAATTTCAATGGTTAGATTGAGTTTTATATTTAACTATGTTTTCCATGGTGTGAGACATTTATGTGTTTCATCATGGACAATACCTTCTTAGTTTGATATTTTACATGTTCTCAATAATTCCCCATATTGTTACCAGCTTCATCCTAGTTGGTCATAGTATAAAATATTTTATCACGAAAAGATGGATAAAGTTGGATATCTATAATAAAATGAAAATTTTGATTTTATATAAATTAAATGAAGATATTATAGCCAAAACATCCATGGAATTTAATAGAGACTTACCTCATCAGATCATCTAATATTTGTACTATTCGTTCAGACTCTACATTCACTAATGAATGATTTGGATGGTTATGTATTATGTTAGTGTTCATATCCTCATGATTAATTATCAAAATCAATTTTTTAGAATAGGTTGACTTGATTATATATTAAAGAGAATGATTCATGGTATAGTATATCCATATTTATAATATAATTATGCTGAAAATAATAAACGGAGATAATCACACCTATATATAGGGAATGAGTAAATATTTGGAACTATGTATCATGATATCTTTGTTTGGATTAGTATAAAATCATTAATTTACAAGTAATAAATTTATGTTTATAATTTAAAAATATTTTTTATTTTGACATATACATAAAATTATGCAAATTTCTTTATATTTATATTCCAAATTAATGTATGATTATGAGATATTTTTTATGGTATTTATTATTAAAGAGAACACATTTTAATCATAATGATAAGATTCATTTTCAATCAATGTTCTCTATCTAGGATATTTTTTTTTGAATTTTGGTATTTTGATACATTTATTCTATAGGATTCATGTATACATGTTTTCCTTATTTGTAGTTAAATTATATGACACTTCATTTTTATATGAGATTACATTTGGAATTGTTAATATATTCATGTGTTCAATGTTTATCTTTTATCTTGTTGATTTATTTATTATTTTGTTTGCTGATAGATTAAAACTAGGATGTTACACTATACAAATTCATATATTTATCCCAAAAAACTCACATTAGGCCCTCGTTTCTAGTTGATATCCTCTAGCATATTGGTAGGTGTGCTTGAGGTCTAGTGACCCCCCCCCCCAACATGGGGGACTATTTTCTTGTATATTGACCATGAGGTTACATTAAAAAAATTGGTATTAGATTGACTATCTATTTTAGTACCCAAAAGGCTTCATATAAATTGGATTAATTTGATTTCATATCAAACCAATAAGAAAAAAGTAAAATATACTCTAAAATTTAAAAATACACAGTGTACTATAGATATGTATATCCTTTTTACCAATGCTTATCACTCCATTCATAGAGGACGATACTAAAAGCATGTGGTATCTAACGTGAAATTACACGTGTTAGATTGAGTTTGATATTTTACAATTTTATCCAAGGTGTGAGAGATCGATGTGTTTCATTGTAGAAAATACCTTTTCAGTTTTATATTTTACAAGTTCTCAACCTCATACCAAACATCTACCAGCTTCATCCAAGTTTGTCAGAGTATGATATATTTTATCAATAAAATATGTATAAGGTTCAATATATATATAATATAATGATTAAATATAAGTTTATATAAATTAAAAGAATGGATAATTTCCATAAATTGCTTGGAATTTAATTGATCATTTCTTCAACAGATCATCTAATGTATGTAATATTCATTCAGACATTACAATCATTCATGGATGATTTGGATTGTAATGGATTATGTTAGTGTTTAGATCCTTCTAATGAATTATCTAAATAATTTTTTCAGAATCATGTGCCTTGATTTGATATTATGGTGAATGATGCACTGTAAATTATATCCAAATTTAAAATATAATGATGTAGAAATTTCTAAATGGAGATAATCACACCTAAATATAGGGAATGATTATATTTTTTATTTATGTTTCAATTTATATTATTTTATCAGATTTAAAACATTAATTTACATGTAATATAATTCATGTATATAATTTAAATATATATTTTATTTCGATATATACCAAAAATCTAGAAATATCCATATATATTGATTCAATAATAATTTTTAAAAAAGTGATATTTTTATGGTATTTATTATTATAGATAAATTATTGTAGTATGAATGATATGATTAATTTTCAATCATTGTTCACTATTTTTAGTGATTTTAGATTTCCCATTACAATATGATCAGGATGGATCGAGATCCGAGCATACTCAATCCCACAAATTTATTAAGAAAAGAAAAAGAGATACATCAATAAAAAAATGTGTCACAAACACCGCCAAAAAAATATAAAATGAAAACCCACCACCAAGTCAATTAATGAAAAAACCAATCAACAAAATAAAAATCCAGCAAAATCACCATCATGTTGCCCGAGCCGGAATGAGAAATCATACATTGTCCAGGTCGTCCACCCAATTATCATCGACATAATGTTGTATCACAACAGTACCAAATGAAACCGAGGGTCTACACATGAGTTTTACTCCCACATCCCATGAAATTCGCTATTTTAGGTTTGATCCACATGCTATGAGTCACCGGCGAGACGCTTCTTCCACCTCATCAGCTGCCGCTGCATTCCACCACCTCGATGCAATAGTGTCTTGCACCACTCTCATACCTTGCATTTCCACCAGGGTCATGAACTCCAAAAATATTTTTATAGATCATCCCATGACCAGAAAACTCTCATAGCCAACCGATTCCTGCACTAAGTCATTGCATCCTCAAGCTATCCTTCTCACATCTTCTCACTGTCCTGGATAACAATGGATCTCAATCCATGCTCAATGCCGACATGCATGGAGTAACAAGGGAACCCAACGTCACACAGTCCCCCAAAAAGGCCATTGTTGAAGGTGAAACCTTGTTCAAAACCACACCCGCCTCTAGGATCCCAAACCAATAGTAGCCTTGAACCCTCCATTGGGATCCCACGCTAGCATCAGAGCTAATACCACTCTGTTGCACCCACCTATATCCCAGATCACATTGAGGATCCAAAACAGATCAGTCATTGGGAACCTTCTGTGGCAATTCCTAGCATGTTCAACATGTCATCGCAATGATGTAGTCTCGCTCAATGTTTTCATAACATTGTCGGACCCAACATCAAAGAACATGTCAGTGACAACACACATCTCATAGACAACAATCATTATTGTCCCAAACCCCACTTCATGGTCCATTTAATCCAGAAGATTCCATCCATCTCAATATTTTGGTGGCGTCCCTCTGATATGCACTTGAAAAATATCTGAATCTTTTCATGATATTCCTATTTAGAGAGATCATCAACTATCAAGCGGACTTCATCATCTCCAAATTCTCCACCATGAGAATCACTGCCAGATTCAGGCCGATGCTTTACACTACATGCTGAAAAAATATTTTAATGACTAATGATATCATCTATAATTCATATGATGAATGTAACTTTGTGATATTTTGAGGAGCTAGAACCATTGAAATAAAAAGAGTCATTCAATCCCTTGTAGAGTGAGAAATAACCCTTTTCAATATGAATTCATGAGAAATATGACTAATATTTCATTATTGATAAATTAGTAAGTGAGGATTGTATAGCATTTAGTGAAAATATATTTTATTATGACCATAAAATTATTAATCTAATAATAAATATTTGAAGATGATATACAATAATCTAGAGGATAAAGGCATGTTAACATGACTAAGAACATAACTATGAATAAAATGAGATCAAATATATTCCCATAAATTTTTTTTATTGATATATGTTTCAGCTAGAGATATATCATAGAATTAATACTATTATATGGAGAAATATAGGAAGTGATAATTAGAATATGGTTTTTGATTGATAGAATGGAAAATGAACTAATTTCATTACTATAATGATACAAATGATATAGATAGTGATTAATTGTAAATGTGTTTCTATGATTTAAGGAATGATAAAGTAGGGAAGCCTTCATTATACACTATTTAGACGGAATGTAACCAACAAAAATCGATTGAGAAATAATTTTTAATCAATGATATAAATATATTAAAATGACATAATATGTATTATTTATAATAAATATCTCCATTATAATATTTTTATAAAATATAAATAAATTTTATTTAGAAATATATATAGAAATTTATATTTATTGATGTGTTTTTAAAATTGGATATATTTGAGTGAACATTGTATTGATCTTTTTCTTTCTTGAACATAGATGTATAAATTTATATGATAACGTAGAACACAATTTGTTTACCAGTATGTCTGTAGTTTGTTATTTTATTATTATATTCCTTTTAATTAAATTTCATTATTAAACTTATATTATTATTTTTGAGAAATTATCATTTAAAATAATGATTTTTTAAATTTTATACTTCTTCGAATATATTTTTGTACTCTTTTCTCTTAACTAAAAAAATGAAATGATTTTGATGGTTTTCCCACTAATCCATAATGTATATTTTAATTCATTGTGACAACTGTTTAAATGTAAGAATATACCTATATACATCAATACTTCCTAATCAGTTAGATAGGGTTTTCATTGTTTTTTATGATTACATTCATTATAATTTTATATAAGAATTGTGTTTTCTTTTACATAAATTTTTTTATTTCATTATATTTTATAATTAGGATTTCTCTATATGGTGATTACCTATCTCATTGAATCATAGATCAAATTGTTAACATATATTGAACCGTATTCAATAATTTTGGAAGACTAATGACTTTTAAAAATTCTAATTTGATTAATGGAATTATTATTTTTCACAGTCAGTCAATAAATAATTAATACACATTGAGGTGAACTGAGATTAAAAATCATAAATATTATGTCATGTAATATAAATAATAAATAAAATCTCAATTATAGAAGCTTGATAACTGTAATGGTTTTGTTTAATTAGTGACTATATAAACATTTTAACAATAACATAAAAATATTTATTTTTGTAAATATAATTTTTGAGTCACATTGAGAGTGTTATATAATAATTATTGGTTGTAGAAGTAGAATGAAATCTTAAAAAGTTTAGTATAGAATTATACATCTTATTTGATAAACCAAGATTAAACATATATTTATGGAGCCTTGGGATTGATTTTTATGATGATAAGATTTTATAAGACATGGATATATATTTTTATAAGAGATTTATATAGGTTTTAGTCTACCAATGTGGCTCATCTGGGTGGATAATTGATTGTATGGGTTCCCTATTATAAGTGTGGCGATGGGAAAGCTTGTAATTATTAGGAATAAAAAATATAATAAATTAATTATCAATGGAATGTGGCGCATCATTCATAATTTATGAAGATAAGATGATATAAAATATAAATTTATTAATACAATATAGTTTAGACATGTTTTGGGCCAAATTAATAGGTATGACCTTATTTTAACCCAATATTAACCTCATATAACATTTAAAGTAGTGTATAATTTTTACAATACATCATTTTCAAAATGAAAAACAATTTCATTTACTATATGACATAATGTTAATTATGATTACTATAAATATAGAATCACCATTTGATTATTAAATTTTTAAAAGTAAAAGAAATTTATTTTAAATTAATTTCTAAAAACACAAATAAAAGCCTTATTATAAAAATGGTTTTTAATAATTAAATTGAATTTATAATATTTATATAACAAGTAAAAACAATTATATGAATGTTAAAATGCTTTATTAAATATATAATAAACAAATTTCTGTAATATAATTCATGAATACATATTAATTTTATATATTATGTTAAATTAACATTCCATGAATAATTTATTTTTACAAACACAACATTTTTTACAAGAAATTATATCTATTATCATTTCAATCAAATTTATAACAAATGAATTAATTTAATACATGTGAAAACAAAAACTTCAATTAATTTAATTGTTATAACTTAATATTTCCAATTAAATGGTATGGATATAAATATAAAATTATTTATATATATTGCAACAGTATATCGTCATTCATTTAGACTAGATTTTTTGCTTCATGAAATATAATTATGAAATAAATTTTTTAAAGGGAAAAGTAACAATAAATCTTATGTTGTCACATAAAAACCACATAAGATATGTATACCTTCAAAATTCCATCACATTGATACAAATCATTGAGGATCCTACTGCATCATCATATACTCATGTTCCAACATTACATCCCCATATTTAGGGTTTCAATACAAAATATCGACATGAGTATTTATTTTTTTCCACAAGATGTTCACTCTTTGATAAATAATATCCACTAATTTATCCACGTAATATATATATTGATTAAATATTATTACATCTTGGTTCAACCCATGATAAGGGGCTTGTATGTAGTTACATATCCGAGATACAAGGATCATTTTGTGAACATGAGAGAGATTCTGTGCAAGCTCCCAGTGATAACAAAAAGTCTTGATAGAATAAATTATTTTGAATGGGATGATATATAATGTTCTCATATTTTCTTTATTTAATAATCTAATAATATTATTCCATGGATATATACGTATTAATACCATATCTCAAACATTGAACTCAAGATATCACTAATGATAGTCGCAAAAATGTTATTATCTTCACGAATCTCCCCTTTGTAATACTGAATAACTCCAACCAATTTTTAAATTTCCTATAATATCTTAGGTCCCAATATATTTCATTTTATCATTATCCCAAAACATCGGAGTTTTTCATGTCTTTCCATATAAGGTTTTATAAATACCCATATAAATACTCGAGTGAATGATATAGTTGATTGAAATTTCCACTTAACGTAGTTATTGATCAACATAAACTTTAATATCCATATAATGGATATGAATATAAAATATTTTATTATTATTTTACTTAAAGTCTGTATATAATTATGAGGATAATATTTAATTTAATATATAATCAATGTATTCAAATAATGATTATTTGTACTAAAGAAATTTAGTGTAATACACAGATCTAGATCAGATAAAATAGACAGTTGTACTTGAGGAAACCACACCACTCCCATAAAGTATATCCTAGATTTCTTATATATAGAAAAATAATTTCTTATTTAAATTAAAATTTCTAACTTCATTAGGTGATCGACTACAAGCCAAATAACATTGTTCCCTTAAGATGTTATGGGTTTTCTATGATGAAATAAATAGAAATGTCTTACAATATCTATTCATTTATGAGTATTGAATGTAACCTCTTCTTATAATTCTATATCATTTCCATTACTATTTTATATATAATGTATCAAAATATATTCCTGTCAATATCCATTTTCATTTTAGTCCATAAGAATGATTTTTCATATATATATACATTTATATACTTCTAGGATTAATAGGGAATGAAAAACTGAGATATTTATACAAAAAATCCATCTTCATTATGTTATTGACAAGAAAAAACACAATTCAAGAATATTATCATTATATTATAGTCATGGTTAAAATCTAGAAAATTTATCACATTTTTCAATAGTTAAACATTTTGATTTTGTGCCTCTTTAGTCTTCACATGCGTTGATGGAAAAACATTCCTCCTTGATTAATTTGATATGTCCAATATCCTAATGATTTCAAGGGCTATATTATGAAAATACATAAATATTTTAATTTCATTCAATCCTCTTCCTGTAAAAAAATTTCATCATCATTAAAAAATATATCATCATATAAACTATTATCCATTACATGGTGGTAGTGCATTGAGAACTCAAAAATAATTAATGAATTCTAACAATATATTTTGGAAAATAATCAACAATTTCTATATGAATACATTATTTAATATTTTATGATATATATATTTATATCAAACTATTTACCATAAATTTAATTCAACTAAATTTCAATGAAAATTTACCTATACTGCCTTCAAATCATGCCTCAGAAAATATTGATCATGAATTTTCATCTAGAATGATGCATAAGATATAATCATATCATTTTTCATGATAATGACCTGTTGAGACACTGTGAATCATTTTATCAATCATGTTTCAATAAGTGTTTTCTTAGTTATAATGAATTAATGGTTCATAATGAATTAATAAGGTTTAATGTAGGATTATGGATGCCATGTTTAGATAATTCTCCATGCGTCAATATGAAAATTATTGAACAGATCATAAATAATTAATTTATATGAAAATGGTTATTAACAAGTTCATAATGATTATATAAAGTGTATATTCCAGATTTTGGCGAATATAAATTGATGAATACAGTGAAAATAATCATTTTTATGAATAATTGATTAATGATTATTTAAGGCTATTCAAAATTTAATTTTTTGGGATAATTAATATTGAAATGAATGAATAAAATTTTATGAAAAAATACAATGAAAATAATGTCTCTTTCAAGGGGAAATATTTATGGTGTAATTTGAGATCTTTTTTTTATTTTCCTAGATTTTGGAGAAATTGTATTCCAAAAAAATGAGCTAGGATATATCATAATCTCATATTTTGGGTGGAGGACTCCAACCATGAAATATGTCTAGATCACTAAGCTAGAATAATACATACATCTGGAAAAATACATTCCATCATTATGAATTTGTTATTGATATTCCATGTGATTATATAATTAGATAGAATATCCATGGTTAAGTTATAAAGATCAAGTGAGTATATGTCTGTCATAACTTGAACATCATTTATTCATTCAATATTATGCCCAAGTTATTGACTAAAAGGAATTTTCTTTAGCAACAAACATTGACATGTTGGTTGTGGGTATCTATTAGTGAACAATTCCACTATATTAACCATTTACCTAAATTTTATATTTAATTTTCATATGAACTCAAGAAGGGTAACATGTTTAAAGTAGAATTATAGGATGGAGGAAATAATGTTATTCCCAAAAAAAATATATGTTATAATTATTTTTGTAAATGTAATGTAAGTCTCAAGTATAAATCAATATTACCAAGAATACTAGATTGTTCATTGATTCAAAATGTGATTCAATGTATCTTAGAACAATTTTAAAAATTATGAATCTAGTTACGAATATTGGGGGGATGGGGAGGTTTATATAATTTTACACAATATATTGGGGTTCTAATCTTCCTTTTTTCCCCTTTAATATCTATTATAATATATAGTAGAGCACTAATTTAAAAAGTATAACATTTATTCCCTTCCTTTATGATTTTCAGAACCTATATTTTGATATCCATAATTATTTGATTTTTTTATGATCCAGATAAAAGATATTCTCATATGATATTTTAAATATACAAAATGTAAAACATTTTTTACATAAAAGGGATATAATTTATTGAGAAAAAAATATATTTAATCTGTCTAAACATCTTCTCTAGTGAATATTAAACTACTTTTGAGTTAATATATACATTAAAAAATTATGATCAATATATATGTCACACTGTTCTCTGTAATGATAATGAATCTTTTTCATTAATGAAAAATAAATGATGAATAATCATAATCCTTTGTTGGTAAATTTTTCTCCCAAACTATCAATCTTCATGAGGCAAGAGATATACCTATATATTTTTTAACGATCAATCATTCATGTTACATATTAAATTCATCACAAATTTTCTCCAACACTTATACACTTCATAGTAGTTTGTGAAAAAAACGGTTCCAACTGATAATCTATTTATTTCATATAAATTTTCCTCACATTACATTCCATATGGTCCTGTCTCCCTTCAGAGATAACTAGGTTAGGGCATTTGATTATTATGAAAAATTATCTATATTGAGTAAATAATATCATGCCGACCCAATATAACTATATTTTTCAATTACTATTGTTGTTATAGGAAATTGAACAATTAATTTTTTCATTGAAGGTTTCCACCGATATACCATCACATGATATTATATAACCAAATAATGAATAGTTTTATAGACTGAATTTACACTAAGTAATTTTTAAAATATCTTCTCATACCTTGGGGTATTTTTTTAATATCCTAAAGATGTCCTGAATCTCTTCCTTACCATTGTAATATATATTTATGTCACTTATTAATATCACCACATACTAATCTAGTTAATTTCTAAATAATTTATTCATGAAATAAATATAGATGGAATGGGAAATTAGTGTGTCCACATTTCATCACTAATAATTCATAGTATTTAAACCTATTATGTAAGGATGTCTTGGGGATATCGTATTTCTAATCTATAGATTTAAATTTTGAATAATGATGGTCAGTAATTGAAAAAATAATGATTATATGAATTTATAGAACAAATCATTTGTATAATGTAGTGAGTATTTTTTTTCTTATAATGATCTTATTAACTTCTTGAAATTCAATGAAAAGATGAATTTATCCAAAATTATTCTTAACAAATAGAATAGGTACACCCCTTTACTCTGGGATAGGAAATATAAATCCCTTACCACGATTTTCTTTGAGTTTCTTCTTCAATAATAAAAACTCATCTGGGTGAATTCTAAATTGATTATTTGAAGTATGTGTAACAAAAAGAATGATCTATATTGAAAATTCAATATCACAATTTTATGGAAGGATAGAAATATCTTCTAGAAATAAAAATCAATATACAAGGCACGCTTCATAAATTTTGAGTTTCTCCATGACCATCTCTGATGGTTTACATTCTTGTATCTTAATTAAAACCCACAAGGTTGATGTAATCTACTTTGTAAATTTTTATTCAGATTCACATTAATTAATATTCATATGTCAGTTTTGAATATATAACATGACATCCATTCCCTGAAAAATAATGTGGGAAGTATTTAAATATATCCAATCCAAGAAAAATTCGTTTCATATTCAAGAATGGGGGAATCAGTTCATATTCAAGAACCACATTCTCACAAACATCAATTGGAGGTGTGATATATAATTTAGATGAAACCATTGTACCACTTGGATTTTTCACCACTATCACAACATCTAATCATTTGATTCATATAGAATATTCTTGATATAACTGATTTTGTTTAACATGATGAGAAAATGGAAATTTGATATTTTAGATTACCTATTCTCACTTAAACATGATAATTCTATCTTCAATTTCATATAGAAAACAAAAAAATTGTAGCATGAAATTGATGATTTATTAATATGAGTTATCAATCAAGAAAATCCATTAATAGGATTTCTAGATCAGTATAACTTAATTTATATATATAAACTAATATTTTAATAGCAGGAAATTCAAGGTCATCATATATTCAATTTCTGCATAATGGTTTAACAAGAAAATATTAATTAACCCAAGCATATACAGAGACAGTGTCCAGCCTGTGTATAGTAAGCGAAGATTCATGAAATGCCATATTGGTGATTGAGATATATTTGACCAAAATTTTAAGGGTTTTTATGATAGATTAAATTGTTCCCAAGCCTCAACCACATTTAATATCTATATAAGGGTTTATTTCAGTGAAATTAATAAAATATATATCATATACAAACATTATGATTCTATCTAATACACAGTATTTTATCTAGTGTTTTTAAAAATGACTTCTCATCCTAATCTCTAATGAACGAGAAAATAGTTCTCTAATACCAACTACTATCAACAATTATATTAATAAATAAATATTATATCTAATTATTTGAATATTAAAAAAAAACGTTTTCATCCATGCTACAATTGTATAAGTTAATTGTACATTGAAACATTGATTACATAATCTATTTATTCATTGTAAATCTATATCTTCACCCACATTATTGTTCACAACATGAACCCTTTTAAGAATTACCATATATAAAATCATTCTTCATAACATATTTAGGTAAAAATAGGTAGTGTTGAGCTCATATTCATTTTAAATGTAAAAAAAGGAAAAATAAATGTTCATTTAATAATAAAATAAAATAACGGTATGATAACATGCGAAAAACATTTTAATGCAAAACCAATCTTGTCCAATATAATATTATTTTTTTCAGGGAATACATCATAGATGTTTGTAATACATCAATAATAAGGAAATCAAAAAACATGATCCATGAGAACCCAGCATTATCACACTATATATGATTGTGGCATAATCATAAGCATAATAAATCATTATCTTATTCCGATTCGCCTACCAAGACTATCATCGTGGATTGGTTTCACTCCTCTATTAATTTTACCATTATTTGTGGATAAATACTAACTATATGATTATTTAAATAATTAATTATTTAACTTGGATCACTCTCCATTATAGTTTCTATTATCTAATTAGATTTACATCTTTTCACAATGCACTGAAGGGTATATAATTTCAGTCCCACCACCCACATAATTAAAATAACACATATGTTCTCTGAAAGATCATAAAACACTCATCATATATATCCCAAATAACTCAATGGAAATGGGTTTTGTTAATATATCATTATTAAATAATTTCATAACCTAAGAAAAAATTTTGTTTCGAAAAGAGTTCATCATAAATAAATGAACTCGTGGGATATAATGTGTTGTCAATGAATTATTCATTAATAATTATCATCATAATCCATTAGTGGAATGAATTTTTTTATCATTGTTTGATAATATACATAGTAAATAAAAGGTAATATCAAATGTTTTCATCATTAATGTTTTTTTTAAATGATCATTGCAATAATTATGAGTAAAATATCATATTCAAATTGAAATTAATTAATTAATTTCATTTCTATTCAAATAATACAGAAAAAATAATTTAAAGATAACTATGGTAATTTTTAAATATTCCTTTAAATAATTTATTATGCATGACGATACGAAATTCTATTAATTTTGTGTATGTAATAATCATTTCCTTCAAATTTTTATTAAAAAGTAAAAAAGTAAAAATCCCTTCAATATAAAAAAATGTGATGAAGAATCTATTTAAATTTATTTTGTAAAACTTAATAAAAGGGTAAAAATATCTTCAAAAAATTATTGGGTAATAGAAATACAATATTTAAAACATTTATAGAAAATGTGAAATTCCATGATTAATGATTTTTGGACAAGGTGAGAAATAAATAAAATCCTTAAAAATAATTTATGTAACATTAGTACATAAAGAGAAGAATATGAAATGACAAAAATTATTATAAAAAACTAGATTTGAATAAAATAAATGATATTATTGTTATATATTTCATAAAATTTCATCCTCATATTTAAAATGGAAAATATCCATATAAACAATGTGATTTTAACATAAATACATGTCATCAATTTACACTTGAACCAAAATTTAAAAAATCATGTATAATAGATTTAATTTTACTATAATTTTATAAAATAATATATTATATTCTTATAATATTATATATGACCTAATTATAACATTTTAACATTCATTTATTAATAATTATTTGTTAAAACAATCATTACCTTGTGTTAACTAATTCTCTTTTTCAGAACATTTTTGGTTCTATAGATTATGTCCATGTAAATTGATCGTGGATACAATATCTATAGAATCGTTAAAATTATATATATTTAACATATATTCATTTAATATATTTTTAAATTCATCCCTTAAATGTATATATATATATATAAATTAATTTTACTAATGATAGAGATATTATGTTGTGTATTTGCATGATCATTGATTCCATTTTCTTAGGGATGGAAAGAAAGAATGGTAAATATTAATTAACCTTTATTTAATCCTTATTATATAATTTTTATTATATATAAATATTATATCCATTTTATTCACAATTCATGATTGATGTTAATGGAAAATGGATTTTATCGCTTTGTGGAGGTTGTAGTCGACACGTACGATGTAACGATTAATTCAAGTCACATTTGAGGGTATAAATTGTGAATACTGTTGTATATATAATTATAATAAATATTAATTATTAATGATATTCTAAATTAGTTATTTTAGGATTAATATAACAGATTAATAAGATATATAATACCAAAGCAATTTTTTAAAATGGTTAAGAATTAGACCTCTTCGTTGCGAAATTGTTATTTTATTACAAAGCAATCATTGTTCAGATTTTTTTTGAGGAAAAGAGGATTTAGGACATTTTTATGTAATACAAGAATGTATTATGTAAGGTATTGTATTATCTGAAATGATATAACAGTGTGGGGATGAGAGGATATAAGGTGCCCTTTTATATGAGAGTTGAGGGTAACTCCTGGAATTATGTAAAGTGATAAATTTAAATACTGAAATTCAAATAATAAATAGATTAAAATTGGAAATAATTATAATATAGGACTTTTAAAAAACTAAATATTTTCATAGAATAAAATTTTAATAATTTTAGGTTGTGTTTTAACTGTAATCTCTTAGTATTAACCATTGTCAATCCATTTGAAAAATACTGCAATATTATTGTTTTATAATATTTAAGGGTAATTCTTGTGACCAAAATAGGAAATGATACTGATAAATATAATATGAATAAAATTTCAAACTATATCCCTTTCACATGTCCATGGATATTTTATTTTATGGATTTTGAATCATTTAAAATAATAGTTTATATAATAAAATAGTATAAATTTTATTTTAGGAACTACTCATTTACATTGACATTAAATTCATATAGATAATAAGTTATTTATAATATAAACCATTCAAAATCCCTAAATATGTTATATTTATCTATATATATAAATGGACACTATATATCACTAAATAAAAATTAATAATAGATTTCTCCAAATCATTTATAGGATTATTCAAATCCTTACACAAGGATTCTTTTCGTATTGTCTACTCAAATAAAGAGAATATTTCATTACTAAAATAATGATAAATTCCATGATAAAATTTTGAATTAATATTTAAAAGAACATTTTTTAATTGAAATTATCCTATTTTAATATTTATGTAAATATTATAGAGGTAGTACTGTTACATGGGTGAAATTTTTTATTTATTCTTGTAAAATTGGAAAATAAACTCGCAATCAATGAAAAATGGCACCACTGACAAAAATAGACCTTGTAGAAATCAAATACTCTCTATGGAAATGTGGTCCCGTTATTGGGGTCCACCAACATGCCGGAATGAGATTTTAGTCAAATTTGTATCCCCATAATCCAATACGTGTTCTCTCTTATGTACGTTTTCCTCACACAAACACATTCAGGATCATACTAGGAGGTCATAAATCTTAATCACTACACTTTGAAAATCCCATATCATATATTTAAATAAACTCATAAAGGATCATTCAAATTAAAGTCCACCCTGTTTTCATGGGTTGTAACAGTTAACTTTTTAAACCCTTAACTATATGAGGTGTCACATACACCCTTTTAAAGAACACAATCATTGTTTTGGACCCGATATCTCAACCAAAGTAGTGTCACCTCAATTCCTTATGGGATCCCACTAAAATTTCAATGTATCAAAATGTCTTTATTGGTAACCTTTTATCCCCTTTGATATATGTTCCCCAAAAAGGCGACTACCAACATGCCTAAAAATATTACTATACTAACGACTATCTAATAAATCCAATTCATTATTTTTTTATGTCATTTTTATAACTCAAACAATCCATTGGAAATATCCCTATAGGTCACCCACACTAATAACTAATATAGGGAAAAACAGTTTAACAACAGAGTTTTAATCTTATAGGCTTCTGAAAAGGATATAGAACCTTATTTGCATTGGTTAATTTTTTTTCGATTTTATCCCCTTATAATTTAGTGTATTTATAAAAATGTTTCAATATTTTCATAAAATAATGAATATTGATCATATTAACTCATAAAACAAGATAAATCCTAGTTTTGGGGAAATTTTAATTCCTTCTCCCAAATATTTAACACCACATTACCCATTTTATCATTAATATTTTATATTTTTTTTTACTTTTTTTATTCATTATTGTGACCAAAAAATAATATTACATCTGAAAAATAAAAAAATTATAATTCCAAATATGGAATAAATTATTTAAAATTACATTTATTAAATCATAAAATTTTAATTTGAAATTACACATATTTTTTTTAAAAAAATGTAGTTTTCCAAAACTGTGTTTTCTTATGTGTAAACTATTATAATACCAAAATCCCATTAATTATAATTAAGAACCTGGATCTTTTTCTGGTCAAAGAAGGTTCTTTCATTATTCTATTGGTGATACGAAGGCTTCTTTGGGTGAATCTATGATGGACTCTTGATGAGAATAAATTTAAGGCGGGTTCTTAGAAAATCAACCCGGGTTTCTTTTTCGCGCTTCGTTTGTTGGGGTTTTCATCAAAACCTTTGAGGTAGGTGGTTTGTTCCTTTCAATTTAAGGTCTTTGAATTGTTGTGAAAAATCACCAATACCCATGAACAGGGTATTGCGTGTTACTATTTTAGCACTATTGATTTCCTGCTTGCTTGTATGCTAGAGTAGAGGATTTTGAATGTGTTTTAAGCTAATTGATATGATTTGGATGTTTTACCCATGCATGTATAATATGACTGTTTGGTCTAGTTTCTCCTGTTAGACTATGACTAGTTTCCCATTCCAAGTGTTATAGTATGGGGTGATGTTATCTTCTGATATGCTGAGATGTTGTAGACTTCAAGCCAGGTTGATCTTGAGGTTTATTTGGCCGATACGCGCACTATACTCTAGATGACTTACATAGGGTCATGAGGACCTATTATAGTAGAACATAGAATGAATGGACATAAGGGATTCTCTAGAGTGTCTTTATACTATGATGCGAGACCACATGGGGAATTGACGTTGAGTACTTCCTTAGAGTTTCTGTAGTTCCTCGACGTGGGCCACAAGGGGAATAGACGTTGAGTGCTTCCCCATAGAGTCTATAAATTAGCAGATCCCGAGGGGTGAGAATCTGTGTACCTCCCATAGGGTTTATATTGCTTGATGGTTGAACTAGAGGGGTTAGGTTGTGAGAACTACCCAAAGGGTTACCTATTTGTTCAACATGTTAAGTTGCTGCTTACTTTTTTGTAAATTAAATGCTACAAACTCTGGATTTGGTTGCTTTGGAGTAACCTCTTGTATAAGGCTTTCTGTAATTTTACCTACCATTTATTTACTGAATGTTAGCCACAGATCTAATGGTGGTTTTCTACTTGGATTTAGTCTCATACCATGTTTGGGCCATGTTTTTGGGCCCAAAATATTATTTTGCTACAGGTATAGACAGGGGAAAGCGCCCTTCGACTTCAGGTACATGACTTCTTGTGGGGATGGAGAGCATGGGACCAAGAATATGATTTTGATTCTAAAGAGCCATTATTCTTTACTTTTTTACTTGTTTTAGTAATGTTTGTATTTTCCATCATTGTCACATTTTTGGTTACTTTCCTAGATATATGTATCATGCATTATATATGAATGTGATCATACTGTTTCTCATATTTCGTCTTCCGTTGTTCACATGTGCATGTATTGTTTACTGCATCCGATATTGTATATTTTTTATCTTCTGCTGTTTTAATCTATCAATGAGGACATAGTTTCCCCACTATCACACCCAAGGCCCTCGTTGCTAGTCGGCAGCCTTTGGCGTTCGGGGATATGCGCTTGAGGCCATGTGACCAACCGGGTATGGGGCACCTCTAGGTGGCTTTTGGAACCGGGACTTTACAAAGTAGTATCAAATGGAATTTCTTTTCTCTTGATTTATTGTATTGAGCCTTTATCTAGGGTTAGTAAGGGATAGGTAGGTGGTACTAAGTTGTGCATGGGAGTATCTAACCTGTGTACAGGGAAAAACCAATATACCTCGTTGATGAAATTTTTTCATTTTGCATGTTTAAGGTTTCCCTGATTTTCACTGTAGGTGACTCACATGTTTTGTGATGGTTACTATTTATGTTGTTGAGGTTCTATTTTTATAAAAACCCTATGGGATGAGGGTATTCCA
This sequence comes from Viscum album, assembly GCA_963277665.1. Taxonomy (NCBI): domain Eukaryota; kingdom Viridiplantae; phylum Streptophyta; class Magnoliopsida; order Santalales; family Viscaceae; genus Viscum; species Viscum album. The sequence goes on from OY728141.1 coordinate 664,269,203, forward strand.
TCTCATGCATCATATAGGCATTTTCTAGAAATCACATGTCATGCATTCTTTCCATGTCATCTAGGATGCATTAGCAATTGAATGTTGTTGTGATAGAATTTGTGTAGAATATGCATGATGCTGTGATAGATTCCTTGATAAAATATTTTCTTCTTTTTAGAGAATTTATTGTGTATTGTTTTTTAAATGAGTGCCAAATTTTGGTTCTTGAGGTGTTATGGGCCGTCATGGACCGGAACATGGTGGATAATTGACTTGTTTACCATGTTTAGAACTTGTGTAAGATGTGATGCTTTTATTAGTGAGGTGTATGGGCCCTCGTGGATTGAAATTTGGGACTTTAGTTGTTCGTTGCAGTGTTTTTCTGTGTTTGGGAGTATTTTCTGAGGCTTAATATCCGGAAAAACCCAGAATGCATTCCATGTAGTTTTTTCTGCATGACATGTTTTCTTTTGTTTGGGAAGGAGAAATCTTCCGTAAGTACACACCATTTACTCTCTATACACACTATGTACTCTTATGTTTCAGTCCCTGTTAATCTTGATATAATTTGTGCATTGAACTTGCAGAGTCATTCCACCGAGACTTCCTCCTGTTTTCTGCTAGCTACATGGCGACGATCAGACATCAGACAAGGCTGATGAGGGACTTCCGGCTGTTCCTCCTACTGTGCTAGTCTTGGCACCAGCAATTATACTAGATGTATGTGCTGATTTAAAGTACAAGGATGGCTTCAAGGGGAGGATGTAGACCTTCTAGGGAGCTTTTCCTCCTTCCATGTCTATGGTAGACTTGACGCGGGTTTTCCAGCAGTAGCATCCTCCCACCTTCTCCGGGGAAGGAGGAACCTAGGCTGTAGATTCATGGCTAGAAGTCATGATGACGATCTTTAATTATCTAGAGATTCCTCCAAAAAGGCGGGTCAAGCTCACTACCTAACTGCTATGAGACTCTTACAATAGATGGTGGAACATTATCTCACAGGCGGTTCATCAGCAGGTTATGGAGTGAGAGGATTTTCATCACGTCTTTTATGAATACTTTTATCCGGAGAATTTGAGGACCGACCGAGCACGGGAGTTCATGAGTCTAGAACAAGGTAATCTTTCTGTAGTTGATTATTTATCTCGTTTCACCGAGCTTCAACGTTTCACACCCCTACATGGAGGATATGGGTTTTTCTTGGAAAATAAGTTTGAGGATGGTCTCAAACGTGAGAACCTATCATAGGTGAATATCTTCAGGTTGACCACCATCACTTCCATCATCAACCAGGCAATGATTGAGGATTGCAATCTGAGAGATTCTAGAGGTGATATCCAGTGTGGTTCTGCTTCTAGAGTTAGTTCTTCACCATCTGACAGCAGGAAGCGCCATTGGGAGTCTCCGCGGAGTGATCAGAGGAAGCGAGGTACATCTTCATGTAGCCAGGTGGTACACTACCAGTGTGGAAAGGCTGGGCATATGAGGCCGCAGTGCCAGAGGGACTCAGTGGTGTACTGATCTTGCAGCAAGATGTGTCACCTTCATCACTTCTCTCAGGTTTTCTCACCAGAAGCTGGTGATAGGGGTTTATCCTCAACTCCTCATTCAGGAGCAGTGCCACCAGTTTCTCACCAGTCTGGGAACTGGAGTTCTTCTGACTATTCAGGCTGAGGTAGAGGTCACTACCATGGTGGTTAGTCACCTGGCTACCATCGACAGTAGTGTGGATAAGCTCAGAGTTTCCAGGAAGGGTCACAAGGCCGTGGAGCTGGCAAGAATTTTGCAGTAGAGAAGACCCATCAAGTGCTGGATCCTGACCCCTCTACGGTTTGAGGTACAATCCTAGTAGCCTCAGTTTTATCTTCTACTCGTTTCGATACTGGTTCTACACATAGCTTTATATCCATTTCTATCATGGAGTGTCTTGGGCTCTATATCTTTTCTTTTGTTGATGTGTTGACTCTAGACACTCTGTTGGGGACTAGAACAGCTAGTGTACGTCAGTGCAAGGAGTGACCTATCAAGGTTGGTGGGTGTCACTTCCATTGGGATCTTTATGTTCTAGAGAAGACTGGATATGATGTCATTCACGGAATGGACTAGCTAGTTCCCTTCCAGCCGGTCGTTGACTGCTACCACAGATGGGTGAGTTTTATAACACTATATGGTGGATCTTTTCTTCATAAGGGAAAGTGGGATGTCCAGGCGAGCAGAGCGGGACCAAAGGATCATGGGTTATGAGAAGTCTCAACCCACAATGCTAGTCTTTTTTCTGGATGACCATGGGACTTTACATTTAGACTATCCTACAGCGGTGGATCTTTTCAGAGATGTATTTCCAGAGGAATTTTCAGAATTTCCTCTAGAGAGTGAGGTAGACTTTTTTATTGAACGTGTTCCTAGAGCGGCACTGGTGTCCATTCCTCCTTATAGGATGGCCACACCTCACTTTCAAGATCTCAAGAAGCAGTTGGAGGAGTTGTAGAAAAAGGGTTACATCTTCCCCAGTATATCTCCCTATGGTTCACATGTCTTTTTTGTGAAGAAGGTGGATGATATCTTTAGGATTTGTGTGGATTATCAAAGGTTGAACTAGTTGACAGTCAAGAATCGATATCCCTTTCCAAGGATTGATGACTTTTTTGATCATCTTTGGGGAGCCCAAGTGTACTATAAGATCTACTTGACTTCCAGTTAACATCATTTGGGTGTTAGACCATCATATATACCTCTTACAGCCTTTAGGAGCAGGTATGGTCTATACATGTATACGGTTATTCCATTTGGTCTCACGAACGCACCAAAATTTTTCATGTCACTGCTGAATCGAGTGTTCCCTCTTTATTTGGATTCATTCGTGGTGGTTTTCGTAAATGATATCATGGTGTAAAATCACACTATAAATGACCACAGTACCCATCTTGAGATCATTTTGAGTACAATGACGGAGATTCAGTTATATGTTAAGATCTCGAAGTGCCACTTTTGGATTGACATGATTCACTTTTTGGGTCACGTTATCTCTGAGACAAGAGTACCAGTAGACATAGTGAAAGTGAGAGGTGTAGTTTCCTGGGATCAGCTGAAGAACATATTCGAGGTACACAGTTTTCTGGGGCTGGATGGATACTACAGATGTTTCATACAAGACATTTCATGCTTGGCATCACCGCTGATGGGTCTGACTAAGATGGGTGTGAAGTTATAATGGTCAGAATATTGCGAGTCATCCTTTTAGGAGCTGAAAGAGAGGTTGACATCATCTCCAATACTATTATTTCCAGCGCCATGAAGAATCTACACTATTTACTGTGATGCTTCAAGTATCGGGTTAGGAGTTGTGCTAACGCAGGGAGATGGAGTCATTGCGTATGGGTCTCGGCAGTTGAGACCACAAGATAGGAACTACACAACGCATGATCTGGAGTTGGAATCTGTTGTTCATGCCTTACTATGTTGAATAAATTAGCTCTTGGGAGAGAACATTGTGGTTTTAACTGACAAAAAAAATTGCATGTACATCTTATCTCAGCGTGATCTTAATATGAGATAGTGAAGGTGGGTTGAGTACCTTTCAGTCCTTTGACGTGGAGATTCCCTATATGCTTGGGAAAGGCAACACAGTGGCTAAAAAGTTGAGTTGGAGGACTCAGATGCAGGCCATTCAGGAGGCCAGTAGTGAGTTGCAGCTTATAGATCTGTTCTTTGAGATGCATTTAGAGTTGCATGAATGGGAAGAGAAGACATTTCTATCTTCGGTAGCAGTTACCTCTACTCTTCTGGATCATGTATGGACGAGGCACATATCAGACTCAGAAGGCCTAGTCCTACGGGAGAGTGTGTCAGGAGAGGACCCTCTTCCTGGATGGACAGTAGGCGAGGATGAGATCTTGCATTTTCAGGGATGCATATGGGTGCCAGTAAACATACGTGAGGAGCGGATGCAGGATTTCCATTCCTTAGTTTGGGCATTTCATCCAGGCATCACCATTATGTATCCGGATCTACACTGTTAGTATTGGTGTCTAGGTATGAATAGGTATGTAGCTGGTTAAATCTTGAGATGTTCCACTTTTCATCAGGTGAAGGTGGAGCATCAGCGACCTTAAAGTCTTTAGCAGTTATTACCCATTCTTGAGTAGAAGTTGAACAATGTCATGATAAATTTCTTGACCAGTTTTCCGAGTTTCCCTAAGAGAATGAAACACTTTGGGTTGTGGTTGATAGGCTCATGAAGGTCGCTCACTTCTGGATAATTAATGAGACCTTGTGTTGATGAGTTGGGTTGGTTGTACATCCGAGATATTTTACGTCTACATGGAGTTCCATACTCTATTATGTCAGACATGGATGTATGCTTTACTTCTAAGGTCTTGCATGGGCTTCAGAAGGCTTTGGGTAAAGAGATAATTTTGAGTATAGCATACCATCCCCATATATATGGCATGTCCAGGCATACGATTCAAGTGCTTGAGGACATGCTCCAAGCATGAATCTTGGATTTTGGAGGTTCTTGGGAGAAACATATACCTCTTGTTTAGTTGTCCTATAATAATAGTTTTCAAGAAACTATTAAGATGGAATCTTATGAGGATTTGTACGGTAGGCCTTTTCGATCACCCTTAAGTTGTCTAGAGGGAGGAGAGGCATCCTAGATGGGACCTCATCTTATTCAGGAGGCCATAGAGCAGATAGAGTTGATTCAGAAGAAGTTTCCTACTGAAAAGTCTTGTTAGAAGTCTTATATTGATCAGTGGAGATGACCTCTAGAGTTTTAGGTTGGGGATCAGGTTTTTCTACATGTCACACCGAGGTTGGGACATAAGAAGATTAGGAGGCAATGTAAGCTTTCGTCGAGGTATGTCGGTCCGTTTGAGGTGTTGGAGAGAGTTGAGCTTATTGCCTATCGGCTACAGCTACCTCAAATGTACCGAGCTATGCACGACATTTTCCATGTTTCCCAGCTCGGACGTTACTTTTCATACCCGTCTCATGATTTCCAACCTAAGGAAGACAAGTTGATGGTGGATGCATCTTTCGAGGAGAATCCTATCCAAATTTTCAATCATAGTATGAAGTTTCTCCATTGCTGGTATGTTCCTATGGTACGGGTGTTATGGAAGCACATGCAAGTGTAGGATGGGACTTGGGAGAGGGAGGCCGATGTACGATCAAATTGGATGGAGTTGTTCAGAGTTTCTTCTTCAATGAATTTCAAGAGAAATTCAGGGACAAATTTCTTTAATGGGGGAATTTTGTAAGGGCCTGGATCTTTTTTTCCAGGTCAAAGAAGGTTCTCCCATCGTTCCGGAGTTGATTAGAAGGCTTCTTTTGGTGAATAAAAGCATGATTCTTAAGGAGAAGAGATATAAGTGGGGTTCATGGAGAATCAACATGGGTTTCTTGTGCGTACTTCATTTTTTGTGGTTTTCGTCAAAACCTTTGAGGTATGTGGTTTGTGCCTTTCGGTTTAAGGTCTTTGAATGGTTCTGAAAAATCACCAATACGCTTGAATGGGGTATTGCGTGTTACTATTTTATCCCTATTGATTTCCTAATTTCTTGAATGCTAGAGTAAATGATTTTGAATGTGTTTTGTGGAGATTGCTATGCTCTGGATGTTTTTCCCATTCATGTCTGATATGAATGTTTGGTATAGTTTTTCCTATTAGTCTATGACCAATTTCCCATTCCTGGTGTGATAGGATGGTGTGTTGTGATCTTCTGATATGCTGAAATGTTTTAGACTGCAATCCAAGTAGATCATGAGGTTTACTTCGGCCGATATGTGCACTATACTCTTGATGACTTACACAGGGCTATGAGAACCTGTTGTAGTAGACCATAGTAAGAATAGAAGTAATGGTTTCTCCAGGATGTCTTTATAATACGATGGGAGACCACAGGGGGGAATTGACATTGAGTGCTTCCTCAGAGTGTCTGTAGTTCCTCGACGCGGTCCACATGTGGAATAAATATTGATTTCTTCCCCATATCTCCTTTAGTATGACATGAGACTATAGGGGGGAATTGACGGTGAGTGCTTCCCCAGAGAGTGTATACATTAGCTGAACCAGAGGGGTGAGACTGTGTGTGCCTCCCATAGGGTTGCTAGTACTTAATGGTTGAACCAGAGGGGTTAGGATGTGAGAATAACCCAAGGGGATACCTGTTTATTCTAACTGCTTGAGTGGCTTCTTATTTGATTGTATATTAAATGATAGAAAAGGTGGATTTGGTTTTTGTTGAGTACTCTCATGTTTACTACTTTCTGTACTTTTACTAGCCATTTATTTACCGACTGATAGGCACAGATCTCGTGGTTGTTTCCCACTAGGGTTTAGTCACAAAACCTATTTGGTCTATGCTTTAGGGCCCAAACAGATAATATTGATGTAGGTATATACAAGGGTAAGTTCCCTTTGACTTCAGGTACTTGACTTGTTGTAGAGCTGGAGAGCATGGGACCAAGCTTTTGGCTTGCGATGCTGAGGAGATATTATTCTTTCCTTTTGTACTTATTTTAGTACTGTTTGTATTTTCTATCATTGTGACTTTTTTGGCTTATTTCCTTGACATATGTATCATGCATCATATATATATATATATATATATGTGATCCTAGAGTTTCACATATTTCGTATTTCGTTGTCCACTTGTGCATGGATTGTTTACTACTTCTGCTATTGTACATTTTTTATATTTTGTTGTGTTACTCTTCCAATGAGGGAATAGCTTTCCCACTATCACACCCAAGGCCCTCGCTGCTAGTCAACATCATCTGGCATTTAGGGAAATGCGCTTGAGGCCATGTGACCAACCGGGTACAGGGCGACTCTGGGTGGCTTCCGGAACCGGGACGTTACAATATATATAATAATTAAATTATTCAGATTAGTTCTAATATAATTGAATTATTTTTAATATTAAAACATGTTTAAACCAAAATACATCCTTGTAATGTCTGGAAATGGAATTAAATGTTTCATTAATTATCAAAAGTATCACTATTCATCAGAAAAATTTGATTTTTCAAAATATTCTCAAAAATTCACTCAACATTAATTTTGACATGATCATTTGAATAAATTTGTTTATTTTCTCAAATAAGTTTTTTATTTGTGTATAAAAATAATTATATTATTTTATGACAATCAATTTGAAACCATTTTTAAGGGAAAATTTTTATTTTCAACAAGTATATTGATGGAACAAAAAATTTAGAAAATATGTTTATATATATTATATTAATCTAAAATATTTCATAATATTTCCCAAAATTAAATTATTACAATTCATATGGAAAGTAAAATGGCTAGGTTATAGTGTTATATTATATTATGTTTCTTTCAGATTTTGATTTTTGCGTACCTCTAGATATTGAAAAAATAAATTTATTTGAAAAAAAAAATTCATAAAATATTGTCGTGTTATACTCATGATACTCACATCTAATTGAATATTCTAGAACACATCCCCATAATTTTGCACTTCCATATACTTTGGTAATTTAAATAGAGTATTAAAATATTGGATTTAAGGGGGGATTTCCTTCTTATGACATTCCCACATGAATCCTCATCCGAAAAAATGTCAAGTTTAAATGAAACATATCTATAAACATTACCCGAAGATCTCAAGGGGAAATATATCTTACAGATGTGAAATTATCTTCTACCCATTTACATACATCATGGTCGATTATAGGAACAATAATAGAAACTACATTTATAAATATTCCTAGGAAACATCCATGTACAAAAGATAGACATGATACATATCCCACCTATGTCACACAACACCCCTCTCTTTTATAACTAAAAATAAACCCCAAAACCCGGCCAAAGTATTGATTATACTAAAATTGTTATCAAGATCCACCCAACAACACACTATTTACATATCAAAGTAAGTACCATTATATTTCTTCATGCCCTTACCCTAAAAATAATTAAAATCTAACAACCATTCCTCATTCTACTATAATGTGTCGACCATATGATGACCAAACATATCATTATTCTAAAACTATACTACTTGATCTACATATGAATGAAGGCCAAGATCTATCAATGAAAAAAATGGGAAATCCAACTCATAGCATGAAATTTTATTAATGTTCTTTTTATTATTATTTATAATTACCCAATAATCACATGATTTAATCATAAACATAATAAATCATGATACATGTACCTCAACTAGATATGTACACAACTTGTAGAATCACCTCACATTTTAATTTGGAAATAAAGGGTCCTCACAAAGGATCACCGGGGTTTAAAATATTATTCCCTAACAGGTCTCCCTTATTTATTTTAGTCACAAAAGTAAACTAATATTATTTTACTAATATCCCATAAGTCCCTCAGAGTTCCTAACTCCTAACTCTAACATATATATAATTCTAAACCCGATATTCAAATATATCACAAACCACTTGATAATTAAGATCCTCTTTTGGGATAAACATAATGTACGAGAGAAAATGACCCCATGTATTGAAATAAGAAATACACAAATTAGGGATCGATGCTAAGGGTATAAAAATATAATATATTGATGGAAAAATCATAATATATACACTAAGGATGATGATAGATTATAAATCATCAAAAAAGGATATATATCACACAAAAAAGAAAAATAAAGACCCAAAATAACCCATAATAAAAGTATAAACAAAAAATAACAAATAAATTCATAAAAAATGTACCCAAAGAAATAATTAGGAACTAAATCCGAAACATATCAGATGATTGGGAGGTTAATGTCCATCGAGGTATCAAATTCCCTTTAATAAAACTAAAAAGATAATTAAATATACATATAGGTAACCTAAAAAATAAAATCAATAGGATCATTCTCATAATCTCTCATAAACAAGTGAAAATAGAATTTTAATTCACCAGTGGTAAAAAACTAGAACCAACATGAACCTAGTCATCACAACAATCAGAATACAATATAGACCATGGCACAATCATAAAATAATTTATTCAATGTTGTATCCTAATAATAAAAATATCATTAAAGGGAACCCTCCAACACCATCACAATATATTTTCACTCTCATTCCCAAATTCCTTATTTACATTCACTCATAAGACTTTTGTAAGAACCATGCATGATAACACCTAGGAAACTATGCCACATATTTCATAGAGACACCTAGGAAAACATATTGTTTCCTGAACCCCATAAAACAATTCATCATATACACAACCTCCTATAACCACATCTATATATCAATAATAACCTTGTATTATTAACACGATGGAAATAAACATCATGTCCTAATACTACCATTTCAATGGGAAACTTTAAACCACAACATCTGCTAATAAATCACTAAATCAAGTTAAATTTAATTTTTTTATCAATAAAAACACATGCATATAAATCTCTTTGGGTAAAGAGATCATGGAAGAGGATCTAGGGAGCCATCTGACCACAATATCAGGGGAGTTTTCTGGTTAAAATCATATTATAATACATTTTGGATTCACTGTACAAAAAAACGAAAGTCGGGTGCATATAGAACTAATATAAATGTTCATGATATATTAACAACTCTAAACCCATCCATGGTTTTCAAAATAAGTCCTCAAAAAAAATATACTAAAATTTCCAACAAGTCTCAAAATCCTTAACACTAACAGTACTTCCATGACATTCACTACACAACACTAGTAAGAGACCATCCATACCCATTTTCCATGTAAATCCATTATGATATTTTTAAATTACTATCTTTATTCATTTAATAATTCATTTAATTTCATGTTAACTAAAAACCACTTAACATAAAATTTCTTATATAGTTTTTATGTTTATTCATAATTCTAACACATTCCACACAAATTTCAATTACGTTGATTACTTCACATAAAACATATTAATTTACAATATTTTCATCCCCGTTACAATGTTTGACGTTCATTTCACTACTACCAGCAAACTACATAGCCAAATACCTAACAAAACACTCATCATACACACAAAAAACTATGAATTGAAACCGATACTCAACAAAACCACTTCACACAACATTCTAGTTCTTGAAAATTGTTTTCATCAAAAATCATTATCTTATTGCGAATTTTTTTAAAATTATCATATTCCAATTGCAAAAAAAATTATTATCACGAAATAATTTCCTATAATTTTTTATAGGTTGAGAGTTAAATCTAATATTATGAATGAGGATAAAAAAATTCAACTACAAATAAACTATATCATTATAATAAAAATTTGAAAAACAACATTCATACACAACCATATAGGGAAAAATAATATGAACAAGTAAAAATCCTTCAATTACAAATCTCACATTAAATTTAATTTAATCCAAATAATCAAAAGTTATTATCCAATATATAACGTTTACCAAAAAGTATTAATTAAGTATTTTCTATCAGCTACATATAGATAAGTATATGGAGAATTATTGATTCTTCAAAGAGAGGCACTGGACATAAGGAATAAATAAGAGATCAAACCCTACCATAAACAAATGATAACTATCCAAATGCTCAATAAAAAATATTTAATATAATGATCTATATGGATTGGATTCATTAACAATTGATCAGGTTGTCTATGGAGGTATAATAATATCCTGGAGCTATAAAGGAGAATACACGAATAAAATAATGGGTGAGATAACCCCGCTTATAATTGAAGTCCAATGGACTACACCATGTATTGGAAAGTATAGAAAATTCATACAGTGGTTCCATTCAATGTTAAATAAAAATATACATTGGATATTTGATGAATTTTAATCTATTTTAAAAACTTTTTTGGGAAACCATCATAGACTACACCAATTCATGGTCCTTGAAATGATGTTTATTACTTCGTCTATCATGGGAATCCACCATAGCTTTAATCAAAATTCCATCCCAATTTTTCCTCACCATGACCAAGTCAATGATATGGCTTTATCTCACTCCTAGTTTCATATAAGTGCTCCCAAAAGACATCGTTTTTTCTAGGAAACCCTTCATTATGTATTTAATGGCATCTAGTAAAACATATGTTGGATTCCTACCCAACTTATTATTTACCATGTCTTCCACCAAGATAGGATGACAAACATAATGACCTAAGACCATCCTTTATCATGTAGAATAGCCCAAAACAACTCATTGGTGACACCAATCCTTGATAAAACCCAAAGGAAATGCAAAAAAGGTTCAGACTATTATAATAATTGATGATATATTATAAAACATATTTGAATATGCTTGTGGAAGATATGTATATTAAATCTTAATTTATAATACTAGACCATAAGAATGAATGCACAGAACATAATGATATTAGGTAAATGATTAAATTTCAATAAAATTATTAATTAGGAGTGTATATGAAAGAATTTAAATTAGGGGAAGTATATGATCTATCTATTCAAAACCATATATTCTTATCTATTAGTAATTACTTGGATTTTCATGTTCAACATTCATTTTCCTATTTATAGTTCCTAAACAGTTAATGACATATTTTTAATAAAATTCAACATTATTTTACCATTTTTCAATGATATTTTTGATATATTATATATAAATTAATATTTTTTCAAGGATAATCCTTTTCATTAATTAAATAATTTATGATGATAATTTAATATAGTATTTGATTTTCAAAAAATAATTAAAAATGTATTTTTAATATATCTCTCAAAAATATATTTAAGATTTATTCCTAAAATTATAAAAGGAATCATTTTTAACATATACCATAAAAACATATTTTCCTAATGTAACACCGCACGATTCCACAATATGCTTCCTTTTAAAAAATTCAATTTTTTGTGTTCCACGCAACACTGAGTTCGAGCACACCTATCAAACTAGCCATTTAAATTCTAGTAATGAACAATTTTAGACATATTATGAATTTTATAAATCTTATTTTTCAAAATATAGTTCATTTTTTATTTCTGAATATCAAAATTATATTAGGATGAAATTTTGGTAATTTTTTGAAAGTTTCAAGGAATAGTGAAAAATACTAGATTGTTATTAAAAAACCAAATTTTAATTTCAATAATTATTTTACATTAAAAATATTATTTTTTGTCACAATCAATATATAATATATATTATTCCAATTTAGAATTTTTGATTCATTTTTATAATATTACTAAATATAAAAAATTTCATTAAACTTTTAAACGCCTCTTTTACTTACCTTAAAAACACACATACAAATTAAAATTAAATGTAATTTTCCCACTATTTTTTATTTAATTTCTAAAAACAAAAAAACATGTCAGCAGTTAGGGTGAAAAATGTTGTCTAAGGTAATCTAAATAATTTTTTGCTGAATAGTAACTTTTCAATAATATTTACCACAGATTAAGGTAAATAAAGTAATTAAAGGTAAAAAATAATATTATAATGATATAAAAATTACCTAAAACATGTATTAATCTAAACGTATAAGTACACTTTGACCAAAATCATCCTTAGGTAGAAAAAATGATCCCTTTTTTCCTCTTGTGTAAGACTAAGATATTTATTATATTTTATTTAAAAAAAGTTAAAAAATCATTCAAATTTTAATTACTATTTTGTTCTTAATATGAGGTTATATAGGTGATATGGTCAACTATAAAAAGTTTTAAAAAAAACTATGGAGTTTATATACATCATGATAATTTATTTCTAATTTTTAGACATTATCTAATTAAATAACATTTTAGAACCATGATCAAGAAATAATGGTTTAATTAATCAAGATATCAAAATATTATATTAGAAATATTAATATATATATATATATAATATTACTTATTTAATGACATAATAGAATTATATATATAAAATATACATATTATTGATAGAATGATAGTATTGGTTCACATTTATCATGATGTTTTGATATTTGTAAAATTGATAATATTTAATATTCTCAAAATTGACAGAAACGATACATTAAAATAAATAATTTTTTAACAAATGATATAAAAGTCAAAAAAAATTATAATATCAGGAAAAAATTATATAATTTCAAATATTTCATAAATAATACAATTTTATTTCATTTGGAAATTTATTGTAAATATATTAACCATATTATGTAAAAATACAGGAAGACATAGTAAGTGTTAAAGAGTTTATGTAAGGGTTAAATCCAAAATATAAGGATACATTTATTACATAAACAGGTCTAAAATTCATTTTCAAGGATATTTTGACCCATTCACATCATATCCTCAAAATAAATTACATTGGATCTATTTGAATATGAAAATCATTTTATAAAAAAATAATACTGTAAGATCTTTAAAAACATCCCATCACCTCTCTTATAAATGGAAACTTATACTTTTATTTAATTCAGAACCTCCTAATCTAGTTGTCTTGAAAAAACCATGAAAACAACATCTCTAAACATCATTAAATTCAACATAGTGGCTACAAATTTCTCATAAATCCAACATAAGGAGTCCTTTTCTGAAATTCAAAAGGAGAAACCTGACAAAGAGATAATTGTTTGATCAAATTCTTCAAAGTTAATTTCTTATTCTACGTCCACCATAAATGATTATTATATACTAAATTAATAATTATAATTCTCTAAACATTCTATGATGGTATTATAATTAAGATAATACCATATTTCTATTTTTATCTACCCTATGAATAACAATATCACACTGCATGAGTACATAAGCCTTACCGTCTCCCCAATGTAGTGAAATTTTTTATTCAATACTACATTATTGGGATGTTTATAATGATGAGTACACTAGATTTAAATAACAAATATAAAATTATTATTATTATTTATAATTAATTAATAATCCAATTACGTTCTATTTAACCATTATGAAAATGATATTGTGGATCGTGCGTACATATATCCTACCTTCTCCACAACACGATGAGATTCATTCTCCAAATTAATCATTAAATATTAATTATAAAATGTATATGATGAGTAAAAATTATAATTATGAACTTAATACCATTTTCTATATGAAATAAATACATCCTCTGCATACCAAACATGACTTACACAACAAAACATGAATAGAAAATCATAGAAGTTAACACCGAAAACAATGTTAATACTAAAATATATTTTACAAAATTATATAATAAGATCATATATACAAAATATAAATATTTATATGGTATTTATTTAATTTAATAACATGTCTTATCTATAATATATGATGTATATCACCCTTAGATAATTGAACGTACAATGTAAGAGTTAGTTTCACAATCTCATTATTAACCGAAATTATTTATATGTAAGTATATACTTAGAAAAAATTAACATCCATGTGAACCTTTCATAAAAAATTATTTCTAATAATTATTAAATTTTCCCAAATAATTATTTAAATATATTTTTACCCATGTTTAACATTTTATATGAAATGTTTAACGGAATATTTCTATCATTTTTCAAATGGGGTAATTTATAGACTTTTAAAAAAAATATCGAACGAATGTTTTATAACTTCTACTGTGTGAGAAGCTATTTTCCACCATTATGAAGACTTAATATTTTTAAGAGTCTCTTAAATTATTATAAGGTAAATTTTAAAATAAATTTTATATTTTATTGTGCATATTCTAAATGATTTTAAACTAAAAAAAGGATATCCCTAAAAGAGATTTATTTATAATAATTTTTATCTATGTCAGCATCACTTTTTTGGATTTTATGCATAATTGTTGTGTAATTCTTATGATAGAATATTTTTTATTTTAATTATGGTTTAATGATATGTTTTAATGTGGATGTGTTATTACGATACCATTCATGGTATATAGTTAAAGTATATACATTTTGTATGCTAGTTTTAATATTATTATTTAGTTTTAAAATGTTTCACACTTTTCAAATGAGGAATCCATTAAACATAGTCAATTATGGTTGGGGACCACATAGTGAATTCCATATGGGTTGGATATAAGTTAATGAAAGCCCCATGTTGCATCATTATGTCTCATGTGACAAACTACTATCTTGGAAAAAGTCCTTGATGTTAGGGTAATGGTTTAGGAATGAGGCCTTGATGATATAGTTACGATGTCCAACATTATGTATTTCCTCGTTATGTTATTGGTTAAAGATATATCATTTTATTATTCGACTACTATATTATAAATATTTAAGAATACATGGTATCAATTTATTTATTATTTCCATAGTAATCTTAATATTATGTTTAAAAGACTTGTGTTTCAGTATTTATACTTTTCAATAAATGATTATAAATCTTTATAATAGCTTCTTCTATAATGTTTAACATCACTAATAATCTTAGATCACCCATTTATTCTGTTTCCTTTTTTCATAGGATGCATATAAGCATATTATGATTTACATATATTGATAGTCTATGGGATATTTGTGTGATCAATGGAGACACAATGTTTTTTTTCATTTCATGATGTCATGTAAAAAAATAGTATCTATTTTTTCAAAATCATCAAAACTGATTGGTCTTTAAAGATTTTATTTTCCTATGATCATTCCAATGTAATAAAGCAATGAACCAAATCTTGGAAACATGGGTCGAGGTGTTATAGTTAGTATCAAAGGAAATTTAGTACCAACATTGGAAACTAGAATTATAAAAACATTGATTAGGGTACATTCCCTATAATATACATTGAGGGTAAATTTTGAAGATAATCCTTGATTTTTTGAAAAATAGTTATTATCTAGGTACTCCAATAAATACATCCCAATCTAGATAATATATGGGGATGTAATTCTGGCGCAAATTTACCATAGAGTAAAAACATTAACTAGGTGCCCTGGGCCTAACTCGGGACAACCTAGTATATGAAAACTGTCTTTAATGCACTCCGATTTTGACACTCAAATTAGATATTCATAGGATAATTCATATTTTATTTACACAACATTATAAAGGGTTTATTAGTAAACATTTCCTGAAAAAATCAATTTTCAAAATTATGGACTAGATATACATAATTTTTTCAATTTATGTTATCTATTTTATTTGTTTTTAAATATTCATTATGATTCATAACATAATGTTGTGTATTAAATTGTTTAGAAATGGATCCTAGTAGAAGTTACAAAAACTGTATTAATGAATGTAATCAATGAAGTGATTTCACCCTTATGCATGATAATGATATTTCTGTTGGTGATAATATTCGCCCTGAAAAGCTTATAAACATACTGGGATAGCTGAGTCTGGATAAAAATAAAAATTCTTACCCAAAAAGAGCAACCCAATCATCCACACGAAGGATCAATCATATAATTATTCATGATGTAATAACCTATAACATTCAATGGGACAAAAAATATTTTTATCTGAATTGTGGATAATTTCCTTAGAGAAAATATATCTTGTATTAGGGAGTAAAGAAAAGGAAAATGTTGTTATAGATATCTATCTTCTACTAAGACTTGCATATTAATGGTGGTCATTAATTCCATACATAAAGGAGGATGAAGAGGTATACAATATAGAAAGGAATAAATTTAATGAAGAATTCTTAAAAAATTATTTCGTTGTGATCTACGAGCGGATATAATGTTGTAATTTTGGAGTCTGTGGTAGAAGGAGGTTGAGAATGTTGAAAAGTATTAAGCTAACATCAGAATGTTAGAGATCCTTACTTCAGACTATATACATAATCCATGAAGTTAGATCGGTCAATTCAATGATGGGTTAAAACATTTATTCCTATAAGAAAAGGTCTCATAATCATTCTTATCATATAAAGATATAGACACATGTGCTATCAATATGGAATAATAAATTCTATTAGGTTTATGAATTTTATGTAAATAAAGTGAAAAATAGGGAAACTGAACACTTTGGAATAGGAAATAAGGGGAATAAGGGAGAATATGAAATTCCACTCTATTGTAATTTTGAGAGGAAACATCCTGATACATTCCAAAAAGTAATGGGTTTTTATTAAAATTGTGGAGAGAAAGGCCACCATGCACATGATTTCATGGGGATGAAAGAAACTATCAATGTTCAATGGTACAATATTATAGAGATTTAATATTGTGTAAATAATGGTCCAAAATTTCAAGGAAATTTTTCCATGAAATGGATAAGGGAGAAATGCAAAGCCCAGGTGATAAAAACTGTAGAGTTCGATTATTCGAATGACATGGCTGAAGGTACAATAATCATATCCTAAAATTTAGAAAACAGATTTTTTATTCCATTTACCCATATTACATTATATATTCCTATTTTTATTTAAAAATTAGATATTTTTTATTCACATTAATATTAGAGTAGTCAGTAAAAACTCATTTGGGAAGTGTAACTACAACAAATATGTGTTTTTTGGATCCCATTATGACATATAAACATGCTATATCTTATAAATTTGTCATCATACTTATGGTAAACAATGATATAATCCTTGGTATGAAATGGAAGTCAATATATTTTATAAAATTATTTTTTTGATGCAGAAGGAAGTTACGATTTGTCAAAATAATAAATAATCCATTATCTTTAGAGTAGAAATTTTATCATGTGATTATTATCTTGATCCAATGCTAGTATGTATTTTTAATGAAATTATTGTGGGGTGGAGAAAACATCATATATGGTTGATGAATAAAATATTTGAATTGAGGATGCGCCTATTGTATAGGAATACATTGATTTATTTTCATTAGATTAACTTGGACATCATCTAGAGTGTGATGTCTATTTTTTCACAGATTTAATCCTTGATGCAAGACCCATATCAAATACTCCATATATAATTACTATAGTGGAATTGGTAGAGATGTAGAATCAATAATTGGAGTTGACTCACAAGGTATTTATTCCCCATTTTGTTTCTCCATTGGCATCCCCGGTTACTTTTGTCAATAAGAATGATATATCAATGAGGTTTTTAATTGAATTTAGAGAAATAAATGTTATTTCAATAAATAATAAGCATCCACTTCCCTGCATTGATTATTTTTTTGATCAATATTATTGAGATCAATATTTTTTGATGATTGAACTTCATTTTTCATATCATTAATTATGTATAATGAATTCGGATATTCCAAATACAAGATTTATAATGAGGTATGGTCATTACGAATTTACAGTAATACAATTTGGATTTACTAATACACCATATATTTTAATATATATAATGAACAAAGTTTTAATGTAATATATTTATTGTTTTTTCATTGTATTTATTGATGATATCTTGGTATAATCTATAAGATATAAAGACCATGAGAACCACTTCAATATTGATCTGAAGACTCATTGAAGAAGTAAAATATATGGTAAATTTAAGATGTATGAACTCTAGATTCAAGAAATTTATTTTCATGGAAATATTGTCCCAATGGATGGAATATATGTTGATCCTATAAATAAAAAATAAATACAAGAATGGAAATCACTGATGACCATATCATAGGAATTCAGTTTTATTTGTTTAGCAAGTTACTATCGGCGTTTCATCCAGAATTTTGCCCAATTGGAAATACCGTTAATAAATATGACATGTAATGGGGTTAAATTAATTTTAAAAAATTTGTGTGAAGAATGTTTTGAATAATAGAAGAAAAAATTAGTCAGTGATCCTATCTAAAAATTACTATTTTGAAATAATGGTATTGTGATTTATAGTGATCTATCAAGGAAATGAATTTCTTTTTCCTATATTCTGAATGATAGGGTTATTACTTATGCCTCAAAAAAATTACAAACTCATGAATAAAATTTCTAACTCGTGATCTATAGTTAGATGTAGTAATATTTTCAATGAAGTCGTGGATAAAATATCTCTCTGGTGAAGGACATGAGATATATACTAATCACATGTGTTTAAAATATATTTTCCCATAGAAATAAATCAACATGAGACATAGTATATGGTTTAAGGTACTCTAGGATTATGATTACAAAACCCACCACCATCCAAGGAATAAAAATAAAATGGATACTGATTTGAGTAGAAGGGAGCATAGAGTTATGAACTATATGAGATTTGAAAGGGTTCCTATGATCATTAGTCTAGTAACTAAAGATATAGTGATTATCACAGAAGGTGAAACATCACTACATTTTCAAATGGTTTCCAAACCATCATTACTAAAAAGGATAAATAGTTCTTGAAATTATGATGAGGATTTTCAATAGAAAAATTAATGTTGTGATTGTTGGGATATTGATTGACATCATTTATAATGATTAAATTTTGATATTTGGGAAGCTGGTCTATGTTCCCATAATAATAGAGCTAAAAATGGAATTATTGGATGATGCTCATGGCACTAATTCCTCTATACAACCAGGTGGAAGCAATATGTAAAATTATTCAAATGATAATTTTTGGTGGGAAAACATGAAAAAGAATATTTCTTATTATGTGTCTATATATATATATATTTTAAATAGGTGAAGGATGGAATACACTATCCTTGAGGTGACATACAACCTCTCCAAACACCATCATGGAAATGGAATGATATGACGATGTACTTTGTCATGGGGTTACAAATGAATCCCACAATGAATGATGTGATATAGGTAATTATTGAACGTCTTACAAGATAATCCCATTTTATTTTTCTATAAGTGATGATTTAATACTTGAATGTTTATAAAGACTCTATATTAATGATTTTGTAAGACTTCGTGGTGTACCCATGTGAATCGTTTCTGATCATGATCTACATTTCACATCACACTTTTGTAAAATCCTTTAGAGGGCCCTACAATATGACATTCATTTTAGCACTACATACCACCCTCTTACTGATAGAATATCAAAAAAGTATATTCGAACAATAGAAGACATGTTGAGATCCTTCTCACATGGCATTCAAGGTACGTGGGATCAATATTTACCTCTAATAATGTTTTCCTATAAAAATAGAAACCATTCAAGAATACAAATGGAACAATATTAATTGTTACATCGAAAGTTATTTTGTACACCAACTTTTTGGGATCATATTGGAGAAATATAACTCATAGGACCAAAACATGTTGAGTAAACAATGGAAAATGTTAATATTATGCAAACCCACATAAAACATCACAAAGTAGGAAAAAGTTCTATAATGGAAATCGAAGGAAGGATTTGAAATTTCTTGATGGATATCAAATTTTAATGAAGGTATTTCCTATAGTAAGGTCTTATAAAATTTTGTATGAATAGTAAATTATGTCCTAGGTACAACAAACCTTTTGAAAGTCTTGAAAAAATTAGAGTTGTAGCTTACTGTTTGGAAATGCCACCAAGTCCCTCTACAGTTCCTGATGTGTTCCACACATCAATGTTGAGAAATTACATGTCAGACCCAATTCATGTACTCGCCTATAGAGAAATATAACTAAAAAAATATATCTTATTGTTAATGGCCTATAAACATTTTCGATACTAGAGAACAGGTTTTGAAAATTCTTATGGCTCATCTGGAAAAAGATATTAAATAAACTATAAAACTAAAGAGGCATCATTAGATCCTAAGGAACATATAATGAAGAACCATACAAATATATTTATGAAGGGATATTCTAGAAATTTCTTGAAAATTTTAATTTTATATGGGGAAGAATGTTATACCCCATACATCCATGGTACACTTCCAATTATATAATTTAATATATTTTGTTTCCACAACACTGAGTTCTAGAACACCTATCAAACAAGGCATTTCAAAAGTTTTTATGAAAATTATTAACCATGTTATGAAATTTATAAATCATATTTTTCCAAATAGAATTCATTTTGGAATTTGGACCATTCAAAGTAGCTTTGGATGAAATATTGTAAATTTTATATAAGATTTTAATAAATAGTGAACAATACAACATTTTTAGTTTAAACCAATTTTTTTAAATAATTATATTAATTTAAAAATAAAATAATGGTCATAATACATTCATAATATATATTAGTAAAATTATTTAGTTCGAATCAATTTTATAATAGATTTAAATATAAAAAATTTGGTTGACCATTTGAACATCTCTTTTACTAGCATTCTAACCATATATGTGGATTAAAATTAAAGAAAATTATATTGATTCTCTTAATTTAATTTTGTAAACTGACCATAAATTATATTATTCATGTTGAAAAAGGTGGTTTAATATAATGAAAATAATTTTTTTTAATAGTAAATTTAGAATTTTAATTACCACAGATATAGCAAAATATAGTAATTAATGATTAAAAAAATATTATAATAATATAAAATTACCCAATTTTTTTTACTAATATCCTTGGATAAGTGTATTTAGATAAAACTAAACCTTAGGTGAATCAAATGATCCTTTTTAATCCACTACGGTAAGATTAATGCATTTATTATATTTGACAAAAATAATAGTCAACGTTTTCATATTCAAATTTTGATAACTTTTATAAATATTATATGAGGTTATATAGGTGATGTGGTCTAATATAAATAGTATTTATATAGATAAGATAGTTAAATAAATCTTTATAGTGGTTTTATAATTTTTATAAATTATATAATTAAATTTAATGGTGACTCAATGATGATGCAGTAATTGTTTAATTAATTGATATATCAAATAAATGATATTAAAAATATAAAAATAAATATACTTTTACTTAATTAATTACATACACAAATTTTATAAATAAAATAAACATTTTAGTGACATATTTAATTTATTTTTCTAATGTTTCATGATTATTATTCATTTTTAGAAATGAAATTTTTAAATATTAATAAAATTTAGTAAAATGACACTTTAAAATATATATTATTTTAATAATTGATATAAAAGTCATAAATATATATGGTTCAGCAAAAAAAAAATTGTCAAATATTTGATAAAAAATCCAATTGGGGTTCATTTTTGATTTTATAATAATTATATTAACCCTATATGTTAAATATATTATAAGACATGGTAAAAGTTAAACTATTTAACTAAGGGCTAAATCCAAATGTTAGGCTTAAATTTCTGACATTAATGGGTATAAAATTGATTGGGTGGGGGGATTTCGACCCATAATCGTTTTAGCATCGATATAGGTCACTATGGTTCTATTTGAAACTAAAAATATATTTATAATTAATTATTATTTTATGATCTTCTATAATTTCCCCTCATATATTATATAAAAGGGGAATTCTCCTTCTCTTAAATTCACAATTACAAATCAATTTAGATCTTCCCAAACCATACCAATTATTCTCCCAACATCCCTAAAATCATACTAGAGTCTTTATTTTGAGCAGAAATCCTACCTTATGAGTCCTTTTGCGAAAATAAATAGAGAGACCCGAAAATGAGGTAATTTTTTTATGTACTCTTTCGATGTTCTTTTCTTCATATAATTTCTTTATTGTTTCCATTGTAATTTAATAAATACTACACCATATAAATGTTGGGATGTTATTAATTTGATTGGACAACCATATTCATCCATTTATCAATCCTATGAATAACAATTTCTTCATGCATGTGTATGTACAACTTACCGTCTCCCCACAGTGGTGTAATATGTTATTCAACACTACATAATTGGTATGGGTATAATGATATGTATAACGGATTTAAATGACAAATAAAACATTATAATGATTTATTATAATTAATATACCATCTAATTACATATCAATTAACCAATAAGATAATGATAATGTAACTCGTGTGTACGTACGACCTTCCATTTCAATGACACAGTCAGATTAATTCTCTACATTAACCATTAAAGAATGATTATAAAATTTTTATTATTAGAAAAGATAATTACTATTTAATTAATATAATTATGAATATAAATAAAATAAATAATATTCATAACAAACTAGACTTATATTACAAAACATGTATAGAAAAACAAAGCAATTAACACCCATAATAATGGTAATACTAAAATATTAATAAAAAAAGATATAATATGATAATATATGAAATCATAAATATGGATATAGTACTTTTATAATTTAAAAAAATGTATTAGCCATTATAAATAAAGATAACTTACCATTTAATATAGGAAAGTATAATATGATGGTGAATTTATTAATCTCAATATTATCCGAGATAGTTTATATGTAAGTATCAACTGAAAATCATTATCATCCATGTCCATGATTTATAAAAATGTGATCCAAAATATTATTAATATTCCTATAGAATATATTAATGAAATTTTTACCAATTTTTTATTTTAATAAAATTATTTGAATGGAATTTTGAACCATTTTCAAAACAAGGTACTTTATGACCATTTCAAAAAATTAATGAAAGAATATTTTTCAACTTATAAAGTGTGAGCAGCTATTTTTTTTCATTGAGATTATTTAACATTATAAACATTCCCTTATAAAATTAAAAATATATTTTTAAATTTAATGTATGATTTTTAGGATTATATTTAAAATGATTTTAATTTTAAAAAAGGGACATATCTCAGAAATAGTTTTAATGATTATTATTTTCATATATGTCAACATTCTTGTTTGATTTTTTTCATAATATATTTTTATTTATTATGATAAAATATTTGATATTGTATTGATGGGTCAATGATATGTTTAATTTTGGATGTTCTATTCTGATGCCATTCATGGGTTACGGTTAAAGTATTAACATTTTGTATGCTAGTTTTAAAATGACTATTTTGATGGAAATGTTCCACCCTTTTCATATGATGAATTCATTGGAATTAATAAATAATGGGTTGGGGACTGCCTAATAAAATCCCTATGGGTTGGTGACATGATAATGAAATCCCTCAGTTTCATTTGTATGTCTCATTAGACAAACTAGTGTATTGGCAAGAGGAATTGACGGTATAGTAATGGTCTTGGAATGAGCACTTTACAGTATGGTTATGATGTCCGAAATTATTAATTTTATAATTTTGGGATTTTTTATAGATATTTCATGTGATTATTCGAATACTATAATTTCAATTTGAATGTTTAAATGGAATAATTTGATTTATTAGTTCCATATTATTCTTAATACTTTATTTAAAATTCATTTGTTTATGTTGTGTTCCTTTCCTTGAATGTTTATTCTTATTTATGATAACATCTTCAATAATTTTTATCCATACTGTTCATATGATCTAACCACTATTTATGTTTCATTTTTCCATAGGATGTAAAAAAATATATTATGTCCAACCTATAAGGATAGTGTGATGGTTATGTGTGTTATTAGAGGAGAAACCATGTAGTTTTCCATTTCATGAAGTTTTGTGAAACTAATTTATATACCTAGTTTTTAAGGGCATCTAATCTATTAGTTCCTTCAAGATTTAATTTTCATGTGATCAAAACAATTTAATAAAATAATGCACCAACATTGGGAAATAGGGGTCGGGGCCGTACAACCATTATCAATATGAATACAAGAAATAAAAAATTCAATATAGGTTTCCTCTTTTATTTTCACTAAAAATAGTTTTTTAATATTTCCAATATACCATTCTATGCATTATCAAAACAAATGGTTATTTTCCTCTTGTTTTCAATGATTTTTTGGAATATGTTTTAAAAAATATATTA
Source organism: Viscum album (assembly GCA_963277665.1). Lineage (NCBI taxonomy): Eukaryota > Viridiplantae > Streptophyta > Magnoliopsida > Santalales > Viscaceae > Viscum > Viscum album. The sequence goes on from OY728141.1 coordinate 664,293,709, forward strand.
TTCATACATTTTAAAATAATATTATATTAGATATTCATCACTAAGTATATAATATAACAATTACATTCATTTTGTTAATTCAAATATATTATGAATTCATGATAAAAAATATTTACTAAACCGGTTTAATTTCAATGATTTATTCTACGATGAAATGATGATTGTTTCTTTGGTTTTAATGTAAACTTATATATGGATTTAATTATATGATATGTGGGCGTTGAATTATATATCCATCTAATACCATGTGTAATTATTTATATTTAATGATATATTAAGAAAGATGATGGGTATTGAACTATTATAGTAATGAAAATATGTTGGGGAGTGAAACCAATTCATTAACAAAATTTAAAAACTATGTAATGATGGTATTTGAAGCTGTCCTTGACTAATGAAATGTTTTTATATGGTTTATAATGTTTCATAATTCCAATGAAATGTTCTTATTTTAATAAAATTATATCATTTATCACAATTGATTTACAAAGATACTTATTCTTAGGACTCAAGTTGACTGAAATGTAAAATTAGTATTACTTGACTCGTGCTTTATGATCTATATCATGATGGGTATGATCATTATTGGATATTGTCATATTATCATACAAATAATCTTATCTTATAATTATAAATATTAATCAATCGATATCTGCAATACTTACCCTTACTATTCATGTGAGCAATCCCTTTATTATGTTTCCTTTTTCCCCATGTTATGATATTAGGGATCGAGTCAGAAATTTACTAAAATAATACTACAGGAGAAGAAAAATTTGGGACATGTTGTACAAATTTCATTAAATAAGATTACTATATATATAGTCTTAAATGATACTAAATTTTTATGGTTATGGTTTTTGTATTATTCTATAAGTAATTGAATATTTTTTTTAAATGATGAGATATTTTTTATTTACTAATCAGGTATCCTTAGTGTTAGATAATGTTTAGGTCATACATGTATTATGGGGCTTTGGATGCTTGTCACAATTACATATACATATATTTTCACTATGATATAAATATATAGGGTTTACTCATGAACTAGCTAAGATGACATGAGGATTAATTCATGGTATGTAGGTTTTGGTAGATTCCACACAAACTATGTAGTTATGAGATAGGATGTGGATGAACATACACCAAGTTTCATGGTTTATAGGATGTTATGATAGCTTGGAAACATGGTTTAATCCCATCATGAATATTTGTGAACAACATGGAACTAGGTTAGGAAGGGCTAAGTACATGACCACATCATAGGATGACATATGAGAATATTGGTGTACATGGATGCATGCTATTGGGTTTGGGAATCTAGTTTTGTGGGAATTTGGTTGTGATATACCCTTATATATATTGATTTATATAATCATACAATAATATATTTTAATAATTGATCGATCCTTTGTGAGGTTGGAAACTTTTTATTTAAAATTAAATGATGAGTTAGTATATCTATATATTAAAGTGGATAATGTACCCTTATACCACATTTCATAAATTTTTTTAGGGAGGATCATATAGAGTTTACATGTCATGATCAGCATACATATATATATAATATTTTTCAAGTTCAGTTGACGGATTTTGTGATTATGCTAGTAGATACCTGTTCTTGAATTATCATGAGTTGTTAGGTATGATGGTGCTACCATAAGAGGAGACCTTGGATGTTCTCATTTTCATTTTTCACTTTTCCATTGTCTGAAATATTATAATTTTGTATTATGGGGATGTTATTATTATTTATCACCCATATTTTGTTGGATGAAGTTACTTTTATTCCTTAGATAATTGATTCAAATTACTCCCATTATGTCATTTTTATACCCATGGTTATGGTAGCCAAATGATGGCCTATTAGAGATGGGATTTTGGATTTTAATTCCCACTTTTATTTCATGACTAATAGTGGTACTTTTGAGGACCTAACTCCAGAATCCCAGGAGATGGTTCCTTCAGAACAGGATTTGTGTCTTCAAATAAAAACATGCACTGATAAACACACATCAAATCCTATACATAGGATCGAGTCTTATTCGGGTTCTGGGAAACCGGAAACTTCAAGGATGTTTTATCTGATAAAATATGTCACCTGAAAATTTTAAATCAAAACATATGGTGAGCATAAGAATGCCCAGTAAGGGGTTTTAAAAAGATAAAAACCAAAGTATCTTTTGAAAGCATTCTTTAAAACTATCCATATAATATTCCCTTAATGAAAACTGTAATGCATCTAACATAATATAAAAGTGCTCAGTCAAGATTTTCTAGGAATGCATGAATCAATTAAGATATTTTTCAAAGGAGTAGTAAAGGTTATCTTAAAAAATTATGAAATATGATTATTTAATCAAAAATTAAATTGTTAAGAGTAATACATAATCAGAGTTATGCGCGAGGGAAACATATTTAATTTCATAAGTTGGTTACAATCATACTGAGTGATAAACACCAATCATGCTCTAAAATTATAGTTGCGAAATAAGATCATTATAAAAAAATAAGGGCAACAGTCATGAATGAATAGGAATATCATCTTGAAAAAAACTTTTAACATAACTTGAATTATGTGGCATCGACATTTAACATAGAAAATTATTTACGTATCACCAAGGTCAATCCCCAAGGTGTCATTAAAATAAAATTTCCAAGTTTATTCACCAAGGTATCGTTTAAAATGTCATTACTAGTGATTAAGTATTTACCAAATGCATTGGAGCACTATCATGGTTCACCCATAATTTTTATTTATTATCATGTGACCCAAATAGATCATACTTTACTTCAACATCATTTTATATTCAATATGTTCCATACCACCATGAATAATTCATTCATTTTCATATTACCCAAGGTGTCCCATACCACTTTTGGTAATTAAATTTCTTAGTTAATTATCACGATATATCATAAGCATGAATTATGAACAAAAAAATAAAATGTAAAATAAACCATTCCACATTTTTGAAAATACAAGATACGACAGATAATATTGAAAATATGTCCATAACTAATCAATGGCACACATAGTTTAGCGAACATTCGTTGCACACTAGCTAATTAATAAATCTCATAAAATGATGGGTGAATAGGGTTTTTCACATGAGATAGTAAATGATGAATCTTTAAAATTATTATTTCATGGAAATGAAACACTTAAAGAAAAAACATTCGATCAGTTGTGGTGATAAATAGGACATTGAACTTGCAAATAAATAAAACCCTAACTTTATTAAATAATAAAATTCACCAAAGTAGGTTCATTGTTGTAAAAATATATTAAATGAACACAAAATGAAAACATGATCCCATGAATCCTAAACCCTCTTAAATTTTAATCAATCCAAAATACACACATCATCATAATATTCATCATGGGCAATGTCAAATAAACTACATTAATAAAACATTCACATTTTTCTGTACTCAAATACAACATTCATGTTCATTTAGAAAACTCCAAAATTATCTTTTATTAAAAATCCTACATTTGTCAAAGCATAAATTATGTCCTAATAATAATTACTAAAAATATAGGGTTTTGGAAATTATACCTATAAATACCTCTACGCATAAATATATAAACATTATGTTTTTATAAACATAATTCCATATAAACCAAAAACATAGTTCTGATATAAAAAATTATTAAAGATCGATATCCATCCATTAAAACAAAAATCATAAATTAGATCTGTATTTGGACTACATACCAATATATATATATATATATATATAAGTTTATAGGTTATATACATAGTTTATACTTAGGGGTTTGGCATGAAACAAACAGCTTCAAAACAACTCTTATAATTTTAATCTCTCCTGGTTAAACACCCATAATTACATTAGAAACCCTAAAATAAGTTTTTATTGGGGTTATATGTATATATACTTTTAAATAAAAAACTTTATATACACATTTATATAAATAAATATATTTTTAGGTTTTGTAAAACTGTATTGTTTTTTTAATTAAAGATCCTCACATATGTACCCTACTGAGAACTAGATGGAAAACCCCCTTGAAGACTATAAAAACCGAGGTGTTTTTATTATGTATATATAAATATATAAACATTATATACCGAGAGTATAATGTGTAGGTTTCTCTAAATGAAAACAAAGCATGCAAGCACCCTCACCTTGTTTGAGGAGGAAGCTCGGACTGACAGGGGAGGAGAAGTTCTCTGGTTTTCTGGGAGTTCAAGGGAGAGAATGAGGAGTAAAATCCTCCTTGTTTCATGTGGAACGATGGGGCTTTGTAGAAGCTTTGGTGCAACAAGAGACTTGACCCAGGGGTAAGTCGGCATAAGGGAGACAAGAAAACATTTCCATGGGACGGGGTATGCGAGGGTCAAGAGGAGCAGTGAAACGGAGGTGGCGTCCTTGGGAAACAGTTCTAGAGTAGAATGTGGCGTGAGGAAGGAGATGATGCAGAGAGGTCAATACGGAAAAGAAACAGACGACCCATATTGGATCTAGGATTGATCGGACGGCTGGAGGGAGAGCTGAGATGAGTGGTGTGGTTTAAAATAAATCGAGGGCCGAGATTAAACGTGGGGTGATGAACGACTGGCATTGCCTCACAAAATAAATAGAAAAATAGTATACTAAAAATTTTAAAATTAGATAGTTTACTATATTTTTAAAATAGTATAAAACATTATCATTATAAATTGTATTTTTTTACACAATTTAATAAATAAATTTAACATATAAATTCCGAATCTAAAATCCCAATCTACGTTATGTAAAATACATTACTATTTGATATAACACTTTTAAAAGATATAAATTTCATAATTAACATACTAAACTTTTTAAAATATTAGGATCTTATAACTTTTAAAATAAACCACTATTAAATTCATAAAATTATTTATAAAAGACCAATATTTTTCCTAATTCAAAATACATATTTTTTGAGATCCAACAAGATATATTTTCTAATTATTATAGATACCCTTTAAACGTGACTTTTTAAAACATTTTGAAGTTGTTAAAAATAATAAGTTTTCAACTATGTAGCTAATCAGTAGGATTTAATAAAATAAATTAAGTTCTTTTATGAGAATATTCTTTTATTTTAAAACTAAGATACTCGAAGATATAATTCAAATTTTTTGAATGTACTAAAATATTTGAAATACCATAAGTTTATAAGAGAATTATAGAAAACTAAATTTTTATAAAAGGATAAACTTTTTCAATTTAAACCCAACGATTAAAAATATTACGGTCATAATTTTGTAAAGGACCATTATAAAAACAGGGGTGTGTCAAATTTTTTTTTGAAAAAAATTGAACCAGAGAGGATGGCTCTTTTCATTCAATTGATGCTGAGTACATGTGTTGTGGTTCTGGATATTTTGTTTTTCACACCGTCAAACCCAGAAGAGGATTACTTTCCAATTAATCAAGTTGTGGTTCTTAGCAGCCTTGTTGTGGCCAGGTTAAGTCCTGTACATGGTGCACTTATTTAGTTTTGGTCTTTGGTGTGTTGTAACTTTTCAATGTATACCATTCCTCTTTATTCTATACATTTTTCATCTATTTAGTTTCAATACCTTTATTAGTACCCAAAACAAACCATGTAAAACAAGAGACATCATTATAAAAAATAACATTGTTCACTTAGTCAAGTTCATAAATCCAGGGGAGTCACATTATCCCCATCTTAAAAGAATTGCGTCCTCACAATTACTTTCATATAAAATCACTAAGAAAAGTTCCCTGTTGATTCTACCATATCCCCCATCGTGGGAAATCAATAGGTGTGCTAAGAGGAAGGCCCACATTGATGCTCTAATCATTATGTTCTCTGATCCAGATACACTTAGGGAAGGTGGGGTTGAACTCAGGCACTGAACACTTGGGCTTCCAGAGGGAGGTTCGAACAGTACAGAGTTTGGAAATGTCCATCTGGACCAACGTAAAAAGAACTCTCTGAATTATGTCCCGTTCAGGAACAGCTAAATCATATACATTTTCATACATGCTAACACTGAGGAGTTGGTACATATTGGTCGAAAAAAATTTCCCTCTAAGCCACCCTCTTTAAATTTTACACTGGCCATGTAGTTCCAGCCTAGGTTGAATCACAGGAAGAGACCTTCGTGGTACTTCCCCCTCTAAAAACACTCAACCAATTGTGCTGAGCCTATGCGGTAGAAGATAGAAGCGTTCCCTTGACAGGTGCGAATAATATCCGGATCGTTTGACAACTCAAACAACTATTTGCACATTTCTCATAGGTTTACGAAGGGACGATACTCATCTTCACAGGTTTTGATCGCAATTATCTCCAATATCTCTATAGGTAGATATTTCATGTGAGTATTTCCTTCCATATGAATGATTAAGATGACAGTTCAATCAATTGAATACAATTCAAATGTATAAACAAAGAAAAGATAAGAGAGGGGAAAGGAAAAATTTCAATAAACATATGTTTATTATTAAAAATAAGTCCTTTAGTTTCCCATAATGAAATACAACAAAAACTCCACACAAAGAGGAAAAACTTCCTATCTCCTCAAACCAAACACAGGCTGAGCATTTAGGGTTAAACTCATGGGGGCACCAGTGACGTCTTCTGAGTTTAGCATGAGGGTTATAAAGTTGGGAGATGTCATAATACACTAGTTTCATACAAGACAGTTGGGTGGAATCATCTTCTATCATTTCAAAGTTCAACTACTCACCCCAGAAGTCGTAGTTCATGATTTGGCAGAGATAGGCCGCTCAGAGGTCACCAGCAGCAGTAGCTTCTTGAAAAGCATCGAGGGTCATAAAGCCAAATTTCTAACCTACCGTGAACACCCGGAAAAGTCCCTCATTTTACCTTTCCCAATGTACATAGGAGGTAAACTGGGTCATTATCATAAGTAGGTAATCCATTATTAACCACCGGTGTAGTTGGAGCACCCGTGGTGATTTGGAGACATCTTATAGGTGTTTGCTTGACATGCGAATATGTGCATAGTTTAAAAAATACTCATGGATAGATAAAGAAACAATGGTCTCCAGGGCCTCAGTGGGGAGAGACAAATTATTCTTACCATATTTTTCCATTTGAAAATTAAGAAAACTCATTTTTTTAGTAATACTGATGTATATTTTTCCTTGTTTCAGTTCTGGTTTTCTAGAGTTATCCAAACAGAACCCTCTGATACCAACTGTGAGGAACCGACTCCAGAAACCCAGTAGACGGTGCCTTTTGAACAAGATGTGTGTCATTAAATAAAAACATTCACTAATAAACTCACATCACGTCCGATACAGAGGATCTTATCTGATTTGGGTTCTAGGAAACCGACAACTTCCAGAACGTTTTATCTGATAAAAGATGTTACCTGAAAATTTTAAATCATAACATAGGGTGAGCATAAAAATTCCCCATATGGGGTTTTAAAAAGAATAAACCAAATTAAATTTTGAATGAATTATTTAAAACTATCCATAGAATATTCCCTTATGGAAAATTGTAACACATGTAACATAATATAAAAGTCCATAGTCAAGATTTTCAAGGAATGCATGAATCAATTAAGATATTTTTCAAAGGAGTATTAAAGGATATCGTAAACAAGTATTATATATAATTATTTAATCAGAAATTAAAAAATTAAAAGTAATATATAATCAGAGTTGTGCACGAGCGAAACATATTTAATTTCATTTGTTGGTTACAATATTATTGAGTGATAAACACAAATCATGCTCAAAACTTATACTTGCGAAATAAGAACATTATAAAAACATAAGGGAAAGGGTCGTGAAAGAATAGAAATATCATCTTGAAAAGAACTTGTAACATACCTTGAATTATGTGGCATCAACATTTAACTAAGACAATCATTTCTGTCTCACCATTGTCCATCCCTAAGGTGTCATTAAAATAAAATTAAAAAGGTTATTTACCATTGTATCGTTAAAAAGGTCATCTCTAATTATTAAGCCTTTACACAATGCATTGGAGCACTATCAGGGTGCACCCTTAATTTTTCATTATTATCATGTGAGCCACATATAGTATACTATACTTCAATGGTGTTTTATATTCAAGATGTCCCATACCACCTTGAATAATTTATTCTTTTTCATATTACACAAGGTGTCCCATACCACATTGGGTAATTAAATAATTTATTTCATTATCATGATATATCATAAGCCTTCATTATGTACAAAAATAAATAAAATGAAAAATGAACCATTCCACATTTTTGAAAATACATGATATGATAGATAATATTGCAAATATGTCCATTACAAATCAAAGGCACACATAGTTTAGTGAACATTCTTGGCACACAAGCTAATTACTAAATCACATAAAATGATATGTGAATAAGATTTTTTACATTAGATAGTAAATTATGAATCCTTAATATTATTATTTCATGGAAATGAAACACATAAAGAAAACACTTTCCATCTGTTGTGGTGATAAACAAGACATTGAACTTTAAAATAAATAAAACCCTAACTTTATTAACTAATAACATTCACCAAAGTAGGTTCATTATTGTAATAAGATAATAAATGAACACAACATGATAACATGATCCCATGAATCCTAAACCCTCTTAAATTTTAATCAAGCCAAAATACACACATCATCATAAAATACGTCTTCGGTAATTTCAAATAAACTTCTTTAATAAAACATGCACATTTGTGTTTACTCATATAAACAATTCATGTCGGTTTAGAAAACACCAAAATTATCTTCTATTAAAAATCATACATGTATCAATGCATAAATTTAGAACTAAAAATTATTACTAAAAATATGTGGTTTTGGCAATTATACATATAAATACATCTACGCATAAATATATAAACATTATGTTTTTATAAACATAAAATTTTATAAACCAAAAACATAGTTCGCATATAAAAAATTATTTAAAGATTTATATCCATCATTTAAAACAAAAATCATAAATTTTAATTGTATTTGGACTAATTACCTATATATATATATATATATATATTTCGGTTATATACATAGTTTATAGTTAGGGGTTTGGCATGATACAACAAGCTTAAAAACAACCCTTATAATATTTATCTCCCCTAGTAAAACACCCATATGTCTTTAGAAACTCTAAAACCTGTATGTATTTGGGTTATATATATATATATATATATATATATTTATATATACAAAACAGTATATACATGTTTATACAAATATATATGTTTTTAGGTATTGTAATACTGTATTGTTTTTGTAAAATATCCTCACATATGTAAACTACTGAAAACTAGATGGAAAACCCCCTTTAAGACAATACAAACCGAGGGGTTTGTATTATGTATATATACATATATAAACTGTATATACCAGGAGTATAATGTGTTGGTTTCTCTAAACAAAAACAATGAATCCAATCACCCTTACCTTGTTTGAGGTGGAAGCTCGGTCTGATAGGGGAGAAGAAGTTCTCTGGTTTGCGGGGAGTTCGAGGGAGAGAAGGAGGAGAAGAAGAAACCCTATTTCATGTGGCATGAGGGGGTTGTATAGAAGCTCTGTTGCAACAAGAGACTCGACCCAATGGTAGGCCGGCTTAAGGGAGTCAAGAAAACAGTTCCATGGGATGGGGTGTGCGAGGGTCAAGAGGGGCAGTGTAATGGAGGTGGCATCCTCGGGAACCGATGTTGGAGAAGAATGTGACATGAGTAAGGAGACGACATAGAGAGGTCGATACGGAAAAGAAACGGATGACCTAGATTGGATATAGGCTCTATCGGATGGCTGGAGGGAGAGTGGAGATGAGTGGTGTGGTTGAAAAGAAATCGAGGGCCGAGATTAAATGTGGGGTGATGAACGACCTGCATTGCCTCATTATAAAAATAGAAAAACAGTATACTAACAATTTAAAAATTAGACAGTTTACTATATTTTTAAAATAGTATAAAAAATTATCATTTTAAATTGTATTTTTTTACACAATTTAATAAATAAATTTAACTTATAAATTCTGAATCTAAAATCCCAATCTACATTATGTAAAATACCTTACTATTTGATATAACTCGTTTAAATGATATAAATTTCATAATTAAAATACTGAGCTTTTATAAATATTAGGATCTTATAACTTTTAAAATACACCACTATTATATTCATTAAATTCATTTTAAAAGACCAATAGTTTTCCTAATTCAAAATACATATTTTTTGAGATCCAACATGATATATTTTTTAATTATTATGGATACCCTTTAAACGTGACTTTTTAAAACATTTAGAAGTTGTTAAAAATACTACGTTTTCTACCATATAGGTAAACATTAGGGTTTTATAAAATCAATTAGGTTATTTTATAAGAATATTATTTTATTTTAAAATTAAGATACTCGAAGATATAATTCAAATCTTTTGAATATATTAAAATATTTGAAATAACATAAGATTATAAGAGCATTATAAAAACCCAAATTTTTATAAAAAGATAATCTTTTTCAACTTAAACCCAATGGTGAAAAATATAACGGTCATAATTTCTTAAAGGACCATTATAAAAACAGGGGCGTTTCACATTTTTTTAAAACAATTTAACTAGGGAGGATGGATCTCCTCATGTCATTGATGCTGAGTATGTGTGTTGTGGTTCTGGCTATTATGTTTTTCACACTGACAGACCTAGAAGATTATTACTATCCAATTACTCAAGTTTTTGTTTTTATAAACCTTTTCATGGCCATGTTATGTCTTGTACATGGTTCTCTTGGTATGTTTTGGTCTTTGTTGTGTTGTAACTTTTTAATGTATACCATAACTCTTTATTATCTATTTTTTTCATCTATTTAGTTTCAATCCCTTTATTAGTACCAAAAACAAACCATGTAAAACAAGAAAAATAATTATAAAACATAACATTGTTCACTTCTTCAGGTTCATAAATCCCGAGGAGTCACATATTCCCATCTTAAAAGAATTGCCTCCTCACAATTCCTTTCATACAATCCCACTAAGAAGAATCTCTCAGTTGATTCTACCATAACCCCCATCGTGGGAAATCATCAGGTGTGCTCAGCAGAAGGCCCACATTGATGCTCAGCTCCTTAAGTTCTCTGATCCAGATACACTTAGGGAAGGAGGGGTGGAACTCATGCATCGAACACACGGGCTTCCAGAGGGAGGTTTGAATAGTACAATGTTTTGAAATGTGCATATGGACCAACGTACGAAGAACCCTATTAATTATTTCCCATTTGAGAACATCTAAATCATATTCATTATCATACAGTCTAACGCTAAGGAGTTGGTACATATAGATCGAAAAACATTTCCCTCAAAGGAACCCTCTTGACATTTTACTTTGTCCATATAGTTTCGGCCTAGGGTGAAACACAGGAAGAGCCCTTCGTGGTACTTCTCCCTCCACTCACGCTTGGCCAATTGTGCTGAGCCTATGCGGTAGAAGATAGAAGCATTACCTTGACAGGTGTGAAGAATCGCCAGAGCGTTTGTTAACTCAAACAACTGTTTTCACATTCCTCATAGGTTTACGATGGGACGACGCTCATCATCATAGATTTTGATCGCTATGGTCTCCAATATCTCATTAGTTAGAGATTTCATGTGAGTTTCTCCTTCCATTTGAATGTTTAAGTTGAGGGTTCAATCACTTTAAAACCATTTAATGGTAGAAACCATGCTAAGACAGAAAATGGGAAAGGCAAAATTTCAATAAACACATGTTTATTATTAAATATTTGGGCTTGATATTCTCATAATGAAATACTACACGAACTCCACACAAAGAGGAAATACTCCCTATATCCTCAAACCAAACACAGGATGAGCATTCTGGGTTAAACTCATGGTGGCACATGTGATGTCTTCTGAGTTTAGCATGAGGGGAATGAGGTTGGGAGACATCAGAATAAATTTGTTTTTTACAAGATAGTCGGGTGGACTCATCTTCTAACTTTTTGATGTTCAACTAATCTCCCCAGAATCCGTAGTTCAAGATTTGACTGAGATAGGCCGCTCGGAGGTCACCTGCAGCTGCAACTTCTTGAAAAGCGTTGAGGGTCATTAATCCATATTCATCACCTATCGTGAACACCCGGAAAAGTCCCTCATTGTACCTTCCCCGACGTACATAGGAGGTAAACTAGTTCATCATCATATGAATTTAATCCATTCCTAACCCACGGTGTAGTTGGAGCAGCAGTGGTGAGTTGGAGATGTCGTATAGGTGATTGCTTGACATGAATATATGGGCATAGTTTACAAAATCCTCAAGACTAGATAAAGACACAATGGTCTATAAGTCCTCAGTGGGGATAGACAACTGATTATTACCTTCTTTTTCCATTTTAAAATTAAGAAAACACATTTTTAGTAATACTGATATATATTTTTTCTTGTTTCGGTTCTGGTTTTCCAGAATTATCCAATTAGAACCCTCTGATACCAACTGTGAGGACCCAACTCCAGAAACCCAGGAGTCGATGCATTCTGAACATGATGTGTTTCATGAAATAAAAAAATGAACTGATAAACACACATCACGTCTCATATAGAGGATCGAGTATGAATCATGTTCTGGGAAACCAACAACTTCAAAGATGTTTTATCTGATAAAAGATGTTACCTGAAAATTTTAAATCAAAATGTAGGGTTAGCATAATAATTCCCTGTAAGGGGTTTTAAAAAGAATAAAACAAAGTAACTTTTGAATTAATTCTTTAAAACTATCCATATAACATTCCCTTGTGGAAAACTGTAACACGTGTAACATAATATAAAAGTCCTCAGTCAAGATTTACAAGGAATTCATGAATCAATTAAGATATTTTTCAGAGGAGTAGTAAAGGTTATCATAAAAAAGTATTACATATGATTATTTAATCACAAAATAAAAAGTTAAAAGTAATACATAATTAGAGTTGTGCGCAAGCGAAACATCTTTAATTTCTTATGTTGGTACAATATTACATAGTGATAAACACAAATCATGCTCTAAACATATACTTGCGAAATAAAAACTTTATAAAAACATAAGGGAATGGGTCATGAATGAATAGCCATAACATCGTGAAAATAACTTGTTACATAACTTGAATTATGTTGCATCAACATTTAACTTAGACAATCATTTCCATCTCATTAGGGTACATACCCAAGGTGTCATTAAAATAAAATTACCAAGGTTATTCACCATGGTATCGTTAAAAAGATCTTCTCTAGAGATTAAGTCTTTACCCAATGCATTGGAGTGCTATCAGGGCTCACACATAATATTTCTTTATTATCATGTGAGCCACATAGAGGATACATTACTTCAATGGCGTTTTATATTCAAGATTTCACATACCACCCTGAATAATTTATTCTTTTTAATATTACACAAGGTGTCTTATACAACACTGGTTTATTAAATTTCATAGTTTATTATTGTGATATATCTTAAGCATGCATTATTTACAAAAATAAATAAAATGAAAAATGAACCATACCACATTTTTGAAAATACATTATACGACAGATAATATTGGAAATATGTCCATAACTAATAAATGGCACACATTGTTTAGTGAACATTATTTACACACAATCTAATTACTAAAAGAAAAAATGATAGGTGAATAGGGGTTTTCACTTGAAATATTAAATGATAGATCATTAAAATTATTATTTCATGGAAATAAAACACATAAAAGAAACTCTTGCCATCAGTTGTGGTGATAAACTGGTCATTGGACTTGAAAATAACTAAAAACCTAAATTGATAAACTAATAACAGTCACCAATGTAGATTCATTGTTGAAATAAGATAATAAATGAACACAACATGATTACATGATCCCATGAATCCTAAACCCTCATAAATTTTAATCAAGCCAAAATACACACTTCATCATAAAATACATCATGGGTAATGTAAAATAAACTTCTTTAATAAAACAAGCTCATTTCTGTGTACTCATATACAAAATACATGTTGGTTTAAAAAACACCAAAATTATATTTTATTTAAAATCTTACATGTATCAAATCAGAAATTAAGTCCTGATAATTATTACAAAAAATATAGGGTTTTGGAAATTATACCAATAAATACATCTACACATAAATATATAAACATTTATTTTTTATAAACATAATTCCATATAATCCAAAAACATAGTTCGCATATAAGAAATTATTTAAAGATTGATATCCATCCTTTAAAAGAAATATGATTTATAGTTGGACTACATAACTATATATATATATATGATTATAGGGTATATACCAAGTTTATACATAGGGGTTTTTCATGATACAACCAGCTTCAAAACAACCCTTATAATATTTATCTCTCCTGGTAAAACACCCATAATTACATTAGAAACTCTAAAAACAGTTTGGATTTGGGTTATATATATATATATATATATATACAAAACTGTATTTACACGTTTATACAAATATATAGGTTTTTAGGTTGTGTAAAACAGTATTGTTTGACAAAATTATTTTCACATATGTACCCTACTAAAAACCCATTGGCAAACATCCTTGAAGACAATACAAACTAAGGGGTTTGTATTATGTATATATACATATATAAACTGTATATATCGAGAGTATAAAGTGTAGGTTTTTCCAAATGAAAACAAAGCATGCATGAACCCTTAGCTTGTTTAAGGAGGAATCTCGGTCTGACAGGGGAGGAGAAGTTCTCTGGTTTGATGGGAGTTTGAGGGAGAGAAGGAGAATAAGAAGCCGCAATGTTTCATGTGGCACGAGGTGGTATTGTAGAATATCTGGTGCAACAAGAGACTCGATCCAAGGGTAGGCCGGCGTGAGGGAGACAAAAAAAAAATTCCCTATGAGGGTGTTTGTGAGGGTCAAGAATAGCAGTGCAATGGAGTTGGCGTCCTCGGGAACCAGTGCTGGAGAGGAATGCGACGTGAGGAAGGAGACAACGTGGAGAGGTCGACGCGAAAAAGAAACAGATGACCAAGATTGGATATAGGCGCGATCAGATGGCTAGAGGGAGAGCATAGACGAGTCGAGCTATTTAAAAGAAATCGAGGGCCGAGATTAAACACAGGGTGATGAACGACCTGCATTCCCTCACAAAAAAAATATAAAAAATGTATAATAAACAAGTAAAAATTAGACAGTTTAGTATATTTTTAAAATAGTATAAAACCCGATCATTATAAATTCAATTTTTTTACACAATATAATAAATACTTTAAACTTATAAATTCTGAATCTAAAATCCCATTCTATATTATTTAAAATACCTTACTATTTGATATAACTTGTTTAAAAGATATAAATTTTATAATTAACAAACTAATATTTTATAAATATTTGGATCTTATAACTATGAAAATACACCACTATTTGATTCATAAAATTCTTTTTAAATGACTAATAGTTTTCCTAATTCAAAATACATATTTATTTGAGATCTAACAAGATATATTTTTAAATTATTATGAATACCCTTTAAATGTGACTTTTTAAAACATTTAAAAGTATTTAAAGATACTATGTTTTCAACCATGTATGTAAACATTAGGACTATATAAAATCAATAATGTTCTATTATAAGAATATTATTTTATTTTAATATTAAGATACTCAATGATATAATTGAAATCTCTTGAATATACTAAAATATTTGAAATACCATAAAATTATAAAAGCATTATAAAAAATGATTTTTTTTTAAAATAAATAAATTATCAATTTAAACCCAACGATAAAAAATATAACGATAATAATTTATTAAAGGACCAATATAAAAATATGGGGCGTTTCATATTTTATAAAACACTTGAACCATGGAGGATGGATCTCTTCATTCCATTGATGCTGATTACGTGTGTTGTGGGTCTAGATATTATGGTTTTCACACTATCAGACCTAGAAGATTATTAATATCCAATTAGTCAAGTTGTGGTTCTTAGCAGCCTTGACTGGCCATGTTAAATCTTGTACATGGTGCTCTTAGTTAGTTTGGGTCTTTGTTGTGATGTAACTTTTTATTGTAAATTAGCCCTATTTATTCTCCTTGTTTTTCATCAACTTAGTTTCAATCCTTTTATTGGTACCAAAAATAAACCATGTAAAACACGAAACATAATTATAAAACATAACATTGTTTACTTAGTCAAGTTCATAATTCCTGGGGCATCACAGAACCAATGGGGGAGGATTATGATATTTTTATTTACTGACATTTATAATGTCTATATATCCATAATATCGAATGAATTTAGTTCTTAATTAAATTTATCTATGTCAAATAAGTAATATTTTAATGTTAGTTAATTTGGTCTAAATCTTTTACAAGTACATTCATCAGATATCATCTCACAGAAACTCTCAATCCAAGGATCAAATCTACTTCATCATCATAATATTTTTTATTCTCCACCTAATATACATTGGTGATATGTAAACTATAAGATAAAGGGTATTACTATATGATATAAATAGTTGTTTCATTTTAATTCATTTGTTTTGACCTAATGTGAGTTAATTTTGGGGTCAATGGTGTTTTTAAGGATTTTAGGGTAGTTTAGAGCATGAATCCTATGATTTTTGGAAATGGTTGTGGGGGATCATGATTAGTAGAAACTGTGTTCCCTAAGCCACACGGTTTGAGAAAATGATTTAGTGATGGGTAGTGGGTTGATGGAGGCATCTTGATTTTATGAAATAGTTCCTCCATGGGAGCATGCCCTTGTGGGACATCTATATTTTTTAGAAGAGTTTTGCAACCACATTTGTTCATGGTTAGTCAATGCAAGTGAATCAACTATTCTGAGTCTCCTTTTGGACCCTGAAGGGAATATGATTAGTGCATGTTTTGTCCAATAGTGAGGCCAAACTATGGGTCCTAGTTACAAGAAGGGAAATGACTATTTCCCATTAAATTGATTTAAACCCAAAATCCCTTTCATCATTTCTTTCATTGGATAGCTTCACACAATGTTATCTCCATATTAAATTTAATGCATAGTTTTTCCACCATTTCTTTATATAGACTCAAAATTCGATATTGTTGGTCTCATTAAAATCATGTTGGTGGCCTCTTCATCCCTCTTATGTTGTTCTTCTTATTTTTTGGTATCGAAAAATTAATTTAAGTGAAATTTAATATTACCAATTTCCATGTTCTTTCTCCATTCATTATATTTCTCTTGATTTGGAATGATTCCAAGATCAACATTGGATAAGTTCTCTAATACATACCTACAGTAGGTGGCCTATATATATTACCACTTTTTTTATTTTATAATTTTTTTTCATTGTTTCTTGCCTAGAATTTCCAAGTTCTTACCCTAATGTGAATCTAAATACCTTGGTTAAATGAATTTTTTACACTTTTGTTTCCCATTGTGTACCTTTGAGATTGTTGGGGGTTGTTTCCCTATTGTAGGCCTCCCATGGTGTGTAGTATTATATCATTTTTTTGATATATAACTTTGTTTGTGGATGTAAGGTTTCATAGTTAGAGAGATCTGCTTAATAATTGATGATAATTTAAATAAATAACCATGAGATGTTTGATGCCTCACTTTCAATGTGTTGACATCATGTGATCTACATCAATTTTTTAATTGGATTTTGTAGATTATTTTTTTAAGGAAATTGTTTGATTTTGATGAAATTATTGTTGTAATGAGATGGAGAATTGGTTATAGTAGATGATTCTATGTTCACTATACATGGGATATGAATTATATTATATTTTATATATATTTCTCACTTGGATATTTTTTTGTAGTAGTTGATATATTGGACATGTTTAAACATGGGATCCAGAATTTATAGGATTCCATGGACATGATACCCCTTCAATCCACATGTGTTGGGACACATGCCAAAAATTTCTTATTAACCTACTTACATGAATCCAACCAAGCCATTACTATGTTTCCATCGGCATTTTCTCGGGAGGTGAGAAGGGTGCATTGTTCATCAATACAATGGATATGACCATTGGTGGTATGAAACATTTTATTACATAGAAGGAATATTATAGAGGTTGTATAATCTATATTATACAAAATGTATGTGATTAAATTATACACTAGATTATATGTCATGGATGGTGTGGTTTTTATTTTTCTTTGCATTATAAAAAGACAGGTTATTGGTATTTTACTCTAATGGTTATAATGGATTGTGTCAATTGTTTTTTTCTATTTATACCCCTCCCCTTATTTATGTGATCAGTAATACTTATTATTGAGATCATTTTTTTGGCTGGAAAATATCAGATATTCCTTCTGTACATTACATTGAGTACTAATATTCAAAGTGTGTCAATATTTCCCATCGATTTAACTTTTTATAAATGAAATTGACATATAATAAACACAAATGATGGTGGCCTAATGAGTGATACCTCAAAATATCTTCGAGATGTTTTTGGGTAATCAAACATACATCATTGATACATGTAGGTACTAGGGAATGTTCACATTGTATGATGATTGATATTCTTATTTATTAAGAGTATGAGATTGGTGGGAATATCATGGATCATGATGTTAGATGGATTTTCAATTTTGGTCTTTTGATATTTTGATACATGTATTTTACATGATTCTTGTATAAATATTTTCTATATTTAATGTGACATGAAATGACATATCATTTTCATATGTGATTACCTTTGTAATTTTTTATGTAATCACTTCGTGACTGTTTATTTTCTATCTATTTGGTATACTCCTTCATTTATTTACTAATATGATTAATACCGTTGTGTTAATCTCTGAAATGATTAAATAGTCTACACATAGACACATCATAGGCCCTCCCTTCAAGTAGATAGCCTCTAGAATTTGGGAATCCATCCATGAGGCCATGTGACCAACTAGCTTAGGGAACTATTTAGTGGCATCCAAGTCATGGAGTTACAAAGTGGTATTGAAGGATTTATCATTTATTAATATACTATATTGAGACTATAGACATGAGATTAAGAAGGAATTGGAATTTGGTAATGAGATGTTCATAGGAGTAGCGATCCCACATATAGAAAAAATGCAAATTTCCTGGAACAAAAAATTCCATTTTTGGAAATCTTCTTAGTATTGTTTCTTTGATTCCACTGTTTGGTGATGAACATGAATTCTAATTTTTTCAATGATATGGATGGGGATATTTTTTACAATTTCCCTTTGATATTATGGTATGAAACTAAAGAATGATTTTAGGGACCATCTAGGATTCATATTCCATGCATTATGCTATGGAATATTGGATAAATTTTTAACATCATGACATTTTGATATGTGACTTGTTTGATATATTGGCTACTTAATAAGGGGTTTGTGATGGAAATTAGGGTACATATTCAGTACATAATGATCTTACAATATCCTAAACATTTTTTTTCCTACATTGGATAAAGCATACATCCTAATCATCCAACTATGTCTTCATGAGTCATGGATGACCAATTTCATGGAAAATAACTTGTAATGGATTAGATTTTGTAGACATCATGTTTTAGATAATGAGGTCTATGGGCCCTTAAGAATCTGAACTGGTGAACCATTTGGTTAAACCATTTGAAGATAAATATGAAATTCAAATGAATTAAAATAAAATTAAAATTATACAATAGAGGACTTATCCTTGACCTGACTTTTAAGAGTCCAATAGGTTGTGTCTGGAGAGATTAGTAAAACTATTTATTTTTTGAATGTCATTACATTAGGATTAGAATGAAGGGGGTTAATTATAAATAAGAGGGTTTTGGCCATTCCTTATACTTTTTAACTAGGTCCACGAGATCAAAAAGCATTATTGAGGTGTGTTTTTTCAATTTTATAGACATTCCACCAATAAGATCTCCTGATGAATGCTAGGAGGGTGGAAATGATCATACTATGAAGGTGGTGGGCCATGGGATACCAGTAGAACCACTTATGGAGCCATAGAGGGAAGAAGATTCATTAATAGAAACATGTGTTGAGATATACTCCTAGGAGTGTTTTATTAAATTCTTTTAGACCATTTAAGGTGAACCAAAACTTGCCTCATCTATGGTAGAGTTAACATATGTGATCCAAGATGATCAAATGATAATGTTTTAGGGTGGTGTAGGTCCATAGGCCTTACAAATATGGCTATAGGCTACCATTTATATATTCATGAATCTAGATACACCACATGATAGGGGATTGAAGATCAAGTCATATTTTTATGTGGAGAATAATAGTGGTGGAGGTTTGTTTGGAACTAGGGGGATGGGTTGTACGATATTGTTTGGATGGATTTCCAATACAGGTTTATAAAAAAAATTATCTTGAGACTCTAAAAGTATTTTTGGGTATGGATTATAAGCATCTGTTTTTTTGTAACGATGATGGTAATGGAATATCAATAAGTCTTTAATGGGCATTAATTTTTTTGATGGTATATCATGTTGACAAGGCTTCATGGGAGACACAATTTAGGGAAGGTCTCTAGAATGATGTTAGACCACATGAAAACATATTTAGGCTGAATAATATCAATGGGATAGTGAACCATGAGTTAATTTATGACTAATTTCTAAGGAAGATGTCAGTGATGTTCAAGGTTGTACAACATATTTACACAATTCCTCAACTTCATGTGGTAGGAATAATCATTTCTGTACCTCTTGTGCGGGGAGTACCTTCCAGGCTACTAGTGATGGTAGTGATATCAATTTTAACTAGTGTGGGATATGGGGGAACATGACGAATCAATGTGATAGAGACCATGTAATTTTTCAATATTCTGGTAGGATGGGGAGCATAATTCATTTTTGAAGGACCTTACCTCAAGAAGTCTGTGGACGTGGGTTAGCACGAAACTCCAGGTTTGGGAGTGGGATTCATAGCTCCATGTCCGGCTAGGAGGTGGAGCAGTACCAATTGTTCATGTTGAGTTAGTGTTCATGGATGAGGCATAGACGGGCAACTTAAACCTAGATATATGATTTTGATTAATCCATGGATTGATGTTTTTACAGTGTTATGGTTCAAGAATTATATATTATATAAATCCTACACCTGAGGAACTGAGTGTAAAACCATCTATAATGAGAGGTATGATATTTTTAGACTCTATGATAACATTTGTTATTTTTTGATTTATAAGAACGTCCTTGTTTCATATCTATATGTTTTATGTAGATCCCTGAGCTCATTTATCTATTTTTTGATGGAATTATGACATTAGTTAGTACATTGGGTATTTTAATAGACAGTGTGATCCAATGTTGGGTGTTCACCCCTGAGAATAGTGGGTGTCACCGTGTATGGGATATTTTTCACATCGAGATGACTGTGTTTGATGTTATACTCTATATAAGATGGCTAGTTTCTTATCCATCTCATGTTGATTTATATCAGTAGATGGTGGATTTTATTTCACTATATGGTGAGATAATTATTCCAAAGGGTGCATATAATGTCCAGTAATGTAGAGCTAGAACATAGCATTGTGGGTTGGGTGGCATGACAACCTAGGGAGCTAGTTTATATCTAGATGATCAGGGAACATTTCAAGAAAATTTCACTATATTTTTCGATAATATTAGGGTTGTTTTCATGTATCACATTTCTGGTTTACCTTATGAGATATAGGTGGACTTTAAAATTTATATCATTACAAGAACAACACTTGTAACTATTGGTCCATACAGGATGAATACTAAATAGTTACAGGAGATCGAAAAGTGTCTAAACGACATGGTGGAAAAAAATATACAACCAAAAAAATTTCTATTGTGGTTCAGATGTGATTTTTCATAAAAAACTAGAAAATCCAGTCACTATATGTTTTTATTATCATATATTGAAGGATTTTACCATTAAAAATCAATATCCTCTACTGTGGATAAATTTCCTTTTTATCAGATGTGAGGAGATCAGTTTTTCATGAACATTGATTGGGGATTGGATTATTACCAGGTATGTGTTATACATGTAGTTAGACATTGTACAATGTTTTACAACAGGTATGGTCTCTATGAGTATCTACAAACACCATTAAGTCTCATGATTGTGTTATTATTTTTCCTTGAATTTATTAACTAATGTTTTCAATAATTATCTAGATTTATTTATTGTAGTTTCTAGGGAATATATTTTTTAATTCTAATAGTTGACACCACCATTCAAAAAATTCTATGATAATTTTGGAAAAATTGAGAGACCATCAGTTTTTTAATATGCTAAAAATGTTGTCCTTATGGATTGATAATATTTACCCCATGAGATAAATTTTCTCCATGATTAGAGTATCAATTGACCTAGATAATGGAAGATAAATATATTCATGATATAATATCAGGCACATCATTGATATAAAATGTTTCTTAGGGTCAGTTAGATGTTATAGGTGTTAAATAAAAGGATTCTCATGCTTGATAACATCATCAATGAGTTGCACTAAGAATATTGTGAACATTTTATGGATAAATACATATGAGACATGAATTATTGATCTAAAATCTGTATTAATCTCCATTAAAGTAATAATTTTTCTATATCTAGTTAGGGGGAAATGGGTATTGTGATTTATCAGGAATCATGATAGGAAAAAATTTGATACAGTGCGAGTGATTCATGGTATTCAAGTCCTATTAGTTTTGTCCACTATAGGGAAAATGCCTGACCCACAATCTTGAGTTACCTAATATGGTACATTACATGTGATGTTGGAGAATTATTTTATTGGAGAGAGTCTTGTGGTGTAAATTGAAAACTAAATCCTCAAGTATATATTTATATATTTTGGACTAAATTAGAGGGCATGAAGGTGGGCTGAGTATGTATATTATATTGAATTCATGCTTTACAATTCTCCTAGAAAGGTAAATGTGGTGGATGATGCATTGAGAAGCATGCCTCAAATATATGAAGCTTAGGAGTCCCGTGAAGTGTGTAAAATTATGGGGTTATTAGGAATATATTCACTTGGAGGTGATATATGGTCATCACCATACATTTACCGTGTATTTTATAATGAGGTATACTCATCATAATAGATTTAGGATTATAAAGAATATATAATGGTGAGGGATTATACCTATTACAGAGTGTGGTATGTGTGGACCCACCTCATGGTGGGGATATTAAAAAGGATGAAATACTTTGTATTCATGTTCAAATTTTGGTTCAACCAGGCATATATGAGGAGATGATATAGAAGTGTCATTCCATAGTTTAGGTCGTACATCCTTGAAGGACCATGATGTATCATTATTTATACCGTTAGTATTTTTTTGGGAAGAAATATAAGGTATATCTTTTTGTTATGAGGACATCCACCTCTTATCCAATGAAGGTAAAAAACTGGAGATCAGTTTTTGTTTTACATTAGTTATTGATTCCAAAGTTGAAGTTGATTGATTCTACAATATAAACTATTATTGGGTTTCTCAGGCCACCAGAAGGTAGTGATGTAGTGTGGGTTTTTATAGACAAGCTCTTGTAGGTCTCACATTTCCTTCCAAATAGGGAGAACAGATAGGTTGATGATATTGGGAGGGTTTTTATCTACAAGTTAGTATGACTTCAAGATGTATCTTGTATATCAATTTAGATAAGGATTCCAACCATAAATATAGATTTTAAATATGTTACCAATTGAATTTGATACAAACAAGATAATGAGAATAGCATACCACCCTCAGATTTATTTCTTGTCAAATAGCACTATTCAGGTGCATGAGGACATGTGAGAGCATATTTCCACGATTTTTATGTCACATGGGTGTGGAATATTAACATAGTTTATTTAATATAAAACCATTGTTTTCAAGACACTAATCATATGACACATTATGATCCTTTTTATGGTAGGCCATGCTGATCTCTCTTATGATAGTAAGAAGTGGGTGAGGTTGCATTGCGTGGTCTTCATATTTTATAGGAGATATATGAGTAGTTGAAGTTGATCTAGATGTGGATGGATACTCCAAAAGCTAGAAAAAAATCATATGAAAATAACAGTCATTGACCTCTGGATTTCAATGCCAGGGATCAAGTATTTTTATAAATATCATCTTGTATTGGACATAGAAATAATTACAGTTGGGGTAAGCATTCGTTAAATATGTTGTTCCATTTGAGATTCTGGTGGAAATTAGACTAGTATCACATCAATTTCGGTTTCTGTATAGGGATTAGGCCATGAATGACTTCTTCAATGTATCTCAGTTGTTCCAATATCACTCAGACCCATACACACTCTAGTACTACCTGATGTGGAGTTACAAGTTGATACATCCATTTATAAGTATCATATTCTTTTTGTTTATAGTATAATAATGATTCACTAAGGCTGACCAATTCCTCTTGCACATGTTCAATTGTAACATAACAATTTAGATTAATAGGCTTGGAAAATAGTTTTCAATGTATGTTCTTAATGGAATATCATATTCCTAGTCAATTCATGAAAATATTTTTATGGTAAAATTAATTAGAAATTGAATGGGTTATATTGTGAGATCATGTTTTTTCCTATAAGGTATAGAATATTTTATTTTTTAAACTCATTGGTATTGAACTAATGTGAATGTCGAATAATATAATGGGTGTTTCATAGATATAAATGTTTTCCTTGTATCCAAGTGCCTAAATTTTTTGGAAAAGGATGCAATGATGAACAATAAGTAGAAATCATGTGATCCAATCCACCCTATTTTAGTAATCCATAAGAGGGTATATAGTGTGTAGTTGGATGAAACAAATTGTGACGGAATAGTGTAACTAGGGGTGTACATCCCTATGGTTGATATATTTTTATAAGATGAAGGTAGCATGATTTTATCAATTTTTTAAATCGTGCAACTGAACCTTGTGTGGTCCTCCTTTATACATTGAAGGGATCAAAGTTGGCACATATTTAGGAAAATAGTGTGTCCAAACCATGTTTCCAAATTAATGATGTATAATTTTCTTTATTCCCATAAAATGTATAAAAAATAAATCTATTTTCTATTTTCCTTTGTTGGGATACAACTCACCCTAGTAACTCCATCTTGAATCCGAAGCATAGGATTTTCATCCATTTCTCCACCTAGACAGGGAATAGATCATTGAGTCTCTCATTGGATTCATGATGATGATTTCTTCATTTTTATCATACCAATATTCATTTGTCTTGGTAACAATGGAGTTGTTATGGGGCACAATTATATTCCATATTTATAGGATCATATTCCAATCATCATTTTTCACTCAATTAGGTCTAAATATATGATATATATTTGTAAAATTATCAACTAAATAGAAAAGGATGGAGGACTACCCATTTACCCATTTTTAGTTTTTTTATATTTCTCATTTAAATTTTAATTAAATTAGTAATTTATTTTGTTACCTTTAAAAATAAATTTAATGACATGGTTAAATGAATCAGAACCTATTCAGATTCCCCTTGAGAATAGTTGATATTTTTGCGGATTGATTCCCCTTTATAGGCCACCCATGGGGTGTGCCTTTGTAACTACCATTATGTTATACCACACATGGAGTGTGAGTGAGATCTCTAAGATAGTATGATCGCAATTGTTATTGATGTGAATCGAGCTAAATGACCTAGGGAGATTTGATCTATACATTCCCTTGTGTTGAAATGATGTGATCTATATTATTTTTGGAAATTGATTTTTTATCATTTTTTTGTGAGTTGAATGAACAAATGTTATTTTATTAAATCTGAATTGAAATGGGATGATGAATTTATTATTGTACTGGATTTCATTGTTAATATACCATAGATCTTGATTCAATTAGATTCTATGGATGTTTCTCCCTTGGGTCATGTTTATGTTAGTGGATGTAGTAGACATGTTTACACATGGGATATTGATAACATTGAATATCATGGGATTTCTTACCCTTGGGACACCACATTCATAGGACATCATCTGAAAATGGTATGTTGACATTCTCCTTCGACTCTAACCATGTAATTACTATCCTCATTAATTTACTATGAAAGGGGGATTCACAAAGATTTAAATTTTAGAAAAATAGAATGAATTGAAGATCATATTCCCTTTTAGTGGTCAGTAGTGGGGTATCCCATGAGCATCACCTCCAACAAGATCCTCCCACATTGGACGATAAGTAAACATAGACAGATGATATTAAATGTGAGTTGAATAAGGAGATAATGAGGCCGGTAAATTTTAATCGTTTTTGTCCTCTCTCCATGTGTGAGTGATCTCACTAAGGTTTCAAATAATACGCATTCACCATACAAGGATATAATACATAAGACATGGGAATAAATGAGTATTAATTTAAGGAACTGTGTAGTATTAGTGTAACAGCCCGAGATTTTATGAAAAATATTATTTTTAATTTTATTAATGCCTTGTGTTATATGCTACACCAAAAGGAGCTTGCACAACACACATCCTTGACTTTCCTTACATGCAATCGCGACCTTCCTCAATAGCGTGTGTAGTACGCAATACGAAGTTTCACTAAACAACGATATGCTCTTAAAATATTATTATAACTAGCTGTTATGAATAGTAAAAACCATGTTTAAAAATTTTAGAAATTTTATCTCTCAAAATGGACTTCATTTTTGGATCCGTAGTATCGAATTTAGCCTAAGGTGAAATTTTGGTACTTTTCGGATAACCTTCATATTCTGATGAATAGTAAAAATTACTAAATTTTAATTAAAAACAACATTTTTAATCGAAATAATTAATAGTGATAAATTATTAATTTGAGTGGTTTAAAATTATATTTAGAATATATTTTTACAATTAAATACAATGTTGGTCATTGGATGTAATTTCACATTTACACCATACATAAACAAGTGTTAATATTTTGATAGTTATTATCTCTTAAAAACACGCTATTTTTTGTGAAAGCGGAAATTAATTATAAAATTAATTAATGCAACATATAATTTGGGAATTTTGTAAAATAGATATCATTTTTGAATTCGGAATATCAATTATATATTAGGTTGATATTTTGGCATTTTTCTGAAAAACTTCAATTTTTGATGAATAGTGAAACTACTAAGTGGTAGTTAAAAAATTAATTTTTCTTCATAAATCTTAATTTTACCGCTTTTGTGAATGGAATTTCAAAATCCGAGAGACACAGTTGATTTCAGTAAGAAAAATGTGGTTCAATGAGATGAAAATAATTTTTGGTGAATAGTAACGTTTTACTTTTAATTACCACGGTTAAAAGTAAATAGGGTAATTAAGGGTAAAAATGATGTTAATATTACCCTAAAACATGTCCTAATCATATTGGACAAGTGTATCTCGACCAGAAACAACCTTAAGTGTAAAATATTATCATTTAGGCCCACTTGGATTAGATTAGGACATTTATTATTATTTAATTCAAAGAAGAGTTAAAAGAGTTAAAATCAAAGTTTATTTACTAAAACATTCTAAATATAGGGTTATACAAAATATAATTTCATCTATAAATATTCATTAAAAATCTAAAAATATTTCATACATAATGGTATTTTATTTGTAATTTTTATACTTTAAATAATTTAATTTATTTATGACACAACGATGATGCAGTAATTACCGTTTTAAGAAAATATTGACATAATTGATGTTATAAACACCAAAATAAATGTAATTTGAGACTTTTTATGAATCCCACTAATTTTCTAGGTTAATATGACATGTTATTATTGATTTAAGTAACTTGGTTCTAACTTATCATTCTGTTAGAAATTTCATAAAAATCATGTACCAAATAGTGTCAAAATTGATATAAATTAGTTTCTAAAACAAATATTATATTATTAATTGTTATTTAATTCCTAAAAATCTAAGGATCTTCCAAATGACTTAGATATGGATAGATATATTAATAATAAACAACTTGGGGTTCTTTTGGCTTCATATAGTATGTTTATTAACCATATAGTGTAAGAAAACAAAAAGACACGGTAAAAGTTAAATTATTTAACTTAGAGTTAAATCTAATTGATAAGGTTAAAATAATAACCTAAACTTGTCCAAATCCTATGGGATGAGAGGATTTCGAACCATACCCACTTTATCTTCGAAATAAGACCATTTGGAACCATTATAAACCGAATTTGACCTTAATATAAAATAATATTTTGAGATTTTCCTAAGATGCCCCTCTCCTCCCTTATAAAAGGGCACCTCCTCCCTCTCCTCCTCACACCAATTTGAGCATTCATTCTCGGCCAAACCCTGCCAAAATCTCTTCTACACTTCCATAGTATCATCCTAGATGTCTTTGTCTTCTTCAAAGACCATCCTTAGTTCTTTAAGTGGAGGTTAATTGAAGGTGCGTCAAAAAGAGGTAATATCAATTACCGATCTTTTTCAATTTCTTTCTTCTTAAACATCTTCTTCATTAGTTGTTTCATGATAAAGTAATAACATCAGTATTTCTTATATACTTATATGTTATTATAAATATTAAACAACTCTAATTAACCTTCTATCCATCCTACGGAAAAAGGAAATCACCGCGCGTGCGTACGTACGGAATACCGTCTCCACGCCGTGGTGTAATCTATTTTCCTCCACCACCTTAATTGGATGGGTATAATGGTGTAAGGAGTATCTATATATGATTATTATAGAGTGATATTGATATTGAAATAGTATACATACACTTCAACACAATTCCACGACCATGGGAACGATATCATCGCTCGTGCGTACGTACGGACTACCGTCTACACGACGCGATGAGATTCATTCTCCATGTTAACCATTTAAGAATGATTATAAAGTATATATAAGCAATAATAATTAAATATATGACATTATAAGGCTACTGGATTTATGTATATATGTATGTCATCTACTTACTTCCATTCAAGACAATAAGGAAAGGAAAACAACGTTCATGCGTACATACGGACTACCGTCTCCATGAACGGTGTTTTTTATTTCATTTATATATTTATTATATATACATACTAAATATATATGATATATAAATCATGTTTTATATTCTGTACGTAAGTAAATCATGATATATGTAATAATAATGTCAAGAACAACAAGTCCAAACACCTACGATAAATGAAACGATTTTACCCAAAACGCTTCTTTAACGTGAATTTACAAAAGAACGGGAAATATAAAGTCATAAGTGGACCATATATGATATAATAACAATGAATCTGATTCTGTAATAAGTCAATTACATGATTTAAATCATTATACAGGAGGTTCGGACACGTACAAAGCAAGTCGGACCTAAGGTAAGGGAAATATCACAATCTCATTTTTATCCGAGATTGCTTATACTTTGGTATTTACTGGGGTGTATTTTATCATACACATCCATGTTTCCTCAATATGTAATGTTATTTCCATCCACCTACAATTGTTTAAATCCAACTTTACCCTTTGGTGAGTTTTTAGTAAAAGATATGAAATGAATCTTTTGTCGTTTTTCGTACGAGGTACTTTTTGACTTTTCCGACATAAGTACGAAGAATGTTTTTTTAACTTATACGGCATGAATGGATTTTTAAAACATTATTTCCAAGAAGCTTCCTTTATAAGTTTTTGAATTTTATTTTTAATCATCTTCTTGTAGTTATAATTTTATGACATGTTAAGAAAGGAAAAGTGTTTTTGAAGTAGAAAGGATATTTTCCTCAAGAATGGAGTTCAATTGTTTTATCAAAATTATTTCCCATCTAAGATAATAAAGGGTTTTGTTTTTATCCCTATTATTACATTTATTTGATTATGTTGTGATGGAATTATTTTTATGAATTCCTTTATCGTATATGAATTGTTTTATGATGTCATGATGTTTAAGATTCCCATTTTTATTACATGGGTAATGCTATGATGTATGGTTTATGATTTTGTGGCACACATAAGAATGGTATCATTATGAGATGGGTGGGACCTATATATCCCTACAATGCATTGGGTAAAGATTTTATATCTCATGAGATAGACATGGCTGGAACGGTAGGTTATACCGGTTCAGTGAAACAGGACTGGAACGAAGGTGACTCGGTTCAGAAAGGGACATTGTCCACTAAGATAGTCTTGGAAATGAGTCTTGACTAACAAGAAATTATTCTCTATGATTATGTGTGTATGAAACAAAGTTTCATGTTTTAAGTTATGATTATTGTGATTACATTTCACTGCCATGATTTATCCCATGTTATGAAATTATGATCTCTTCTGCACGTTATGATTTCCAAAAGTTATGTGCTTATGTATATGATGTGATTGATATTACTTTTGTTTACCCTTACTGAGCATTTGATCTCACCCTTTTATGTTTTCTTTTCCCCAGGATATAAAGAAATGTTTTTGGTATTAAAAAAAAGAAGATCTTTATGGGAGATGTTGAAGATCTTTCACCAGGATTAGAAGATTATATTCCGAGTTTCCAAAGACACTAAACTATTACGATCCTTGTGTGTGTGTTTTTGTTATGTACTAAGTATTCCACAAAAGTAATGTAATTTCCATGTACATCTAGCTTCGGGTCTCTACAGTTGGTATCAGAGGAAAGCTTTAGTCAACCTTTGGAAACTAGGATGCAAAAACGTTAGTGAGATCCCTAGAGATATTTCTAAGGTATGTCTAGGGATGTCCTTAAGGTTAAGTATACATATAGGTTATAGTACTAGAATTACGCTAACGATCATATAATTAAACCTAAGATGTTAGATATTGAAGGTACTCCCCCTTTATTATGTGGTTTTCCCTAGAATGATTTTTGCCTCTCACACTATTATTTTTGGGTTTTAGATGATGGTTGGAACCTGAAGGAACCGTGTTGATCAATGCAATGGACAATGCAATGATTGTCCTCCTGAACAAACAAATGTTATGGGAGATGGAGTGAAAAATCTTATTGCTATACATACACAAGCTATGAATCATTCTGGACTTCCAAATGAGCAGAGAAGGGAACAATATTCTATTGAGTCCTTCATGAGGCAACGTCCACCATCTTTCAGTGGGTCTTCTGATCCACTTGTTGCTGAACAATGGATCAGTACCACTGAAAAGATATTTTCAGTTCTTCAATGTTCTGAACATGATAAATTCATATTATAAGTATATCGTTTGGAAGGTGAAGCAGATCAATGATGGAATCTTATCAAGAATACGAGGCAATGAGATGAAATTGAGTCCATGGAAAGGGACGAGTTCAAGAACTTATTTTTAAATAAGTACTTCCCTTGTATTCCTCGATCAATGATGGAAAAGGAGTTTCTTGATCTAAAGCAGAAGGATGATGAATTTGTTGGTATATACGAAGCAAATTTTACAAGACTTGCAATGTATGCATATGGCATTATCATCCAACCTGAAAGTAAAGTTGATCGATTTTTCAGTGGCTTAAAACCAAGTCTTCGAAGGGCATTATCTATAAGAGACTTTAGTAGCTATGAAGAAATTGTGCGTTGGGCTATCAAGGTAGAAATTGATGTTGGTGTTACATATCCATCTCATGGTTTTGACAAGATACGAAAGATGGAGTTCAAGGAGAAATCTCAGAATAATGGTGAAAAGAAGATGAATGTTTCCTTATGCACAAAGTGTGGAAAGAAGCATGGTGGATATTGTCTTAAAGGGACTAGAAAATGTTTTAAGTGTGGAAAAGAAGGTCATCGAGCAGCTGAGTGTCGAAGTAATGGAAAAAGGGTTTCTAATGATGTGAATAAAGCAAACACTGCCTAGAACGCACCACCAACACTTCAATTCTTCAAGTACAAGAAAATTGGGCATTATGCTAATAAATTCCCTAATCCAAGGGTTAGTGATGATCAACATGGGCAACCACTGAAGGAAATGGACAAAGGGAAGTCACATGCGATCACTATTAGCGATGTTGAATATGACAACGATGTGGTGGAATGATTAAGTGTTTATGTAATGGGATTACAAAATAATATTGTATCTTGGAGTATTGGAATATTTATGTATTGGTCTAATGTGGTATTAAAAGTGATTGAGATATTTTTGGAAATAAGATGATATGCGCATAATGAAGGGAAAATGAGAAAATGAATTGTTTTAACAGTATTCATCAGCTCATGATTGATATAAGGACTAATTGATATCATGGTTTGAGTATATAGAATTTTGAGGATTTTGGTATGTGGAAAGTGTTAAATTTTAACTGCATTCATGTTTTAACTAAGGTATTCAAGAGAATACATGATTAAGGACTTTGAATGTTTGGAATGTGACCAAAAAAACATATCTTATGATATATGGGGATCGACGATGGTGTTAAATATCTGGTAATCGTTTTCACTATGTTATGAGAGTGGACTGAAGTATTCTGGATAAGCCTAAATATTGGAATGGATTATGTTGGACATAAGTTAGTATTGTTTAAGGATAGAAGTTTTTTGGATATTATTGATGGGATGTTATTGTAATATAGTTTTAGAAAAAGAAAAACCTGCAGGATGGGCGACAACCCATCGCGTCGGACAAGGCTATGGAAATCGAACCCACAACCGAAGTGCGACTGGCCTTTATCACCTACCACTGGCCTACAAGAAGTCCTTGTTTAGTAGAAACTAGTTTTATTATATTAAGATGTATGATATATGATGTATAAGTCCATTTTAGGAACCATATATGATTAATCTCACTATAGATCGACTTATGTATATAATTTTTGCTAACCTTTTGTTTGAGACAGATGGAATGACCCGTCATTCTATCACATGATCTGCTAACACTTCACGAATAACAAATTCAACTTCATTTATTTAAGAGATGAAGTGGAAATTGTTCAAGGTATGAACAATAGTGAGATTGTACCAAAATAAAGTAAGTATTTATTCTAATTCAAATTTTCAACTTCAGGGAAATGATCTTGAAAACCAAAAATGTTGTCCGAGTGGTCTTATACCTGATGAATCAGATGGTACCTTAGATCGTCACAAATTTATGGATTTGTGATTACTGGCTTTTCCATAGCCATTTTCTCTAACACTCTCCATAAGAACATGATGGTTAGATTTCTCTTCCATATCCATATTTTCACCTATGTGGAAACCTAGTGATTAGTTTATTTGGGTAATCATTACATTTCATACTTTAGTTTTTTAAAGCCAAGTTTTGGTATTTCTTTTTACGATGTGGATTTCTATTAAAGAAACTTTCAAATAGTAAACCATTTATAACCCCGACGAATTTCGAGGGCGAAATTCATTTTAAGGGGGGTAGAATGTAACAGCCCGAGATTTTATGAAAAATATTCTTTTTAATTTTATTAATGCCTTGTGTTGTACACTACACCAAAAGGAGCTTACACAACACACATCCTTGACTTGCCTTGCACGCAATCGCGACCTTTCTCGATAGCGTATGTAGTATGCAATACCGAGTTTCACTAAACAACGATATGCAATTAAAATATTATTATAACTAGCCGTTATGAATAGTAATAACCACGTTTTAAAATTTTAGAAATTTTAGCTCTCAAAATGGACTTCATTTTTGGATTCGTAGTATCGAATTTATCCTAAGGTGAAATTTTGGTACTTTTCGGATAACTTTCATATTCTGATGAATAGTAAAAATTACTAAATTTTAATTAAAAACAACTTTTTTAATCGAAATAATTAATAGTGATAAATTATTAATTTGAGTAGTTTAAAAGTATATTTAGAATATATTTTTACAATTCAATATAATGTTGGTCATTGGATGTAATTTCACATTTACACCAGACATAAACAAGTGTTAATATTTTGATAGTTATTATCTCTTAAAAACACGCTATTTTTTGTGACAACGGAAATTAATTATAAAATTAATTAATGAAACTTATATGTTTGTAATTTTGTAAAATAGATATCATTTTTGAATTCGGAATATAAATTATAACTTAGGGTGAAATTTCGGCATTTTTCTGAAAAACTTCAATTTTTGATGAATAGTGAAACTACTAAGTGGTAGTTAAAAAATTAATTTTTCTTCATAAATCTTAATTTTACCGCTTCTGTGAATGGAATTTCAAAAATCCGAGAGACACGTTTGATGTCAGTAAGTAAAATGTTGTTCAATGAGATGAAAATAATTTTTTGTGAATAGTAACTTTTTACTTTTAATTACCACGGTTAAAAGTAAATAGGGTAATTAAGGGTAAAAATGATATTAATATTACCCTAAAACATGTCCTAATCCTATTGGACAAGTTTATCTCGACCAAAAACAACCTTAAGTGTAAAATATTATCATTTAGGCCCACTTGGATTAGATTAGGACATTTATTATTATTTAATTCAAAGAAGAGTTAAAAGAGTTAAAATCAAAGATTATTTACTAAAACATTTTTAATATAGGGTTATACATAATATAATTTCGACTATAAATATTAATTAGAAATATAATAATATTTCCTACATAATGGTATTTTATTTGTAATTTTTATACTTTAAATAATTTAATGTATTTATGACAAAACGATGATGCAGTAATTACCTTTTTAAGAAAATATTGACATAATTGATGATATAAACACCAAAATAAATGTAATTTGAGACTTTTTATGAATCCCACTAATTTTATAAGTTAATATGACATATTATTATTGATATAAGTAACTTTTTTTGAACTTATCATTCTGTTAGAAATTTCATAAAAATCATGTACCAAATAGTGTCAAAATTGACATAAATTAGTTTTTAAAACAAATTTTATATTATTAATTGTTATTTAATTCCTAAAAATCTAAGGTTCTGCCAAATGACTTAGTTAAGGATAGATATATTAATAAAAAACAACTTTCGGTTCTTTTGGCTTCATATAGTAAGTTTATTAACCATATAGTGTTAGAAAACAAAAAGACACGGTAAAAGTTAAATTATTTAACTTAGAGTTAAATCTAATTGATAAGGTTAAAATAATAACCTAAACTTGTCTAAATCATATTTTATGAGATTATTGCGACCCATACCCACTTTATCTTAGAAATAAGACCATTTGGTACCATTATAAACAGAATTTGACCTTAATATAAAATAATATTTTGAGATTTTCTTAAGATGCCCCTCTCCTCCCTTATAAAAGGGCACATCCTCCCTCTCCTCCTAACACCAATTTGAGCATTAAAGTTAATCCAAACCCTGCCAAAATCTCTTCTCCACTTCCCTAGTATCATCATATAGGTTTTTGTCTTCTTTAAAGACCATCCTTAGTTCTTTAAGTGGAGGTTAAGTGAAGGCGCGTCAAACAGAGGTAATATCCATTACCGATCTTTTTCAATTTGTTTCTTCTTCAACTTCATCTTCTTTAGTTGTTTCATGATAATGTAATAACATAAGTATTTCTTATATACTTATATTTTATTATAAATATGAAACAACTCTAATTAACCTTCTATCCATCCTACGGAAAAAGGAAATCACCGCGCGTGGGTACGTACGGAATACCTTCTCCACGCCGTGGTGTAATCTATTTTCTGACACCACCTTAATTGGATGGTTATAATGGTGTAAGGAGTAACTATATATGATTATTATAGAGTGATATTGATACTGAAATAGTATACATACACTTCAACACAATTCCACGACCATGGGAATGATATCATCCCTCGTGCGTACGTACGGACTACCGTCTCCACGACGCGATGAGATTCATTCTCCATGTTGACCATTTAAGAATGATTATAAAGTATATATAAGAAATAATAATGCAATTTATGACATTGTAAGGCTACTGGATTTATTTATATATGTATTTCATCTACTTACTTCCATTCAAGACAATAAGGAATGGAAAACAGCGTTCATGCGTACATACGGACTACCGTCTCCATGAACAGTGTGTTTCATTTCATTTATATATTTATCATATATATATATATACTGAATATATATGATATATAAATGATGTTTTATATTATGGATGTAAGTAAATCATGATATAAGTAATAATAATGTCATGAACAACAAGTTCAAACACCTACGATAAATGAAACGATTTTACCCAAAACGCTTCTTTAACATTAATTTACAAAAGAACGGGTAATATAAAGTCATAAGTGGACCATATATGATATAATAAAAATTAATAAGATTTTGTAATAAGTCAATAACATTATTAAAATCATTATGCAGGAGGTTCGGACACGTATAAAGCAATTCGGACCTAAGGTAAGGGAAATATCACAATCACATTTTTATCCGAGATTTCTTATACTTTGGTATTTACTGGGGTGTATTTTATCATCCAAATCCATGTTTCCTCAATATGTAATGTTATTTCCATCCACCTAAAATTGTTTAAATCCAATTTTACCCTTTGGTGAGTTTTTAGTAAAATATATGAAAGTAAATCTTTGGTCGTTTTTCGTACGATGTACTTTTTGACTTTTCAGACAAAAGTACGAAGAATGTTTTTTTAACTTATATGGCATGAATGGATTTTTAAAAAATTATTTCCAAGAAGATTCATTTACAAGTTTTCATTTTTATTTTTAATCAACTTCTTTTATTTATAATTTTATGACATGTTAAGAAATGAAAACTGTTTTCAAAGTAGAAAGGATATTTTCCTCAAGAATGGAGTTCAAGTGTTTTATCAAAATTATTATCCATCTAAGATAATAAAGGTTTCTGTTTTTATCCCTATTATTACATTGATTTGATTATGTTGTGATTTAATTATTTTTATGAATTCCTTTATCGTATATGAATTGTTTTATGATGTCATGATGTTTAAGATTCTCATTTTTATTACATGGGTTATGCTATGATTTATGGTTTATGATTTTGTGGCACACATAAGAATGGTATCATTATGAGATGGGTGGGACCTATATCTCCCTCCAATGCATTGGGTAAAGATTTTATATCTCATGAGATAGACATGGCTGGAACGGTCGGTTATACCGGTTCCGTGAAACAGGACTAGAACGAGGGTGACTCGGTTCAGAAAGGGACTTTGTCCACTAAGATAGTCTTGGAAATGAGTCTTGACTAGCATGAAATGATTCTCTATGATTATGTGTGTATGCCAAAATGTTTCATGTTTTAAGTTATGATTATTGTGATTACATTTCACTACCATTATTTATCCCATGTTATGAAATTATGATCTCTTTTGCAGGTTAAGATTTCCAAAAGTTATGTGCTTATGTATATGATGTGATTGATATTACTTTTGTTTACCCTTAATGATCATTTGAGATCACCCTTTTATGTTTTCTTTTCCCCAGGATATAAATAAAGGTTTTAGTTATTAATAAAAAGATGATCTTTTGGGGATATGTTGAAGATCTTTCACCAGGATTCGAAGATTATATTCCGAGTTTCCAAAGACACTAAACTATTACGATCCTTGTGAGTGTGTTTTTGTTATGTACTAAGTATTCCACAAATGTAATGTAATGTCCATGTACATCTAGCTTCGGGTCACTACAATTAGTGATTCAATTTCCACAACCACTAGACTCACATTCCACTGTCTAAATATATGCAGCATACTGAGTATCACCATGGATTCATCTTTGAGGGAGTCACCACTTCCTAAATAGGAAGGGAAGATGGGGATGTAATTTCATATGGAATCACAGACCACCTAAACACCTCACATGTATCCCCTAGGGCATGATCTATCGTTATCGAGTTTGTTCCATGAGTCATAGGGACTCTAGTGGACCTAGTTCCCTAAGAGGAAACACTAAAAAATTGTGGGATTTACATGCCTTCCTAAATAGGTCAGAGGGTGGGAGCCTCTTTGAATATATTTATAAGACGATCTTATCTTGTAATTGGTTTCTTGATCTGATCACGAGGGCCTTTCTTGAGAATAAACCCCCTTCTAAGAGAATATTGATCCTTTCTTTCCCCAAAACCATTATATAGTAATCCAAACAACTTCTCTAGATGTATGCTTATGACTAGCATATTACACTCCATAGAATTAGTTGAAAAATAAATATGTACCAATTCCATTATTCCCATATAATCTTTGAAAATCACCAAAACATTTATACATCCTTCATTCCAACTCTCTTTAAGAAAAAAGTTTTGTTTTTATTTCCTCCTGCCTATTTTTACAACATGTTCACTTGGAAGGTATGAATATTACAGACTTCCTGATATTTTCATCAGTGGGTAAATATTTATTCCTTATTCTCCATAATAATAAAATTTAAATTTCTTTTACCTCCTTACATATGAGTTATGTTTCAAATGGGTAACATTGGTTTGAAGGAGTAATCCTTCCGCGATTGTCCTTTACCGAAAAGATTCCTAGGGATGATTCCAAAAAATCAAACATATTTGGGTCATAGTTAAGGTCAATAAGATCTAATGATCCACATTGATCTTCATCTATGACTGTATTGATGATGTCATGGTGGTTACTAACAATCCATTAGGATATATATATATATCTAGAAACATGATATTCTTATCACTGAACAGACTATGTTCTGATTACAAAAATGGATATTTCCTCTCCCCAAAATCTATCGAATCTAACACATGAATGTTTATTAGTGAGGTTGAATCCTAGGTCAAAAGGATCTTACCACTACATCCCTCTCCCCCAATATTATTAAATCTTATATTATCACACCAAAGAGTGATAACTTCAACCACATCCCAATGTAATTTCATATAAAAACCATTAAAGGTGTCTAAACTATTATTCACAATTATTCCCCCTTCAAACATTGTTTTATCCATTAACCTCCTTGATTCCCAGTGATAATTTAAATCATCATTAGCATTCTAGGTGATAGAGAGAAATATCGTTACTATATTGTCAATGACATCCTTTGGACCTTTGATCCCCGATAGAGCATGGATTTGTATATGAGCTAGCATGCTATTAACCAAAGTAACACTCCCTCCAAAAGAAATATATTAGTTCACTTAAATCATCACATGAATGATGATTCTATCCAATGTTGGCCAGAACTGCTGAATTTGTACCCTGCATGAAGAAATGGGGGCCCTCGGTAAACCAAAGGAAGCACCAAAGTAGAATAACTAGGTTGTTTCTAATCATTGTTACCCTCATATCTAGACAACATTGTAATATGTATATTCTACTATATGACAAGTTGATAGTCTAACAACTCCAATAATAGTATGTTTAAAGAACATTGTTCATTCCTATAACCGAAATATTTCTATATTTTAGGAAAAAAATTGTACAATCCTCAAACATGATATGTGAGAGGTTGGTGGATAGATCCCTACATAGATAAAAAATAATAGTACCAATGGATATTCTATATTTTATATACATTCTTAAATAATTATTAGATAAGATAAAAATAGTATGGGATAGTGGATCCCCCTTTTTAACCCCCTAAATTTGATAAAGAAAA
This sequence comes from Viscum album, assembly GCA_963277665.1. NCBI lineage: Eukaryota > Viridiplantae > Streptophyta > Magnoliopsida > Santalales > Viscaceae > Viscum > Viscum album. Next base: position 664,333,057 of record OY728141.1, read on the forward strand.
AATAGGTCATACCGAATAATTATATTTCAAATTATAAGGAGCTCAAGAATCTGAAGATGATATCATTAGACCATGTAGGGAACCCAATATTTATTAGGACCCTGATGATAAAGTTTTATTCATAGTGATCATAATATTTTCCCTTTTCATGACTAAAAATATGTTTGATCCTTGAACTCTATTGTTAATGTTAATCACTATATCCTAATATAGGGAAATAACTCCTTTTATCATCCTTCCCTTTAAAAACCCATTATATTCTTGAGAAATCTATCTTAGATGATCAGCCAATAGTATTTTATTTAACATGTTTCCAAGCACCATATATGGAATTTTGGTCAAGATTATGGGTATATACAGATAGATAGGGGGTGGTGATTGGATCTTTAGATTTAAGAAAGTGGAGTAGAACTAGAAAGACGAGTTATATGGACTCCGTAAGAAAATTCTTGAATAGGCCATACCATTTAATGTCCTACCCCATCCAAAGAGACACTGTAAAAGGCACTATGGAAACCATCAGGTTCAAGTTAACTCTCCATGTTTAGGCCCATGAATACCATTATAAATTTTTTAATATTATAAAATACATATAGAATATAATTTACATCACTAGATACCACATAATAAAGAGATTTATGAAGAACTGAATGTCCCCTCGAAATCCAACTCTCACATGTGGATTTGAGTTATCAATAGTGGAAGTAAAGTGTGATTCTACAATTCCCCAAACAACATCCCAATCATTTCATTATGATCCTTCCTCCATCAAAATGACAATCTATTTTAATATATATTCACCTTAATAAAGTATTGTAATAAATGTGAGTTCTAGTCACCTCCACAAATCTGTTTCATTGATGAGCTCTCTCAACATAGATATTTTGAAATAGAATCATTTTATCCATGATGTCCTTCTTGGGTCAGAGCTCTCAAAACCTTACATCATTCCAATTATTATCAATGACTATATATAGTTTTTATATCTCCCTCATGATCACACCCATGTCATGGAAATTAGGTGGGTTATTTTAGGTCTATTAAAAAATTCCATCTTTCAAGTTTCTCAATTTATTGTGTAGTTTTATCAATGAATTCCCCTTTGTCAGCCTATTACAGGGATCACTAAAAGTTTTATGATAAATAGGTATTTTCTCACAGTACTCAGAAACCCAAAATGAGAGACTTATTCATGGCTAGATACAAGAGACACATTTGTGGGAGATGGATCATAGAGTCTTCGAACCGAGTTTGTAACCTTTGAATTATGGAATGAATTTATGGCATGGAAAGTTACTAAACACCATTCAGTGAAAATCTATAAATTAAGGGATTATTTTTTGTTATTTCACAATTTAAACTAGTCTTATGATAATCCCAAATGTAATATTTTTATACATTCCATACAATAAAAAAACACTTCACTATCCTTGTAAGAAATAAATAACCCAATTTCATCTCTTCTGGAAAGGTTAAGCTATTGAAATCAAAACCTATGTTCAATGTAATGTATCTGTGGTTTATGGAATCCATCTCATGATAAAAAATACATTCCAAATTGAGAATAAAAATTTCCATATACAAAATAGTTATAGAGGGTATGACAACTCGTAGATATATTTACATTCACAACCTGATTGGATGAATTAATAAGGTCAAAAGTGGTGGATTGATTCCATATAATATAGATGTTCATGTTGGGAAATTTATATTGCATGCGCTCATGCATTTAGACTCACTGTAAACACTCTGACATTTTATTTACGCCTTTCATATATTCATCAATAAAAACTAGATACACATATTTATTCTGGATTTCAATAGTAATGAATTCATTATTAACCAGGCTCCCAAATCCTAAAAAGTTAGAAATGTTGAAATGAATCATTGAAAATAGTGTTTTTTTTCTTTGTCACAATGAAGTTTGGAAACTTTTCTCTAAGAATAAGACTCATTACTCCACCTATTAAATTGATATATTTTATGTATACCCCCGGATACTAGAGAGGAAAGTGTTTTATTGGGGAAATAAAGTGCATGAGATGAATTTTGGACCCCCTAGTATGCTAGAAATTCATTCCATAAAAAAAATTAGAAAAAGGCATGGAATTATAAAGGGGGAACGTACCTGAAGAATCAATATCATTGGAGGCCTCATGTTGAGAATATCCTAGTGGAAGGGCATGGCATGAAAATAATCAAATATTGATCTATATAGTCATGGAATACCTACGAAGATGTAACACTAAGGGTCTCCATTTGGCTAAAGGTCCCAGATCATGAATGGGTTCCTCAGCTTGAATAGATCATGAAACTCCCTTTCTAGGAAGAAAATTTCGGGACAAGCCTACCACATCCCCAGGGAACCCATACGTAAGAGGAATCATTTATTTAAATGTAATGACAGATATTCAAGAAAAAACATCCAAATAAAGATGTAGAGACACTTGAGCCACCTAGAAATCATAATTAAAACCACAAAAAATTGGATGCCTCATCCTAATACCTTACTCCCCTCTAATGGAGGGAGAAAACCACTGCTCTAGATGAGACTGACAATAACTAAGGCCTTTTATTACCCTTCCTTCAAGAATTAAGCTTGTGATTCTTGAAAATGTGTAGAAAATTCACATAATATAAGAAAAATGATAAAAAAACAAGGAAATGAGGTGATAACCAAGTTGGGGTTTCATTTAGAGGATTCTTAAACACGAAAAAAAACTATCCAGAAGAAAAATACCTAGATAAAATTCAATAATAATATTATCATGAGATGATAACACAAAAAGAATATATTTATCACCTATAAAAATAATGGATCCCATAAAATCTCTAATATCCTGCATGAAATCTCTATTTTGAAAGGGAAGAGGGAGTCTTGGTAGAGAAACCCAAATAGACACTCTCAATGATTACTGACCGATGTGTGAATCCATGTCTTAGAAATATAGTCTAAAGTTCAAAATCCATACAAATTTAAGAAATATTCTCTAATATTTCACAATGTCAGCAGATGACTGTAGAACCACACAAAAAGCCTTTCAATTTCAGATAGAAACTCTATCTAGGGATTCCAAGCCCCATTATTCTAAAAAATAGAAAAATGGAGGAGTTTTTCATTACAAAACCGATCCACTAGGGTCCACATCAAATAATATGAAGCATTTTTTGAATTATAGAAGATGAACATATATTAATAAATAGAGGCCATCAGAAAAAGTCGTAGGGATCTGTGATGAGACCATGGGGAAAATCTGAGACTACATGTTCAACCTAGATCCAAAAAGTTCTTCATTGAAAGAATCTCCATTTCAAATATCCAGGCTTGAAATAGCGTGATGCAATGATGAGGGTGGACTAACCACCAGAGAGGAGAAATAATCTCCTTGGGGATTAATTGACACAACATACATGTATTCCACTAGAGGAGAAGAAACATGTGATATGTTTTCAAAATGTAGCCTCTTGTCAGATGCCTTCGAGAGAGAGGATATAAAATCCATCGTAAACCATTATTAAACAAATAAAAGTCAATCAATTGATATAATTAATTAGATTCAATCCTAATTATACTCATAATTTAAATTGATTCCATGTTATTATATACCGTGGAATTTACCCTTCATGGATTGACAATATTGATGAAACAACACAATCGTTCTAGATGTGCAGCACTCTTGATTATACAGTGTGGTGCTGATGATTTGTTACACTGGATTATATGGAATAGTCATGGTATATATTTTACACATTATTACATGATGTAGATAGTGTGGTAATTTTTTCTCTAGGATTAAAAAATATCCCAAGTATGGGTATTTGACTCATTTTTATTAAATAAACAATTTTACTTGTTTATATATATTTAAAACTGCACTATATTTGAGGATCTTGACTATTGTTTGTAATGAGCCTTGTTTTGAAGGAATGTATCATTCGTTGATAATATTACGTTCTGTACTGCTATAAATTTGGTGTAAATATTTAAAACTACTATATCATTCCATACATAGACTAGAATTGTTATAGACACTATTGGTGGTTTCCAAATGAGTGTTATTTGACACCAAGTTTACGCCGTTGTTGGGTACCTAGATTGAATTCATGGATGGAGGTTGGGAACATGGAATGGTCCCATAATAGGATACTTTATCTTCATATTTAGTAGGATTAAGAGATCATAGGTATGATCTAGGATCATGATTCTATCTGGGATTGTTATTTTATTGAATTTTGGTATTTTGATTGACTTATTCTATAAGATTTATGTATACATGTTTTACTTCTTTTTAGTTACCCAACATGACACAACATTTTTATATGAGATTACTATTGGAATTGTTCATATATTTTAGTCTTCAATGTTTATCTTTTATCTTTTTTATTTACTACATTTTTTTGACAAATAGATTATGTCCATGATGTAAATCCTTGAAAATATGGAAATGTGTCCCCAAAAACAGAACTGAGTCCCTTGTTTCCTGTGGGTAGCCTCTAGAATATGGGTAGGCGTTCTTGAGGCCATGTGACCCACAAACATAGGGCACCAATTGATGATACTTTAGATATGAAGATATATAATTTTTTTTGAATTGGATTGAATTTATAAGTTTTATTGTACAAAAGGGGTCACATACATTAGATAGATTTGATTTCATATCCATCCAATAAGAAAAAAAATCAAAATATACTCTAAGATCAAAAAATACCTAGTTTACCATTGATAGTTCTAACATTTCAACAAAATTCATATCACTCCCTTCTCATAGGATGATACTAAAAGTATGTGGCATCTAATGTTAAATTATTGGGGTCAAATTGAGTTCTCTATTTAAGTATTTTTTCCATGGTGTGAGTCATTTATGTGTTTCATCATAGATAATACCTTCATAGTTCTATATTTTACATGTTCTCAACCTAATACCATATTATTACTAGCTTAATCCTAGTATGTTAGAGTATTAAATATTTTATCCAGAAATTATGGATAAGGATCAATATCTATAATATATTTATATTTTTTTGATTTTATATAAACTAAATGAAGAGATAATTGCCAGAAATTTCTTGGAATTTAATTGAGCATTACCTCATCAGATAATCTAATGTTTTTACTATTCATTCAGACTCTACATTCACTCATGGATGATTTGGATTGTTATGGATTCTGATAGTGTTCAGATCCGTTGAATGAATTATCTAAATCCTTCTTTACTAACACGTGTCCTGATTTTATATTATGGAGAATTGTTCATTTTAAAGTATATCCACATTGATAATATAAGGATGTTGAAAATACTAAATCGATATAATCACACCTACGTACTGGGAATGAGTAAATTTTGGGATTTATGTATCAATTTATCTCTATTTTTATTAGAATGAGGTCACTAATTTACATGTAAAAAATTTCATTTTTATAATTAAAATATATTTGTTTTTTATTTTTATATATTCAAAAAATTAACGAATGTTCCTTATATTTAGTTTTGAAAATAATTTAATATAAAGATATATTTTGTATGTTATTTATTATTAATGAAAACTTATTTTATTATTAATGATAAGATTAATTTTCAATCATTTATCACTATTTTTAGTGATTTTATAATGCCCATTGAATTATGAATTAATGAAAAATACAACTAGTATTTCATTATTGATACATTAATAAGTGAGGATTGTATATGTTTAGTCAAAACATATTTCATTAAAACCCAAAAATCATTACATTAATAATAAATATTTGAATAGTATAAATAATATTTTAGTGGATAATAGCATTTTAACATGACATAGGAAAAAACTATTAATAAAATGAGATAAAATATACTCCTAGAAAATAGTTTTTATTATTATGTGTCTTATCTAGAGATATATCACATACATAATTCTATTCCATAGAGAATTTTAGGATGTGAAAATTAGAATATGGTTTTAGTTAGATGGTATTGATAATGAACTAAATTCATTACAATAATGATACAAATGATATGGATTGTTATTTATTATAAATGTCTTTATGAGATTTCATGAATGAAAAAGTAGTGAATCTATCATTATACACTATTTAGGTATAATGTGAATGAATAAAATCAATTGTGAATTAGTTTTTAATTGGTGATATATATATATGTAAAAAATTGACATCATATGTATTATGTATAATAAATAACACATTTATAAGTTTCATTAAAAAATAAGAATAAATTTATTTTGATATATATATATATAGATATTAGAATTTATTGAAGTGTTTTTTAAATGGGATAAATAAGAGAGTACATTTTATTGATCCTTTATATCTTGAAAATAGATTTAGATATTTATATAAAAACATGGAATCCAATTTTTTACCACTATTACTATAGTCTGTTATTTTATTATAGTTTTTATTTTAATTTATTATCATAATGAAAGAATATATTATTAATTTTGAGAAATTATGATTTAAAATAATGATTTTCAAAATTTTATACCTCCTTCAAATATATTTTTGTTCTTAGTTCACTCATCTAAACAAATGAAATGGTTATTTTTGTCCATTAATCAATAATGTAGCTTGTAATTGGTTGCGACTACTCAAAAAATGTAGGAATGCCCCTAGATCCACCAAAACATTATAATGGGATATATAGTGATTTAGTTTATTAGAATGATTACATTCATCATAATTTATATATGATTTTTATTTTCTTAAACATTAATTTTTTTCATTTAATTTGATAATTTTGAATTTCCAAATGGTGATTACCTATCTCATAGAATAATGCATCAAAATAGGTTACATATACTCAACCATACTTAATAATTTTAGCAGACATATTAATTTTCTAGATAATAATTTGATTAAGGGAAATACTATTTTTCATAGTAGGTAAATAAATAATTACTATATAGTGAGGTTAACTAAGATTAAAAAACATAAATATTTTGTCATGTTATATCATTACCCAATACAATTTTCAATTATACGAGCTCGAGAACCAAAATGGTTTATTTTTATTTCTGAATATATAATCATTTTAACAATAAAATAAAAGTAATTTAGTATTCTAATTATATGGTTTTTTCACATTGAGATGGTTATATAATATTTATATGCGGTATAAGATGAATTAAATTGGAAAAATATTAATATGGACATATACATCTTCTTTGAAAAAACTCTACAAATAAATTTCTTAAGAAGCCTTGGGTTTGATGTTTAAGATGATAACCACGTATAGGTCATGGATATGAATGTTTATAAGATATTTATATATTTTTTGGTCAACCATAGTGGCTCATGTTGTGTGGATAATAGATTTTATGGGTTCCCTTTTATATGTTTAGTGACTGGAATGCATGTAATTATTAAGAATACTATATATATATATAATTTATTATCAATGGAAAGTGGCACATAATTGGTAATGTAAGAACATATGATGATATAAAAAACAAATTTATTCATACAATAGGAATTAGACATGTTTTGGGCCATAATAACTATTATATCCTTATTTTAACAACTTATTAACTTCATATAACATTTACCTTAGGATGTAATTTTTATCATACATACTTATCATAATACTATAAATATATGTGACCATATAATATAATATTAATTATGATTATTATAAATATAAAATCACTATTAAAAGATTAAATTTCTATATGTGAGGGAAATTTATTTTAAATTAATTACAAAAAACAAAATGACAATTGTAAATAGAAAATTGATTATAAATACTTAAATTCGATTTATACTATTTATATGCCAAGTAAAATAAAATCTATAAATGTTGAAATAGTTTGTTAAATTAATTTTATACACATTTAAATAATATAATTAGTTAATATAGATAAGTTTCTCATATTATTTTAATTGATCTTTCCATGCATAATTTAATTTTATAAAAACATCATTTTTTACCAGCAATATCGTCTATTTTCATTTCAATAAAATATATAACCAATGAATTACTTTAATACATGTGAAAACAATAATTTTAATAAAATAATATTTATAACTTAATCATTCCAATTAAATTGTATGGATATAAATATAACATTAAATATATGAATTTCAATAGTTTATCATTGTCCATTTAAACTAGTTGATTTACTTAAGGAAATATATCTATGAAGTAAGATTTATTTAAATAGAAATATATTTTAAAATCCTAGGGTGTCACATAACACCCACTTATGATATGTTTAACCTCTAAGTTCCATAAATTTTATATAAACAACTGAGGGTTCTACTGTATCATCATATAATAATGTTCCCACCTAACATCCCCAAATATTGGTTTTCACTACAAATTATCAACATGATTAATCATTATTTTCCACAGGATATTCTCACATTGATAAATAATATCCACTAGTTTATCCATGTAATAGAGTCCATGATCAAATTTTATTACATCATGGTTATACCAAAGAGAATATCAAAATTTGTACATCCTTAGTAGATATACAAGGATCATTTTGTGAACCTAAGAGGGATTTTGTGCAAACTTTTAGTGATGAAAAATAGTCCTAATAAAATGAATTATTTTTAACAGAATGATATATCATGTTCTCATATTTACCTTACTTAAAAATCTCAGAATATTCTCCCATAAATATATACATAGTAACACCATATCACTAACATTGAACTCAGGATATCACTGATGATAGTCACAAAATTCATTTATCAACTTGACGCTTCCCTATGTGCTACTGAATAACACCAACCATTTTATTGTGTCCTATAATATCATAGTTCACAATTTATTTTTTCTATCACAATCCCAAAACATTAGAGTTATGTATGTCATTCCATAAAATTATTCATAAATAGCCATATGAATACTTGAGTGAAATATATAACTAATTGAAATTTCCACCGAATGTTGTTATTGATCACCATAAACATTAAAATACGTATAATGGTTGTTTAAATATAATATATGGTTTTTATATTCTATTAATACTATCCAAAATTAATAGGATGATGTGTAATTCAATTTATAAACAATATATTCAAATAATAATGATTTTTAATAATGAAATTTAGTGTAATACTCATATCTTAGTCAGATAAAATAGAAAGTTGTACTATAGGAAACTATACCACATCATATTCCATATCCTAGCCAGATTATTTATATATAAATATTATATTATTTTAATGAAATTTTATAACCTCATAATGTGATCGACTACAAGCCGAATAACATTTTTCCCTTTAGATGATATAGGTATTATAGGATGAAATACATGGAACTTTTTTTCTTATATCCATTCATTAATGAGTAACAAATGTAACGTCTTATTAAAATTCAATATCTATTCCTTCACTGTTTTACATACCATGTATCAAAATACTTCCATATAACATCCATTTTCATTTTAACCTCTAATAATGCTATTCAATATATTTATACACTTGTATAGATCTAGGTTGAATAGGGAATGATAAAGATTGATATTTCTTCAAAATGACACCTTTTTAATTATGTAATTGAATAAAAAATACACAATTCAATAACATTATCAGTATATTATAGTCAAGTTTAAACACTTGAACATTTATCACATTTTTCTGTAGTTCCACAACTTGATTTTGTGACTCTTTAATACTCACATGGATTGATGAAAAAACAATCATCTTATAATTATTTTTCCCCCTTTCTTGATAATTTCATGTTCAATATTATTAAAATCCAAATTTTTTTTAGTTGCATTCAATCGTATTCATGTAAAAAATTGCATCATCCTTCAAACATAGATCATCATCAAACGTGTTATCCACTATAGTGTGGAAGTTCATAGGTAAATCAAAATAATTATTTAATCCCAAGAATATCATTTGGAAAATAAAAGACACATTTTATAGGAATATATTATTTAATATTTTATGATTTGTATTATTAACAACATTTACCATAAATTTAATTCCTCAAAATTTTCATTGAAAAAATATCAATATTATCTTCAAATCACTATTCAGAAAATATTGCTCATTAATTTTCAATTAGAATAAGACATAATCTACCATCATGTCATTTTACATGAAGTTTAATTGTAGATACCAAGTGCATCAGTTTTTTCAATATTGTATCAATAAGTGTTTTCTATGTTATAATGATTTAATGACTCTTGGTGAATTATTATGGATTTACAGTATGATAAAGGATGAAAAAATTAGATAATTCTCAATGTGTAAATGTGAAAATTATAGAACTGATCATTAAAAAATAAATATTATATGAAAATGGTTATTAAGAAGTTCAAAATGGTTACAACATGTAGATATAACATATTTTTGGGAAGATTAATTGAATAAGACAATAAAATGGTCTTTTATGAATAATTAATTACAGTAAATTTTAGCCATGTAAAATTATATTTATTATGCATGATTAATATTGAAATTAATAAATAATTTTTCATTAAAAATCGTATTAAAAAAATAATTTTTTCAAGGTGAAATTTTTAGGGAATCATTTGTGTTCTTTTTTGAATTTCCATTGATTTGGGAAAAATTCTATTGCAACCAATAATGCTCTAATTTAGATCTATCCTATATTGTGGGAGGAGGACCCCAACATAACCATATGGCATGATAACAATGATAGAATATAGGATGGCGGTTTTGAGAGCCAACATAACTAGTATTGAATTCTTAATGGTGAAAAATGGTGTATGATGTTAAATAATTTGTTTGTATAGGTGGGCCAGCAGAAGTGAGTCACAGACCATGAAGCATGTTGGATTAGTGTTATGGGTGTCGAAACAGACAGTCACCTAAAACAATACCAGGAATTTGGAAGAAAATATTGAATCATTAGTATCAGAGAAAAATAAAATTGAAATTTTGGAAGAGTGGGGTATTTTTCATCAACATTAAAATGACATGAACATTTCTACAGTTGCGTGATCTATTTGATGTGAGCCATTTAATCATGTTTTGATCATCTTCACCTATTGACATGACATAATAATTCTACAAATAAAAATATTACACCTCCAAACAACATATCAAATAAAATTAATGTTATAATATTTTTAATCCCTTATAGTCTTGTTGAAATGAAGGTGTGATCTCTACATACATTTTATATAAATTTCATAAATTATCTCAAGAATTAATTGAATTTGAAATCCTTTAATGACACCTGATGATTTTGATGCATCAAAAAAATTAAATTAATTATATAAACTATTGAGTTGCATCTCAGATCAATGGAAATGCATATAGTTACAATTTCAACCACATAGGATTTAATGAGATAATTATAAAAGAATGATAATATATAGTTTGCTTCATTTTTTTCACAGTTAACAAGATATGTAGTCTTGAATTTTAATTTAGTCTCATGAATAAACAAGGATTCATGAAAACAGAATAAATGGTAATGAGACTATGTGATGGTACGTCTTGTCCCAAGTCTTGAGTGATTTTTTATAGTGTGAATAAATATGAGAATATGGGGTGAAATATTTTGGATTCATGTGAGGAATGAAATGGGTTCCCATCGTTTGGGTGTTCTAATGTGCTATGGTGTTATTAGAAATACCATTATTAATGATATATTTAATGATTTTATTTATATGGGTGATATTGATGAGACAAATAAGTATAATGAGACTGGATGTCACCAACTGTATTTAGTCCTTTACATTACACAATGAAAGCCTTAAATTTTATAGAATAAGGACTCCATGCTATTGTATTCCACATAGTGGTACTTGAGTATGAACTAAAATCATATAGTTATGTTTTAAAGGATCTATATATTTAAAAGGTGTTGTATCATTCAATATTAACTTTTATGTGAGGGGTTTATTTGCCACACCATTTAAGAAATAGCTATAACATAGTATCCATAATAAAAAGTGTGAAATGAGGATGTTATTAGACAAAAATAATTTAATATTCACATTTAAATGAGAGAGATAAAATGTGTAGGATACAACAAATTTAAATCTATAGAAAAATTAATTATTATCACATGATAAAATATTAATTAGTTTTGTATAATTTTTTCATATCGGTTGATAATGAAATTTATGGAGAATAATTTCACAAAAAATATAATATCCTAATAAAATATTGTATTGAAGAGATAAAATGAGTTTTAATACTAGTGTAGCTAATTATTTTTTATTTCTATTAAATATCATGAAGTATTCTCAAGTCAATCACTTATAATGAAATTAAGGATATACATGTGAAATTCATATCTTTATACCACATCATGGATGATATATAGATCATCATATAGACTCACATTATGAATAAGAATAATTCTGTATTTGGATAACGTATAACCAATTTCTTAAGTAGATTTTTCATAATAATATAGCTTGGTGGTTTAAAAATCATGGAATAATATTTACATTTCTTGGAGGTATAACCATTATCATCTATAGGATCAATTAATAATGTTTATAAAAAGCTACTTCTTGAATAGATTTAATTGATAAAAATATTATAGTAGAGTATCCATGTTTGGGATTCTAATAGACATTAAAATGGTTAGAGTTTTGTAAATAACTATTTAATTCATTTGTCACACTCTCTTTCAATATCACAACATTTAATGTAACATTAAGAGTTATTAAAGATATGATTGATACCTCATCAAATATTCTATAGGTTGATTTAAAATGTAATCTATAATTCAATAAATCCCTTAATTTAGTCCCTCACATAATGGAACTTAACTGGTTAATGTATTAAAATATTGTTATTAGGTGAGTGTCCTCTCTAATGTAATAATGGAAGATGATAAATAGCCAAGGAGATAATTTCACTTGTTCAAATTAATTTAAACGGTTATAATGTGAAAAAGTAATGAATTAGATATTAAATTAATTCCCTTTAATTTGAGAAATAAATAAGAATGGTTTTGAAAAGGAAGAGTGTGTTAAAAATGGAACATAAATTTAGGTGATTAAGAACATCAATAAAAAAGATGTTGAAAACTTACAAATAAAAACTAATCTCATGAAAAAATTGGTTATAATATAATAATTTCATTTAATATAGATTTCATTTTTTTATAGTTAAATATTAGTTGAATAAGTTTATATAAGTCCTCAAAAATTGTATAGAGTTTTATGGATAATCATTCCATAAAGGTGATAAAATTGGTTACAACAAACTAGTAAAATCTAAGTCTAAAATTATGTTTTCCATATTAGACAAAAAAAGTCATATAGATAAAACAATTCATGATTGGACTAAGAATATTTATAGGAAAACTTCCCCATCAATAGAATAATTGTGATCAAGAGGATCATTTCTCCTAAGAGAAAAAATTAATATAGTGATTGATCTATACATCAAAATTTAGAGTATTTTTCATGTTTCATCCTATGAATGGTAAAAAATATAATTCTATTTGGTCTACCATCTATTTATAATTATTTATTTTATGAATAAATGGAATATATGGTGAGACACTGAGAGAAAATATCACTGATGAAATGTGTGAAGTTGAAAGACTATATGAAAAAAGTGAATGAGTGTTTGGTTTGGCCTTAACAAATAAAGTCTATTCAATAAAATCAGAGATATAAGAACCAATTACAATAATTAAAGATGAAATATGGATTTAAATTAAACTATATATTTTTCTTGATTAACATGTGGGAGAAGATCAATTCACATGATGAACCAATTATTGGATCAAATTATGTGCATAATTTTTGAGATATGTAAAAGAATGAAATCACATATCATAATGATCACTGATATTAGAATAATGAAAGGATAATAAGATACTCTAATCATTCATGTTTAATTTTTGAAACAATATTTTCATCTAAATTCCCCATTTCTTTTCTATTTTTCTGATAACATGAATGCTATTTAAGGATAAAGTTGAGGATGTCAAATTTGTATGTAGTGTTAATTTATTTCATAGTTTCATGTATTTAAAATTTCAGTAATAAAGAATATTTGTGAGACCCAAGATAAGGATATAACATTAGAATTAATGTATTTAAAGAACAAATTATATATTAACATGAATTTTATAATTTAGATAATTATTGGGAGTTTTTACTATTGATGAGAATAATAGAAAATGATAGATTCATTCTTATGTACCTAAAAATTTTGTATTGTTTATTAATAATTTTTCATGATTTTTTTCATTTGTAAATTTGGCATTTATTTTGAGAATATATAACTTATGATATTGAAATCACATTTGTGTATTTGTTTTGTAAGTATTATATAGAATTTGTTATATGTATCATATTTTTTACATAGGGTTAACATATGTGGATACAGATTTGACTAACTAAAGGATCATTTTCATATATCCAGTAATTACATTAATTCCATTAAAAATGGAGAAGATTTTATTTATCTATAAAAATGATATGTAAAGTCCACATATATCATTTTCATTTGACTTTCAATTTGGGTTAGAGGATTTATAACACCTATATTTACTATTATGATGTTAAGGGATTTTGAAACTAGAAGGCAATTGGTATATTTTTTTAGTAAATGTATGTTATTTGTTTTCAATCATATTTTAATATGTTTTTGGGATTAGATATGAAGTTTAGATGCATGGATAATTGTTATTTATACACATTACTTCTTTGGATGTCATGTTCGGTAAGTTATCTATATATAATTATGATAATGTTTTATCTACTCTTAAGTGTTAATGTTGTCTGTAATAGTCTCTAAGGACTAAAAATTGATAAAAACAACTATCTATAACTTATTTGGGTGAATGGGTATTGAATAAGACCATGATGTTGTTAAGATTAATTATTATTTATTTGTTGATGAAAAAAATCCCTGCAAATGTTATTTATTGTTCCTGATTATTATTATTGGGATTAAATAAGATTAAATGGAAAATAGACATCCAAGAAAAACAATTATGAAGAATATTATCTGTTAGAATTATTAAGGATTTTTTGGATTTAATTTGTGTAGAAAATAAATTATAACCACACAATCATGGAGTAATCTAGATTAGAAATCGTGGTATAATGACATCATCCTCGATGGAAAGCAACATAAATGAGCCCACATTGGAGAAGGGGTATTGTGAGAAAACATAAATAGGATGAAGTGAAAATTGGATACACATGGAACACATATAATGGGAATTTCTTTGGGTCGATGAACTAGTAAATTTTAGATGTGGATCATGGGTAGAGTGTTGTGGGTTCCAAAACCCACTGATAATATAATATTTCTACGAAAGAGGAAAACTAACATAGAAGAAAAATACTAAGATAAATCTTGATTTGGGATTATGGAAGTGTCATGTATTATTCTACCAATTTAGATTGTTATAGACATTTACATGGATTCTAAATATGTTCATAGAATTATATTTGATCAATTAAGGATCATTTTCATCCTCTAGACCATCGAAGGAATAAATTATACTATAATATTTCAACCAAAATCGCCTAGATCAAATAAAATAATGAATACACATTTAAGAATTCACATCAACTACCTATGATCTGGGAGAGATACAAAAATAGATTTCATAAAAAATTAATCATTTCATCATTCATAAAAATAGTATCAAAATCCATTATTGCACCCAACGAATATGATCTATCAAATAAATTAAAATTATGATAAAAATTCTTTAGTTAAATATAATATAAATGGATTCTCATATAATTTCTATTATACGAAAGTAATATTATTTGGGTGAATGAGAAATTTTTGTCCAAAAACATATCTTTTGTTTTATTTATTTTCAATAAGTTCTATATCATGAGTAAATTGTGATAATGTTTTATCATTAATAAAAGTGTTAGAATCGACAATGCCTTCAGGATAATGTGATATTGGGAAGAATAATATTTTCCCCAGACTTCATTCTTTTTTTTAAATGAACTACTTATATTATTAGATCTTAGTTATTTATGATTTCATATGAGGGAATAAAATGACACTAATCTTTAATGTGTTTTAATAAGACACAATTTTCATATAAATAATAAATATAATTTATTTCTACATGAGTTTATTGTTTTTGGTGATATTGATGACACCAGATAAGTATAACAAGATAGGATGAATGTAGAAATGTCATATACATCGCTTTTTACCTTAAAATATTAGAAATTTAAAGTTCATTTCTTGAATCTATAGTGGGATGTATCGTGGTACTAGTTATTTCACTGAAAGTGTATAGATGCATTTCTATGGTTTTTGAAAATTACATGGCGTTGTACCACTGTAGAAGCACAACACCGTGAAGGGTTTTTGTGTATCACATGGAAGAAATAGATATGTTATATAATCCAAAACACTATTTTAGAAAGGGGGAAATGATTACCCAATAATCAGACTGTATTCAAATTTAAATGAGATAGATTATATTTTTTATTAATAAAATATATAAATCATGGAATTAATGACTTATTATATGATGCACAATTGTTGTTTAGTTATGGATAAATTGTGCAGGTAGGTGATGAACAAATATATAGAGAATAATTCGAAGATCAATTTGAAATCCTGATATGTCCTTGTATTGATGAGAGATTGTAACACCCCATGATTTTGTGAATTATATGTATAATCAAATTAATTTAATCTTTTTGATATTTTCATTTTAAACAACACTAGATATGGATTTTTTTATATGAATGAACTGGGGTTGTCTTGCATTATATTTAACAAAAATCTATTATTTAACTATACATAACATGTATATTGAAATTACAAACACACAAAACTATTTGTTTCATGTTTAAATAGAACACAGATTCCCTTAAACATCTTTTGTTATACACATGGATGAGTATGACCAAACGTAAATATTCTATTAATATAGTTAATAAAATATCACTATAGCATCCACCTAGTTATTTGAATAAGAGTTATGAATACGAATAATTTAATTATTGATATAGGTATTACAATGTATTTAAAAGTAATATTTTGTTACCAATTAGATAGAAATAATTTCCATGAATATTTTACTATAATAAAATTCTTTTTCTAAGAAAAATATGTACAAACACAATTCTATCTAAATAAATTAAAAAACAACTATAAATTATCTATTTTAATAAAACTTATATATTATATATTCAATAATTGTTTTTATAGTCATACAATAGTTTTTATTGGAATAATATAATAATATATCCAATTTTATGATAAAAATATGCATATTACTTCAAAGAAATTTCAAAACCTTTTAATTGAAAATAAATTTTAAATATAGTTTTGAATAATTTAATATTATTTACTTGAAAAAAAATAAAAACTATTTTAAAAAAATAATACCAACATTTACATTGGGTAAATAATTTTTATTTTTATGAGAAGTCTCATATTTTTTCGAACAGTAAAAAACATATAATTTTAATCCAATTTTTTTATATTAATTATTAATAGTTCTAAATTATAATATTATTTGTATTTAATGATTCATTAGATAAATATTACTTCAATTAAACTAATATAATTATTTGTATTAATTATCCCATTGAAATTGGATATAAAAAATTTAGAAACATTTTAACATTGTTTACTTCAATCTACTACTTCGTTGTCCCATAAATGTGATTAAATTTAATTAAATTCTTCCAATTATGTGAATAGAATTTTTAAAAATGAATTAAATATTTTTGATAATAATAATTTCTAATTTCCAATAACTTTAATATCATTTCTACCAAAAATATTAGTGAAATTGATTAAAAATATTTACAGCAAAGAAAAGATCAATTATTGTAATAAAGGACTCATCCAAAAACATAAGGTCAAAATGACCTAGAGAATAGTTCACAAATAAGTTGGATGTTCATATTTATACCTCAACATACTTTTAATTGGATTTGGACAATAATTGGAGAACCATTAGATGGGAAAAAGGTGTGTTGAATTTTCATTCTAATAATATTCAAGAATGCCACTCCACCTCCACTATAAAAAGGCATTCACCCCTTTAATGTGCTCACTTATCACAATCCATTTTTCTAAAAAATATTGTAACCAAATATCATACAAACATCCATAAACTCATACTTGTTCCCTCCCGTTTTAGATTAAATATATCCAAGGAATCCCTTTAGTGAAATACAAATGGAGTTACCCAAAGAAGAGGTAACATCCTTCCTCAATATTGTTTATTTTATTTTGATTCTCTACCCAGTCAAATATTATTATTCAATTATTATATAATAAACTCAGTATCCTAAATATAATTATATGTTTTTTACATTTTTATTTATAGTATTACACACACTTCCATGTAATGGGTAGTGAACATACCGTTCATCTGTATGGTTAACTACCACATCCCAAGACAATGTTGTTAGTTTATTTCATTTTTAATCACACATGGTTGGTAATTATGATTCATAATATTTTTATATGATATATATTATATTTATGGTGTATTTATTATTAATTAATTATTATGTAACCAATATATTTATTCTATTGATTTTTTTTTCAATATATGATAACTTTGTATGTGGAAATGTGTACTACTGCCTTCAAAAAGAGATTTCACTCATTTATACTTTAGATGGAATCTATTAATGATGTTTTCCGGGAATATATATGATATATTTGAAATAATATTTCTATTTTAATGATATTTTATTTAAATTTATAGACATATATATAATTATAGGTTATTTACTTGTCATTTAATGTGACAAGAAAATTGAATTAGCATTCATGCATATGTACGATCTACCATCTTCATGTACGATGTATTCCAATTAATATATTATTATAAATATTGAAATAATTAATATATGATATAGAAATCAGTTTTTCAATATAAAATAATTAAATTATGATCTATATATGAGTAAAAATAATAAAAACACAAAACATGTACGATAAACATAGTGGTTATTATCTAAAATGCTCTTTTATCATTAAATTTTAGGTAAATAGGTAATATAAAGTACTAATTGAATCATTTATGGTACGATATATGTTGGAATATTTTTTTTCAATGATTTATTTTAAAATTATATTTATGATACCAGATGTTTTAAAGTGTACAATGAATATCAAGTCTTAAGATTCGGGTTTTCTCATCTCACATTTTATATTTGTGAGATTCTTCCCTTATTCGCTACTGATTTATTTTGGGTGTTGTATATACTCATGATTAATATATTATATTATCTATATACATATAATTATGGGTATTTACATATCATTTTTATTATCTTTCTTTCACGGGGCTTATGGTTCAATGTTACCAAATCTGTAAAGTAATTTTATTAATAATTTTGTTTCTTTGAGACACATGCAATGTTATGCACCTATATTTTTATATGAGGTGTTTATACAGAAGTTTTAAATTTTATATAATGAATATATTTATTTTTTTCTATTTTATTCTTCCTGTAATGTTATTATTTCAAATCATTTTTGATTTAATGTTCCCAAAGTGGTAACAATGTATCTCTACAATGATATCGTTTATCGAGATTATTTATGATTATGCTTCTATTGATGAAATCAACTAATCCATATCTTAATAACAGTCATGAAATTAGTTTTCATCTAGTTATAAAAGTTATTTATTTTTAATTTTACGATTTTTACAATATGGGTTACTTAAAATAATTTCAAAATGTTTTTATAGAAATCCATAATTATTTATCCTTTCAGTCAAAAATCATTTCTAAATAAAAACCATGGTTTCTAAAAACTAGATTAAAAATTATATTTAAAATTTTTAAAACTAATTCTATATGAATTCATGGTAAACCTTTTCCGAAAAAAATCATATTTTATTCATATGTTTTTAAGGTATTTTAAAATAAAAATAAATTGCTATTTTTTTTTCTAAGTTAAATTATTTGTTTTCAAATGAATTTTCAATGAAAATGATACTTTAAAATAAATTATTTTATATATTTTTTTTCTTGAAAATTCATATTTTCTTACATATAATGTTTCAAATATTTTAATTCATACATTATATGTTTTTAATGTGTTTATTTGGAAAACAAATTTCAATATGTAAAATGTTTTAAAAATTGAATTCCAATGTAAAGTTATTTTTCTTATGAAATGATCAGTTTGATATTTAAATACCCTTCTCCATATAATATGGAATAATCTCATATATTGTATGATTTTTTGGGGACATTATCCCATAATACCATTCATATTCCATCTCGAAGGATTATGTTTTGAAAGAATGATATTTAGAATAGCCAACTCTCATAGATGGGTTATAATAATCTAAAATGCATTTAATTTAATGGGTTGTGATTTAAGGAAATTATTTATATACCAATATATTATCTATAATATATTATTTGATGAAATTTTAATTATAAACATTTAATTTCATGCATTATTATTTTATTTTTTTAAAACCTATTTATTTTCATGGTATATTGTATTATGATTTTTTTTATTGTGTCACATGCATGTGTGATTTTATTTTGTGAATGGTGGGACCTATATGGACCTCAAATGAATTTTGTAATGAAATTTTTTTATAAGATAAAAGCCTACATGGTATGGTATCCCATGCCCAAAAAAGAGTGAATCATATGCCCCATACAAGACGGTATATGGGATGGCATCCCAATCCTAAAAGAAGAGGGTATCCTACACCAAATAAAATAGTGTAAATGGGAGGGTATCCCAAGCCTGAATCAATAATAAATAATAAACAGAATACATGTGGGTACATGGGGGTGATTACTATGGCAGAAATATGAGGGTTTCCATTGCCAAAATTGTAATGATCCACTATTTTATCAATAGAAATTCACTTCTTATAGTTATGTCCTAGGTAAAAACAATAACAAAAAAAATTCCACATTATTATTAAATGAATATTTTAATATTACATGCCATTTATATCCAAGCTATAAAAATTAATTTTTCTACTTTTTTTGAATTTAGAAAATTTAACATTCAAGGTTGCGATCTGTAAGATATTTAGAGTCTGATTGAACAAAATTTATTTTTTCTGAATAGAAACATACCATTATGAAGAGTAATGTTACCCTTATGAATAGTAATGTTATCCTTATGAATATTATACTATAAAAATGAATAGTAACATCACCAGTGAAAATAAAAATAAAATTTAGGCACCGTATAAATTAGAGGAAATGTCTTAAAAATTAAAAATTAGGTGTTGTTATTTTTTGAGTAAAAAATATTTCATCAAAATTATAAATTAATGAATATTTTTACAATAAAAATCATTTTCATAAAAAAAATTTGTAAAAAAAGATTTTGGTGTCAATTTTTTGGGATAAATTTATCGGACAACAGTTAATATTTTAAAGTATTATAAAATTAGTTTATATTTTATAATCAGTATTATTCAGGTAAATAATTTTCTTAACATAAATTGCATTTTAAATATTTATAAAATTATTTTTAAAAAATTTAGCTCTTTTGTGAATTATACACATCCAAAAATTGTTAGGGTAAATTTTTAGTAGTTTTCTGAAATATATTTATTTTTTTGGAATAGTGAAATTTGATAATTTACAAAATATACTAAATAAATGAATATCTACATCATTCCTAAGTAATTTCTTCTGTAAATTTCCATTAAATATAACTAAAATTAACTAATAACTATATTTAGTCACAAAAAACCTCAGTATTTCTTTACTTGATCATGATAATAAACTATTGATTAAAATAATAAGAAAACACCCCTCTCCTCCACTTTAAATACCACCCCTCTCTACTTCTTCTCCACACACCTCTCATGATTTTATGCTTACTTATATTCATAAAAATTATATTCCCTAGTACATACCCCACATCCAGGATCTCTTGGTCTCATCAAAATTCAAACCCTAGGTGCCTTTATAAGGATCTAAATATGTGGATCCTCGCTATGTTCATTTTGAATTCCATTCAATTTCAATTAATTTTCTTATTCATTTCTCTGCTCCATTTATCTAAATGGAATAATAATAAATTTAACTTACTTGTACTTTAATTATATCAAATTAATTTTTGAACCATAATTAATGTCCTCCCCTCCTCTCTCTTTCATCATAAAAATGAAATTGTCCCACATGATGTGTCATTTTAATAACATTATGGGAGATGAAAATTAATTTTATGTACACATAGTCAAGGAAATTAATCAGACCATTTATTGGATAAAAAAATATTTTAATGAGTATTTAATGACCCTTTTATGTTGTGTAAATTACTAATACCCATAATAATAAATTATAAATCAAAATAAGTTTGTTGTGTTCGAAAAACTGCAAAAATGAACCTAAAATGATAATCATTAAATTTTATACAAAGAATCACCATAATGATATATAAAAAATTATATTAATATCACATAAACATCATTAATTTCAATAATAAAATATAATAACAATTATGGATTTTCATTCTCATTATTATCAATCTTCCATTCATAAATAATAGTTAACTGATCATGGAAATCATGAAAAAGGATTCTCCCAAACAAAAAAATTAAGCTCTTTAACTCATAAAAATTACAATAAAATAAAAAAATAACACCACAATGAATAATATTCATTTATAAAAGATTTTTTAATTTTCAATTAATTAATCCAATGTGATGATATATTATATTTACATGAATGAATATTTCAAACAAAAGTTAAGGAGAATTCTTTAACACAACTCTATTTTGTTAGTTTTTCCATTGTTCATTCCATTTTATTTTGGTTTTTTCAAAAAATAATGTATTCATCATTATCATTTATTTTATAGGATTTAAATATTTTATATGGGATTTTATCACAAACACAATGTTCTCCAAATAAATTCAATGTTTAGAAAACACACCTTTTACTTCTAAGTCATGGTTGAAGATTCTTATATCATGTCTGTTATTACCACATTAATTTGGGGACCCAAATTTTTTTAATGTATGCTTTATAAATTGAAACCAATTCATTTACATAGTTTTTTTATGTTTATTATTGATATATTTTCTCTATGGAATGCATGATAATGTATTTTTTTTGATGTGATGGGTGTTCCCATAATTATATATCACAATGAAAATGTAATGATGTGACAGGTGCACCCAAAATTATATAGTGTTCCAAAGCATTTGGTAATGGGATTAATCTAATGAGTTAATGTCAAATATGTGGGAACATGATTCTAGTTTCGGTCAGATATTTTTGGTAGTTGACTACTATTACATGTTGTTTCATTTTTATGCATTTCCACAGTCCATGACTTTTTTGAATGCTTACTCCCATGATTATGATCATATGCCTATGTTATGGTGATAATGATTATGCTCACCCCATGCTATATTGTTTCATGATATTTTCTATCCTATTACTAGTATTTTATCTCTCCCATTTTTATATATAACCTCAAGTTACTACTTATATAAAGAGAATTAAAGTGCCATAATGAAGATAGAGAATAAGAAATTAAATAAATGTTTATGTTTATGTTATTAAATTTATGCATTGTCCTTGATTTCTCAAAACACTAAACCATCAAGTCCTTTTTTAATGGTTTTATGTCGTTTGTCTTTAAAATTATTCAATAGAAATGTAAGAACAATTAGGCCACTATAGATGTTATCTGAGGACCATTTAGATAATTTTGGAATTAGGATTAGAGAACTTTAGTGAAACCCATTAGTATGTGACTAAGTATACGTGAAATTCCAAGAAGTATCATTTTTTATAAAATTATAAGAATATAGATCCCACAAATTATTAATATTGAATTAAAATAAATATTGAATGAATTATTTATTCATGAATTTTTTTCATATGTTTTTTTCGATTCTTTTTTTTAAATGGTGGGAACCATGATAAATTAGACCAACGACCCATGTGAGGGACAATGTAGTGATTCCTCAAAAGACATAACCAATTCATTGGTAAGTGGAGTTAAAATTTTCATGAAGAGTTTTTCCTAGATATCTCAGGTTATGATGTATAACCTGAATAATGTCTAACGTCATCCTTAACCCAAGAGAGAGCAACTGGATATTAAGGGTTTTATGCAGAAACAACAATCGAATGTTATTGGATCGTCAAGTCCATTAATTATAGAAAAACATGTAAACACCATGGAGAATATCTTGTTTTTTCATTCATTTTTTTATGATTTACAGAGACTGTGGTTGTTAATCATCTAGATGGAGAGTCCAAACAATGGTTGGCATTGATTAATAACACTAAGACGAGGGGAAAATTGAAGAGATTGAGTAGAAATACATAAAGATAATGTTTCTTAATTATTATTTCCATCAAAATCATCTTAAAAATATGAAAAGTGAATTTAAATAGATGAAGAAAAAAGGATGTATAATCTTTGAAGTCCTATAAATTAGATTTCACATGGCTTTCATGGTACGTTTTGGGTTTTTTTATCGACAATGATAGGGAAATAGATAGATTCATTATTGTTTTAAAAACATGAAATTGAATTGATCTTGAAATTTGAGACTTTGAGAGAAACAAATATATTATTCAGTTTTCTATCAACATGGAGATTGAATTTTAATAATGGTGTCATGTCTATGGTGGGAAGAAATAGAATGTAGAGTTTCATGAAGGAGGATCTAATGATAAAGGTGTTTGTGAAAGTCAATCTCTTACATGTCAAAAATGTTGTAAGAATCATCATGGGAACATCCCCAAGGTATAGGGAAATTCCTAAATTGGGGTAGAGAAGGACATCAATATATTGAATGACCAAAATACATGAAAAGATAGAAAATGTGGTTGTCGAATGGAGGGGGAAACCCATGGTCCTATGCTACAACTATATGGAGAAAGGGTACTATGCATTCCAGTGCACTAATCCCCAAGTCTTCGAGGGTAATCTGCATCATCAACTACTGAATCCAAAGGATAAAGGGAAGGCGTATTCCATCACTAATGTGGAAGTGGATAAAGTGACTGATGTCATTTAAGGTACACTTCATATTAATCTAATAATGGAAAAATTCATATATGATTCTGGTTCTACGAATTCCATTTTATCATGAAATCTTGATGGAAATATTGAATTAAAGCCCTAAAACCATGAAGTATGATATTTATAAATATATTAAGTGGTTCACTCAGTGAAACCAATCAGTTGGAATCTTTTCCTATTAGAATATGTTGGAATATTCTTCCAAAAAATATTGTGATTCTTTTTTTTGCTGAAAATTGATGCTATACTATGGATGGATTGGCTCAATTTATTTAGATCACCTAAAAAATATCGAGAAAATTAAATATCTTTTCATATTCCAAACCATACCAAGATCCACTAGAAATTAATGGAATATCATAAATATCCTTTTAAAATTCCTTCAAAGGTGTGGATATTGATTCCCTAGGAAGATTCATACATCACTCAAATGGTTGAGTCAAAAGAAATCTTCAACCTAGCAGAAATGACTATCATGAGAGAATACATGATGTATTTACTAGAGAGTTACCTGAAATACACCCGGTTAATGATGTAGAGTTAATAAAATAATTCATAGATGAAATTAATCCTATCTCATTGTGATCATATAGGATGGCTCTTATGGAATTCAAAGATTTTAGTCGTATCTACAATAGCATTCAGATAAAGGGTTCATATAGCATAGTGCATCACCATAGGGTGTTCTAGTGCTCTTTTTCATAAAAAAGGATGGATCAATGTTTTTTTGTATTGACTATTAGGAACTCAACATAGTCACTATAAACAAAATGTATCATCTTGTGATGATTGGTGACTTGTATAATCATTTGAGAGGAGCTCAATACTTATCAATAGTGTATCTCTATTTTGGATATCATCATCTAAATGTGAAGAAGGAAGATAATAATAGGACTTTATTTTTTTCAAGGTATGGTCACTAGTAATTTTTTATGAAGACTATCGGACATACTAATACCCCTATAATCATTATGTATTTTATGATTGGTGTCATTAAAAATAACCTATTTTTTTTGTTTCTTTTATCAATGATATTCTATTATACTCTAAGAGATATGAGGAAGATAAAGAACATCTATGAAAAGTTTTATAGACATTGAGGATAAAGGATTTGTACTCCATGATTAGTAAGTGTGACATGTGGATGTAGATAATCACATTCATGGGAAATGTGATCACAAGTGAGGTAATTTTTGTGAACCCTTCAAAAAATGGAAATTGAGGAATGGACTGCACCCTCTATTGTAACTGAAATCTATATATTTATTTTCAAATCATGGTAAAATCAACGTTTTTTGAGACATTTCTCACACTTTTCTGGCCCCATAACGATGTAAACAAAGAAAGGGGTAAAGTATGTCTGGATGGAAGAAAATGTGTAATGCATTAAAGAGATAAATTCATGGTTGATCACTATAAATGTAATCACATTACCGAAAAAAGAGAAAATGTTTTGTGATATTCAATGATGCTTCGAAGAATGGCTTCAGTTGTTTACTCTTGAAAACTGATAATGAGATAGCCTATTCCACATGAAAGTTTACGATCCTTGGTCAAAACTACCCGACACATGATATGAATCTTGTAGCTAGGATTTTTTTTGTTAAAATATGTTGTCACTGCCTTTATGGTGAGAATGTTTCTATATATTATAATAATAAAATCCTAAGCTATATATTCACATAAAAAAGATAAACATGAGTCATAAGTGATGGGTAGAGCTAATAAATGTCTATTATTTCTATATTCACTCTCATCCTTGAAAGGAAAACATTGTATTTGATGATCTATTCCAAAATAACCTACTACTCTATCGTGGATACAAATTGAGAAAAACCCTACCTTCATTTATATGAAAAGGATGGATTTAGAAATCATAAAATCATGGGATACATCGTAAATTTACCAAATTATTTCCCATCCATATATCAAATAGATGATTATGGAGTCCCAAAGAAATGATCTGAAGTTGAAAAATAATGTGAATGAAGTAAAAGAAGATGCAAGAGTTATATAGAGATGATGATTGTATAATTTGGTTTGGAACCTTACATTGTGTACCATCTAAACCATAGGTAAGGAAGGATATTCTTAACGACACACATAGCTCAAAATTCTCTATTCACCCATGGAGCACAAATATGTATCGTTATCTCTAAGAAAAATATTTGTGGAGCACTATGATGAAGGATATTTCTGAAAATAAAAAAATTTATTGGTATGTTAACATCTAAATGTTTTGTAGAAAAAAGTCTACGGGAGTGATGAAACCAAAACTCAACCAATAATTGTAGTGGTATAAATTTACGGTGGAATTTGTCATTGTACATCCAAGGAAATCAATCGGAAACAATGTTATATGGGTCATTGTGGATTTTCATAGAAAGACAACTAAAATTATCGCAATATGATAGGACATAAAATTGGATCAACATGAAAAGATATATATCAAATAGGTTGTAAATAATATTGAGTACCTGTATTAATTGTATCTGATCTATATACATGTTTCACCTAGATGTTCTTAAAATGTTTCCAAGATGATCTAAGAACTGAGTTGAAACTCAGTGTGACCTATAATCCTCAAACTAATGGACAATATAATAGAACTATTCATACACTGAAATATATGTTGAGAGAGTGTTTTTTGTACTTCATAAGAGGATGGGATCAATATCAGCCTCTAGTTGATTTCTCTTACTATAATAGTGTCTACTCCAGCATCCAAACAGTTCTATATTAAGCCCTTTATGGAAGAAGGTGTAGAAAATAGACTTACTAGGATGATGTTGGTGAAATTAAGCTGTTAGGACATTAAATCATTGATGAAATGGTGAAAAGGGAAAAACAATTCAGTATCACATCAGGGAAGCCCAAGGTCGACAAAAATGATATGTAGACAGTTGTCAATGGGACCTTGAGTTTAATGATAGAGATATGGTATTCCTTTGAATGTCTCCATAGAAGAAGGTCATGAGATTTGGGATGAATGGAAACCTATGTCCCATGTACCTCAGCCCCTTCGAGATTCTTGACCGTGTCAGAGTTGTTGACTATCTACTAGAACATCCACCTACCATATATGAAGTACAAGATGTATTCCATGTATCTTTCTTAAGAGAGTACACACAAGATCCTTCACTTTTAATGTCTATATAGGTGGTACTGTTAGAGAATGATCATTCATATGAGGAGTATCCAGTGAAGATCTCTGATCATACTGGTAATGTTATAAATAATTAGACTACTTACCAGGTAAATGTAATACTGTAACAACCCAACGTAGACCAAGGCTCGAGCGGCAACTACCCCAATCCTACCTTCATTGGCTATGGTTGGTGACTAGAACTGATGACACAAAAACTCATATGGGCCATTTTGTAAGTACCTGTACACACACAAGAAGCCATATCTATACAAAAGTGAAGTGGGAAAAGAACATAAATGATGAAACTAGCTAAAAAATAAAGCAAAACATTCATGGGCCACAAAAATGGTCTGATTATAATAAATTATGTTGGAAGGGAAAATGGGAAAAAATACCTTCCCAATTGATGAAATGTCCCATCTGAATATAAAAATAAGAGTAACACTAGTAAAGATGTCCCACTCTTACAACACATCAATGACCACCACATGTGGTCCAGGATCTCATATCCATGAGGTCCTATGGAGCCACGATAAAACATGTCTATCATCTGAATAAAGAATGATCCATGTGGCAAAAGACCATGATTGGTTGAGTATAGACACACTCAGTATGACTCCCCAAAAAGAGGTGGGATCAGTAAGAGATACAAGGGGGAGAGAGGTACAACAGATAGAACATGGTACAACGAAATAGTGCAGCTCAACCCAACAAGAGAGTCATGTATGCTCGTCCGAACACAAGGCTCTTGGAATTGTGAGAAAGTTACCTTCTCATATTGTATTTTCTACATATATTAGGAGAGTATACTCATCCAACCACTAGAAACTATGCATAAAAGGCATGTGGCATACTCTGCGTTTCATCGCCTCTCCTATTTGGGGAGTAATGAGAACCTAGAGGGTGTGTATTGCAATAGGTTATATATATATATTCTTAACCAAATAATCCCAAAATAAAGTGTAAGGGGTTCTCATCCCTTATATCATATTAGGAAGTGTCACTAATATTCGAAAAAGAAACAGTCATCAACACACTGAACACCTTACGTCTACCGAGAACTATAAGTCATACGGGGTCAATCACCACATCTTGATTCAATCTGCTTTTGGTAGGTATATATCGCCCATATGGTTTCTCTGTTTCATCAATAAAACTTTCCATAGTGGGGAATGATCCTTTATTACATGTGACTCTAGGGTTACACCAAAACATGACTTGTCACTGATACGTTGGCGAATGCCACTGCCCTGCCCCGTTGAAGGGTGATATGTTGGAGGGAAAGAACTTATGATTCATCGGTGAATTCCACTAACTAGCCCCACTAGAGGTTAATCTCTAAATTGAAAAAAAACTCCACTACCTAGCCCTATTAGAGGTTATGCCTGAGAAGAGAAGGTGAAGAATTCCAATACCCTACCACGCTGGAATGTAATCCTGGAATTGTCAATGGAGAAGACCACATCCCATCCCCACTGGAGGGTAAGTCAGTACTAACCTAGTGATTCTAAAAACATCCCTACCATCATAAGTCACTGCTATACTAGCGCTTTTATTGGGACACCTCTCATCAAAACCATGATGCTAAAATTGATGTCTTTATTCTACTCTATGAAGAGAAAAATAGGATACTATATTAAGTTATTTAAAATATACAACACATGAAAATGGATCTTTCCACTAGAATATGAACGAACCTGTCAAATTGGAACCAACCATTCGACCCAAAAACATCAAACACTGAAATTTATCTCAAAATGTCCATCTCAAATGGAGTAACATTGCAACTTCATACTACGAGTTAATCTAAAGTTCTATTTTAATGTTACAACCCTTTGAATATGTATAAGAGGGTCTCTGGGACTATGGACCAACTCATAATAGATACACCTACTATGGTGGTCAGCTGTCGTTGGATATGGTTGGTTGGGTTTGACCGATTGAGTGGGACTTTTCCTATTGTTTCTTCTCATCCCGTGGTGGACCAACCTGTGTGGTTGTTCACCATCTGCATTGATGTGGCTGAATGACCACATAATCAGCAGTGGGTCTTTTCTCAAGGGGTCATGCCATGAGACCTTGACCGAATGACGTGTCTTGCAACACGGATCACTTCCTTGCAGCTCTATTAGGATGTGGTGCTACTGCCACTCCAGAGATCATTGCTGGAAGCTACCACTAGACGCCACCTTGGTGGTACCCTATTGTTCCATTATATAGAACACCGGTCTCAATCCGATTGCATGACTACAATTATGTTAGTGGAATGTGTACCATATAATTATTGCTTCAATTCATTTTCCTCTTTTCATCGATCCTTCGGTTGTTGGTTTTACCATAAAGTTATTGCAGATATCTATAAAAACAGATGATGAATGATGGTTTAAACTCAGTTCAATGGTTTTATACATGAATCCATCGATGATTTGAATATATAAGAACAAAAAAATTGCTAAAATTTAATTTTTTAATTAGAGACTGAATTTGGACTCCAAAATATATATATCCTGCCTCGATTTAGCTGTTCGTTATAGACGACACATCCTCAACACTCTCGCTTTTATCCTCCATGTTTCTGGTAGAGGTTTCACCATGATCCATCGAATAACAATGAAGAATGGATAGAGATAAGGAGTGTTTTATTTTAGAGTGGGAAAGAAGTAGGGAAAAACCTAATCCCAAATCTCCTATTTATTATTTATAGAAAATCCACACAATGATGAATCTGATTCAGTCATGCCACCACATTTTATATCACGCTTAGGAAAACACCCCATTCTAAACTCAACTAATGTCTTATATTTCTAAAACCATTACCCATTTTATTTTTATTTTGTTCAGCATAAGGGGTAAAATAATTATTTTTAATTTATTTAATGGTGTCATTCCTCCTAGATGAAGTTTTTTCACAGAAGTCCTACAATAATGAATGATATGCCCCATCCAGTGTAAACATTATGTTCTGTACAGTACAATGGGCTCAAATTTCTAATCTAATCCACATTCTAAGATTGATCTCATATAGGTTTTGTGCATTGTATAATATATAGTTAATATTTTTATTGAATTAATTCATGGCACACCCGGCCTTGAAAATTATTTATGTCTCGTGCAAAATTCTTGAAATTTTTATAGAAATATTTTAATTAATTAATTAGTGAATAT
Organism: Viscum album; assembly: GCA_963277665.1. Taxonomy (NCBI): domain Eukaryota; kingdom Viridiplantae; phylum Streptophyta; class Magnoliopsida; order Santalales; family Viscaceae; genus Viscum; species Viscum album. Next base: position 664,364,277 of record OY728141.1, read on the forward strand.
TAGGATTCTACCGAACTCCGTCATTCAAAATATTCATCCATGAAATAAAAAAATGGAAAATTCTTGGGACACTGAACACACATATAAATACCCCATTCCCATGAACACTCAAACACATTTCTAGGCTACCACTGGACATGAATAAGGGGTATGTCATATCCACTTAAGGTTATCTACTATCAGTCCTTGATTTCCACCAGTGATCTACAATGGTAGCCCCATTTTCAATATCCATCTTTCCTTGTTGTTGACTTGAGTAAAATCATGCACATATCACCTCATCTGTGACACATGGAAGACATCGTGATGCCTCTCCAGCTGTGGGAGTAGGCCAAGGTGGTATGAAACCTCTCCAACCCTTTGCATGACACGAATTCTTAGATGAACCTCATGTATCGCTTTCCTCCACACCCAAATCTCAACATTCCATATCATGGGTAGACCCTCATGAAGATTTGTTCTGTCTACTCGAAATACAAGGGCCTATGATTGTAGTCTATGTACAATTTCTGTCTACTCTGGTCTTTCTTGATCCATTCACAGATGTCCTACAGCTTACATGTCATGGCTCGCACCAATTCAGGGGCCACAAGAGACGACTCCCCATACTAAATTCCACAAAAAGTTGTCCTATAAGGTATATCCTATAGGGCCTAATGGGAATTCATGCTGATAATAGATTTGTAACTGTTTTGGTATGAAAAATCTAAAAATGGAAGTTGATCCTCCCAACTATGACCAGAATTTAGAACACAATCAATCAACATATCCTCCAGCACATGGATATTGCACATAGTCTACCCATATGTGGGGTGGTGAATGTATGTACTCATCAATAACCTGGTCCCAAATCCCTCTTATAATCCTTTCCTCAACCGTGATATAATCCAAGCGTCAATATCGGAGACCATCACCGAGGTCACCCTGTGGTGGAAAACGTTCTATCATATGTAAAACATCCCCTAACATTCCAATGAACTCTACTCTCTAATAGAATGGAAGTGAACCAACATGGTAAGCCATTACACTATCATAAAATGGAGTAATGTTCCTTCACTATGAGTGGTAGCCTTGGGATGATGTCCAATGATATACAATCCCACATCCACATTGGGTTGTTGAGAGGCTGCAAAAAAACCATTATAATGTAATGCACAATCTTTAGCTACTAACTTGTAAGGCATCATGTGAAAAACTCACCTATGCTTCGTCTCCTGCCTGACTACCAAAAAATTTTCTGAGTATCCATGCACATCTTACCATCAATGGGATTTACAACTAAGGGAGAAGTATGGAACTCCAACATCACCTCTTCTTGAATTATTGTTGGGATCACTGGTCAGCCCTAGAACAAGATCTCATGATTCTATCCTTCAGAATAAAATTTATTGAATTTTATATGGATATTTGGGCACACAGAACATTGCAACTGACATCTCATAGCTTTAAATCTCTCACAAGATCAAAGAGGGAAGGAGTCAGCACCATCAAATGTTAAAAGGTTGTACCCTCATTCTCAATCAAGATGAGTTGTGTGGAAGCAAACTACCCTAAATATTCATATACAAGGTAAGACCCAGACTTATTTCTATGAGAATATTCTATAGTGTTTCCCTTTAATGAACTATTGACTATCACATTCTCATAGTCCTCTAGGAACTCCATACAACATTATTGCCTCAGATTTAGATCTCTATGTGTAATGATATACCTGAGTCTATGGTGGTCTGAGTAAACAACAATGTTCTCTCCCATAAAGAAGTGTCTTCAAATCCTTAGGGTGAAGACTAATTCTACAAACTCTATATCATGATTCATATAGTTCTTCCCATGGGGTCTTCATTTCCTTTAATTTTACAGGATTACTTCCTATATTTGCATCAAGACACAACTGTTCCTAACTATTGAGGCATTGAAATACACTATTATATCAACAACCTCCTCTGGTAGTCTCTGAACTAGATCACTCGTTAGTCTCTACCTCAAATCCTTGAAGGACTTATGGCACTTCTCGGTTTATTTAAAAAATCCCCCCTTCCACATTAGGGTGGTCTAAGGGGTTGAAATCATAGATAAGTCTTCCACAACTCTCTCGTAGTACCTACCCAAAACAAGAAAGCATCGCACCTCTGAAAAATTCTGGGGTGGATCACAAGAGGGCATCACCAGGATATTCTAAGGATCTACAACTAAACCCTCTTTAGAGATGAAATCCCCATAAAAGTTAACCTCATGAATCCATAACTCGCACTCTGAAAGCATTCCATAATGTTGCCTCTCTTGATGAAAATCAGGTACAATCCTCAGATGCTCTATGTGCACCTCCTCTAGCGCCAACTAATTGAGTATTTCATATATGAAGACCATAAAAATCTGTCCATGTAGGGATGGAACACTTTTTTTATCAATGAAATGAAAAGTGTGGGGGTGTTTTTCACACTAATGGGCATCACTAGGAACATGTAATGTTTATAGTGACAATGAATGGGTATCTTCAGAATACGAGCCTCACAAACCCAATGCTATTGTTTTCGAGATATAATAATGACCTTATAGATCCATATCTCACCTGATAATTTTTTGAAGAGGTAGTCATTCCTTGGTATGGGAAAATTTTTCATTATCATGTAATGATTTAGGATACGATAATCAACACAAAGCTGCAAACTCCCATCTTCCTTCTTCACGAAAAAAACGAGAGGTTCCAAGTGGGGAAGACAGGGTCTGATGAAACTCTTCTCACAATCATCCTCCAACAACAAATGTATCACTTAGAGCTTGTTGGATGTCATATGATATTCCACTTAAGATATCGGGGTAGCACCTAGTTGCAAAACAAGGCAAAACACCATCTTCTACATCAGAGGTAATCCCAAGACATCATCTGGGAAGGATTTCATGTAACCGTCCAAAACAAATGGAACCAAGGATCCTAAAGAGTCTACTACACCTAGAGTCATTCTTGTTAACTAATGGGTAAAAGGATGTGTTCTCTAGCTCACATCACTCATCTTCCCTTTTACGAGGCCTCGTTAACTAAAGAATGTTGGCCCCCTTCCTTCTGTTCGTGGGAATTTGTGTAGCCTTCAATGACATTCAAACATTAGCTCGAGCCATGAAAATCCAATCCATGACCAAGATAATGTGACGAGTTTACATTGTGAGGAATAGTAGGTACCATGAGAATATTTATCCTCCAAAAAAAATATCTCAATCCGGACATATGAAAGATAAAGAAGAAGATATTCATATATGAACCTCGAGATAAAGTCATTATTATAGCACATCTATATGGAGCTTGAACTCAAATACTAGTATTAAATAGATAACGATGTGAATGGATCCACTATCTAATAATACATACAATAGAGTAGAATAAACCCATAAAAAGCCTTTGTTCATATTGTGTGGTGGAGGATAACTGAAATCCATAGACCAAAGTTGTATGTGGCCTCAGGTGCCCGCTCCCTGAGCCTGATGTGAGCTGTGTGGTGGTGGGTGGGTGGGTGAGACTTGTAATGTTGTCCCCCACATATGGGTCCTCATACTCCTACTCCACTACCCGATCCACCTTTGTTGGGTCTACCCAGGTCACGATGCTCCCACTATCGCGATGGTCCACCAGGTGCCTACCTGTGATTCTCAGCATTTAAGTTTGGGTATCCTCACACAATGTGACCCCGTCTATCACACACATAGCATAGGACCTCTCAGCCATTACTATGTTCTCGGAACTACCCTACTTCTTCTTGACCACACAGCCGACCCTAATCCATGGATGTTTTACTGTGTTTCTATTCAATGAATTGATGCTCAGCAATTTTTATGGATGTTCCAAATATGAAGAGGCCACTTCCAATACCATCTAATTAAGAATTCTTATGATAAGAAACTCTCCTTCCTGAGCACTAGTTCTATTACCCCAACACATGTAAAGATGCACAATGACATTTTTCTTGCACAGATCCCTCAGCGAAGACCCAACTAGAACTTCCACGCTCAGACGTAACTATAACATATCATATCATGGGAGTATGTAAATGATTAGTAAAACTATGCACATATGAAACCAAAATCATGGCTCCCTAATGAATCTATATAAAAATATTTAATACTAACAGAGTTGTAGAATGAGGGGAAGTACACCTCTCAAAAAATATGTTGGAACTCATCCCACAAGAGAGTCGTCTTGTCGTGCATCTGGGTGACAAAACTACACCATATCCAATCTGGCCCAAGAAAAAGGATTTCCAAAAATTCCACCATCGGGAATAATAGAGACTGCACCATCCTAATGATGTTGACCATTTACACCAACCATTCCTCTGCTACATTGGGATCTCACTCACCTCGAATCCATAGTGGCCTATAGTGCTTGAACACACAAAGAAAAAGCAACAAGTGATTCTCCTCAATCGGTTTTGTCATTAATAAATGATTTTACATAGGTGGAGGTGATTCTGAATTTCCACATAGAGTAAGGAGATCACATGATGACCCCTAAACTGAGGCCTCATCGTTTGCATGGTCATCATCACAATGTGGAGCGAGAAACCATGAAGGATGTATTTGTGAAGTCATCCTAAAAATTATCTAGGATTACCATATTTAGATTAGCATATATATATATATATAACATCAAAATGGGGAGCTGACTAAACAAGGATATTCAAAGAATCAGTCATATATGTTGCATGTACTAATGTTCCCTCTAATAATGTCTCAACAAGCTGATTTTCAATGATGGTTATCAATGTCCGGGTGTATGGATACGTCCTCTGCCACACCAAAAAGACTCTCGAGCCTAAAATATTCTCTCAAGACACATTGACACAATTGGACGAAACCTTTCTAATTCCCATTTTGTGATCGTCCGAAAAATTCCCCATTGAATGTAAATCCTTTTGATACCACTTGGTCAGGACTTAACCCACACTGGAGCTCAAACACAACTACCCCAATCCCTCCTCCAATGGCCAGTGCCAACAACCTGCACCGAAGTGACAACAACACAAGCAGGCCATTGCCAATATACCTACACAAACACACTCACATCAATTTCAATGAAAAATTGTAGAGGTAATAGAATGTAAAAGAATAATGCTATTGAAAAAACAAAAATAAGCAACGATCACTAAAATGGGATTACTATAGTAATTTAAGATTAAAGGGAAAGGGGAAAAGATACACACCATATACAAGAAAATTAACATCTTGATTGAAAACTATGAGTAAAACTACTGAAGAATTCTTGCTTCTAAAACTCAACTATGCTTACCGCACGTGGCCTAGGCTCCCATAGCATAGAGATCCTTTGGAGTCATGATCAAACATGTCTGTCATATGTATAAATCGCTATACATGCGACAAAATCCCATGCATTGGTGATTATAATCATACTCAGTAGGATTCCCTGATAATAAGGGGGATTTGTTATAGATAAATGTGGAATTGAAGTATAGCAGATAGAACCTGGTATAATTGAAGCGTGCAGCTCGACCAAACAAGATAGTGAAGTAATATTATCAGAACACAAGGAACAAAGAATGGTGAGAAGGAGAACTTCTCATTTATTAATTGATATCTATAATAAGAGAGTATACTTATCTAACCATGCGAATCTAGAAACGGAAAGAATGTGCCACACAAAGTGCATCTTCACCTCCCCTAGAAGGGGAGTAACCAGAACCCATAGAGTGGGTACTACAATAGGTTATATATATATATATATATATATATATATATATATATATATATATATATATATATATATATGCTAAACCAGAGAATCCAAAACGAGGGAGTAAGGGGTTCCCCATATCATATATCATCCCCGGAAAACAATCACCAACCTTCCACGAAGAGACCCCCATAGATTCCCAGAAATTATCATGTCTTCCCTGAACTATATGTCAATGGGGATAAAAAAGAACACATTGATATTATCATATATATTTTTTGGGATTTTATCACTCTTATAGTTTTAGGTCACATCCCAATGATGCTATTTGGTGGTTAAAGTACTCCACTTACACAAGATTACAATGTTATGCAAAAACATGCCTCTTCACTGATATGTCAGTGAACACCACTACCCAGCCCTAATAAAGGGTGATAGGATAAATGGTTAGTCATAATGAGTCATCATTGAATAAATGTTCCCATCCTTGTTGGAGGGTAATTCCTAATGAGTAAATGGTGAACTTCACTACCCAGCCTGAATCGAGAGTATGCCCTGGAAGAGAATAAGATGAATAACACAACCCATCCCTAATGTATGGTATTCTTGGAAGAGTCGTTAGTGAATTCCATTATCCAACCCCCCTAGAGGGTATGTCGTTATGACTCTCATGATTTAGAAAACATTAATTCCATCATAGAGAACCACTATATAATCATCGGGCATGGGACACCTTGCATCATCACGTGAATTTTGAAATAGAAGTCAACATCACATTTTGTGTTGATAAACATGGATATGAAATTTAATTATCTAAAATGGATAACCGGTGAAAAGGGGGAATTTTATAGCAACATGCTCAAATGGTTCAAAGTGGTTTCCACCTTTCAAATCCTAACATCAAATTAGAAAATTTATTACAAAATCTCTGTATTGGATAGAGGAACACACTGACACTAGAAACATGTTAATTGGACACTTGGTTTAAATGATAAAATTGTTTGAATCCATAGAAGATAGTCACAGTGTAGGTGGACCAACCCACAGTCGACTGTCCAACCACGTCAGTGCTGCTGCTGTTTCCATGGGGGTCAATAATGATTGGTCGACCATCGGATGACCTAGGTCAACCCAAGATCGAACATGGGTCCAACCAGGTTTGTTGGGTCTGACCCTCTGTGCAGGACGTGGACCGGCCCATTGGGGTGGGGCTCGACCCATGGCCGATAGCGGCCTGATCTAGGAGGTTCTTCACCGTCCATGTGATCTACGCTAGGTGGGGTTTCTCGGTGTCATTCCACGTGACCCTTCACGACCGACCATCCATGTCACATGGCCTGCCCCTGCCAACTACCATGCAGGCAACACCCTGGTGGTCTGTTCTGAGGACCCCTACCCTCAATCTGATTGCCTGATAACAATTCCCTTAGTGGATCGGGGACCCTAGAATTGATGAATTAATAGAACCACAATATAATTGTCGATCCAAAAATGGTTGGTTTCACCCAAAAGTTATAGCAGATATCCATGATGAACGAAAGAAGAACAATGGTTTAAATACAGATCGATGGTTGTTTTTGTGGACCCATAGATGGTTTTATTATTGAACAACAAAAAAACCCATAAATTGAATATTCGAAGTTTATACAGAATAAGATCTCAAAAAACAAGATAAATTCTTCCTCGATTAAGTCATTGTTTGTTGGAGACGCATCAATGGTGCTCCCTCTTCTATCCGCCATGGCTCTGGCAGTGATTTCTCTTCAATTCTGTAAAGTACATTGAAGAGCGATTAGATAGATAGGTAGATTCATAGAATTAGATAGATAAGGGATTAGGGATAACCCGAATCTTAAATCCGTAATTTCTTATTTATTAGAACTCCACACATTACGAAAGCTAAAACCATTCTACCCCATTCATATTATATTGGGCCTAGAAAAAGACCCCTTTTAGAAATCAAGGGAGGTCTCAAATTTCTATTTCAAGACCCAATTCAAATGTTTTTATATTTGGCATTAGGGTGAAAATAATTCGGTTTAATTATATTAATTAAAATTTGTCATGTGGATGAATTATTTCCATAGATGGCCCACACTAATGAATTTTATACCCCTCTTAGGGTAATAACCACATTTTCGACACAACGGTGGGATCAACTTTCTGATCCGAGACAACGTTTAATATTTATCCCATTTATGTCACTTGATTAGTATAAAATATAAAAAACAACTAAAAAATTAATTCTAATCACACTTGGCCCCATAATTTCACACAGTCTCATCACCCAACTCTAGAATATATATATATATATATATATGTATGTATGTATGTATTTCAATGTATTACGAGGATAAAACCAGGTTTATTCAACTTTGGAGGAACCATATATACAAAGACACAACATTAGAACTAGAGGAAGTGATGAATGAGAAGTACCCAAACCTGTATTTGGGCTACAATGTAAAGTGGAATTTCATCATTGATGTTTTATAAGTGGGGATAATGTGACAGTGAAATGATTTATCAACGGATCTTTACTTCTTATAGTTACATCATAGAAGATCAAATTTGAAAAAATAATTCCATATCATGCTTAAATGTTCTTATAAATGTTATGTGACCTTTATATACTATTCATTAGACTTAATTTTCCCACTTATGTGATTTGAATTTCAAATATCTGATTTACACGGTTGTGTCAGTAAGATTTTTAGAGTCTGATAGGATAAACATATTATTTGGTGAATTGTAACATACACATATGAATTGTATGTTACCCTTACAATAGTAATATGTCCCTTATGAATTACGAACTGTGAAAATGAATAGTAACCACACCCATAAATGAAAAAAATTAAATTTTGGCACCTTATAAATTAGAGGGAATTTTTTAAATATTAATAATTTGGTGTTGATATTTTTTAGAGTAATAAATATTTAATTACAATTTTATATTAATTAATTTATTTAAAATAAAATCCATTTTCATAAAATGTATTCCAAAATAAATATTTTGTTTCCATGATTTTTGCGCAATTTTATGAGACCTCAGTTAATTATTGAATGAATTTTAAAATCAATTTTAAATTTGAAATATGGCTTTTTCATGTATATAATTATTTTATTGAATAATTAAATTTCACATATTTATAAAATTATATTGATAAAATGGATTAAATTTTTTAATTCTATATATCAATAATTGGTTGGGGTCAATTTTAGTGATTTTTTTAAAATACATTATTTTTTCTGAATAGTGAAAATCGATAATTTACAAAATATATAAAATTAATGAATTATGGCCTCATGCTAGATTGATGGATGTTGGTGCCAAATTTTTCATAGAACTAGGATAAATAGAAATCCTTAAGGGCTACCACAAGAAGCATGTTGGACGAACCCACACAGCCCCACGGCCAGCACAAAGCCTCTCCTCTGTGTACCCACTGCGGAGCAAGGAGGCAGGAGGCTCCATGAGCCCAATTGACATTTGCGAACCCTCCACAGTTCAATGAGTCGTGAGGCTCTGTGATCCCCTTTTATGTTTGTGAACCCACCGCGGATCAAGGAGGCAGTAGGTTCCATAATCCTCTTTGAAATTTGCGAACCTGCTGTAGAGAAAGGAGGCAGGAGGCTTTGCGGTTACGACAAAATGCCACGTGTCTTCTCGCCTAGTGAGCTCTACATTATGATTCCCATTTCTTATAAATAATGGGATCCCCTCAATCCTGAAGGATGGGTCCTCCGACATTTTTCCTTCATAGCTCCCAAATCGCGAAGAAACTTCTACTCTGCGATCCATGAACTCTTCATGGTACTTTATCTTCGTGAAGAGCCACACCCATGGTTTGAATTCATCCCCTATTCAAAGAGGGATTCCCTTCATGGAGTCAACAGGCCTCCATGAAGATAGGGGATCCTCAAGGGGACTTGAGTCTTTGCGGAGGACATATACGTCACAATGTACCCTCCATACACATGTGACTCACATGCTAGGTCCGGGTCATTGTGCTTCGCGAAGCACATTGTTTCGCAATGCTACACTTTGTGTAAAACTCTTACTACGAAATGAACTTCTCTACAAATGCCTTTTTAAATCGCGAAGAACCTTCCATGTGCACTAATGGCCTCTTCCTAGGCTAGGAAGCATCACTTTACAAAGCATACCCCTTCGGAAATCCCCTCCACTACATGAATTACTAGTACTTCATGAGGCTTCTACCTATGAAACCCTTTTCTCCGCAACTATTTTTCCTGTACGACTCTCTAGGATTGCACAATAAAATTTCTAGATCCCTTGCGTGCTATTTCCAGTTGCGTTACATCACCTCATTCTTCATTGTATAGGCACACTAACTAATATTATTTCTTCACATAGTCATTCTAACGTGGAACCCTTAATGGATCTCTCCATAACACCCCCTTTCCATGGCACTAATGATGCCTTCCCTTCTTCATGGGAAAGAGGGTTTTTGTTATGATATTATGTGGGGTGTGGAGTGAACTCGACATCATCCGACCTGCTGGACGTTAAACTATATAGCACCATCACCTCCTCACATGACGCCAAACTGTGTCTCTCCCCATGCATTATACGTAGTGTGCTTTGTCTTGCACATTCTCTATGCCCACTAGTCACCACAAGAGTGAAATAAATAATCACATTTATTGATTTAATATTTATTGGATCAGCGTTTGTCCTTGGGAAAGGGCCACCACCTTGATGTAAGCCCCCATCCTTTCTTGCAGGAGGCAGCACCCCTCATCGTCCTATCTTCTTCCGTGCCAAATACCAGATAAGAGATGGGAATCAAGACCTTTATTATCTTATTCCTCTCTCTATGGGCTTTGTCTCCATCGGGCCTCCACCCTAATGTATGTCCCAATCTTTATCATCCTGGGCTACAGACAACATTTAAGCCCCTGTATCCATTTTGGACCACTAACTACCTGTTAGCCCCACTCCATTTTCAAAGGAAACTCCTTTCACGGTGTGATCGTCAGGTCCTTATTGCCTCTTGTTTATCACACCGATCATGACTCATGTGGGCTTATATTAAGAATCAACCAAGACATCCTCTCTAGGAAGCATAGAGTGTAATCTTAAAATTCCATCCTGAACTACGTGGACGTTGATCCTTACCAAGGAAAGGTATGTAGGAAGCCTCACTGAGGTTCAATTCCAACACACATTGGTCCCGACCACATTCACGTCGATTCACCACACCCATTCTGAACTATGTGGTCTTTGATCAATGTCAAGGAAAGGTACATAGGATTCCTCCATAAGGTTCCAGCCCAACAACCATTGGTCCTGATCACCATTATGTCGATTTACCAAACACATTCTCAACTACATGGTCTTTGATCCTTTCCAACGAATGGTACATAGGAAGCCTTCCTGAAGATCATTCCCAACAACCATTGGTCCCGACCATCTTCACACGATTTCATACTCGTTCTGAACTATGTGGTCTTTGATCTTTTCCAAGGCAAGGTACATTGGAAGCCTCCTGCAGGTTCATGCCCACGATCTGTTGGTCCCAAACACCTTCATGTCGGTTCACTAACCCCTTATGAACTACGTGGATTTTTATCCTTTCCAAGGAACGGTACGTAGGAACACTACCCATGGTTCATGGCCAAAACCCACTAGTTCTGACCCCATTCACGTTGGACCACCTTCATCCCGCATGATGTTAAACTCCATGCCCCCTTTTCGTCCGTCACAACATTAAATAGAATCCACCATACTAAAGTATGTGGCATTTGATTCATGTATCCCAGATAGGCTACGTTGGAAGCCTCCATGATGTCCAAACCCATCTAGTGGTATGCCATTGTGACCCCATCCAGTGGTATTCTCTTGTGACCTCATTCATCGGTAAGCCACTATGACCCCAGCCAGTAGTAATCCATTGTGACCCCATACAGCGGTAATCCGTTGTGACCCCATACAGTGGTATGTCATTGTGACCCCATCAAAAGGTAATCCATTGTCACCCCCATCCAATGGTAAGCCATTGTGACCCCGTCCAGTAGTAAGCCAATGTGACCCCATGCGGTAAGCCATTGCGACCCCATCTAGTAGGTAAGACGTTGTGATCTAATCCATCGGTAAGCCTTTCTGACCCTATCCAGTAGTAATCCGTTTTTACCCCATGCATCAGTAATCCATTTGACCCTATCTAGTGTAAAGATGTTGTGACCCCATCCAGCAGTAAGTCGTTTCCACCCCATCTAGTTGTTGTTGGGTCGGAAAAAATGAGGAATGATGGCAAGAGGGGGGTGAATTGCCTTTTAAAAAAAATGATTAACAAATTAAAATCAAAGTAAAGAATGCAGCGGAAATAAAAGAGGCAAGACACACGAAATTGATAACGGAGTTCGGCCAAAACCCGGCCTACGTCTCCGCTCCCAACTCAACCGTTGAGAGATTCCTACCGCTTGCTTTTCAATGGTTTTAGCAAGAAACCCACTAGGCTTTGAGGTAGCACTAGGACCTATTACAGCTTGCTTTTTGTGGTTTAGAAAGAACCCACTTGCTTTCAATGGAATAGCAAGAACCCACTAGCCTTTTTAACGGGTGAAGGCTAGCTCACCGGTGACACAAGCCTTTTAAAAGGAAAGGCTTGATGAAACCTCTTCAAACCTTAATGGTGGTGTGAAACCCAAAATAAAGGGGGATGAGAAAAGGGTTTGGGGTTTGTAGGCACAAACCCAATTTTAAAGCTCAATAAAAAGTAAAACAATAAAACCCGTATTTGGGAAGACTTGGGCGCCAATTGGATGATGGAGTTGATGTAGCGTGCTCTCCCAAGCTTCTTGAGGTTCTCCTTGGATTGGAAGTTGGATTGGAGCACATGAGGATCCTTGAAGGTGGAGCGCCGGAGGTTTGCCAAATGTGCAACAATATGTCCGGGCGCTTGGTATATGATCCGGTAGGTGTCCGGGGCTTCCTTGGCCTTTATTTATAGGCATGGAACGCTTGGGGAGGCTTCGGAGCCGTTGGAGAGGTCTTCGGAGCCGTTGGAGGCCAAAAGAGGGTTGACTGGTCAAACCCAACGGCTAGTTTGACTGGGCTACCGGCTGGCCGGTACAGCTCCACCGGCTGGCCGGTGCCTTGGTAGAGAAGAAGAGTCTTGATCCAGGCTCTACCGGTCGACCGGTGGAGGAGACACCGTCTGGCCGGTGGCAAGACAGTAGCAAATACTATTTGGGCTGGGTGCCACAGGTCGACCGGTGACAGATCCACCGGTCGACCAAGTCTTCCCAAATACGGGTTTTATTGTTTTACTTTTTATTGAGCTTTAAAATTGGGTTTGTGCCTACAAACCCCAAACCCTTTTCTCATCCCCCTTTCTTTTGGGTTTCACACCACCATTAAGGTGTGAAGAGGTTTCGTCAAGCCTTTCCTTTTAAAAGGCTTGTGTCACCGGTGAGCTAGCCTTCACCCGTTAAAAAGGCTAGTGGGTTCTTGCTATTCCATTGAAAGCAAGTGGGTTCTTGCTAAACCACAAAAAGCAAGCTGTAATAGGTCCTAGTGCTACCTCAAAGCCTAGTGGGTTTCTTGCTAAAACCATTGAAAAGCAAGCGGTAGGAATCTCTCAACGGTTGAGTTGGGAGCGGAGACGTAGGCCGGGTTTTGGCCGAACTCCGTTATCAATTTCGTGTGTCTTGCCTCTTTTATTTCCGCTGCATTCTTTACTTTGATTTTAATTTGTTAATCATTTTTTTTAAAAGGCAATTCACCCCCCTCTTGCCATCATTCCTCGTTTGTTCCGACCCAACAATTGGTATCAGAGGGAGTATTTGAATAAATCCTTAAACGGTTTCAAATTAAAGATACTATTTTTTTTTTGATGGCATCTACCTCTTTCGCCCCCGAGGGCTACTCATTGGGTCGGGCTCCATTTTTTGATGGGACCGACTATAATTATTGGAAAACCCGCATGACCACTTTTTTGAGAAGTATAGGATATCCCATTTACAAAATAGTCATGCAAGGTTACACTTTGTCTACCCCCGACGAATCCAAATGGACCCCCGCCGATATTAAGAATTTTGAGCTTGATGGCAAAGCCATGAACGCTCTCCATTGCGGCTTAGATAGAAATGAGTTCAATCGAGTGTCTACATGCACCTCCGCACATGAAATCTGGAAACTTTTGGAGGTTACCCATGAGGGGACCAACAAAGTAAAGGATACTCGATTGGACATGTACCGTCAGGATTTTGAGTCTTTTTCTATGCATCCAAATGAATCTATTTCTGAAATGTTTACTAGATTTACTGACGTGTGCAATGGGAGAAAGTCCCTTGGTGATGATGTTTCAGCTGAGACGATGGTCAAGAAGATCTTATGGGTCCTTCCGAGCTCATGGGCACCTAAAGTGACGGCGATCCAAGAAGCTAAGGACGTCAAAAATATGCCGGTAGAGGAGCTCATTGGATCTCTAATGACGTACGAGATCACGATGAGGAGGCAAGCTAAAAAGGAGGGCACATCAATCAAGACACCAAAGAACATCGCCCTCAAGGTACAAAAGGAAGTAAGCTCCTCCTCATCCTCTTCTTCCTCATCTTCTTCCTCATCATCAAGCGGCGACTCGGAAATGGAGAATCTCGCCCGCCAAATGCACAAGTTTATGAAGAAGCATAAGAAGAAGAAATCCCGCAAGCATCGAAAGCAAGAACCCACCGCAAGATCCGAGCCCCAGGTAAAATGCTACGGGTGCGGCGAAAAGGGCCATTACAAGCCCGATTGCCCACTCAACAAAAAACGGGCCACGCCAAAGGAAAAAGGGAAGAAAAAGGTCCTCAAAGCGACATGGAGTGACACCTCCTCATCCTCCTCCTCCTCCTCCTCGAGCGACCAAGGTACAAAATGCCTAATGGAATTCCATGAGGTAACTTCTTCCGATTCCTCTTCCTCATGTTCTTCAAATTCAAATTCTTTCAATCATTTGTCTTATGAAGAACTCTCACACGCTAGAGACCAATTAGAAAATGGTTTTCATGAGATTTCATCAAAATTTGTTTCTTTAAAAAATTCTTTCAAAAAACTCTCCTCCGAAAAAGAACAACTTCTCAAAGAGAAGGAGGAACTCTCCCTAAAAATCCAAAATTTCCCAAATGTTGATTCTTTGGAATCAACCATCAAAGACCTTAGAGAATCCTTAGCCAAGTTCGCCCAAGGTGAAAAAAATTTGTCCAAACTCTTAAGTTCTCAACGAGTATCTAGAACCACCAATGGACTTGGCTACACCAACCAATCTTCCTCCTCCCATGCACCCACTGTTTTTGTAAGGGGGAGCTCTAGTTTTAAATTTTGCAATTATTGTAAAAATCCCGGGCACCTTATTTATGAATGTAATTGTAAAAATGCCCGTTATGGCCAACCCAAGTCTTTTTACTTTTCGGACGAATTTTATAGGAGAAGACCCGCTATGAGACAAGTTTGGATTGAGAAATCCCTTCTTGCGAGTCTCTCCGGGCCAAAATTTATTTCCTCTCCCCGGTGACTTTTTGTTTTTATTTAGGGGGAGTTAGGATCTTTTAAGTTTTTTTTTGTAATTTCAAATCTTTCGATTCAAACTTTCAATTTCAACTCTTGGCATCAAATTTTCATTTCAATTTTGATTCAAAACTTTCAATTCAAACTGTTATTCAAATTTTTATTTCAATTTCAAAAATTTCAATTGATTTTCAAATCTCAATCTTGTTTTTCAAATTCCCTCAATCAAGTTTTATGCCCCGTTCTATTTTGATAATCACAAAGGGGGATAAATTTCTTGATTGATTGGGGGAGAATCTTTTCTCTCATGCTTAGTATTTATTTTCAATTTATCATTTAAAGCATGCATTTCATTTAATTTTTTCCATTGCTTAGATAAGTGATTGTGATCATCAAAATAGGGGGAGATTGTTGTACCCCACACTCTTTGATTTTCATGATCACAATCACTTTCATATATGTTTAACTTTGTTTTTTAAGTGTTGTGGATGATAGGCAAAAGATTGCCAAAGGATTGGCCCAAGAATGGACAAGAAATGGACTGATTCAGTCCATTTCTTGTCCATTCTTGGGCCAATCCTTTGGCAATCTTTTGCCTATCATCCACAACACTTAAAAAACAAAGTTAAACATATATGAAAGTGATTGTGATCATGAAAATCAAAGAGTGTGGGGTACAACAATCTCCCCCTATTTTGATGATCACAATCACTTATCTAAGCAATGGAAAAACTTAAATGAAAGGCATGATTTAAATGATAAATTGAAAATAAATACTAAGCATGAGAGAAAAGATTCTCCCCCAATCAATCAAGAAATTTGGCTGGGTGCCACAGGTCGACCGGTGACAGATCCACCGGTCGACCGGTGGAACCTGGCAGTGGGCAATGCCTCTGCCAGTTCCACCAGCTGGCCGGTGCTATCACACCGGTTGGCCGGTGGACTGAATTTCAGTCCATTTCTTGTCCATTCTTGGGCCAATCCTTTGGCAATCTTTTGCCTATCATCCACAACACTTAAAAAACAAAGTTAAACATATATGAAAGTGATTGTGATCATGAAAATCAAAGAGTGTGGGGTACAACAGTTGTTAGCCATTGTGACCCCATATGTAGGAATGACATTGAGACCCCATCCAGTGGTTAGAAATTGGGCCTCCATCCTACAGTATGTCATTGCACCCTCACATAACAGTAAGCCATTTTGAACCCCATTCAATGATTTTACATAGTCAACGACAACCTTACAGTGATCCGTTGTCATCCCTTCTGTTGGGAACCATGTAATTGGTCTATCCAAGTGGCATAAGACCATCCTCGGGCTACTAACCACGTGTAAGCCCCTGTAAATCATCAGGCACTTTCCTCTATGCAAACCTTAATTCTATACCTCCTTCCTAAACTACGTTGAATTTAATTCTCTTTCACAATGATACATAGGAGTTCACTTCAAGGCTTAATCCCAACATCATCATCGCCCATGAGACTACTTTATATCGTTCTCGATCCACTTCACTTGCCCGTCCATTATACATCTTGATTCTTACCTGGGCCACCACGTTCTACTGAGATCATGAAAATTTACCTCTTCCCTACCACTAGCCGTAACCGAGTATCTAACCACGTGTTACCCCACCATTATTGTTCCCTCTAGTGGTTTCACCCATATGATCCACTCTAGTAAGAGTTCTGATCAGTACGATCATGCTCCGAATGATGTTAAACATATGACATACCATATGTTAAACATAATAAGCTAAATAAATACTTAGATAAATCCCTATGGTATATAATTCCCCGCATTCAACATGGGATTCCTCGTGCTTCCATGCCCACGAGAAGCCCTATAAAAAGGGTAAGAAACCCATATGCGCTAGTGTTCCATCGTCCATACATTCTAGTGATGTCAAAAATGACTACTCCCCTGACTTATGTTTTTTCCATGACCGGACCCCGTGGAATGTCCTGATAGAAACATTATAATTAACCTGTGTTCATGAAGACATGGAACTGGGAAGAGATTCACAAACAATGTCTTAGTCTATAAGGGAGACCCGGACTAGGTGATAAGTTCCAAGGAAGAATCCACGGAAGGATGAAAAGACATGCCATCATCCCATTTCGATAAAGGTTAAAGCATTCATGAATAAGCGACAGATGCTACCTATCTTTGGAAAGCGAGAATGCGGGGAAACAGTCAGCGGGTCCTAGTCATCCTCAAACAGACAGATTCGTACACCCCGACGAAAACTTCAAAAAAATGGCTAATTTATATGACCATTAGTTCAAACTCAAATAAAATAATTTCAATATATAGTTACAAGAGTCCCCACTATTTCTTTCCTTGAGAACAATATTAAACTAATGATTATAATAATATGAAAACACTCCAATCCTCTACTATAAATAGCACCCCTCACTCCCTCTACTTCTCAAACCTGACAAGCAGCGAGACATGAATATATTCTGCCCAATAATTTTCTCTTGTCCCTCCCACACTTCCATGATATATTTATCTCATCAATAGAACAATCCTTGGTGCGTTTAGGAGGATCTCAAAAGGACAATTAATGAGTTAAATCCCTTCCCTCTTTTATTAATTTCCTCTCTATTTCAATTTATCATCTTATTCTTTCTTCACCACTCTTCATCCAAAACGAATTATAACTCTATTACCATATATATAATGTTATTATATCATTTTAGTGGTATATACATCTTTAAAATACAACAAATCTCTCTCTCATTCGTCTTAAAAATGAATTTTTCGCTCGTGAGGGGTCAATTTACCGACATTGTGGTTGATGCCCTTTCAGGTATCTTAAACATCCTCAAGGATGTTAGTAAGATGAATAACTGGTTAAAAATATATTTTAATTTTATTTATAAACCTTTTGTATTTTCTCAAATGAAATTATACTCATAGTACATATTGATAAGATGAAATTATTTCATATCATTCAAAAAACTACCAAAATTAACATAAAATGATCATCATTAAATTTTATCCCATGAATCATCAAAATATTATATATCCAAATAAATTGAAAGATAATTGAAACATAAATAATTTCATTAATAACATATAATAACAATTATGGATGGTCATCTTCATTATAAACAACTCTCCAATCATGAATACAAAGTGAACTGATAATAGAAACAATGAAAATAAATACTCTCAAATGTGAAATTAAACTCTATATCCCATTCCAAGGCCCATATAAAATAAAATAACTCCCTAATGAATCATATTCATGTATAAGTTTTTCTAGAGTTATTAATTAATTAATCTAATGTGAAAATACTGGAAATTAACATGAAGGATTCTTTCAGAAAAAAATGTAAGGGGAATTCGTGAACCCAACTCTCTTTCTTTGGGTTTTACCTCTTTCAGGCCATTTTTTGTATCGATATTCCATAAACATAATTTATCCATGAGTATATTATCTTTTATAAGATATAAATTACTTCAATTTGAGTTTATAACAAAAAATATATTTTCCAAAATAATTATTCATTGAAAAAACTCAACATTTACTTATCACTCGAGGTTGATAATTGTTATATCTAGTATGTTATTCCCACTATAATTTGGGAACCCATAGATAATGAATTTATGAAATTTGAATCAAAACCCATTACATTTTCTGGGTTGTACTATGTAAAATATTGATATATGATCTATATTAAATGATGATAATTTTAATGTTTGGATGTGACGGGTGCACCTGAAATTATATAGCCCTATAATGCATTGGGTGATCTGATGAAACTAATGAGTTAAAATGGTATATGCATGAAAATGATGCTAGATGTTTTCATAAATATGTTTTTTAGTTGACCATTATGACATGATGATTCATTTTTATGCATTTCCATATTCCAAGTAATTTCATAATACTTCATCTCATGATTACGATCTTCTGCCTATGTTATGATGATAATGATTATGGTAACCGAATGTTATATTGTTTCATGTACTTCTCTATAATATTAATAGTATTTTATCTCACACCTCATTTAGGTATATACTAAGGTGACTACTTGTGATATTGAGAATTCAAGAGCCATTAATAATTTAGAGAATAAATACTTAAATAAATTATTATGTTTATGTAGAAAATGTTATGTATGGCCCGAGTTTTCCCAAGAAACTAAACAATTAAATCCTCTTTTTTGAAATGATTTATTGTTGTTTATATATTAAATGATGTAATAGTAATGTGATAAATAATATAGTCTCTATACAATAGTTGAGAGTATACACGAGGGCCTACCAAAACCGAAGCAGGTACACAAATAATTTTCCCAATCCTGACATGTTATTATGTTCTTGTTAGGTAGCCCTGAAAAATTATTTTTTATGATTAGGGGTATCCCATATATTTCATGTCTCATTCCAGTATTATTTTATCATGAATTATTCTCTTAATTTCATTATGATTCATGCTTTACGAACATCGATTCATTTTTCTAGGATTCATGTTCATGATTGTTGATATACATGGTATTGTATTATAATGTTATGAATATATTCTCATATCCTTCTATACATTTTTATCTCCCATTTTTATCAAAACTGAGCATCTGATCTCTCCCATTTTGTATGATTTATTTTCAAAGGATACGATGAAATGTCATAATTAAATGTTCGAAACAGGATGATATTGTTTTGGAAAATTATTTATCTTTAACCATGGTAAAATATTATATTCCAATTTTCTAAATATAAACAAACCAATTATGGATCATAGTCATGTACTTTTTAAATTTAATAAATATTCATCTTAAATCATGTAGTTTCCATGTCTGTAAAGATTGATTATCAATATTTGGTGTCAAATTGTAGTTTTGTCAACCATTGGAAACTAGGATGAGAAAACCATAATGAGATTACAAGTATTATTTAATTATATAATTATTGGGATGTATCCAAGGATAAGACAATGGTGTCATTGATTTAAATGTATGGGTCGTGATTTCTGCATCCTAGCAATAATTTTTCATGATTATGTTAATTTATTGTATGATACATGTTTCTTATTGTTTTATTTATTGTCCAGGTCAATGGATGGAATAATAAAGAACACTGTTAAAATTGAATATAATGGGAATGCTGGTGATTATGAGTAATGAAAGTTGATAATAAATGGTGAAAAGTAAATCATGATTATGATGAATCAACTATCACGTTAATGAATAAATTTTATTAAACTTTGGTGAAATTAATAATACATAAAATAGGAGGATGAAAATATTTTATAAATGTCCACTTGGTAAGGATCAAAGTGTATAGGAGATTCATCTTACTATAGGTCATGAATATGGGAATAAGTACAATTATGAATACCTCAAAAATAGGGGATATTTTTATTAATGTGGGAAAAGGTTCATAGGGTAATGAATTTTCAATGAATTCAATTAATTATCTTTGGTGAATATAGGAATTACCCAAATTAATTCAATCACTTAATAATATATTTCTAAACTAAGGGTGTACCAATTTCATGCTAATAATTGAATAATATGTATTTTATTGTTTCTATAGTTGGATTCATGAAATATGAAATATATAAATATTGTTCAATTCTGGTATTTTAATGACTTATTAGTATATGTTGAAAGATTATCATGTACTATAAAAGAGACTCCATGTAATGATGATGTTTTGGATAAAATATTATAAACCTTAATATGATCATAATGTTTTCATAATAATATTTTGATAAGGATATGTATGGTATGACTATAGAAATAGGATGGTACTAATTACCTCGCAATTAGTAAAGGATTCATTGAGAAAGAATTTTTTTCTATCATGTATTGAGAGTAAAAAATTATTGGAATTAAGTTAATTATCCTACAAACATTCTAATAAAAACATATAAATTTTTTCATTTAGGATTAATGGTAAATTAGGTTATTAGATTGTTTCAAGAGAATGCATTTTATAGGTATTCACATGATTGGAATTTGACAACCAAGATCTACCCTATGATATATGGGGGTTCAATGTGTTTTGATTTTGGGAAATTATGTATAATTTATTGTATTTTCATATTTTTTATGTTTTGTTAGGTTGACCATGTATGGAATGAAAAAAGTTTGTCCTCGGGTAAGGAATTATAGTTCAGGGTATCATTTCCCCAAATGAGGATTTGGGAATATTGGTAGACCTTTGATTACCATTCTTTTGTGATGAAAACTAATGAAATAATTAATGACCTATCAGTATATTTATGAATCATAGCATACATTATTACCTCGTACACAAAAAAAATCAACTTTATTTTTTGGAATAAGAGATGAATTTGAAATTGATCAAGGTAAAATAGGTGAGATTTTCCTAAATTCAATTATGTATATCTTCTCATGAATATTAATCATCTTAGGAAAATTGTTTTAGAATATAATGTTGTCTCATTATCATTACTATGATGATAAAAATGACCTTTTTGGCCCACATTGGGTTTTGTATTTTTCGTCATTAATTTTATCCAAATCATTTTCTCTATCAATCTACCTCAAAACTTTATAGTCAGATTTCTCTTTCGTTCACTTTTTATCACAGGTAAATTATGTTATACCTTGAGTAAACATAATTATATATTATATTGGGTAACCATTATGGTTATAAAATTCATTTTTAATATGATTATTAGTATTCAGTGTTATGATGAACTTTTATATGAATATATACTTCATGTATTAATCCATTGAGATCCTAGAAATATTTTGAGGGTGAAATTAATCTTACGGTGATAGATTGTGACATCATATTATATTTTGATTTAATTTTACAAATTATTTTAATAATTTTTATTTTTCCATTACACAGATCAATGAATATAGCTTATGTTATAAGTAATCACTATGTTTGGGTTAAATTATATGAAAAAACTAGTTATTGTTGGGAAACATGGAATACATAGATTACCCATAATGATATTAAATTCTATTTTTTTTATGTAACACAAAATACCAAGTCCCTTTAATAGCATTATAACATGTTAGGTTGAGTTTCACAAATCTAATATATAAAATTAATATTATTTATCTAATGAAAATTTTTAATTTCAACTAATTATTGTAATGGGATTTTTAATAAGTTTAATTTAATTAGGTAAATAGAATATACTCATGTATTGAAAATTAATCATTGTTGATAAATTATTTATATATAAAATAAAAAACTATTTGATAATAATAAAATTCCTTTTCAACGAAAACTGTGATCAAATTTTTTTACCTTGATAAATTAATGAACCAAAAGTAAATAGTTTTTTTAATAAAATTTCTTTATTATAGATTTAATATATTCTATTCACACTCATCCAGATGTTTTCACGGGCATAATATCGGAATAGAACAAATTTTATTAACTAGAATATGTATATTTCAAAAAGATAATTTTACCGACTTTTAATAGATACTAATTTATGTATAATTGTTGGCAGTTTTATAATTATTATTTGAAAAAAATATGCTTATTTTTGAAATTGGTCGTTAAAAATTCACTTCGACGAATGATTTGTATTTTTTAGAGAAGTTTTATATTTTTGATAAATAGTGATGAAACGGTGAATTTCAATCCAAAATTACTTATTCCCCTAAATAAATTATTTGGATAAATTAAATTTAGAATTGGGTTTAATGATTCATTAGATAAATATTACATAAATTAATCCAATTAAAATCTTTAGAATACATTTTATATTGAATTTGGATATAAAAAAATTTAAATCATATGAATGTTTATAATTTATAACACCACATTGTCTTCCCATATGATAGATTAAATTTAAATTAATTCCATCTACTTATTTGATTTAAATTAGAAAAAAATGGACCCTTATTTTGAGTCCTAATAATTTATATTTTCTAATATTTTAAAATTATTTTGGACCAAAAATATATGTCAAATTGATTAAAATTAATTATGGTGATTATGAAAAAGATAGCATAAAAAATGAATAGACCATAAAAATAAGATTCAAAATGACCTAGAGTATAGTATAAAATACAGTATTTGTTCATATTCCAAACCTATACTCCATTTTATTATATATTTATCATTTCTGGGTCCACATATCATGGGGAAAACATGGGTGGAATTCCCTCTCCAAAAATATACATGATTGCCATTCCTTCTCCACTATAAAAAGGCACCCACCCCTTCTACATATTCACACTTCTAAATCCCATTGGGCTGACTAAAATCTTCCCAAAACCCTTCCAAAATCTCTAAATTAATAATATAATCATATTTTTTGTTATAATTTCATCTACGAAATGTGTTTGGTAAAACCAACAGGTGTTACTTAAAGAAGTAGTAACATCCTTCCTCTAACACTTTTTTATTTTCATTCTCCGCTCTATCCAATAATATTATTAAATAATTATAAAATAAACTATTTTTAATCAATATAATTTGATGTGTCTTTATATAGTTTGTAACTAAAATTACACACAATTTCACCAAAGTGATAGAGAACCTACAATTATTATGTACGGAAAACTACCTCATCCTGAAATGTTGTTGTTTTTTTTTCATTTACCACCTCACATGGTTCAGAATTGCGATTGAAAATATATTTTTAATTATATATTTTATTTTTATCATTTGATTTATATTCTATATGTAATATATAATGAATATCTTTATACATTATTTTTTTGGGATATGAAGATAACTTTCATTGTAGAAGTGTGGACAATTGTCTCCTCATGGTGATGTGATTCTTCCGCACATTACATGGAAAGAATTAAGGATGTTTTAGTGAACATTTTTAATATAAATGACATAATAATTCTACTGGGATGATATTATTTGTAAATATATACATATTACCAACCATACCTTTGATAATCCTTTTTTATCCTTTTATTAGTTTTATATCTGTTGGTTGAGGTTTAGGTTGCAGTCCTAGTTAAAAAATTATAATTTTGGAGTTTTTTGGGGGAGTTTTGTGAGTGAAGCATAATTGCCACATGGTTAATAGTAACTGTACAGACATTGTTTTTTTTTACCAGTTAGAAAAAACTGATCAAACGACCTATGTATGTCCGTGTGGTAGATCCCATGTAACCGTACATTTTTTCTCCCTTAAGAAGAGAGGCGCACACAATTAGCACACTATTTGGAATGGTGTTTGACCAAACCGTGTCAGTTCACTAGGTCATTACACACGTGTTTTTCTTCTTTAATCTATCATCCCTTTTAACCCTCTTCCAGGATCCCTCTCTTACCTATTATTTGGTGCACCAAATGGGTCCCAAACCTCTATTCCTTGGATCACCCTTCCTTGATGGTTCTTTCCCATCAGATCTAATGAACGGTTTAAGTTTTTTGAGTCAATTTTCTTCATATTTCTCTTTCAACATCATTTTCATGGATTTATTTGGAAAATATATTCTGGGAAGAAGCCTAGAATTAGTATTTTCTGTCCTTTTTTCGTATTTCTTATGGATAGGGGTGAAAATATCTCATAGGGCTTCAATCTCTTTCTCCTGGATGTTTTATTCTATTCACAAATGTTTTTTTATCAGAGTTTCCATGTTTTTCTTTCCTAAGGATATTCCTATGATGATTTGGGTTTTAAATAAATTTATAAATTGGTTTCACACAATTATGGACCACTTTTTTAATTATTATATAATTTTGGAATTTATTCAGTTTCTTAAAAATAAGGGTTAAAATAGTTTTTTTGTAAATTTCCTTGTTTTATAGTACCCAAGATGCATGTTTGATATTCCTTTGTGATGTTAATGATTAATTGGGAATTTTAAGAAATAAATAGACATTATTATGTTTCAATGTTAATTGGTTGTTAATGAATTTATTTTGATGTGTATGCTTTGTTCATGTTATTTCTTGATTATTCTGTTCAAACACATTGGAATGGATTTAATGGCTCCAATGTTTTAGGTTGTGTTATTTTAAAATAATGTTGGTGAGTGGTGATTATTTTAATATAGGTGGTGACTTTCGGGAAAAGATTCCTATTTTTTAGAGGATAGATGTGGAATTATATGTTGGCACATCCATGGGTTCTCTAGGTTCACATATGGGAGTTCTCTCAATCGATGATGGAACATTAAAAGTGGTGTTTCATTAAAAACCATTGTTTCATAAAATCGATCTTTGGTTTCTAAATGATGGGGGTTATTTTTTGAGTTTTTAAAGGGTTGTTTTAAATGTACTTCCTCAAGGTTTTGGTCTCTTTGGGCTTGAAAAATGCTTTGGTATGTGTTGGAAAGGATAAGGGCCCATTTGAAAAATTATGAAAGTTTTGGGAGTGTTTTTGGATCTCAAGGCCCCATTTGTAACATTGAACTCAGAGGCGATGCTTGTCTCAATTTTTTGTAAATAAAGTGGTATAGAAATTGTTTATGTCTGGTTAGTGTTTTGAATATTTTATAAAAATGGTTTTCATAGTGACATGACTTGATGGCCCTATTGACATCATAATAATGTTTTTAATATATATATATGGTTTACCTTAATAGGAGGGCTTTCCCTAGGGGTGATTTTATATCAGTTTCCATGTTTGGGGAAAGAATGTGTAGTTACGATAGCCGATCTGAGTCATGTGTGTGTTGGTATCCTATATACACAGTAGTATAATTACAACCATGGGTTCCTAGGTGTCATTTAAATAATCATGTGATAATATCTTACTAGATTTGATTATATGTGTTGGTACCCGATGGTGTTGTAGACAACGACGATGGTTGTGCCCTTGGATTGGCTATTTGAGGGTGTTTGTTTTGTTATAGTCTTAGAGAATTCACCATATAATTATAGGAGATTCTGAACCATTTATGTCTAAGGGTTGTCTATGGATATTTAGGATCACTCATGGTTCTTATTTATATTGATTATTTAATTTCTATTATACTAGTTATATACCTTCATTATTTCATTATTTCTCTTTTTTCACTACCCTGGTTTTCTTAGCTATATAATGGATTTTAAAATGAATTTTGGTATTGGAAATGAAATGTGTGTGTGATGTTTTATAAAACATGAAAAATCATATCGTTGTAATTTTATTTAAAACTAGTGTGAGTGGTCTGCATTATGAATGGACACACATGGATTTTTTGGGTTACTTTGTCATACATGTTGGGCATTTATTTCCCACACCTTTCCAAAAATTTCAGTTCTAGGTTTAGCTTTTATTATTATTGATGGCATAGATGTTCATTGTGGAGTAAGTTCAAACTTGAGGTTAGAGGTGACAAATAGGTCACCTGGAGATCATGATGTTCTGTATAGTTTTTTTGTTTATGTTAATAGTATTTTTTTGGTACATATTATATCGATTATTTTCATGTTTATTGTGATTCAATTATTCATATTTTCAGTGTTTTTAGTTTGTTGCATTTATATATATTGTCATAGTCACTTTTATTTTTGGATTAAATAATTCTTAAAGTATATGTTTTGATGCCTGACACTTGTTTTCATCCTAGTGGGATCAATAATTCCCCTCAGGACATGTCACAGATTAGCTCGGGTGACCAGTTTTGGGTTGACCTAGATTGGTTCATAAAAGAAGTGTATCAGAGGGAGGTTCATATTATTTGTGTTGTCTAGTAGAAGGATATTGTGACAATAGGGACTATGGTGCTGTGCACAAGAAGGGAATCCTAAACACTTTATAGTTCTAATCCTAGAGTCACCAGAGGTATTATTGGATTTTAGCCTTATATCTTGTGTACTTTCAGATTGAGGGAAGAAAATGAAGGGGAATCGATGAAATGGTGTGACCTTACATGGAGGGATGAACCATGTGGGATTCAAGTTCACAGTTCAAGGTCAACAAATATTCATGCTTTACATGGTGCCTTTCCCACCACCATGTCATCAGGTTAGGAAAAGACACTGGTCCCACATTATAGAATCTCTTCATTAGACATGTATAATTTCTTCGGTCTATGCTTATGATAAAAAATAAAGAAGATTTTGGGAATTAAAATAGTGTTGAAATGAAAATACATTCTTTTAAATGTATTTAAACTAGTAAGAGGGATTTTAAAATTTATTGTGTTTTTTGTTTGAGGATATAGACTTAGTCAGAACCTATGTGTTCCTCATGGAATTTTTCAGGTGTGTGGGTATGGATGGAACATGCATGTTTTCATATAAAGATGGTAATGGATGGATACACTTTTTACCGTTCACAGGATTGAATTGATGGGGTTTTGGAATTCATGGTTTGGTATGGCTTTTTTAAAATGGGGTTTTTATAATAAATTGAGTTTGTAAAAAAAAATTCATGGAAAATTGATTTTGGTATTTGGGGAATTATCCATGGAAAAAGGGAGTATAGAATTGAAAATAAAACAGTGGTTTTTGAAAATTTATGTTTGGGGTGTTTTGGTTTGGTTGGCCTTAGAGATTGTTTTTTGGATCATTGTGTTCAACATGATTGTGCATTAGTTTGATGTTGGATTTGGCTAGTGATTTTCATGTTTAATAGGAAATTCATCCCATAAAGGTCTTCAAGGTATCTAGAAATTCATGCCCGGTTCATGGTCCATATCAGGTTTTGCCTATTTTCGATTGTGATCAGGTTCCGCTTTAGGCCGTGGAGTTTCGTGAAGAATTCGAGCATGATTTTATGTAATTGGGAACTACAGATTTCGTTAGAGTCAGTGTTGTTCAATGATTTTTTGAGGGTCCCTCCATGGACTAGTGGGAGTCATTTTCACCTTTATCAATGAATGTTAAGATGACATTGGATGTTTTTAAGTCCACTTTAATCCAACGGTTCACTCCATAATAGGTGATGTCAAGGAAGGTGGTAGAGTTGCGTGGTGTTATGTAGGGTCAATTATTAGTAATGTCCTATGATGACCATTTTAATGTGTTGCATCTGTTCCCTATGGAGGTATCATCAAAAGATGTGATGAAAACCCATATTTTTTCTGGGGTCTCCATCCTGATATTGTAGGGAAAATACACTCATCCGGAGAATTCTATTGCAAGAATTTGGTGGATGAGGAACTCATGGTTGAACTGGTTTTTGGGGAGAAACCAGTGGTTGATGGTTCTCGAGATTAATTCCCATTTGGGATGCAAGGTATTTTATAGGATCATGTTTCGGGAACGTCTCATTTGTTTGTTCCAGCTTTCGGTTCATCATACCCTCTACTTGTATGTCTCTCGTGTGGCCAGTTTGATCACAAATAATGTTCTTCTTATATTCCTCCAAATACTTTTCATCATTGTGGCCATTTACGTCATCTCGTAATGTTTTGAAAGAAGAGTTTCCAAAAACGAACTCTTGAGAAGAAGAGGCACTGCCTAAATGTTAGGAAAGAGAGTATACTACCTTCAGATCCCCATCCATAGGTCTCTGAGTTATGTTCACACATAGTCAAGAGTGTCTTGAGTCACAAGAAGCCCATTCCTAGTCGTATATTTCATAACTTTTTTACGATGGTGTTTTTGATTATATTCTATTGTAATTTTATGATCGACAAGTTTTACCACAATTTAAGTAGCTCAATTTATTCGAAATGTGGTCCCTCAGAAATGTTATTTTTCCATAGGTAAGGTTTGACATATTGATGGATAGGTTTGTTTTGGTTTTAGATTTGTTTTCATTATTTATCTTCTTGATAAGTCCCAATTTTTTAAGGGGTGATTGGTAGATTCAGTCCATTTTTTAATTTTATTTTGTGTTCTTCTTGTGAGATTTTCTTAGTGTTGTAAAATAGTCCAGTGTGCAGAGTGGTTAGGAGTTATGGTGGTATTTTTGTTCACCATTATACATATGGTTGTCAGTCCATATTGTATGTTTCCCTATATTAGCCCATGGTATGTCAGGTTTCATCATTGGTTCACTATTTGGATTCTTGTGGGTAGATACTTTGTTCATGTTAGAGGTTGGGTAAATTCTAGTCCGGAGTCCCCCCACCCCCGAGGTGGTGTGGTTATGTTATGTATTCTCATGTTAATGGAATTCTTATGATGGGGAAAACTCACTAATTTTCACCCCAATTTTTTTGTCAGTGGTTTCACATTGATCAATTTGGTGGGACATATTGTGAGTGAGGACAATCCAAGATCTTATTTTCTATTCATTTGTGTGTGCATGGACTAGAGTATTAGTCATCCAGTGGCTTGGTGATTTTTTGGGAGAATAATGTGTCTTTTTGGGGGATAATGATTACACCCAAACCTATGATACTCAGTTTTTTATCCATTAATTTTTCGCAGATCTTTTAGTCGAGGTTTGGGTTTGAGTCCAGGTTGAAATTTTTTTTGGAGTTTTTTGGGGAGTTTTGTGATTGAATCATAGTTACCACATGGTTAGTAGTAACAATGTATACACAGTGAAGTTGTTTCTAGTCGAATAGAACCAGCCACATGTCTTATGCATGACCGTGTAGTAGATTCCATGTAATCATGTGGTCATAATCCCTTAGGTAGAGATTCCCACATAGTTACCACATGGTATGGAAAATCATGCGGCGAAACAGTGTAGTTTAATTATTTAAATAAAAATTTATTTTTATTTTCCCCTTACTCCCTACCTTTTACCCAAGGCTAGTCTCCCTCTCCTCCCTCTCTCTTTAGATCACAAAAGGTGCATGACACCTCTCATTATTGGATCTACATTCTTGCATGTTAAATTCCCTTGGAATTTAAGGTAATATTTCAGTTTTTTCAGTAATTTTTTTTCCACTTCCCCTTTTTTCCTTTCCATGTATTGGGTATCATTTGTGAATTTTCTCTTATATGAACCCTAGGGAAGGGTTTAATAATGTTTTATTCATTTTCCTTGTGGCTAGGGAGTTCAGATAACTCCTAGGTCCTTGATATCCCTCTCCGTGATGTTTTAATCCATCTACACATGTTTGTGATATGTGTTTCCATGTTTTTCTTTCCTAAGGATCTTCAATTTCTGCATGGTGTTTTATATAAATTTATAAATTGGGCTCACACCATTATGGAACACTTGTTAAAATTTTAATGGATTTTTGTAATTTATTTGGTGTGTTAAAAATTTGTATTTATTGATTTTTGGGAAAATTAACTAGTTTTATAGAACTTAAGATTCTAGTTTGAGTTTCCTTTGTTATTTTAAAGTGGAATTGGGTATTTTAGGAAATTTATAGCCATTATTATATTGAAATGGAAATTGGATGTTAATGAATTTTTTTTAGTGTGTATGATTTTTTTATGTTATAGCATGGATATTTTGTTAAAATGCTTTATATGGGTGACTCATATTAAAATTTTGACCCATTTGAAATTTATGAAACATTTTTTTTGTGTGATTCAAACTTAAGGGACCATTTGGATCATTGGACTCAATGGTGATGCTTGTCTCAATATTTACTAAAGGATGCGGTATGAATGTTTTGGGTGCCCAATTTCTATTTGAGTTTTTTATTAAAATAGTTTAAAAAGTGACATAATGTGACGTCCTTATTGCAACTGTAATGTATCATGATTTCTGTGTAATTTTTTTAATTTATATGGAATTATGTCGAGAACATGATATCTAACAGAATTTTATTCCATTTCTCAGAGTTCTCGGAATGATCCATCAACAAAAGTATTCTTTAAATAGCACACATGAGCAATTTTCAGCAAAAAATTGAGAATCTCATAAATGGTTAATCAGATCAGAAATATGTGGGCACTATTGCGTTCAGGAGGGTGGGTTTACTCTAGGCAGGACTTAAATTTAGTTGGTGCATTCCCCCAGTGAGAGAAACCAAAAAGGTCATAAGTGTAAATAAAATAAATAATTAATTTTTTTTTCAAATGCGTATAACTCAGAAATGGTGACTCGTATTAAAAATATGAGACCACCACTGAACATGTGAGGGTGCGGTTTCCTTTGGAAGATACTAACATTGGATGGCGTGGACCACCAATGGAAATTAGTTTTTGGTCGTAAATAAAATAATTAAGAGACAATTTATTAATTTTAAATCCATAAATTTGAAAAAAAAAATTCGGATTGGATATACGAGAGTATCATTGAGACAGTGAGGGTGTGTTCCCCTAAGGTGGATCCTACCCTCGACCATTGTGGGTTGCGGGTGACTATTAATAATTTTTGAAAAAAATTTATGGTACGCTCTGTAAACATCCTAGTGGTGAATTCAATCTTTTGAACCACTAATCGCATAAAAAACATGACTGAAACATTGAATCTGAATTTCTAGGATTCCTTCAAGGTAAGCTTAGCATAGACCGACAAGGGTCAGAAGAAAATGTTAATTTTGGACTTTACATAAAAATAATAAAATATCTTTTGGTTATTTTATTTTTCATTGTGAAATTGTTGCAAAAAATGGAGTTGGGACCACAATTCATCATCAAACCATTTAATCTCTTGACTCATAAGTTTCTGTAACCATGCAATTTAGTAATTTAAATAAAGATGTAACCACACCGTTCACAGACCTGTGATTAAGATGGACCCACCGAGTAGAGCACCAATGCTACCACCACTGAATGGTCAACATCTACAGTCGGCGATTCCGAAAGAGGACGTTCGTAGGCTCAGTGCACTATATGAGTTCTAGTGGAAGAAACATCCTAGTTTCTGTGGTGAGACAGAACCTAAGGTAGATGAGGATTTTATTGAGTCTATTATAATTATTTTCTACCAAGTGAGGACACCACCTGACAAGATGGTTGTCCTAGCTCTAAGCCTTCTTCAGGGCTCAGCATGATGATGGTGGAGTCTGGAGGTTTAGACACAAGATGAGGTGACCCTCATTTGGACATACATTGAGAACACTTTAGAGTGGAGTTTTGTCTATAAAATTTCCACTCTGTATGCATATATGAGCTGCTGCCCAAGGAGTAGGGCAGCATGATGTTATTAGAGTACTCAGTGAAATTAACATATCTTTCATGCTACTCCACATATAATGTATTATACCCTTACTTATAGGAGTAGAAAATCGAGTAGGGAAAATATCTGGAAATCAAGGCATTAGTGATACCTCACAACATTCCGACACATGATGGGTTACTCGATTGAGCCTTGGTTGTAGAGAGAATCCTAGCAATGGAATAGGTGGATGTAACATATGTTAGAGGTCACAATATATACGTGTTTAATGGATCCAACAGACGAACGGAGATGGGATCGCGACATAGTAGGCATACCCATTCCGGGACATAGACATGTGGGACTGAGCCACAGTAGCTGCGCCGAGGTGTAGATCAGCCGCATGGGAGATAGTGTTATGCTTATAATGGATGGGAGAATCTCACTCGATATTTCCCAACCTTCCACACTACTAAGAGGCAACATGCATACGATACTCCTTATCAAAGACAACACATGGATAATTATGTTCTGCAAGTTGGCAGGCAGGGTAGAGGAGTTGGATGAGCAGTAGTGGGTGGTCCCCACTATGCTTAGGGAGTAGGATGATGTGGGTGAGGAAATATGAATGCAATCGTGGCTCATGACTAAGAAACTCTAGTAGAAGATCGAGGTATGACCTATGTATTTTCTTATGATTCCTTGCTAAATAGTCATAGGTGAAAGACGTTCTATTTCTGTGAGTAATATTCGAGTTATTGAGGTTCTGGTTAGACTATGGACTTGACTCACACTCTTAGAGACTCATGATGGAGGAGACTTGTTCATAGTGATATCTAGCTCTTGAAGGGGAGAGTTGTAGTTGCGATATATAAGTCATGGAATCAAGACCTAATGACGTCAATCTCGTACAAGATTATTATCGTTCATGTCGAGAAAGACAATTTTAGGCAAGCAATGCGGTGTATTCTCATGGTGGATAAGGGATTTCCTTTGTAATAGGGGGTGGGGGATGCCCAGGTGGCCTGATATGAACTCTAATAAATATTCCCCCTAGAGTTGTTATTTGGTGAATGAGTTATACCACAAGATGTTTTCATAGTTCGGAATGGTTCCTAGCCATACATACACATTGGAGATTCAACAAGTGAGAGTGTTCGTGACTTGTTTTGACTTTTGGTGAGGGTGCTGAAGGTTCGAGGTCATGGGCCACTAGATCCCGTGATTGGAGATGTCTCACGATGCTTATTGATTTCTCCACTTGTCACAGCTAATGTAACATGTGCCTATTGCAGCATGATGTTGACCTAGAAAGAACTTAACATTAGTGTGGTTGGTCTCAGTATTCACTCATGGCTCCTTCTTGGAAGCAACGCAGGTTCTTTAGATGGACCCAGTTTCCTCTTGTGAGTTTGGGACATGTATTTTTAGGGAATAATGGTCTAAAAGTCTGAAGAATTTAACATCTTGTAATTTTTATGTATTTTTTATAGAAATATTTCAGGACCACGAAATCTGACACACATGATTCTGATGCCCGGAGTGCCCAAAATGACCTATCAAAAAAAATGTTAATCGTTAAATAGTAGTATTGAGTATTTTTCTTGAAAAAGTGAAATTACTCTTAAATAGATTTCCAAATCAGAAATCTATGGGAACTGTTTCCTTTATGATGGTGTGTTTACCCTAGCGGTGAATTAAATTTTGTCGGTGCATTCCCCTAGTGTGAAATCCTAAAAATGGGATAACTCTTAATAAAATAATTAAATAAAATTATTTTATTTTTCAAATACTTATATGTCACAGATGTTGAATTGGATTAAAATTCTAAGGCCAGTTCTGAACTCTTGATGGTATGATTTTCTTAGGCAGATACTAACATTGGTCGGTGCATGCCGTGAGTGGAAATTCGATTTTGGCCGTAAATAAAATAATTAAATAACAATTATTTTATTTTCAAATAATTAAATTCTAAACTGTAACTTGGAATGAATATATAAGAGTACCATTGAGCTCACTAGGGAATTTTTCCCTTAAATGGAGCCTAACCTCGACTGGTGTGGGTCGAGAGATAGTATTAATATTTTTATATCTTTTTTTATGGTACGTTAAGTAAATGTGTAGGCGACGAATTCTATCTTTTTAACCAGTGCTCGGATAAAAAATATGACAGCATCGTTGAATCTGCAATAC
Organism: Viscum album; assembly: GCA_963277665.1. Lineage (NCBI taxonomy): Eukaryota > Viridiplantae > Streptophyta > Magnoliopsida > Santalales > Viscaceae > Viscum > Viscum album. Next base: position 664,398,486 of record OY728141.1, read on the forward strand.
CGTTATTCTTTTATAGGAATTTTAACATAGACTAGGAAGGGTTGGATGAAAAATTTAATTTATGGACTTTATAGAAAAAATCATATTTATAAAATAACTTTTTGTTATTTTATTTTTCTATGAGAAACCGTTGGACAAATGGTGGTGGGACCGCTATGCAATGTCAAACCATTTAATGGAAAGACTCATAATTTTTTGTAACCACACCATTGGGTGATTTAAATGAACAGGTAACCACACCATTGACATAATTAAAATGGTTCATTAATTATAATCATTAATGAACATCATTAATTGTGTGGTGCATTCAGCATAATCTCCACACTATTTAAGTAAATATCGAGCATGGGTTTTTGGCATGCAATATGGGATCCTCTGAAAAAGTTACATGATGACTTCCACCAACCATGAATGATGCTTAGAACGACAGATGTTAGAGGAATTGACTGCTGATGTCAAGAGCCGACGAACACCTTAGAATGTTGAAACTTCTTCCTCATACACAATAGCTTCTAACGAACTCATGGATGGGGTTTATATGTTTGATTCCTCTTCTTTTTACCCCATTATAGATTATTATCAAGAACACGGGTCAACCAAAAAACAAGATGACCCACATTTTTCTCTTTATCATGGGAGGATAATGCATTGTTTCATTATAGGAGTTTTTAAAGTCTAATAATCTTTTAATGGTTATGATGCTAACACAGAGTGGGCACGCTGAACGAATAAGGACCAAACCCTCTTCTAAATCAATTATGGTTTCATTTTACATGGGTGTTCAGAATAAGTAGATTCTTTATGGTGGAACGTTGTGGGACCAGTGACTGAGGGAGGCACCGAACAGCACCCACCGGCCGCAATGGAATGGCGGCGCCCAAAGGCACCGTGGCAGACAAGGGGAAACTATCCAATGTCGGCTGTGATGAAGAGGGGTGGCGCACTGTGGAGAAACACCACTGAGGATGCCTGTGGCATCTAGACACAGGGGGGGATACTAAATTTGTAGGTCTATTGGGGGTTGGTCCACGCGGGCTAGCCAAGAGATGTGGTGCCTTCTGTTGTCGCGACATTGATGACCCGAACAACATCAGCAGTTCAGAAGGGGAGCGGTACCCCGCACACTGCCAATGTGTCATGCCCACGGCCTAGCATGACGGACCTGGCCTAGTCGAACTGGGATGAGGCCATCCCCTTTGGGTCGGGCCCAGTAGGATGGGTCGTGGGGGTCCGACTTTGTCGGACCGGATGCAGACCCAATTATGGACCAGTTGGATTAAATGATCATATCTCCAAAATCAGAAGTCTATTTCCTAAACCGTCTATGGTACTAGAACCCTTAAGAAGAGTCATTACTTTTGAGATACTCTACATGACTTTTGGAGAATGATGGATTTCAGCTAGGTTGGATCGTACCCAAATCCAATCGGGCTATCCTCACTGTAATGCCTATAACATTCAGACCATGTGTCTGGTTGACGCGCTCTCTGTTCAGATGGAATCCTCATGACATGAAAGATCATCGGGTTATTTACATGTGGATATTTCTAGAGGATGAGGTATTACTGGTAACCAGATGAGCAGAACAATTGTGTTTCTTGTAATGAGAGATAGGGTGGCTACTCCCTTGAGGACTCAAGGAACAATTATACCTTACTCATTTGGTCTGCTAGATATGGGACTCCCCATATCATGATTCAAGGTTCATTTTCCACTGATATGGTTTTCTTATCTTGGGAGTCAGTACAACCCTATTGAAATAGGTCATGGGTCATCCATACTTAACTCACATAGAGTCAGATACACCCCTTCTTGGTAGGGTGCATGTCCTATATGTTATGAGTAGGTACTCCCCTGTCAACACAGGGTGCATGTCCTCCTTATGTAGTGCTACAGTAGATTCGGTACTCCCATGACTTGACAGGGTGCATGTCCTCTATCTTGGGTTCAGTACTACCCTGTCATACTAGGGCATGAGTCCCTCATAGTGAAAAAACTATAAGAGTTGAACTCCCCTACCGGGTAGGGCACGTGTCCTTACATATAGAGTAGTACTCCCCTATCTACGAGTAGCGATGAGGAGTGGGTGATTTAGGGTTATTGGAGCTCCAATGACTGTCAGAAAAACTTATTAAGAGTGAGCACATCTAAATGATGTCATAAATAACTTGGTTATATGTTAGTACCCCCTCGACAGACTTTGGTGTGGGCCACTTCTTACTAGGGTGACTGAGATATCATGGGTTATACTGGAGTAGTGCTCCCCCAACTGAACATAGTGTCACCAAGTGAGCCTCTTCACTTGTTTTCCCTTGGTCTTGCATTGTGAGAAAGACTTTGATTGTGAGTCCTCTGGTTTCGGGCACTAGAGATAGTTCGTGAAGAATGTTCCTGAAGGAGCTTTCGTTTTAGACATTGCATTTGAAATGGAGGAGTTGTACCTGATGGAGTACATCTCTCAGACGGTTTCCACCAGGGATTTCTAGTTCATGGAGCGTGTACTTATGATCCTTGAGTTATGATTTGAGCATTAATTAGAAATCCTGGAAATGGATTGAGGTAGAGGCCTTATGTTTCTTTGTAGATGAGATGAGTATATCTGGATGACCTAGGTATATGCAATGGAATTTACCTATGTAGAGATGACTATGCATAATCTTTGTGGTTTTCAATGTGTTTGTTTTTTTTGTTATTTTCCCTTTATGGATTTCAGAGATACCATCTAGGGTATCAAGGTCCCAATAAATTTAATGAGTTACTCACCCCATCACAGTCATCCCCTGTACATGTTGTTCCTAGTGCAAACATTTGACGTTTCGATATGGGATCTCTAGAATACGAGATCAATAGATGTTACGATGGTGGACGTGGTGGGCTAGGTCTAGGAGGGGACTAGTAATACAATGAAAATATGACATTCTACTTCAGCTTCCTGTAGCATCACTACTCTAGTGATCTGGTGGGATCTTCCACAGATGGTCGTCGAGGCTCCCATTGTACCTTGTTGTTTTTAGTTCATTTATAGGGCTTGTATACTATCCTAGTTACTCCACTACATTCTTTACATGCCATTGTACTCTGGATTCCAATTAGTCAGTGTTCAACTTTTAGCATTGTGGTTTTTTAGAGTTCGTGTGTGTATAGGTATCCAGAAAAAATGTCTCTCACTTCCAGTTTGATGCCTTCGACACGAGTCTCCAACCCCTGGCCTTCAGGATGTGGGCTTGGGGTATGTCTTGACACAGGCCCTAGTGGATGGTTCGTGACATGAAACTTAATAATGTTATATATATACTTATATGGTGCATCGTAATAGGATGGATTTACTTTATGGTTATTCATATATTGGTTTCCATGTTTGGGGTAATTATGTGCAGTGGCAGAAACTGAGCAGAGTCTGATGTGTGTGGGCCTCCAATAAACATAGTATTATGATTACCATCTTAAGTTACTAGGGAACCTTTATATGATAGAGTGAAGGTGGCATACCTTCCCTAAATAGATGGGTTGTTACCCAATGGAGATGAAGATAGTCCACGAGGGTTGTTCCACTAGATTTTCTTATTGAGGTTGGCCAACTGGTTATAGACATAGGGGATTCAACATACACCGACAGGTAGTTCCAAACCAAGGAAATCTATGGATTTTAGTTAGATTTTTAGTTTCACCCATGGATGTTATTTATATTTCTTATTTACTCTTTGTTTTAGTATTTTTATTCCATCATTGATCCCTTATTTGAATATTTGAACTACCCAGGTTTTCCTTCCATTGGAATTTGATTAAAAATGTTGTTTGGTTTTGGAAATGAAATGTTTGTGTGTTGTTTAAAAAAAACTTAAAACACAATCGTGGTAATTTTATTTTAAACAAGTGTCACCGACCTGCTTTGGTATTGAAAACACATTGATTATATTGTTTATTTTGGAATACCTATTGGGTATTTCACTGCTCATCCATATCCGACCATTTCAGTTATAATTTCATTTTTTTCATGTTACCTAGCATAAATTATCATTATAGAGAATGTAAGTACTTGTGGATGGATGGGACCTAGAGGTCACATGGAGATCAGGTGAAGCGATTTAGTTTTTTTATTCTATTTTCATTCCATTTTGTTGCACATTGTATCTGGATCGGTTTTTTTCTTGTTATTTAGTTGTTCGTATTTTCTTCATTTTTAGTTTATTTGATTTATATATCTGGCCTTTTCACTTTTCTTTTGGGATGAAATCATCCCAAAAGTGTAATTCATGATGTCTGATAGTAGCTTATGTCTCATGTGGTGGGTGGTTGGTAAATCCCCTCGGGACATGGTACAAAATAGCATAAGTGACCCGTTTAGGGTTGATTCAGGTCGGTTCGTGAAATACAAATATGTCAATAAATTTTCATTCAATGTGACAATAAAACTGAAACAGTGTTGTTGACCTCACCTGTTTTGATAATCCCATCTATGCTTTTACATACCTTTAATAATCCGAATTAATGTTCAAATTCGATCAATCTATGATATTCTATTTTCAAGATGATAATAATATTAAAATAATCCATGAAATAAGTTAATCAATTTTTATCTTTTTTATATAATTTTTGAAGTAAATCTAACCCAATCGGATATGTTTTGCATAAAACAGAAGTGTTAGTCACTAATATGCGTATAGCTACTGATACAGAGCTACAGGTACTTAGTCTACCGATAGAGTTAGTCTAACAATAGACAGAGTCACCGACAAGCTAAGGTCACCGATATGCAGAGCTACCGATATATAAATAACTATCGATATGTACAAGTCCACCAGTAAGCATAAAAAAAGCTACCGATATAGAGTTACCAATAGAACAAGTCTTCCGATAGTACGGAATGGAGCTACCGATGTGCATAAATCTACCGATACACATAATCAAGGAACAATGTAAGATACCAATAATGAAATTCCCTAATACATAGAGCTACCGAAAGACCTGATCTACTGATAGATAGTTTCACCGATAGAACATGTCTACCGAGCTACTGAGAGAGTAAGTCTACCGATAGAAGGAGCTACCGATATGTATAGAACTACCAATACACAGAGTAAGAGCTACCCATATCAAGAGCAACCAATACAAGTTCAACCGGTCACTACTACACAAAGTCCACCGTACAAATCTACCAACAGAAGGCTACTAATGACTGACCAGCCAGTCAAACTCTATGCTCTCAATAATATTTATTTATTAAGATAAAAATTATGTTTGATGTTTTTTATGAAGTTAATGTTATTTAATAATATTTGTTGGCATGTCAGAGAAAAGTACCTAGAATCCATGCAATAAAAGTAATCATTCTTTTTTTTCCAGAGCTGAAAGCTATAAAAGGGAAGGAAAAAGACCATGCATATGAGACAAGAGAAAGGGTTGAACACAGAGATCGAATGAAACAACGAGAATCAAGGAACTAAGAAATCACACAAAGGGTGAAAGAAAATAAAAATGCTTAACAACATTCAAACGTGGTGCATACACATATGACTACATCAATACTCATAGAACATTGGACATACACAAAGCTACTCATTCTAAAGGAGAACACGCTGCATCTTGAGTGAAGAACTACAACAAACACTTCATGCACTCATGGCAGAAAAAATGAACCTGGAACCAAGGAAGAAAACGATACTCTGTTTTTTTGAACAAGAAATAGAGAAGGACTCAGATGATTTTTTGACCAACCAAATGAGTCCAAAGCTCCACATCCAATCACTAAATCTTTTTTAAACTCATTCACACTTACATTAGTGATTATTTCATTTACATTTCGAGCAGTGTGTGTACCCAATTTATATTACACACACACTGTATCCTGAGCTAAGCTGTAGGATTCTTAAATCCTCATTAAAACTATATAAATCCTTGTATCACACGGTGGATAGTGGAAGAGGTCGTGTAAGACCTCTACAGCTGTGAGCTGTTTTTTGTTTGCCCACAAAAACCTATAGTAGAGGTCTTTAAACCTGGACAGTATTATACTGTTGTTTACCCCAATCAAGGATGTGGATCAATTTAGATTAATTGTTTGAGTGTATTTAGTCTTGGCTTGAGACTGAACCTCTTGGTTAAATCTGGTTTTCATTTTAGTTTAAGTCATAAGTATAGTATATATATTCCATATTCCACTGCTAACTAATTTGAAATATAATCCGTTTTAAAGTTACTTTGATAGTTGAATTATCAAGTGTTTATAACTATTTTAAACCAGTAAGTTAGATTCAAAAGACAATTTTATCTTAAGATTAAATTTACTGAGACCTAATCAATCTTTGAGAAACTAATTGAACATTTACACTATTTATAAATTCACTACAGTTTAATGTTGTTTTTAATAGGGGGGTTTTAAGAGAAATATTTTTTAAATAAATTTTTAATTGGAAATGAATTAACCCCCCTATTTAGTGTCCACTCCGAACAACATTTTGTATCAAAGGTTGTTGTTTTTTGAATGTTTTCAAAAAATTATGTTTTTCAACTGTCGTTTTAGTTTAATCATTAATGATCTTAAATTTATGTTAGTTATAAATTTTATATCTTTAATATACATTCTAAAATCTAGTTATGTACAATAGACTAGAAGGTGCTGCTACTAACAAACCACATTTCTTCAATGGTACAAACTATACCCAATGGAAACTTAAGATGAAAATTCATTTGGAGAGTATGGGTTTTGATATCCGGAATGCTATAGATTCACAATATAAAATTCCCGAGTCTGATATAACTACTTGGGATGAACCTACAAAGACTGCTTACAATAATAATTGTAAAGCTATGAATGCCCCATATTCTGCTTTAGGAGATTAAGAGTTTACTAGAATTTCTTCTTGCAAAATTGCTTATGAAATATAGGATACCATTGGTGTTTCTCATAAAGGAACAACCAATGCCAAAGAAATGAGATTAAATAAATATACTATTAAATATGATAATTTTAAAATGAAGAATGATGAACCTATTTTTGACATGTATCTCAGGTTCAATGAGATCATTAATACTATGAGCTCTCTTGGAATGGTTGTTCCTGCAAAGGAACAAATCAAGAGAATCTTGAGATGTCTACCAGACCGATGGAGTGGAACTTCTGTTTCAATCATAGAATCAAGTGACATTGGTGCTCTCCCTCTTAAAGAGCTTATTGGTTAATTAATGATGTATATGGAAAAACATAAAGTGAATAAGGAATAAGATGATTAACCCAAGGGAAAATCCGTGGCATTCAAGTCTACTACATCAAAGAGAAATGACAAGAAGAAAATGCATGTACCAACTGAATGTTCAAGCAGTGAAGATTCAGACTCTGATAGTGATGCTGAGATGGCTCAAATAGCCAGGAGATTTATGATGTTTTATAGGAAAAAGTGATTCTTCTGCAATTCAAATTACCACAGTAAGTATGACAATAATGGTCATTGGAAAAAGGACTAGAAGAAATCTGATAAGGAAGACAATATAATCTACTATGAATGCAAGAGGAAATGACACATCAAATAATACTATACAAAATTAGAATTAAAAAACAAATATTATTATAAGGACAAGAAGTACAAGAAAGCAATGAAAGCTACTTGGAGTGATTTAGAAGTCAATACAAGTGAATCTGAAATTTCTGATTCTGAAACGAATCGTGCCAACATGTGCTTCATGAGCAATACCTCTGAGGTACATGTTTCCCCTATACAGAATGATTATTATTCTAGAAATAAAATTGATTTAGATAATGATGAAAATATGACTAAGGCCGAATTGTTTTAATATTGTAACATGCTATAAGAAACATGCAATGAACTTAAGGACAAATATAAGTCACTAAAGAAATAGTATGCTCTCACTGCCAATGTTAAATCTGCCTTTGATGTATAAAAAGAAAAGAATGCTCAACCTTTAAAGAAAAATATTGAACTGAAAATGTCTAATGAGAAACTAAGAATGGACTTAGAAAAATTCACAAATGGAAAATATACACTTACTCAAATTCTAGGAATGAATGTTGCACCATAGTACACTACTGGTTTGGGATACCAACCTGGAAAGAGATAGTTTACCAAAAATCTATTTATTCCTAAATCTGGACAAAATTATGCTTATTCCAGTTCTGGAAATTCATATGCTTAAACTATTTATTCATATATTTATAGATTAAATAAAGTTTATCTTTCAAAATCTATTGATTCTCTAAATTATATGAGACCCATAAGACAAATCTGTGTACCTAAAGCTTGATTTCTATCCATTATGGACCCAAGATGATCTGGGCTCAAAAATAATTTCATATCTAAATCTGTTTTGTAGGAAACATGTTTGATGATTTCCCATAAGAAGATATGGTATTTGGAAAGCGGTTGTTCCAGGCACATGTATGGAGATTAATCATGCTTTAAAATCCTATTAAAGGTTGTTGGAGGGTATGTCACCTTTGGTGGTAACTCTAATGGAAAAATCATCGGCCAAGGCCAGATTGGTAACCCTGATTCAATATTGATTTCTAAAGAATTATTTGTTGATGGATTGAAATATAACATGATAAGTATTTCTCAGTTATGTGATGATGGATTTAATGTGAAATTTTAAAATGAATCCTGTAATGATTGGAACTCTAAAAATGTTTTAGTATTTTCTGCTTTAAGAAATGAAATTATTTATGTTGTTGATCTGAATTATTTATCTAAGAAAAATGTTACTTGTTTAAATTCATTTCATAAAGAATCTTGGCTATGGCACAGAATATTAGGACACTGCAACATCTATTTACATAGAAAGTTGACTAGGAAGAACTTAGTTAGAGACCTACCCAAACATGAATTCCCAAATGAAAAAGTTTGTAATCCATGTCCAATGGGAAGCAACATAATGTATCTTTTAAATCAATGAAATAAGTCTCAACTTCTCAACCTCTCAAGTTGGTTCAGATGGACTTGTTTGGACCTTCTAGAGTTTCTAGTTTAAATGGGATGGACTATGTCTATGTCATAGTAGATAACATTTCTAGATATACTTGGGTATACTTCTTAGCTCACAAAATTGAATTTTTTTCATACTTTTTTAAATACTTCATTTCTGTAGAAAACCTTAGTGGAATTAAGATTAAAACCCAGAGTAGTGATCATGGCTGTGAGTTTGAAAATAATGATTTTGAATCTTATTTCTCACACAATGGCTATATTCACAACTTTTCTACTCTTAGGAAAACTCAAAAAAATGGTGTAGTAGAAAGAAGAAACAAAACCCTTCATGAAATTTCAAGAACCATGCTTAATGAGTATGACCTACCGATTTATTTTTGGGTTGAAGCTGTGAATACAACTTGTTATATTATTAAAAGAGTCTTAATTGGACCTATTCTCTAAAATACCCCATATGAACTATGGAATTATAGAAAACCTAAAGTTAGTTACTTTAGAGTCTTTGGATTCAAAGTCTTTATTCTCAATACAATGGATAATCTGGACAGTTTTGCTTCTAGGCATGATGAAGGAACTTTTCATAGTTATTACTTAACTAGAAATGCCTATAGAGTATTAAATAAAAGAACCAAATGTGTGGAAGAATCTGTTCAGATCATGTTTGATGAAACATATATACATGAGCCCAAAACCTATCTTGAAAATCTTGAAGAATATTTGACTATTCTGGACCTTAATGATAAAACTAAAGAATCTGCTGTAAAAATATCCAGTTCTGGACATATTCTAGAATCTACTTCTATTGAAACCGATCTTAGAGATGAACCAGAAATTTATAGTCCTACATTTACTAGATCAAATAGGATTCTAATGAATCATCATTAAGATGTTGTTGTTGGTAATCATGATAGAGGGACACAGACTAGAGCCTCTCTAAGAAACGAGGTTGAACATCAAGCTTTTCATTCACGTTTAGAACATAAAAATGGCAATGATGCAATCAATGATGAATTTTGGGTAATGGCTATGCAATAAGAGTTAAATAAATTTTAAAGAAACAACATCTGGGAATTAGTTGACAGACCCAGGGACACATTAACAATATGAACTAAATGGGTTTTTAGAAACAAATGAGATGAATCTGGATATATAGTTAGAAAAAAAGTTAGGCTAGTTGCACAAGGATAGAGTCAAGAGGAAGGAATAGACTATTAGGAAACCATTACACCTGTAGCTAGATTAGAATCCCTTAGGATCTTACACTCCTATGTTGCTCATCTGAATTTCATGTTATATCAAATGGATTCCAAATGTGATTATCTAAATGGTTTTATAATTGAAGATGTTTTTGTTGAACAACCACATGAATTTACTAATACTTATTTTCCAAATCAAGATTTTAAGCAATCTAAAGATTTATATGGTTTAAAACAAGCTCTTAGAGCTTGGTATGATAGACTTAGTAATTTTCATATTTCAAAAAGTTTTACTAAAGGTATTTTTGATCAAACTCATTTTATTAAAATAATTTCTATTGATGTTTTATTAGTACAAATCTATGTTGATGATAATATTTTTGGATCTTATAAACATTATTTATGTATTTATTTTTCACGGAGTATTCAAAATGAGTTTTAAATGAGTTTAATGTGAGAACTCAAATATTTTCATGGATTTAAAGTTTTACAAAATGAAAATGGAATAATTTTTAATCAAAGTAAACATACAAATGATCTTTTAAAACATGTTGGTTTGGATAGTATTAAGGAATGTGATACTTTTATAAGTACAGTCTGTAAATTGGATGGAGACGAAACTGGGAAACCAGTGGATCAAACCCATTACAGAGTTATTATTAGAATCTTACTGTACCTTACTGCTAGTTGACCAGATATTATTTTTAGTGTATGTAAGTGTTCATGATTTCATGCTAATCCAAAATAATCTCATTTGCTTGCTGTTAAAAGAATTTTTAAGTATCGTAAACACACTGTAAACTTAGGGTTGTTTTACCCAAATGTTAAATACTTTGAGTCAATGTGTTTTTCAAATGTTGACTTTTCTTGTTGCAAGTTGGATAGAAAAATCACCTCTGGAACATTTCATTTATTAGGAAAATCCTTAGTATCTTGGTCTAGTAAGAAGCAGAATTTTGTAGCTTTTTCCACTTCCAAAGTAGTGTACATAGCTATTGGTAGTTGCTGTGCACAAATTCTATGGATGAAACACACTCTTTTGGACTATGGATGTGATTTTAAGCATGTTTCTATCAACTGTGACAACACTAGTGTAATAAACATTTAGAATAACCCTATGTCTCACTCTAGAACCATACACATTGATGTAAGGAACCATTTCATGAGTGATCATTACCAATAGGGTGATATCACTCTTCAATTTATTGGTACTAAACATCAATTAGCTGACATTTTCACCAAACCTTTGAGTTCGGATAGGTTAAGTTACATTAGACATGAGTTGGGATTGATTAACCTTGATCGGTGAATACCTCACCGATGTGAATACCTCACCGATGTGAATACCTCACCGATGTGAATACATCAACGATGTAACCTCACCGATGGACCTCTCCAATAGGAATTATCACCCATAAACCCAATCGATTAGTGTGTTGTTTTAAACTTCTATCTTCCACCAGAATCTGATTTTTTTTTACATTATTTCATTTTATTTATTTATTTTATGACTCCTAAATGATAAATACAATGTCTTAGCTACTTCTCAACCCACCGATCCTCAAACCTTTACCCTCAAACCTTATCTCCCGAATCTCTCAAAAACCCTAAAGACCTCAAACCAGTGATGGCAAACAACAAACTTCGTACCATCGGAGATGACACAGATGAGCAGAAATCAAAGAAGAAGTAGTCCGACCCAAAATCAAGTGGTTGTGTTTATATAACTAGGTATGGTAGGCGACCAACGAATCCTCATTTGCAGAATAGATTTATTGTAATTGAAAAAGAGTTGTTCATGGAATGGTTGTTACCCAGAAAATTGTTAGTGCTCGAAGTGTTGGAAGATCAAAAGTGGTTATATTGTTTTTAGAACCAAAATGGTCTCTACTATCTGAAGCTAGTGAAACAATTTTATGAGTTTATATGCTTTGAGAAATCATTAGATGAGAAATGAGTGACTTATTTTGTTAATGGAATGGAGATGTCTTTTTCATCTATTTTGTGGGATGAATGCCTAAAGGTACCACATGAAGGGGTATCTAGATATGTATCGAATGAAATGCCACCTAAATATGACATATTCAATTATGAGACTGCCTCGGAGGAGCTCACCAGTGATGGAAATCAAAGAGAAGTAGTAGCAGTTGAAATAGATAGAGAGAATAGATTGTTGTTCAAATTTGTTCAGCATGCCTTAATACCAAGGAGAGGAGACTTTGAGAAATTAAGATATCAGGATTTATATCTCCTACATCTCCTGAGACATTGTGTAAAAGTTAATCTATGCAGATTGTTGACGATCCAAATGGAAGACATGACAAGGCCAGAATAAAATACAAATGCCATGTTCTTTGGCAAGTTGATCTTAGTGATGATCAAAGTGAAAGGGGTAGCTGAGTCTCAGGATGAGAAGGTTGTAGTAATAAATAATTTATGTATCACAACCAAAATTGTCCAATATATGATGATAAATTGGAAACCATAGAGAGGAGAGTGGGTTAATGATGATTAGAAGGTATATGATAAATTCAATCCTTTGAATCATCCTTCAAGACCTAAGGGTGTGAGGGATCCTGGTCTAGGACCTGATGAAGAAGAACCTGAGCACAGTGATGAGACTAAAGAAGAAGAAACTTCTATAAATGATGGAAGAGATACAAACTTACCTCCAAGTCTATTTGCTGAAATTTTATTTTCTAGAAAGGTTGACTTAGTAGAAGAAAGGACTCCTGCTGAATAGGAAGACCAGCCATCCCCTGAGATTAAAGAACAAAAGGAGAATGAATATGAAGCATATAATTCTATCTGTTTAAGTTTGATTCGATTAATTGGAAGCTCAGTTGTTCCTACTGAGGGTGTCGTAGGAAAAATGGAAGAAACTGTACCTAATCCAGAGGACCCTCCTCTTGTTGCAGAGAACTAATTGATAGTAGAATATTCTCCTTAGAAAGAAAGATCCGCTGAGAATTCCCATGATGTACAAAATACTGCACCCATTGATGGGGAGCATCAAACCATGTTTGGAAGTGTGTGGGTGGCTGTAGATATTGAGGATTGGGAAGAAGACCCGGGTTTTGTGGTTTGTGGATTAGACCATCCTGATTCTGATAATGAGGTATCTCTAAATAGACCAAATATCATTTATGATGTTCAGTCTAAGTTGCTACCTGAAGATGTGGTCAGAATGCATGACCTGGATATTTCGAAGAAAATGCATAAGGACAGTTTTGTGGAAGAGACAAAAAGATGGAAGCATCACTCGTGACATCAATCTAATAAATTATGTTTGAATCAGTAGCTAGCATAGCATCTGAAAGAGCATTTGGTGTAATTTCTCCTACTGATATGATCATCATGGCTGACCTTGAATCCTTAAAGGATGAGCTGAAACAATCTTTTAGTGGTTCTGTTTCTGAGTTGAAGCACCGCTTTGTTGAAGAGATGAGTCACTTGGAAAAATATTTTGATCTCTCTCTCGGTTTTAATTTTCCAACCTTTGTGGAAGAAACATGGGAGAAGTTATAGACTACCAGACTCAAGTTTCTAGACTGGAACTAGATATTGAAGCTCTAAAGAAATTTGTTATCTCTTTATACTCTTACATGAGTTCAAAACCCCAAGCAGACAAGGACATAGCCTATGTCAAAAGCATTGGGAGCCAGATGGTTTCAGTGTTCGATGGTTTTAATACCTCCATGAAAGATCATGTTAAAACCCATAATTTTCAAGTTCAAAATCTTATTAGTGGGTTGACCAAAATATTCATGGAAACTATAACCTTCTCCTTTGGTTCTATTGCTTCTAAACCCTTAGTGGATTTGAATCAGATTCAAGATGTGATGAAGGAGGAGCTTGGTTCAGCATCAACCAGGGGCTCTGTAGAATCATCCAACCTGAGAAAAGTTGTGATTTCTACTAGAGATTCAGTTAGAGAAATAATGAAGAAAGTCCAAGACTATATGAGAGATGCCTCTGCTTCTCAGAAAGAAGTGAGAGATAAGGTGGACTCCTATTTCCAAAAGATTTACACCAATCATCTACTCAACAATCATTTCAAACTTCTATTGGAAAACATGAAGTTTCCTCCTGTCAATCAAGTCTTTAGAGAGAAAGCCAGCAAACTAAGGGAATTGACTCCAGTCTTGGAAAAATTCATGGTGAAAAAGGATGATTTCATATATTCTATGGAGAGAAGAGGAGGAATAATTATGGATTTCAGAAATCTTTTGATGCCTTTCCTGCACGTTGATGCTAGGCCAGTGATTATACCCCCAACCGTACCTGCCTCTGCCTCTACTGCTTCTTCTTTTTAGTTGACTCTATCCCAAGCCATTCGAAGCCTTACACCTTTGATCGCTCATAGTACTCCTCAGTACAGGCCAGACATAGTTTCTGTGGCTCAACCCCCTATGATCATTTCCAGAATTCCTAAACCTTCACCAACATTCACACAATATGAATCCTCTTCTAATCCAAAGGGAAAATATCCCATTGATGTTGTGGATTGAATTGGTGGATAAGATGTTTGATATGAATATCTTTTAGTTTTTTTCCTTCTATATACCTTTTGAAACATATAATACAATTGGATTTATTTTATTTCTCATTATGTTCCTCTAATCTTTATTGTTTCCCAATTTTTTTTATCATAGAGTGGAAGAAATATTATCTAATTATCAAAGAGGGAAGGACCACCATGATTTTACACTCTGATATCATCGCATTTAATTATACCTCTGATACATTATGTTCTCTAAAATACTGTTTTCTCTGAGATAATTTCATTCAATGATATATCATCTAATACAACTACTCATTGTTTTAAAACTATAATATCATAACTTGTGATTATCAAAAAGGGGGAGTTTGTTGACCTCACCAGTTTTGATAATCCCAACTATACTTTTACACACCTTTAATAGTCCTAATTAATGTCCAAATTCTCTCAATTTATGATATTATATTATCAAGATGATAATAATATTAAAATAATCCCTGAAATTTGTTAATCAATGTTTATCTTTATTTATATAAGTTTTGAAGTTATTCTAACCCAGTTGAATATGTTTTTCATAAAACAGAAGTGTTATTCACTGATCTGCATATGGCTACTGATACAGAGCTACCAGTACTTAGTCTACTGATAGAATTAGTATACCGATAGGCAGAGTCACTGATAACCCAAGGTCATCGCTACGCAGAGCTACCGATGTATACAGAACTTTCCTTATGTACAAGTCCACCAGTAAGCATATAATAAGCTACCGATACAGAGTTACCAATAGAAAAAGTATTCCTATAGTAGGGAATGGAGCTACCGATGTGCAAAAGACTACCGATATACATAATCAAGGAACTATGTAAGCTACCGATACTAACAATCCCCAATAAATAGAGCTACTGACTGATCAAAGATACTGATAGACATAGTCACCGATAGAACAAGTCTACCGAGCTACTGATAGAGTAAGTCTACGGATAGAAGGAGCTACCTATATGTAAAGTGCTACCGATATCAAGAGCTACCGATACATGTTCAACTGGTCACTACTACACATCGTCCATAGTACACATCTACCAACAAAAAGATACTAATGACTATCCAAACAGTCAAACTCTATGCTGTCAATGATATTTATTTATTAATCTAATGATTACATTTTAGTTTTAGATGTAGTTAATGTAATTTAATGATATCTGTTGGCATGTCAGGGAACCATACCTACTACCCCTGATAAAAGTAATCATTATTTTTTTTCTAGAGCTAAAAGCTATAAAAGGGATGGATAAAGACCATGAAAATGTGACCAGAGAAAGGGGTGAACATAGATATCGAAAGAAACAGCGAGAATCAAGGAACTAAGAAGGCACACTAAGGGTGAAAGAATGCATACACACAAGACTGCATCCATAATCAATGAACAATAGACATACAAGAAGCTACTCATTCTAGAGTAAAACATGATGCATCTTGAGTGAAGAACTAAAACAAACACTTCATGCACTCAATGCTAAAAAACTGAACCTGGAACCAAGGAAGAAAACGATACTCTGTTTTTTTGAACAAGAACAACAGAAGGACTCAGAAGCTTTTCTGATGAACCAAACAAGTCCAGAACTGCACTCCAATCACTAACGCTTTTCTAAACTCATTCACACTTACTTTAGTGATTCTTTCATTTAAATTTCGAGCAGTGTGTGCACCCAATTTATTTTACACACACACTTTCTCTTGAGCTAAGCTGTAGGATTCTTAAATCCGTATTCAAACTCTATAACTCCTTTTATCCCACTGTGGATATAGGAAGAGGTCGAGTAAGACCTGGACAACTGTGATCTGTTGATTGTTTTCCCACGAAGAACATTGGTATAGGTCTTTGGACCTGGACAGTAGTGTACTGTAGTTTACCCTGATCCTGGGTGTGGATCAATTTATATAAATTGTTTGAGAGGACTATGTCTTGACTTGATACTGAACCTCTTGGTTACATCTAATGTGCATTTTAGTTTAAGTCATTAGTGTACTATATATATTTCATATCCCACTGCTAACTACTTTGAAATATAATCTGTTTTAAAGTTACTTTGATAGTTAAATTAGCAAGTGTTTATACCTTTTGTAAACCAGTAAGTTAGTTTCTAAAGTCAATTTTAGCATTAGATTAAATTTATTGAGACCTAAAAAATCATTGAGAAATTAATTGAGCATTTACACACTGTATAAATTCACTACAATTTACCTTTTTTTAGTAGGGTATTTTAAGAGAAATATTTTTAACAAAAAAATTTAATTGTAACTGAATTCACCCCCCTCTTGAGTGTCCACTCCGACCAACAAGTGTTAATTCATATGTTTGACCAACCTTCTCCACGAACAGTGTATGTTATTTCATATATCTATATTTTAAATATTGTTTTTAATATTTTTATACATAATATAAATATATATATATATATATGATGTATAAATAATTTTTTACATAAGTCAAATATGTAAATCATGATATATGTAATAGGATAAATAATAACCAGTCAAAAAATATATGATAAAGAATCCTGTAATTACCCTAAACATTGATATATAATGTATTTCTTAATAAACGTGTAATTGAACGTGTTAAGTGAAACATATATCGTATTATATATATAAATATTGTTTTTATAGATTTATAACAAGCTTATATTTTTTATATAGGATTTTTGAACATATATATTGAAATTCAGTACATAAGGAAACCCTTTTCTCATCTCACATTTTATATCCATAAGATAAATTCCTATTGAAACATTGTTTCTCTTATTTGGTTTATAGAATATCTAATAATTCATTTGATTATTCTTATAAAAATATCCATGGGTATATAAATATCTATTTTATGAATTTATTTCATGGGGTTTATGTTTTAAAATTTACAAAATTGGTAAAGTAATTTTTTCCTTATTTTCTTATATTGAGAAACAGGTCATGTTATGAGCCTATTCTTTTGAAGTGCATATATTCCATTTGAAAAGTTATATCATTAATAACCTTAATTAAATTAAATTTTATTCTACTTGTAATTTTATTATTTCAATTGTATGATGATTAAAATTTACAAAATTTGAAATGGTTTATTTCTACAATCTCATCGTTTATCGAGATTGTTACTGATTATGAATCCATTTATTAAATATTTTGATCCATATCTCAGTAAAACTAATGAATTTTATTATCCTCTACTTATCTATGATATCATCTTGTATGAATTCCATTTTTTTTACTCTTTGGTAGTTTTGATATTTAAGAATTTTTTTATTTAAAAATCATATTATATATCACATTTCAGTCAGAAATATGTGTTCATTCAAAACCATTCTTTCTATCAGAAGGTATTAAAATTTATTTATTTTTAAAATTTGTTTTAATTTTTTAATCTTTTTATTATGATTTCCAGGGAAAATTTTCTATAGTTTTCTCAATATTTCATTATAATATTTCAAT
The DNA here is from genome assembly GCA_963277665.1 of Viscum album. Lineage (NCBI taxonomy): Eukaryota > Viridiplantae > Streptophyta > Magnoliopsida > Santalales > Viscaceae > Viscum > Viscum album. Next base: position 664,416,602 of record OY728141.1, read on the forward strand.
GAATTTTCATAGATAACAAAATTATAAATGTTTTTAATATTTATTTGAAAATATTTACTGTTTTTTTCTATAAAAATTAGTTTTAATATGGATTATAATTAAATTATATTTTATAAAATCAGACAAATTTATTTTCATAAGAGAATTTTTTAAAATATGCTTAATATTACTTTATATATTTTTTGAGTGTTTTTTAATACACGATATTTAAATTTGTTCTATGTTAAAAATTTAAATTGAAATGAATGGTTTTTTATTTTTAAATTATACATGTGAACATTTAATATCATTATCTATATAATATCAAATCCATTGATATATTTTATGCTTAATTTAAGACATGATCTAATAATACCATTCATATTATCTCTATAAGGGTTTATTTTTTTATGGGGTGATGTTTCAGACACCTATTTATGTTACACAAGTAATTTTCTTTTTAACTAACTTCATTGCATATGTTATGATTTAATTAAATAATTATTAAATATATTTATCTTATATAGGTTATGATGTGATGAAATGTTAATTATATCCATTTCATTTCATGGTTTATTATATTATGTTTATAAATCCCAACTCTTTTCATGGGACATGATATGATTAATGATTTTTTTCTTGATGAAAATGCATGTATTCATTAATTATTTGATAGGGAAGCATATAAGTCCCTCTAATTCATTGGGTAATGTTTATTTTTTTAATCTCGAGGGGTATATGGTAGGGAATGAAATTCCCAAAATAAGAGGGAAAAATATGTCTGATATAATAGGTTATATTAGATCGAATCCTGAGCCCGAAACAAGAGGGGATCATATGCATGATATAATAGGGTACACAAGAGGGCATCTTAAGACCAAATGAAAAGTGAATCCAACAATCAATACGAGAGGGTACATGGGAGGGAATCATATGCCCAAAAAAATAGGATATCAGATGCCTGAAACAAGAGCATACAATGGAGGTAACCTCAAGAATGAAGTAGGTACATGGGTTATTAGACCAAGAACAACATGTTATGAGGGTCTTGGAAGTTATGCTGGACAATTTATATTATATTATTTGGCGTATTCTACAAATTCCATGTCTTATTCCTTTGATATGATTTTATGGATTATTCCCAAAAATCCTTTATGATTCACATCTTATAAACTACAAAAATTTGTGGTGTGATTTAGGTTTAAGATATTTTATGTTTATGGTATGATATTTTAATATTATGATCACGTATTCATACCCATAATCACATGTTTCTCTACCTTGATAACTCTTACTGAGAATACGATCTCACTAGTTTATTATGATTTATTTCACAAGGATATGATGTTTTTAATGTATAAATACTAATGAAGAAGGTCTTTGTGGGAAGCATTGATAGTCTTTCACATGTTAAAAGATTTATTTCCATGATTCCAAATACGCTAAACTATTATTTTCCATTGGAATTCACTTCTATAATGTGATGAATAGTCTTTTAAAATTATGTAATATCCATGTATGTTCAGAATGAGAGTCTATAGAGAAGGTGTCTTCCAATACCAGTGGAGATAATCCTCAGTGATTTAAACAAAATATATTATAATATTCTTGATAAAATAAATAATAATCTTATTGATGATGTATACAAGTATGATAGATATAGTAATCTTAATGAGGAACAAAAATATATCATCATATATTAGATAATCTGGAAAAAATGATCTTATGAATGAAAGGTATCACTAGATGTTGAAGAGGATTTTGCAGAATATTACAATTGAGGAGTATATCCACATGATGTAAAAGATTTGTAATGTTATGGGTATAACCAGTATCAACTAGAGAATAAAATATTGTGGTGTTTAAAAACATTCTCTTAGAACCACTATACATGATAAAAAATAATATTATATAATCCCATTTGGGTTTTGTGACATGAATAGAAAAGATTTTGGTTTTATGATGATCCTTGAAAATATTTTCCCCTCCTCTCTATTGTCTTGGGGCTACAGTCAAGAAGTGATTTGGATTTTATATTATGTGGATTAGGAACCTTATCATTTATCAAGTGTTTGAGTGGGAAAATAATTTATAGATAGATGGTAACAATGGTTCAAACCACTCTCACTGGAAACAAGATATTCATATTCGTGACAGAGGGTGGTCACTGCTAAATGTACAATAAGTTTTTAGGATAGAATATAATAAGTATTTCAGTAAGACCATTACCCTTAATTAAGGAAAATTAAAAGGTTATAAATCTAAGAATGAAGGAAATGGTGAGGAAATCAATCTCATTGAAATTGAGGAATGGAATCAAAATAATGAGTATAGTATTGAAGATTATGTTAAAAAGGATGTAACAATCATTTGTGAGGTCAATTTATCAAAACATAGATAAAAATAATAATAAAATATTATCATTAGTTTAATTAATAAATATATTAAATTAATGAAGAGTTCATTGAGAAAGAATAAATATGTGTCATAGTTCAATATGATAATTATAAATCTAAATAAGACATAAAAAAGTATTGAATATCAAAGGAGGAATTTCTCAAGATGGAGAGATGATGAGATCCAAAAAACATGTAAAATATGATTCAAGAAATATATCTTCTATATTTTAAAATTTTATCCTTAAAAATAGAAAGGTAATATTTTAGACCAATATAAACCCTATTATAAACTCATTCCCTTATAAAGAATAATGGTGGTTTTAGAGATCATTTACACATAAGAATAATAAAGAATAACGTTATTCCTCTATAAGATCACAATTCAATTTTGTTCCTTTTTCATGTAAGAATGGAAAATAATCATATTCTTATTAGATTAACATGCCTTTAAATGGAAATGGGAAGGATCAAAATGTGGTATATGGTGAAAAATTGAGGACAAATACTTATGTTAAAACATTAAAGATGATGTAAAATCAATGAATGTGTGGTCGATCATTCCTAACCAATTTTTCAAGATCATCCAAATTGGGGATCCAATACATAACATTGATTTATCCCATCCCAGTGTCACCTTATCAGACAATGTATTATACATGAATCATAGTATTTTCATTAATAAATCATTATTGTTTATAGAACCTTCTCCTATGAAGGATATTTTGAGCACATGTATGATGAATGAATTTCAATTTAACTACCTTAAATTTAACTCCAATTCAACTATAAATTAGAAATTGGATCCCTTCGAGGTCATCCGGGTTATAATATTTGATTGATTTGAGTAATTCATCAAAATATGTTGATGGTACGTAGAAAACCCAATAAAACATAAGATCGGAGTTATGAGGTTTGGTTTGGTTTATTGGTCAATAAAAAAATGTATGTTAATGATCCTTTGATATACCATCGCAAGATATTATTTGACCCTTGAATGAAACCTAATATTGAAAAAAAATTAATGTTGGTAAATTTTGAACATAACATATCATTATTAAGAGTCATAAACAAGGATATTAAATGATCATCATTCTATAACATTCAAATTTATTATATGAAAATATCATCTATAAGAAAACTATATATAACAAAGATAATAAAAAAATTATCCATTAGATCCATGATGATATCAGTGTAATTGGTTTGTACAAATGGAATTACTATAATTTAATAAGTACAATACATTAAAAAACTAATTTTATTATGTATATCCACCTTCTTGAATCTGAATGGATGATAAGAATAATGAATTTAATGGTCCAAAATTTATTAATATCCAGATAGTTTATTAATAAATTCATCAATATAGTGTAATGTATTTTTATTCTTGATATTGATCATGTTATGTTATTAAGAATCCATAAAGAGGTGTATTAACCCATCATGTACTTCAAAAAATGAATAGGAACCACCTATGGGGATATATATGGGAATATAAATCCCTTTTATAAATTCCAGTCAAGTTTCATCCACAATTTATAATAATAAAATAGGGAAATATTTTAAGGAGTAATTTAATAGTAGTAGAACACAGTATGAGTAATGTAGAAAACTCTTCATCATGATTAAAGGGAAGAATATGAATGAATTCAAGAAATATGTCATCGTATCCCTTAAAGACACACATATATATAATTTTTAGTATCTCACATACCATTATAGAAAAATATCAATAAAAAATTTAATTTAAGACTAATTCACTATAACTAATTCAAATTTAAATTAAATGTTCATCTTGACATCAATAGATAGTAATAGCGTGATTCTGAATTTCAAATCTCACATCCCTTCAATGTAATTTGATATGCTATAAATATAAAGTATCCAATAAATGCCTCATTTAGCATTAAATTCAAATATAATCCGATATTGTTTTTCAAGAAGCGCATCATAAAAAATGTCCATCAGAGTGGAGATATAAAAAAGATATACAATCAGATTTTTGTTAGGATATGTGGCACTATTATAAAATAAATCTCCAAAAATGATTTAGTAGATACAATATCAAAATTTATATATTTATTTCTAGAGTGGATGGAAATTTAACTATTCTTCATGTTGTTCTCATGAAGTGCTTCGTTTTTTATGGTAATGATCATCCCAAATTCATGTTTCTCAAAATCAGTTGAGGCCCACTATCCTCATTATATAATTTATTATGGAATTAAATCAAATAATTCTCAATATACGTATATATTATCATGGAAATTCATTGGTTTAATCCTTATTCAACTTTTACTCATTTTTCAACCACATTATCAATATTCAAAAATCATTAAATCTATTAAAAACATTTCCACAGATTGACAATTTCATAGTTTTAATCAAATACATACCAATCAGTTTTTTATAGTATAGATTTTTAGGTAGGTGGTTTATTTTATTTCCACCATGATATTTAACATTAAATTTTACATGATTATCCTTTTTTCAAATATTATTATTGAAAATATAGGGAAAATTTAGACACCACTCTCTATTTCATCCAATATAAAACATTTATTTATTTATTCATTGTATCCAAATTATGATATAGATAACTCCTTTCAAAAACATGGTTTCCTATTGATAGAGAATTGATTTTTTTTACTTTAATGGTGAAGGATAAAGACATTATAGTAACATGAATGTATTATTTGTTTTTCATATTATATACTAAGGGATTTATCATTCTAATAATTCATATTCTTATAGTCCATTTACATATTACTATGATGTGTTCAAGGAAATTATTTTTTGGAAAATACCAACATAAAATCCTACAATTGGAAGAATATTATATCATCCACTAGCCATGTTTTGTAGATAATATTCACTAATTTATCATATTATCTTTCTATGAGATAGAATACAAATACCAAAAAATAGTCTATGAACTGATGAATGGAAATATATTTTTAATACTTTTGATCCATTTGGTACAAAATCATCATTCAGAAAAAAACAAAAATGAAGGTTTTTGATAATATATAATAGATTAAATGAACCGATTCCACCACTATGATGTATTTAGAAGATCAATATGGTTAATTTCATTGTTATTTGATTAATATTGTTCAGTGATCATATTAAAAACATATTACACAACAACTAAAAATATATTTTATTTCAATTAAGTATTTCTATTTCCTTTACTGTCACATTCAATGTCATCATGATTACTTTTATTTATAGATCTAATAAAAATATAAAATTATACAAAATTATTATGTTAAATTAAAAAATAGTGTAATAAATCCAAAAAATATAATATTAGAAATGTCCAAATTTATGGAACCGGCTAATTAACCTATGACATTTCAGGTTCATCCGATGTCACATAAGGTTGCCAAAGGGATTCCTAGTTTATATCCTCAAATTTCATATAAAATAACTTAGTAAAATGATGAAACACTATAATGAGACCAACCTAGGTGACCCATGCACAAAAAATTTAAGTTTTAAATCATTATTATTTAATATTTTAAAAATATCACAATGATACATGCCTGAGGACTATAAATTTTACATGAATTGGGTGACTAGATTATAGTTTTATAGTTAACCAAAAAAATTAAATTGTATTATAGATTATTATTTAATCATGTTCAGTAGGTTGATTTGGGCTTTTGAGTTATGGGAAAATAATTTTTCTTAATAACATCTGAATCATCTTCGAGGAACCTCTGTGGAATCACTTCTTAATGAACATTATATTAGACATTTTACAAGATAATAACCTCTAGAACATATATAGAGAATATTGACATATAATTTTTCTAGTTTTGGTTGATATAAATGGGTCATGTGGTTATAGGATGACATGATAGTGATTTCCATTTTATATGTGAGGGGAATGATACACTTAAAATTGTTAATAATATTAAAATATAATAAGTCATCTCCCATTGGATCGTTGATTTTTTTTGTAAAATTTAAAAGTAATTATGGAATAAAAATGAAATATATTATTTATATATAATTTAGATTTGTTTTTAGGTATTTTTAACACTTATCCCTTTTGCCTACCCACCCCCCATTAATCACTTTTAACGTGTATATTAGTAATGAATTGATATCTTAGTTATTATTCATAACGTTAAAAAAAATTACTCGTTACATAATATTTATTATGATGATTCAAAATATGGATATCATTATATATTTTTTCATTTATATAATATCAATAAAATAATTTTAAAACAATTCTACAAAATTAAATGAAAAATGTTTTTACACTAATTAATTTTTAATATCAAAATATTTATGAATACTTATTACATGAAAATGAAAATCAAATAGAATAATTTTTGTATATAATATTAAATATATTATCTTTAATTTTTTTAAAATAATTCATTAATAGATTTTAATTTTTATTATATGAATTATAACTTATTATCCACATAATGTTTTGTAGAAAAAACAACAAGTTTTAAGTTGAAATTCTTAAATTTCCTTTTCGGACCAAAATATAACTTGTGAATTGATTTTATACATTTATAAAAAATAAATTATCATAATTATTTTTTTCATATTTTTTTCTAGAATTAAAATGGGTAGACAATAATTAAACAATTAAATAATCATAATTAAATAATTTATCTCAGTTCACTTAATCATGGACATGAATATTAGGAATGATACCAAATTAATCATATTTATTTAATGATAAATAAATCATTAAATATTGGGATATTTTATATGAAGTACATAATTAAAAACATTTTAAAATATGAATGTGATTAATTATAGTAATTATATAATGAAGGCTTTTTGAGAAAATTAGATTTTCTGATCAATGGGCCTGTATGGTTAAATCTTATAAGCATTTTGAAGTTAATTTAGATACACTTAATAGTAATGATTATGCAAAGTATGTAATAAATTGGAATTTCTGTAATATATTATACCACATTTATTATATAATTGTGTCTACATTTCCCTCTTCATGTGTGATAACACATGCGATTAAAGAATACTCCATGTGATAGATAACGAAATAAATAATCATAAAAGACAAATGCAAAGGATACTGATAGATAATAATAGAAACTAAAAAAACATGATACTGATATTTTGGGTTAAATATAATATATTTTTACAAATATATTAATTCCATTATGGTTTTAGAAAATCATTAAAAACCTAATTACTAATTAAGTGAATATTAAGAGTGTTCCCAAATAAATTATTTTTAATGAAGGTATGTTTTAATTTTGATATTAATTTCTTAAAACACTAAATGGATAAACTTATTATATCCCAACATAAATATAAATCAGAGTGTTAAATGTGAATGAGTATGAAAACAAAAATAAATGTTGATTTACTTTTAAATTATCCAATAATTTAATTTCAATATATTTTATAAAAATTTATGTTAAATTTGAGAAAAATAATTATCCAGTGTTTATAAATTAATGAATAACCATTTATAGAAAATAGAATTTCATAATAAATAGAAACTTATATTTTATAATATATATATCTAATTTGAGGATAAAAAATATAACCCATAAAAAATTTAAATCTTATAATGTTATTTTTTATGAATATAGAAATTAATTTCACATAAATATTGAAGGTTCCCAAAACTGTAATTAGTGGAAGGAAAAAAAGATAAAAATTATAGAATTAAATACAATTAAATAATTATGATGTTATAGTGAATATTGATATAATTAAGAATATGTGAAAATTTACCATTGAGCATCCATTTTATGGCGAGATTTGATCATGTAAGTGTTTTTGAATATCAATATTAAAATATATATTATTTTATAATATTAAATATTTAATATTGTGAAAATATTCATGGGAAATTAGATAATTTAATAGACTTATATAAAATGTTTAATAAAAAATTTTATAATCTTATAGATGAAAATAATAGTTTAACACTGATTATTAAAAACATATTGGGAAGCTATTCTACTTTTAAAATATCTAAATAAATATATATAGGCATATATAAAAATGATATTGACATTTTGAATTAATCCTTGTATAAATTCATAACTAGAATGGAAAAAAAGAATATTTTATGCGTTGAAAAGGAACCCTAATAAATTGAATGACAATGAATATTGTGAGAAATATCCCACAATTAATATAACATTTATTTTAATTAAAACTACTAAAATTAACTATTTTGTAGAAGGATTTATATTTGAATAAAAAGTAATTATTTCAAGTTATGTTTATGAAATTATACTCACTCTATTTTTTATAAAAATGAATATACATTAAAATTCTTCACTACTAGATTTTTATTTACATCTTATTTTAAATAAAAATGTGTAACAATTTTTTTTGAATTAGACTAGTAGGAGCCAAATATGTATAAAAACCAAGAACTTGTTCTATTTCTAAATGAAATGGTAATATTATGGTATAAATTAATAATAATCAATTGTATATGGATAATGGGTGATCAATAAACTTTAATGTAGACCAATAACAAATGAAATTTTTATAAAATGTGAGATATTAATATGGAATTGAGGAATAATTAAACAGGCACAATTTAATGGGTTTTATATGTTTATGTTATTAATTATTGATTAAAACCCAATTTAATTTATATTTTTTTTATAACAAGAACATATAACTATTTTATAGTTATGTGTTGCTGGATTAGTAGATAAATTTTGAAATAATAGATTTGTTCTGTTCATGATTCTCTTAAATATGTTTAAATATCTAATAACATCTAATGAATATAATATAAATTTAAAATATATTTACATGAAAAAATTTCAATGGAAAAAATCATTAAAAATCTATGATTTAAATAGTATAAATGAACAGTTCACAACATATTCATATATATATATATAGCTTATAGTGGTAACTATAAGAATGTTTTAAAATTCTTATTCTAAATGTGGATGAACATTTTTTAATGAACTATCTATACAATGGAATCAACACAAGAAATGTTTTTTTATTATTTAACAATGTTAATAATCATAAAATATTACAAATTGATTATTTGGACTTGATTAAATAAAAATAAGTATCCAATTTGGGTGGAAATTTTTCAATTTTTTTATATATGATAAGAGAAAAAAATTCACAAGGGGTTATTATGTATCTTATAATGATGTTAATGAATAGAATTTTTCATCATTTAACTAATCAAATGAAAATAGTAAAGGTGTAATGATTTCATATAATATGTAATAATGTAGAAGTGTGAAAAATGATGTGATTTTATTCTTTTGATATTATTATTGATATTCACACAACAATTCAACTCTATAGACACCACATAAAATTAGATTGGTAGAATGGTGAAATTAAACAATACATGAAATGGCCAAAAACACACATATTGAGTGAAATATATACATGTAGGTATCTACAGATATCTATGATCATTGTATTATGATGAATGATATTTTATGAAGGATTGTCCGTAAGGAATCATGATATATTATAGAATCCAATAAAACATAAATTTTGATACTGTGGACTTTCATCATGAAAGGAATTCATCTTAAACACCATGGAATATTCTAGTAAATGGTATACTATTCATTTAGGATTATAAACCAATTGTAAGGATTACCAAATATATATTGGCAATGATAATTTATAAATTTGTTTATATTTTTTATGAAAATTTACCTTTTGGTATTTATTTTATTGATAACATGACTGAGGATATAGTCTTTCAATTAAACTAATGGATCTTAAAGAATCATAAATGAGAATAAGTTAAATCATATATAGTTTTAAAGTATGTTTATAATGTAATATTATATCAACATTGTGTGTTTTATATTATTTAGAAGTCAAAACTATTCTTAAAGAACATGAACATTGGAATTTGTGAGACACCCAAATGAAAAGGAAATATTTTGAAGAATATAGTTTTTAAAGAATAAACCTCAATAATATGTTATATTGTTAGAAAAAAAAAATTTATGACAAGGATACAATCAAGATAAAGGTACGGAGTTTTGAAAAACTATTTCCCTTAGTTATATATTTTAGTCTATTCAGAATCCATTATTTTATACATTTCATAAGTTTATTATGTTATATCAAATGTGTATGACTAATAATTATAAAAATATATTTATTTTATAGGTATATTTTAATAAATAACTCCCTATTTGTTGAACATGATACATTGAAAACAATTTTTTATTTGTTTACTAATGTGTTATATGGACTCAAAAATCCCCTTATACCTTATATGAAAGGCTAATACAAAATAACTATTAGACTAATTTAGGAAAAGTTAACGTTTACAATAACAAGTTATTTAATAAATAATCCATTAACATGCTAATTATATACATATTGCGGATATTGTATTTGGTTCCAATAAATAGAACATATTAACTAAATTTTATGATTTTATAGTAAGGCGATAATAAATAAGACTAATGTGATAGTTCATGGACTTTTTGTTATTTAGTATCATTCTATGAAATGTTGTGATATTCTTAAATCAACATATATATTTAATGGGGGACTGTAAAATAATTGGAATATATTCTATTGAAAAAATAAATTCACCCTTGATTACTAGATGTATATAAGATGAGGCATATGATTACACACAATATGTTGACATACATATAGAGGCATCATGGATAATTAAACTTCGCATTAATGCATTTTGAAAAATATATTTTTTCGGTAATAGAATTTTTTAAGGTTTCATAATATTATAAAATGATCCTATAATACTTCAGTTTAGTGATTTATAAATTATAATGTAGGAAATTTTGATCTTTTATTATTTATTGGTGTATTACACCTTTTTGTAATTTTATATTCAAGAATTATGATTTCAAAAGTTTTTTAACTCATATGAAAATTAAAGGAGGTATTGGTCATTTAAATGATTATTATACGGACTCTTTGTGTTCAATGATGTAAAAAACGTTATTTATCTGTCAAAAAATAATTCTTATTAAATTTTTTCTACTATATATTATTATAAAACGTTTTAAATAAGATAAAATCAATGTAACATTGTGACATTATATAATAAATTTGTTAATAAATGTTTTAATTTTTTTAAATATCTATCTCTTGAAATCCATTACAATATTTATGGATGAATAAAATTGAATTTGGGTACAATAACATTCAAGTAAATATAAAAAATGAGGCCTTGATCATTGAAATTTGTACAATCACTTTTTTTGAGAGATATGTTTAAAACCCCTAGGAATCCTATAATTGTTTTAAATCATTACTATTATCCAAATAATAATGGATAAAAAATAAAAATTCAATTCATAATTTATGTGTCTAATTGAATTAATTTTAATGATGTTTTTGAAAACAAGTATTATCTTTCCAAATAGTTGAATTTATTTTATGATATTTGAGACCTAATTTAACTGTATAGTAATTATCATCATACGTTAAATGTTTAATTAGTCCTGATAACATAATTGTTGTTATTTTTGTGTGTAAAATATTCCTAAGAAGAAATATTATGATACATGTTGAGTTCCTTCATATATAACAATGATTGATCCATGGCAGATTAACTATGATTGTATATTGTTTAAAATTGGGATGGTATCTATTCCAATTGGGGAAATATATGCATATGTAAATCAACTATTATTAATTTCTTATATATTGTTTCTATTCCTAAGGAAGAGTAATGAAATACATTTATCTACAAATATTTTGATAGATAATATGATTATTAAAATGAATGAAAATTTCAAATAATTTCAAGATAATCAATTCACAAATATTTTCTATAAATATTTATTTCCATAACATTGAAATTTAAATCTAACACTTAATGGTTTTATTGAATGTATATTTACTAACATGGGTAAATGAATATAAATGGTTGGATTTTCATATAATAAAATGAGTAGAACCCTATATTCATAGTCGGAACACTCCTTGTCTCTCCTGATATCCATACCGAGGGATGCATAATGTTGAATAATTGATAATCAATTAAAATCATTTTTTGATGGATTCTATATTATGATAGTTTAACTGAAATTATTTTTTTATTGATGTAAATAGAAATGATACATGGAAAGGAGGAAATAATATGATGTATTGATAATTTATCACTATTTGATATAGAAGTGAGAAAATTTGATGTGAATTTTATTTTTTATGGTAATAATTATCATGAATTGGTTGAATAAAAGGTAAAAATTATAGAAATCAGTCTGAATTTAGTTTAGAGAGTTGGTATGTCTAATATTGATATTTTCAAAAAATAGTACTTATTTTTCCACAAATTATATTAAAATGAATATAATTATTTTTTATAGAGGAAATAATGATGTTATTTGTTTTTAAAAAGGATGTTATAGATTATATATGTTCTGAATGTGTACTCAATATAGGATAATTGGGAAATTAACTTTATTATATATTCTATTATGAGTTTTTGAAATCAATAATTAAATGTATTGAATTATTAATATATACATCTATTATTACTTAAGATTGTATTCAATAAATAATATATTTTGATTCCAATTTTGAGGGATATAAATATTGAAAACCTATGATATAACTCATATTTATAGTTTGGAATACTTATTTATTGAGTCATAATGAAGTTACATTTCAATATTAATTAAACTAATGGGAATATTATAAATTAAGAGATCTAAATAGATGATGGGAATGATTTTATAATGAATATTTTAATGGATCTCTGTAAAATTAATTATATTAATAATCATCCATAATTATTTATAGATTCAAACTAGACATAAAACCCAACTATTGAAGAATAGGTGAGAGAAATTTTCTATGATAGGAATTCACAGTGATCATTCCACCTTATATCCCCAAATAGAAAAAAAATTCATGATAAAGAGTAAGATAAAACAAAAACCATGGACCTGATGATTTTATCTCAAAATATTACATTTACAATATGTAAAATGAAGTAGGTTTTGTTTACAAATAATAAATATATATGATTAATTTTTATTTTGAATCTTTGATTAGATTTCTATTGAAATTAATTTAAATTTTTGGTATAACCGTATATCATATATTGGGTTAAATTAATCATTATTGATCTATTAAAATTCTTTTATTAGATGAAATTAGTTGTAAAAGATATTTAAAACACATAAAATTATATAATTGACATTTTTTCCTTTTAGTGACAAGTTTAAAATATTTAATAATTTTGTTATAAACATTAGATCATGAAAAAATATTAAGTCTATTAGATTGATTTCAAAAAAAATTACATTCATATCATACAAGAATACTAAATAACCTCATAAAGAGTATACATTTTAATAAAAGGCCTCTAAAATATTCAAAAATTAAAATTATTTTCAATAAAAGATAAAATTATATAATATAAATATAAAAATTTATTAATATGTTGAAATAATCATGAATAATGTCAATGATAATAAAGCGGGTAAGATTCATTATAGAATGCACAAATTGAAATATAAAACATGGAGATTTAGTGATGTATATATTTCAAATAATATCATTCTTTTCGATATTTGTTTCTTACATTAAACATATTGTTTATCGTGATTAACATGGAACACTATTATTATATTTCATTACATATGACACTTAGTGTTCCACATGATACCAAAACATCGAATGGAAACAATATGTGAGATATAATTATTTTATAATGATAGTTATCACCATTTAGATGGATAAGAAAGTATGAATAGGAAAATATAATGTATTAATATACCTTTTATTCAAATGTTCATAAAAGAAATTCTTCATTAAATAATAAATTATTAATGGAAAAAAATAATTTTATTATAAATGAAATATTTTTATAAACTACTATTTTTATTTCCAAAAACATGTTTGAGGATAATATATTAAAAAATTTATCTTGGATAATGAATTTAATTTAATATATATAGATTCTATATTCAAAAAATTAATTTGAATGTTATTTGTTTTCTAGACTATAGATTATAATAAATCATATTTTATTGTTAAATTCCTTAATTACTTAATAAATTCGTTAATTCCTTATTTCCTACCAAAATGAATTCCTTAATTACTTAATCTCATCCTATAATTTTTATTTTGGTAACAAGTATGACCTATTAATCCTTTTGGTGAAAACTAAAAGAAGTTTTTCAAAGAAGAGATTAATTCCCAAACCAAGCGTTTTATTTAATTTACTACTCCTATAACAAACACTATTACTAAACCATTATTATATAATATTTTAATTATTATACATATAATATTATTATTATAGGGTTATGTTCATGACATATAACCGTTTCTTATTCCCTAATATAGGATATGAAATCATCATTCAGTTGTAAGGAAGACTACCACCTCACAAACCGTTGTTATTCATTTTCCACCACCTCATCACATGGTTGGTTATATTGATGGATTTAATATTTACATATGATATTTATTTTTTTAATATTAATTTTTAATCACTACACCACATCTATATTATTACCTCCTAATACATTATAAAAATATAACATCACTTTTGTGTATTTGGAAGTACCACCTCATGAACAAATGTGATATGATTCTGATTATTTTTTACATTGATCAAAATAAAAAAAATGATAACTTTAATTATAAAAATATTTAAATATATATAAAATTATATAATTTTTATATCTAATATAAATTCTTACATTCCATTATCTGTTGTACACGTTAACATCCTTAATGTGTTTAGCAGACTACCTCCTTGTGAAGCGATGTGATTCATTTTTCATGTATGGTTTAAATGGAAGGTAATAAGGATTGGTTTAAATAATAACTTGTAATATAAATGAAATAAAATTATATATTAATTATTACATATCACTTAATCATTTATTCATTACATATAAATTATATAGTTAATGATCATTCATACTTATGACTTGTCGTCTCTCAGAACATGGTATTTTATTTTCTATATAAAAATTTTATCG
The DNA here is from genome assembly GCA_963277665.1 of Viscum album. Classification (NCBI taxonomy): domain Eukaryota; kingdom Viridiplantae; phylum Streptophyta; class Magnoliopsida; order Santalales; family Viscaceae; genus Viscum; species Viscum album. The sequence continues at coordinate 664,431,936 of OY728141.1, forward strand.
ATTGTGATAAATACATATATAATGACTAAATATTATATTTATATAATGATTAAAATTAGGTATAAAATTTATCCCTGATCAAATAATGAGTACCAAAAAGTAAAAAAATCAAAACATAAATTAAAAACTATGATGTTAGTACCCAAATCATGATTTTAACATTAAACTTATGATAAATAGGTACTAAAAGGTCATAAATAAACCATATATTGTATGATGAATTTTTTCCCCTATATAATATGTTATTAATTAAATTATATTTATTATAAATGAGTATAAAACATTTATGAATGAATTAGAGACTTATGTTAAGTGATTCTGTGTATCTGTTTTACTTTTGAGTGAAATTTGAAATATCACCAAAAATTTATTTTGGGAATTTTATATAATACCCAATTCATATGTTATATCATTAATATTATATTTATTATATTTAACGTTTAATTTTATTTTATTATGTATTTTTGATTACTATTGGTATCATCACTAAAAATGTATTGATTTTTTCACCTGAATTTTAAATCCATGACAAACATTCCATATTCACAACTTGTTTTATATATTTACTATATATAATATGTGTGAATATATTTTTTCCTCCTATAATAATTAACGATATTTAAATACCAACTTTTGGTTCTCTAATATATAGGGTTTAGGTTTTAGAAGATACCCAAGTGGTAAGGGGTATCTGTCTCAATTTTCATTAGATGAGACAATTTTCAATTTATAGGATAATTTTATTTTATGAAGTGAATATACAAACCATTTTATATGTAATATCATGAATTTATATGTTTTAACTCTATATTATTTTTTAATAAATTTTATTCTATCATGGTGAATAATATTTATTGTTACCCATTTTGATTGGGTTTTATGATATAATCTCATCAATTATATAGAATATGTATTATTACATTTTAAGGTTGAAATATTATTATTTATCTTTGAATATAATATTTATTATTATTCTATTATAGTAATATAATAAAAATACAATTTTACCATTAATTTCCACTCTGTATATAATTAATAGACCAATATTATCTTTTCATTAAAAATATTTATAAATAATCACTTCATTGAAAATTCATTTTCTCTAGATAAAAAAATTCTCTAAAAATATTTCAATAAGGTTTTTTAAGATTATCAGAAGAATTTATTATAGAAAAATCAAACCATGATTTATGTTTTAAAAAATTAATATAATCTATATTATATTTTCCTTACAATTATCATATTTCTGTATAAAGAAGGTGAAATAAATATTTGTTTTTAAGTTTACGACATGAATAAAATTTCCCCCCATCCTGAAAATTATTTTATATAATGTATATTATAATATAATTTAATATAAATGGATTTTGAAAAGTATTATGAGTTTTTAGTTTTTTAAATTATTTGTAATTGAAAATTTATTTTCCTCAAGAAAGCTTTTAAATGGTCATTCCAACACTTTCTCTATCTAATATTGAATACATTGATTTTATCAATACCATAATGGGGATATGGTATAACGATACCAATCATGTTATTTCTATGATTATTTTTTGGTTATGATGGAAAAATGTTTAAAAAATATGTTTCTCTTCCATGCGTTACACCACAATAAATTAATCAAGAAATATACTTCTTGTATGGGGTATGTGATGGGGTAATAATGAAATTATGATAAAACCTATATCTTTTCTACAAGTTATGACATGATTAAATGATTATGAAACCAATTTTATTTCAATTTATTTTGTTATTAGGAAATTTATATCAATTTTGTTTACACATTAGTATGATTTTAATTATGTGAGGGGTGCCACCTATATCTCTATCATATGTATTTGGTATGGATTTTTATCTCATGAGATTTATAGGACTATAGTGGATAGTGAATTCAATTTAATAAGAGAGTTTTTAAACGATAATGGTCTAGAGAGTAAAACATGATAATTGTGATAGTTTGGGATGTTAACACATTTTACAATGATATCCTTAGAGGTGTACCTAGACTAATATGGAACTTATTTTCTATTTTTATGTTCATTACACAATTCCATGTATTATAAAAATGTTATTCTATGATGGCTCATGTTCTTTTATTTCCTTGTGATCCGTGTCTAATTAAGTATTAATCTTTTTCCCATTGATATGGATTATGATATTTGATATCTAATGTATGGTTTTCCTATACAATGATTAAGTTATCATACCCATAACTTTAGGATATGCTTATATATTTTTATTTCTGACCATTACTATACATCCAATATCACCATTTCTTATGATTCCTTCACCATGATATAAATAGATAAATTATTTATGAAATTTGAAAAACGGGTTCTTATTATGTATAAAATACTTCCGTGATAAAACTACAGTGAATGTTCATCTAAAATGATGTAAGATATATGTATTAAAAGATGAGGTCTCAATATTTGGTTTTATAGTAACTTTTTCGTTTAAAATTTGAAACTAGGATGAAAAAATAGTGATATCCCTAAGGAAATATATAAGGATAAGTCTATAGATGTGACAATGTATAGGAAAAAGTCTATGAATAATTGTGATGGATATAGTGAGTGGTTTTCTATAAATAACATCATTATCTATATACTAAAATTAGATTTGGATATGGGACAAAGGTACATATGGGTAATAACACCTAAAATATCACATTTTGATAGACTTAATCATTACCTAATGCACAAAAATGAGCCTTTTTTCAAACATGGTTTGACACTCCCATAATAAATTGAATACAAATTCACAAACAACATATGATCCATCAGGAAGGAATTATATATAATATTTCTATGAATTACTGAGTCTAATCCTGGGGTATCATTTATTAAAAATAAGGTTTCAATGATTATTAATTTTATGGCTTTTCTCATGATTATATTATTACCCACTATTAATAATTTAACTCACACTATGTATTTTTTTTAGTTAATGATGGGAAACTGAAGATTTTAGTGTAACATTTAATGTAATAGACAATGTTTGGATTCAAATAACAATTGGGAGATGACTAGAGTGAAGGATATTATAAATATTCCAAATCATATATCATGATATATTTATAGAAACACATACCTCAACCAACCCTAAGACTCAATATGGAAGATAAGCATAGGGTTCAGTGAGATTTTGGGTAGAGGAGACTGTTGAAGAATTATGATTCTATTTTTCATATGTCAAGAATGTGGTAATGATAACCTATGCGATTGTCTCAAAGGAACTATAATATTTTTGTATTATGTAAAAAATGGATAGAATTAATCTAATTAGTTAGGAAAAAAAATATTCTATGATAAAAAAATGTAGGAGAATAATGGTAAACCTATGATATTATCGATGGATTGTCATTTCAAATGTAAAATGTACGGGAATTATGATAATGAATACAGAAAGAAAAATATCATCAAGAAAACAACATGGTTTTGTGAGTATAGGTTACATTTATAATTATAGAGAGATAAAATCGCATTTGAAAAGAAGGTAATGTTAAATAATAAGATAATAAATCCAAATTATTTATGTTTGATGAAATTGGAATGATTAAAGTGTTATTGAATTTGGATTAAAATTATAATATTTTTACCCATGGTATTTTTTATTAGAGTCTTAAAACATCTATTCATTGTTCTAATAATGATATGAATTATGTATTTTCCCAAATATATTATATAATAATGTCAATGAAAAAATATTTAATAGAAAGGTGAAATTTTGATTAAGGGTAAATAACCATCAAATTTTAAACGATGTTGAGGAAATTGAATTTTTTCTAGATAAAGAAATGATTGAGATGTATAGTGTAAATTGGATAACGTTGATTACCTTTTAATAGATTAGTTATTTTATGGAAATGTGTTTCATGGTGTCATAGAAAGAGTTTATAATTTTTTTTTTATTTTTGGAATATATTCATTAGTATTTGATTTTATTTAAAGAATTAAGAATAGAGTAATTTTTGAGATAAGTTATGTCTAATTATTGTTTTATTGAAATTAAATTGATTACCAGGTTTTAGGAGAGTGTATGTTAAATTTATTAACATGTTTTTTATATTATATTAAGATACAAATGATATTGTTTGGGGGATTTATGGTGAGATTATTTATATTATTTATTGATATTATTCATAAATGTTTGAATTTTTTTTTGGAAAAACATACGTTATAATTAATGATTATAATCTATTGAATGGTTTAATTTTATCGTTTGATGATGTTTTAGTGATTAATTTATTATTTAACCATATGATTATTTATGTATATAGAATAACCTATGCTAAAAATTCTATTTTATTAAAATAACTAGAGAAAAAATGAATGAATATTCATTCAATTTAGGATGTTAATATCCTCAATTGATTCGGAAAAAAATCATTAAAAATTATTTTAGTAAGATATATAGTTGATGTAGATCAAAGACCATCCAATGGGTGTGATTGTTCTTACGAAATGTAATGATATTTAGTATGTATATCTACTCATGAATATTGTTTAACAATAAGAAGAGGGTCATGAAATTAATAAATTTATCTTCATTTATGATGAAATAATGTACATTACACCTAACAAATATTTATTGCTTTTGAAGGATAAATTTCTCTTATCCATGGTCCCTATAATTCTCCATTAGTGTTTGGGTGTTATTTTTCTCAGATATTACAATGTTTTAACTTCCCACATATGATATCTTATATAGAAAGATAGTATGTTTTATAAAAAAATACCTTCTCACATAAATTTTACTCTTTTAATGGTAATTAATTATTATTAATTATTAAGATTTTGGTTTCCGATAAATGGATTTTTACCTCATTGACTATTGTTTACCAAGACCATGTTCCAATGATGATGACACAATTTATTTGGGGGAGGGGTTGAAAGTAACACCCCAAATTATTTTAAAATATTATCATCAAGTTATTTAATTAATTTTATTATTTTTTTAGAACATTTAAAAAAAATTTATAATGCATTATAGGCAGTAATTAATGTATATTTCATTAAATGAAACATTTAGTATACATAACAAGATAACAAACACTGAGTTTCTTCTATACCTTAAATACAATTCAAATGTTATTAATTAATTTGATAGATACCTTAAATCCATTAGATTGGAAGAAATAAAATATATTAAATAAAATATTAAAATATATTTTTACAAATGTATATAATATGAATTTTTTGGTTTTCATGAATTTAGTAAAGAATAAAAATAATGTAAATATTTTACTAAAAAAAAAATTTGTACAAACAAACATGTTTTACTAAAGATGATATGAAATCACATTTTATGATTGAATAAAATAAATATATATATATATAATACATTCAATAAAATGATATAAATTCACGTTTTTCTGTTTTCTATAAAAGAGATAATTATAAATGTAATACAAAGCTTAAAATTATATTTTCCTAAAGAGTAGTTGGGTATCATTTTTCTTACTCATTTTCAAATTATTTATTTCCCGATTTAACAAAAAAAATTAAAAACAGCCTTCATATTTTAAATCATCATTAATAAATGATCTTAGGATGAATTTTATAGAATTTTCTAAGAAACCATTTCAAATGAATATTGAAAAATACTTGTTTTTGTAAATATATTTCATATCTTTTAAACCACTTAAAAACATGATAATTGTTTTAAGTTGGTATTAAAGGTAAAATTAGTTAAAAATATTTAATTATTTATCCAATTTGGGCCATTTATATGAATTTCGTATTTTACTTTGATATATAAACATTTTAATCTTATGGTAAGATTCAATTCTTTAATCCACACCATAGTCGCTACTATGGGATTGATTTTAAATTATCATTTTCCAAATATATTAATGGTGTTTGTAATAATTTATTTCATACTTATAATAATAGTAATTTATATAAAAGTATGGGTTAAAATTTATTTATTAAAATAATTATTAGTAAAAATAGTTATTATTATTTACTTGGGTTATGCAAAAATGTGTTTATTATGGGGTTTAAATAGTAGTTTAAGGGTTATAAAATAACAAAAAAATTTACAAAACCAATTTAATGGAATATTTTTACAAAACATTTTCTATTATTAATATGTTTTAATTTTATATCATTGTGGCATGTGAAAATGGTTAGTATGCCAATTAATTTTCAAATACGTCTAGTGTTCTACTCACCCTGCTTATAAAAGAAACCATTGTTACTCTCTTCTTGACCCAAAAAAAACCCATCGGATCAGAAAATACAAATCCAAATAACTTCCTAATTTTCATGATATAATCATATAATACATATTTTAGTTATAAATCCATCCAACAATTCCTTTTTTTGACAACCAAAAGTTGTTTTCTGATGAAGAGGTATCATCCTTAACCAAGGGGTCTATTTTATTTAATCTTATGCCTCCTTATATTATTTTTTAAAATGTTGCTTTAATAAAATAAGTAGATTTTACACCATTATAAATTTTTATATCAATTTCATATCCTATATCTATATCATCTTTTATAAATTGAGATGTGAAATTATCGTTCGTTTGTACAAAGGACTATCATTACACAACCTAAGGTTCGTTGTATTCCATCACCACTTCTCAAATATAGTTATAATGATAAATTTAATTTTTAAATATTATAAATATTGTATTATAATACCATCAAAAAATATATTTACACATGTACCTTCTTACCTTGTTACCCATTGTCAAAATATTGCATCACTCATGTTTACATCGAACAGACGTGATGTGTTTTTATTTTCTTATTTTAATTGGACATTCATAAAGATTTATTAAATAAATAAAACATATATTTTTAATATAATTATACATTTTTTATTATTAATTCATAAAATTCATTATTCTTCATATTTCATGGCGATATGATAACGACATCTATTTATACGATGAAGTGTTGCCTCCTCATGTGATGAGAATTTTTTTACAAATATGATTTCTATATAATGTAATAATTATAGCTTTAAAAATGAGATGTATATGAAAAAATAATCCTTTAATGGTAATATTTAATTTACTCTTCTGTATTTATTTATGTCAAAAAAAAGGAAACTACATTATTGAATACGTACGGCATATTTTCTCCATTAATGGGATTTTTCATTTTGTATCTCTACCTTATATGGATTTTGATAAATATATATACACTAAATAAATAGGATATTTATAACATGGATAAAAAATTTTATATTATGTAACCATGATCAATGTATGAGGACCAAAATCTAAAAAAATCAAAACTAACATTAGAAACACACCTGTTATTAACCGAAACATGAATTTATTAATGAATTATTTAAATATAGGTAACAAATTGACATAATTAAATAATATGTGTTATGATAAAATGGGTATGGTTATATAATATATTTTAAATAAAAATATATTTATTATACATTTGTTTTAAATTTTTACGAAGGAATTCAACACTTGAGGTATTTTTTTCTACTCTATCTTTTATCTATAGATGACATATGAAAATTCACAACTTATTTTTTTTGTGGGGTATATATACTTCGCCTTTAACATGTTATATCATAATTCAATTTATTTTCATGATATTTTATATTTCATTTCATTTCATTTTATTATTTGTTGTTATTATGATTTAAAATTTTACTCTTGTTTTAGGTTTTTTTCATCTAACTTTTATATTCATGAGACAGTTGGCATAATTACTTATAGTTTCTTATATGTGGTGTATATACTATAAATAAATTAAATTTACAATTATTCTCCAAAAAATTATGGTAATTTAAACATCAAAATAATTTTTCTTATTTCATGATGTTTACAGTTCCAAATAAACCCAAATCGTAAGGGATTGTTGTTTTAGATTTCCATATTCGAGACGTATGTCATGTTATGTACTTATCATATTTTATAGGGCATATATACAGACCCTTTGAAATGTAATATTTTTAATATATTTAATTTTAGTTTATTTTATGTCTTAGTTAATTTTATTCTCAATCTAGGGTTATGATTCAGTGTTTTCAATTTTGTATGATCTTCATGATACAAACTTATTATTTATCAAGATTATTTATAATTAGGTTGTTCGTGATGAATTATTAAGTTCCAAATATAATTAAATTTCCAAATTATATAATCTTAGATCTATGTCATTATAATATATTTTTTACCTTATTTTTCATCTCAAAATAAACATAGGATAAATAATAATTTTTTTAGATATTTTTAGTATATCTCTCTTTGGTTTAACCCCATTTTTTCCTAAACTAATTTCTCTATAAATTTTTTCATAACATAATTTAAGACTTCAAAAATATTTTTTGAAAGGAATATTTAACCATGAATTATTTAGTAAATAATTTTTAATGGAAAAACCAAGTTTTTTCCCAATAATACATGTTTGGATTTAAAAAAAACCATGAGACGAATCTCCTCTTTAATATGTATGCCATGGATGTAATTTCATGATTTTATAACCATTATTTTTAAAAAATATTATTTTATATGTTTCCAAAAATATTATTAATTAATATTATATATATTTTTTGAATTATTTGTTTTAAACATGATTCTAAAAGATAATTTACTTTTCAATGTGAATTTATTAAAAAATTCTTTTGAAATAATTTTTATCGATGATGTAATTCTTTGATGGTACATATTACTTACTAGGTATGTGATATAATAATACCATTATTATTCTCCCTATGAATGTTTTTTGGATGTCATGTGGGTTATGAAACATTTTTTACTTCTACATGTTACACCAAGAAGAATTTCATGTGAATTAATCTTCTTTTGGTGGGTTGTGCTTTAATGAAATGAACAAAATGACTGTGATACTTTTATCATTTACACTAGTTATAATATGATGAAATTTTTATGAAATCCACTTAATTTCAATATTTATGATATAATTTGTATTTGATGAGGTTTTGTAAAACATATGAATGATTTTCATTATATGAACGATGTGAAAAATATCTCCCAACAGTTAAATGAGAAAATATTAAAATCTTTTGACATATAAATGAATATAGTAGATAGTGAACCACATTTAGGTTGGGACATTGTCAACTATGAATATCTTGGGAGTGAACCTTGACTATTATGATGATTTGGTGAGTGAACAAATTTTCTAATGATAAACATGGAAGTGATCCTTGAATACTGTGAAAATTATTTTCTATACATATTTTTAATCCAAACTTCTATGTATTATTCCCACATTAATCAATCATGGATCATGTTCATTTATTTCATTATGTTACATATCTTACGAATTACTAATATTTATTACATGACTCAATATTATGAACATCGATATGAATTGAAAAGTTTTCAAATATTATTCTCATATTCTCATTCCATTATGATCATGTTATGAATATGTATCTCTCTTTTTACCTTTATTAATATTTGGATCACACTCTATCTTATAAATCCATTCAAATGGTTATGATGAAATATTTTTGTTTGATATTTCTCAGAAACGATATTGTTTAGATGAACAATGTGGGAGATGAAGTAGTTCACATATGAACCAACTGTTTATGTTTCCATGCTTCTAACAGAACTATACGATTATGATAATTATGATTGTGTTTCTATAATGTAGTGAATGTTAATCTAAAAAGATGTTATATCTATCTATGATGATTATGGGTCTCATTATGAAATGAGATTATGTTAAAATAGAAAATGGGTAATGATAAAACTACAAATCAAAAGTATCAGTATAATAGTTTTAGTTATACAATCAAATGATTAAGCTCTTGTAAGTGAAAAATATTTCTTACATCTATAGATATACCAAGATCAATTTTTTTTTAAAAAAAATTAAATAACCAATTTATTTATAATATCAATATCTATTTTAAATAAATTAATTCCATTATTTAATGAATAATAAAATCTACTCCAAATCAAATCCAATGTAAATATAATGTATTATTATATGATTACCATAGTTATACAGATGGAAAAAACTATTTTATGGGCTGAAATTAAATGAAATGAATATGGTAGATTCATAAAAAGAATGATGATTTTAATTTTTATCATTATTTCTATATCTACTATTTGGGGGATGATATTATATGTGTAATTTATATAAAAATTCGTTAATAAAATTCATCGATTCTTTAAAATGTATAATAACAAACATGGATCATATTATTGGTGACTATGGGAGTATTATAAGGCTTTTGGTAGTTTTTATATTTATTTATTATTTTATTTATATAACTATCATTGTTATTTTTATAGTTTCTATGTTTTTTAGGTTTCCCTCATCAAATAGTTATTTATTTTCAGATGAATTTTCTATAATATATATTTTAAAATATGTATATATTTTTTAAATTAAATGTTATTTAATTATCATTTTATATTATATTATTTATTAAACAATTAATATAATACGATAAATTCGGAATGACTTATATATTGGTCCATAAAATATATATTTGAATAATTTTTTCCCCTCTATTACACTATTAGTGGGGATTCTTTAAATCAATAATTTTTTTATATCCAATCAATAATTGATACTATTTAACTGAAAACATCAATAGTGGTGCACTACGAAGTGGTCTAAGAAAAATTAATTAATATATGGATATTATTTTATGATGGATATATTATTACCATAGTATTTAAAATTTCGTTTCTGTTACAATATTAAATATTAATTAATGTTGAAATAATATTAAATAAATATTTGTGCATCAATCTAAATGGTAATTGGTATGTGGTTTTGAGTTCGTCTTATAAGTAGTTATTCCCAATTTGGATGGTTAAACCATATAATTAATTCAGCGGTGTAATTATTACTAGCATCACATATAGCATGATAATTTCCCCATCCACCCACATCTTCTATATTTGCAAAATTAATATATCAGTATATGGAATTTACCAAATAAATTAGATTTATGTTTTGGAATAATTAGATATAATATATATTCTATTAAAAATTTGTTTTTCATCATTTACATTATAATATTTTATTCTAGTTCTTGTTTAAAAAATGTAACAATGTATTTTATACTAATAAAATATCATAATGTTAAATTAGATATCATTTAATTTGTTATGTATTTGATATCTGGATATTAAATATTTTTTAGGTGATAAACCATTATCTTTGAGATGTTTTTTGGTGCAACATTAACTATAATTGGAATCAAAGCTAATAGTTCTAAAGGATCAGTTAATGTTCCTATAGAAGATGAACACATAGAGTCATCAATTCAATTTTTTATGTGTATGAAATTATTATACATTTTATTATATTAATGGGGTATATAATTTTAATAATTTCATATGAGGAATGATATGTTTTTTGTAATATAATATTTTTCTATATCATAAAAAACTAGATTTATATGTACGATATAGATCAAAGGTTGTGTTCAACTAGGGTCCATTCAGAATCAATAAAAAATGATTATAGAAGAATAATTATTCGATGGAACATTAATATTTATTGATAATATATTCATGTAATTTTACAATCCAATACTACGAGAAAAAGACAACTATTAATTTGTTTCCAATACAGTAGATAATGTATTGAAAGTGAAGTGAAATGAAGAATCTGTTTCATATAGAGATAATCATTATCAATATTATTAATAAAGAATTTTCGATGGATGATCATGAAAAATAATTCAACATGATTAAAATGATGTATGGGTATATTGGGGATAATTTTTTAATTTTTGTGTATGCATTGATCTTATTTTCATTAATGATAAAATAAGGGGGTGCGACAGTTAATTATTTGAGGAGAAAAAATGCATATACATAATTATTATTTATGGATATATAAGAATTTATTTTAAATAAATACATTAGATGAATGTAATTTTAAATATAAAATAGAATAATATAAATAAAAGATGGTAGATAATGAATAGAAATATGAATAAATTTATAAAATAGAAGTACATGTTTTAAATGGTGTTGAAGTAAATCTATGGGTTTGAGTAGCATATTTTGGAAGCATGAGAATAATGATCATCTAAAAATCAATTTCTAGTATTATAGGGTAAAAACTAGAGGGGTGTTAATAAAAACTATAACTAAAAATTTTATAATAACATTAATTTGACTGTGATAGTTAATTTTAGACATGGATTATTTACATTGGAGTTTAATTTTACATAACATGATAAATAAAATAAATGAATACATATTTGATGAAAAACACTAGTAATGTAAATATAATTAATGAAAATGAAGATTTATTTTTTGAAAATGTGTAATAAATGTTTGATCATATAACCTTTTTTATCATGGAGTTAGAAACATAATGGGATTATGAAATAATGTTATTTCCATTGGATATGTAGATTTTGTGCGGTTAAATAAATAATTTTTTGATATGGTGGGGAAGAATAAAAATTGTTTCATATATATGGATAAATGTGTGAGTTGTTGAATTTTGTTTTCTCCATGAAATGATAGGAGAATAATTTTTTTTATTCATACAATAGATTCCTAGTTGGATCAATACCATCATATTCACATGTGGTTGAAGGTAATAAATGTCATTGATTAAATATTTACATGCAATAAAAATAATATGAGAAAGGATAATTTTATGATTTCAAATATTTAATATAAAAAGTTTTTAAATTTGTAGTGTGGGATATAAACGTCTATAAATCTGGAACATTTTAATATTGATTTAGTGGGAAAACATAGGTATTATATAATAGTGGATCACTAATATAGTATCCCTTGATTGATGATTCTATATTGAATGACTGGTTATAAATTTTACATCAAAAGATAGATATATTAATAATCTTTGTTGAATATTTATCTCTGATAGAAAATAATACTGAATGAAATATGATTTTTTTTTAAAATATATATTTGAATATAAGGAATTAAATTCAAATATTTTTATGGAATTAGGGTATCTATTTCGAGAAAATATTATCCATGACACTATAACATAATGATTTGATAGAAATGATTAACATGAATCTAAATGAGAGATTCAAAAATATGTTTTATGATTATTATTTCAAATGGTGTTTCTGGTAGATGAAGTGCATGTCATGTTATAACTAGTTAATTATATCCCATCAATGTAAATGGGGAAATAGTTTCCCATGGAATATTTTATTATTAATATAAATGAAATGTCATGCCAAAATTATAGTAGATCAATCTATTCTATCAATTATTGTTCCAGGTAAAGGTAAAAGATGTAATTTATATCCATGACATGATTCGTTTTGTGGTATTAAAATTGTACATTTAGAATTCATATTTCATATAATAATGAAATGAATGTAATTAGTTTTCTAAATGTCTTCTTTATTTGATAGGTCTCATTCAAAGATAATCACAAGGTGAAATACTTTGTTGTAAAAAATGAATCATCATACATTCAAAATGTTATATTTATTGGATTTTTTGAAATACCTATTAGTTCTCAAATTACTATTTTTTTAATGAAACCAATATTTATAGAAAGAAATATTTGTTTTCATGATTTAGAGGAGAAAACTATCCAAATAATTAAAATGATTAATCAATATTAAATAAAGTACCATTCTTATATATGTAGTAAGTTATCTTTATGTTCACTTGATTAAGACTATGAGGATCAAAATACTAGCCAATATGTTTTAATACATTTTCACTATTAACATATAATTGATAGATATGAAAATTAAATTTTCCATGTGGTATAAAGTCAAAGTGAAATTGAAGTGTGGGAATAATCATAGAAAGAATATAATTATTACTGATATATTGAAGTAATATATAGATTGATTAATTTATCACTTCTAATATGAATACATCAAAATAAATTTGTAGACACATTAATGGATGAAGTGGAATGTAGAAAATATTTTAATAAATATATATGTAATAAATTACTTTAATAAAATTATGTTATTGATTTTAGTGAAATATTTTATCTATTTACCTTGAATATAATTATATTTAAAGTATATAAAAATGTTTCCATGGATGTTGTACAATTGGAATAATTTAGTTTTATGAAAAAATTTCGTCATTCTGATTTTAGGGAAATATTATTCATCATTCACTAGAAATGTTTTATTGAAACAATGAGAGAGGATCTTGGAAGAATTCATGTCCATAAATAATATCCCACTAAATGGAATAGATTATGTTTTGGAACAATGAAATGAAAAATATTTCATCTTAGATAATATATATAATTTATTATAGTTTAAAGTGATTTGTTATAGTATTGTCGTCATACTTCCATTCTATGATAATTCATATTCTATTGATGTTTCTTACTATGGAATATATAATATATAATGTGATGTTGTTGTCCAAAATGATCAAGGTAGAAAGTATTATGGAAAAATGAATATAGAGTGGAGGATGAATATCTAGTAGATGAATGGTACAATGGTTATTTCTCAATATAATTAAATTTTAGTGGTTTTGGGATGACATGGAAAAATTAGTTAAAATCCAATTACAACCAAATTAATCAAACACACTAATGAATTTTGTGATTATTTGTTAGTGGAATCAAGGACACATGATTGTTAAAATATACATTTCTAGAATATTTTTTTATAGATTTTTAGATTCAATCATTGAGGTTTTAAATTAATAATAGAATGGTTTTAATTTAGGTTATATGTATCACTCTTAATTTAGTTATTTAAGCATAGGATGTAGGGATGGTTATTGTAATAAATGGGTGTTTTATTTTCTATTACATTGTTAACGTAATCTTGGGACCCAGTTTGACATTATTATTTCATTCAACAATGATATAGACCACAAAGTACCATATGGAGCAATAAAATACACTAAGTCCAGTATCTACCGGGTTGGTAAACCCATGATTACCATTAGGTATATTATGGTACAAAACATAATTATTTGAAATTTTGGAATAATTATAATTTCTCTAAAACCCTATACAGAAAATCCATATCAAACACTTAGCTGATGACCCCAAGAGGCTAACCATAAACTTATTTTCCCTATCCCATATTCTATTCCAAGTTTTCCAAGATCACTAGCTATTAGTAAATTTATATAATATCTTTGGATGTTTGATTTTACGAGTTAATATATTGTAATAAAATACTTTATACTCTCTATATTTCTCATTTCAGTTTTGTTCACATGAAAAATAAAATATAAGGACATTTTCCCTAAATTTCATATTTGTTGAATAAGGTATAATCCGATAAATATATTGGACATGAAAACTTCAATATGTAAAGGTAAGTAATCAAATACATAATAAATAATATATTTCACATTTTTTTTGTGAATTTGTATATGTAGTACTGGTTATAGGTTTGTGTGATCAGAATTCAAAATTTATTTTTATTAAATTTCATGATAAATTAGGTGAAGTCTGTTAGATTTAAAATATGTTTTCAATGAAATTTTTAATGATTAATGTACCACCGTGAGGTCATTAATCCTTAGAGTATAGGATACATTTGTTCATTTTGGACTTCTAATAAGACAAGGGTTTGTAAAAATATTCTAGTATCCAGTGATGGATTCAGTTTATCATGTCTAAGGGTATAACGACCATAATTTACATACATGGTTATTACATCAGAATTGAAGCATACTTATTACAACATATAACAAAAGTATGATACGACCGTATAGGTATAGTTGTCCTTAGAAACTGGGAAACATAAACAACTGGTTCCTAAATAAACTACATTGTCACTCATTTATTTCATCATATCTAGAGTCACATTTGGCATATCCTACTTAATACCCTTCTTCCTGAACTGGGGAAAATAAAACAAAAAAATGGGTGAGATGAAATGCTTAGTAAATGTAAACAAATAAAATATCAATCAGATCATATTCATAAGAACATAATATATTGAAAATCTTAACTTGAAGATAAGTTCATAATACCATAAAATGAGACAAATCATTGAAGTGAAATGCAATCCCGATAATCATAACATAAAAAATGAAACATTTTGAAATACACACATAATCATAGAAAATCATTTCATATTAGTCAATGAACTTTTCCAAGACCATCATAGCAGACAAAGTTCATTAAGGAACCGAGTTCACTACTTGTTCCAGTCCTATATCACTGAACCGGATTAACTTGTTGTTTCATCCTTGTCTATCTCATGAGATATAAATCTTTACCCAATGCATTGGAGGGAGATATAGGTATCACCCATCTCATAATGAAACCATTCTTATTGTTCCACAAAATCATTAATCATACATCATAGCATAACCCATGTAATAAAAATGGGATTCATTAACATCATGCCATCATAACATAATCCATATAAGATAAAGGACATCATAAAATTAATTCCATCATAACATAATCAAATCACGGTAAAAATAGTGATAGAAATAGAACCATATATTATCTTAGATGTAAAATAATTTTGATAAAACACTTGAACTCCATTCTTGAGGAAAATATCATTTATACTTCAAAAACATTTTACCTTTATTATCATGTCATAAAATTATAAACTAAAAACTGTTGATTAAAAATAAACATGAAATCTTTTAAAGGAAGCTTCATGGAAATAATGTTCTATGAAATCATAAAAATTCATTCATTCCTTAAAAGTTAAAAAAAGATTCTTCTCATACTTTGTCCAGAAAAGTCAAAAAGTACATCGTACTAAAAATGGAAAAAGATTACATTCGTATCTTTTAATCACCAAAGGGTAAAATTGGATTTTAACAACTATCAGAGGACTGAAATTATATTATATATTTAGGAAACATTTATGTGGATGATAAATTTTTCCCCATAAATTCTGAAGTATAATCAATCTCGGATAAAAATGAGATTGCTAGATTTTCCCTTACCATAGGTCTGATATGTTTTGTACATATCCAAACCTCCTGTATAATGATTTAAATAATTTTATTTAATTATTAAATAATCCTTTAATTCTTATGATATCATATATGGACATATTCTTATCTTCTTATCAGTAATTTTTCATTGCTACTTGTTATTCTGGTGTTCATTACTTTATATTCTTAAGCATGTTTTGTCGAATAAATTCTTATTCTTATTTTTAGGTTATAGTAACCTCATTTACAGAATGGTATTGTTGTAAAATATATCATATTTATTCACTCAATTCATATATATAATCATTATTAAATGAAGATCATGGAGAACGAGTCACATCACATCGTGGAGACGGTAGGCCGTACGCACGCACACGCGATGATATCGTTCCCATGATCGTGGAATTGTATTGAAGAGTATATATAATATTTTAGAATCAATATAACTTTACAATAATCATATATAATTATTATTTAAACCATTATACCCATCCATGTAGGTGGCGGTGGAAACAATATTACACCACGGCGTGGAGACGATATTTCGTACGTACGCACGCGCGGTGAATTCGCCTTCCGTAAGACGGGTTGAAGGTCAAATATGGTTGTTTAATATTTATAATAACATATCAGTATATGAGTGATACTGATGTTATTACTTCATAATGAAAAAACTAAATAAGTGGAAGTAGAAGAAGAAATAAATTTTAAAGAATCGGTAACAGATATTATCTATTCTTCAATATTCCTCTTTGAAACATCCTCTTAGGGAAATAAAATTGGTATTTGAAGAAGACCAGGACCTCTAGTATGTTTCTAGGGAAGATTATACGGTAAATAGTTATGGGTTGGCCGAGCTTGAAGGCTCAAAATGGTGTGAGGAGGAGAGGTAAGAGGTGACCTTTTATAAGGGAGGAGAGGGGCATCTTAGGAAAAACAGAAAATATTATTTTAAAATAAAGTCATATTCCATTTTTAATTGCTCCAAATTGATGTATTTAGAATCTAATGTGGGAATGGGTCTAAATCCTCTCAACCAATCAGTTTTAGACATGTTTATGTTACTATGTTAACCTTATCATTTAGATTTAGCTCTAAGTTATATATTTTAACTTTTAACGTGTCTTCTTGTTTCCTAACACTATATGGTTAATATATTTAATATAACAAGCCAAAGAAACCCCAAGTGGTTAATTATAAATATATATAACCTTATCTATGTCATTTGGCCGAACCTTATATTTTTAGGAATATAATAGCAATTAATAATATATTATATGTTTTAAAAATGATTTTATGTCAATTTTGACACTATTTGGTAATTGATTTTTTTAAAACTCATAACATCATGATTAGTTCGAAAACAGTTAATTAAATAAATACTAACATTTTATATTAACCTAAAAATTATTTTAATTCATATAAAGTCTCAAATAAAATTTATTTACATATTTATAATATTTATTATGTTAATATTTCATAAATATGTTAATTAATACCACATCATTGTGTCATAAATAAATTAAATTATATAATGTCTAAGAACAATATATAAAATAACATTATGTAGGCAATATTTTTAGATTTCTAATGAATTTTTATAGTCGAATTTATCTTATGTCTAACCCTAAATTAAAAATATTTTTAGTTATTAAACATTGATTTTAACTATTATAACACTTCTTTAAATAAAATAATAATAAATGTCCTAATATAATCCAGGTGGACCTAAATGGTAATAATTTATTCCTATGGATATTTTTGGTTGAATTAAACTTATCCAATAGAAATAGTACATGTGTTAGGGTAATAATAATATCATTTTTACCTTTAATTACCCTATTTACTTTTAGCTATTGTAAACAAAAGTAAAAAATTACAATTCACAAAAAAATATTTTTATCTTATTGAACCACATTTTACTCCTTGATATTAACCGGGTCTCTCGTATTTTCGAAATTCCACTCATATAAGCGGTAAAATTATGTTTCATGTACATTTGAAAATTCTCCTTGGAGGTGGGTAAAAGGCGAGAAAAGTTCAATAAAAATTTTTATATATAAAAAATTATTATAAAATGAATCCATTGAATTAAATTGAACTTATATAGGTATTATCTATCAATTTTGACCTAAAATAAATTTAAATAAATTAAATAAATATTTAAATAAAATGTCGGTTTTTAAATAGTAACCAAGGGTTTTCACTATTTATCAAAAATTGAATGTTTTCTGAAAAATACCAAAATTTAACGCAAGGCTACTTTTGATATTCCGAATCAAAAAATGAAGTCCATTTTGAAAGATAAAATTTATAAAATTTTAAAAAGTAGATATTACAATTTATAACAGCTAGTTTATAAAATATTTTATTAACATATTGTTGTTTAGTGAAACTCGATATTGTGTACAAGACACACTATCGAGGAATGTTGCTCTTGCGTATAACACACGACGATATATTGTTGTGTGTAATGAATGATTTCTTTAATATTGTGAATAAAATAATATATAAAAAAATATACTTCTCATAAAATATCAAGGTCTTACATTCTACCCCCCTTAAAATAGAATTTTGCCCTCAAAATTCGTCACATCGTAACGAACAGATTAGGATACCTCTCTCTCATCATATCCTCAAGCTCCCATGTAGCTTCTTCTAATTGGTGGTTCCTTCATAAAAATTTCACCAAGAGAGTGGTCTTGTTCCATAGAACTTTTTCACTATGGTAAAGAATCAATATTGGTTGTTCTTCATAAGAATGATCTTGCTCCAATGGTACAACTTCTGAGATTAGTACATGTGAAGGATCTGGTATGTACTTTCTCAAGAGAGATACATGGAACACATCATGAACTTGAGAGAGATTCAATGGAAGCACCAATCAGTAAGCTACCTTCCCAACACTATCCAGTATTTCAAAAGGACAAATATACCTAGGGCTCTACTTTCCCTTCTTTACAAATCTCATTACTCTCTTCCAAGGTGATATTCGTAAGAACACTTTATCACCCACTTCAGACTCTAGGTCTTTTCTTCGGTTGTCGGAATAACTTTTTTTCGACTATGAGCTTCTCTTATGTGATGTTGAATAGATCTAACCTTTTCTACCATCTCCTCAACAAGATCAGGTCCTAATAGCTTTCATTCCCCAACATCATCTTTGCATGTTGGAGTCCTACATTTATTTCCATAGAGATATTCATAAGGAGCCATCTGAATAATGGAGTGAAAGATATTGTTATAAGAAAACTCCACAAAAGGTAGGTGTTGTTCCCAACAACCTTTGAAATCCATAGAGCAAGCTCTTAACATATCTTCTAGAGTTTGAATTGTTCTCTCAGACTGACTGTCTGTCTGAGGATGATAAGTAGTGCTGAAACTTTGTATCTAAAGTATGATGAAGGCTTCACCAGAACTTCGAGGTAAACCTCGGATCCTGATCAGATATAATGGAAAGTGGTACTCCATGCATTCTTTCCACTTCATTCACATATATCCTAGAAAGCTGATCCTGAGAGAAATCATCTCTAATAGTAATGAATTGTGCCTACTTCATAAGATGATAAAATATAAACAAGATAGCATTATTGTGTTTGGATGATTTAGGATGTCTAGTGACAAAGTCCATAGTTATGATTTCCTATTTCCATTTTGTTATGGTTAATTGTTGTAGCATCCCCTTAGAAATCCGTCTCAAAGATTTAACTTGATGACAAACCAAGCATCAAGAAAAATATTCTGCAACATCTCTTTTCATGACATCCCACCAGAAGTACTCTTTCAGGTCCCTATACATCTTCGTGCTTCCAGGATGAATAGAGAATGAAGAAATATGAGCCTCCTCCAGTAGCTCTTTCTTTATTTCTGGGATTGGAGGAACAAAAACCCGATTTCTGAACCTTATGATCCCATCACAATCAAGGTTGAATTCAGGAACATTTCTCACCTTCTTTTGTAACTCTACATCTTCTTTTGGTTCCTCTTTAATCTTCACATGTATAGATTGTTGAACATTCATTTGATAAAAATAAGATTTTTCCCCTTCCATTACAAATCCAAGGTCCATCCTTTGTAAAACCATAAATATTGGATCTTTTGTGATCCTCATCATGGATATGCTAGCATGGTCTTGTCGACTTAATGCATCTTCC
Source organism: Viscum album (assembly GCA_963277665.1). Classification (NCBI taxonomy): domain Eukaryota; kingdom Viridiplantae; phylum Streptophyta; class Magnoliopsida; order Santalales; family Viscaceae; genus Viscum; species Viscum album. The sequence goes on from OY728141.1 coordinate 664,452,926, forward strand.
ACCATAGTTTCTTTCCAAGGGTGATAATTAATTAAGCAGTCACAATCCTTAATCAACTCCAACCATATTATTTGGTCATATTCAGCTCCTTTTGTGTGAAAATATACTTTAAACTTTTATGATCAGTATTAATATCACACCTTTCATCATAAAGGTAATGCCTCCAAATCATTAATTCAAAGACTACCGTAGCAAACTCTATATCATGAGTTGGGTATTTTTGCTCATGGATTTTCAACTATCATGAGGCATAGGTTATCACCATATCATTTTTCATGAGAACACACCCAAATCCCTTATTGGAAGAATCAATTTAGATCACAAACATTTCTCTACTACAAGGTAGTGTGAGCACAGGTGCACTGGATAACCTTTGTTTTAACTCTTTGAAATTCTCTTCACAGTCCTTCGTCCACACGAACTTAACTTATTTTCAAGTCAACCTGGTGAGTGTATTAGATTTACATGACAAATATTTCACAATACGTCGATAATTTCCAGCCAGACCAAGAAAACTTCGGATCTCAATTACTGTTGTTGGTCTCAACCATCATTCGATAACCTTTGTTTTTGCTGGATCCATAGATATCCCCTCTATTGAGATTATGTGACCCAAAAATGAAACTTTTTGAAGCCAAAATTCACACTTGGTAAATTTGGCATAATGCATCTCCTTTATTAGGGTCATTAATACAATTCTCAATTGATCTTCATGTTCTCCCTTGCTCTTTGAATAGATAAGAATATCGTCTATAAATACTACCACAAACTAATCAAGATAGTTTCTAAAGACTCTATTCATTAGATCCATGAAGATAGTTTGGGCATTAGTAAGACCAAATGGCATCACTATAAATTCATAGTGTCCATACCTTATACAGAATGACGTCTTTGGTATATCCTTCATTTTGATCCTTAATTATTGATTCCATGAACGAAGATCAATCTTGGAAAAGTATTGAGCTCCGAGTATTTGGTGAAATAAGTCATCGATGCACGGGATACGATATTTGTTCTTGATAGTGATCTTGTTATGTTCTCAATAATCAATGCATAGTCTCATTGATCCATCTTTCTTCTTAACAAATAGAACATGTGCTCCCCAAGGTGACGCACTAGGGAGTATGAATACTTTATGAATAATCTCTTGGATTTGCTTCTTCAATTACTGCAACTCAATTGGGGCTATTCTATATGGTGTCTTTGAAATAGGCATAGCACCTAGTATGAGTTCAATTGAAAACTCAACTTTGCGATTTGGTGGAAGACCTAGAAATTCCTTTGGAAAGACATCATCAAACTCTTGTAAAATGGGCATATTCGTAACCGTGTGTTTCTCTCCAACCATTTGAGATAAATAACCATCATTTATTGGAATCAAGACCCATAAGATGGAAGAAATTTCTACTGGAAGGCTATCTTCATCCTTGCATCGATATTAAATGTGATTTCCATTATTTGGAAATTTATATAAGATGCGTAGAAAGAATTCCAATCCATGCCAAGAATCACATGAAATTACACTATAGGAAGGATCAAAAGATTTACAGGAAGCACTTTCCCACAAACATCAATAGAGGAAGAATTGTAAACTTTTGATGCTATTGTTGTTCCATTATGGGTTGTCACAACAAACTCAATATCTAATTGATGAGGTAATATGGAGATACCCTTAGAAAATTCATCAGAAATAAAAGAGTGGTTGGATCCACAATCAAATAAAACAATTTCTACATTAGAGTGGATGGTATGGGTACCTTTCACCACTTCGTTATCATACTCCACATCACCGATAGAAATTGCATGTGACATTCCTTTTTCTTTGGCCTTAACAGTTTTTTTATGTCGATCATAGTGAACAACCCTTGGATTAGGGAATTGATTGGCATAATTCCCCATTTCCTTTCACTTGAAACATTGAAGTATAGAAGGTGCATTCTGTGTATCTCTTTCTTTGTTCGCATCATTAGACATCTTCATCCCATTATTTCGACATTCAACTGCCCGTTGACCTTCTTTTCCACACTTAAAAAATTTACTTGTCCTTTTATGACAATTCACTCGATGTTTCTTTCCACAGTTTGAGAATAAGTGAAAACTCATCTTCTATTTAGTGTGGTCTTTATACTTTCCCTTGAATTCGATTTTCCTCTTCTTATCAAACCCATATGACTGATGGATTACTCCAATCTCTATCTCAACCTTGAGAGAACATCAAACAATTTTCTCATAGCTATTGAAGTCCCTTATGGCTAACGCCCTTCGAAGACTTGGTTTTAAGTCACAAAATAATATTTTGATCGTACTCTCAGGTTGGATAATAATTCTTGAAGCATACAATGAAAGTCTTGTAAAACTTGCTTCGTAGGTACCAACTGATTCATCATCCTTTTGCTTCAGTTCAACAAACTCCTTATCAATCATTGTTTGAAGAATATGAGGGAAGTGATTATTTAAAAATAATTTATTGATATCGTCCCATTCCATGGTCTCAATTTTATCCCTTTGCCTTGTATTCTTAATAAGATTACACCATTGATCAGCTTCACCTTTTAAATGATATACATCTAAGATTACTTTATCATGTTCAGATCATTGCAAGATTGAAAATATCATTCCAGTGGTACTAATCTATTGTTCTTCCAATAATGGATCAGAAGACCCACTGAATGAAGGTGGATGCTGCCTCATGAAGGATTCAACATAATGTTTCTCCTTCATTTGCTCATTTGGAAGTCTTGCCTGACTCATAGCGTGAGAAATTTGTGTGATCATGGCTAAAAGATTTTTATTTCTACCTCCCATAATGTTTGGTAGCTCAGAGGGACAATCATTGCATTGCCTGTCACATTCAGCATTAACACGATTCATTTGGGTTCTAGACATTGACTAAAACCATGAATCATAGTGTGAGAAACACTAATCATAACAGGAAAACCACATAATCAAGAATAAAATTTCACACTTTAGGTCTTATCGTAGGTTGTTCATGGCCATTTCTAAAATAGTAATATTGTGTTCTATGATTAGACATATCCATAGAGTTCTTACTAAGGCTTTCACATCCTAGTTTCCAAATGTTGACTATACCATTCCTCAAATACCATCTATAATGACCCATACTTTACATACATGGTTATTACTTCAGAATTGAAGCATACTTATTACAACATATAACAAAACCATGATATGACCTTATAGGTATAATGTCTTTAGAATCATGGAACCATAAACAACTTGTTCATAAATCATCTACATTGTCTCCCATTTATTTCATCATATATAGAGTCCCTTTTGGCTTATCTTACTTAATACCCTTCTTCCTGAACTGGGGAAAAGAAAACATACAAAAGGGTGAGATCAATTTCTTAGTAAGGGTAAACAAAAGAATTATCAATCATATCATATTCATAAGAACGTAATATTCTGGAAAATCATAACCTGCAAAATAGATCATAATACCATAACATGGGGTAAATCATAGTAGTGAAATGTAATCCCAATAATCATAACATAAAACATGAAACTATTTGTCATGCACACATAATCATAGAAAATCATTTCAAATTAGACAAGGTTCTTTTCTAAGACCATCATAGCGGACAAAGTAAATTACTGAACCGAGTTCACTCCTCATTCCAGTCCTATATCACGGAACCAGATTAACTTTCCGTTCTAGCCATGTCTATCTCATGAGATATAAATATTCACCCAATGCATTGGAGGGAGATATAGGTCCCACCCATCTCATTATGAAACCATTATTATGTGTGCCACAAAATAATTAATCATACATCATAGCATAACCCATGTAATAAAAATTGGATTCATAAACATCATGAAATCATTACACAATCCATATAAGATAGAAGAATATCATAATATTAATTCCATCATAACATAATCACATCACTATAAAAATAGGGATAGAAATAGAACCCTATAGTATCATAGATGGAAAATAAATTTGATAAAGCACTTGAACTCCATTCTTGAGGAAAATATCAATTGTACTGCAAAAACATTTTACCTTTCTTATCATGTCATACCATTTAAAAATAAAAAAAGTTGATTAAAAATAATATTGAAAACATTTAAATAAAGCTTCATGGAAAAAATGTTCTATGAAATCATAAAAAACCGTTCATGCCGTATAAGTTCAAAAAATATTTTTCTCATACTTTGGCTGGAAAAGTCAAAAAGTACGTCGTACTAAAAATGAAAAAAGATTCCTTTCATATATTTTACTCACCAAAAGGTAAAATTTGATTTCAAAAAATGTAGGAGGATATAAATAATATTACATATTGAGGAAACATGGATGTGGATGATAAATATTTCCCAGTAAATTCTGAAGTATAAACAATCTCGGATAAAAATTAGATTGCTAGATTTTCCTTTACCTGAGGTCTGATTTGCTTCGTATGTATCATAACCTCATGTATAATGATTTAAATAAAGTCATTGAAATATTAAAGAATCATATTCGTTGTTATGATATCATATATGGTCATATTCTTATTTATTGTTAGTGATATTTCATTGCTACTTGTTATTCGGGTGCTCATTGCTTTATGTTCTTATGCATGTTTTGTCGAAAAAATTCTTATTCTTCTTTTTAGGTTATAGATACCTCATTTCCAGAATTGTATTACTATAAAATATATCATATTTATTCATTAAATTAATTTATATAACCATTATACAATGAAGATCGTGTAGAACAAGTCGCGTCACATCGTGGAGACGGTAGGTCGTACGTACACACGACCGATGATATCGTTCCCATGATAGTGGAATTGTATTGAAGTGTATTTATACTATTTCAGAATAAATATCTCTTTACAATTATAATATATAGTTATTATTTACACCGTTATACCCATCCAAGTAAGGTGGTGGTGGAAAACAGATTACACCACGGCGTGGAGACAATATTCCGTACGTACGCACGCACGGTGTTTTCGTTTTCCGTAGGATGGATTGAAGTTGAAATATGGTTGTTTCATATTTATAATAACATATCAGTATATTAGCTATACTGATGTCATTATTTCATAATTAAACAACTAAAGAAGAGGAATTATAAGAAGAAATAAATTTAAAAGAATCGGTAACAAATATTACCTCTTATTCGACACGCCTATTTGAAACCTCAGCTTACGGCACTAAAATTGGTCTTTAAAGAATACCAGGACCTCTAGTATGTTTCTAAGGAATTTTATAATGTAAATTGGAAGGTTTTGGCCGAGATTGAAGGCTCAAAATATTGCGAGGAGGAGAGGGAGGAGGTGTTCTTTTATAACAGAGGAGAGGGGCACCTTAGGAAAAACATAAAAGATTATTTTATAATAAAGTCATATTCGTTTTATAATACCTCAAAATTAATATATTTAAATACTAAAGTGGTGATGGGTCCAAATACTCTCAACCAATATGTTTTTGAGAAGTTTAGGTTACTAGTTTAACCTTATCATTTAGATTTAACTCTGAGTTAAATATTTTTACTTTTACGGTGTCTTCTTGTTTTCTTACACTATATGGTTAATAAATATTTTATAACACATCAAAAAAAACCCATGTGGTTAATTATTAATAAATATAACTTTATCTAAGTCATTTATCCTTACCATATATTTTTAGGAATAGAATAATATTTAATAACATAATATTTGTTTTAAAAACTATTTTATGTCAATTTTGACACTATTTGGTAATTGATTTTTTGTAAAAATCATAACAGAATGATTAGTTATAAAAAATATAATTATATCAATACTAACATGTCATATTAACCTATAAAATAATTTAATTCATAAAAAGTCTCAATTACATTTATTTGGGTATTTATAATATTAATTATGGTAATTTTTCATAAATAATGTAATTATTACATCATCATTGTGTCATAAATAAAATTATTTAGTGTCTAAAAATTATAAATAAAATACAATTAAGTAGGAAATATTTTTATCTTTCTAAAAAATATTTATAGTCATATTTAACTTATGTATAACTGAACATTAAAACTGTTTTCAGTTATTAAACATTGATTTTAACTATTTTAACACTTCTTTGAATAAAATAATAATAAATGTCCTAATCTAATACAAGTGGACCTAAAGGGTGATATTTTATTCCTGAGGTTGTTTTTCGTCGAATAAAACTTATCCCATAGAATTAGGACATGTGTTAGTGTAATAATAATATAATTTTTACATTTCATTACCCTATTTACTTTTAATCGTGTTAAATAATTGTAAGAAGTTACTATTCACCAAAAAATTATTTTTTTCTTATTGAAACACATTTTACTCCTGGATATTAACCGTGTCTCTAAAATTATTGAAATTTAACTCACAGAAGCGGTATAATTATGTTTTATGTATATTTAAAAAAATTTCTTTGGAGGTGGGTAAAAGAGGGTGAAAAGTTCAATGAAAATTTTTATATTTCTAAAATTATTATAAAATGACTCCAATGAATTACATTGAACATATATAAATAATATGTATCAATTTTGACTTTAAATAAATTTAAATAAAATAAATAATTATGTAAATAAAAATTCAGTTTTTAAATAGTAACATAGTGTTTTCACTATTCATCAAAAATTGAATGTATTTAGAAAAATACCGAAATTTCACCCTAGGCTAATATCAATATTTAAAATCCAAAAAAGAAGACTACATTGAATGATAAAATTTATAAAATTTAAAAAAGTGGTTAGTACTATTCATAATGCCTAATTTATATAATATTTTAATAACATATCGTTATTTTGTGAAACTCGATATTGCGTACAACACATGAAATCGAGGAACCTTTCTCTTGCTTATAACGCAAGACAAGATAGTTTTGTGTGTAATTAAAGATTAATTTGATGTTGCGTATAAAATAATACATAAAAATTATACCTCTCATAAAATATCTTGGTGTTACAAAGGGCTCTAGAAAACTATTACCATCTATGTTTTCATACTATCTGTTTATGTTTTATGTTATTGGGATCCTACTTTTAAAGAGAACATGGTGTCATATATATATATATATATGTATGTATATTTTGTTGGAACCTCCATTGGGTTATTAGTGTGTATTCTAAATGGAGATCTTACATAATGCTATAGTTTCTTAATTATCTAATATTGGTCTATTGCACAGAGTGACATCAGATGTTATAAATGTAAGGGAATTCATGGGACATTAACCATTTATTTATGTAAATTCAAAGGTTTTTAGGGGATATACTTCCAATATGTTCCTTATATGTAATGGAAATAAGAATTAATGTCCTACCATTGAGTAGTTTTTCATATGTTCCATGAATTGTTTTAACAAAGATAATTTTTTAATTATTTGGGTTGGAAAATAATTTTATTCACGAGTAAGTTATTTAATTTTTTCTAATTAAGGATTCATTGATTAAAACTTTTTTATTTCTAATTTAAATGAAATTATTTTCTATTTTATTTATTCTAGATAAGGGATATAATGTATATAATCACCTTATTAGTTATAGGGATGGGTTTGTTTCATTATTATGGGAAAATGGTCTGGTCTGAAAGAAATATGTGTGGTTGATCCCTCTATATGATTTATGATAGATTGGTATATTATACTATTTAATAATATTATTCACTAATTGTTATGGTGGGTTATCTTATAAGACTTAGTTATAACTGGGTTACATTATTAACATAGGGATATGGTGGGTTATCTTATATGAATTTTCATACTCTCTTGGTTTTATCAAATATGGCCTCAATAGAGATTAATACAGTAATATTGGGTTACAGGGAATAATTCATTTCATACTTCATCCAAATTATATCATACAATTATCTATTACCACTATTATTAGGTACACATTTCTTCATCCTAGTAGATATGAAGAGGTAAATAATGAAAATGAGTAATCAAATCTATTTATACCTAAATCCCCCATTATGGACTAATCCAAGGAGAAATGAAAATTAATGTTTTTATGTAAATAAAATCACTAATAGTATTAATTTAAAATTTTTAGAGTGGTCTTAATATCAATGATGTTTTATAACCAATCAAATTGATAACACCCAACCCATTCAGAATTTTTGAACTCTCTTCTCAATTAACTAATGTATATTAAATATCCTATATTTTAATTCCATACCTATATTAAATCAATATTTTTACATGACATTTGTTTTTCATGAATTTCATTTTTTGAATAAATGATGTCTTAAATATTAACAACTGAATCATTGGGAAAATCAATTTAATTTGTGTAACACACTTATTTTGAGAATTTTATTGTTCTATTATGTATTGTCAAAAACCAACCCGGGTCGACCCTAAACTGGTCACCCGAGTCAGCTCGTGACATGGCCCAAGAGGCGTTTCCGATCTTCCCAGGCTGGAAAAAAGCGACATGTCATCAAAAAAGTCTATGGGAATGATTTCTACCAATATAAATAAAGAAAAAAATTAAAAAAATATAGAGAATTTCATAATTTATAAACCAAATAAAATGACTAAACAAGAACAATAGAAAATAAATCTAACCAAACTCAACATCTGAACAAACTTAATGTGACCCCACAGGTCACTCACCGACTCAATGATCAAGCATCGCCCAAGGTGAGCACACTCAAGCCGTATCCCGAACAAACAATAAAAATAGAAAAGAACAATAGGTGTGAGTATTAAAACATAATAGGCTATCCCAAAATCTATTCCCATTGAACTACCTTTAAAATAAAAGAAATGTTATTTCATGTTTTAAATATATTTTATAGAAGTATGTTTTTCTAGATATTTTACTAAAAAGAAAATTACAAACCATTCCCCTTAACCATTTTGAAATTTGGGTTCATTTGATTACTATCAATGGCTTATTATAAAGGGAAAGTGATGTTTTTAAATTTGTACAAAGAGGATTAATCACTTTCATTTGAAAACAGTTTCTAGAAACCAAGTCAAAACCAATTTAACAATTTCCATGGAAAAAAATATAAAAAAATTCACAAAAGCTAGTACACAGCACGGGAAATGTAGAAATAAATACAAGTTACAAATCATCATTGTATGTAGCTGAAAAGTCAACAGACATGGGTGAACCTAGGAGATCAAGATTAATCTAGAAGACACCAATACATGATATATCATCCTTGTTGACATGTAACACATGATGAAATCCAAATTCTCAATACACTCATCCATCCTTTATCAGGTAGGCTGATGGAAAAATCCCAAAGTAATAAACATAATATATTCACCTACTACGATTCACTGGTCAGTACCACAAACTACCAATGCAGCACTCTTCTTATAATATTCTCTCAGTATGCCAGATTCACATGTCTCAAGTGTTGGGAAGGGGGGTGAGCCAACCGATGCCAACCGAGAATCCAATAACATACATATATAATAATAATAATAATGTAAAATACGCATCACCCCAAGGCACTCCACAGAAAAACCACTTTCCATTTAACTACACGAGCACCCGGGAGCCTTTAAGCAAGGCCTCCCAAAAAATTAGTTGCAACCAAGGCATGAGAGTTATCCTAGGAGGGTTTTCATCAAAACATTTTCATCTTTATCCATAAATTTCCAAATGGGCATTGAACACATTTCACAATCACCATTTTAAAAGGAAAAAAATGTGTGTTCATGCTTCAGATGAAATCATTTATCATTGAAACCAAAACTACAATTGAAATTCCGTGAATTATGTTTAAAATAAATATTGGAATTCTTTCACTATTGGAAGTTTGTTCATCAAGAAAATATTTCAAGAGTCGTGTAAAATATAAACAACACTTTTTAAAAAACCGAACCAAAACATTTTATTTTCCAAAATAAACCGAAAGAGCCAACCGGGAATTTCATTGAAGAGGAGGTGTGCAATATATAACAAGAGAATCCTATTTATCACTTAACAAGGTATAAAACACCACTTTCCACACCAAGAAGTAAAAATGAGGATTATATATCAATATTTATTAATTTAAAGAGGAGAAAAAAGCATGAAATACCTGAATCTTTAATTAAAAAGGTATGTGCAAAGTGGAAATCCTACCTCAAGATCAAAGCGTGAAGACAGAACAATATCGGAACCAAGGTGCGATGACACAACGCATGTTCAAAATCACATGATAAAGTCCAACACCCTACATAAAAAATATCAAGGGCTCAGACACATTCAAAAAAACTCATCTAAAGAATGTGAATCCTAGAGGCCAGGAGAAACACTAACCTTGAAACTGAAGCGCGACGACGACGCAAACCCGACACTAACTCTTGAGGGTTTCAAAATTCCTAAACCACCCAAAACGAACCCTCAATTAATAAAACTTAAAATAAACCATGGAAAAAAATAAAATAAGTAAAGAAGAAAGGTTTTGGTGGCCAGCGGACCAATGGGATGTCATCGGGTAGGAGGGGCCACGATTCGAAGGGGCTCTTGTTGGAGGGTGTCCACACGGCAGTGGGTTCACGACAGGTAGAGGGGAAGGCTGGTTGGAAAATGGCTATGAGGCAGAGGCTGGAGGTGTTGCGGTAGGAAGAAGCTGGCTATATGGGGGTGGGGGGGGGGGCTACGACAGGTCTGAAAGGGAGACGATGGCAGGGGCGTTGATCATGGGAGGACCACACGGCCGAAGGAAGTCCACTGTAACGCCCCGACCCCAGCTACCCAGAGTCGGTGCATTACTTCGTAACATTGGCATGATCACAAAAGATCAAGTCTCGAAAGACCGATTAGTTTAGTAGCCTTGGAAACACTAGATACATTCATAAGTCTTACATTACATCATAAAGTGAAAAACTAATAACAAAGTCTTCATAGTCCACACTCATATCCTCTTCTGACTAACCCTGCAGGTCATTCATAAAATACTTCTTCACATCCTGGAAAATATTAAAACATTGAAAGGGGTGAGCTCAGATGCTCAGTAAGGATAACAATATTGCGTAAGCTTTCATAAATAAACATAAAAATTTAAGGCAATGTATAACTAAAACAAAAGCCTTTTAAACTTGAACATAAACATAATATTGCAAAAGTAAAATGAGATAATGCCATTCACTTCTTCACATGGATATTCTACTGGTCGAATAATCACATGCAATATCAATAACCACTTTCATAATGATGGAATGCATAATGCCAGACTATCATAACAACGTAGTCAAGGCCTCGTGCCAAGACCACAAATAAGATTTTGTCAAGGCCTCGTGCCAAGACACTAGTTTGTCTCATGAGACCTGCCGATGCATCGAGGAGCTATAGCGGGCTCCACCCGTCACTTATTAAGTCCAATACATTCCTCATATGAATAGGTTTAAACATATCATAAACCATAACATAATCGTATCACATAAAACATGCATAAAGGAAACATAACATTTCCACATTTCAATCACAAGATATCAATACAACACATTGATATAATAAAAACGCTTTCAAAACCATTTTCAATACCAAAATAAAAGAAAGATAAAACTTTGTATTTATTTTTCATTAAAAAAAATGATGGCTTGTAGAGGAAGCCGAAACTCAAATAATGGTCACGGCGGCAGAGAAGTCGTTGTCGCTGCATAAGTACAGAAAGAAAAACATTCTCTTTTTGTCATTTAGTAAAACACTTCGTATAAAAAAGATTCCTTTTGAATAAACATAAAAGTCAAAGGGGTTTATATACCGTATAAAAGAAAGTTGTGAATAAAACCAAATATGCCTCAATAAAAGGAGATTGAGACGAAGTCCATACAAAGATCATTTTTAAAATAAAATAGATCTATTATGTTTATTCACTATAGGTACACATAAAGAAAGTAAACATACAGAATAGGACATAATAATATCATGACATAATTTGAAAGTAGGAGATTAACCCAAAGAATGGATGTTGGGTTAAGAAATTCCCTTACCTCATGTTTGACTTGACTCAACCGTTATTTAACCTCCTGAATAATAAACTAGAGTTAAAATATACCTTATTAAGAACCATTTTCAATTTCATTATCCTTTTTATATCACTTATTACAATGATATGAACATTATGTAATTATTTATGTTAATAACGGTCGTTTTGTCGATCTTTGGTACTTGAGTCAACAATAAACTTCTTATAATTACAAGTTGTTCATGTGGTGAAATATCCATTATATCCAGAATTATATTCATGATTTAGATATCATATATATCATATATATACAGTATATACATTCATTCATAATGTCACGTAACATTTAGAGGTAAGAAATGAAATGCACCGTTCATTGAGATGGTAAGCCGTACGTACGCATGAACGCTACTTTCATTTCTATTTCGTATTTAATGGAATGAAATCATAATGATATAAATTTATAATATAATTACAGTATAATATAGTGTATAATACCATTTAATCCATCCTTTATACATCCCACATATGGCATTAACGATTCAAATCACTTTGATGGGGCGGTAGTCCGCACTTCCTAAAATGAAATTATCGCGTTTTACCCATAATGGAAATCATAAAGTATGCCATAAATGAGAAATACAGAAGCATAAGTAAAACATAAACATATTATATATCATATATAAAAATAGTGACATCTTAATGGCCACCTTTGAAGGTGTTATATGAGTGTTGAACAATCATCGTTTCGGGAGGCAGAAATTCGCCATCCACAGAAACCGTATGTTCTTTAACCATTAGATGTAGGTGTGTGTAAGTGTAGCTCGAATCATTCTTATAACAACATCCCAATATATTGAGGATACTGTTGTTGTTACAAAAGAAATGAATAAAAAGTGTTTAGGGGGTTGGAGAAGAAAAATAAAACAAAATAACATTAGAGAAGACATTACCTCAAAATCGGGTAACTCTTTTTGATTTGAGCCAAAGGCTTCCTTGGGAAGATTTCTGCCCAAATTAAGGCTTCTAGGAGTAAGAGGGGGAAGTTGGGAGAGTATTTGGGCAGAGGTTGGCCGAGCCAAATGGCTTGAAGTTGTAAATAAGGTGAGAGAGTTGGGGGCCTTTTATAATTGGAGAGGAGGGGCTTTTTTGGAATGATTGAAATGTTACATTATTTCACAATGCTTTTCGGATTCTAAAGGTCCCACACTTATATAATTCGAGGCTAAGGTGATTAGGTTTCGAAATCCCCTCATCCAATAGTCTTTGGACAAGTTTATGCCTTGTATTTTGCATTATCTTCTCATTTTATTTAAATCGTTAAATAATGAGGTCATCGCTGCATCATAATGATGTCATAAATAATTTAATTTATTTAATGTCTAAAAATTATAAAAAAAATACTATGATGTAGGAAATCTTTTTCTATTTCTAATTAATATTTATAGTCAAAATTTGGACTTGTGTAACCCCACGTAAAAATTGTTTTAGTAAAACATTTTATGTTTGTGTCATTTTTTACTTTAACATTAAATAAAAGGTATTTATGTAATTTTCTAACTAAAGTGGCTCCATGGGGTCCCCAAGTTGACCCATGGGTTGTATTGGTCGGCCATGACTCATCCAATAGGAGTAGGACAAGTTTCATGCTCATCTCATATTATTAAAACATTATTTGTACCATAAACTACACTAATTACCTCTAATCGCGATTAAGAACTTACAAGTTACTATTCACCAAAAATTTATTTTAATCTCATTGAACCATATTTTACTTCTTAATGACAACCATGTATGTCGGATTTTTGAAAATCAAATCGTAGAAGTGGTAATATTTCATTTAAATGAAAAATCAGTTATTTAACTACCACTTAGTGGTTTCACTATTCATCAAAAATTGAAGTTTTTCAGAACAAAGCCAAAATTTCACCCTAAGATATAATAGATATTCCGAATTCAAAAATGATATCTATTATACAAAATTCCAAACATATAAGTTGCATTAATTAATTTTATAATTAATTCCCGCTGTTACAAAAAATGGCGTGTTTCTATGAAACAATTTATATCAAAAGATTGGCATTTGTTTATGTCCAATTTCAATGTTAAATTAATTATAATGACCACCATTGGATAAAATGGTAAAAATATATTCTAATTATACCTTAAAACCACTAAATAGTATAATTTATCACAATAAATTATTTTTATTAAAAAATTTGTTTTAAAGTATTTTTCACTATTCATAAAAAATTAGAAGTTCTCAGAAAAATACCAAAAATTCAACATAGGCTAATTTTGATATTCCGAATCCAAAAATGAAGTCCATTTTGAAATATAAAATTTCTATAATTTTAAAAAGTGGTTATTACTATTCATAACAGCTACTTTGATTAGTCGCGGTGTTTTAGAACTCGAAGTTGCGTACAATGCAAGCTATTGCATTATTGAATGAGAAGCGTATCGTGGAAGCTCGGGGTGTTACATTCTCCCGTCCTTCAATAAATTGTGTTCTCGCAATTTGAAATTTTTCTTTGAAAATAAAAGGTTGAAAAGAGAAAATACCTTTGAGGAAAACCCACATCGGAAATAAGATTAATAAAATTTAGCCTTAATAAGAGGGAAAGGGAAATGAAAAAGTCACCACCCAATTATGATCTCGATTAGGAGAACATTGGTGGCAATTAAAGACATATGATTGGAGGAAAAAAGTAAATATTTGTAGGGAGTGATTGAGGTCATCAATCACAATCAACTGTCAAATTGAGGGCCTCAAAGCCTTCAATCTATGTTGATTTAAAATATCATCAGTTCAACAAGACATAAGGTATTAGGATAACACATTATTTTTGTTTTAATATCCCTTTAATAAAGTTTAAGAATTAATTTATTCATTGAATAAGAGATAGGTATATATATATTTATGCTTGACAATTAGAGTTTCAACCTTCAACTCATCTTTCACTCAAAAAGATAATAGAACTCAAAAATATTATACTTATCCTAATTGTATAAGGTTCCAAATGTTAACACATACCATTTAGATTAGTAAAATTATTTTGTAATAACCAGGGACTTCCTGTAGGTTAGTGGAAGGAAATAAAGGCATGTCGCACTATGGTTGTGGGTTCGATTCATGCAGCTTTGTCTGACGCGACGGGTTATGTCCCACCCTGCAGGTTGTCCTTTTCCTAAAACTATAGTATCATAATATTCCAAAAATAATCTTCATAAATTTTTTAAGCTTAAACAATACTATCCAAAGATCAACTTAATCCACTCCAACCTTTATAGTTATCCAAAATACCTCTGTCCAGACTTTCTCTAAAAGGTCTCTTAATTCCAAAATCAATTTATCAGATTCCCCAAACAAAGTAATGTTTCTCTTATTGTCACATACTAAAAATATAATTACCTTCATCATATTAAAACCTTATTGAAATCAACAAGTACTGCAGTACAATCCTTATATATATATATCACATTATTCTAATAACCAAAATATAATCCATGAGTCCAAAAGCACCAATACATTAGTTATTCTGCTTCAACTGTAGTAACAGCATAAGATTGTCCTTGATCCCTTGGCCTTTTCTGAGTTAAGTTTTCCTGACGCTTAGGACATTCATTTTCATAATGCCCCATTTCCCTACAATTGTAGCATTCAACTTTGACAGACTCTTTCTTTCCCTTGAAATCACGAGCCTGGTGACCCTTTTCTCCACATTTATTACAAACTCCCATTCCTTTTAGGCACGTACCATGGTGATTATTCCCACAATTATCACATAATGGAAAATCCTTCTTTCCCTTTTTCCCTTTATCTGTCTCTTGTTCCACCGTTCTATTCTTCTCTTGCATTACTTTGTTGTCATAAGACTTAGAGAATTCCTTTTCTGTCTTCATAGCGCACGAGAAAATACCTTCGTATGAAGAGAAGGTTTGTGATACTAAAGATCGACGGAGAAATGGTTTCAACCCATAAAAGAAACGATCAGTCTTACTTCTTGGGTTACGTATGTAATCTGCAGCATACCTTGCTAACCTTGTAAAGATAGCCTCATACTTTGCGACATTCTCATCCTCCTTCTGCCTCAGACTCAGAAATTGCCTTTCCATATCCGCTCGATGGTCTCAAGGAAAGTAGTTTTCTATGAAAAGCTCTTTGAACTCCCTCCATTCCATATTCGATACGTCATCATCTTCCTTTGTGTTTTGAATCAGCGACCACCACTGATCGGCATCTCCAGTGAGGCGGTAAACTGCCATGACAACCTTCTCCCTTTCACTACTCCCCAAGGCATGGAATATTTTCTCTAAGGAATTTATCCATTGCTTAGCTACTATAGGATTTGTACTCCCATTGAAGGTTGGTGGTTGTTGCCTCATGAAACGGTCTAGCATTGATCCTCCACGTTGCGGATCAGGGTGATCCATACGAGTAAGGTTATTATTCATAACCTGCGTGAGTTGTCCCAGTACGGTGAGAAGCTGATCAGCACCAGTTGTATCTCCAGATCCACAATAATTATCTTGAGCAGGAGGGAAATCCCTACACGGAGTTCGTGCATTGATACGATTTCCATTACTTCCACTAGGCCCCATTTCTAAACAATGGCATAAACTAGATTAGTTTATGAATCAAAATACAGAATTCCATACTTGTTAAACACTTTACATAAATTGAACTATTTATGGATATAATCCATAATCATAAAAAGAAATGTTTTCTTTGAGGAAGTATGTACTCATAACCCTTCATAGTGGTTTGTAAATAAAATGAGAATTATCCTAAGCATATCCCCCGGGAGTGTCGTAACCAAGAGTGCAGCAAGGCCCGTTGTCGTGCACCAGTTCCCGTTCGAGTCTAGCTCAAAGCGGTGTTTTCGGGTTTTACCCCTAGGTACATCTGTGCCAGAGCCGCCTCTACCTGCTCGTATCCAGACAAGGATTTATTGCTCGAAAAACTCATAACATCTCTATAATACCAAAATTCTAGGAAGTTCTTCTATACTAATCCTCAAAGTCTATCTTTGGGCTATGTGCTCTAATCAGAGTTTATCTAAATCTAGCTTCCAAGGTTAGTACTAAAATGCCTTGGATACCAACTGTAACGCCCCGACCCCAGCTACCGAGAGTCGGTGCATTACTTCGTAACATTGGCATGATCACAAAAGATCATGTCTCTAAAGACCGATTAGTTTAGTAGCCTTGGAAACACTAGATACATTCATAAGTCTTACATTACATCATAAAGTGAAAAACTAATAACAAAGTCTTCATAGTCCACACTCATATCCTCTTCTGACTATCCCTGCAGGTCATTCATAAAATACTTCTTCACATCTTGGAAAATATTAAAACATTGAAAGGGGTGAGCTCAGATGCTCAGTAAGGATAACAATATTGTGGAAGCTTTCATAAATAAACATAAAAATTTAAGGCAATGTATAACTAAAACAAAATCCTTTTAAACTTGAACATCAACATAATATGGCAAAAGTAAAATGAGATAATGCCATTCACTTCTTCACATGGATATTCTACTGGTCGAATAATCACATGCAATATCAATAACCACTTTCATAATGATGGAATGCATAATGCAAGACTATCATAACCATGTAGTCAAGGCCTCGTGCCAAGACCACAAATAAGATTTTGTCAAGGCCTCGTACCAAGACACTAGTTTGTCTCATGAGACCTGCCGATGCATCGAGGAGCTATAGCGGGCTCCACCCGTCACTTATTAAGTCCAATGCATTCCTCATATGAATAGGTTTAAACATATCATAAACCATAACATAATCGTATCACATAAAACATGCATAAAGGAAACATAACATTTCCACATTTCAATCACAAGATATCAATACAACACATTGATATAATAAAAAAGCTTTCAAAACAATTTTCAATACCAAAATAAAAGAAAGTTAAAACTTGGTATTTATTTTTCATTAAAAAAATGATGGCTTGTAGAGGAAGGAGAAACTCAAATAATGGTCACGGCAGCGGAGAAGTCTTTGTCGCCGCATAAGTACGAAAAGAGAAGCATTCTCTTTTTGTCGTTTAGTAAAACGCTCCGTATAAAAAAGATTCCTTTTGAATAAACAAAAAAGTCAAAGGGGTTTAAATACCGTATAAAACAAAGTTGTGTATAAAACCAAATATTCCTCAATAAAAGGAGATTGAGACGAAGTCCATACAAATATAATTTTTAAAATAAAATAGATCTATTATGTGTATTGACTATAGGTACACATAAAGAAAGTAAACATACAAAATATGACATAATAATATCATGACATAATTTGAAAGTAGGAGATTAACCCAAAGAATGGATGTTGGGTTAAGAAAATCCCTTACCTCGTGTTTGACTTGACTCAACCGTTCTTTAAACTCCTGAATAATAAAGTAGAGTTAAAATATACCTTATTAAGAACCATTTTCAATTTCATTATCCTTTTTATATCACTAATTACAATGATATGAACATTATGTAATTATTTAAGTTAATAACGGTCGTTTTGTCGATCTTTGGTACTTGAGTCAACAATAAAATTCTTATAATTACAAGTTGTTCATGTGGTGAAATATCCATTATATCCAGAATTATATTCATGATGTATATATCATATATATCATATATATATAGTATATACATTCATTCATAATGTCACGTAACATTTAGAGGTAAGAAATGAAATGCACCGTTCATGGAGACGGTAAGCCGTACGTACGCATGAACGCTACTTTCATTTATATTTCGTATTTAATGGAATGAAATCATAATGATATAAATTTATAATATAATTACCGTATAATATACTGTATAATTCCATTTAATCCATCCTTTATACATCCCACATATGGCATTAATGATTCAAATCACTTTGAGGGGGCGGTAGTCCGCACTTCCTAAAATGAAATTATCGCGTTTTACCCATAATGGAAATCATAAAGTATGCCATAAATGAGAAATACAGAAGCATAAGTAAAACATAAACATATTATTTATCATATATAAAAATAGTGACATCTTAATGGCCACCTTTGAAGGTGTTATATGAGTGTTAAACAATCATCGTTTCGTGAGGCAGAAATTCGCCATCCATAGAAACCTTAGGTTCTTTAACCATTAGATGTAGGTGTGTGTAAGTGTAGCTCGAATACATCATATAACAACATCCTAGTATATTGAGGATACTGTTGTTGTTAAAAAAGAAATGAATAAAAAGAGTTTAGGGGGTTGGAGAAGAAAAATTAAACAAAACAACATTAGAGAAGACATTACCTCAAAATCGGGTATCTCTTTTTGATTTGAGCCAAAAGCTTCCCTGGGAAGAGTTCTGCCCAAACTAAGGATTCTAGGAGTAAGAGGGGAAAGTTGGGAGAGTATTTGGGCAGAGGTTGGCCGAGCCAAATGGCTTGAAGTTGTAAATAAGGTGGGAGAGGTGGAAGCCTTTTATAAGTGGAGAGGAGGGGCTTTTTTGGAAAGATTGAAATGTTACATTATATCACAATGCTTTTCGGATTCTAAAGGTCCCACAATTATATAATTCGAGGCTAAGGTGATAAGGTTTCTAAATATCCTCATCCAATAGGCTTTGGACAAGTTTAAGCCTTGGATTTTGCATTATCTTCTCATTTTATTTAAATCGTTAAATAATGAGGTCATCGCTGCATCATAATGATGTCATAAATAATTTAATTTATTTAATATCTGAAAATTTTAAAAAAAATACTATGATGTATAAAATATATTTATCTTTCTAATGAATATTTATAGTCAAAATTTGGACTTGTGTAACCCCGCGTAAAAATTGTTTTAGTAAAACATTTTATGTTTGTGTCATTTTTTACTTTAACATTAAATAAAAGGTATTTATGTCATTTTCTAACTAAAGTGGCTCCATGGGGTCCCCAAGTTGACCCATGGGTTGCCTTGGTCGGCCATTACTCATCCAATAGGAGTAGGACAAGTGTCATGACCATCTCATATTATTAAAACATTATTTGTACCTTAAACTACACTAATTACCTCTAATCGCGATTAAGAACTTAAAAGTTTCTATTCACCAAAAAATTATTTTAATCTCATTGAACCACATTTTACTTCTTAATGACAACCATGTATGTTGGATTTTTGAAAATCAAATTGCATAAGTGGTAATATTTCATTTAAATGAAAAATCAGTTATTTAACTACCACTTAGTGGTTTCACTATTCATCAAAAATTGAAGTTTTTCAGAACAAAGCCAAAATTTCACCCTAAGCTATAATTGATATTCTGAATTCAAAAATGATATCTATTTTACAAAATTCGAAACATATAAGTTGCATTAATTAATTTTATAATTAATTCCCGCTGTTACAAAAAATGGCGTGTTTCTATGAAACAATTTATATCAAAAGATTGGCAGTTGTTTATGTCCAATTTCAATGTTGAATTAATTCTAATGACCACCATTGGATAAAATGGTAAAAATATATTCTAATTATACCTTAAAACCACTAAATAGTATAATTTATCACAATAAATTATTTTGATTAAAAAAGTTGTTTTAAAGTATTTTTCACTATTCATAAAAAAAATTAGAAGTTCTCAGAAAAATACCAAAAATTCAACATAGGCTAATTTCGATATTCCGAATCCAAAAATTAAGTCCATTTTGAAATATAAAATTTCTATAATTTTAAAAAGTGGTTACTACTATTCATAATGGCTACTTTGATTAGTCGCGGTGTTTTAGAACTCGAAGTTGCGTACAATGCAAGCTATTGCATTATTGAATGAGAAGCGTATCGTGGAAGCTCAGGGTGTTACATCCGCGATGTTGCTGTGTCACGCTGAGCCTAAGGGGGTGCGCGCTGGAAAACAAGGGAGCCGAGCCGAGTTTGGAGGCAGTTGGATGGGATGATGGCCGGCGACGCCAGTGTGAGGGAGGAAGTGGTGACCCACTGCTGCTCTTTGTGGGGGAATGCGATGGGGAGGGAGCGCCGTGAAAACAGGGGAGATGGGACAGGGAGGTGCACTTCCTGAAAGGGGTTCCGGAGGCGGATTCCACGCTGAGGAGGTAGAACAAGAGCGGATGAGAAGGACGGGTGTGTGGGCTGGCCGGGGTGCGCTGGATGAAGGAGGAGAGGCGTCAGGAGGCCCTGTCGGGCTACCATGCAGGTTTATGCGTAGGGAATGAGGAAAGGAGGAAGTTCTAGTGGGTTTGCGGTGCAGCGGACAGGGGGGAGACTGTGGTGCTGGTGTGTGGGTCGCATATGAAATAAGAGGCAGGGGCCGGCTAGGTACTGCGGCTCTACTCATTGGAGGAGACCAAATCGGAGCGGACTAGAAGGATGTGAAGGGGGCACCGCCAGCGTGGAGAAGGAAGAGTGAAAAAATGAAGCATCCCTAAAAAAATGAAGAAATAAAAAAATTAATAGAAATGAGAAAAATAAGAAAAAATTTAAAAATAATAATCATAATGATAAATAAATAAATAAAAATAACAACAAAAAATTATATTATCATAATAATAATAATTATAATAATAAAAACAACAAATAATCATCATCATAATAATAAAATAAAAAAACAATTACGGTGTTCATATGATTTTAATATTAATTAATACTTAACACAACCAAAATTTTAACGACGCAATAATTAATGCATGTTATAATTACAGAAATCCATTTTTTAAATTTATTTATCTATTTTTAGAAGGTGGAAAGTCACGCAAAGTCTGAACAGAGCTGCGTGGGGTTTTTCAAAACGCGTTTTGCCCAAGCGCCAATGTCATCATCCCAAAATAGACAATTTGTATCATAAATTAATAAATCTAATCTAAGACTAAATACGAACCCCAGCAAAATAATTTGTAGTCAAAGAAATCAAAAAATAAAATAAACACATGGGTCGGGGTGTCACAATTCTCCCCACCACTATGTTTTCCACCCCCGGAATGCCATAACACTATCCCACCAATCGATCAACACACAAGGATTCAACATAAACTCGATCAAACCTCATAACCCATGGACATTCCATCGACGCCCAGTGGGACTCATCCTCAGTTCCTGAAACCTATCACCAGTAGAGGGGAGGCCTGACCAGACTCCCCAACATATGGATTCAACTAGCATCCGATAGTGATTTTAGAGAAAAACTAAGGAGATGGTGGGTCTCCACACCATTAAGGACCAAAATAATAGCGACCAAACATAAATCCAACATAGACCTCCATCGGGCCTTACTCAAGCTATAAAGAACTCATCAAAGAAATTTAAACCACTCACTCCCATCTGATAGTGACAAGAACTTAAATGAAATTTCCGCTACAACTAAAAAACTTAACCCCATGGGTGGGGAGAGAGGTCCCAAGGATTGGATCAATGAAACAAGGATGCACAAATTATCACGACCCAACACATCGGGATGGACACAAACGAAAGTCGCAACTGACTCACCTCGCTGGTCCATGCATGACCACTAATCAGTGACTGACATATAAAAGGCACAATTACTAACATTGTAGGGCGGATAAGATCATCACACACTTTTAGAAAAGACAAAAATTTCAATGACATGGAAACCATGCTAGCAACACAAAAACTGTCTCACCACACAGTAGAGGCACAACCTTAACCAGACTCATTAATATTCTCCAGGGATTCCTAACTACACGTCGGCTTAACTTCAAGACCTTTTGGATGGTACTCTGATGGATGAAGCATCTCATGCCTTGCACTAAGGTTCTGAAAATCCCTTCATGAAACACAAAACTTTTGATTTGACAAAATAATAGACATAAATTCAAAATTAAAGCCACATTTTGGTTGAAAACTGGAGTTCGTAAAAACACCCATGACATCCCATACATGTAAAACCCCAAAACACCATCAGTACAACTGCAATGTTAAAAGATCAATTACACTAAAAGAAAACTTACACCAGAAACATTGAACAAAGACCTAACAACACACACTTTTGGGAATATCCTCCGTGACGCTTTCTAGCAACGCCCCGAAAAAATCGTCGCATGTGACCCAGGTGTCCACAGGCCTGGTAGGGCATTGGAGCACTTGGGAACGACGACTTCCTATGACCCTACATGCCACACTAATAACATAAAAGGATATCTTGCTCCATAGTGGTTGATGAAAGATCTCTAGGACTTTTGATTACACGACCTGCTCCGTTGCAATTCGATCGCTTACTCGTCTCCTTTCTAGAACCCTCATCACTGCTCATAGGGATCAACATGGGGAGGGATACTTCAAGCACACCTGTTATATCAGCTTCAACATGAAAATATTGTCTCGCCACATCGACAAAAGAAGTTAGGTTGTACTCATATACCTTAGACTATAGATCAGGGTCGAGACCTAACTCGAAGCGTCGAGCCTTCATGGTTTCATCTGTGGCATACCATGAATCATAAGGGACAAGCTCCACAAAGCGCTGGAAATATTCAAACATGGATCTGTCGCCCTACTGGAGACAACATAACTCCATCCCCTTTCTCACCCTTTCTTCCTCAGAGAAATATTGACGAATTAAATATGCCTTGAAGAACTCCCATGTAAGCTCTTGAAAGGGCTTGTTCTGAGACACTGACTTCCACCACATCCATTGTGAACCTTCAGGCATGAAGGTTCCAAACTTGACCTTCAACGACTCGGGCATCTCAATGTGGTTACAATACCTTTAAATCTCCCACATCCACTCCTCTGCTACGGATGTTTCTGCTTGACCATAAAAGAGAGGTGGATCCAGCTTCTGAAATGTGAGCATAAAATCTTTAGGTTGATCAACTGCACTATGATCACCAATCAAAGCTTCAAAGGGATAACCGCTGGACAAGGAAAAGTAAAAAATCCAATCAAGTCCAACTAAATAAATAAAAATCCTAAAAAATCATCACTGCATATATGAATGGATCTAAACACAAGAAAACGATCCATCATAAAATCAAAACATTTCTTCTGAAAACCTCTTTGATTTAAAACAAGATTGGTGAGTTACACCCTCTCTATTGGTATCCCTTAGAGTCTCACTCACATGCATGTATCCGTGCCACGCTGGGCATCCATCCACCATACCAGAAATCCGTCCACATTTCCAACATACCACTATGCATGTGAGCACCCATAGGAACTCGAAGGCCATAACAAAGAAACATAATTTTCTAGAAACAAATCATTCATACCACTTCATTTAAAACAATCCAAAAATTAAACATGTCATTTCAAAGAATTTTTTCTCAACCCCAACTTTTCTGATTCAAACCAATTCCAAAAATCAAAGGAAACCCAGAACAACTCAAATAGGGAACTTGTGCCAGTGGGTGACTTGACCATATGGTTGGTAGTCATAAGACAAACACGTCACCGACACAAAAATCCTTCTTGGACCATGCCCCTAGCTTTGCATGGCCTGCCATGCCGTGAGGCATAGGAGGACTATTAGACAAACTCCCTTTGTCATATCCCAATCGCAAAATATTTACATAAAAACACAAATAATCAAATTAAACAAGAATTCCCCTGGATACCCGAGGATCAAAACACGCAAGAGTTCGCGGCGCTCTTCCCGCTCCTACCCCTTGAGTCGTGAAAATCTTACTTCATCTACCATGACATCCCAAATAACAAAGGGTGCTCTAAAATTGAGGTCTGCTAAGAGCTAAACCTCCCTCTCATACCATTTTTTCATGAACCAACCCCAGTCATCCAAAAAATGGTCACCTGGTCATACCACGACAAGGCCCGAGAGGCATTCCCAATCATCCCAGGCTGGCGACAAGCACCAGGGCATCAATAAAAGCTATGGGAAAGATTTCACCCAATATAAATAAAGAAATAAATAGAAATAATACAGAGCATCGCGGAATGAATTAACCAAATAAAATGACTAAACATGAATAATAGCAAATAAATCTAACCAAACATGACGTCCGAAAAAACTCTGTGTCACCCCAAGGGTCACTCTTCGAATCAACGATCAAGTTTCACCCAAGGAAAGCACACTCAAGCTGTAGCCTGAACAAAAATGAAAAAAAAACTATAGGAGTGAGTATTAAAACTCAGTAGGCTAGCCAGATATCTATTCCCAATGCACTACCTTTAAAATATAAGAAACACCATTTCAAGTTTGAACTACAATTATAAAAGTATGTTTTTTATATATTTTACTCAAAAGCAATGTACAAACCATTTCCCTTAAGAATTTTCAAATTTGGGTTCATTTCATTAGTTTCAATGTCTTTTTAGAAAGGGAAAGTGATGTTTTTCAAATTTTTACAAAGAGGATTAAACCCTTTCATTTGAAAACCATTTCCAGAAACCAAGTCATACCCAATTTATCACTTCTTAAGCAACAAAATATAAAAAAAATGCACAAAAGAAAGTTCACAACAAGGGAAATGTGGAAATACATACAAGTATAAAATCATCACTACAAGTAACTAAAATGTTAACAGATATGGGTGAACCTAGGAGATCAGGAATAATCCAGAAGACACCAATACATGAGATATCATCTTCGTTTACATGTCACACATGATAAAATCAAAATGCTCAATACACTCGACCATCCTTTCTCCGGTAGGCTGAGGGAAAATACCATTTTAATAAACCCAATATATCCACCTACAATGGGCCACTAGTCAGTACAATATCCAAACAGTGCAGCACTCTTATATGAATATTATCTCAATATGCCAGATTCCTATGTATCAAGTGTTTGGAAGGGGGTGAGCCAACCGATGCCAACCGAGAATCCAATCAAATAAATATATAATAATAATAATGCACAATAGGCATCACCCCGATCCACTCCACAGAACAACCTCTTTCCTTTAAACTACACGATCACCAGAGAGCCTCTAAGCATGGCCTCCCAAATAGTGAGTTGAAACCGTGGAAAAAGAGTAATCCTAGGAGGGTTTTCACAAAAAAAAATTCATCTTTTTTATTTAAAATCCCAAATGGGAATTGAAATTTTTTTTACAACCACCATTTAAAAAAAAACCAAATTTCTTATTCATGATTCAGAATAAATAATTTATAATTGAAACCAAAACTACATTATAAATTCTGTGAATTATGTTTAAAATACAAATTGGAATTCATTCACTATTGGGCATATATTCGTCACGAAAATATTTCAAGAGTCATGCATAAAATAAATAGCACTTTTTAGAAAACTAAACCAAAACGTTTTATTTTCCAAAATAAACCATAAGAGCCAACTGGGCATTTCTTTGAACAGGAGGTGTGCCATATATAACAAGAAAATCCTATTTATCACTTAACAAGGTATAAAACACCACTTTGCACACCAAGCAAGGAAACCGAGGATCATACATCAATATTTATTAATTAAAAGAGGTGTGAAAATCATGAAATTCCAGAATCTTTAATAATAAAGGCATGCACAAAGGGTAACTCCTACCTCAAGGTCAAAGCGCGAAGACAAAACTATCTAGGAACCAAGGCACGATGACACAACTCATGTTCCAAACCACATGATAAATTCCAACACCCTGTATAATAAATACCAAGGACTGAAACAAATACAAAAAAAATTAAACTAAAGTATGTGAAACCTAGCAGCAAGTAGAAACACTCACCTCGAAACTGAAGCGCGACAGCGATGCAAACCGAACACTAACTCTTGAGGGATTAAAAAATCATAAACCACACAAAAAAACACTCAATTAATAAAACTCCAAATAAACCATGTATTCAAAAAACAAAATATGTAAACCATAAAGGTACTGGTGGTCAGCGCACCAAATGGAAGACGTCGAGTAAGAGGGGTTGTGATTTGAAGGGGCTCTCATCGGAGGTTGTCCAAACGGCGGCGGGTTCACAATGGGTAGAGGGAAAAGCTGGTTGGACAGCGGCTAAGAGGCGAAGGCTGGAGGTGTGGTGGCTGGAAGATGCTGGCCATCCCGGGGGGAAACTGTAGGTCGGGAAGGGTGATGCTGGCAAGGGCATTGATCGGGGGAGGACCACATGGCCCGAGGCAGGCCACGCTATTGTTGTGTCGCACTGAGATGAGGTGGTGCACACCGGACTGTAAGGGAGTCGGGCTGAGTTGGGAGGTGACTTGACGGGAAGCTGGCCGACGACACGGCTGCGGGGGAGGAATTGGTGACCCGCTACTACTCATTTGTGAGGGAAGGCAAAGGGGAGGGAGCGACGAGAAAACAGGGGAGCTGGGAAGGGGAGGAACACAACCTGAAATGGGAGCCGACAGAGGATTCCGCGCTGAGGAGGCAGAACAAGAGCAGATGAGCAGGAGGGATGCGCGGGCTGGCCAGGTTGTGCGACCTAAAGGAGGAGAGGCATCGGGAGGGCCAACCTGGCTGTCGTGAGGGTTTCTTCAAAGGGAAGGAGGATAAGAGGGATTCCGAGTAGGGGTGAAGTGCAGTGGACATGGGGGAGACCAATGTGCTGGTGTGCGGGTCATGTAGGAAACAAGAGGTAGGGGTCAGCTAGGTGTTGCAGCTCTACTCGTTGGAGGAGGCCGAATGGGAGCGGACAAGCAGGAGGGGAAGGGGGCCGCCGCCATCGGGGAGAAGGAGGAATGAAAAAAATGATGAATCCCTAAAGAAATGAATAAAGAAAAAAATTAAGAAAAATGAGAAAAGAAATAAAATATAATAATCACAATGATAAATAAATAAATAATAATAACAACCAAAAATTATATTAATGTAAAAATAATAATAATAATAACAACAAATTCAAATAATAATCATCATAATAATAAAATAAAAAAACAATAACGATGTTAATATCAATTTAATAATAATTAATACTTAATGCAATAAAAATTCTAACGACGCAACAATTAATGCTCGTTCTAATCACAAAAATCCATTTATTTTAATTTATTTATCTATTTTTCGAATGTGGCAAGTTGGGTAATCTCCGAGCGGAGCTGCGTGGGGTTTTTCAAAACATGTTGCGCTCAAGCGCCAATGACTTCAACCCGAAATAGACACTTTTTAACATAAATTCAAAAATCTAATCTGAGACTGAACACGAACCCCGGCAAAATAATTTAAAGTCAAAGAAATCATAAAATAAAATTAACGAATGGGTCTCTGTGTGACATGTACGTTCACCGAAAAACTAATTATCCAAATTGAAATTGTGTGTGATACTATTTGTCATTTAAATACTCTATTTAATGGATGCATTATTCTAAAACATAACAGAAAATATAGCTCTTATATCTTCTTTATTTATTCTTCCATATTTAATGATTTAATTAGCTTCCTATTTCTATCCCAAATTAAAATGTCACACATTCCATTGATGATTCAAAATAAAGCATCAAATTTAAACATGAAGAAAATTGATTAAACACTACTACAATATTTGAGACATTTTTTCCCACATGAGAGTCTTAATGTACTCTGAGAGAATATATAATATAGTCCAAATATCAAGGTTATCATCTTGAATAGACATAAATATAATCTGGATCCCTTTTTTAAAGTACATATCAATAACTTGTGTACAATAGAACAATATTAACTCAATTTTTATGAAAAAACACATCATAATAGAAAATACATTAAATTGATTGATTTTTACAATAACCACCCCCTTGGGGGTTTTTTTAAAACACTTTAAACTATTTAACCATCCTATTGAAAAATATATTGCACTAACTTATTCATACATCATTCACTGTCTATAACTCTATATAGTGACAATAAACAGATAATCAAATCCCACATGATTAATTCTAAATAAGAGAAAAAAAAGTCTAAAATGCACATCTTATTGAGGAATAACATAATGTAGCTAATACACAACAACATTTTGGGAATACAATTTTCAATAATAATTTATATGTACCTTATATTTTTCATTTATTAACACTTCCTAATTATATTGATGAAAATATAACCCAATGAATTATTTATGAAATTGATATGTGAGATTTTTCATAAATCCTTATTTTCCTAAGATTGCAATATATTTAAAACCCCTGGACGATCTCCAAATGAGGCCACTCACACATACCCAATTTCTATTGTCCACATTCTATTTAACAAAAATATACAAAAATTGGTTTTATTATAAATTAATTATTATATATATATAAATAAAATTAAATATTTATAAATATGATGAAACACAATGAAAGTAAGTATAATAGAAAATAAATATTCTCGTAAATTTTTTTTAATATACTAATTTTTCTGAAAGAAATTAATTTTTTAATATTTTATATTGTTTTGAGATAAATTCTATCCCTCAAAACATTATCATTTGAATTTTTTTTACTTCTAAATAGCCATTTAAATTTTTTATAATACCTCTCACAGCATCATGATAATGAAACCACAACCCTATGTGTGTAACATTGTGATTACAATATAGGGGAATAATGATGACTTAGAAGAAGAGCACTATAATAGGGAGATAAGAGTAAAACCAACACCAAAAATAGTTTTACTAATAATAAAATATAATTATAAAATTAATAGTATATATTTAATATAAATAAACTCAAATAATCTATTTATCCCTAAAACTTTAATGAAATTAGTTCTTCATTATAAAGGAGTTCTGAAGGAGCATAGTGGAGATAAAAGTAAAACCAAAACGAAAATATTAGAAAGAAATAAAAATAATACATATTAAAAAATACAATAAATAATATAACATCAAATATCAAGAACAGTTCCCAGAAAATTTCTATATATAAAAAGCACAATGAATTTTACGAAATGTGATATTGAGGTCTCAATTTACATTCATGAGAGAAGAAACTTTTATGACACAAATATGTCATTATAAAATTCATGTATAGTTGATCCAATAAAATATATAATATTGTGAAATGGAATTCATAAAAGTATTTCATTGAAATATCCTATTATTTCCATCAAAATTTTAGATTATCTAGCCAGTTATTCAATATGTTTTTTCGAATCATTTCATAATATTGTTTTAAATTAACGGACATTCCAAATTCAATTTATCCATAGTCGAAATGTTTTAATATGTTTTAAATAAAGAATATAATAATTTTATATTATTTTTAGTTGTATAGAGATCTATTTTGTGTCCACTGCCAAATTTCAACCCAATAAAAATTTGTTAGTAAAATAATTTCAAAAATACAATTATTATATTTTCATCATAGAAAATTCATTTAATTTCCATGAATTCATTTCACATGAATTTTTTACCAACATAAAATTTTAATATGAGGTTAATTCAATAGGATTAATTAATCAAAATAATTTTTTCTAGTATATATCAAAAACATTATTATAATTCATGTTCAATTAAATATAATGTTAATGAATTATTGTTTTGCGGCCCAACTAGTGGAATCTATATCCGCATTAACCTAATTTATAATCATTTCTGATAAATTAGTGAATCTAGATTACATATATAAATGATATAAATATATATAATAGTTTAATAGTAATCCATCATATTTCTTGAAAATTGTACATAAGAAGTAATATTTAATGTTAAAAATAGAATATGGGACATCAAAATGAATAATTTTTTTGTGGAATACAAAAATTCAACTCAAATTATTTTAAAAATCAATTAATATTATAAATATCCAAAAAATAATTAATTAGTTATATTATAAAATTATATCTCCAAAAACTATATTTATTATATTATGTGTTTTGTCATTACCCATTCTTAATCATTTCAGTCCTATTAAATCATCAATTCTATAGTAAATAACATCACAAGGTATAATTGGGATAAATAATCATAAAAAATCAATGAAAATATCAGGGCCATTAGATGAATAAAATTACTTAATTCTAGAAATGATAATTTATTAAATTTAATATATTTGTAATCCCCATGTTTATATCATATATACCTTGGCTCAATTTTATTTTACAATCACACAATTTTTTTTAAAAATGGAGATTTTTTCATTCTAAATATCATATGAGATCATTATAGGCTCATGAAATTATACCATCTCATCAACATGGGATATAAAAAATTTACAATCATTATGACATTTACATGGGTTATTCATTGGAAAATGGTATATTTTAATGAAATTTATAAATTTAACAGTTGAAAATTGGAGGATAAACTTTTAAATATCATTCATGAATATTCATATGAATGTACAAGATTATCCGCAATAAATTCCCCATAAAATGTAAAACTCTGGACCCATTATTTATATTCAATGGAACATGAGTCAAAAAATAAAAATATTTAATATCATAAAAAACCCTCAGTACCCTGGAAACATGATAAATAAGCTACCACTAACAAGGCCCGAAGGGGATTCCATAGGACTAACGGTTGAAGAATAGCACAAGGAATCATAAAAATGTAATTAGGCATGAATTTTACACTAATATTGTGGAAGAATG
Source organism: Viscum album (assembly GCA_963277665.1). Lineage (NCBI taxonomy): Eukaryota > Viridiplantae > Streptophyta > Magnoliopsida > Santalales > Viscaceae > Viscum > Viscum album. The sequence goes on from OY728141.1 coordinate 664,484,227, forward strand.
ATTATAAATTAGTTTGCATAAAATAGAAACATCACAGTTAGATATGTAGAAAAAGTCATACAGGTATAAAAACCTAATGAACTATAGTAAATTATAGGTAAAATGGGATATATAAAAATCCAAATCCATAATGGATGCAACTCTCCATGTATAGGGTGAAATATCAAGAACCACCTCCAAGTTATGATTAACCCCTACTTCAACCTTAAAGGATGAAATATACAGACTTCTAAAGGAATATGTATGTTTTAAGTAAATGTCCTAGAATGGTCAAATAATGGATTCCATAATAATATTTCAACATTTAAATAATCATTTAAGGAGCGTTAGTTTTTCAAATAAATAGTTTTTTCATTTGGAAATTATATTTAAATAAATCAATATTTCAATTCAAATGTTGTAAGTAATTTATTAAATCATTCATTGCATTTCCAACTGATGGAAATACTTTTATACAAATATTGAAATACACAAATGGATTAAACAATCTCTTCTATATTTAATGGTTTATATAAATTCACAAGTCATGTTAAACATTTTACATAATGCAATATATTCATTTCAAATATAAAAATGTTAGAAACATGGTCATATTCATAATATGGTACGATAATTTGATGCTAAGGGACTCCACAAACTCTAAGTGACATGGAAATATGTTTATATACATGTCCATTTGGTATGGAAAAATATTAATTCATCACCATATTATCAGGGATATGACATGTGACATTTATGTTTTAGAATGTTTTAAATTATGGAGTGATTTCTAATAAGTAATTAACTAAACAATGCTTGAATGTTCATTACTAACAAACAATGATGGAAAATTAATTTCTAGAATACTAAAAATAAAATTCATCTCATTTTCCATTTTAAATATTCCAATTATCAATTAAAACCCCAAAATGGGGATTTAATCAAAAATATGATTTTCTTTGATAAATATGAAAGGTTTCTATCATATCTATTTTATTTTATTTTTTGCATATAAAAAATTGTATCTCATTCACAATAATATTTTCCAATTCACTTTCACAATTAAATTCCACTATTAAATTTATACAAATTCCATAAATTTCACAATAAACCCCCCATTTCGAGGGATTTTGGGGTTTCCCTATTTCTCCCATCATCCCCATTCCAAAATTTAATTTTAAAAAATTAATGTGAACCAATTTATATAAACACACAACTAAAAAATGTTATTGGGGATTTTCAAAATTTCATGCTAAAATCCCAATTAAATCCCAAATGAAATGAGTTTGGTTATTTTTCTAAAACAAATTTAAATAAAATTAATTTAAAAAAATACATTTCATGTAATTAAAACAAATTAAATCAATCATAGAAAGATAGGGTTAACAAAATTTGGGCATCATGAAGAAACCACCGCTATTGGGATCAATATGTCTTGTTTCACCAAACCTTAATTCAAAGTTATCAACAACAAAAGATGATAAAAAATATATGAATCACAGATATAATCTTGGATTAAGATTAAAATAATCTTATTAGATCCAAAATGAAACACTCAGATCCATGGAATTTAATGTCGGATAATAGATATAGTGGGAGATATAAATCAGGGTGAGGAAACAAACTAAGAGTAGATTGAAGGAAATTCCCATATCTTCATTCCACCTCTGAGAGTGTTCTAAGGGGAAAATAATAGTTCATGGGAGCTCCAATGGAATAATAATTCATTATGGGGTCGTACTAATCTAGTGGGGTCCAAAAGGTGGGTTTCAGGTATTTTGAAACAATTTTTGGATTTATTAAAATGTGTGTGCACAGTTTTCTATGAAGATTAATACCATTAGACCAAACAGTGTGTCCTCTTTGTGCACTTATATTAAATGTGACACACATTTTATCCTAATAGGGTTCACAGTATGATGAACCCTGTTCCAACTATGTAAAACCCCACTACTTAGTTTGTCATTGTTTGTCTTGATAGGGTGCACGATTTGGGAATACAGTGTGCCAAATGTGCACAAGCTCAAAAATTTCATAAAATTTAAATTTTAACCTTGAAAACCCCCAAATGAAAAAAAACCTAATCTTGGTTAAAATATTGGTCTATTATCACTTAAAAGAAGATACATGATGTAATAACCTCCCCTCCATAGAAATATTTTGTCTCCAGAAAACCTACTCATAAGCATCTATGAGAAAAAATTTAGGGCCATTCTCTCTCTTCAGCGCCTCCATTTCCCACATCTCATGACTATTACAACTGTTCTTACTTAGAAATAAAACCAAAGGAATCTTTTTCTCACGATTTATCATGTTTTAATTAAAAATTATGTTGTATGGTTGATCAATCAAGGGTAAATCAGGATCATTCCAAAGATAACTATAGCTCAAAACATGAGATGGATCAGATAGATAATTTTGAATATGAGATAAATGGAAGACATTATGCCTCATTGTCAATAATAATGGATGCGATAAACAATATGAAAATATTACCACATTCTCAAAAACCACAAAAATGTCCCAAAATGTGAGGATCATGTTTCCAATGCATCCCAATTCGTCGATGACCCAAGAGAGGGGAATCCTTCAAGAACACCTAGTTGTAACAAAAAATACAACAGAATATGATGATGATCAATATAAGAATTATATCTAATAAGTGTCAGAAACATCCTCTTCTGAATAAGATGAATCTTTTGGTTTTCTCTTGCACAAAAAATTTTTAAATAAAGAAACTCTCACCAATCACTGAACAACATAATGAAGATATGAAAATATATTTGTAGAAGGCTTAAAATGGATCATTTTTTGACAGGAGAATGGTAACTATTGTTATTGGAAAATTCAACCACAAAAAAATGGTCCTCCCAAGTTCCACAAAAAGTAAAGAACATTACAAAAAGGAGATCCTGAAGAACATTTATTGGTATTTTTGTTCTTTTATCCTAGTGTAGATTGTATGTCACACTCAAATGGATATAAGATATAAGTGCCTTCTAATGGACTCTCCAAAGTTGAGATGTGAACTGAAGATCCCTATTCAAGACTATAGCTGATGAGACACCCTGAAATCATAAAATCACATTAATATAGATATTTCCCAAATCCAAAAATTTATTTACAAACTGAATAGGTATAATGTGAGCCAAATTTTTTTTACAATCAATCAAAACCCATATCATAATATTCTTTCTATAGTTACATTCAATGTCCACAATGAATTTCATAGAGATAATAAACCATTTCGAAGATGAGATTGGAAGTGGATGAAGCACAAGAAATGGTTTATAGTTCTTGTCCCTGACATGTTGGAACTTATATCAAGGAGTGATAAATTTTGAAATGACCCGGCACATACCTAGCCACCAAAAATTATGTCTCATTTCATTGAACTTCTTCATGGTTCATAGATACACATCCCAAATGGAATTACGGTAATACCCCATCACAATTATCCTTATCGATAACATTACTGTTGAATGATTTAACATCATAGAATTATCGATTTATGGAACAACCACTCAATAATGGAATCCCGGTAATAAAGACAGTCTCAAATACTATAGGGTCATCATAAATCTTTTTTCATAATGAATCATCCTTGGTAGAGAGGATTTCACTAAATACACCCCAGGAAACCACATCCCATGATTCTGGTGCTCTAATATACAACTATGCAATGATATCATTCATGTTTCACTCTTCCAAAACTTATTCATGGCCTGGGATGAATGTTTCCTGCTCATGGAATCTATAATTTCATTCCTTTTCCTTGGGTATTTGGTGATGCAATAATCTAAATAATGTAGGTAAAACATAAAAATTCCTCTAGCATAGATTTAAATATTTTTTATAAAATATGTAACTCATGTTCTTATGGTTAGAAAAAATTGTATAACATTCCTCTAATAGATAATGCCACCAACTCTTAAGTGTTTTCATCAAAAATTAATTTTCATGGTATTGGGTAGGATAATTATTAACATTTAACCTCATTTGATGAGGACTATAAGAAACAAAATGATCACCTTTCATAATGACATATCCCAATCCTAAACCTGTTTCGTCATGAAAGACTGCATAGCTCTGTACCGCATCAAGAAGAGTCAACACTGAAAACATGGTCAAATAATGTTTCATCTCAACAAAAGAACTATGAAATATCATATCCCATGAAAAAATTACTCCCATATTACATAGAGTAGTCATTTAATAATCTATAATTTCAAATTCTTTAACAATCCAATGATAATAACCAGCTAGACCCAAGACGCTTTGAATCTCAAAATCACTCTGGTTTTCTTCCATTTCATAATAACATTTACCATGTTAGGATTAATTTAAATAACATGTTATGACACCATGGATTAGAATAATTTCAATTATTAAATCCCAAAAACACATTTTTCAAAATATTTACATTAATTCAATGATTCCATATCAACTCCAAGAATAATCTAAGATGATGAACATGATCCACCAAAAAATAGTAAAAAATGAGGATGAATTCCATAAATAAAACCATGAATGTATCTAGATAATCACAGAAAATACATTCATCAAATCCATAAATACTTCATTATATTAGTTATAGAAATGTCATAAAAAGGTTCAAATGATGCCCATACCTACTTCCAAAGGTGGGTTTCAGAATGTCAGATGCTTTTATCCTCAACTAGTGGTAACTAGATCGGAGATCAATCTTTAGTAACCACTTTTTCCCTTTAAAATAATAATTGAAATCATCAATATATGTAATTTTATACTTGTTCATTACTCTCAACCAATTGAGATTTTAGTAATCTACAAACGGGTGCATGAAACTATTATCTTTCTTAAAAAAGAGAATAGGCACCACCCAAGTGGAAACACAGAGGTTTAAAAATCCATTCTCTAGAAGATCATCTAACTATGTTTTTAGATCTTAAATTTCAACTCATCCCATGTTCCTAGAGGTAATAGATACTAATTTAGTTTATGGTACTAAATAATAATAAAAACTATACTTACCTAATCTATTTAATCCTACATATGATAAAGGGAACCCCATTGGGAAACTCGAAAACATATGGAAAGAGATCACCAATCATATATTCCTTCTCTGAATAAAAAAAATGTTATTACATTACATAAATAAACATAATAAGGTTCAACTCTACCCAAACCTTATTCTAATTCTCCTTTAATGACAGATAACACAACATTGAGTGTTTGGAAGGAGACCCATCAAAGAATAAAATCAATATAGTATTTATTATAAATGATCGAATCCATCACAAAAATTATTTCAAGTTGATTTATGTCGTGAAATAGAAAACTCAAAAAAATCACCATCTAGGATTGAGATGAAATTCTATGGACTATGGATACCCTTCTCTCTCTATATACCAATTTCTATAGTAATATCCATTATATGAGACAAAATATCCAATAGATGACATATAATATAAACAATACCGTTTGATATAAATGAATGAGATAAACTGGTATTAAATAAATAAATCCCCGAGGACCTAGAAATATATATGGTACCTCTCATGGTAACTAAACTTATATCCTCATCCTATAGACAATCTTATACTTTTTGAAGAAGATTTATTCTAGATGCATGTGTGTTGTACCATTTTATCATTAAATCTTATAATTTACCAATAGTTTTAGAGGAGGCTATGACCTAGTTCCATTATGTGGTGTGGAATAAATATGAAATATTATATATTGGAGTCCTAAACATTCATAAGGGAAACATATCATGGGTGGATCCGGGGAAACCCTCTATAAATGACCTTGATATCCACACTAGTAGAAAATCAATGATCCACTTCCTGGAACTTTATGATGTCCAGAATGAACATACTATCGAGAACTACCCCAATAATCGTCACAAATTTACTTTCCTTTAATGAATCCCATACTTCCACTAGGATAGATCGAAACCCCTGATATCGTTGACTTTCTAGCCTCATATATTTAAACCATTCGTTTTCTACCCATCACATCATAATAATAAGGCATATTATGTAACAAAACCAAAGACCAAAAATCCTTTTGATATCCCAACATGATCTTTTGAGCCTAAATATTCTCATTAGATTAATTATCAAGTGAAAAATTAATGATATTAGTAAATTAGATTCATTTACTATAAATATTCTATCAGTATACTCTTGTTCGAAAATCATCATTTCTATGGCCAACAACATATAATCTGGATAGAACTAGTATTTTTAAATAATTTGAACTTCATTAAACTATATTTCATCATGATACTTTACATCCACCATATCCTTCATATTTCATCTAACATGAAGGTGGAACACTTCACATTTATTCTTTCAGGTGTCTCCATGAACCTAAACAAATAATCTATTATGTTCACCATTCCGTAGCATCTTCATTATCATTTGAGCCTTTGAACGATTATCGATTCTAGTGAAGGGATTCTCTAGAACACTCAAGGGTACCTTCAATTTGATGTTCCATAGATAGAGATTGAATGAAAAATATTGGTGATACCTGTCCATATCATGAATAGTATACCCAATCACATAATTCAGATATGGGTCCACAAGAAATATTTATAACTATGGTACAATTAAATCTTCCTCCTAGATCCAATTATCATTTCTTCTCGAATGCATGATGATAAACTACAATAGAATAACATGGGGATGATATCCGATGAAGAATAAAATTGTGAGATTAGGGAAATTAATCCCAACTGATAGACAAACATTATTTTGATTTAAATTCTATCCAAATAAAAAGTTGGTAAAAGACTATATCCAATCTAGAAGACATAATTCCCTAACTACCCCTAGGTACATAACATTCTTTATTGTGAGAGTTGTTAAGGTACTCAATAGTAACTACCTCATATGTTCAAACAAGATAACCCAATAAAAACTGACATCCAAACGAGAAGCTCAAACTAGAACACTCATACCACTTTTTGAAAAACCAGCCCAGGTACCCTGGTAACCTGATAATTGATCCAACAGTGACATGGCTCAAAGGGTGTTACCAATACCCATTAGACAGAGGCCAACACATGGAATTATAAAAAATGAAATCGGGATCGAATATTTCACCAACATTGTGGAGTAATGATAATGAATAAATATGAATATTGAAGAATCTCCATTGTGGTATGTGTACTATTATTCATATAGGTTTGAAAAGGCAAATTACTACTAAAATTTACCAATAAAAAACATTGACAAACAGTCGATTCCCTAACAGACGAAACTCTCCTAATCCATGGATAACTAGAACTACCTCCAAGTTGTTATTTAGGCTCTTAAATTGTTGACTGTATTAATATACCAAAACAAGATGGAACAGGTTGGGTGTGAACTATAATATTATTAGTGTCTCACAACAGATTCAATAATATGATTCCAGTATTTAATTAACCATGTAAAGAACATTCAATATTCAAATAAATATTTTTTTTCATTTCAAAATAAAATTTTAAAAAATGAATACTTATAATTAAGAAGGTGGAATTACATGATAAAATAATACATTAAATTTCAAAATGATGGATATACATTTAAACAAATAGTGATTTTCACAAATGGCATAAATAAATAGTTTTATATAAATTAGGTTTTTTAAATGCTGCTGACATGTAAAAAAGTTTAAAATAATGTTAGATATTCATTTCAAATACAATAAAGTGAGATACATGTTCAAATTACTTAGAATGTATGATAATGTAAGGATAATCTAATCTACACACTCAAGGTGACATGATAGTATTTATATGCAGATTCCCTTTTTGTATGGCCAAATGTGACTTCATCACCATATTATGGGGGATGTGATGTGAAATGTTAATGTTTTAAAATTTGGAAAATCATAGAGTTATATCCAATAACTCACTAACTATATAAGTATTCCATGTTTTCTAATTATAATAAATAAAGTTTAATATATTTTTTGAATGCACAGAACACAATTCATTTCATTCTTCATTTAAAATTTTCCAATTGTCTATATAAAAACAAAATTCGATTTTGAATCAAAAACATACATTTTACAAAATAAAGCAAAAAGGTTACTATAAAAAGCATTTTAATAAATTTTTCAAAAATAAGAATTATAATTTAATCAATCCCTAATGTAATTTTAATTGTTGGTGTCTGAATTTTTCAATTCACTATCACAAATATGTTAAAAAATATAATTTCAAACAATCTCCGTCAAATTCCCAAAAAAACTAAAATTTAATTTAATTTGGGTTTTCAAATTTTCTTCACCAAAACACATTACAAAATTTATGTTGAACAATTAAAATTGAACCCATTTCCATAAACACACATAAATTCAATCAAACTAGGAGTTTTCCCAATTTCAAGCTAGAATCCCATTTTAAACCCCCAATATAATAGAAATAAGGTTTTCTAACAAACTAATTTAATGGTATTTATTTTTAATCATGAATTTTCATTTATTTAAATTAGTTGAAATTAAATATAGAAATTTAGAGTTATCAAAATTCATTCATCATGAAGGAACCACTTACCTCAAGGTCAAAAGATCTCTATTAACCAAACCCTAATCAGTATTTGTCAATGAATAAAGATAATAATATAATATAGTAAAAGTGTAACAAAACTAAGTTTATGATCCCAAAATAGAGGGTATTAGTTCTTCAATGAAACATGGGTATCGACAGATTCCTTGTGAAATGGATATAGATAGCAGGAGATAGATATAATGTTGATAAAAGTAACTGAGAGGAAATTGAATGGAATTTAACTAGCTTTGACCAGCCTTTGGGAGGACTCATATGAGACAAGAATTTATCATGGTATCTCCACTAGAAGAATAATTCTTCAAGGTGTCACACAAGTCTATTAGGGTCCCAAAATCTGGTTTCATAGTTTTTTAAAATAATGATTGGATTAATTAAATTCTGTTTGTATAGTTATCTGGGTTAATCCACATGGTTGAACAAAACCATGAAACATAGTCATGAACTTATTTTAAATGGGCTAAAATATTTCTTCTAATAGGTCAAATTTTCTAACAAACCATGTTCCAACCATGAAAATCATCAATGGCCAGGTTTTAATTGTTTGTCTTGAGAGGTTGCACAGTTTGGGAAAACATTATGCCTTCTGTCCAAATCACCATAAATTTCACAACATTTAAATTTTTATACTAAACTTATCCCAAGAAAAACTCAACTAAATCCTAGGGAAAAAAGTGTTATAGTTTTCTTAAAAATAGTAATAGGTTGTTACAATTGAATATTTAATTTAATTTCTAATTACAATTTTATTTACCCTTTTTGAATTTCATTCATTATATATGAGTTGAAATGGGAATACCATGAATGAAAAAACATTTATGTTCAATCAATAATTCAATATGATCTAAATTTATTTATTTTTATTTGTTTTAAATTTTTTATTATTTAATTTTTTTTTGAAAATGGGATTCTATAAATTAAATTCAATGATTATTACTCCATCCCATTTCATTATCCCCATTTGAAAATATAATGACACAAAAACTATAAATCCAATGGTGAATTTAGACAAAATTAACACCCACAAATAGAAATTACCCTAACTCAATCCATTATATATCCAGGAAAAATATTAAATGTTCATTTAGGTAGTAAAATTTATCAGGTAATCTGGCTTAAATATATAAGGAAATTTCATGGATTTTCTTTTCTAACAATGGATAACTTAAAATGGTGGTCTCATGTTAAGGAAATTTATTTCTAATGAAACAGAATAGTGGCATCAAAAAAATCAGGATCAACCAATATTTTAATGAAAATAATAAGAGGTTACTTGTTTCACAACATTACACATAACTTTCAAGAAAAATAGATTGTTAAATAATATGTTAAAAAGGGTTAAAAGCTTCTCAAACTAGGAAACATATTCATTTTATATAGAACTATTGAACCTTATTATCACTATCATCTAGTCTTCTATAAATAATAATATTGAAAATAATAAAAAAAATCAAGAAACATTAAAATTCTTAAATGCTCAAATATGGAAATGCTAAAAACACACCATGAGGGTTAGAATATACTAGACTATTCAATTAACCTGAAGAGTTCTAAAAACACACAAATAGTATAAAATAAAAAGTTATGAAAAATTATGGAAAAATAATAATCAAACATAATTTTCTAATGTATGGTTGATATCCCCAACACAATTAAAATGTAATTAACCATTAACTTCATTCTAATGTATTGAATGAAAAGTTATATAAAACCCAGGACAAGGAATAATGAAATCTAAGTTTATTTGGATAGTGACTTCCATAAGGTATGTGCCAGGTTATTAGATCTCTAAAAATACATGTTTATGAAATCTAATAATATAATCAATATCTAATGCCAATTAAATAAAAATTAATAGAATATGGGAATAAGGTGGGATGGAAATGAATAAAAAAGAATTGAACATGGTATGGAACTTAAATATTAGTACTATATTCATAATAACTTTAGATTTATATTACAGTATTAACTTGAAATCAGATGGTGGATGTTGTTTTTGGGTTTCCTACCACCAAGCACATAACCTTCCAATGTACTCACCTTTATTTTAATATATGTGAACCCACTAATATATTATTATTAGTTAACATGATTAGAAATGTAGTGTAGATTTCTTTGTGGAGGTAGGCGAATGATTGGATCCTCCACATACACTTAATCAACCACTTCATCTATGAAGGAAGACCTATTGACATTTATAGTCCATTTAATTGACAGGTGCTCTGTAAATTTATATACTAACACTCAGGTCAAATATTTGGCGACATTAATATTTTTATAGTAAATTGTTTTTGTTTTCTCATTTAAAATATGGTTTGTTAAAGGTTATATAAATTGTATGATTTATGAATTTATTATAACAATTTAAAAATGATTACAGTGGGTTCATTATGGGGAAGTAGATATTCTAATAAACTTGAGCATTCATATCTGTTTCATTGAATTTACAATAACATCACAAGATTATTTTCATTCCAATTTTCCAGTGGCAAGGATTTCATCAATGAATTAACATAACTAAGTTATAATCTCAATCAATTATTGTTTATTATAGTCTATCTACAGTCCCAATAATTAGTGGAATCCATGACATTTTAATTTTAACATGAATGATTTTAACATAAATAATATCAATCATGATAAAGATCTCGGTCACATAACATCCTCAGATTATGACACAAACCAATAGTTTATTTTATCATAGATTGAAAGGTTTGTAAATTTTTTTTATTAATATTATGTTTAGGGATAAAAGTATAATAATATTAAAGAGACATGAAAAGATTTGTGTGATGAACACACACATAAGCGGTGAAGAATGTTAATTACAGACATTGGATTGAATGAAAAAACAAAATTAAGAGGGGTTTATTTTTATTTACTTAAACAATTTTATTACCATTAATATTATTAAATAGATTTTGGATGGTAAAAATTGGTCATTAAAAATAAACATGAATTAAAATTTTATTTACAAGAAAACAATTTTACATCATTACAGTTGAATAAAAACACAAAAGAACCTAAAAACAAAGAAGGGAGGAGAAAAATATTATGTAAAAAATTGGGGTTTTAAGGTCATTATAAGCCTTTTTAATGAATATGGTTATGTAAATTTATTTTCTTATATTTTTAAATTCCAAACCATATCAAGGAGAAGAGGGGGAAGAATTTATGAAAAAAGGGAGTGGAATGTTTGCAGACCAAAATTTTCCCTCATGTTGGCTCTCCAATTTGATATTTCATACAATTGAATCTAGATAAATATTCATCATAGATATTCTAGATATTTATTTTTACAGTATACCCATTATATTTGATGGCCATTATTCTTTTTTAGCCACAGTTATGGTTATTTTACAACACAGTGTTTTGTTTCAATTTTTATCCACAGTTTTTTTGAAGACAACAATTTGAATATGATTTTTGATAGGGAGATGACCTCAAATCCTAAAAATTTTCTTTGAAAAGTTTATATCCAAAAATATTGTCTTTCACAATGAGAATTTTCATCTAAATTGGATTAGTTTTTTTGAAAAAATGTTTACAAAGTGGGATTTTTTTAATTCTCGAACAGAATGTTGGGATGGATTTCAAATCATCAGTTGACGCCTTGATTGGTGGATGTGGGAAATAAATTTTTTATCCTTGATACTTTTGCATATATATATATATGAATATATTATGTAGTTTTATCAAATTTTGGTTTATGGATTCATACCAAAAATTATATATTCATTGATTGTCCATTTTTTATCATAGATTTTCTCAGACTACTTATGTGGTCCATATGACCCAATAGACGGCCGAATTGGATGATTTTGATGTTCAATGATTTGTAGGAAATTTTTTTAGAAATCCAAAAAATTAATAATTACACATTTTTTATAATAACTATGAGAGATATTATCATAAAATTAATATTATGTTTAATTAAACAAATTTGAACAATTCTCTTCTATTGTGTTTATGATCTAAATATGAACATTTCATGTAAATTAATCATTTAAAAGTAAAAATAATGTTATTGGAGTATTAAAAAGTCATGAATTAATTTTTTTTTCTAAACTACCCCTCACTTATGATTTTGAATTCCATCATGTACATAATATATAAAAACAAAACTAAACCATCATTACTCACGATAAAATTGTAAAAAAAATTTCTCTAATCTGGGGGTCTAGAATAATTTACTCATCCAAAATAAATTCATCCAAAAAATTGTTACACCATGAATATTAAAAATACATTTAATTTTTTATGACAAAAAGTTGAAATGGAAAAAGTGTCCACTCATAACTCAATCCTCTAATGAATATAAGTTATTTACGATTCATTACTCATTCACCAAAATAGTGAAAATATTCGATTTTATAAGAGATTCAGGATTCCATTCCCTATTATAATGGTCACAAGAATCAAAAGGTATTTTTAGTTTTTTCTTTTTGTATATTTTATGGTAGGAATATGTTATCCAATAGAGTGGAAAATATGGGTAAAATCCAATATATAAATAGAAACTATATTTTTTAAAATGAAACACATAAGGAATATGAAAAAAAATATTTAAAATGGAATGATTATGTGAAGGATGGCACAAAAATAATGGATAAAATTTTAATATGATTTAATAATACAATATTCTGAAAAAAACATCTCTTAAGGACACAAGAAAAGATAATTAAGTTGTTCTTTCTTTTTTATTTTTTCTCGATAAAATAAACTTGAAACAAATCTCATACTAATAACGTAGCCCATGTTTGATATCCTATGAAAAATAATTTTAATATATATAATAATATAAATATTTTATTAGGTGTGATTTTTGGCATACTCAAGACACAAACCATTATTATTATATTAATTAATTGTTTTTCATTATTTTTTAAATGTTCAATAACATATATAAAATTACATAAATGATTATCCATTCCAAAAACTCAACGGTTGAAATCCTTTCCTTCACAATGAAATGGATGTTTACCCTCATCAATATAGTAATAAGTTGAATATGAAGGAAATGTTACCCAAAATTAAATTTTGTCCCCACACTCAAATTTTAATAAATCATTCAATCAAAATCCATTTAGATGTTTGGTTGGATAATATTCTGGTCTTGTAATGTGTCTATCAAAAAAAATTCAATGGTTCTAAGGGTATTTCAAATGGAGGATAAATATAATAGAAATGGGATCCAATTTGGATAATTTGATTTTAATGTGTCCTAGAAAATGTCACTACCATATTAATTTAGGATAATGTAGGAAATTTATCTAAAATTTCCACAAATTCAGGACTCACAAACAGGGGTAAAAAACAGAAAATAAAAAGATGTTCTTATGTGAACATGGAATGAAATTTAATTTTTATTCATGTATATGAATGAATAATTTTCCAAATAAAAAATTGAGAATAAATATATAATTTTCATAACACAATATTCATTTTCCAAATTTAGGGTGTTTTTTTTAAAATGATAAAAAAATCAATGGAATCCACAAAAAGGTTGGAATACAAATTAAAATTTAATATTGAGTAATTATTACCCAATTTTTTATTTTATTAGTATTTTTATTTTTTATTTGTTTTTTTAATTACACTCCCAAAAATGTGAAATATAAAAAAAATGGTCTGATGAAGAATGTGGAAAAAATGAATGATATAAGAAAAAGAAGAATAAGTCCGAGATAAAGAGATATAACGCTTTAGGAAAAAAGAATGAGGGTGTTAAACAGAAATAGGTTTCACATGGATTATATTTTGGTGGTCATCAACTACATCTAGTGGTGATTTAGTAGAAGTTTATATGGTTTCTAGAACAATTTTCCTCTCTAGTGATGCTTCATAAAATGAAAATTACCTAAAAGAGAATAAAATAAAAAATCCATATTCATTGAATGATATACTAAATATAAAATAAATTTTCCTAAAATGAAAATAAAACATGGGTTGTCTCTCTAGAAGCACTGGTTTATTATTTCTGTTGCTGGACAGTTGTATTATACTTTCCATAGTCTGAAAGTGGCCACTATATTTTCGAAACTCCAGTTTTCATTTATAATAACATCCCTTTGGGGGGTCCTAATTGTTCATTGTTTAATTTCATCCCTTCCTAGTTGTTTTTCTTTCAATTCAATAGGGGCGGAAAGAGACTGTGGGTATCCTTAATTGGACTTAAACATGAGGAATGATATTTCCCATAATAGAATTGTTTATACTATTTGATTTTCATAATTATTATTCAATTAATATGGTGAATTTAGGTGTGTTTGATTCAATATAAAATCAGGGTATGACAAACCAGATTTTTTTTAAAAAAAATCATCGCATTACAACGTGAAGTATTGAGGACCAAAGTTAACATGAGACAAAATATATATTTTAATAGATCATTAATTTCAATTTTGTTTTCCAATGAATGGTAACTTTAAACCCCACTAGTGATAACTTAATGAATTATGGATACATTTTCCACAGCATCACGTCCATTGGGACAAGATAAGTACATTTGACCAGGGTTCACCTCACATATTTTATAACATTAATTATAATCAATAAGAAATGTCGAATGGCAGATAATATGATCCAAAACGACAAATTAAAAATTTAGTTCATTTTCTTCATTACCATTTGTGGTGCAATATTTGATAGCAAAGGGGAAATTGGTTTTCAAAGAGTTTTCATAATCCCTTTGATCAAAATAGTGTACATTTGAAATTTCAACATCGACTTCTCTATTTATGACATGTTTAACATTGATTCTGAATTAACCAACTACAATATCATAAAACATGATTAAAATTATGGATTAGTGATAAACACACTCTTATAGAGACATTTAGAAGAAGATATTTAGAATGATGAGTGATCGTCATATGTGACATTGATGAATTAAAAATTATGATCTTGAACAGTAGGTCCAAATATTCCATATGTAAGATGGAAGAATAGACAACAATTTTGGATCTAGATTTTATTTGGAATGATATTCCAAGAACTATAAGATAATGGAAACATGTTTTATCCCCTTCTATTTCATATAAAAATAAATCATCTAGGATGATAATATCATCAACTCTGATAAGTACATCTTCAATTATTCCGTCAGGATTGGATGTTCATTGATTTCATACCAGGATGAAAACCCTGATTGGTGAATGGTCCCCAGGAAAAGGTTGGAGATGATGGATTTCATAAATACATTTACTGAGTCTCTTATTTTTGTGAGTTAATTATCTAATTTGGAACTCTCTATTTGGAATTGAATAATAAATGTCATTTTATCTTCTCACTTCATCGGAATAGATTGTTGGGTCAAAAAAAAAATCAATTATAGTACTTTTACTCTTATTGGTTCACAATTGCAAAATAAACATGGCATACCTATGAATTTTTATAATGGTAACTAAGAGGGTAACTTTGACTTATATATACATAAACATGTCGATAATTTCTAGATTAGGTTCAAATGATCCCATGGGATTAGAGACGGCTTGTGGAAAATGAAGTTTGTTTATTACAGTAATGGAAGGAGGTTTGGGTGTGGATCTATTATCCATTTTTTACTTTTGTTTTATTCTTTTTCTTTCTAAAAATTAAAATATTAATTTTAGGATTAATCATGATGCATGTAAATTCGTTTTATAATCAATCTGAAATTTCTCTTACACTACCCTTGTGGTGGAAAAAAGGTTTATCATCGAGTTAGTATGAATTGGGTTGTTTATACTATCTAATGTCTAATTCAATATTATTAATTTGGTTATCAATTCTTGTTACTATATAACAGGATAAGGAGGAAATAAACATCCATATTCCATTCCCATGGTTTCATGGAAGAAGAGGCATGTCTCAGAATTGGATTTACATGATTTTAGTTCTTGGGAAAGTGCTTGTATTATGTTGAGAATAGGGAGGGATCCCAGATAGAATGGAAGATAGTAGGAGCATGAGGTTGATTGATTATTTTATATTTATTTACAAAAGGGAACGTTTATTGGAGGTTACCACCACATTGACCATATTGGAATTAGTTTCGATTTTGGGGGTGGAATTATGGGGGATGAGAGATGAAATTACCATTCCTTAATATAGGGATATAGGTCTAATAGAAGGGTATGTAGCAGGGTTGGGTGGGATTTAATAAACTTATCTAGTTGTTGGGGGATATTGTTCTTCTTTACATGTAATCCATTAAGTCATATTAGATTAGATGAATTAGATGGATCATCTTAATGTTGTGTAATTGCATCTGTTTTATGATTTGGGGAGTTGTAGCTTCCACAATTCTTGATAGCTGAAAGGAAAAGAGATTATTGATAAAATAAGTTTTGGTTTATGGAAATCACTTTTAGTAGTCTCCCAAAACCTATATGTTCACTCATCCACTAGGTCATCAAATTATGATCTTTAGATTGGATCACATGGACTTTTCATACTTGAGATTGTTCTTTACTATGGAATTACTATATTTTAATATACATATTTTTGATGAGATGTCATGATGTTTCATGAGTTTTGTTAACAATTTAACCATCACTTTTGTAATCAATGAGAGTTATCAAAATAGAAAATTACCCCTTATAAATGTTTTTTCTCAAGATTTTTTAAAGGATTTGATGTTCTAAGAGATAATCCTTGAGATTTTTGACCTCTCTATGTAATCCTGGAGTGATTCATTGGGGAATTTATGGATACCAAAAATGTAATTTTGGATATAATTATTTCGAGAATAAATTAATCATTTCTCTATGATTAATATCTTTATATCATTCTATGTTCATAATAAACCATGATGAAAGTAATTGATCCATGACATGGTACATTCATCTATAGAGAAACATATTTCTCAATGTTTTATTTCATATTTATAAACCCCTTGATGATTCCTGGTAGATTAGAAAACATGGAAAAATATGAGTATAAAATGAGTATCCTCACTGGCTAGATCCTAGAAATTATATAGAGGATAAATCAAACATGATTTGAGTTTGTAAAATTTGTCACTAATTTTTGATATTGAATAACAATGAGTTGGTAATTCATATTAGGCACATCATTTTCATTAATGGTTTTGTCACTAGGATTGGCCTTAGGTAGTCCAATTCAATTAGATATTAATTTGTTTTGGGTGATTTGATTATCCCTAATGTTTCTCCTAATTCATTGAAGTGTTCACTCAATTGTAGGTCAATCAAATCTGACAGATTGGTTTGGAGCCTACTAGGAATTTTGAGATTGTTTGGAAGGATGGGTAAGGAACAATTTTTTTCTTTGTGATATTTTTTCTTTTTATTACATTTATGAGAAGCCAAAGTTTTCATTTATTTCAAATATTTTTTTCTGATTTTTTATTTGTTTTACAAAAATTGAAAACTACAGACAACTAGTTTAACCATCCCTATAAATGAAACCTTTTTAAGAACAACTAATTGCCTCTTATAAACCGTTAAAAGGATCAGTACTCAGCTAATATGTATAGAGGTACTCAAGTTGAATCATTAGAGATGTTAATATTTTTGATAGTGGATTGATTATTTTTTTCATTTAAAATGGGGGTTAGTTTTAAGATATTATATGAAATTAGTTATTTATGTACTTGGATTAATAATTTACATTCATTAGGGTGTGTTAATTATGATGGAGTTAATCTTGTGACATCCTTGAGATTTTCTCAATATTTCACTAAATTAACACCAACTTTACATGATCATTTTGATTATAATTACAAACTTTTGAGACATTAATCAAAGTATTAACACAAATTGGCTTCTAATATTAATCAATTCTTGTTTATTATAGTTTAATTGTAGTTCAAATAATCTATTGAATCCATACATTATCAAAACATGTTATAATTCATGATTTTTTCATTCAAACAAACAATATTTTAAATTTAGTAATATTAATCAAGAAAAATCTATAAATCACTAAACACCCAAGATTATCAATATCCCCAATTAGGGATTTAATCATCCATTGATATTTTAGTTAATGTAGTTTTTAATGATTTTTGGGATGGTTTAAAGTTATATGAAACTGAATGAGTCATGAAGAGGTGTGTAACACCAACACACACATGAGTATAAAATACTATAAAAATATTCTTGGTAATGAATGGGAAAAAATATAAAAAAGGTGTTTCTTTGATTCATTTAAGCTGTTCTAAGAAAATCAATATTCATCAATAGATGGTACATGATATTTAGATATTATGAGGAACAAATGCTCAATAAAATTAAATTGTAATAAAAACAAACATACATGGTTAATAATGAAGAAAATAGGAGTAAAGGTCTCCTAGGTGATACATGTGTTTGGAATGTCCATATAGGCATTTGACATGTCTTTGTTCATTTCAATTTATCCACATCTATTATTAAATTATATTAAGTTTGATGTAGAATAGGTGGATGAATTTATATCCAAATGAGGTGGACTATTTTCATTCTAAAATTGTACTTCATGTTTTCTCACCAATTGTATAATTATGATTATAAAATATGGGTAATTCATATTCTTAAGAGTTTCAGATATGGATGTGTAAGGTATACCCTATATATTTGGAGTTCATTTAACATTTGGATCCAATATTTGTTTATATAAAATTTCCCCCAAAAAATATTTATCCATACTTTTTTGGATGATAAAATAAGAATGGGTCATTGGATATAAAGATGATCTCATATATAAACAAATTCTCATAAAAATTAAATCTTCAAAGTCATGGATTCCATTTCTCAAAATTATAGTTCAATTAGCTAATTTTAGTTGGATAAAAACCAAGAATAGTAGGCTATTTATATTTACCGGACAGAATGGTGGTAAAGTCATCAAAGAATAATTTGGTCTCCCTCTTTTTAGATAAGACCTTTGAATTTTTTATCCATGATTATTTTCAATATTAATGAATTTATTGAGGTGTTTCATCAAATTTCAGCTCTAGTATAGGGCCCTGAAATTATATCTTCAATGCTGGTCGAGTTATCAACACAGATTAAGTGGGACATACTTTTTGGATCATTTGATCTCTATATTGATGAATTCTCTAAACCCCCAGTTTAATTATTTTAGGAAAATATTTCTAAAAACACTAATAAAATAATTACAGAATTTGGATAAGTTTGGTGAGAAATATTATGAAAACCGTAAGCTTCAATTTAAAAAAATTTATTTGAAAAATCTTATTTATATGTCTTTTAGATCAAAACATTAACATTGAATGGATATTAATCATTTTTATATGAAAAATATGAGAACATAGTAATATAAAATCATCAGTTAATATGTTATATTAGGTAAAATCATAAAAAACATCATGGAATGGTGTAAAAATTCCATATACTTATTAAAATAAAAAATAATAATTTAAAAATTCCATCAGATAAATATTAAAATATTAATAATTTAAATATTCATATAAATTATAATTATAATTATTTTTAATGATATATTGGACTTACCAATGAATTTTTTCATCATTAATGTCAAACACCATCTTTTCCTTGATAGGATTAACTCCATCAAAATCATATTATTATTCTATGGTTTGAATATATTTTGGATTTATAATATAAAATTATTGTTAGTCACATGAATTTTATGATAATTTATAATAATAAAAGATAAAATAGTTTTAATACCACTCCTTTCAGCATATCATCTCTATGGGTTGGTTCTTGCTTCATGGCCTTTTGGGTAATTTTTAGATTATGTTTGAGTAAATGATTGGGTGGGTTGTTTCTTTCTCTATAATATATTATTCAAATGTATGAGGGATGGGAACTTATTGTGCATGATTCACCACATTGTAGAATATCATAAGGTTTTCTAAGAGGTCTATGATCTAAGTGTCTATGGATCGTAGAATTGGTTATCCATGGTCTTTATTGAGGTCCCTAAGGTTTCCTTTTTTGGGCATGTATTTCCTCAACAATACTCAATAATTTATTCTTATTTTGATGCTCAAAAAATACATTTTATTGTTTTCTAATTCAAATTTCATGAGAATGTTTTGATGAATTTAGATATGGGTTAAGAGAATTTATCAATATAAGAATTATTTTGGGAACACTATTCCAAACATTATATTCGGAAAATGAAAATATGTTTAATTATTATTAAAGTGCTCTATAAAGATAATGGTTGTGTATGGTAACAACTCTAACTATAGTTAACAATTTTTTTTGGATTTGAATCCTTATGTTCCTAGAATCATTAATCATTTTTATAAGCAACTATACATTAGATCCTAGAATTACTATTCATACCTTATATTCTAGAAAATTGAATGTATGGATAATAAATGATAAGTTTAGTATTTTATTTTGAATCGGATAACAAATAAATTTTCATCCCAATGCTACTTTTTTCTCAACGATATGTGATGATTAAATTATGGTTGATTAATTATACATTGGTAAGAACTTTATTTCATAGAAAGGATTCCTATGCATCGTAGTTCGACACTATCTTATGTTTTTAATGGTGATGTTTTTAGGCCTCATTTTACATCTGATATTTCTATAAGGACCATTCCATAATTAATGACCAATTTTAAGATCATTATAACTTTTTCAATGAACCATGTTCACGAGATAAAATCTATCATGTTCTTAAGGGATGTTATAATTCCCCCCATCATATCAAATTATAATTTCCATGATAAATAATGCTTTGATTTTTTATCTAGATTACCAAAACCAGATTCTAGTTCTATAAATTTATTTAGAGTATATCTTCAAAAATATTTGTGATTATTGATTCACATATGTAACTAAATTATTGAAATTTATGTTTCTAGTGATACTACTACAATGAATGATAAATTTAAATTAATTGGAAAAGGCTACACATTTAAAGTTCATAATATTTCAATACTGAGTTACTGATGTTGTTTAGTTGATGCCTTATTAATGATCATATACAACTAGGATCACATAAAAACTATAAATTCTTATATACCTTCCTTTATAATTAGGAATATCCATATATTATCAGTTTTTGTGTTTGTAACTCTTAAGAACAACCTAAATCAACAAATAAATCACTTTTGATTTAGTGGTGTTTCAACTTATAGGACTCAGTTTTGGTGGAGTAGCATCTTCTCAATCTATGCTTTGGATAATTGGTTCTCTATTATAGAACCGAAAGGATTTTTTATTATCATTTTTTTGTCTTCAACTAGCATCACATAGTATTCTATTTATGATATTGTGATAGGAAGACCTTTATAGTGAATTCACCAACATCAAGTAGTGAGTGAACTTTGGAGAGGAATAGGGTATCTTTATTCCCTAAACAACTATAAATAGTTGACTTATTTATTTTTGTTTTATTCTCAATTGATTTTTCTTACCAAATAAAACACTGCTTATCCACATTAATCATGGTGGGTTTCAAAATCATGAAATGTGTAATATTTTCTAAAACACACCATTCACCACCTCTTCTGTTTATTTGAATTATTACGACCTAAAAATTTGTAACAAAATAGGGATATTTTGATAAGTATATAGAAAGCTAAAATTATTAGGTCTATAAAATTGTGGAAATGAATGACTTGAGATATGGATTTCTTATGATACGAGATCCATTTTTTAATGTTGAGAACTTTGGATACTGGAAATCAGGAATGTTTGTCATTATTAAAATTATTGCATTCAATGTATACATAAAAATCATTACTCCTCATATAATTCCTGATCAATTAGAAAAATAGTTGTCCGAAATAGATTACTTTTATGATATCATTTCTAAAGCAGTGAATGATATTATTTGTGGTTGTGGAATAGATTAATTTAATCATCTATCACAAAATACAAATACCTATGTTATGTGGAAAACTATATAAGTTTTTTATGAAGGTATAGGTAATCTAATGCAGATGAGGAATTCTATAAAATACTAAAATTTGAATTTTTAGAATGTTTAACTATCACGGCCTCACATACATGAATGTAAGTCATATAGAAATTTTCAATAATGTTATTGAATTAAGAGAAACCATCAAACAAAATGATCATTCATTGACGGTACTCATACAACATCATTCGAAATAGAATGGAATATCAATAGATATTCACCAATAATCACCTCTATAAAATATAAAAATGAAAGAACTAATTGGGAAACTGATGATGTTTGATGAAAAATGAATGTTGAAGATGATGATCATAAAATTATAGGGATGAAGGAAAATACGACTCTGAAGGTGACATCTCAAAATTATAATAAAAGAACAAAATATCAAGTCAAAGAACATAGATTCCTCAGATTCTGAAATAGATGTACCTTACCTATCCATAATGTTTGCGGAATTTTACATGAATAAAAGAGGATTAATAAAATACTTAAAAATTTAAGACAAATACCCATGCGATTTTTGATTCTATGATTGAAAAACAATCGTCATATTATTCTTGATTGTCCACATCTGAAATATGAAATGAAAAGGAAAGAAAATATTTAGAATTAGAATACTAATTATGGGAATAATGAAAAAATAGAAATGAAATCTACATGGAGTGTATCTAGAGACTCTAGTATCCCCTTCATTATCTGATTTAGAGAAGGAGAAAATAAATCTAAAATACAATATGTCCTTCATGGATGATGAGGAAAAGGTAAAAACTTATTACTCCACTCATTATGATACTAGTAGTTTCTCAAATGAAAACATGGTTTTCTATTCTTCTATGTTATTATTAAAATATTATTCCTTATTTAAGTAGAAAAAATCATTTAAAAACAATCATAATGTGGTTTTAGGTGAAACAGACACCCCAATGAAACAATATCATTATTTGATTGAAATATTTGAATTATCTATATTAAATTGTGGCGATACTGAAAAAAGGTATGAAGAATTTTAGGGTGAATTGTAATCCTATCAAAGTAAAAAAATTACATTTACCAAAGGTTAAAATTTGTTAAATGAAATTTCTTAAATCAATTTCATTGAAATATAAATATTTAGAACAAGAAGTAAGGGTGATAAATAAAAATTAAATGTAAATTATTTTGTGCTCAATTAGAAAAATTGTACTAGTAATTTTTGTGGAATAAATGGACCTGTCAATAATAAGTGTAATTTGTAAAATCTTCAAATTAGTGGTATTAAAATATATTTTGTTTCTAAATTATTTTCTAAATAAATCGATATAAATTATTGAACAAATACAGAAAATATGGATTCACATATCACTACTAGATAACAGTATAGGATCCCTCAAAGAGTGGGCACAAAAAAACATTTTTTTAATTTCGATTTCAGGAAAAATGTCATTGAAATAAAAATTTTATATGGTATATGGATGGTTAATGGCCAAGAAATATGAGTGAATATCCATCAAACATTCTCATGTTGAATAAAATGGACGGACGTCGTGTCCAATTTAGTGAAATTTCCAATAAAAAAAATTGGAGTTGGAACTATTAGAGATCCCAATACTATATCAATCCAAAAAATTGTATATGAAATATCTAAAACAAAATCAGATAATTATTTCTCAACATTGTTGAAACACCCCAATATTTCACAGTACATTATTTCTTCAATGTAATTAAATAACATTCACTACACATAACAACGAGTTCTAGCGCACCATGACTTACCAAGAAAGCCGTTCAAAAGAGGTTATGAATAGTATTAACTGAATTTTTAAAATTATATAATCCTTATAATTTCAGAATCCATATTTTTATTTTCTTAGACATAATGTAAGAACAAATACATTTTTTTCAGATAAAATTAGTATTTTTCAAAAAATGAAATTTTACAGCCTTTTAATGGAGAATCCTTTTTAAATCCAATATTTGAAACTTTTATATATTCAATTTGACCCAATAAACTTATTCTTTAGAATTGGGATATATGAATTTAGTTTCAATATGGTTTTGGTGTTTTTATGATTACTTTCATATTTGGGTGAATAGTGAAAAATACTATATTTTAACCGAAAACAACTTTTTTAATAAAAATAATTTATATTGTTAAATTATAAATTTTATTGGTATGGAAGTATAAATAGATTAATACAACTTTTGTCAGTGGACATAATTTCATATTTAAACTGGACATAAGAAAGTGTAAATCTTTTGATAGTTATTATTTGTTAAAAAGATGCTTTTTGTTTCGACAATGAGAATTAATTTTAAATTAATTACTACCACTTATATGTTTTGAATTTGGGAAAATGGATTCCATATTTTTATTAAGGATGTTCAAATTGTGAAAATAAGAAACTCTTATTTTTATAAATTTTGAATAATTATTTCAGTAAATATTTTATTCAGCATGGTTAAAGGGTAAATCCAGAAAATAAGGGTAATCAAATAATATTATAATAATATTAATTTACCCTAAAACATGTCCTAACCCTATTGTTTGATACATTTCCGACCATGGACCTATTTGGGTTTATTTTTAGACCCCATGGAGCCACTTGTAGGTGATAAGGACACTTTATATTAATTAAGTTAAAGTAAATACAAAAATGACATAAGCATATATCTTTTCGATTTTTTTTTTAACATTTGGTTATATAAGATATATTTTAGACTATGATTATTCATTAGAAAGATAAAAATATTTTATACATAATTGTATTTTATATATAATTTTTATACATTTAATAATTAAATTTATTTATGACACAATAATGATGTAGTATTTTATTCATTAATGAAAGAATAAAATAATTAGTATTATAAATGTTAAAAGAAATATAATTTGAAAGTTTTGATTTCATAATAGAATTTTATTGGTTAATATGACATTTTATTATTTCTTAAATGAATTGTTTTCAAATTAATAAATTTTTTTAAGAACTTATGAATAATAAATTATTAAATATTTACAAAATTGTCACAAATGAGTATTTAAAACAAATTTTTCATTATTAATTGATATTATATTCATAAAAATCTAAGGGTTCGAAAACGGTCATATATAATGATAGGTGTATCATTAAAGGACAACTTGGGGGGTCTCTCGGATGTATATTGTAGGTTTATTAACTATATAATACCAAAATACAATGTTACATGGTGAATGTCAAACTAATTAGCAAAGTGTTAAAACTAAG
Organism: Viscum album; assembly: GCA_963277665.1. Lineage (NCBI taxonomy): Eukaryota > Viridiplantae > Streptophyta > Magnoliopsida > Santalales > Viscaceae > Viscum > Viscum album. The sequence goes on from OY728141.1 coordinate 664,509,838, forward strand.
AGATAAGATTAATATAACGACCCAAACCTGTGTAAAATCTATTGGCTGAAAGGATTGTGACCCATACCCACTTTAAAATTTTAATAATCCACTTCAAATCCATTATAAATCGAATATGAATTTATTATAAATTTATACTTTTAGTTCTTCCTAAAGAGCCCCTCATCCCCCTTATAAAAGGACACCACTTCTAACCAATTCTTCATACCATCAATGACTTTTGGCTCAGACACACTCTACCCAAATACCCTATCAACTAACCTCCATTCATCCTAGAGTCCTTCCTTTGTTCATAAATCAATCCTAAGGTGCTCTTTTGATCAAATCAAAAGGAAGAACCTGAAGAAGAGGAAATGGTTTCACCACCTTTTATCAAGTTTCTTTCTTCTTCAACATCATCTTCCCTTTTTTTCCTTTCTAAAATAATAACTCCAATTTATTATATATAATGAAATGTTATTATAAATATGGTACAGCCATATTCAGTATTATATCCATCCTTTTAATTACATGTCATCATACGTGTGTACGTACGACTTGTCGTCTCCTCTTTGTGGTGTAATTGTTATTCAAAACATTATTATTTTGGATGGGTATGATAATGATGTTTAATTGATGTAAATAATAACTATAACATGATAATTATTCTGTATATATAATATACCATCCAATTATAAATTATTTTAATATCAAAGGAATGATATTTTCGCCCATGCGTATGTACGGACTACCGTCTCCATGAACACGAAGAGATTCATTCCCCATCATATCCATGCAATTATAATTCTCATTTTAGGATTAAAAATAATGTTTAAGGACTTGATATAATTTTAGATATAAATAAGACACAATCTATCCATAAAAAAACATGGTTTATGTACCAAAATATATAAAAGAAAATGAGTAAGTTAACACCTGAAATGACGATAATACTAAAAAATAAATATTAAACGATCATATATGGTATCATATTAATGTATATAATTCTTGTACAATTTAATAAAATTATTTCACCATTATAGAAGAGGTTAATCAACCATCAACCAAAGAAAAAGTACAAGGTAAGGGTTTATTTCACAATCTCTTCATTATTTGAGGTTGTTTATACGTAATTATCTACTAGGACCTCTTTATCATCAACATCCATGTATCTGAAAAATGTATTTCATAACATTCTTACTATTTTATATAATATAAGCTAAAGTCATATATACCATTGTTGAATTTTTATAATATTTTTATAAAGGATTATTTCCGTCATTTTGAAAACAATGTCCTTTTTAACCTTTTAAATAAAATTATGGTAAGAATGTGTTTTTTGACTTATATGGTGGGTGAAGCTATTTTCTACAATTATATGCTCATATAAGCTTCCCTTACAAGCTTAAAATAATATTTTCAAAGTAAATGTATTATTTTATAATTATTTGACTCTAAAAGGATTTCAAAATAGAAAGTGATATTTATTTAAAAAGGGTTTTGATTTCATCTATGTCAACATCATTCAATAGATTTTATGTTTATTTGGAGTTCATTTATTATGATACAAAACATACATATTGTATTGAAGGTTTTGTGATATGTTTGAATGCGGATGTGCTACTTTTATACCATTCATTATTTATGGTTAATTTATTGACATTTTGTATGGTAGTATTAATATGAATGTTTATGATATGTTTAATCCTTTTCATATGAGGAATGTGTTGGACTTAGTAAGTGATGGGTGGAGCCCACTATAGCTCCTCGATGCATCATTAGATATCATGAGACAACTAGACGTGGAATTTTCCGATGCCCTCTCCTAATTTGATTTATGGTTTTGGTTGAGGCCTTAATCATTTTTGGACATCTTGGACGAGGCATTGACACAATGTTTCAGAATATAAGACATTATACATTCCCTCATTATGGAAATAATTTTGATGGTTCATGTGGTCATTCGGCTAGCAGAATACCAATTATTATGTTTTATTATGGTGTTATTTATTCAACTCATATTCTTTCCATAAAATTATTCATGTTTATTATTGGTACAGTCATGTGGTTTCAATTATTTACCATTATTAATATTTATGTTATTTTCCGCTGTGTTACATACCCTTACTGAGCGTTTGAGCTCACCCCTTTTCTTATGTTTCATTTTCCCAGGATATGAAGAAGTTAGATATGAGTGACCTATAAGCATAATCTAGGATGCATGGATGTTTCAAATGAAATATATTTGTGTTGTATTTCTCTTCAAACTGTAATGTTGATCTTTTGTATGAATCTTATTTCCAATAATACTAAACTGTTCGGTCTTTCAAGACATGATTTCCTAGTGATCATTCCAATGTTATGCAATAATGCAACGACTCTAGGTAACTAGGGTCGGGGCGTTACTGTTGGTATCATAAAAAGTTTAGTAAAAAAATTTAAATCTAGATTTAGATAAACTATGATTAGAGAACATAGACCTAAGATAGACTTTTAGGATTAGTATCAAAGAGCTTCCTAGAATCTTGCTATTGTAGAGATTTTGTGAGTTTTCTGAGAAATACATCCCTGTTTGGATACGAGTAGATAGAGGAGGCTCTGGAGCCGATGTACCTAGGTGTAAAACCCGAACACACCGCTATGAGATAGACTCGAATGGGAACCGGTGCACGACAACGAGTCTTGCTACACTCTTTGTTACGACACACCCGGTGGATATGCTTAGGATAATTCTAATTTTCATTACAATCCATTATGAAGGGTTTATGAGTATATACTCCCTCAAAGAAGACATTTTTATGATTATGGATTATATCTATAAATAGTTTAATTTATGTTATGTGTTTTAAAAGTTTGGTTTTAGTTATTTCTATTCATAAAATAATCTAATGTATGCCATTATTTAGAAATGGTGCCCACCGGATGAAATGAGAACTCCAGCAATACGCATGATCCAAAGAGTATTCAGGATCATATCTTTCATGGTCTTAATCTAGAATTTAGAAGGGAAATAGTCTCCCATGAATTATCATCATATGAAGAAATAGTATCATGTGTTGATAAGATATGTAAAGAGTTCTCGGAGTCATATGGATTAGAAGGGAATCCAGAGAAGAAAAGAATGGTAGAGAGAAAGATAGATAAAGGGAAGAAGGTAAAGAAGAATTTTCCCATATGTGATAACTGTTGAAAGAATCACCTTGGAAAATGATTTAAGGGAATGATAGTATGTTTTATGTGTGGAGAAAAATGACAACACATTAATGATTGTGAGGGTAAGAATAAGGTTTCAAATGTACAATGCTTCCTCTGCAGGGAGTGGGGACACTACGCGAATCAATGTTGAAATCATCAGAGTATGACCCAAATGATGATATTGGATAATAATTTGTTTATTTCATCACTGTTGGAATATTCAATGTTTTTGGATATATGGAGTATATCCAGTGTTCTATAAATAATAAGGGATCATGAATATAATCAATAAGGTTTTATGGTATTTCAGGACGTTGCAGTGTTTTAAAAAATACATGATGAAGGTGTTCACGTGCTATTACTAGGGAAAAATGATATTTATTGTGCTTACCTACTCTATAAATTTTGGACTGTGATTTGGACATATGTATTTTGGATAAGTCTAGTTTGAGATTATTTTTGGATTTCCATAAAAAATACAATCTGGAGGTCGGGCGGCAACTCGTCGCGTCCGGAAAATCCGTGAGACTTGAACCCACAACTGAAGGGACACAAGGGTGTATCACCTTCCAATGACCCACGTGATGTCATGGATTGAATAATGTAGTTTTTTAATGGTTCTTATAGATGAATTATAAATTCATTTTTTAAACCCTATATGAATAGGATAAATAGAATATTATTTTTAAGTTCTGTTATATTTTTGAGTGAAAGATGATTTTGTCGTAGAACATAGTTAAAGGATGGGAATCTGCTTTTCAAGTATATATTTTTATTCTTCTATTATTCAATGAATAAATTCATTCATATACTTTAGTGAATTGTATCTTAAAACAAAAAAAAAATGTTTTCTCGTAATACCATATGTTTTGTTGAACCGATGGTATTATAAATCATCGTAGATTGATGAATTTAAGGCCCACAATTTTACAATTGTTTGTGATTGATGACCTCAATCACTACCTATAATTATTTACATTTTTCCTCCAATTATATGTCTCTAATTTATACTAATATTTTCTTAATCGAGATCATAATTTGGTGGTGACCCTTTCATTTCCCTTGTCCTCATATAAAGACTAAATTTTACAAACCTAATTTCCGATGTGGGTTTTCCTAAAGGTATTTTCTATTTTCAAAAAATAATTTCGAAAAATAATTTCAAATTGTGAGGATGTAATTTATTAAAGGACGGAAGAATGTAACAGCCCCAATATTTCATAGTATTATATTTTTTCAAAGTAATTCAATAACTTGCGCTACACGCAACACCGAATTCTAGCGCCCCATGACATACCAAACATGTCGTTCAAAAGTGGTTATGAATATTATTAACTAAATTTTGAACATTATATAATCCTAATAATTTAATAATCCATATTATTAGTTTTTTAGACATAATGTAATAAAAAATACATTTTTTCAGATAAAAGAAGTATTTTTCAAAAAATGCAATTTTACCGCCTTTTAATGACGAAGCCTTTTTAAATCGAATATTTGAATCTTTAATATATTTAATTTGACAAAATAAACTTCTGATTTAGAATAAGTACATAATAATTTAGTTTCAAAAAAGTTTTTTTGTTTTTATGATAACTTTCATATTTTGGTGAATAGTGAGAAATACTATATTTTAATTGAAAACAAGTATTTTAATCAAAATAATTTATATTGTTAAATTATACATTTTAATTTTATGGAATTATAAATAGATTATATTTTTACCATTTAATCCAATTTTGGTAACTGAAAATAATTTCATAATTAAAATGGTCATAAGAAAGTGTTAATCTTTTGATAGTTATTATTTGTTAAAAACACGCTTTTTCTTTCGATAATGGGAATTAATTTTAAATTAATTAATGCCACTTTTGTGTTTTTATTTTTTGAAAAAATGGATTCCATATTTGTAATCAGGATTTCCAAATTGTTAAAATTGGTAACTCTTCTTTTTAGACATTTTGAATGATTACTTTGGTAAATATTTTATTTACCAGGGTTAAAGTGTAAATCCAGTAAATAAAGGTAAATAAATAATATTATAATAATTTTTATTTAACATAAAAAATATCCTAACCCTATTAATTGATACATTTCCAACCATGGGCATCATTGGGACGATTTTGGTACCCCATGTATCCACTTGTTGGTGATAAGAACACATTATATTAATTAAGTTAAAGTAAATACAAAAATGACATAAGCATATATCTTTTATCAAAACAATTTTTACATAGGGTTATACATGTTATATTTTTTGGCTATAAATATTAATTAGAAATATAAAAATATTTCCTACATAACTGTATTTTATATATACTTTTTATACATTGAATAATTAAATTTATTTATGACACAATAATGATGGAGTAGTTTCCTCATTAATGAAAGAATCAAATAATTAGTATTATAAATGAAAAAATAAATATAATTTGAAAGTTTTGATTTCATAAATGAATTTTATTGGTTAATTTGTTATGTTAGGATTGATTAAATTAATTTGTTTCGAATTAATAAAGTTGTTACTTCTTTAACAAAAAATAATTATTAAATATTTCCAAATCGACATAAATGAGTATTTAAAAGAAAATATTATTTTATTAATTGATATTATATTCCTAAAAATCTATGGTTCGACCATAAGACTTATATCACGATAGGTGTATAATTAATGGAAAACTTGGGGGTTCTCATGGATGTATATAGTATTTTTATTAACTATATTATATAAAAATACAAAGTGACCTGGTAAATGTCAAACTAATTAACTAAGAGTTAAAACCAAAAGATAAGGTTATTATAATGACCCAAACCTATCTAAAATCTATTGTTTTAAAGGATTTATACTCATACCCACCTTAGAATTTTAATAAACCACATTGGAGCCATTATAAACCGAATGTGAATTTATTATAAAATAAGACTTTATGTTTTTCCTAAAGAGACCATCCTCCCCTTATAAAAGGACACTACTTCTAACCAATTCTTCATACCTTCATAGCCATTTGGCTTGGCCAAAGTCGGCCCAAATACCATCATAACTATCGTGTAGACATCATAAAGTCATTCCTTTTGTCATAAATCTAACCTGAGGAGCCCTTTTGATCAAATCAAAAGGAAGAACCAAAGAAAATGTTATGTTTTCACCACCCTTTTTCAAGTTCCTTTCTTCTTCAACTTCATCTTCCATTGTTTTTTCGTTTCAAAATATTAACATAGATATATTTTATATACTGTTATGTTATTATAAATATGGTACAACCATATTCAGTATTATATCCATCCTTTGAATGACATGTCACCATACGTGCGTACATACGGCTTACCGTCTCCATGTCGTGGTGTAATTGTTATTCAAAACATTATTTTTTGGATGGATATGATAATGATGAGTAATTGATGTAAATAATAAATATAACTAGATATTTATTCTTTATATATGATATACCATAAAATTATAAATAATTTTATTATCAAAAGAATGATATTCTCGCTCCTGTATACGTACGAACTACCATCTCCAAGAATGTGATGTGATTCATTACCAATCGTATCCATGCAATTATAATTCACATTTAATGATTAAAAATAATGTTTAAGAACATGATATCATTCTGGATATGAATAATATACAACCTATCCATAACAAACATGGTTTATGTAACTAAATATATACAATAAAATGAGTAAGTTAACACCCAAAACGATGATAATACTAACAAACCAATGTTAAAAGATCATATATGATATCATATTAATATATATGATTCTTGTATAATTTAATAACAATTATTTCAAAATTATACATGATTTTAACCTATCATCAACCAAGGAAATGTACATGTTAAGGGTTTATTTCACAATCTCTTCATTATCCGAGTTGTTTATACGTAATTATTTACTGGGACCTCTTTATCATCCACATCCATGTTTCAGAAAAATTTATTTCAAAACATTATTAATATTTTATAAACAATGGGTTAAAGTCATTTATACCCTTGTTTACTTTTTATAATATATTTATAAAGGAATCTTTCCGTCATTTTCCCAAAACATTACTTTTTAACCATTTCGACAAAATTAAGGTAAGAATGTCTTTTTTAACATATATGGCGGGTGCTGCTATTTTCTACCGTTTTAAACTAGTCAAATCTTCCCTTACAAGATTATAAGAATATTTTCAAATTAAATGTTTTATATTATAATTATGTGACTCATAAATTATTTCAAAATATAATGAGATATTTCTCTAAAAAGGGTTTGGATTTTATCTATGTCAACATCCTTTGATGGATTTTAAGTTTATTTGGAGTTGATTTATTATGATAAAAAACATCTATATTGTATTGAAGGTTTTGTGATATGTTTGACTCTTGATGTGCTATTATTATACAATTCATGATTTATGGTTAAGTTATGGACATTAAGTGTGCTAGTTTTTATACTAATGTTTATGATAAGTTTAAAACATTTCATATGAGCAATGTATTGGACTTAGTAAGTTACTGGTGGAGCCCGCTATAGTTCCTCGATGCAAAGATAGGTCTAATGAGACAACTAGATGTGGAATTGTCTGAGGCCCTTTCCCAATTTTATTTAGGGTTTTGGCCGAGGCCTTAATCATTTTTAGACTTCTTGGCCGAGGCCTTGACAAAATGTTTCAGAATGTCCGACATTATACATTCCATAATTATGGAAATAATATTGATGGTTCATGTGGTCATTTGGCTAGTATAATATTGAGGATTATGTTTTATTAAAGAATTATTTTCTCATCTCATATTCTTTCCATAAAATTATTAATTTTTATTATTGTTAAAGGCATGTTGTTTCAATTATTTACCATGCATAATATTTATGTCATTTTCCGTTGTATGACTTACCCTTACTGAGCGTTTGAGCTCACCCCTTTTCTTATGTTTCATTTTCCCAGGATATGAAGCAGTTAGTTATGAGTGACCTGCATGAATAAACTATGAGACTTGGATTTTTATAATGAAATATATTTGTGTATATTTTCTATTCAAGCTGTAAAGTTGAACTTATGTATGAATCTTGTTTCCAATATTACTAAAATGATCGGCCTTTCGAGATAAGATTTCCTTGTGATCATTCAAATGTTATGTAATAATGCACAGACTCTGGGTAACAAGGGTCGGGACGTTAAAATTGTGAAGATGATATTTATGTAGCTTTTTATAACAATTGATTCTTTGACTTTAAAGATCATTTTTATAAATTTAGAGCACCATGACCTGATAATGTTTATACATCGAATTATAATTTATTTTCTAATAAAGAAGTGATTTTATTAAGTTATAATGTATTTGGAATATTAAAACATGGAAAATGAAATATATATGGTTTAAAAAAATTATCTGATAAACAAATATTTTTATATTTTCTTAGTCTAATGTTTAAAATGATAGATACTATGATGCATTCCCAATTGGGAAACAGAAAAAATATTCTTCAAATCTAATAACAAAATTTCTACAATTCATATTTTAGAACCAATCAATATTTACTTTTTAGGAACATCAAAAGTAGCATGATTGGTTGGTTAATTATATTTCTATGTCTTAGATGATGACTATTATAGATTTACTAGGGAATTTTTTCTCAAACTCTAAATTGATGTTTTTACTCTTTTTAAAGGTTCTGTACTAATCCCCAAAATAAAAAAGGTTTTAAAAATTCAATGTGAACTAATCATTGTAGAGAATTTTGGAATCAAGCATATAATTAATTTTTCTCAAATCAAGGTATTAAACAAACATTCTCGGCACCATGTACACCTCCATAAAATGGAATTGTTTAAATGAGAAATAGAACTATTAGAGAAAGATTATGTACTATGATGAATGAATATGTTCTTCCTTCATATTTTTGTGTAGAACCCATAAGACTACCGGGATATATCCTGAATATAGTTTTAATAAGTCATATTTCCAAAACAAAATCCTATGAAATTTGGAATAAAAGAATACATGAAGTTATGTACTTTAAAGATTTAGGATGTAATGTTTATATGATGAATACAAAAAAAACTATGGTAAGATAGACACAAAGGATGATGAAGGTATAATTATTTGGAATTTTTTATACATCAAATCCTTATATATTGTTTAATAAATATTTATCCATTGTTGATGAATGAGATCCGTTGATTTTTGATGAAACTGACCATTTTATTAAAGAAAAAAATAAAATAGGGGAACTTGTTGAATCATTGGAAAATATGTAACTTGATAAACCTAAGATTTATTTTGAAAAGGTAATTAATAATTTTTCGTATAGTTCATAAGAACATGATAATAATGAACCTAAAAGTGTCTTGCGTAGACAGTCCAGGACTCTAAAGGACCATCCTATAGAAACTGTTCGTGGAGACTTGAATATAGTTATTAAAACTATAAGAAATTTATGAAACCAAGATGAATTCACATCCATTCTATATAAGTTAGAACCTAAGTTTATAAACTATTCTTTAGAAGAGAAGAGTTGAATTTTTTCAATGAAATAATATCTAACATAATTTTAGAGGTGCGATGTTTGGGAATTATTAGGGAGACAAACAAATTATCAAGTTATATGAACTAAGTGAGACTTCAAACATAAATATAATGATCAACGGATCATTACAAAATATAAAATCCAGACTAGTAGCTAAAGTATATAATTATGATGAAGGTATGGATTATGATGATACCCTTAATCCTATATCTAGATTGAAATCCAAAAAAATTCCTTTATCTTATGCATCATATATGAATTGCAAGTAATATATGATGGGTTTTTTATCTATCTTTTTAAATGGTTATTTAATAGATAATGTTAATAATGAACAAACATCATGTTTTCAAAATTTTCAAAAACAAAATACTATTTTAAAAATTATTAAAGCTATATATGTCATTAAATAATCACCTTGGCCTTATTATGAAGGAATGATTTCCTATATCTTGAAAAGTTGATTTATTGTTCGTTTAGTAGATCAATAAAATTTTAAAAAAACAGTTTGTTTTAAAGATTTATTTGTTCAAATTGATATTAATGGTGTTATTTTTTTCAACTAATAAATATGGTTGTAATGATTTTTCAAAATTAGTTAAAAAAGAATTTGAAATGAGTATGATGGGAGAACTTAATTGATTTTGAGGATTTCTGATTTATCAAAATGATTATTGAAAGGTTTTAAACCAATGTAAATATTTTGTTGATTAACTAAAAATGATTGGAAATGAAAATTATAGGACATATAAAACTCTCGTGTTTACCAATATAATACATGCTTTGGATGATACTGGAAAACCAGTGGAAAACTAGTAATATAGAGGTGTGATTGATAGTTTTTTGTATCGTAATTATATAAGACCATATATTATGATTTCTATATGTGGATGTGGAAAATTTCAATCAAATCTAATATAATACCATCTTACTACTGTTAAATAAATTTTATATATTTAAAATGTACTATTTTTGAATCTCTTAATTATTCCAAAACTAATTATTTTAAATTAATTTCATATTCAAAATCATATTTTAATGATCATAGATTATATAGAAAATCTACCTTAGGAACCTATAACATTTTATAAAAAAATTAATATCATGGGCTAGTATGAAATAGCACTGAGTATCCATTTCAAACACAGAAGAATAATATGTGTCTACTACCAATTTCTGTCCACATGTTTTGTTGATGAAAACATCATTATAGAAAATATAATAAATTTTAATAGTATACCAATTTCATGTGGTAATTCTAGTTTTATAAATATTTAAAAAAATTATTTATTTCATTCAAGGGCAAAGAACAATGATATAAGTCATGATTATCTAAGAGATCATGTCACTAAAAATACATATATTTAGAATTTATTAATATCAAATATCAACATGCTAATATATTTACTAAACCACAACCCTGTGAATGTTTTTTTATTAACAGGGAGTTAGGATTCATCAATTTTAAATGATTTTTTCTTTAATTAAATTTATTTTAATATCTATGTTTATATTTTAAGTAATGTATATACTGCATATAATATTTTATCATTTTTTATTTTATTTATTTATATTTTGGTAATATTTTAAAATAATTTACTTTAATTTTCTTTTCAAATTAAAACATTAATTTGTACATCCTAAATTAGTGTGATAAAACCATTTATCATATATCACTCTATACCTTCACGTACCATCAGTTTACATAGTGTCACGCTCTCTCTCTCTCTCTTGATTCCGATTTTCCAAAAACTAAACCTTCAATTCCTACAAACTCAAAATATTTAGATATTTAAAATTCATGATGATATGAAGATGTTGAGTTAGATGCGACTACTTATCTGTCAGGTTTTCATCAAAAAGTGCTCCCAGGTAAGGTAATCGATCATGATTATTGATATTCTACAAATATTTCTCACAAGGAATCCATAATATTTCATGGACTTTGTATGATTTTGGAGAACAAAACATTGTTTTAGCATATAACAATGGAGTAAAAGAATTATGTAAGAATTATTTGTTTAGTATAATATTAATAAAGAAACTCTTATATTTTTTTATTAATGATTCGTAAATTTTTATTTATTTTGAGGATGTGGATATGTTGTTTCATTATCCCCATTACGTGGATATTTTTTTTGAAGTATATACGTAAGGGAAATTTTTTTCAATGAACATTATTTTTTCATTATTTGGAAAAAGAACTATGAGTAATGTCAAGATGAATTAGCTATCTCATGATCGCTGAGTTATGATGAAATTCATTGAATTTAATTTTTTTCTAAAGACTGTTCACCTAGAGAAAATATTTTTCTAGACATATATGTCATTTTTTTATTCATGAATAACATCATGTTTTCATAAATCAGTTTATGAAATGGTATTTAAACAATTTCTTCCAAAAAGATTCCAATATGGGATATCATCCCAATGGAAGGATAATATCATTCTTTATTGCGAAGAAAATGAAAAATTTCAATATGTTTTTGGTAAAAAATTTCATCTGAACAAAATTGTAAATGATGGGACTATAAATAATTTATAATTTATTTGGTTAAAACATGCAATAGACTCTTTCCTGTTAGTGAGAATCAACAAAACAGGTTGTTGACATCTGCTTACAGGTAAAAAAGAATATTCCTTTAGTTGGTCCTATCAGACATAGGCGATATGATGATGTTGAATCAAGTTTGAATGAAACTCTTGTTAAGATATGAATAATATGAGTCAAAAAAATAGATATTATTGATGAAATTTTATCTATATCTGATCATGAGAATCAATTTTTTGAGAATGATGAGAACGATGATCATAGTCAAGAACATGATAGGGATGATGTCTCTGATCCTATAATTATTTCTCTCATTATTTGTTATTTTGTTTTATTTGGAGGATCTGCCTTAAGAGGTGGATCAGATGGAAATTATGATCCATGTTTGGATTTGATAAGATTTTTTTAAATAACGTATCAATTTAAAGAATTTTAGGACTCTCATGATGAATATTTGGTATGAATGATGAATATGTTTGATGCTCAGAATTTGTTTCTACTACAATAATTAGAAGCTAAGAAAATGATGTTTGATCACCTAAAATCTCCATCAGTTCCAAGATCAGATTTTGAGGCTCAGAAGATATTTCATCTCCAATTCAAATAAAATGTTATTTCTTTTGGAGATTATAATGTGTTTTTCAGAAAAATTTGATGATATTTCCATTCGTTGGAAGGTGAATATTTCATGAAATAATATTTTTTATGAGTTGAAGATGGTGATAGGGAGATAATACAAGACTCTCAAGGAATGAAATCAAGAATAAGAATCCTCTCAATAGACACTTCTTGCCTTGATCAGAAGGATTTATGCTATTACATCAGTGTTGGCTGATTTCAATGATAGACTAAACACTCTTAATTGTGATAACACTCAACTAAGAGTTCTATTATAAAGTCAAAGGAATCTTGTTAATTGAGTAACTTTTATGTAATCTTATGTAGGATTAGTGATTCATCAAGTTAAGAATATGTTGGAATTGTTTATTAAGACAAATGAATCTTCGAATAGGTTTATATAGGTCAGTTTGGTAGGGAATATAAAGATTGTTCGTCAATCAAACAATATTATTTAAATGTTTTTTGAAGTCTTCAAGATCCATTTTTGAGCTATTTAATAAATGATGTTGATATAAGTGGTGTTGTTCATGAAATTCATCATCAAAATGAACCATCTCCCTTTAGAGATTCTTATCATATTAATTGTTTCAATGAAAGATTCTTTGGTAATGGATTATATTTTATTTTTAAAACATTTGAATTTGGTTAAATATAAATTTAATTTTTTGAAATTTAGATTTATTTTACTTTTGTTAAAATTTTGACATCCAATAATCAATTTGCCTCACTTATACTAATGTTTATAATGATTCATTTATAGTTTTTTACTACATTAATTATTAATTAAGTAATTTATTTATTCAAACATTCTTATTGATATCACAAAATGGGGTGAATATCTAATGAGAATATATATGAGTGAGAATATTTGAAAACCAAAAAGTTTCGTTGAGAATTTTTTTTACATGAATCTATATTAATTTATCAAAATAATACTCGAATATTGAAATACATTCAATATTTTTTTTACGTTTATAATTCTTCATTTTAATTAAATTTTGTTATGAATTATATTTTGGGTTTTGTGATCATCAAAAAGGGGTATATTTTTTTTGTATGCATTGTCTCAAAAATACTCAATAATTTATGATGATTTTGATGTTTAGAAATATATTTTTAATTTTTCTAATGGTGATTTCGTGAGTGTGTTTTCAGGAATTTATATTCGTGTTAAATGAATTAGGTGTAATGGAAATTATTTGGGAAACACTGTTTCAAACCCTATGTTTGGAAAATCAACAAAATAGTTCATTACCCCTACATTATTGTAGAATGTTAATGATTTTACATTGTTCAACCCTACAATACAATAACCAATTTTCCTTTATAGTGGTATCCTTATGTTCATAGAATCGTTAAGAATATGGATCAACAACCACATGTTGGATTCTAGAATTACTGTTCATACCCAACATTCTAAAAAATTGATCGTATGGTTAATCAATGCAACATTTGGGATTTTATTCTAAAAAGTTGAATGTAGGGATTTTCATCAATCAATTAATTTTGTTCCCTATAATATATTATTAATAATTTATGGTTCAGGAACCATACGTTTGTTGGAACCCTACTCTACGAAAATGAACACTATGCAATGAAATTCATCCCTACATTGTGTTTTAATCAGTGATGTTTTAAGCCGAGTTTTCAATATGATATTGATTAAATGATAAAGTATGATATAAAGTATGACTCAATTATTATTATGATTTGTTAAAAAATCAATTTCATTAGATAAAATCTATCACATTCTTATCTGAAGTTACAAATCCTCTGTTCAATTTTAATTATAATTTTTTAGATCATTGAGGACATTCTTTGGGATCTGGAATTATAAATATAGCTATCTTTTATATATACTTCTTCAAGGTATTACCTTAATAATATATTTGATATTTGGTTCACATATGCAATATCATTATTGAAATTAACGTTTATATTACAACTTCTGTAATAAATGATCAAATATCAATTGGTTTCAAAAAGGGTATGCTTTGAATGTTCTACATATTGAAATATAGAGTTACTTATCCTATTTAGTTTCTTTTTTATTGAATATCATTTGTAACTAGGATTGATTAAAAACTCTAGAATCTTGAAGAATTCTATTTTTTGAAGAAAAAGATCCATCCACTCTCAGTTTTTTATACAGCAACTATGAAGAAAAACCAGAATCAACATGACAATTTTTTTTGTTTTATTGGAGTTTCAACTACATGCACTCGGTTTTGGGGGAGTATTATCATCCCAATCTAAGTAGTGGGTAACAACTTTTCTATTATAGAAACTATAAGTCTTTATTATTTATTATTTTTTAAAAGGTGTCAACTGCCGTTACCCAGTTGTGAATTCATGGTCTTGTGATAAGAGGACAATTCTAGTGGAATCTTAATATTTGCAGATTTAGTGATTTGTGGAGTTGAAATGGGGATATTTTCCCCTTAAACCACAATAAAAAGTTGTGCTCTTTATTTTGGGTTTATACATCTCTCATTTTCAAACCAAATAATACCCATATTATTAGAATAAATCATACTGGGTTTCAAAATCCATAATTTTGTATGGTTTCTAAAAATAAACAATTCACCCCTTATTATGTTGCATTTTTTTATTACAACCTAACAATATTAAATCACACCATCCATAATAGATTATATATAAACACAACATTCCAACTTTTCAAACAATTAGATTGATTTATATAAATATGTTGAAGGTGCATCATTAATGAATGCTGATTTTTTTAACTTAATTATTATATTTTCATTTTTTTATAAAAACTAATTGTTCAAGGGATATGCCACCCATGAAATGGAAATAAATTGATGTGTTTTTCATTTCATGAATCCAAATTAAATTAATTATTACATTCAAATGAATGTATTATAGTCACACATAGGACCAATCTCTCAAAGAGGCCATGCACGTGAACTAACTTTCATTAATCACTATTATGTAAACCAATAATTAATAAAAACATTTGTATTATTATAAAATTTATATGATATATATATATATTTATAAATAAAACCTCTGATTATTAAATTTATGAGCCACTATGTATGAGTTTAATAAGATAGAAATAGTTTTTCTTTTTAGTTCATGTTAATGATATCATTATAATTTTAAAATAAATTTTTTATATGTTATCCAATGTTTATATAAACTACATCTATTAATAACCACTCATTTGAATAATTATTTAACTTATCCAGTCCTATTGATGTGGTATGATCTCTCTTAAATCAACAATATAATCCTATACAACCCTTATTTATGCAAGATTATAAAAATGATGGATATGGATAATTATGAAATAGAAGAAGATCATAATATTTGTGAATGCATGGTTATCCTTACTATAACACCCTATCATTTAATGGTTATTTCCTAGAATTTTTTACAAGTATTTATTAATATTTTTTGAGTATAAAATGTTTGGTTCTTGATTTGGGTGTGTTTGGGTGAAAATTGTTGTATTTGGGGAGATGTATTGGCTTTAAATGGGGTTTTCATGGTTTTCTTATAGTCTGTGTGTCATTAAATAGTGTGGGAATAGTGGTCATATGGTTTTTGCATTGTTAAACTATTTGAGTAGCCTATGTGTGAAATTGGGTGCATGGTATTATTCATGGTTTTTACTAACTGTATGACTTGACCGAGTAATTTGTGTAGCCATAAATTTAAGATACAAATTTTGGTTTCACATCTACCAGAACCCCCATATAAACCCAAAATTGACCCTACCTTAAACAAAGTCAGATTTTTACATTTTGAGATGCCCCCAGACATATTCCAAGGCCCTTATACATCTTTTTATAGTGATTTGAATCCTCTTCGGATAACATGCACCTCCTTAGGTATGTGGTTTATTCTTGATTAATTTACAATCTCTCTCTTGTTCTTTTCAGATACTTTTTTCGGTTGTTATCCACTATATTTGTTGTATTTAGATCTAGATAATTTTAATATACATATATAATTATTGTATTTATATATACGATTAAAACATCTAGTACCTTTTAATTATGCGTTGAAGTTTCATCACTAGATGGTGTTCATCGTCGCACTCCTTATTGATCCTCTTCAAATTGGGGGATTTCATTGCATAATCACATGTCAAAAAAATTGGTAGGTGGTCTATACTTCAATTACCAAATTATAGTTTTCAAATATTTTTATACATTTTTTGAATTGTAATTATATGTTTAGAAGTTTATTTCATGATTGAAATAATTAATTTTGGTATTTAATTATTTGAGGAAATTGTGAAATTGGGGATAATGGGGATATAGAAGTTGACCAAAAAAATGTGGAATTAATTATGATGTGATTGGATTTATTGATTTTAATAATTAAATTTTTAATGAATTTTTAATAATTTCGAATTATTGAGTTGAATAATTAATTATTTAATTAAATAATGGGATTGTTGTGATTAATTAATGAATTAATTCATTGATGTAATGTGATTATTTAATTTTTTAATTATATGCTATTATTGATTGGATTAATTAATTGATGAATTAATTAATGGTAGAAATGTGATTGTTTAATTTATTAAATAAACAATTGGATTGATGGGATCAATTAATTGATATATTATTTAATGGAGTAATGAGATGATATTATTGGTGAAATAAATAATGCGATTTATGGGATTAATTTATTTATGAGTTAATGTATAGAAGTAATTTGATAATTTAATTGTTGAATTAATTAATGTGACAGATGGGATTAATTAATTGTTGAATTAATTAATGGAGTAATATGATTATTTAAATGATGAATAAAAAAGGGGATTGATGGGATTAAATAATTGATTAATTTATTAATAATCTAATGTGATTATAAAAATTTTTAATTAAATAAATTTATTTATGGGATTGTTTTATATTTGAATATAATCCTGGTGGTAATGTGATTATTTAATTTTTTTAACTAAATGATGGGAATGATGGGGTTATTTAATTAATGAATTATTGTATAGTGTAACGTAGCCATTTAATTATTGAATTAAATAATGGTATTAATTAATTGAAGAATTAATTAACCTGATTAATTTAAATTTTAAATTTTTAAATTAATTATCGTGGTCATTGGGAATAAATAGTTAATGAATTAATTAATGGAGTAATGTGACTGTGTAATTATCGTGTTAAATAATGGGGTATATGAGATCAAAATATTTGTTAATTAATTAATGGGAACAATTAGATTAATTAATTATTGAAATAAACAATAGGATTGATGGTATTAAAAAATTGAGAAACTAATTAATGTAGTATTGTGATTACTTAATTGTTGAATAGAATAATGGGATTGATGTGAATAATTAGCTGATGAATTAATTAGTGGATTAATTTGATTATTTAATTATTTAACTACAAATGGGATAGATTAATTGATTACTAAGATATCAGAGTACTGTGATTTTTTAATTATTGAATTAAATAAAGGGATTCCTAGGATTTATTATATAATGAATTAACTAATAGAATAATGTGATTATTTAATTAATTGTATAAACAATCTTATTAATGGGATTTATTAATTTAATTAATTAATGGGATTGAAATGGAAAATTAATTGGGGAATTAATTGAAGTGATTGAAGGTAATTAATTAATTGCGAATTAATTAATTCAATTCGACAGGTATGATTACTTGTTGAATTATTTGAAGGGATTGAATGTGATTAATTAATTATGTAATTAATTAATGTAAACTGATGTTAATAATTCATTGGTGAAATAATTGATATTGTTGAATGTAATTAATTAATTATGGATTTAATTAATGTTATTTACTAGAATAATTAATTAGAAAAATAATTGATTGTTGAGATGGGATTATTATTGATTTGAGTAAATTTATTGCATAATTTATTATGAGACATTGAGATTGTTAGGTTTATTTTACAAAATTTTGAGTTAATATGTGATATTGAGATTTTTGATTTTTATGCTAATTACTTTTTGATGTAATTAATAGAATATTGAATTTTGAAATGATTAATTAATTATTGACTTAATTTATGGATACTGAAATTGTGAATGGAATAAATAATTCCTGAATTATTTATAAAATATTTAGTTTGTGAATATTAATAAATTAGTGGAAAATTAAATAATGGGATTGATGTGCATTATTATTTATGGAATGTTATATGGGGATTGATGTGATGATATGATTTTTGAATTAGTAATGATAATGAGAATATTAATTAACTATTGAATTAATTCATGCAATGATGTGAATGTCCATTTTTTTATTTTCATTTTTTTCATTGTAAATTAATTAATGTATTGTTGTGATATTTGTGAATTGTGATAATGAATGGTAACATGTTCATTCATATATGATATAGAAACCTTATGTATTATTAAATTCTAAATGGTTACATGGAAATTCATCCAAGTATTGTAAATGGTAACATTCTCATACAATTATGTATTATAAGATGGTTGTTTGTAAAATAGTCAATCTTCCATGTCTTATGAAATTTAACAAGTCCATTAAATTATGTATTAATAAATGGTAAATGGTAAGATAGTCATTATTTTAAGATAATAAGAATGGTAACATGGTCATTCAACTATGAAATAGTGATTGGTAACATGGTCATTCACTTATGAAGATCACAATTATATCATGGTAATAAAATTATGAGACTGTGAATGGTAACATGGTCATTTACTTATGAGATTATGAGTGGTAACATTAACATTGAAATGTAAATTTGGAAGTTTAATGGTATCAAGAATATTCGGATATGTGATATCCAAGAGGGATAGTTTCGAATCCGTTACTGGCTGAAAAAGATATTGAGGATCTGCTATCGAGGATAACCTAAGGGTATATGTGTTTAACTAATGAATACTAAATAATTTGATAACTATTTACTTATAGATTATATTTATTTCCATAAACAATTTCATTCATTTCAATTGATTTGATATTTTATTAAATGTCATTAGTGGTGGCCTATTAGGTAATACATGCATCCTACCCGTGATACCTCATCATTACCTGAATAGATTAAATGATTGACGTAAAAGTTAAGGGAAAAGGATATTTGTTAGAATCATTATCTAGGATTGATCATGGATTATGGAATGAATTCTTTTTTTACCCTCATGGGAGAGGTCACTTTCATCTATTTGGATATTCCATTAGACACTTGAAACATATTTTGGAATGATATATTTATTGTTTAATTTGGACATTGTATTTCCTTTTGGGGTTATAAAGAAATATTGGGTTTTATTTGATTATTTCAAATGATTAGGTTATTTTTATTATTATATCTTGTGTATTATTCTATAAAAATATATATTCAATTATTCCATCAGATTGAAATTAGACCCTCCCTATTAATCGGAAACATTTGGAATATGGGGAGAGATTCTTGAGTTCATGTGAAAAAAGGCATAGGGAACCAGTGTGTGGAACATGTGCCAAGATGTAACAATGTGGTTTCAGATGAGTTTTCTTTTCTTTTCATTTCATATGTCTTAATATTTAGTAAATGTATACAAGACAATAGGATGTTTCCAACCTTGTTTTATAACTCATTCAAGGGAGTAGTTAACCCATATATGTGCGTAATTGACTTGTACCAAGGGTGGGATAATAGATTTTGATGTTTTTTATTATTACTTATATTATTTCTCCTTGGATGATTCACAAGGTTTTTTATGTGATTATTTCTTCTGAATATTATTATTATTTGACTTTGGCCTGGAATGGAATGATAGTTGTGTTTCATACATCATTCTAGGCACTCAAGATTTTTATTAGAAGCCTCATTTTAGGCAGACATAGGAAAACATGTTTTGGTTATGTTGTTGAACATGAATTTGTTTTCCATCTTTATGTGAATTAAATGGAAAATTGTTTCCATATGAAATTTAGGAATTTAAAATGATTAAAGATGTTAATAAATGGGTGTATAATGTGAAATCATGAATAATGGGATTGTATTAACTCTTGGGAACCATGAACTAGAAATAGGATAGTTAAGGGTAGTGATGTAGCCTTAGTTATGAATTTTTGGCAGAGAAAATGGGAATGATTTGTTATAGTTATACAAAAAAACCCCATGTTATCTATGTTATTTTATGAAATGACAATCCTCTAAATTTTTTATTTTTCCTTTGATGTGGCTGATTTGGGTATTGATAAGGACCTATTTTTCCATCTATATTATAAGTTGTGTGAGGGACCATTTAGTTTTTGATCGTGTTGTGAGATATTATGGGTTAGGGAATCCCGAGACATTTTAAAGATGATGTTGTTTCCATGGTGGGAGATAAAATCAGTTATTGGGTATTTTTGGAGTTTTTTAATGATGAATTATTAATATACATTTAATTACTCACAATAATTTCCCCAACCATGACAACATCTCATGTACACTGAGAAATATATAACATTGTGATTAACTACGTGAATGTGCTTTGGTTGTATATGGGGCCCATTAGAGTTTTCAAATACAAATTGGTATATATTGAACTATATATTGGGATATATAACCTCAATTTTTTATAAATGAAAAATAAACTAGGAGAATGTTTAAATTCTTGGGGCAATTATATATTGGCCTTTCATGTGGTGGAATTAAATCCTTTTCATGCTATTTTGGTGGAAATGTGTAGTGCCAAGGATGAATTGTGTCCTTTTTTTATTGGCCATGGTGAGTTGGAAAACACTGTAGGAATGTTGTTAATGTTGATATTGAGACCCAAGTGTCCTATGAGGAGCATCCAATACGTATTTTTGATAACAGTGATGATGTTTTTCAGGATATATAATTAGTTCATTATTCTGTAAACATGGACATATTCAGTAGGATACATGGTGGATAGAGACATATATAAGGATGTAGTGGTCTGATCATTTTGAATATGAATATTAGGTATGCATGGGAGTATAGATTGTGAATGAGCTATTATAAGGTGGGTATAATGTAAGATATCATCCTATTCTAGAATTTTCATGGGGTTATATACATCTATTATTTTTCCATGTTTGAGTATAACATGTTGGGTTACTGATTTGGTTTACTTATGTTGAAAATTGAAATATTTTGAGAGAAGAGCCTTTAATTGGGTTGTCCATAGATTTTCATAGTTAAAAAATGTGTTCAAGTGGGTCTTATGGTTTTCGTATGGTTGAACTATGTATGAATCCTATGTGTGCAACTAGGTTCATGGTTTGGTGCATGGCTAATATAAACCATATGACCTAACCCAAAAAACCATGCACTTATAAATTTATGTTAAGAATTTTGGTTTTAAAATTACATGAATCCCTGTATACACCCAAAATTGACCGTATAACAGATCAAATAATATTCTATTATTTTTCGAAGCTGCTGGACACATTATAAGGCCCTCTAACTTCACTTCACAGTGATTCAATGCATGAATAGCTGATATGAACCTCCTCGGGTATATGGTTTCTTCTAGATTTATTTTCCTTCCCTCTTTCATTCTTATCGAATTCTTTTAGTGGCTTTTCATCATCTAGTATGGTGAATATATATATATACTTGTTGAATCTATATCATTTATTTTTGGGACTAAATCTGTATTTAAGAGATTTGGTTTCGTTTAATATTGCATTGATGATTCTTATTTATATTTTGTAAATCATCACATTCATGGTTTATCTGCTTCAAACTATTGTAATCTATTAGGCAATCCCCCATCAACGAATTGTGGTAGGTGTCCATTAATTCAAATCTATTTTTTTTTCAATTTAACCATATGTAATTTTAGAATATATATTAGATGTTTATTAATTAAATCCTTTATTGAAATAATGAATTTGGTGACTTATTTAATTAATGAAATGGTAAAATTGGGAATATTGGTATTATAGATTTTGAATAGTTACTCGTTGTTTTAAATTTGATAGAGTGGATTATTGAGTTCATTAATTAATTTTTCAATTAATAATTAGGGATTCCTGATTGTTGAGTTGATTAATTAATCAATGAATAAAATAATGGGATTGAAGAGATGAATTTATTTATAAATTAATTAATGGAAGTTAAATTAGTATACAATTGTATAATTAAATAATTGGATTGAAGGGATTAATTAGTTGATGGATTTATTAATTAAGGTAATGTGATAATTTAATTATTGAATTAAATATTGAGACTTATGGGATTAATTAATGAATTAATTAATTTATTGGTGTAATGTGATTATTTAATTGTTGAATTAAATAAAAGGATTAGTTAATATAAGACTTAATAAATTGATAAATGTGAATATAAAATTAATGAATTAATTAATAAGATTCATGGGATTAAATAATTGATGAGATAATTAACGACATTAATGTCAATATTTTATTTTTCAATTAAATAATGTGATTGATGAGATTAGTTAATTTATTAATTAATTAATGTGGTAAGGTGATTATTTAATTGTTGAATTAATGGATGATATTTATGGGATTAATTAATTGATGATTTTATTTAAGGAGTAATTTTATTATTTATTTTTTGAATTATATATTGGGATTACTGGGAATAATTAATATTTGAATTGAGTAATGAGAGTAAAATAATTATTTAATTTTCGATTTAAGTAATGGGATTGATGAGATTAACTATTTAATGAATTAATTAATGGATATATGTGATTATTTAATTGTTTAATTAAATAATCAGATTGATGGGATTAATTAATCGATTAATTTATTTATAGATGTAATATTAATAATTAAACATTGAATTATATAATTAGATTAATGTGATTAATTAATTGATGAAATAATTAATTAGAGTAATGTGACTATTTAATTGTTGAATGAAATAATTATATAGTTGAGATTAATTAATTGACGAATTAATTTATTGGAATAATTTGATTGTTTAATTTTTGAATTAAATAATGGGATTTATGGGATTAATTAATTGGTTAACTAATTAATAGGATATTGTGATTATGTAATTTTTGAATTATGTAATGGAATTGAATTGATTATTTAATGAATGAACTATTTAATAGAGTAATGTGATTATTTAATTATATAAAAATAATCGAATTGATTGGATTAATCAATGGTAGAATTAATTAACAGAGTGAAATAATTATGTAACTATTTTATTAAATAATGGGATTGATGGGATTAATTAATTTATTGATTAGTGAATGGGAGAAATGAGATTATTTAATTATTTAATTATATAATTTGAATGTTGAGGTAAATAATTTGAATTAACTATTCGGATTGACATGAATAATTAATTGGTGAATAATTGATGGGATTGAAAGTGATTATTTAATTGTGAATTAATTATTTGCATTTGACATGGAAAATTAATTGAAGATTTAATTGATGGCATTGAATGTTATTAACAAATTATGGAATGTACAAATTGAAATTTATATGAACACTTAGATGGTAAGTTATATTATTGATTTCAATGTGACAAATAAATTTTGTAATTAATTAATAGAAATGACATGAACAATTAATTTATAAATTTATTAATTGATAATAATTTTTTATTATTGATATTATATTATTTATTGTTGAATTAATTACTATATATTGAGACTGTGACTTTTAGATAATTAGGAGTTGAGGTATTGATGAGATGTTGAGATTGTTGATTTAGGGACAATTAGTTGTTCAGTTAAATTTTGGAATATTGAATATTGAATTGAATAATTAATTGATTAATTAATTAGTGTATAATGATATTATCAACAGAATAATTATTAATTTAATTAATTATTTAATAGTGTATTTCTGAATATTTTTTAATTAATTGGTAAATTAATTAATTCGATTGATATGATTAATTAATTAGGGAATTAATTTAGAGCACTGATGTCATTAACTAATTTTGGAATTATTATGGAGAATGAAAAGATTAATTAATTTTTGAATTACTTATTGGTGTGATATGATTATCCAATTGTTTAATTTGATTAGTTGATTTTTGAGTTAATTAATGTTTTTTATATATATGAGTTATGTTAATTAAGGGTTACATGTATAACCATATTTTATATTGGGATATTATGTATTATTAAATGGTGAATGTTAACATTGATATTTAGATATGTAATAAAAATGGAAACATGCTCGTTCAATTATATAGTATTAAAGAGTGAACAGTAACATGGTCGTTCAGCCAATTAATATGAACTGTAACATTCATATTTAATTATTTATTATGAAAATTTTAATGATAACATGGACGTTAAATTATAAAAATATCATTTTATCATTGTAATTCATTTATAAAATTGTTAATGGTAACATGTTCATTCAGTTATGAAAATAATCCTGGAATCATGATCATTCAATTATAAAGTGGTGATTTGTAACTTTCCCATTCTGTTATGGGATTATGAATGGTAACAAGGAAATTCAAATCTGAATTGTCATTATGAATCGTAACATGGTAATTTATAAATGTGATACCAATTTTGTGTAGTTTAGACTTCATCATTTGTTGAAGATGATATTGAAGTTCGGGTGTCATCAAAAACCCATAGGTATAGGTGGTTAAATGAAGAATAATTAATAATGGGAGAACTAATCACTTATAAATTGTCTTTATATTTTATATGACAACATAAACTTTTATTTAGTAGATATTATATTAGATATCATTGTTAATGGCCTAATGAATTTTACTCACACCCTACTTGGGCTACCTGATCGACACAAGAATAGATTATATGATTGCAGGACAGTTACGGGTAAAGGCCTTGTGTTAGAGAGATGTTGTGGGATAAAGCATTGATGAGGGAACTATATGTGGTTTACTACCATATTGGTTGTTTTTGGTGTCTCTAATTTTTTGTTTTATTTTTTCAATTGGAACTTACTTTGGCATGCCAAATTTACTGTTTAGTTTTGAATTTGTGTTTTTTTATTTGTTTATCAAGCGATATTGTTATTTATATGATTATGTCAAAAATATCTTTGTTTTTATTATTTATTCTTCTGTATTACTCTGATAAAAAGAGGGTATAATCTATCTATTATTGATATCAGACACCTTCTACTAGTTGGAATCCTCTGACATATGGGGTGGGCACTTGGTGTAATGTGACTTTCCATCTTGAGGATTCGTCTTGTGGCACCTCGTCCAAGACATTAGGGTTACAATTAATAAAATTACTAATATTATAATTCAGGGAAAGAAATAAATTAAATATATTTTATCTAATGAAACTAAAATCATCACTTCTCACACCCTCAAAATATTTCCAAAACTAGTATTCCATTTTCATGGAGTTAAGAAGGGGAACTATGGGGGGAATCAAAAACATGAAAATTAAAAAAATAAAATCGAGAGATAAAACTGATATATATGTAAAATGATACGAAAAATATTATATTATAAATTATCCAAATCATCATCATAAATAGTTTTTATTGGATAACATATCAACTATTTCCCATCAAAGTGATGAAGAGGTCCAAATTTTATGCCTGAGAGAAGAATGTTTTTGTATCCAAATATGTCCTTATAAAATTTTAGAATTGATTAAATAATTAAATATAGAATATCTAAATATGGTATTATTAAAATATTTTAGTCCTCATCTCCTCTATATTTAAAAAAATTATATTAATTTACAAAGTATTAAAGAAATTATTGATGAATAACTAAATAACTATTTATTTCCAAATAAACTATCTAGATTCAATGTTCTGAATGTCTAAAAATTATAAGTTCTTATTAATTAAATTGAATGTATTCTTCTTTAAGAAAAAGCAAAAACTATTTCAACATGATCCATAATAAAATCAGCCTCTTTAATATAATTTTGTTGGTGGTTTGGTAGAAATAGTTGTGATAAAATTTTTATCTTGGCTAAATCATTGAAATTACCTTCATTTAATTCCCCAGTATTTTATATAATGATAAGATATAATTGAGAAGTTATTCTATATAGATAAAATGGTAATAATAAATTCATTAAGTTTCTATAAAAATTTATTTCCAATAAAATTAGGGTAAATGTTTTATGGATGAATTATTATCTTAGGACCCGTCAAGCTTAATCTATGTCAATGATGACATCATAAACAACATTCTCTAGGAAGATTGTAAATACTATACTAATTAGATATATGAAAATTATATATATATATATTTGTTTATAATAGACCCACTAAATTTCAAAAAATAAGTACAAATATTACTATATGATAAATGTGTAAAAATATAACTTAAAAATGTGTAACCATAATACTAAATTGAAATAAAAAATAAAATGAAAATTAATTTAAAATTGAAAAAAATATTCTAATTTCACATATATTTTTAATTTTATTGAAATATGAAATTTTATTAAAAAATATATTATATTAAATTATATTTCTTCATCAATCTCAATCCTCCATTTTTGTAAAAATATCTCCCACTTATCATTTATCACAAATGATAATCATTTTAGTCTTTATGTAGAGGGAAATTAACAATATACTAATAAATAAAAATTAGAAATTTGGAATGGGAGATTCTCCATAAATACTATCTATGTGTGGGGTATCACTAGACTCTAAGAGATAGACTATACATATCAAAAACCACTATTGGTATTTCAATTTTTACAATATCATGTACATTATTACTAATCGGAATATTCAACAATTTTAGAGACCCATGCTCGAAATTATCCAAAAAAAATATTATACAGTAATCTAAAGAGAATCATCCATGAGTGATTAATTTTCTTTATTAGATCTTTTAAATCAATTATAAACTAAAATATCATTTATATTGGAATCCTCAGTCAATGTTTTATATCATTAACTTACAACTTCATTCATATTAGTTACATTAATTCATGATTGGTTTTCATATTATTATCTTCTATAGTTCTAAGTGAAATGGAATTTTTTTTGTTGATAATAAATGATATTTAGAATACATGAAAGGAACAAAGGTAATCATTAATTCCCTATGGTACTCTAGAAAAAAAATTAGATAACCCAAACAAGGATACTAAAGTAAACAAAATGTAGACATTGATCTATGGATATGGTGAAATTATATTAATTATGATTTCAAATGATTTAGTTTTATTAATTTTTAGAAATAAGTGTGAAAATATGGGTTCTATTTGATTTAATAAAGTCATAATGAAAATTTTTTATAGTGATTTGTTGGTTTGAAAATGGATTTGAAAATCCAACGAGGCTTTATATAATTTTCGGGATCTATTGGAATTCAATTTAATAAAATATGTTCATTAATTCATGATCGGTGTTTGATTTGAGATGAGTAAGATCCAATGGTCAGGGTATGCCTTACATGAGGCAACAATACAATATTTTCCTTAGTAAGGTAATTTAGGATATTATCGAATCAATTTAGTCTTCATAACATATTTAAACCCGATTCCCCTGAATTCAACAATGACCATGCCTCATTTATTGTTATTAGTTGTGTAATGTAAATATTCCTTTTTGATTCGATTATCGGGGTTCATGATTGAATGAAAAATGAGGAATTTTAAATTTAGGAATAAATTGAAAAAAAATACATGAATAAATAAAAAATCTTTCCTCCTATTACATTACTATAGAAAAGAGTGGGTTTACCCCCTCTTCGTAGTGATGTGTTAATAATAAGGATGGAAAATATAAAAATAATTCATAATGGAATGGATATGAATTTGGTGAGGTCCATGAAGCTTCTTTCTACACTATTTGGTCTCAGGATCTCTAATACATCCAATATTAACAACCTAGGTCTCCTTTTATGGGCTCCAAATTGGCTCTTTCATTGATTGGGATCCTTAGGAATCATTCCAATGGCAGGCTGAGGTGGAACCTAGTTTGGAATTTTCACAAAATTCAAATATACACATAAATAGGTAGTTAAAATTTGTTCTATGAATTAACATGATGTTTATTATGCTTACATGACTTATAATATTTTATTTCCTTGGCATCCTGAATTTCAGTATATCACTTCCAAAAACTCATCCTAAAAAACTAAAATCTTGTAAAAGGAATAAATGATGTTTAATGTTGTCAAAATCATATTTTTATCTTCACTTCATCATCAAAAATTTGGTGTCACACTACTTTTCTTTGCAGGTGGCTCTAATTTTCTTTCCACCATGAAATTAACATGTTTTTGGTCATTTTACAAGGATTCATTATATCCTTCTATAAAAAAACAATTCAATCTGTTCCGAATTTGGAATGATTAGTCAATTAAATATTAAAATCAATCTTTTAAAATGCCATAAAATGGATACATGAAATATTTCTCGCTATAAAGTATGATAGAATATGTCACCTTAGAGTGATTTTATTTTATTTGTATATATACATAGTATACATATCTATATCTCAAAATCTCCATCGATAATGATGTGTTATAAAAAATATAAAATAAACCATTCCATTTTTAATAAGTAATAATATCTTTTTTGTTATAAATATAATTTCCAATAGATTTATTTGGTACCATTCAACATGATTAGTTTAAAAAACAATGTTGGGTAATAAATATGTTATATAGAGAAGTCTCTCGATGATAAATTTGAAATTGATGATATGGGCCTCTTTTCAATAGACATCAGAAAAAAACTATATGTGTAACAACAATAGTTTTCATTGAATTAGTATCCTCTATTCTGAACCACATACAATCTTCCCTATTTCATTTTTATTATGTGATGAGAGTACAATTCAATCACTGTGACACTTGAAAAAAACGTGAAAATCTATAATCATAAATTATCACCCATTTAAAATAACACCATATAAATTATTATATTTTATTTCATTATTCCTATTTTTAACCCTTGGAAATTATATCTTAAAATTTTATATGTACTATATTTCATTCATTTCTCTTTTTTTTGGATACTGATATTATGATCAATTTCCCCACATAGAAAACTGATTATCTTTAGATAATGATATATTATCAAATATTATGCTCTTACTGGATTAATTTTCATTTAAATTCTTTTTATATAAATATTTTTCTCATGTTTAATAATAATAAACTATATTGATATTATTATTTAAACATCTTCATAGTGTAATTTATTAATAAATCAAGATTTAACTTCCATATAGTAAACCATGATCATCTATTTCCCTACTATGTGTGTGAATAGTCATAATAAATTTAATCTTTTCCACATGGGAAATGTTTTATCAAAATACAAAACCCTCAACATAATATTTTCCATTATACATGAAACATTCATTGTTTTGAGTCGCCAAATTTTACTTATTAATATATTTTATTAAAAGTTAATTTATAATAAATGAAATTCCCATATGTCTTCATTGAAATATTCTACCATGATTAATTATTTTCTATTTGATCATTATCTTCATTGATTGGTAAAAAATAAATTATATAGAAGATATCTCGAAGAACACTGGTTTAAATAATATAATAGTTATGTTGTTTATATAATTCATTCTCCATGTTTTCATTGTCCCTAACTAATCACTAATGATGTCATCCAGATGATTTTTATCCTTGATTTTTCACATTAATGAAACCCTTATTGTATATTCATTTTTATCATTATAAATATATTCATTAGTATTTGATTTATCCTGTTATTTTGACTGAGCGTTTCTCTAATATTCATCACATTCATTGAGAATTAGTTCACTATATGGCCAATGGTTCTAATCATTTTTAACCATAGTGACACATTTTATCTCAATAAACATTCCATGAAATTCTATAAAACGTTTTTATTTGATGTTATTTGATTATCATGAATGGAAAATATCATTATCTCTCAGATATTGAGTAATATTATATTCATTATAATTGATAATGAAGAACATACATATAATTATTCAAATTTGTATGGATATTTTCTTATTTTTTAACCACATAACATGTGAAGAAATTTCATATCCCATTCACCAAAAATACTTTTTATATGTATAACCTAATGTTATGATTGAATATTTCTAATTCATATTCACCTTCTCCTTTTCAATATTAATCTTTCGATCTAGGTGGTTCGTGATCTGATTTGTACTCTCAGACAAACTATTTTTCTACGGATTCATACCTACTATGACTTGGGGTAATATATCATGTTGTGTTATATAATAATATACATATCTCATGATAAAAAATAATTCCAATATCATTTTATAATTTTTTAATTTCCCATCATAGAATGATATTATTCTTCCTAAAATAATGAGAATTTTCCCTAAACACCTCAGTATTATGGGTGAAGACTATAACAAATTAAATCTCAATGTAATCATCAATGAATATAACATAGTATATTATCCCAACAATCTCTCTTAGTGATATCTGTCATCATGCATCATTGTCAAACAATTTAGGAAACCTTGTTGGCAATTGTTTTTTTATTTATGTATCTAAATTGTATTCGATTTTTAAAAAAATGACTTATGTGTTTACAATCATGTGAAAATCATGGTATATAAAAATATCCCTTATTCATCACTGGATCACTTCTGGACTTTTGGTTCACATAACTATTCATTTTGACCCATATTGTTTTTATATTTTATCCTTCATATAAAAAATTTATATTCTTCTACACCAATTTTGTTGAGATGCACTATTATTTACCTTTTCATTATAATACATCCTTTGAATTTAGGATAAAATCATTTTGAATAAAATCCAATCAGTTTCATATGTAATGAATGGATTTGAAATATTCTTATTTTTTCTAATACCTCCAAAAACCAAGGAATCTATTCATCTAATGTTTTAACCCCCAAATTTGTATTATCTTGATATTATAATCATTAAAACAAATTCATTTTCATATATTAATTAAAATATATTTTAGTTATTGATACCTTTGAAAATATACATTATTAATATTATATGAAATATGTACCGAATCTCAATGATAGAAACTCATGATAGATCTATTGCCTTTATGGAAATCTAATCAAACATATTTTTTCATGGATATTTCCATTTTGAAAAATTTCAAAGAAATTAAATATTTTCATAATTGATCCATTTTATCATCCTTTTAATATGTTGTGTAAAACATATATTGTAAAGAGGAAAATCTATTTCTCTATTTCAATCCACATGATGATTCCCTAATTTTATTTAATTAACAATTTCAATCTTCGAGGGAATAACACTCCTTTTTATTGATGTGAAATATGTGTCCTTAAGTTTATATCAACAACAAAATAAGTAATAGACATTGATAACATATATTGAATGTTGATGTTTTTTAGATGCCATATTTTTTTTTCTACCCCCCAATAACTCCTTGATAGAGACTATACATTCTAATAATTTTTCCAATTTCCATTATAATAAATAATTATTTGTGTGTACAACTATTTAAATATTCATTAAAATTTATATTATTATCTATTCCAAGATATTTATATCTCTTATTATAACCCAAATCACACTGAAAAATTTTCGTGGGAACATATATCTTGTAATTAATCAACACATTCTTCTTCTTGTGATTAATCCTCATACAATATTTTTTATTACAATGTGTCTCTAAATTTTTAGGATAATTCACCAAAATCATTTATTTATATCTGAGATTATACAACACATTTTTTTTAATCCAATTCAATCTTAATGTTTTTTAGAATTCATGAAGTCAATTATCTCCCATGAGCTTCTAAATTTCAAGATACATAATCAAATAATTCCCCAAGACCGTTGATATATTCAACTCAATCATTCACTATGATGGTCAATATATCCAAAATATGAGGATTGACATTAATTTTCATTACACTCAACAACCATATATTATTTTTTATCAAATTTTTATTGAGGTATCAACTTTTTCCCATCAAATTAGATTGTCTTTCACCCAACTACTACATTATCATTTTTGGATTGATGAACAAATCCACTAGATTTTTTAATTTTGAATTTGTAATCATCTATCACTAAATTAGAATCATAAAACCATTTAATTAGATAAAATATAACATATATTAATAATTCATTATTATTAATGTCATATCTTTCATTGTTGAATTTTTAAATCCAATTCAATAATATGTTCTTCTAAGGTATTTTCAGTTCTAAATATTTTTCACTTCCTTATCTTCAAATATACTCTCCTATTCTGAATGTAATTCATTAATATTCTAAAAAAATTCATAATAAAAATTCTACATTTAATAATATTTAAATATTACATCATGTGAACTTATTAAAATTCCTCATTATTTTGAATTTTCTTATTTTAATTTTTTGGTTGGTTCCCAACAATTGCACACAAAAACAATTGGAGTAGATCTTTTCAATTTAACATTTCTTTTTTCCATGCACAAATTCTATAAAAGGTAAGACATAATTTTTTCAAAATATTACTTTTAATAAAAATATTATACGGTATGATTCTACAAATTATATAATTTTACTTCTATAATTTTCACATTATCAAAAAACATTTTATCATTCTTCTTCCGAACATATTCAATATCAGTGCAATGAATATTATCAAATGTAATCTCAATGGGGTATTTATCCCCAATCCAATAGTCTTTTAGATTAAATAAATATTGAAATAATCACAGTATGTTCATTATAAATTACAAATAATATAAAATTTCTATGATTCAAAACCTTTTATCTACAATCATGTTTACAAAATAAAAATGTAATCAATATATTTATCCTTGGGCATCAAAATGTACATAATCCTGTTCTATTAATAATACAATACTATATCCCATAAATTTGATTCTCCTTCATTGGTATTAATCTTATTTTACAACATTTTTTAAAAAACCATTTTTTATGAATTATTATTTTGAAACAAATAATATTTCATAGAATTCAATCATTACACGAAACACAGTGTTACTCTTTTGTTACACACAACACCTAGTATTAATGAACCTTTATCAAACCATTAGTATTATTATTTAAATAAAAACACCATAACCTAGTTGTAACAATTTTAATATAAATAGTAATAAGTAACCATTTTAATATCTTGTATAATGGTTTAATATAAAGAAAATATATTAATTAAAATGTACATAATGTTTTATATGTTCATTATGATTCTAAATTACTAATTTCCCAATAAATATTACTTTTATATCTTCTTGTAAAAAACCATAAAATAAATTTTTAACACATTTTTAAAGTTAATTTATTAAAGAATATTAAATTTTTAAATAATATATTCATCATTATTTTATGGTGAATTTTTAGATTTTTAGAAGATAAAAAATTAATTTTAAATGAAAAGTTGAAATTTTTGGGGTTTATTGAAAAGTAAAATTTGGATTAAAGAATTTACAAGGTAATATTTTATTTAAAATGACATTAAATGTATTAAAAAAATAAATTATATATAAATTAATATAATTTATGTCATTTTAATCATATTTATGTTAAATTCTAATATAATAACGTTTTAAACATTTGAATTTTGTTTTTGGATAACTTATCTCTCAACATGTCTTCATGTTAAGGTTTAATTTACATTTTTGCGCTTCATTGAAAATAATTAAAAAAAAGGATTCCATATTTTCATTAATAATAATTTTTACTTTATAATTTGGTAATATTTTATTTTACTATAATGAATATTAAAAATAGTAAAAATTATTTGCCACTTTTAGAGTAAAAATGGGTTTACCGAGGTGTGAAACTAAAAATATATTGGTTAAAAATGACCCCAAATTTGACTTCAAAAAATATCAGGGAAATTGTTAAAAATGAAACCTTTTATAATGTATAAAGGTTTATTTTGGATCATATTTCTACATATAAATGAGGGTAAACATTTTTCTTTTTTAGAATTATAAGTGGGTTACTCACCCCACTTACAAAAGGCTACCAATTATCATCTTCTATTCACTCATAAAAATATATTTTTATTATAAAATAACTGAAAAAAATATTTCATTCCCCCATAATAAAATCCAAGAATCCTTAGTTTCTTTATGATTCCATTCTATAATGAATCTTGGGGAAAAAATAAGATCTCTCAAGAACAGGTGAAACCCATAACCGATTATTTTATTATATTTATTACTCCACCTACTATAATTATTATAAAAATAATATGATTAAATATCATTAGTATCGTCAATAAAATGATAATTTTTACATATAATTTTCATTACCTAAATATATATACTATTATCTCAAATTGGATAACAAATAATCATTTGTGTGTACAGTGCACTACCGCCTCATGAACCATTGATTTTCATTTTCTAAAACCAATATCATGGATAGATTTAATTATTTATAAAATCATTATATATTTATATAAGATATGTATGATATCATTATACTTTTGGAATTATTATATCAAATATAATAGAATTCATTCCATAGTATTGGAATATGATTAAGTCGCTCAAGTGTATGGTGTCTGACCACCTTGTAAATAGATGTGATTACATCACACTTTTAGTAGAAGGTAATAAAGAAAGGTTTAATAAAATTATGATATATGTATGAAATAGTAATTATTTTTTAATTATCATATATTATTTCCCTTTTATTATTTCAATATGTGTAGAAAATGAAAACAAGATTCATGTGTATGTATGATCTACCTTCTCTTAGAATGTTGTATTTCATTTTCTATCTCTAAATATTATAGATTAATCTTAAAACATATATAATGAATATATATATTATATTTATATAATTATTTTATTTATTTTAATTATGTAATCAGGATTAATTTAATAGGATGAAAACATCAAATCAACACATACATGACAAACAAATCAGTTTTTACCCTAAATTTAACTTCTATTAGAAATTATAAATTAACAGGTAATAAAAGTTCATAAGAAAATTATATTTGGTATTAAATATATAATTTTTGATATATAATGTTGATATAATAATCTTCTACTTATAATACATGAGGTTTTACTATGTATGATGGAATTCTAGAGACAAGTTATGAAATTTTTGTCCTCAATTTTCGTTCCATGAGACATATGTGACGTTCTAAACCTATATTCATTTATTTGGGGCATATCCAGCCCACTAGAAATATAATATACTTAGTATTTTTATTCTCATGACATTATAGTATTCATTTACGAGTATTCCTTCAGGGGTTGTACAATTCAATGTCACCAATGTGGTAATTATTTTTCGTTTGAATCACATCATTTATAGAGATTGTTTTTACAATATTTCTAATGATAATATATTAGGATCCATATATCAAAAAAATATTCAATTTTCTTATATTATGTTTATATCCTAATAATAAATTTAATCCAATAATTTTCCCTTGTTTATATACTGATTATTTTAAAAATAATAATTTTATAAAAATATATCTTTATCTATATTTTCAATCGACAACTCTATTTTAAACAA
The DNA here is from genome assembly GCA_963277665.1 of Viscum album. NCBI lineage: Eukaryota > Viridiplantae > Streptophyta > Magnoliopsida > Santalales > Viscaceae > Viscum > Viscum album. The sequence goes on from OY728141.1 coordinate 664,546,049, forward strand.
TTTTTTTATAAACGATATAAAAAATTATTTTTAACATGCACCAAAAAATTTAGTAGAGAAATATTATCATTTTTTATTTTTTTAAATGTATTTATAAAAAAGTCATCCTATCATTTTAAAAACAATTATTTGATAAATTTTAACAGAAATGTGTAAGGAAGTTCATTTTAACATTTTCAGAAAGGAAAAACATCTATGCCCTTATTAACAACCATTAAATAAAAGAATCCTTTATAATATTCCATGATTTTTTAAATGAATATTCATTTTGAAATGTTTTATGATTTAATTTTTTTTCCAATAGTGGAAAATATATTTTCCTCAAGAAATTTTTTAATGATTGGAAAAAACATTATCAATATAATATGGAATCCATTGATATTATCCATGCCTTGATAGGGATATGATATAATAATACTGTTCTTATTATTTCTATGGACTATTTCTTTTTATGTTGGAATGATTTTTATGGAAATTATTTCACATCCATGAGTTATAACATGAGGGAATTGTTTTGAAGCCTCTTTATTTTCATCAGTTATTCTATGATGAACTAGTGAAATAACTATACAACCTATTCCTTTCCCCTAAGTTATGATATAAAAATTGATTATGAATACCATTTCATTTAATGTTATATGATATTCTGAATGTTTTATGATATTGTATCAAACATACATATTATTTTCATTATGCTACTTGTGGGACATAAAAATCCCTCAAATGTGTTGGGTAATGATTTATACTCCTAGGAAAGATTGGATTAGAATGGGGAGTGAACCTAGTTCAGAAATATTTGTTGTCTTCTATGATGGTACTCTATGTGAACCTAGAATAATATGACGGTTTTGGATGTTAACTAATTTCACTATGATATAATTATCATTGAGTCTTGGATAATATGTAAAATATTTTTTATTCTTAGGTGTATTCCAAAATTCTGTGTCTTAGTCCATTATTATGCTCACATGGATCATGTTCCGTTATTTATTTATTTTAAATTTGTTATAATGTACCAATATTTATTTTATATTTTTTCTATGAATGGTGGGATTTTCAAATGTGATAATCATTTTCTAATACCCTTAGTCCTTATTTTGATTATATGTTTCCCTTGCTTACACTTAATAACAATCTAATATTAACCATTTATATGATTTATATCCATATATTATCTTGAAATGTACTATGTATGATATTATTATAAAGGGTTCTAGTTCTGAAATACTTATTTGGAGATTATGTAGTTTATAAACGAACCAATTTTTTATGTTTTGATGTTTCCAAAGGAATTATAAGATTATTATCCTTAGGAATATGTTTGTATAATGTAAGGAATTTTCATCCAAAAATGGGGTAATAACTATGTATTAAAATCCTATGTCAATATAGTAGGTATCAAAGGATGGTTTTATTTATCATTTTGTAATAATTATTGGAAAACATTAGTGAGAACCTAAATTATGTTTTTTTGGATTAGTGTTAAAATGTTTCAATGTATTGGATTAACTCAGTTATTTTTATTAATTGATATTGTTAGTTGTTTCCATGGAAATAAATCCATGTATAGATATAACAAGTGGATATGTCTCTAGTGAAGTGATACATAGTGGTAAGAACTTTGAAAAGAGGACATTGTTGTGGACTAAATCATCAAATGGGGCATAGAAATAAGACTTTCTACACACCTGGTTTGAAAATGCTTGTGAATTTTCATTACAAATTCAAAAAACTATTTACAATCCATCATGAATTTTTTAAATAGATGATCATATATTTATATATTGATAAAATGAATGTTTTATTGATTAAAAATAATGTTTCATGATTTAGACAGCCTATAATTGATTTTACATTATTAGGAGGTTCCCAACTGTGATTATTGGTTCCTACGCAATGCATTTTGTTTTTAGTCATTTGATAAAATAATAAGGAACTGTGTTATTCTGAAAGTGATTGAATGTGGAGTAATTATCCTCCTAGTAATACAATTTTTTTTAATTTATAATGGAAAATATTGTATCTCTACTCACACTCCTTTATTAGGCTATGAATCATGATGAACTTCTAAATAATAAAAGGAGTGTAAAAATTATATCAATTTCATCATAATGAGACATCATTGTACATAAATGGATCTATTGATCCTCTAGTTTCTGGGTAAAAAATTTAACCACTAAAGACATATTTTCCATTCTCCAATGGTAGAAACATGGAAAATTCATTTATGCTATCTATCATTTATAATGAGAAGTATATCAATTGTTGACTATCAGCATGATTAAATGTGAAAATATTTATTTTGAATCTATATATTCGGAAATGTTCAAGTACATATTTTTTCAATAATTACATTTATCTTATTTTTTATATAATGATAGAAAACTAGTTACCTAGGATAATGCTAAGGGACGTTGAATCTATTTTTACTTATGAGGGAAAATTTTCAAGACTTTTGACGCATGCTAGTGGTATTATCTTCCAATCTAAATGTATGGTTGTTCAATTATTTGGTGTCTTAAAATGATTTCACTAAATGGAATTATCTATAATATACTATTCTAGAATTGAAAATATTTATTTGATTTAATTTCAATGTTGAAATAGATTTTTTTTAGTTATGTAATAATCTCATGGTTTTGATACGATGGAAAAAAATTGAATTCCATGGAAAAAATAGGAGAGAAGAATATTATATTTCATTTCTGCACAATATATGGGGATTTAGAATGGATGAAATTGTATTAAAGGTGATTTTAAATGTTTTATGTGTGTTTGGGATAAACATGGGGAAATTGAATGCTGATGTGATTTGATGATGTTAGCTAAGGATTTTAATAGAGAAAATATCCACATAATAATCCACCCATTCTAAATTATCTTGAATTTATGGATTATGGGAATTATTTTTACCAGTACCCAAATATGATGGTTAATCATACCAATCTACTTCAACATTATCTAAAGATGAGAAACAATGGTAAATCTAATTCGATCATTTTCTCTAGTGAGGGGGATGATGCCAATGAGGTGAAATATACACATATTATCTAATCTAGAACATCTAATTTCATACCTGGCTCTAGATATACACATTACTTAATATATGATGAATATTATAAGAATAAAAAAATTCCAACCAAATTACTAGGTATTTAATTTTAAGTGAATACAAATATTGGTATGATAATCACTTCTCATGTATTTGATTCTACTCTAGTTGATGTTTTTGATAATGTTTTACAATAAATTCTTGTCATTCTTAAATTGGTTAAATTTTATGTTATCTTAAGAAGGGATTTGAATTCACTAAAAACCCCACATCAATTTCCATGGATGGGATTTCAAATTTGATATTCCAAATCATCATATAGCAAGTTATTAATGTGTTGATAAAAAAGAACATCTAATTGAAATGACATAAATTTATAAGATTTAATTCATGTTCAACAGGGCCGTTTATCCCAAAATGATTGAGAGAAACTCAAAATCAATTATACTCCTCATGTGTGAAATTTTTACTATGTTTTTCTGTAATAGTTTTATATAAACCAATGAACACATAATGTTCAGATAATAATAAAAATCATACTAATTTCCATTCACATTTACTAAACTCCACAAATAATTTCCCCAATTGGGTCTCAAAAATTGCAAATGAAAATCCTAGAGACACATCAAAAGGGATTAATTTGAAATATTGTGTAATCTTATGGTTCATATTTTCTTTTTGATTAAAAAATGGATAAATTTGAATCTTTAAGTATTATTAGGAGATGAAAATATAGTGATAAATGAAAAGTATCTTTTATAATTTATTGATGACCAATTTGATAAACAAATCTGAGAAAAATAATTTTCCATGATTGAACATAATTTTGTATACAATCAATTTAGGATCAAGAAGAACTATATACTAGAGAAAACATTCCATAAAAGTTAAGGATATTATGAATATATTGTGATGCTAATATATCTTATTAATGGCCCCACTAACTTTGTGGATTTATTGAATAATATATTTAATTATTACCTTGATATGTTTGTGGAGGTCTTTATAAATGATTTTATTATATATTCAATGATAATAGAAGTGAGGAAATATAAATTGAGATAGTATAAATGACACTAATGATGGTGAAAATATGTACAAAATTTAAAAAATATGAATTTTCGTTGAAAAATGATTCATTTTTTGGGTAATATAATCTCAGGGGATGGTATATCCATAGATACATCAAATTAAAAGACATTTGATTATTGTCCTGGACTAAACATGGTGCCTAATATCTTTAGATTTCATGGAATAGCTTAAAATTATCAATATTTTATGGATAATTTCCTGTGAATGTATAATACACTCAACAAGTAATCTCATAAGGGAGCTGTGATCATACTGATATATGAATGTGAGGAAAATTTCAGAAAATTTAAAATAAGATTAGTCAGTGAATCACTGATTAAATTACCATATTATGGAGAAGAGTTTGTAAAATATATTGATACATCCAATTAGTGTTATAATGTTTTATTATGCATAATGACATAGTTATAACTTCTGAATCATGAAAATTAATGGTTGATTAAAAAATTTACCCAACACATGATTTACAATTATATTTAGTAATTTTGGTATTCAATCTACATGGGAATTATCTTTATTGGGAAAATTATGATATATATACTGATGAAAAAATATTAAATTATATATTAACATATACATAATTGAGTATGTACTAGAGAATATGGATAGAGCCGAATAAAAGTTATGAAATCTCAATACATTACAACCCTGGTAAGGAATGAAAGGCGACTAAAACCCTGATTTAAGTAAATCATTCTATATTATCCATTATGAGGATCCAAAAATATCCAATATATCATGTTTTTAAAAGTATGTATATCTAAATTCAGAAAAAAAAACAATAAATGTTATCTTTCTTAATTGAATTCTAAACAATCCATACATTTGATTGTTAATGAGGTGCACAAGGAACATATAGTGTTGTAAAAGAAGGTTAGAAATGTTACTGATTATAGGAATGATCATTATCGATTAATATGGTTACAAAATAGTGTATATTTTCCATACATAATATATTTCAATAATTTCAATTATAGGAAGCTAATAGTTCATTATTCTCTATTCATATTTAATATTAGAATATGTATACCTTATTCCAAGTGTATTTCTTGTGGGATAACATCATGATAGATATCAAAAAACAAGTATCTTGAAGATTGGTGTTTCATAAAGTTAATAATAAAATTCAAAAGTATCAGGTGATGGTATATCAATTTCCAAAACCAAAACATAAATAATAAAATATCACCATGGAAATTCTCATCAGACTCACCAAAATGTCAAATGTTTATAAATCTATGAATGGTTTTAACCAATCTCATAGAAAATTCAAAAACATCAATTCTATCAAGGAAAATTTATCAATTTTCATGATTTAAAAATTATACATTATGTCATGAGGTTTCATGGAGTAACATATTCTATTGTATCTGATCATGATCTGGGGTTTAACTCAAAATATGGGATAAGTCTTCTGCATTCTGTTGATATGGAGAATGGTTTCAACACTGCATAGCATACTCAGACTTATGGACAGTAAGAAAGACCAGTTCAAACCATAGTAGGTATTTAAATATATTTTTTTTATAGATTTAGAAGGTACTTTCACATATAAAACATCACATTGTTTATTTTTTATAAAAAAACAAATTCAATTAAAAATCAAGTGGCTCTTTTTATATCCCTCTATGGAATGAATATTAGAGATCTAACCTGATTAAATGAAGTTTGAAAATGAATAATATTGAGATTCATATATATAAAGATGTGTAGGAGATGATTATATATATTCTGCAACACATTAGGGCTTCTTATGTTTGGTTGAAAAGTTTTACTGATAATCAGCGACATGAACTAGAATTTAATGATAGTGATAAGGTGTTTTTAATAATTTTTCTAGGGAAAAAGAATATGAGGTTTATATTGAATGGTAATCTAATCCCTTGGTATTTCAGTACCCTTGAAATTGTTGATCATATCGGGATGCTAGACCATATGTCCGAATGTCTAAAATTGGAACATATGGTTAATTATATATATATATTTGTTATGTCTTTATATGTTTCTAATATATAATTTCCTACAAAATAGTAATATTATTTTAATCTATTGAAAAATAATACTATTTTTATAACATTACACAAATTTATTATTTAAAATAAATTTATCATCCAAATTTTTCATGATTTTAATTAGATTATATTTAATTTTTCCAATTATTATGAAAAGAAAAATATTTTAATGCACGGTGAAAATACTAGTTTTTATTTTAAATATCCATTTTGTTAAAAAAAATTATGGTTAAATATTTTATTTTTAGTCTTTTAATGTTAGTATTATTTCAATTAAATATCAATTAACACAATGTTTTCATTTTAATCATTTTCCAATTAAATTGTGATATAAATATGTTTTAAATGTTTGAACCTTTCTCTTTGGAAAAATGCATTCTCATTGCATATACAGGATTTATATTTAATTATAATTGACATATTCAATTAATGGAAATTGGAAAAGGTAATTCCATATTATTAATAAGAATAATTTAAATTCTATTATATGTTCATAATTTTATTTTACCATAATGAATGCTAAAAACATAAAAAATTGTTTACGGTGGGTAAAGGAAAATGTGTTTACTACAGGGATAAACTAAAATGACAACTGTTAAAAATGCCCCAAAATATTTAAAAATATATTTTATTTATATATTTTGATCTTATACTATATATTATATATAATTTTTAATTGTTTATCCATTTTTCTTACATCTATTTCTTTTCAAAAATTTCTTGTGTACAACTCGATACACTTATAAAAGACCATCCCTTCTCCTCTCCTCTTCAAAATTATAAAAATAATTTGCATAGAAACTAATCAACTAAATAACATACATAATTAAACCATCCCATCTTGGAATCCTTTTTGGTTAAATATCTATTCTATGGAACCTTTCAGTGTAAACCAAAAATAATTTTTCGGAATAATAGGAATCACCCCAAACCGAGCATTTTATTTTATTTAATATTCCACATCACTCAATTTATATTAAAACATGAATATTTTATAACTACTATATGAAAATGATTCTTATATTTTGTTATTTTCACATCCCAAAATACACCTACATCTTATTCAAATAAAGGAGACAAAAGTCATCATTAGTGTGTACAGAGGAATATCACATAGAAAACTGATGTTATTCATTATCCATCTCCACCACTCACTTATGAATATAATGATGGATTATATTTTTATATAATATATTAATGATATTATTATTGTTCATTAATTATTATACCACATACAGCTTCATACATTCTATTCTGTGGTAATATTACTATGTTGCTCATTTATATGATAAATTATAGCCTCACGAAGCGATGTTTTCCATTAACACGTATTATTGGAGGTAAAAAGTGAGGGTTTTATGAAATGAAAGTATATATATGAAAAAATTATTTTTAATGGTAATATATCATATAACACAATTTTTTAAATCCAAAATGAAAATTAAAATATCGCTCATACATATGTACAATCTACTATCGTTGTGTTTTATTTGTAATGCTAAAATAATTTGGATTATACTAATATATATATATATATATTATTAATTATAGTTATATCATGATTAATATATGGGATATTATGGAACCATGACCACTAAAATGAGAAAAAAATGAATATTAAAAACATACAAAAAACAAAGGAATTATTCCTTGAAACATGACATTACAATAAAATTGTTAATAAACGGGTAACATACAGTCATAACAAAATTATATACAGTGTGATATATATATTTATGGTATTTTATTATATGAATTATAAAATTATATTTATTATTCATTGGTTTTTAATGTGTATGAAGGACGCCGAGAATTAAGGTAAGGGTTTTTTGTCTCAATTTTTCTTTCCATGAGACATTTTCTATATTATATGCATATAATCTTTTATGAGGTTCATATAAATCCCCATTTACATGTAATATGATAAATATTTTAATTTTTAGGATTCTATAATATTAATTTTATTTTATTCATTCATGGGGATTTAAATTCAATGTTACTAATGTGGTAATTATTTTATGTTACTATCTCATTATTTATCATCATTGTTTTTTAATAATATTAAAATTGTAAAATATTGTGATAGATCTCTCACAAAAATCAAGAATTTTTTTATACTCTTTCTATTTCACGATAATACATTTTTTCCCATCATTTTCATCACTTTATATACTAAAGAGTTCAAAATATTGTATTTATTAATAATACTCTTTATCCCTATCCTTGGTGAAAAACTCATTTTCCCCCAAAATAATGTTTTCTAAATCTATTTTTAAAATATATTTTAATATTCTAAAAAGTATTTATTAAGGGTAATTTTACCAATGATTTATTTTTTTCAATTTTTTTAATTTAATCTGTATGCCTACTTCCAAAAAATTTCTATTTTTCTTTTACACAAATTGTGAAGGGAATAATCATTTTATCATGTATAAAATGAATAGAATTAGTTACATTAATTTAAAGTCATAAATGTGAAGATGAATTTATATTTATTGTAGGTTATATAAAAGTATAATAATTTTGAAAAAAATTGTATTTTAAAAACAATTCTTCAAAGTACTAATACAATTTTTTTCAAGAAATGTTCGTAAAGATCATTTAAAATCATTTTCTATGAATGATGGCATACATTTATGTTACATTTACCATAATTTTGGTATTTTCCAAAGATAAAATTCATATAATTTCTTACGATGTTTTATTTTTTTGATGATATGACTTTTATCATATTTTTTCCTCTTCCACAGTTTATCCAATTAAGAAATACTTTTGATGTATGCATATTTACTTGGATTACACTATAATTAAATAATAAAATGATTATAAAACATTTCCCTTTTATATAGTTTATGAAATTATGAAATGTTTCTAAAATCAATTTCATTTCTATAGTTAAGATATTATGATTTTCATGTTATCTTATAAAAAACATACATATGATTATATTTATGTAATGGGTGGCTCCAATATCTCCCTCAAATGACTTTTGTATTAATACATATATTATGATATAAGTAGGTAAGGAATGGTAAATGAACAAAATTTAGTAATGAAATTTGTTAGTTATGATGGTATTGGGAGGGAACCGTGAGAAATATGATTGTTTGGGAAGCTAACCTATAAAATTATAAATGAAATAACAGTGATAGATGACTATTATCAAAATTAATTTCCATTCTAATGTGAATGATACAATTCTATAATTTATTTAGATGTTATAATATCATGTATAATGATATTTGATTTCCGTACAATTATTGTCATATGAACTTCGAATCATTATTCCATGAATCAAGATTATGATATTTCATATGAAGGGTATAGTTTAAATTTATTATTATTTTATCATACCAATGTTATCTTTTTATTCTTATATGTATACATTTCTAAAAATTATTATTCTTTTGATCTCTCCCTTAACTATATTTACATTCCCCTTGTTATGAATAATTTTTTTTTGTGATATGTATTATAAGGGTTTAAGTAAAGAAAAACATAGTGTGATGTGATATTGTTAAAATATTAACCAGTTTTTTATGTTTCCATGAATGAAAATATTCTATACCTTTATGATCCACAAGTGTGTGTTCGTATTATTTAATGATTGTTCATTAAATCATGAGGCGTAATCAATAAATTAAGATAATATTTCTTTGTACATTTTGTTTGAGGTTTTAAATGGAATCATCATGATATAGATTTTTTAGGGAATGTTTTTGGTAATACATTAATCCTACTAACCTTCACATTTATCACATTAATATTTATTTCTGATAGGAATCAACAATATATACTTATTGAAATCTCGTGAATAATATATTTGAAAAATATATTCCAAAATATATATATATATATATTGTTATATATAACTCTCTAAATGAGGGGTTTTATTTCATATATTATTTGAATTTCATTGTGATTTATTAGTCCCATGACTTCAACCTAAATACAACTTTTACCATCTTATTCCTTCATCTTAGATACAAATGATTTCTCAATTCATTCTTAATAAAATAATCAGGGTGTGAAAGAATTGGGTTGTATAGATCAAATCTAAAAACACCACACCAATGATGTTATTCAAATATTATTTGGACCACCACTTTTCCATACAATAGATATGAAGTGAAAAAGATTGTATAGAGGTCACAATTAGATTTTTTTCATGGTTTATAATCACTTCCATATCCCAATGGTAATACCATTTTGATGTATCAATATACAAAAATCACATAGTGAATATCTTATTTAAAATATATGCAGATTAATCAATATCAAACTTGTTCAGAATAAATCACCACAATAATTCACGACTCTCTTATAATTTCCGAACAACCCACACTGTAGGATGAAGTTTACTAACAATTTCGTCATTATATTCATAGGATGTAAGTAATAAATTTTGGTTACAACACTAAGATATTTCATGATGAACATCATTGATTTGAATGATGACTTCTAATTTACCATCTGAATTAAAAGAAATATAATTATTGTTCACCTAAGTATTATCTACTAAAAATTTGATGGTTGCATAATACTTGTTAAAAGAAACACATTTTTATATAACTCATTTTATGAAAAAAAAATTATCCAAAAATTATATAATATGGAATATATTCATGTAATCATTAATGAAATATGTTCTCTTATCACTTCTATAAATCATCCACTTTTATAAATTAAAAGATTAATTTCCTATTTATTAGTAAAAAACATATCATAAAACTCATAACTATGAAACCCTAAACAATTCAAGTTATAATTTGATTTATTTTTTCTCAAAGATGTGTATTCTACCTATTAATGATTGTTTAGGGCATTTGTAATGTCTCAGAGAAGATTCTAGGGAAAAATATACAACTCTCTGGAATGTTTTTATATATTAAGACTTATTTGTTGCCTTAATAATTTTTACACACTATCAAAATGTTGGGAATATGGAAGAACCCCCTAGCACTAAATTGTTTCACCCTAAAAATTTTTCATTACATTAATCATATCCATGTGTATTTTTAAAATAATTTAGTTTTTATTTATTAATTAATTAGCAAGGATTTTATAAAATAGAATGGGGATTCCTTGTCTAGTAGTACATGATGTTCTCCACATCCTCTTGTCTCTTACCCATTTAATTTTAGTTACCTCTATTTATTTAATGACATGGTGTTCAACCATTGTGATTATGAGATATTTGTGTTTCTATCAATATTTATTCGTTTGTTCCTTCAAAGAAATTTTATTATTAGCTAATTCATTTTAATATAGTTTCTTTCTAAAATATTCTGATTATTTTGTTATTTTCACTAGTTTTTATGGAATAAAAATATGATATTGGAGAGTATGAAATATAAGAGTACATGACAGGTGGTTTTTAAAAAATAAAATTAATGTGAAATTATTCTTTTATACGTGAGTTGCTTAGTTATGTTAATAAAACATGTGTTTATAAGAAAACAAAAAGTAATATTTTTTTTCTCAAAATTAAGTAAATGTAAAATTTCCACCTTCCATGATTATCCCATTGATGAGTGGGAAATAATTTTTTCAACCTATTGTGGTTTTCATGAACATGGAATTGAATTTGAAAACAGAAAATAGTGACCTTATGTATTCCTTGGTATCTATGTATTATTTGATTGTGTAATTCAGATTCCTAAAATCTGAAGTAGGATCCAATACACCTATTTATTATTATTTTAATTGTTTAAATGAATTAAATTAATTTTTTAATTTACTACCTCTTTATTTTTAATTATGATATGATTTAGTAATGTATAGTGTAAAATCCCATTTCACTCAATAATTTTTCTTTCCACTCTCGAATGCCTAAGGGCGTTTTACCCTTTTATTTGGTTATAATAATTTACACTATGGATTCATTGGGGTGTTATCTCCTTGGAATTGGCTATTAAAACTACCATATTATAACTCTATAGGTAAATACTCATTGGGTTTAAATTATAACTATGTTAACCAACTAGGATAATCTTCATATAGTTCAGTTATAAATCAAAAAAATTTCTCATATTTTTAATTTGATTTGAATTTTTAATTTTTAATTTTAGGTATCATTTAATTGTAAAATTGAAATCTTGCCCTATAATATGATCACACATAATTTTTCCCACCACTCTATTGGCCCCAAAATATGTTATTAAGATAATAATTTTTTAGTAAAATTATGGGTGGTTTTAGTTTTTCTAGAATATTGAATATGTGATTGAATAGATATTAATGAATTCACATGACATTGAGTGGAAATGTAAATTAAATTAAAGACCATATTTGAGATTTTGACTCAATGGTTATTTAATTATTATAGGGTTTTACATATGAGAGTTATAGACCCCTTTGTATTATGGGAAACAATACAAGTATTAAATGTGTTTTTTATTAATTAAATATATAATCTATTGAAAATGATACCCATCCGTTTTTATGTTTACTACATAGGAATGATGTGGGAGATAACCTACCTTTGCAAAAATTAACAAAAATTGAGGTAAGTGGAAGGTATATTCTTCATAACATCATCCACGATATAGATCGATGTGGGATCTAGGTGTAGTGGATTCAAGGAGATAATTTGTACATGAAGCATTGTCATTTTATCCATGAGGTAGTATATTTTCCAATTTGTATTCTTCATTTGATTAAATTTGTTATTTACATGTTTTAAATCCCATTAATTAATTCTATGGACCCCATATAAGTTAATCTAGATCTAATTATTGATAAATGAGTTTTTTAGTAGGATAACAATGTTTTCCAAATCATAATTCCCAATCACACACCATATGGTTATGAAAATAACATGTATATTTTAATATGTATAGAATAAGTGATATTTTAACTACATACCATGTACATGTATTACAAGATGTGTATTGCATCATAGCCATGTGTCCGATTACAAGGGATAATGGAATTCTGGGAATACATGATATGTAGTCAAGGTAAAAAACATGTATTGGGTCATGGAGAGACAACTTGTATAGGGGAATTTGGGCATATATAGTACTCCACAAGAACCCATGTGAGATACCTACTCTTTATATGTACATTTATAGACATAGAATCATGGCATGCCCAATTGTGTAAGATGTTATGGTAACCCTTGTATGTTATAAACCATGTAAATATTTTACCTGATGTGTACTCTAGTTTTAAATTCCATGCCTACATTGAGTACGTACCTAGATGGGGATTTTTCAAAGCACACAATTTATTTAGGTGTACCCACCATTCACTTCTCCAAGACATCCAATTGAATGTAATTTCATGTTATTCCAATCAAAGACATAATTAGAGGTATGATTAGTCTTTTATGATTTTTTCCCCAGTATTGAGCTTGTTTGTGTAGTATTGGGATCCTTTTTATGACATATATGATGATATTTTTGTTTATAGATTTGTGAAAAATATTTTTTATAGGATTTTTGTTCATATATCTCGCAAGGGGGAGACTTGGGATGAGACCCAAGGTTCATGTTACAAATTGGAGGATGTAACTTGAGTTTGTTGATTACATCAATTATTGTTGGAATATAGAAGTATCTAGTATGTTGAATTGGGTTTGGACTCATCGTCGTGGATAGTCGGTGTATGGGATAACCTAGTGTGACTTTGAAATGGGTTGTTCTTAAGGACATCTACCATATGTAGATTTCTATGGTTAATTCCAATATGTATCTAAGATACTATTAATTTGGATGTGGGATATGAAAACATTAATATATTGGAGTTGTTCTGAGAGATTGACTGTTAATAATGTGTGGGAGAAGATGTCTCAAATTACATTATGACCAAGATGATCCCAAGAGGGATGCTTCTTCTTATGTGGTTGTCTCAGATATTTAAAGGGGGTTCTTCTAATTATGTATTAAAAGAGAGGGTAGGTGGGTGATGATTGTTATCTTATCTATAATAAGGTGTATTATTTTGGGTCATAATAGTTATAGTTGTTCCATTGGGATGAAAATTTATTTATGATATGTTAATATGTAAACATTGATGATGTGTGTGGGTGTTCATTCATCCCTGGATATTTTTCTAATTTTTCCAATTTTGAATATTGTTTTACAGTATAGTGTTGTTGTGATATAGTAATGATACCATATTTTGATCTTGTCTTAATGATATAGGGTTCCATTATTGACAGTTTCAGACATGATTCACTTTGTGTATTGTTCTATATTTTCTATAAAATATCACAACATCAGGGGTTTAATATGTTGGACATGTTGATCAATATTTATTTTATTTTTTTCCCATAGCTTATGTAATGCACCAGGGTTCCATATGTGTTTTATTTTAAAATAATTGAGAATTAAGGAAACATAATTCCATTAGTATGGTTGAGATTCAAAACTAAAACTGATGCTCCAGGATTGGGTAGTACACTATATTAATTGGTGTAGAATAGAGGCTCTAGACATAGATATACTAATTTTATGTTTATGTTAAACATATATTCTCTATGAACAGATGGGATACATGTAGGAATGGGATGTATGACTGTCAATATTCATTAATGCATTATGAGAGGGACTGAAGCTCAACACACTGTAACTCTGATGTATGTTTCTGGTGCTAGATTGATTCACTAATAACATTTTTTTATGGTTTTCTTAACATATTGGATAGATGATCATGGTACTGTAGTTTTATGGTACATGGGATAAATCTATTATTGAAACATTGGGAACCATCGAAGTTGATGTATATTAATGTTCAATACCATTTCTCTAGGAACTGCCACTTCTATTTCATGATTTATTTATTAAACTAATTTTATAAGAGTTTTTATAATTTGGAATCAAATCAGATGTTAATGGAAGATAGAAAAAGTTGTTTAGAATGATATGATGATTAATATAGGGAGCTTTGGTTAGGTTGGACAATGATATAGTTCCCATATATTAATTTTTATGTGTGTTCATCAATATTATCTCCAAGAAATCGTGACATTTGATGGAGAATGTATGTTCGATCAATTTCATAGACTTAAAGATAAATGGTTGGTTTATTTGTATTTACATTAGCTGTGTTCTTGAAATGAATGAAATATTACCTGAATATGATCTTTGTGATGTATTATAGGTTCACTTTTTTGGTGTGGCCTACTTAGTTTCATTTATCACACACTTTTACTTTCTCACCAGTGTATGTGAACACCTTATATATTATTATTTTTCGAATTCATTCTTGATATATATATATATAAAAGGAATAAGATTTCATGCTTGACAGGGTTTCTCATGTAGAGTCATATGGGTGGGTCGGATCATTTTGATAGGGTATTAGATACTGGGTCTGTGACATGGCATGGAGATGGAAGTATAGGTTATGTGTTTATTTTTCTATTCATAATTTTTTATATGGGATAAGACATGTTGAAAATCGATGTAGTATATATGAAAGGGATATTTTAGAAAATATTATATTTTATTTTAATGCATCATGTTTCTATATCATTTTATTTACTTGTTTGGCATACTCCAATGTGTATGATATTTGGTTGTCTGCATCTGTTCCTACACTATAATATATTGGTATAGTCTCATCATAGTTCTATAATAGTCCCAGAAATCTATTTAAAACCCATTGTAATATAAGGATGTGTGCTTGATGTCTTATGGTGAACCATCTTAAGGAACCTGTTTAGTGGAACCCAACGTGGGTTTCCACAATGTTGTCTCAGACCACATACATTATTTCATTAATCTTTGGGATTTTGTAGACTAGATATATATTAACATTCATAATATTGTGATATAAATTAGCTACTGAATCAAGAATACGTCTTTTTGAATGTATTCCATGTGATTGTGGATGGGGCCGGTATTTTTGGTCTATGATGTTATGATTGTATATGAAATTTTATATGGGTGACATGCATTTTATTTAAATTTCATAGTTTCTGAAGGATTTTTAGTACATTAACCATTACTAAGATTATTGATTTTTGGTTTTGACTCTTTTACAACTAAAAAAAATCCCTCTCATTCCCCATGTTAGGCATGTATGATCCACATGTTATAAGAAAGATATTGTGTGATTTTTTTAATATAGTGAGTTAATTTGGTAAATTTTAAATAAATACTAATACATAATATTACCCAATATGTACTTCGTGGAGTAATACTCAGTTGTTTAATATTGTATAGGATTAATTTCAGAAGGATGATTCTATTGATATATGGTGAGATGCTCGATGATGAGGATGACCATGTGGTACTCATACAATATAGCTTCTGTGACACTGGTGGGTCCATATGAAATAATTTTACAACTATTGGACCCTTTTCAGTCATTTTTTAGGGATGTTTATGAGGTTCATTCATTCATGTGGGAAATTGTCATGTTGTTGCTTGGATAGGATGGGTGCCTTTTTTGAAGTTTGATGAAAAAGTGGAATAGTTTTTATCTGAAACCATAGAGTTGTTGTTAAAATATGAATATGTTGGGTAACATAAGGTTGTTAGATTATTTAACACATAATGATTAATGGATTTTTGATAGTTAGCCAACATCTAGGTGATTAGATCTAGTAGATTTTCATGGTTCATGAATGGTAGGACTAGGTGGAAGAGACTAGATTTCTTCTTGGACATGATTCTAGATTTTTGAGTTAGTTCCATGTTACTATCAATGTTGTGCCTTGTGAGTGGTTGACAGAGTTATCAGTTTCATTAGTAGTGTGAGGCCCTTGTGGATGATTTGAGTTCTTTTCAGAATTTTGTCATTAAGGGTGAATCCTAGTATGGTTTCTGGATCATTGGATTGGTTTTTTAGAAGGAATAATCTTGTGAAAGTGCATCATACATGTGTTTGGTTTCAAGAGGGGATGTTTATTTTATATTCCAAGACAAGGTAATGGTGGTGAATAAGGGACATTATGGGTGGTTAATTGCTAGATCCAAATCATAAGTTGTTATTGAGGTTATATTTTCAGGTTTGTCAAGTGAGTTTTCAATGATTTGACTTTTTAGTGTTGGAAGTTGGTTCCATGGTTGTGTTACACAGTAATAAGAAATACTTAAAAATTTATTGGATTTTGGATGAATATACACATGGTGATGCACTATAATGTTTTTTTCGGATTGGGTGATATGAAGCTTACTCCTATAGTTCATGAGTTTAGTTGAGAGCCCTATGTAGAAGTAAAATTGTGGTAATGTGATGATAGGATTGTGGGAATGGTGACTGACCACATGTGGGAAATAATCATCATGTTATATTGATGGATATGTTTCGGGTGGTAATCATTGAATAAAAAATACAATACTATTATTCCATATATTATCATTTCCATATTCTTAAAATCATATTTAGTATGCTTTGAAAGAAATAACTCAATGACTTAAAAACTGATGTGGATTCTGGTTTGAGGGTGGTCTTATTTAGTTGTTGATCTTCTGGAGTATTTTACGTGAATCCATTTGTTGAGAGTGCACCATAGGCTATCTATAGTTTATTTCATCATGATGGATTATATTTTAGTGAATACCATGGGTGTCGTCCTTGATAGTGATTTAAAAATGATAGTTAATGTTTCATTTTAATCATTTGCGGGAGGTGGATGTCCATGTCCTGATTTTAGGTTTCTTTATGATTGGGGAATTTTCTATGGATATGATGTTTAGATGCGATGAAAGAATAATGATAAATTATGGTGAGGAGTATCAGACCGGTTATGGTGATGTAATCCCAATGTTTACTAGTTCCGGGATCCAATTGGAATCTCATATAACATATTAGTGTACTACCAAGGTTGTGTTTTGATCAAAGACTGAAATGATGGAATGTATCAAGGATCATAATTAGTTATTGTAGTTAGAATTCGATAAGTGGGAGCCCAATGTTTCTGAACATGAAATTTAGAAGACACTATGAAATCTTGGGATGGATGGTTGTGGTCAAGAACTATCATCATTGTTTTTCAATGATTGGAAGTAGTGGCATGGACATTGAGTTGATGTACATCTTCTCAGAAATGTTGGTAAGAGGACCTCACCTATAAAATTAAGATATAAAAGAGTGATTTTTTAAATAATTAATCACTATGTTGGGTTTGGAAGTGTATTTTAATTATTAATGAAGAAACTCGAGGATGATAAGTTTTTCATTGGGGAGGTAGTAAACAACAGTGTTTCCAAAATTCATAATTTTATTATAAATTTTATTTTTATTTTTTAAATTTCTTCAGTGGGGAAAATTGTTATTTTTTCCATTAAGTGATCTTGGTTAATAATTCATAACAATTCATTGGTCCTAGAATATTGTTTTTACCCTATAATAGAATTTTGTTGAATTTCAAAATGTTTGAGATTTCATACTACAATTAACTTTTAAATTATTCAATATTTAATTATTCCAGCAAGTTGAAATGGTATTATATTTTCTAATGGAGAAGTTTATTGAGATCTCAACTCTATCATCGAGTCTTGAATGCGATGTTTTAATTTTGTGTAGTATTAACTAGTAGAGGGTTTTGGGATATTTTAGGAGTATTATATTTCCTTTTAATTAATTAATCAATTAAATTAATTAATAGTCCCCCCCCCCCCGCCCACCCCCTTCAACTATTATGGGGTTTCATATTAATGAAATATGATTAATGAAGAATACCTTCCCTGTGATGGTATAACTATGAGGGAGGTAGTTGATTGATACCAGTATACATTTTCTATTCTATAGATCAAGATTCAATTGAGGTTTATTTTCTATTAGAAGAAAATATCGAATAAATTTTTTAGTGATTCTTCCATGATGCATCATAGTTTCAATGTGTTTTTCACTAATCCTCATATAGTTTTAGTCATTTTTAGATTAATTATGACTGACATGGACTCCTTGGGGGTCTATATATTCCCTTTTTAGAAATAATGTAGTTTTGGGTGGTTCATAGGGGTTTCCTTGTAAGAATTATCGATCACTATAAAAATTGTTTGGGAACACATGCCTTGTGTACTTTTTATACGGGAACAAATTAATTTTAGAAAAATACATCATATTCAAGTAGTACACTTCTTGTGGTGGTGCATGACCATGTGGATAACTACATTAGAAGATAGAATTTTAAAGAATACAAACCATGTATTCATGGTACCTGGTAGGTAGTGGGACAAGGCTATGATTCCATGTATATGTCCAGATAGAATGTGTAGGGGTACATGGTTTTGTGTGGTTCATGTATAGACCTACTGTGAGATATAGACCACATATACATTAAAGAACATAATGATACAAATGGATAGTCCATGTGTAGTACATGGGTAGGTACCCCATATAGGGTACATGATTTCAACATGTTTTACATTCTATTTACTATGGTTTTACATCCCAATATTGGTTGTAGTACATGATATGGGGGGATATGAGGGTACATTACATGCACAAGGGAATAAAATCTACATACTTTTTCCCCAATTCCATTTTTTTTATTTTTCTGGTTTTTTAACCTCATAGTAAGAATTAAACATATGGGTAGTCCACTTTGAGTGATTTTACTCGATCATGTTGTTTGAATTATTGAAGTGTTATCAGGAAATATAAAAGAGATTTCAGATGATAATGTTTTGAAAAGGTTGTTTTCTTATATGAAGTGAGTTCAGTTATATGTCTGGGGATATACTTGTGATTGGAGTTAGGAGAGGCTCATGATAATGATTAGGGGATATGTCATGTGTTCAATGGAGAACATGATTTATTATGGAATTGAATACTATTCAGTTACCAAGACGATGATAATACAAATGGTGGTGGATATTATTGGTGTAGGGGTCAACCAATGGTGACATGTAATGTGGTTGGGAATGACGAAATCTATATTATTAGTATTTCTATTGTTGATCCCTATTTTCCAATGAGATACAGGTGATGGTGGGATGTGTGACACCTAAGAGTGGGTTATTGGCCCGATAGATTGGTTGATACCAAATATTGGAATAGGGATATCTGAAATTCTGTTCTAATACAAAGGATCCAATGGTGGATTCCTCTAATTAAGTTGTAATCATGAGGATCTAAATTGGGCTTCTTCAATTACTTTGTTCACTCAAAGGGCTGAGTGGGTTCAAATTGATAGACTGGCACGAAGTGGTTGTGTGTTATTGGATAGTAATCATTATATATGTTATCTTCTTTTTTAAATTGATGTATTAGCTTATGGGGATTTGATGTTGGTAGTAGGAATCTGCATTACTTTACCCCATAGGGATATTGCGATATGTTTCCGCTATCATGTTATGGATCCAGGTTTATCGATATGGGATTTCAACATTGAGAGAGTTTCGCACGAGGTTCTGTAAAAATTGTTTCAAATGACTAACATTGCATTCCACATCCACATTTAGTATGCTGGACTTAAAAATTTATATCAGTGCTAGTAGTTTCTCTCATGGATTATGTGTTAGACCATATTATTTCCACTTATAATTATATATAAATGAGAATTATTGACATGGACGTCCACATATGACATTGTGTTACTAGACTAATCCACATTGAATGTGTAGTATACTATGTAGATAAGTTTTTTCTATTGGATCAAGATGATTATTGTATACATTTTGTTTTATGTTCTAGATAGATTCACTAGGTAATGATGGTGTACTAGGAGGAATGAAATGGAGGACGACCACTCTGAAAACATGGTCTATTTACTAGACTAATTCTATAGGAACTATTTATTTAATGTAATGATTGGTTTAAGATCTAATTATATTGGAAAAAATAATTTTATGTTATGGTTAAGGTGTGATACATATGGTCTGGGAACACATTGTTTTCTTATACAATATAGATATTGGATTGATTATTTGGACACCACTGTTGTTGATGAATAGTAAGTTGATGCACTAATTCTACAAAAAATATTATTTCTATTTCTAGGTTAGTGATCTAACTAAGACCATGGGTTTTGGTAAAAAAATCATGGAATGATTACACGATTCTAATGCATCATGTTACTAAGACAGAGGTGATTACTAATGTTGGGAGGTTTTGTAATGAGGGAAATTGATTTGTCTCCCAAATGATGCATGTTATATATGGTCATCAACACATGTTTAAAGGAACCCCAACCACGAACAAAAAATTTATAGTAGATTATCTTCACTAACATAATGATTGAAATACGATTTCATTTTTATCATTTTTTTCTAGGCTGAGCATATTGAATTATGTTGTAATTATTGATGTAGTATCAGTTCCCTATTGTGTGTATCATTGCGAGATATATTTCTCTCCCCACATAATTGAACTTTGGTGTTTTCGAAGACCTTATTTATTCATTTAGGTTGAGACCAAATGAATTATGGATGGATTAAAGGCCTAAGATCAACTTATTGTGTAGTTTTATAATTTTTAGTATGACGATTAGGGAGGAAAAACATGATAGGGTACTGATGATTATGTATTTGAAATAGAGAAGAGTTGGAAATGTAGGATGATGTATTAATTTTTCATTTTAAAATTATTCATATGTGATTATCCCAATTTTATATTCAAGTTTTATTTATGGAATTATAATTCAGGCCTTTATTATATTTCATTTTATTACAACATGATTCTATATGAGTAAATTTTTTCATTCCAAATACTCTAATGTGTATGATATTTGGTTGTTTACATCTGGTTGTTCAATTTTATATTTGGGTACTGTTTCTTCATAGTTCCTCCTAAGACAACCATGGTTAGTCTTGAACCATTTTAATATGAGGTGAAATGCATTAATTTTGTAAATAAACATATCAATGCTTAAAAATTGTGGCATCTTTATTTGGACGATACGATGTTGTGTCACCAAATCATATGGACTAACTTGGATCATCCTCTTAAGATAATCAAGGACCAAACTCCTTGTGTTATTTATCTTTATACAATTACATGGACTACCTAAGATAATTCATATAGTGGTGTGTAGTTTTTCATGATTATTTTGACTACTTATAGTCATCCTCCTATGGGTTTCAGTTTTTCATGATTTTAGATACATCCTTGGATCGTCCTTCTAGGGGTAGGAAGAGTTTCATTATATGTATAACTATATAGAGTCATCCATCTAGGGGTTTATATAGATTATTAATCTAGTTGACTACATTAGTATAACATGAGGGGTCATTGATTAGGGATGCTGATATTATATGGGAAAATACATCATTCTTTGGCGATATTTCTTATGATTGATTCAGGGAGTCATTTTGAAACCCAAAAGTTATTTTAGTATATTGTTTATTCCATATTAAATTGATTAATGGAATCTTCAGAGACTTTATTAACGTATTTAATATGCATATATTCATTGTTAGGGGTTTCCAACATATTCACACTCAATCCATATTTGAGACGATGATTAGTTCCTAAGAATATGTTTTAACTATAAGACATGACATGGTCAATTAAACTATGAATGATTACCAATCAATACTACTAGAATAGAGAGTTGAAGTTAAAATTAAACAAATAATTGATAAAATTCAAAAGTGGCTTATTTATTTCATATTTTTAATATAGGAACAATATTATCATTGAGTTCCTTTATAGATCCACAAAAACCATCTTTGGGTAAACCAAAATCATCCTTCAACTCAATGGAACATTCAAAAGAGCCTACGAAGGTGTGGGGAAGTTTCATAGTGTGTGAAAAAGTCTTCAATCCATACACACACCACTTACATGCTAAATGTGACATCACACAAGCTCTTTATGTGCCTGACTACAACGGTTTAAAGGAGGAGCTGTGTGCCAGACTGTTTCTGTTGTGGAAATCATGTGCAACTCTAATGAATAATTTTTATATATATTAATGTTCACCTCAAATCCTTCTTGGGGTGACAATATAGAAGTCAATGCCTTACTCTTAAACATGTAAGGCTCCTCTTCATTGTAATCTCACAAACCATGGAACACTAAAGGTACATGATTTTTCATGAATGTATTATCGGGGGTTGACAATCACGTGGGCCCACTATGGAATAACCCTTATACTTTTCATTTCATCTTATGGGATGATCATGAGAAAGAATACTATTTTATGCAGATCATACCTTTTTCACACCCACTCTTTCACTCAACTCATCATCTTTCTTTCAATCCTAAAATTGTTCACAAACCCCCTTCTTGAATCTATATAGTTTTATTTTACTCTAAATCACCATGAAAATCCACACATGGGTACAATAATCCTATATTGTGTGAACCGCCTCTACTAAATACTCTAGGGATGTTCATGGATATTTATTAGTCCATCATTGGTTTTCACTTGTTGCATTTTCATACCTATTTATTTTTTTCAAAGGTAAGGTGAAATGTTATTTTTTAATCATAGATACACTAACATGGACCTATAATGTGACAAATCTTTCTTAGCCTATCTTAATGGAAATTTTTATGCATTCCCTTCACCATGGTGGATGTATGATAGTAATGTAATCCCAAGGAATGAGGATTGAGTGCCCCACATACAAGATGGTTGATTTAAAATATACTATCACAATCATCATTCACACATGACATTAAACTGTGGGCCTACCATATTCGGTATGTGTAGGGTAATAATTCATTGAGGTATAAGGGATGGTATTTATATTGCTAGTCCATACATGGAGTGAGATATTTATCACCTGGGAATAAAATATTCTTAATCATCCATCCTCATGTAACCCCCATGCATTTCATTTAATAGGTAGCACCTTTTCTCCTCCTTGATCATATTGGCCTTTGGGATTATAGAAAGGATGGGTACCATAGCCCTATAATCTATCTCGCTTTGAGATTTTTCCATTTATATTCATTGGTATGTATACAAACATAATCCCAAGGAAACCTTTGATAGGAATATTTGTGTATAACTGACATGAAATGATATCCTCCTCACATGGAATGAGGTCATTCTCATATAGAATGACATCCTTTATCGGTAGCTTCCCTGCATAACCTGAAACCATCCCTCGCAAAGGAATATTTCATTTCACAACCACGAGTTCTACGACTTTGTATTGTTTCTCACACGAAGCATGAATCATGGGATATTAGATGTTAGTAGAAACAATTACATCCATCCAATCCTCAAAAAGGTAGCTTCCATTCGTAAACCATAACCATATGCTCTACTTTCATTCTGATACCTCATTAAGTGTATGACCTAATAACACATCAAGAAATATGTGAACCTTGATTCCCAGCAAACTAGGATATGTAGGAAGCCTCTATGAGGCTCTTACCCGGTATCACCAACAATCAATCCCATTCATTTAATCCACCCATAAGCCATTCTGATTTTACCAGGGCCACCATATCCTAGATGGATCATGCCATCCATCTTGGTAGTTCATACACGTAATCCAAATCTCCATCATTACTGATCCTAGAAGCACACAGTAATATCCCATGAATAAGCCCCACATTATCCATACAATCTACCCATGATAAATACTCTTTCAATGGGAAACTCACAAGCATATTCCCCATACCATCCATCGAACTACGTGAGTTTTGATCCCTATGATTTAAAAAAGGTATATATGAATCCCCTATAAGGTTCAATCCTAACCAATGGTAAACAATGGTGTCCCATAATATGGGTGAACATCTCAAATCCTCCCTCAGTGGTGTCCGGATCACCATTCATTGTGTGATATCTTCCCTTCTTGGGATACACCACCAGGAGTCCACTCTCACTAGGAATTCAAACACATACACATGGTAAACCTTAATGTCCAATCCTAGGGTTTCAAATATCTAATCCTCCCTCAGTGGTGTCCAAATCAGCCTTTACAGTGTCAAATCATCCATTTTTGGGACACAAAACCCCAGACCTACTCTCATTCGGCATTCTGACCCATTTCTCCGGAAAATCACAGTGTCCCCTCCTAGGGTGAACCACCTTGATTCACATTCAGTGGTGTCCATATCATGCTTCAGTTTGTGGAATCAGCCCTATATGGGACCCAACCCTTTGTTTCACTATCATTATATTTCTTTACCAATCCCTCAGGTAAACCTTTCATGTGCTACCCCTAGTGATGCACAATCATGGTCTTCTTCTTCTAGGAATTATGATAAAAATTCACCATATTTGTTATAAATTAAACAGATGATCTTTTACTTTGTTACCTCAGGTTAAATATGTGATTATAGTGGAAATCATTGGATGAACTGACTTTGACATCAGTTACCACATGATTGAAACTATATTATATAGGTTCCATTACTGAGATTCCTCCATGAGATCCCCTTCTATGAGGATGAATACTGGTGACCAATGTTCCAGATTCCAGACATTCTAGTGATTCCAAACCCAACTACTCTCTTATGAGAATGATTATTCCCTATTGTGAACCATTCGAATGTCTACACAGAAGCAGCATAATTAACTAGATTCCACAATGTTCTGTCATAGAGAATGTGTTTCATGAAACACATCTTAATCTATAAGGGAGACCTATACTAGGTGACGCGTTCTAATGTGGAATCCATGCGATGAGGAACCAAAATCCAGTCATCCCCTTTTATCCAAGGATCAAAAATATATGACAACATGATGAATGTTTTTTGAATATGGAATGTGGCAAGGCAAGGTACAATGAAAATTTGGTGTACCAAAAAATATGAGGTTGCACGCCCCGATTAAAGAATTGAAAATAAAAATGGTGACCATGAAATGAAAATACAATCTTCAATTTGGGGACTGGTATAGTTTGATAAATTAGTTCAACAATATAATATTTTACTGGAAACATCAATCTAGAATTAAGATCCACTAAAAATATAACGGTTCTTTTATGGGAGTGACCAGTACATGGGGAACTAAAATTTTGGGGATACCAATCTATGACATCATTAGAATATGTCTCTCTCACCATTCATGTCATTTTTGATTAATATGGGTAAATCGGCCTTGAATTCTTGTAATATTTTCCAGTAACTGAATATTTCTACATTATAAGACCAAAACTATAGGATCTCACTTTCCTAGTCCCTATTGACACCGGGGTAGGTGACCCATTGACGTGGGAATCCACATGACCCAACTTCCACCACAACGACCAATACTACATCAGATACTGGGTTCCCACTCAAATGTCACACCCATTGAAATCATTTAGTAGATGGTGGTCAACCCCCATATACAATTTCATATATAGGAGGGAGTCATTCTTACTATGAATATGTACCATCAAGACTTATAGGCTCTTGTGACTCGTCAACAACACCTCCCGCAAGGGCCACATAGGGATCACCTACCCCCACTCATTTGCTAAAACACCTTGGAAGCCCCTACATAGAAAGATATTTCAAATCGCTCCCCAACACCGAAGAGGTATGGGGTTCCAGGTCACCCTTACAATGACCACCGCCTAGGGGTCTCTTATGAGGGATCCCATCAGGCCACATCAATGCCACCGATGATCAGTCTTCCATGCCCAGGAATAAGTGTACCATTCCCATACACTTATATCCAACATCGAACTCATTCAAGTCAAACGTTGGACCAATTATTGTGATAATTCCAATTTGGGGTCATAGAATTCAACAGCTCTGAGTTCCCATGTCACCGCCTGTGAATTTCCCCATTTACCCACCACATTAGAATAGGGACTCCACGAAAATTGATTGGGATAAATCCCTCAACTTCAAGACCAAATGGTTGGGTTGACTCTGTCAACCATTTTTGTCTATAATTGCAGTTATGGGCCAGTCCATAACAATGAGACATAGTATGTAGGCCTTCACCATGATTCACCAATCGGAGTGGAGGTCCTCCCCACACTCACTCCCAACATGGAGTTCCTCCCCATGTTCCCAATATTGACTAAAGATGATTCCCTCCAGCTTTATCAATTTCTAGTATAATGGTCCCCCGTATGAATATGGTTCCTCATACAGAGGTCTTCCCCATGTCTCTGACCAGGGATGAAATGGTCCTACCTGCACCATCCCCTTCTCAATAGTAGTTCATCACCACTCCATCTTCCAAAAAATATGTGGTTCTACCTACATAATCAATGATCAGTATGACGGTCTTCCTCTTGCCCCGCTCCCTGACTAACAAAAAGAGCGTCCAAATTCTACAACCGACCAGGGTGGAGGTCCTACCTACTACCGTAGAGTTCCTCACTATGCATCTAAAAACTAGTATTGACTCCCTCCGCATACTCATGTTTCCCAACTTGGAGGTATTCCCCATTTATAGATCAATAAATGTGAAGGCCCTCCTTGCACATCAACTCATAGATTATATGATATCCCTACTTTCACATCAGACATTTAAGTTCCTCCACATGTTCCTGATGACCAAAGAGGATTTCCTCCTTAATACATCAATATCTAGAGAAGAGTTTATCCCCATTCTAGTGACAAATGTTATGCTGGTCCACCATATATCCTAAAAAATAATATAAGAGGTCCACCATTTTCAATCAATCCATATCATTATGGCCATCCAATAGATGAATAATTTTCCATCCCTAATGTACCATCCTATGGAATAAGTGAGGATTTTCACCTTTGAAGGAAAAACTTTTCGAATCACTATGTCATTATAAATACTGTTATCTTCTAAGATTCTGAATTTGGGTTCGACGTGATGGTGGATCATTCTCCTATTTTTTTAAATCAGAATTTGGGTCTTGATCACGGTGGAAGAGGTTTGATACCCCAAAATATTTTGAGCATAGGATCGATGAAACCCTTCATCAGTACATGTAAGATTAGGAAGACTTGGATACCTTCTTGGTCCTTGTGGTCCAACCATCTTTTTCATACCAAGATTCATTACCTCCCTCTACATGTGATCAAAAATAGTATTTCTGGTACGTGATAAAAAATTATCACCTAGTAGACACACATATGACTTCAACAGTCCTCATACAAGAGGCTTGAGAAATCACCTCATCCTATAGTGACTTGATGATGTGGTCGACAACGGCACTCAATAATGACCCATAATTCAGTGAATAGTCAATGCATATAGCACTATCAACTAGCTAGTCCACTATTATAGTGGCCCAAATCTGTGTCATTTATAGTTTGATATCCACTGTCGATTAGATATTGTAGTAGGAAAGAGTCGGGTCTTACATCAGAACATGGAATCTTATGGGGAACTCTTAATGATGACCAGTTATAATCTAGTTTTTGGCCAAAAGCGGTTCCCAAATTCAACGTTAGGAATTAATTCACCCAGGACAAGGTTTTATTAATTTTTAAAACCATCTGGGTGATGCATTTTTTCACCAAAATAGACATTTGGTCTAGTTTAAGTGGAGAGAGTACTTCAGCAACATCAATCACCAATGCCGCATGGTTGAGAGGTAGTGCAGCCAATGGTGAAACATCACACAACACCTGGTTTCCACTGACCCCTTCATCATATATTAGTTTAGAGATTCATATTTCACCCACAAAATCATTGAAGAAGTGTGTCCACACATGAAGAACTATGGTTGGGTACAGTACACCACTCTCCACTTTTATCCTATCATGTTGTAGCATGCTTTTCTTGGTATCATCGAGGTCATGCTAGATTGAATCACAATGAACATGGATGACCTCATGCTTTGAATGGAATGGGAAATAAGGGTCGGATATGATGGAGAGAACCACCTACCAGGGTATAATAGTATCTTGTTGACCCTCACCCAGTTATCCTCACTCACCATCAAAGGTATGCCCTCATACTGGGTGAATCTTTGGCATTGTTACCACTCAGTCAGAGTCTCAACTAGGGTAAGTGAAAACCTGAGAAATAAAATATGATTAATCATATGATAAAGATAGAGAATGACTTGATAATGGACTCCATGTGATAGTTTATCTTTGATCATTACCAAATCATCAATGGGATACATTTAAAGCAACATCCAGATTTTAGTGATCCTTGAAAGGACCATGTTATTCCTCCAATGGGACAGAAGGTGCAGGGAAAAGTATTTCATGGACCATTTCTCCCCATAAATCATGTTGATCTCATCGAGCCAAAAAATATGAAAATGGAACATATTGTAAGAAACCATAGTACCGGTTTCCAAATGTAGCAGAGAAAGTTGATAATCGCCATCCAAATCTAGATCAGGCTATTCCACCAGCCAGTCTATAGGTTTCACTATGAACCCCTAAGCATGTCTACCATGTTGATGATAATTTCAATGAACTGGTGTACATGAATCCTCACTTGGATATGTATCTTATCTTTGAATATCAGATAGTTTCTATCACATTCTAGTTCGATGCCTAAGAAATGTGATAGGTGGAAATCCCACCTGATGGGTTGTTGTATCCAGTGTGGGTGTATGAAATTAGACCTCATCTTATTTTGGGAATCTAGTCTTCACACCCTTATATGGTATAATAGACCCACAACATCCACTATCCCACTTCATCTCTATGTGTGGACCCAGGATGGGGACCCCAGAGGATTTGGAAGAAACAACGTTATGTTGTGGTGTTTAGACATTAAAAGGCCATATGTTCATATGGTACTACCAGTCACCCATTGGGTCAATCATCGTCTTGGAGAAATTATGTAAGATGTTTCACTACTAGTTCAGTTCCACTACATGAGAGAAAAGTATTTCCATCTTCATCAAATGCATGCCACTTCCAGATGAGTGCATCATTGACATTATCTACATATGGAAAGATCGTAACAACTAAACCAACATTTCCATGAATCAAGAGAGGCTATTGAAGATGTGAATTGGTTATTTAAATAATGAATTGGTCTCTAACATCATCACATGGGATTTCCATGTGGATTTTGGGATTTCCCTCACAAGGATCAATATCTAGATGAATCATTGTAGAATGAAAATTCGGAACATAGTATAACTCTTTTATCACCGAGAAGAAGGGTATAAAAGGAAAAACAATCAAGACACTATAGGTTGGAGATGTAGAGCCACAAGAATTATTTCTCATAGAGAATCACTAGTCACCACATCATCAAGGAAATAAACCATAGGAATCTCATCCTTGCTAACCCCAAAGTCAGTGGAAACCAACTCGAAATGTACCACCAACCAGATAAGAGAATTTGGTCCCATCCCCCTCTACCCCCATCCCCTCTATACGTCCATGATCATAGAGATCCATTCCATTTAGGTTAAATTGAACATACGACTTCTTAGAGGATATGATTCAAAGTTATTTCTACAACATCCTAGAATAATGGATTCTGAACATGCCGGAATGTAGAAATCCATAAGAGGTTGTGCTCACTGAGGGACCTCCCTTATTCCCTTATTATATAATACATGTAAATACCATAATGTAGAGTTCTGTGTTCAATGATTACCTTTATTACTAGGAGGGAAACGATGTGCTTTGGATGGGTGATGTTTCAGTATAGGTTTCACACATCTTAGTCAAGCGAGAAAATGATTGTGAATGTTATAGTTAGTGGGATCATGTCTCCAACTATGTGAAAAATAAGTATTATAATTGGTTATCTCACATGGAAGTTACTCACACCCCCAAAATAATATTTTCCCGTCTAAGATGGCTCGAACCTATATAAGACATTAAACCCTTTCTAGATACTTCTTATGCATCGACTTCCCATCAATCCACAACCTAGATGATTAGGAATCAACCAAGAAAAGAGAAGAGAAGAGCCCATGTTGATGCCAAATCTATCATGTATGCTTTGAATCATCAAGCCTAGTGGGATGGGAATCACACCCAGAGCCCATCCAACATCGGGAGACTCCTCTAATGACAATCGACTGTGTGCTTCTATGAATACTTTTAAATTAGTGGATCCCTACATGGTCATCAATGATGATATATATATGGAGATCCCTCCCGATTTTCCTGGATAATTCCATATAATTATAAATGGAGGGTAGATAGGCTGCCAAAATACTCAGTCTAGTCTTTCAAGCTATACCTTTCATTCCATTGATACCAGACCATAAGCATTGCATAATACTCAACAAGTGAAATCCTTCCATTCCACTCCACCATATCACTACCACAGTAGATCATGAAACTTGACCAGGAAGAATAGTTATGGCTACATTATGATCATTCATTTATGTATATGGCTAGGCCTCAGCTTGTTGAAATTCATCCAGTTGTAGTTCCATTCTATTCATCGATTTAGAAGATTGATATTTCAAACAACATCTTTAATCCAATAGTTCTCCCAACAAGTCCTATCATACTTCCAATAGTAAAGAAACCCCATTTCGGTTGATATGTGTTCCCAGTGAGACATTTTGATTTTATGAAGCTCCTAGCCATCAATTCAAAAAATCCATCAGTCCTTGAGGATCATTGTTTAATAAAAGAGATGCATGAAGCCATCAAATAAAGGATGTAAAGTCCTTGTAGTTCGATACTGAGGTAATGGTAGAAGCTACATTATACGATGGGGAGTTTGAGCATTCAAAATCTGAGGAAATCTTTTTTCTCTGGTGAAGACGTATTTTACCTTGTGTAGGGGAACCGTCACCTGTTTTAACTCACTGGTAAGTTCAACGGTGTGGAGATCAGTCACATACATGTTGACATAGGTTTTAGGATCACTCTCATCCCAACCTGGATTCTTTAAATGCAGGGTCTCAATGAATCAGAATTGATCCCCTCTTTCATAAAGATTCAAAGTAATGAAAGGACCAAATATAGATCATGTGGTATGATCCGTTTGAAGTCCCAATTAAGTTATTTTCTTGTAAACCCTAAATTCATGGTTGTCTCATGAGTCACCACATAAAATTATCTGATGGTTAGGAGATGGATTTATTTATATGAATCATTTATCTCGTCATATCAGCAGTGCCTCACATAGTCACTGAATAGTCGAGTAGGTATACATCAATGTGATAATTCTTCATTTTCATCCTGTGAATACCACTATAAAGACATGTAATATAACCAAATCAAAGAAAAATATTCTAAAAACATTGAATTTGAGCACACGTATATAGTAGGGAACCCTTGGAAGGATTTAGATGAATCATTCACCCTTCCAATAAACCAGTGAGAGGCTACAATTCCATACTCATGGGGACAAAATTTTCATTTGTGAGAGGAAATAGAGTCACGTACCTAGGAGCACAGAACACTAGATGATTGACTCATACTAGTACATGGTTCAAAATCTAGTGATACAAGAACCCCATATTACTATCAGGTATTGATATGTTATACCCATGGCTATAGCAATTTGTCGGAACCACATTCACCACTGAGCAAGGTTGAACCATCTCAAGCCGACCCATCACTATTTCATTTACATAAATCATGGACACTATGGTTGAAGGCCTGATGGAATCAACACAATAGCCTTTATTTCCATGATTTCAAGAGAGAATGAATCTCCATGTAAATATTATTTCATCTCCCAAATAAAAACCATGATTCATCCTAAATCAGTTATCTCGGAAGATCCACATCCTATGAATTATCTCCCTATGGTAGATAACAAATAATATTTAGAATATCCACCTCCTAAATTTGAAGAAGGAGGGTCTGTTACCATCGATGAGATGGTTCATGTGTGTCTTGGTATGGAGGAATATCCTAGGCTAATTTTGACCAGTGTTTCCATTCTTGTAGAGAATAATCAGTAGTATGTGGATTTCAAGAAGTAGCACTTTAATTTCTTTTCCTAGAGCTGTAAATAGATGTCATAGATGCACTCTCAGGTCATCATCCACTATAATGATATCCTCATAAGCCCTCACATGATCAAGCTCCACCTAGAATGATGAACACATCCCATGGTAAAATGGATGAGGCCAATTTAAAAAATATTATCGTGTACACATTCATCAAGTAAATTATGTTACCCAAGTAGCTATCGAACATCATCCTAGTCATGAAGAAGAATAGGATGATCAGTGTCTGTATCAACATATAAGTTCTCAACTACCACAATTTGGAATTACATTTTCCACTTCAAGTGATAGAGTTGTAGATAAATTACCTAGCTAGGTTATAGGCTCTCTCCTTCAGGGATGTTTAATCTGATTACAACCACATCTAGATGGTCCCTAAAAATACGTAATCAAATGCATTCAGAGCAGTGCATGTTCTACTATACAATTACACGATTCTATTCATTCTGAATAATATAAGATACACCTATCATAGAATCATTCATTTCATATTTAAACATATATTTGGGTTGTTAGTGGAATGGGACATGGAGGATTTGGTGGTAAAATATTACATATGTCAGGGCTATCTTAGATATCATGAGAACGTTTTTGGCTTCTTCCATTATCAGTAGATGAAGACGAACCCATTGAAATGTGTAATCAGTATAGCCTCTATAAATTTTATTTGTTTCTCATTAATATATCGGGGAATCGTGATTGATCCATATAAGGTATTTTCCATCATCTTAATGTCGCCTCCATGAAACCATCGGTAGATCCATGGTCTCTAATGCCACTTATCATACATATAATGATTCATATGGAATTTGTTTGTAAATTTTAATTAATTTTATTTTCTCATGAATAATGTTGATATATACCAATTGGATTGAGAGTGTCATACCAACTATAAGAATATCATGAAATATCTCTACAACCTCCATTTCTAATGCCACCCGCCGTAGAGAAGCCTCTAGTGCACAATGAAACTGACCTAAAATGATCTTGTAGTGCCCTGCCTGGCCAAATGAAAAAAAAGTGTCTAATAAAAGGTTATTATATCTTAGTCACATGCTCCTCATTAAAAATATATATATAATAATATTGAGAATAACTTCCTTGAATTGGGTTTTCATTTAAAAAATATGAAATTAGTTACTGCATCATGAGAGACAGTTGGTGTCCCAATTGGAAATAATAAAGTATATACAGAATTTTTTGATGCTTATAGGACTACTAGAATAATGTGTGGTGATTCTTCAATGA
The DNA here is from genome assembly GCA_963277665.1 of Viscum album. Taxonomy (NCBI): domain Eukaryota; kingdom Viridiplantae; phylum Streptophyta; class Magnoliopsida; order Santalales; family Viscaceae; genus Viscum; species Viscum album. The sequence goes on from OY728141.1 coordinate 664,580,092, forward strand.
TTTGAAATCAAATTCTTTTCTTGGAAATCTAACAAGGTTTATGCTCTAGAGGACTTCTTGGCTACTCATCCTTCCCCCTAGGAAATGCTTCTGGATGTTGATATCCTAGATGAGGCTATCCACTTAATGGGTCAAACCATTACATGATTGTAGATTTATTTTGACAATTAATCCCAGATTACAACTAGAATAAGTCTTAATTCTACTATGTACACTAGAGTGGGTCTAGGAACTATCATCATCACCCCGACATATTCTATCCTTCCCAACTCATTTCCATTATCCGAAGTCAACACAAACAACGAGGTGGAGTATCAGTATCTCATTATTAGTCTCATGTTATCATTATTTATTAAGGGTAACCTATTTCATGTGAAGTATAAATTTTATAAAGTCATCAAGAGAATAAATTTTGATTACATTTATAGGAATGTAGAGATCATTATCTTGCTCATGAATTGTCACTAACTGATGGATCTATTCCCTTATCATGTAGAGGTGACTCATTTTACACTATCATATAATGGTTGGGAGGATTACTTTGGAAATATAGGCACTTATATTTGAGTTACTCACTAGGATGATTTGTTTATTCATGTGTCACATCGAAGAGTTATCAAATTTTTTATTTTATACAATAATGGAAACCAGCAGGTAAACCAACTAATTGTCGATGCATCTACATCGAGACCTCTGGATTCCCCCATATCTAATTAAACCTATAATTGGAAAACTCCCTTCATCATGTATCTCCAACATGGAAATCCCCTATCATAAATAGCTGAACATAAGAAAATTTGTTATCATACAACATAGTTCACCCTTCATAATGAACAAAACCTTATCCAGACAATCTACAAATATGGTTTTTGTAGAATTTTCCATAGTTTCATTCATAGATTTGATATTCCACATGTTATATTAGAATATCATGTCAGGTATTGTGGTGATCACTAGTCATGATTGAAGCTCTCCCATAATATTTTATTTTTGGGATAATTTTGTCCCACAATAGTCTATGATTTTATCGAATTCCATAAGAGACTCCTTGTATGTCATATCGAATCCCAATTTGTGAATCATTCTCCAGAGCCTCTCTACAATACTAAATACTCGTTTCACATTGCAGTATGGGGAATAAAAATTGTGGTATCATATTCACCAATGATATCTTTACATTACATGTTCATTCTGATAGTAATGGATTTATTCCCCATGTTGGTGGAAGGAATCCATATTAGGGATGTTACTTGTTGATCGTTCATTGAATATGTGATATCCAACACCATTTTTTGGTTTGGAGTCCCTCATGTTTTCCTCACAAATATCCAAACTAATACACAAGAATCTAAGATGAATAGGTTGTATGCCATGTAAATCCTCTAGTCCAACCATAATTTCTAATACCATGTGCAATAGAGTATATTAATTCATGCATTCAAGAAAAACCTCTCATACATTATGCATAAGATAGTTGGACCAAATAATAAATTATACCAGAAAAGTACTCAAACAATATCTTTGAGTATCAGAAAATTACCCCCAAATCCACCTTTGTGACTCCCAATTCCATAGTTCAGGGAACACAGTCTGTCCAACCCATCGAGATCTAGTAGCTTTTACTTTTGATTTTTTTCTGATAAAAATATATTAGATAGGATAGCCATGTTCTATATAGATGAACAGTAATCACATGATGAGAATAGGATCTATGCCTTGAAAACTCTAGAAAGGTACCATAACAATGTAGATAGACCATTAATTAATAATTTTCACCTCTACTTATCATCCATTGTGATATGGTTTTCGCTCACCGAATGGTGATGATACATGGCTGGAAGCCACAAAAATTTGGAACCCATGTGGGAAGACTCCTATATCAATCATATGGTATATACTAATTGTTAATACTAATTAGTCACCATGTATATGAATCCCATCACTTCCCAAAAAATTACATGATTCTCAATAAGTAATTTTCATTAATGGGGTTCAACATCATAGTCATACGATGATAAACTACGTCAAAACTAACAACCTAGGTATATAACATTTAACTAGGAATCCAAGTCCAAAAATCATGTATTTAAACTATCTAAATGTTTCCTTTTGAAATTCATGGTGTGTCTTGGGTCCTTTTATGTCCTCATTCATGTTATGTTATAGTGATCACGTCATGCACATCTCTCTTGGAACTCTACCTTAAACTTATCCATACCATATAAAAATATAATATGTGTTCATCATATCAGTTTCATGACATTAAAATTTACAAAATTGATGGTCCAGTTAATTTTACCTTAAAATACACATACCCACGTCCCCAGAACATGATGATAAATTGGTCACTGAATTCCAAGCCTTATGAATTTAAACTATATGGGGGTTTTTCGTTGGGGAAGATTTTTTCCGGTGCAAGGCCTCCTTTTCCCCCAATCATGTTAGGGTTTTCATGACACCATTCCACATATTTCCACATAGAATCCTCAAATCCAATTATCATCACCATGGATATAAAGTAAGTTTGAATCTCCTCAAGATCAAGTGTTGTGGTAGGGGCCTTGTTCATCTTCGTTCAATTCGGGTTATTCCTTCTGTACCCACATATATTTTTTGGTTTGATATTATTTCCATCTCCTCCATGTTTCGTGATTATAATATATGTGGAAGTGATGGTCCTTCATTGAATGAAATTAAAATAGGTATCCATTGTCCCCAATGTACGATGATAAACTGCACAACACTAAAATGTTTTTCCCTGAGAAGAAATCCTCTATAGAATAAGTCACTTAAGAAGACATCATCCTGAACTACAAATGTCTTGATAACCATCATTTTGGGATTCATAATAATGATATGACATTAATTATTTATAATCAACTGTAATCCAATGCATTCTCCCCTTGGCCTATGTTTCATTTTGAAGATCAGGTTGTGGAATGTGAGCCTCTTAGTTCTTTATTCAAAATGGAATTATAATGGATGTTCCATGAACCGCTCAAGGGAATACTTCTCTCACATCAAATCCTAGTCACATGATGATAAATTATATACAAACTAATGTCCTTTTTGACAAAAATTAAATTGATTAGAATAGTCTTGTGGCATGACCTTAAACTGAGAAATCATCACTATTGGCATTGGTCACCTGTCATTCCATCTTTAAAAACTATTTACGGATCAATTATTATCGATACAACATACATAGTGATGTTGAGATTCTATATCACGGTATAGACACTTCAATCACATCGACACATCTCTATATATAGATTAGATCTATGTTGGGAAATTCCTATTAAAGATCTATGTATGGATTGATTCTCATATTTATGAGATATTTAGTTATTCCTATATCATTGAATTCGAGATTATCCTTGTAATTTTCTTTCATTCACATTGGTCCACATTAATCATTACCACTTGATGTTAAAATACATTTGAATTCAAGAGCTACATAGGTCTTTATTCCCATCCTCATATGATATGTAGTGATGTAAATAAATATTTTCATCTGGACCAACCGTAGATCCACAGATCTGTTAGTCCCTCAAGCTCAATATAGTGAACATGTCATGAGATTAAACATTATATGGACGGTTATCTCTAATGATTCATGTGTTTTTTGGCTTCCTTGGCCATATTTACATCAATTTGATTTTAGAACCACACAACACACATCCATTCAAGACATCCCACATCTCGATCAAATATCCTCAACCTTAAACTAAAAGTCCAAGTCTCAGCATAATGACTTCAAACTACGTACAATTCTCTCATGTGATATTTCAGGTGGTGTTAGGACTCCATGGCATCATTCATGTCGGTTTTGTCATAATAGTCTATTATACATGTGCACATTAAATACCTACCTCAACTATCCAAACATTATAACATTACAATAAGAACCCAATTCCTCATTACATGTCATTAATATGTAATCATACCTAGAGGATGATAAGGATTCCCCATGATAATTGTGGGATTCCACATTCCCTCATTAGAGAGGATTTTACCTTCCAATATTGGATGTCTTCCGCACCATGTTCAAAGAAATATATATGTCTTCATTCCCATCCTCATGGGATACGTAGCAATGATTAGACATTTTGTAGTTAGGCCTAGCCAAAAAAAACATTCAAATATTCGGTCCCATGGATTTGATTATGGTCGATAAAATATATCCTAAAACGTTTTGCAAAGCCTGAGTTTGATTCCCAATCTATGTTACATTCCCATTTTACTCCTTGATCATTTCTCAGTCTGGGTATCTGTCCTTATTAGAATTAAGAAGAACCCCCTTATAGTTGATGGTCTTATGATAATTTTGGATAAGCTCCCATTTTGGGAAAACTCTCTAATGGATCATTTCTAAAAAAACACATCCTATGTTTTGAAAATGGTCATCCGTAATCCTTTCATGTTCTTTCCCTTGTTATGGTAGGATAGTTAAGAATTATTACATTTTAAAAAATGGATAAAATTTTATCCTCAATCACCTGTCACTCCTGTACTTCAAATCTTGATAGTATCTACATACATCCTTTCCATTTCCAATTCACTCCCACATGTTGGAATAACTTTAATACCATTTTTTGTTTCCCAAATCGAGCGTGAATCACACGGGGTTTGGTGTTTGGTATGGTGTGAACAGATGTGTTCTTTAATTTCAAAACATTATGACCTTAAACTAGATGACTGCATTAATGAAATATTGAATTTAAACTTCATGTGAATCCCTTTTAATTCTTGGTGGGGCACACATTCCTCCTTCACCCTCATTCATGTCAATTGGTAAATCTATAACACCATGCATATCCTTATGGGATACGATTTACTTCATCAAAACTCCATAACTATTAATCATATGGCCTCATCAAAGATGTTTGTTGTATTATGATACTCATGGCCGTCACTTTCTTTGATAGCCATCTGTACCCAGCTCTTATGTAGTACTCATTTGTCTTTCGGATAATTCACGTTGGGTTTATTTTTGTTTGCCATAATGTTATTGGAAAAAAATAGCGTTGGTTCACTCAAAATGACATTAAAAAGTTGGACATGGTCCATTATTTATATCATCAATGTGAGTAAAACGTTGAGATACATTATGTTAATATATGGGACGTGTTCCGATCACATGATGTTAAACTATACCATGCATCATCTTTACCATACGATGTCAAACTATGGGTCTATAATCCTCATTTTCAGGATTCTAAAATGCAAGGAATCCTAAGACCTCACCCGGTTCTCCGTGTAATATAGTTGGATCTTTTTTTTCAGACCATCACACCTACCCCAATGTGATGTAAATCCATGATGGAACAATTCCAAGAGTGTTATAAGCCATTATAACTTTCCATCACACCACTCTCACACATTTCATTCCCCAAATTTGGATCATACTCCTCATTATTGTTTGAAATGACCCCTAATATTCTAGTTATGCAAATTCTGATCACCTAACAACCTTCTCCAAAGTTCCCAAAGACATTAGACAACATTTTGAGATTGGTTCTATTTTTTGAACAATGTTCAGCTATAAACCCTCATTTGTTTGTCCCCATTTCTGGATTCGGGTATTGATAATATGTTTTTAACAAGATAATAATTCAACCTATACCACCATGTCATCCACTACGTGTTCTAAATTTTATGGATCGTGATTCATACTCCTCATTCCCCTTTTTTGGAGATACTCTAACACCCTAGCATTTCTTATTTGTGCAGTAGAGCACGTTTGGGAAAGGATAGTTGGATAGTCTGAGAGACATAATATATAGCCACAACCTCTCTCATCAAAAACTCACTGAACTGGTGGATGAAAATAGAAGACTCTTATTGTTCGATGGTTATCTGGAAGTCTCATACAAAGTGGATGATTAGGTATATATCACTTATTTATCACACCGAGCATAGAACCCACGATCTTGGGGGTAACCTCCTAGTTCTAGTTTCCACAAAATGGGTGCCCTGAACCCGGTTCGCCACAAGAACTCAAGCGCATTTCCCCAAACGCCAGAGGATGCCGACTAGCAGCGAGGGCCCAGGTCTGATAGTGGGGAAACTGTGCCCTCATTTGTCAAAGTTTAGTGCAGCAAAATAAGAAATTAAACATACAAAAATAGCGGAAGCAATAACCATTAATAAATAAATGGAAGGGATAACTGATAAAAAGGGAACCATCAGTCTTCCATATAATAGATGATACAACATGTCACTATTCTATAAAATTTCCAGAACATGGTACACGATTAATACAAGACAACTGAAGTAAAAGGACAGAAAAGAAAAACAGAACAGTCTGCGGCATCGTGATCCAATTCTCGGTCCCATGCTCTCCTACACCCCTATAGCAATGAAGTACCTATATAAAGACCCTTTACCTTATCCACAGCTTCAAAAATGTAATCAGTTTGGGCCGAAAATCATGCCCCAAACAGGGTGTGAGAAATATATCTCAGTAGGCACCCACCAAAGGCTCGTGCACAACTGTGTGTAAACATGAAACAACAGTGTGCAGAAGTAAAATGTAATAAACTATGCAGTACTCAAAAGTAACTACCTTAATAGTTATATTTCCATTTAATTATTCATTTAATATATTTAATATACAAATACAACACAATGCATTTCTAAGTAAATAGTTAGTGTCCTCAGACAAGAAAAAACATACCCTCAGGTAATCAGAATACAACACGTATGTATTGACCTTAGGCGTAATAGAAATTTCCCTCAGGCGTACTAAGTGTCACCCTCAGGCACAAGAGTCAATCCCTCGGGCACGAAAGGTTTACCTCAGGCAAAATAGTACGTTGCCCTCAGGCTATGATAACAACTTCCCTCGGGCTAAGCAAAATAACACCCACAGGCTAAGTAAAACACTACCCTAAGGCGAAAGTAACTAGGCCATGCCCAACATGTAAATAAAAATTCACATTCAATTCCTCTCAAGGAAATTCTACAATCAATACTTTCAAGGCATACCCTTGGGTATCTTGGCCAAATGGCTATACAAAGGAATGCACGCTTGGGGTGCTCCTGGATCCAAGCACTGATCCCAAACAAAAATTTTACAAATTTTTTTAATTAACAATATAGTTATACATAGTTAAACTAGCCGTGGCCTCAGACACATGACACCCCAACATGGGTTTGTTGCACTAATATACACAAAACACACAGTAGTTGAAAAAATCATCACCAAGACACCTAACTTATAAGCCCCTGATCAGTATACTCGAACAATGTTCCATGAATCATCCTAGAACAAGGTATATTTGAGGTGAAATAAATATCATTCAACCGTAAATAACATTATTTGAAGGAAGAATTGGCAAGAACTAATCAAGGAGAAGGAAGCTCTTACCCTTGCGGTTCCAGCGAGATCGTCCGAGGTGGAAACAGATTCCTGACGTGCGCTCGACGGATCTCCAAAGGTTCGGCCATCCACTCTCGTTCCTTCCTCCGGTTCTAAGCCTTCCCTGTGAATAGGGGATTCTACTACCCATTTTAAGCAAAAAAATCAATGTACACAGTGTGTACTTCCAATTACACAACGTGTACTTCCCATTTTAAAACGTCTCCTCTAGCGGCTTCCCGCCAGCATGGCACTATTCACTTATTGATATAACTACACAGTGTGTATGCATGAGCACATGACATGTTCTATTAAACAGTTGGCCACCGCCTTACTATTCTCCTACCGACTAACTACACGGCATGTGAAGGACCACTACACGGTGTGTAGTCGGTTCCTACAACCTTCATCACTGACATGGCCACACGCCCTATATACTCATTCGACATGGCCAGAAGTAAACGGCGTGTGGAAAAGTACACGGCGTGTACATCCAAAATTTGGGATTTTTCCCCACATTATTTATTTTCTAAAAAACACATAAAGAAAAAAGAAAAGAAGAAACCCATACCTAAAGAATAAGAACCGGGTTCTTACAAACTTCCCCCCTTATAGAAATTTGTCCCTGAATTGCCCTTCCATGGGTGGTGGAGATATAGCTCAGAATAGCTCTGGCAAATGAGCACGTAAGTCGGTCTCCCGCTCCCAGGTTTTGTCTTGCACTCGGCCATGCTTCCATAACACCCGTACGAGAGGAACTGACTGGCCTCGGAGAACCTTCATGCACCTATCAATGATATGAATTAGATTCTCCCAAAGAACACATCAAACTGAAGCTCAACGTCCACTTGATGAATGTTTTGAGATGGGCCTGAATGATAGCGACACAACTGAGAAACATGGAAGACGTCGTGCATCACTCAGTACATATTCAGTAACTGCAACCGATAGGCAACCAACTCGATACTCTCCAGAATATCAAATGGACCACATACCACGGTGAAAGTTTACCCTGTCTCATGATCCGCTTGTGTCCCAGCCTCGGTGAGACATGCAAGAAAACATGATCCCTGACCACGAACTCTATAGGTCGTCTGCTGAGATTAGCATAATATTTCCGATGAGAATATGCAGCAGCCATCCCATTCTAAATCAACTAGACCTACTCAGAGGTCTCCTGCACGAGACGTGGTCCCAGTAAAGCAGCCTCACCTGCCTCTAGCCAGCACAAGGGTGATCGGCATGGCCTACCATATAGTGCCTCGTAAGATTCCATATCGATAGTTTCCTGAAAACTGTTATTATAGGAAAACTCGACTAGGGGTATATGATTCTTCCAAGAGTCGCCAAGGTCCAGGACGCAAGCACGCATCATGTACTCTGGCACATGTATCGTACACTCTGACTGGACATCGGTCTGAGGGTGGTATGTTGTGCTCAGAAGCACCTTTGTACCTAGTTCCCTCTAAAAACTCTGCCAATAACGAGACGTAAAATGGGCGTCCCTATCTGAAACGATAGAACGAGGGACCCCATGAAGATGTACGATCCCTCAGATATACAACTTTCCGAGATCGTCAACCCTGAAGGTCTCCTTGATCAGCAAAAAGTGAGCTACCTCCGTGAGTATGTCCACAACCACCTACACGACATCATTACCTCTAGGTGACCCGACAACCCAATAAAACTGTCCATCATGACATCATCCCATTTCAACTTCGGAATAGGTAATTGCTATAATAGTCTAGCTGGCCTCTGATGCTCTACCTTCACCTGCTGACAGATGGAATGCCTCGTAATAAAACAAGTTATCTCTCTCTTTATACCCGACCACCAGTACGGATGTCTCAAGTCAAGGAACATCTTGGTAACCTGGGATGAACTGTTCAAGATGAGGCATGAAACTCCTGCATCAAATCATTGCATATATCCCCTAGAACCCATACTCGTCTATGGATACACAGAACCTCGTCATCGCCTATCGTCCAATAAGGAGGAGGGTCCTCACATTCCACCGACTCACATAGAATTAGGCCTTCAGAAATAGATAGCTCTCTCATCCTCACTCTATATAGGAGGGTAGAGGTCACAGCTAATGATTAAAGATAGGTCCTCTCATGAATGTTGTGCACCCTCAGATGCATCTCAGAGAACAAGGCCATAAGCTGCCACTCCCCACTGGCCTCCTACACAGCCTGTGTCTGATTCTTCTTACTCAGTGCATCAGCTACTGCATTACCATTACCAGGTGTATATGAAAGCTCAAAATTGAAGGACTGTCAGTATTCGACCCACCTCCGCTTCCTAAGATTCAAGTAATGCTGAGTAAAGATATACATGAGGCTTTTGTGGTTGGTGAAAAACTCAAAATGATCTCCCAATAGATAATGTATCCAACAGCGCAATGCATGCACAACTACAGCCAACTTGAGATCATGCATCGAGTAATTTTGTTCATGTGGCCTCAAATGTCGAGACCCATACGCAACAACTCGATTTCCCTGCATCAACACATCTCCCAGCGCAATACTTGATGCATTATAGTAAACTTTATAGCTCTTCCTCTGCTCTTGGAGTATCAGGATCGGTGCTGATGCCAGCCTTCCTTTCAGATCCTGAAAGGTTTTCTCGCAAGATTCCGACCAAATGAACTTCACACCCATCTTAGTCAAACCAGTCAACAGCGCTGCTATTTGAGATTTGTCCTATATGAAGTGTCTGTAGTAACCATCCATCCCTAAGAAACTCTGAATATCAAACACTTTCTTTGGCTGCTCCCAGGAAACTACTGCTCTCACCTTCTCTGGGTCTACTGCAACTCCTGCATCGGAGATGATATAACCCAGAAAGTGAATCTGATCCATCCAAAAGTGGAACTTTGAGAGCTTATCATATAGTCGATGCTCTCTCAGTGTACTCAGTATCATCTCAATATTGGTGGCATGGTCGTGTAGAGTGTGAGAGTACACCAAGATGTCGTCCATGAATTAAACCATAAAATAATCAAGATACGGATGGATCACATGATTCATCAGATCCATGTAAACTGCAGGTGAGTTCGTGAGTCCGAATGGCATAACCAAGTACTCGTACAGACCATATCTTCCCCAAAAAGCTATAGGCAATATATCAGATGGTCTCACGCGCAGTTGATGATATCCAGACCTCAATTCAATCTTCTAGAACACTCGTGCTCCATGAAGTTGATCAAAAAGATCATCAATCCTCGGTAAGGGATATCGGTTCATAACCTTAAACTAGTTCAGCTTTCGATAATCCACACATAGTCTGAGGGTACCGTCTACCTTTTTCGCAAAAATGCTCGGAGAACCCCAAGGAGAAGTATTGGGTTGGATGAAACCATTCACCTCTAACTCCTATAACTTCCTCTTGAGCTCCTTCAACTCTGGTGCAGCCATCCATTAACGAGGAATGGACCCGATACTGCCCCTGGCACAAGCTCAATAGATAAATCCAACTGTAGAGACCCGAAGCTTGACGTACATGGACATTACATTACATTTGCGGAATACTTAGTACATAACAAAAACACACACACAAGGATCGTAATAGTTTAGTGTCTTTGGAAACTCGTAACGTAATCTTCTAATCGTGGTGAAAGATCTTCAACATCTCCCATAAAGATCTTCTTTTTTTTTACCTAAAACCTTTCTTTATATCCTGGGGAAAAGAAAACATAAAAGGGTGAGCTCAAATGCTCAGTAAGGGTAAACAAAGGAAATATCAATCACATAATTTTCATAAGAACATAACATTTTTGGAAATCTTATCCTGCAAAAGAGAGAATAATTTCATAACATGGGATAAATCATAGTAGTGAAATGAAATCATAACTTAAAACATTACTCATTGTGGCATACACACATAATCATAGAGAATCATTTCTTGTTAGTCAAGACTCATTGCCAAGACTATCTTAGTGGACAAAGTCCCTTTCTGAATCGAGTAATCCTCGTTTCAGTCTTGTTTCACTGAACCGGTATAACCTACCATTCCAGCCATGTCTATCTCATGAGATATAAAATCTTTACCCAATGCATTGGAGGGATATATAGGTCCCACCCATCTCATAATGATACCATTCTTATGTGTGCCACAAAATCATAAATCATACATCATTTCATAACCCATGTAATAAAAATGGGATTCTTAAAACAACATGACATCATAAAACCATTCATATAAGATAAAGGAATTCATAAACATAATTCCATCACAACATAGTCAAATCAATGTAAAAATATGGATAGAAACAGAACCCTTTATTATCTTAGATGGAAAATAATTTTGATAAAACACTTGAAATGAATTCTTGAGGAAAATATCCTTTCTTCTTCAAAATCAATTTCTTTTCACAAACATCATGCAATTTTAAAAGAAAGAGACTTTATTGAAAATAGTCATGAAATATTTTAGAGGAAGCTTCATGAAAATAAGGCTTTATAAAATAGTATAAATCCGTTCGTTCCGTATAAGTTAAAAAAAACATTCTTCGTGCTTTTGTCGGAAAAGTCAAAAAGTACCTCGTACGGAAAAACGACAAAAGATTCCTTTCATATTCTTTACTAAAAACTCACCTAAGGGTAAATTGGATTTAAACTATTGCAAGTGGATGGAAATAATATTACATATTGAAGAAACATGGATGTGGATGATAAAATACACCCCAGTAAATACCAAAGTATAAACAATCTCGGATAAAAAATGAGATTGTGATATTTCCCTTACCTTAGGTCCAATTTGCTTCGTATGTGTCCGAACCTCCTGTATAATGATTTAAATAATGTCATTGACTTATTACAGAATCATATTCATTGTTATGATATCATATATGGTTCACTTATGACATTATATTACCCGTTCTTTTGTAAATTTCATGTTAAAGAAGCGTTTTGGGTAAAATCGTTTCATTTATCGTAGGTGTTTTGACTTGTTGTTCTTGACATCATTATTACTTATATCATGATTTACTTACTTCCAGAATATAAAATATGATTTATATATCATATATATTCAGTATATATATATATATAATAGATAGATAAATAAAATGAAAAACACCGTTCATGGAGACGGTAGTCCGTACGCACGCATGAACGCTGTTTTCCTTTCCTTATTGTCTTGAAATGGAAGTAAGTAGATGACATACATATGTATATATATACATAAATCCAGTAGCTTTATAATGTCATATATTTCATTATTATTTCTTATATATACATTATAATCATTCTTAAATGGTTAACATGGAGAATGAATCTCATCGCGTCATGGAGACAGTAGTCCGTACGTACGCACGAGCGATGATATCATTTCTATAAATATTGAATTGAATTGGAGTGGATTATACAATATATCAGAATCAATATGATGTTGTAATAACTATGTATAGTTATTCTTTACACCATTATACCCATCCATGTAAGGTGGTGGTGGAAAATAGATTACACCACGGCGTGGAGACGGTATTCCGTACGTACGCACGCGCGGTGATTTCTTTTTCCGTAGGATGGATAGATGGTGAAATAAGGATGTTTCATACTTATAATAACATATCAGTATATGAGTGATACTGATGTTATTACTTCATAATTAAACAACCTAATAAGAAGAAGTGGAAGAAGAAATAAAGATGAAAGAATTGGTAACGGTAATTACCTCTTCTTTGAAGCGCCTCTTTGAGACCTCCTCTAAGGGTACTAAAATTGGTCTTTGAGGAAGACCAGAACCTCTAGGATGTTGCTAGGGAAGTGGAGAGGAGATTTTGGCAGGGTTTGGCCGAGCTTGAGTGCTCAAATTGGTGTGAGGAGGAGGGGGAGGAGGTGTCCTTTTATAAGGGAGGAGAGGGTCACCTTAGGAATACCTCAAAATATTATTTTATATTAAAGTCAAAATCGGTTTATAATGGTTCCAAAGGGTCTTATTTCTAAGCTAAAGTGGGGATGGGTCGAAATCCTATCAACCAATAGTATTTAGACAAGTTTGGGGTATTATTTTAACCTTATCAATTAGATTTAACTCTAAGTTAAATAATTTAACTTTTACAGTGTCTTTTTGTTTTCTTTCACTATATGGTTAATAAACTTACTATAACATGCCAAACGAACCCCAAATTGTATATTATTAATACATATATCCTTATCTAAGTTATTTGGCCGAACCTTAGATTTTTAGGAATAAAATAACAATTAATAATATAATATTTGATTTAAAAACTATTTTGTGTCAATTTTGACACTATTTGATATATGATTTTTTTGAAAGTCATAACAGAATTATATGTTCGAACCAAGTTGATTAAATCAACACTAATATATCATAGTAACCTAGAAAATTAGTGTAATTCATAAAAAGTCTTAAATTACATTTATTTTGTTATTTATATTATCAATTATGTGAATATTTCATTAATAAGATAATTACTGCATCATCTTTGTGTCATAAATAAATTACATTATTTGATGTCTAAAAATTACAAATAAAATACCATCATGTAGGAAATCTGTTTAGCTTTCTAATGAATATTTACAATCTAATTTATCTTATGTATAACCCCATATTAAAAATGATTTACTTATTAAACTTTGATTTTAACTATTTTAACCCTTCTTTAAATAAATTAATAATAAATGTCCTAATCTAATCCAAGTGGTCCTAAATGGTCATATTTTATTCCTAAGTTTGTTTTTGGTCGAATTACACTTGTCCAATAGAATTAGGACATGTGTTAGGGTAATATTAATATCATATTTACCCTTAGTTACCCTATTTACTATTAACCGTGGTAAAAAAAGTAAAAAGTTACTATTCACCAAAAAATTATTTTCATCTCATTGAAACACATTTTAGTCCTTGATATTAACCGTGTCTCTCGGATTTTTGAAATTCCATTCACAGAAGCAGTAAAATTAAGTTTTATGGAAAATTCAGTTTTTAACCTACCACTTAGTAGTTTCACTATTCATCAAAAATTGATGTTTTTCAGAACAATGTCAAAATTTCATCCCAAGCTATATTTCATATTCCAAATTCAAAAATGAAGTCTATTTTACCAAATTCATAACATAAAAGTTGAATTAATTAATTTTATAATTAAATCCCGCTGTTAAAACAAATAGCGTGTTTTTTTAAGAAACAATATCTATCAAAAGATTGACACTTGTTTATGTCTAGTTTAAATGTTAAATTACATCCAATGACAAACATTGTATTAAATTGTAAAAATATATTCTAAATATACTTTAAAACCACTCAAATTAATGATTTATCACTATTAATTATTTCGATTAAAAAAGTTTTTTTTTAATTATAATTTAGTAATTTTCACTATTCATCAGAATATGAAAGTTATCCGAAAAGTACCAAAATTTCACCTTAGGCTAAATTCGATACTCCGAATCCAAAACTGAAGTCCATTTTGAGAGTTAAAATTTCTAAAATTTAAAAAGTGGTTATTACTATTCATAACGGCTAGTTTTAATAATATTTTAATAGCATATCATTGTTTCGTGAAACTCAGTATTACGTACCACACACGCTATCGAGGAAGGTTGCGATTGCGTGTAATGCAAGGAAAGTCAATGATGCGTGTTGTGCAAGCTCCTTTTGGTGTAGCGTACAACACAAGACATTAGTGAAATAAAAAAGAATATTTTTCATAAAATCTCGGGCTGTTACATTCTACCCCCCTTAAAATGAATTTCGCCCTCGAAATTCGTCAGGGTTATAAATGGTTTACTATTCGAAAGTTTCTTTAATAGAAACCCACATCGTAAAAAGGGAATACCAAAACATGGCTTTAAAAACTAAAGTATGAAATGTAACGATTACCCAAATTAACTCATCACTGGGTTTCCACGTAGGAGAACATAGGTGAAAATATGGATATGGAAGAAAAATCTAACCATCATGTTCTGATGGAGAGTGGTAGAGAACATGGCTATGGAAAATCCAGTAATCACAAATCCATAAATTTGCGACGATCTAAGGTACCATCTGATTTATCAGGTATAAGATCACTAGGACAACATTTTTGGTTTTCAAGATCGTTTCCCTAAAGGCGAAGAGTTTGAATTAGAATAAATACTTACTTTATTTTGGTACAATCTCGCTGTTGTTCGTGCCTTGAACAATTTCTACTTCATCTCTTAAATAAATGAAGTTGAATTTGTTATTCGTGAACTGTTAGCAGATCATGTGATAGAATGACGGGTCATTCCATCTGTCTCAAACAAAAGGTTCGAAAAGTTATAAGTTCATCTTATGGTTAGATTAATCGTATATGGTTCCAAAAATGAACTTATACTTCATATATCATACCTCTTAATAAAATAAAACTAGTTTCTACTAAACAGGGACTTCCTGTAGGCCAGTGGTAGGCGATAAAGGCCAGTCGCACTTTGGTTGTGGGTTCGATTCCTACAGCCTTCTCCGAAGCGATGGGTTGTCGCCCGTCCTGCAGGTTGTCCCTTTTTCTAAAACTACGTTACTATAACATCCCATCAATAATATCGAAGATCTTCTATCCTTAAACAATACTAACTTATGTCCAACATAATCCAGTCTAATCTTTAGGCTTATAATACTGCAGTCCACTCTCATAATATAGTGACAACGATTACCAGAGATTTAATACTGTCGTTGATCCCCACATATCATAAGATATGTCTTGTTGGTCACATTCCAAACATTCAAAGTCCTCAATCGTGTATTCTCTTGAATACCTTAGTGAAAACATGAGTGCAGTTAAAAGTTAACACTTTCCACATACCAAAATCCTCAAAATTCTATATACTCAAACCATGATATCACTTAGTTCTTATATCAATCATGAGCTCATTAATACTATCAAACATTTAATTTTCTCCTTATCCCTTCATTATGCGCATATCATCTACATTCCAAAAATTATCTGAATAACCTTTCATGGATAGTGGTACCATTAATCATACACTTTCATAACTCAAGGAAAGAAAACAGTGTAACAATCCTCAGATGTCTCTTTATTCCATAGTACCATGAGATTTCTTATACAACATTACACATTATAAACATTTAATCATTCCACAACATTCTTAAACCATTGACCGAGCTTCAACAATTCTTTCATCTCACATATCATTTGTAGTCTCTTCATCATCATCCACATAAATACTACCCATATGACCATACTGATTCTCTTCATGAGTCTTTCCCTTAGGGAATTTGTTTGCATAATGCCCATACATTCCACATTTAAAACACTTAACCATTTTTGATGTCATAGCAATACCATTATCCTCATCCATGGTGTTAACCGACCCTTTTCCTTTGCACTTACTTGCTTTGTGTCCTTCTTTTCCACACCCAAAGCATCTTCCAGTTCCCTTGAAACATTCTCCTTGATGCCTCTTCCCACATGATTTACATAGGGGAAATTGAACTTTCTTTCCTCTATGATCATCATGGAACTCCATCTTTCTCTTATTAGTCGAGTCAGGAAACTTACCAAATTTTACTTTATTGATCATGTTGTGAGATTGCTGATTCGGCATAATAATGATGTTTGGGCATCCAAATCCCATTTCATTTGGTTGCTCATGAAGAATATCATTCCATTGTCCATCATATCCTCCATTATCGTGAATCATCTTGTTTCCATCCATATTCTAAAACCCAAAAAAAATAGTGTGAGAGGCAAAAATCATAATAAAGGGGGAGTAACTTAAATATCTAACATCTTTGGTTTAATCTAATATCGTTACCATAGTTCTAGGACTATATCCTATACGTATACTTATCCTTAGGGGCATCCCTAGACATACCTTAGAAATATCTCTAGGGATCTCACTAATGTTTTCGCGTCCTAGTTTCCAAAGGTTGACTAAACCTTTCCTCTGATACCAACTGTAGAGACCCGAAGCTTGACGTACATGGACATTACATTACATTTGCGGAATACTTAGTACATAACAAAAACACACACACAAGGATCGTAATAGTTTAGTGTCTTTGGAAACTCGGAACGTAATCTTCTAATCGTGGTGAAAGATCTTCAACATCTCCCATAAAGATCTTCTTTTTTTTTACCTAAAACCTTTCTTTATATCTTGGGGAAAAGAAAACATAAAAGGGTGAGCTCAAATGCTCAGTAAGGGTAAACAAAGGAAATATCAATCACATAATTTTCATAAGAACATAACATTTTTGGAAATCTTATCCTGCAAAAGAGAGCATAATTTCATAACATGGGATAAATCATAGTAGTGAAATGAAATCATAACTTAAAACATTACTCATTGTGGCATACACACATAATCAGAGAGAATCATTTCTTGTTAGTCAAGACTCATTGCCAAGACTATCTTAGTGGACAAAGTCCCTTTCTGAATCGAGTAATCCTCGTTTCAGTCTTGTTTCACTGAACCGGTATAACCTACCATTCCAGCCATGTCTATCTCATGAGATATAAAATCTTTACCCAGTGCATTGGAGGGAGATATAGGTCCCACCCATCTCATAATGATACCATTCTTATGTGTGCCACAAAATCATAAATCATACATCATTTCATAACCCATGTAATAAAAATGGGATTCTTAAAACAACATGACATCATAAAACCATTCATATAAGATAAAGGAATTCATAAACATAATTCCATCACAACATAGTCAAATCAATGTAAAAATATGGATAGAAACAGAACCCTTTATTATCTTAGATGGAAAATAATTTTGATAAAACACTTGAAATGAATTCTTGAGGAAAATATCCTTTCTTCTTCAAAATCAATTTCTTTTCACAAACATCATGCAATTTTAAAAGAAAGAGACTTTATTGAAAATAGTCATGAAATATTTTAGAGGAAGATTCATGAAAATAAGGCTTTATAAAACAGTATAAATCCGTTCGTGCCGTATAAGTTAAAAAAAACATTCTTCGTGCTTTTGTCGGAAAAGTCAAAAAGTACCTCGTACGGAAAAACGACAAAAGATTCCTTTCATATTCTTTACTAAAAACTCACCTAAGGGTAAATTGGATTTAAACTATTGCAAGTGGATGGAAATAATATTACATATTGAAGAAACATGGATGTGGATGATAAAATACACCCCAGTAAATACCAAAGTATAAACAATCTCGGATAAAAAATGAGATTGTGATATTTCCCTTACCTTAGGTCCAATTTGCTTCGTATGTGTCCGAACCTCCTGTATAATGATTTAAATAATGTCATTGACTTATTAAAGAATCATATTCATTGTTATGATATCATATATGGTTCACTTATGACATTATATTACCCGTTCTTTTGTAAATTTCATGTTAAAGAAGCGTTTTGGGTAAAATCGTTTCATTTATCGTAGGTGTTTTGACTTGTTGTTCTTGACATCATTATTACTTATATCAAGATTTACTTACTTCCAGAATATAAAATATGATTTATATATCATATATATTCAGTATATATATATATAATAGATAGATAAATAAAATGAAAAACACCGTTCATGGAGACGGTAGTCCGTACGTACGCATGAACGCTGTTTTCCTTTCCTTATTGTCTTGAAATGGAAGTAAGTAGATGACATACATATGTATATATATAAATAAATCCAGTAGCTTTATAATGTCATATATTTCATTATTATTTCTTATATATACATTATAATCATTCTTAAATGGTTAACATGGAGAATGAATCTCATCGCGTCGTGGAGACGGTAGTCCGTACGTACGCACGAGCGATGATATCATTTCTATAAATATTGAATTGAATTGGAGTGGATTATACAATATATCAGAATCAATATGATGTTGTAATAACTATGTATAGTTATTCTTTACACCATTATACCCATCCATGTAAGGTGGTGGTGGAAAATAGATTACACCACGGCGTGGAGACGGTATTCCGTACGTACGCACGCGCGGTGATTTCTTTTTCCGTAGGATGGATAGATGGTGAAATAAGGATGTTTCATACTTATAATAACATATCAGTATATTAGTGATACTGATGTTATTACTTCATAATGAAGCAACCTAATAAGAAGAAGTGGAAGAAGAAATAAAGATGAAAGAATTGGTAACGGTAATTACCTCTTCTTTGAAGCGCCTCTTTGAGACCTCCTCTTAGGGTACTAAAATTGGTCTTTGAGGAAGACCAGAACCTCTAGGATGTTTCTAGGGAAGTGGAGAGGAGATTTTTTCAGGGTTTGGCCGAGCTTGAGTGCTCAAATTGGTGTGAGGAGGAGGGGGAGGAGGTGTCCTTTTATAAGGGAGGAGAGGGGCACCTTAGGAATACCTCAAAATATTATTTTATATTAAAGTCAACATCGGTTTATAATGGTTCCAAAGGGTCTTATTTCTAAGCTAAAGTGGGGATGGGTCGAAATCCTATCAAAAAATAGGATTTAGACAAGTTTGGGGTATTATTTTAACCTTATCAATTAGATTTAACTCTAAGTTAAATAATTTAACTTTTACAGTGTCTTTTTGTTTTCTTTCACTATATGGTTAATAAACTTACTATAACATGCCAAACGAACCCCAAATTGTATATTATTAATACATATATCCTTATCTAAGTTATTTGGCCGAACCTTAGATTTTTAGGAATAAAATAACAATTAATAATATAATATTTGATTTAAAAACTATTTTTTGTCAATTTTGACACTATTTGATATATGATTTTTGTGAAAGTCATAACAGAATTATATGTTCAAACCAAGTTGATTAAATCAACACTAATATATCATAGTAACCTAGAAAATTAGTGGAATTCATAAAAAGTCTTAAATTACATTTATTTTGGTATTTATATTATCAATTATGTGAATATTTCATTAATAAGATAATTACTGCATCATCTTTGTGTCATAAATAAATTAAATTATTTGATGTCTAAAAATTACAAATAAAATACCATCATGTAGGAAATCTTTTTAGCTTTCTAATGAATATTTAAAATATAATTTATCTTAAGTATAACCCCATATTAAAAATGATGTACTTATTAAACTTTGATTTTAACTATTTTTACCCTTC
Organism: Viscum album; assembly: GCA_963277665.1. NCBI lineage: Eukaryota > Viridiplantae > Streptophyta > Magnoliopsida > Santalales > Viscaceae > Viscum > Viscum album. The sequence goes on from OY728141.1 coordinate 664,600,511, forward strand.
TTTAAATAAATTAATAATAAATGTCCTAATCTAATCCAAGTGGGCCTAAATGGTCATATTTTATTCCTAAGTTTGTTTTTGGTCGAATTACACTTGTCCAATAGAATTAGGAAATGTGTTAGGGTAATATTAATATCATATTTACCCTTAGTTACCCTATTTACTATTAACCGTGGTAAAAAAAGTAAAAAGTTACTATTCACCAAAAAATTATTTTCATCTCATTGAAACACATTTTAGTCCTTGATATTAACCGTGTCTCTCGGATTTTTGAAATTCCATTCACAGAAGCGGTAAAATTAAGTTTTATGGAAAATTCAGTTTTTAACCTACCACTTAGTAGTTTCACTATTCATCAAAAATTGATGTTTTTCAGAACAATGCCAAAATTTCATCCCAAGCTATATTTCATATTCCAAATTCAAAAATGAAGTCTATTTTACCAAATTCATAACATAAAAGTTGCATTAATTAATTTTATAATTAAATCCCGCTGTTAAAACAAATAGCGTGTTTTTTTAAGAAACAATATCTATCAAAAGATTGACACTTGTTTATGTCTAGTTTAAATGTGAAATTACATCCAATGACCAACATTGTATTAAATTGTAAAAATATATTCTAAATATACTTTAAAACCACTAAAATTAATGATTTATCACTATTAATTATTTCGATTAAAAAATTTGTTTTTTAATTATAATTTAGTAATTTTCACTATTCATCAGAATATGAAAGTTATCCGAAAAGTACCAAAATTTCACCTTAGGCTAAATTCGATACTCCGAATCCAAAAATGAAGTCCATTTTGAGATTTAAAATTTCTAAAATTTAAAAAGTGGTTATTACTATTCATAACGGCTAGTTTTAATAATATTTTAATAGCATATCATTGTTTCGTGAAACTCAGTATTACGTACCACACACGCTATCGAGGAAGGTTGCGATTGCGTGTAATGAAAGGAAAGTCAATGATGCGTGTTGTGCATGCTCCTTTTGGTGTAGCGTACAACACAAGACATTAGTGAAATAAAAAAGAATATTTTTCATAAAATCTCGGGCTGTTACACCAACTCTCGCTCCAGAGGTAGACATGAAAATTCGCCTGGGAAGATATCCCTGAAACAATCAACCACTGGGGGAAAATCCATCTGCATGTCCCCTGATCATCCAGAAATAAGCTACCAATCTGGGTTGTGACTCCGCCTCACCCATGATGCTTTGGTCCAGTTCAACTCGCATGAACATCCCATTCACCCTTGTATAGAAATGTTCCTCCCTCTAGTGACCTAAAACTCACCCTACGACGATAGCAGTCTACAAAGTCTTGAAAGGGAACCAACCAGTCCATCATGAGAATTACATTATAAGCTGTAATATCTAAGACATAGAGGTCCCAAAGAAAGTGACAGCCACCAACCACTAGAGGTCACTCCTTGCACTGATGCACACCAGCCCTTATAGTACCCAACGGAGTGTCTAGCATCATAAAATCATAAAAAGAAGAAACAAAGAGCCCAAGGATCTCCACAACGGTCATATATATGAAACTATTAATAGAACCGATATCGAAAAATACTGAAGATAAGACAAAAGATACTAGAATAGTACCTCTGACTGTAGAAGGTCTGGGATCCTGCTCATGCTGGGTCTGTTTCACTGCATATTCCTACCATGTGATGTGGCCCTGTAACACATCCTGGCTACCTTGAGATGTCCTGCCCTGCTGCCTCTGAGATCCTGGTGTCTGGCTAACACGGCCACGACCACCATCTCTGCCTTCACGCCCTGACGTATTCCAGTTTCCCTACTAGTAAAAAGCCACTGGTCATGCTCCCGCATGTGGAGTCTGCATATAACCCCTCTCACTAGCCACTCGTAGAAATTCCCTACAAAAGCGCTGCAGATGACCTATCTTGCCGCATTCATGGCACTCCACTGGATCATGTGAACACTAAGGTCTATTGTGCCCCTCTTTACCACACTGGTTGCACCTTACCGGGCCACCTGAAGAGTCTACCTGGCTGGTACTGCCTCCCTGAGATAAATCCATATGTCTCTTCCTCTAGCCAAAAGAAATAGTACCAGTAACTAGTGCTGAACTGACATGGACAACACCACTAGATTACTGCAAGCTCCTCTGTATGATCAGCGCCTGATTCACAATATCATGTATTGAAGGAAACCTAAAAACATTCACCAGCGCTCAGATGTCATATCGGAGACCATCCTCAATGCACCTGGACCTCAACGTCTCATCACCCACCAGCACGGGTGCAAAGCGCTGAAGCTTGGTAAATCAAGTAGAATAGTCCATCACCGACATAGCGCCCCTACTGCAGATTCATGAACTCTCGAGCTCTATCTGTCCTCAGCATCCCTGGGATGAATATGTCTTAGAAAGCTTCCTGAAAATCATCCCACTCCATGTGTCTATGTTGCTCTGACTTGGTGGTAACATCCCACCACCTCTAGTCGGAATCACGCAGCATAAATGTCGCGAGCATGACCCTCCGCCCTAGAGGCATCTCAAGATGATAGAAAATAGTCTGCATCGACCCCAGCTAAGAATCTGCAGCCTGTGGTCCGTCATCCCCTAAAACCGTAGCTGGATGCTACTACTGGAAGATACGCATCATCTCGGACATAGATGTAGAGGCCTGCGGTGCTCCCTGAAAGGTCTGCATGAACCGCATAAAGCCTTCACGGAACTGCGCCTCCGCGCCTGTGTCCGGTATAACAGCTGGGGCTGCATCTGGCTCAACTGGAGGATCCACTAGTAAGGCATGGACAACCATCTATGGAGTACAATAATTTCCACTCTCCTGGCAAACAACATGTGAACGTCTAGGATGAATGACACTACAAGGTCAAAAACACGCCTTAGATTCAAGATTTATTATAACTGAAAGCGAAGGAACCAAAAAGGGAACAAGACAAAGTTGGAATTTCAAGATTTTCAAAACTATACTACACGACGTTTACAATGATTACACGGCATGTACATGACTTCTCTTCCCCTTCCTGGGTCCTTCCACATGGCTAAGCCACATGGATCCCGTTGAACAAAATAACTACACGACCTGTATAATATCTACACGGCGTGTACGGTGTTATTTTCCAACTTCCCGTTTCGTTTGTGACATGGCCGACTACTCATCTTGCAACAACACAACGTGTTATACCCAAATATGGTGTGTACACCACCCCGTTTCCCCGCCACACGACTAAATCCACATGGTCTGTCCTCGGACAAGACTACACGGTGTGTCCCATCGGTACACGACATGTACTGGACGAGCTCCACTGACCCGTTTTGTTAGATACACGGCCAGAAACACGGATCACACTACACGACCTGTTCTATAGAAACATGGCTTGCATCAGAAAGGATCATACTGACCTGTGTTGTTAGTTACACATATGGGTCCCCAGATCAGACCACACGGCGTGTTCTATAGTGGATATGGCATGTATATCTTATGGTATCCTCCATACATGTTGTTAGTCACACGGGCAGACTCCGAGTCAACACTACACAGCCTGTACATCATGTACATGGTGTGTTTTACCCAAGCCTTTACCTACCCCGTGTCGCCGCCTACACGGTTTGTGACACAGGAAGTGACTACACGACATGTACTCTGGGTACACTGTGTGTAATTAAAAAATTTATTTATCTTCTAGAACATAAGGCTATACATGGCATGTTTATGGATACTACATGGAGTGTATACTGGGTTTCCGGACATTATGCCTCAGAAACTTCCCCGGAACCCAGAAATTACTGAAAAAATAACACCTAAGTGTCAAATTCTGACCCGTGAGAGCCCATACTCCCCACGAATCAAAGTTTGATATCTTATCTGTGTTAAAACTAATAAAATACTAATTATCCACAAAATTCAGGTCATTCTGGGCCCATATTCCCTAAAAACCGATGTTTGGCGTCTATTCTATCATTCCAATCACACAAGAAAATACCCTATCACATAGCTGGTTTTTATCAAAGAAGATATCACAACAGCATGCTTTACTAGCACAATAACTATCACAACATCATGCAAATTCTAATGCATTTACATGGCATGGAACTATGCTTGGCATGTTATTTCTATCATGTGCCTATATGATGTATGTGACAGAATGCCCCCATCTTATCGGGTTGCAACTAAATATAACCCATAGATAAAATATAAACAGCAGAATCCAAGTGCGTCATCTAGCGGTGAAATCAAATCAACTGTAAAATTTTCAAAATCAAGATAATTTCAAAAATACGAGGTAGACTGGTTTTTCCCTGTACACTGGTTAGCTACGCCAGGGCATAGTTTATTAACAACTATCGTTCCTCATATCCCTCACGAAGACTCCAAATTGTAAGTCAAAGAAAAGAACCTCCTCTAAAACCACTTTGTAACGTCCTGGTTCCGGGTGCCACGTAACGGGTTCCCTGAACCCGATTCACCACAAGACCTCAAGTGCATTTCCCCAAACACCAGAGGCTGCCGACTAGTAGTGAGGGCCCAGGTCTGATAATGGGGAAACTATGCCCTCATTTGTCAAAGGGTAGCCTAGTGGAATACGAAATTAAACATCCAACAATAGCGGAAGCAATAACCATTCATATATAACTGAAAGAGAAAACTGATAAAAAGGGAACCAACAGTCATATATATATGAGAAGATGCATCATGTCATTATTCTATAAAATATCTAGAACATGGTACATGATCAATACAATAAAAATAAAGTACAAGGACAGAAAAGAATTACAGAACAATTTGTGGCATCATGAGACAATGCTCGGTCCCATGCTCTTTTACAACCCAACAAAAATCATATACATGTATAAGGACCCTTGACCTTATCTACACATTCATGAACGTAATCTGTTTGGGTAGAAAATCATGGCCCAAACAGGGTGTGAGAAATATATCTTAGTAGGCACCCACCAAAGGCTCGTTCCCAACAGTGTGTAAACATGCAACAACACTATGCAGTGGTAAAATGCAATAAACTAAGCATTACTCAAATGTAACTAACATAACAGTTATATTTCCATTTAATTATTCATTTAATCCATTTAATATAATAAAACACCATAATGCATTTAAAAGTAAACAGTCAGCATCCTCAGACAAGAAAAACCTTACCCTCAGGTAATCAGAATCCAACCCGCAGGTATTTCCCTCAGGCGTAACAGAAATTAACCTCAGTCATACAAAGTGTCTCCCTCAGGAATAGAAGCCAGTCCCTCAGGCATGAATGGTTTCCCTCGGGAAAAATAGTAAGTTGCCCTCAGGCTAAGATAACAACTGCCCTCGGGCTAAGAAAAACAACGCCTACAGGCTAAGTAAAACACTGCCCTCAGGCGCCAGTAACTGGGCCATGCCCAACATGTAAATAAACATTCACATTCAATTCCTCTCAAGGCAATTCTACAATCACTAATTTAAAGTCATACCCTTGGGTATCCTGGCCAAATAGCTAAACCGAGGAACGCACCCCAGGGTGGTCCTGGATCAATGAACTGAACCCAAACAACAATTTTAAAATTTTATTTAATTAGATCTACAATTATAGGTAGTTAAAATATCCATGGACTCAGCAACACGACACCCCAACATGGGATCGTGGTACTAAAATACACAAAACACACAGTAGTTGAAAAAATAAACACCAAACCACCTGCCTTATACGCCCATAATCAGTATACTCAAACAACTTTCCACGAATCATCCTAGAACGAGGTTGATCTGAGGTGAAAGAAATTTCATGAAACCGTAAAAAACATTACATGAAGGAATAATTGGCAAGAACTAATCATGGATAAGGAAGCTCTTACCCATACGGTTCCCGCGGGATCGTCTGAGGCGGAAACAGATTCCCGACCTGCGCTTGGCGGATCTCCAAAGGCTCGGCCGTCCACTCCCACTCCTTCCATCAATTCTAAGACTTCCCTATCAACAGGGGAGGCTACTACCCATTCTAATAAAAAAACAAAGTATACGGCATGTACATCCCATTTTTAAACTGTTCCTCTCGTAGCTTCCCACCAATGTGGCAATGTTCACCTATCGACATGACTACACGGCGTCAGTGCATGAGCACATGGCTTGTTCTTGTCACACAGCTAGCCACCACCTTATTATTCGCCTGCTGACTGAATACACGGTGTGTAAAGGTCTACTACATGGCGTGTAGTCAGTTCCTACACCATTCATCGCCGACATGGCCACACGCCCTATGTACTCATTCCACACGGACAAAAGTACACGGCATGTGGAAAAGTACACGACATGTACTTCCAAAATTTGGGATTTTCCCCATTTTCCTTATTTTCTCAGAAACACATAAAGAAAAGAGAAAATAAAAAACCCATACCTCATGAATAAGATCCGGGTTCTTACATTAGGGATTTTTAATTAATTGTTTCACAAATTTGATTGAGCTGTGATAATTTATCCAAGATGTATTGTATCTATAAACACAATACGTTCCACAACAAGAATGTTATGTTTTCTGGTACAGTCTCTCATATAGTTATACTCCATCAATCATCCACTTAATCTCTTCTATCATTTTGCGTGTTACCCTATGAATTTTTTCCTCCTATCAAACTGTGTTTCATTGTATTTTTCCATTGTATGAATATCATTAAGATTTTATTTTCTCGAAGAAAGATAACATAGGTATTATAATTTTGTGCAGTTTCCATATTCACTTGGTTCCCAGCCTCTTCCCATTGACCCCTCAGATTATCAATGTATTTTAACTGATTTCTGTTGAATGTAGGATGCTCACGCACCTTCTCCTCTATCTACAAGATCTTCTATAGAATTACTAATGTTTATACATTATATCAGGCTTCTACTAGAACTATTAAACCAAAATATACTGACTCCCCTCATATGTCCTTTCATAAAGACAACAGCGGACCAAAACATGGGGGGCTTGAGAATATTCCCCTCTGATGCACTAGTTGTAGATCCAACAGCGTAGTGAACCCATCCAACCCACCAGTTGCTATTCATGGGTATTTTCAATAAAGCATTGAATATATCTCTATTCCCTACACTAAATGATATGGTTTTCATCTGCCACGTCAGTGTAAAAATTATCTAGCTCCTAAGGATTAGCAGACATAAATTCTTTAAGAGAAACAAGGAGCAAAACTGTAGTTCCTTCTTCTAGAATCATCTCTGATGGGTTAGGTTATGAATCATGATGTAATCGATCTTCAATTTATTCTTCAATAGATTCATCACTGTTGTTATCTTTGAGTTCATCCTCACAATTGGAATCCCTCATGGACCTTTCCGCTCATTCGCAAGGGACCTCCAAGACTAGACAGATTTTGGAAACTTGATCCTCCCGAATGGGTGAGGCCATTATAAGTTATCCAAGAGATGCCATGTCCCCTTCCCCCTATTAGGTTCATATTATTATGATAATTTTGTGGAAAAAATCACCTCATTCAATCCACTCAGTCAATGATATGAATTATTTTGTGATATCAAAGACTTACATGAGATGAGCACCATTGGGTCAATATTCTGGGTCACCAAAGGTGTATCCACCATAGAAGAACCCTGTCCAATTTGTGTTTCAATGACTATCACTTTCCCTATATTCATCAATTGAGTGAGTTCTTCATAAGACAAGTATATTTTGATGTTAAAGCTTCATGTAAGCTTAATTATGGCCATTCAATTCGGGATTTTATCTTACCTAGGTAATGGATTTAAATTAGAATCTTTCTCAAAAATTACACTTAAATAGGTTCCTCCATTGAAATACGATGACATGGACCCCCATTGTTGAAAATAATGTCCTAGGGTTTTATTCTTGTTGGTCTGGCTTCTTCGGCTAACCCACTAATAACTGCCTCAATTGACTCATCTGCAACCAACTAACCACCTATGTCGGCCCCAGGAACAGGCCCTAGAGCATGCTCCCCCACACCCACTGGTGAATTGTTTCCCTCTTATATGGGGAACCCATGTTAGGAATTTATTCTCTCATAATTGGGATGTGTTTTTATAGCAGATATGTTGATAGAAAAGATAATGAAGAGGAGAAAAATTTAATCATTTGAGCTTACTGAGAAAAAATTTGTGTACACTTATTTAGAGACAAAAAATTCACCACTCTCCCATATAATATCTTGAAGAGAATATGTCCCTTGGGAATCACTATCCTCTCATTTATCATATTCTTCCACTTCAAAGTTTGTTTCTTCACATTCATCTTCATATTACTATTATTCCTATCTTTTCGATCTTCATCTTATTCAACTTCTCTATGTATTTATTTTTTTTTCTTCTTTTATATTCTTCCCAATCATCCACATGAGGAGTTGCCTCTCTATATGACTATATTTAGAGAATCACCTTAATTAAGGTGGGAGGTTACTTTTATCTCCCTCATTCTCATAAAAAGAGTTCCACATTCTTCTAGTACTCCTAAATCAAATGAAATATCACCATTTATACCACATAAATGGCTCTAAATACTAGAATATCATGTCCACCTTCCTTCATTCTCCACCATAGGTCTTCAGGTTATAGATATTGTTAGCATGTTCTCATAGAGGACCAAAGAGGTTGGAAAATAGAACCAACATATGGATACAAGTGGTATCTTATCATCATTACAAGAGCATCTTTGGATGACACTCAAGGTCTCCCTCAGGACCCCCTCATCGTATGTCAGAGGTGTAGAGAACATTCTGAAATATCCATCACCATGGTTCCATCTCATGACACCCTTGTTTCCTAGATTGCATCTTAGAATTCCACCTATGTGGTAGCTCTCTTTCCCTCCCATATATCAATCTTTACACTTGTTGATTTGGTTATATAAATGTGCCTCTAAATGTTTGATTATTTATATTCAACCATATAGATCATGGCATATTAAATTTATAGGCTATCATCAATATCAATAGGCTATAGTGTGATAGTTATTCCAAATACAACAATAGTCAACATGTACCATAGATGATAGAGGATACAAGGATACCACACATTGAAAACTTGTATATAAAATTTCATCTCCACCATCAAAATGAATTTAAACTTCATGGGAAATAGACATAGAATTTATGGTTTGAAAATTATCATTCAATCAATCTAGGCCTCCATGGCACTACTACTTAATCTATGTATGTAATCCTTCTACTCCTATTATCATTGCATGTTATCCACCATCTTGATGACTGTAGTGTGGAAGGTGTGAACGATTACATTTTTTTGGTTGTCAATATGGAGCGTATCTACATCGTTCAAGAAGTCTATCGTATGAACACCATGAATGTTATGAAGGGATTCAAATAGATTTTCACCAAGAGGACGTATAGAATTTGTAAAATCATATCTTCCATGGTTATATGTAATCAATCCATTCAGGATGTTGGACTTTCTGCACATTCACCAGGGTGTGATTTTCCTCAAAATGCACCCTAGATTACTATAATGCCTTTCCAAGATAAAAAATCCTTGTTTGACCCTATTGTGAGTATCCATGATCCCAACAATCACTATGGTTCCTATTTGAAAACCCATTCTCATGTCCCTCACTCAAAACAATCATCCACGTTGGAAGGTAGCGGGAAAGAAGAAATATCAAACAAGTGGGTCCCATCTATAATTCATGTTCTAGCCCGATTTATAAAATTTTTCTATTTATAGGAACACCAAGTATGATCCACTCTTTCCCCACTGTTATGAATTCATACACTTCTTCCCTCAACCCTACATCCTCACCTTCTCATCCTTCATAAAGAGGAGGTCAAACCATTCATAGAATTGTATTTCATCCTTGATGTACTTATTATTAAGCTTATATTTCACTTTCTAAAAATATATGTGACATTAATATTGGGATCCAACCACATTCCATCCATATATTCTCTGGTTGTAGGAATTTATCATATTAGAACCCCTATAGGAGAACATGTCAAATGCAATAAATGACCAAAAAACTTATGAAAACTAGTTTATGATGAAGGTGAAATGTGTTTTTTTCAGACGAACATTGGCTATGTAGATCTAGAACAATCTCTTATTGATTGAAAATATTGATCTAAAATAATTACGTAGACTCATATATCCCAATGTTTTGTAGCTCTTCTCCAAACACATTGCTTGTACAACATACCTAGTATGCCCATTCCGATTCTCATATGTTGTTTCCTAAAAATCCTAGGTCCCGGTCATACTACCAGACCAAAATTTATTGTTCAAACTGATTTGGATGATGGTGGCATAGAGGGAGGGGTACTCCTCAACCTATTTCTTGTATCCTATGATCATACTCATCACCACACTCAAGACCTAAAAATCTATTAACCTATTCAGCCATGTGATGTGGCTATAAAACATAATGTTTTATTGTGGAATACTATCTTCACATGTGATCCATGATCACGTTGAACTAATATATAATCCATGTAGGGATAGTTCACTACAGATTCCAATGTTCTATAGTGGGATTCTGTCATTCAAGATAAAATCCTTCTACCGTTTTGACAATAGTCTCGGGAAATTATAATTCTCTGATATGACCCTCATAGTTTGAATTATTTGGGGGTTTCTAATCATATCAACTCTTCATCAGGCATTGGAGGAATCCTTCTCATTAATTTTTGGGAATGTACATTTGGTTTGGGTTTGGTTTCGAATGGGCGACCATAAAAATATTGTATCAATGTAAAAAATAATGTATATCATGCATGATCGGCTAGGGATCACTTAAAAGCGATATAATCACACAAAAAAGGGTAGAAGAAAGCGGTTTTCATGGGTAATAATAAAATTGAGTTTCATCATTCCATGCCATAATCAAAGAATTTCATGAATAAAGAAAATAACATATCATACAGAATGTCAATGTAATATATATATCCCCCTTATATATTTATAGTCCTTGATTGTGTCGTCTGCATGTATGTAATGAAAATTCCTCATCAGACTCCATTTTTTGTGCGCACTATTGTGGATGAAAACCTTTTTTTCACACCCCCATTAAAACTCATCCTTATTGTACCATTTTTATTAGATTCATAGGGGTATTTTTTGGATTCTTATCCCATAAATAGACGTAATTATTATCTTTGGGTAAAATAGAATCACCCATCAGCTCGATGGAACATTATGAGGATCCAATGAAAAGTGAAAAGAAGATTCATGGTATGTATGCAAGTCTGTAATCTCTATGAAAAACACTATTGTTTTCAATGTGATGTTAAATGAACCCTTTAAATTCCCATATGTCATGCCTCAAAGGAAAATCTAAGTACAAGACAGTTTCCATGCCTGAAATATTTCACTTCACCGTTGATGATTTTTTAATATATTGAAGTGGACCCCCTCCCCCCGTTGGGGATGATCATTCGGATGTGATACCGTTTTCATGATTATCGTATGACCCATATTGAGGAAAATCATAAAGACCATGGAACCCTCAAGTTATAATATTTAGTGTGATATGTTCCTTAGGTTTTTACAATCATGTGGTCCCAATTCGGATTAGCCCTTACACTTTTATTTTAAGCCATAGGGAAGCGCACATAATTGACTCCTCTGGATAACACCTCTTCCCTTATACACACCCATTGTTTCACTCAACCCATTCTCTTAAGTTCAAACCTACAATAATGAGAACACCCCCTAATTAATTCTCTATGGATTACCTTTACTCAAAATTTCCATGTTGGATCCCCTCTTTCACAAAATCATCATCTCTTGTATTCACAATCTCTGTGTAACCCTCTAGGATTTCACTTAGTTATTTCTCTATCCATCTAGATATTTACCTCATTGTGTTTCAAAACCTCTTTCTTTTCCACATAATAAAACTAATAGTTTTTTATTTTCAATATATAAACAATAATATTTATCTTGTTAGTCACCATTAATCCACACCGTCTCCTTCTAGATGTGCTGACACAATCACTTCACTAAGGGTTGATTGGTGAAACTAATTAATACCCAAGGGGGATGAATGATTCCCCCATGTCTGAGCTGCATGATGTAAATCAACCTACCTCCATCTTCCTTTTCACATTACATTAAACAGCAGCCATACCTTATGAAGTATGTGCATGATTCTAGGTGTATGAGAGGTAGGGAATGGTCTTCATACCACTTATCCTCACATGGAATGAGATATTTCTTACATCGAATCATATATTATCAACAGGGGATAACATCTTCTTATGTATCCCTCAGGGAGTAATCCCCTAGCATTTATTACATGATGAAACACCATTGCACATCCTCACACATCTTGGCCGTTGGTATCAAAGATGGAATAGGAACCAAATAACTCGCATGTCAATCCCTTTGGGAATTTTCTCCACGTCTGCCTTAGGATGTTTCCATGTGTATGCACCAACACACATTTGATAGTGTGATCTATGTATGAGTGACATGGAATTACATCCTTCTCACACGGAAGGAGATCCTCTACATGTATAATTACATACTCCATGGCCATCTTACATGTGTGATCCCACACCATCTCTTGTCAATGATTTTTTTTCTTCATTAGCATCAGGTCTATTGAATCCTCTTGCTTCTCACAATATACATCCCTCATGTGGGAATAGTTGTTATTAACAACTATAATGTCCACAAGACACCCAAATAGGAATCATCAATGCATATTCCACAACTATATGCTCCACTTTTGTTGGGATACATCCTTACATGGATTCAAACAATTCCACATCAATAACTACATGTACATAGATTCCCAACAAACTAGTATATGTAGTAATCATCTGTGAGTGTCAATTCCATCACCCCCTCCAATCCATCCACTCCAATAAATAAAAAAATAATTCATCCTAATTATAAATAGTCTTCCACATCATGGTAGGATCATTCCACCAATCTTGGATGTACCTATTTTTAAGCCCCATGTGAATCATCATTGTTCCTCGGAGAACCTGAGATTCTCCCATGGTTATTCCACAAAAAATCCATACAATACTACAAAGATAAGTCCTCTTATAAAAGGATTCTCACATGAATAATCCCAAAACCATACATATAAGTATGTGGGTTTTGATATAGATCATCTAAACATGTTATGTATGACCCCTCTTTTAGGTTCAATACTGGCCAATGATAAAAAATGGAATCCCCACTTATTGGTGAACATCTCTAATCTACCCTCAGTGATTTCCAGATCATCCTTCACATTGTGACATTCACCATTCATTTGACACACCATCCCAGGTTTGTTACCATTGGCCATTATTACACATTCATATGGTAAACCATGGTTTCCCCTTCTAGGGGTTGACCTCTCTGATCCATCCTTAATGTTTTCCAGATTATCCTTTATCATGTGAAATCATCCCTTCTTGGGATACACCACCTAGAGAATATTCACATTGGGAATTCTAACTCATCCATTTAGTAATCCTTGTTGTCCCCTTATAGGGATTTACCAATATGTTCCTCTCTCAGTGGTGACCATATCATGCTTCAAATAATAAAATATTTACTTAACATGACTCCCCTAACTACTCTCTCATTGGGTGTTCTAATACATCCATCTAGTAATATGTCTATCCTCTCCCTCTTGAGGATGCACCTTCATGATCTACATCAACAATGAGTTTCGATCATCCATCCTCTATCTCCACAATACGTTAAACTCAGGACCTATCACACAAATACGTCATCATAAAAAAGTAATTTCAATAGAAAACCTTGTAAGAAATTCCTTTGGAATCAGTTACGATATGTCCGAAATGGGATGCCACGTGTTCATATCTTGAGATCCAACCACGAGATTCCCTCCCATGAGGAAGAATATCAGTGAGCAATGCTCTAAATACTAGACATTCCACTGATGAACAATCTGACTAGTCTTCTAACCAATTGTTTCTTACCTATTATGACCGCCTAAATGTCCATATAATAGAATCACAATTAACTATTGTCCACAATAATATGCTATATGAAATTAGTTTCACGGACCATGTCTCAATAAATGAGGAACACCCAGATTAGGCAACGAGTTCCAATTAGTATTCCACGGATGTATGAATCGTCATCCCATTATCCTATTTTGTTAAATATAGAATACATTGCTGAGAATGTCATAAAGGATTCATTCCATTGGAAATTGGTACTATGGGGTATAATGAAACATTAGTGAACACCAAAACATTGGCCGATGTGGCCTAGCCAAAGCATCAGAAACATATATCTATATATATTATCTACATTAAGATGTTTGACTAGAATACATTTTATACATATAATTTTGATATATTATTGGTATCATTTAGTTATTTCAATCTTTCATGAAGTATATTCAATATTTTTTCTAGATTGTGAATTTTGATTTCCATTGCATCAATTGTTATTTACTCTTATATGAGTTTATAATCTCCCCATACCCCCATAGTCATTTCCTAATATTTAGTAGTCGTTGGAAGATAGGGAGGAAATTTTTTTGTCTCATTTTAGAGTCATCCCTAGATTTGATTATTGTCTGTAGACCATGGTATGTTACATTAATAATTCTAGGAAATATGACCACTTCATTATTGAATTTCACTATGATCATGCAATTGGAATCCATGATTTGATCTACTTTATTAGAAAGTAAACATATCATGATTGGTAATCACTTTTTTGAATAAAAAATATATTAAATGTACTTAAATTTACCTTAAAATTAAATTGATGACTCCTTTAAAGAATACAACACAGTCTTCTTTGCTCTAAATCATTCTGAAAACGCCTTTTCAAAAAAGTACATCCAAAAAAACTCAATATATTATTCCTATTTTATCGATATCATCTTTTAGTATATTGATAAAGTGTTCTTATTTAGTTATTTTACAATTTTATTTATTATATAGTTTTTATCATAACAAATTGTATTGATAAACATTATTAATTATCATTATATGAGATTATATCTGTTATACCTCTATAATGTTTAGTTTTTGAGGGGTAATAGTGTGTTGTGATCAACCAAAACGGTTCTTATCCTAAATTAATGGTAATTAAATTTATTTACATTGATGTGTTACTATACATTATTGTAAATATATATTACACCATTCCGTTAAATCTCTCACATCATTGGTTATATTATAATTGTACCTAAATTTATAGATCTTAATGCAACTATGTAATATTGTCTACTACCTATTTGATCATTATGTATGAGTCTTTATATTTATTATTTCCACGTTACATCCAACTATTTTTTGAGAGTAGCTACATCATGAAACATTCTTAATGTAAACATGAATACTATTTAAACAGTTTAATTATATTCATTCCCGAATATTCCTAGAATTTGGTGGTGTTTTGTGTTATGGTGTCTTCATAACACACATCAACACAACCCGATTTCATTCATGTCAGGTGTAACTAATTAACATAAATTCATATATATATATATAATGATTTTATTGTTTCATATATTCATTTATGAATTGGTTGTATCTTATAGTGTTTTATTTATACCCCCTTTACTGAAACCATATATGGAATACAAATCTTATGTGTGATGAGAAGGATAGCGCATAAGATGCATAAGTGGTCATGTTAAGGAATTTTAATGGGCTTTAGAGACAAGATAGAGTGGATGGTCACTTTACTCAAGAATTTTCTTTTATATATCATTTTATTTATTTCATGAATGATTAATAAATGATATTCACACTTGGAAATTTCTCCAATTTATTCTTATGTATGATGTTGATAGTATCATTTGTTATAG
This sequence comes from Viscum album, assembly GCA_963277665.1. Taxonomy (NCBI): domain Eukaryota; kingdom Viridiplantae; phylum Streptophyta; class Magnoliopsida; order Santalales; family Viscaceae; genus Viscum; species Viscum album. Next base: position 664,616,276 of record OY728141.1, read on the forward strand.
TATATTATTGATTTTATTTTATGGATATCATGTCACTGTAATTTTATATTTGCGTATTAATTATATATTTATGAACTATGTTTTGTTTTATTTCATTAAAATTAATTTTTATATCTTTTTTACTTTCAACCCAATATTGGATACTAGATGATACTTCAAGTTAGAAGGATTTTGTGTGTGTGAAGGAACTCTTACAGAGATATAGTATATTTATCTCAATTTCTATTACACCCCAAATATTTCATGGAGTGTAAGGTTTTAATAATAATCATTAAATTATTAATCTTAATTAATTTTTTGTTATTGGGCTATTATAAGTGTCATGTATTAGAGTTTTGAGAGTAGGAAAAGGATTTGGAAGAAAATTATGAAGCTGGAATATTGTTAGGGTGTAAAGAAGTCACATCATGCCATGATGTATTATGGTGGTGTGGATCCATTATGTCTAAGGGACAACATGGTAAATTTAATGGATTTTTATGAATGGAATTGTTAATGTGGGGAGCTAAAACATGGTGGATGAGAGTTATAGTTTGGGTCACCCATTACATGATCCATTATAGTAGGACCACTATAGATGATCTTTGATGATAATTGGATTGTGTTAATGAATCTATTAGAATTTCTATATTTGTGATTCATTGTATTGGGACTAAACAATAACATTAAAAAGAAATTAGGATACATATATTGATGATTATTTTTCTCATGATTACCTATTAGTTGGATATATTTTTCAAGGGGACAAATTGTTAAATTAACCATATACCTCTTTAACGCTTCTCACATCTTCTCTATCAAGCACTGCATAACATGGAGAGATTATATATATTATCTGTGGAACATTTTTTTTCCACACATCCCATTATTTTTCTGAGGGTCCATTCATTAAAAATATCTTCCTTAATAATTCTTTGTCTCCATAAATAATAGATATATTATTCTCTCAATATTTCATTGTTTCCATTGTCAAATTATTTTATAATTTTCCTTGGGATATATTTTGTTACTGGCAGATATGATTGAACTATAATGGATATCTTAGATTTTATACTTGACCTTTTTAATTTTTAATGTATGAAACTTTTTAAACATAGATACATTACAAATGGTGTAATAAAATATGTTGTTGTATGATAAGAGTTGAAAAAGGTGTAGATAAATCCAAAAGGAAAAAAATGGTCATAAAGACTTTGAAAATTTCATGAATATAAATTGTTGAGGTTAATAGAATCAATGATGAAGCCATGTTTTTTCCTTCATGATGTGACAAAAATTAATTTCCTGAGATATTGACAATATCATTTTCTATGCGTTCGAGATTTGAAGCCAATGAGATTTTTTTCCGTTATGTCATCCATTTCGAACGTTCATTTCATGAATATATGGTTCATTTAATAAATAATTTCTATTATATTGGATTATAATATTTATTATCCCATATCAATTATCATTATTCATCCTATTCATTTCCATAAATGCATGGTCTTCACCAAAAAAGTTTTGGGGATCCAAATATCTATGATCTCATTCAATTGGTGTTTCAACCATGGATCCATTAGTTCATATTGGAATCAATTTTGTTTTGTGAACATAATCTAATTATTTCATGATATATTGGTTTCAAATCTGATATAAGAGGTTTATTTAGGATATATTGTTCATGTTATGACATTTCATTAATAAATTGTAGATCCCTTGTGTACCTGTCTTATAGAGGTCGGATCTCTTATAGGTAGTTGTGTGAAATGTGAGAATATCAATTAATGTGATTGTATAATTTCTCATATGATATTTTTTTGGAAAATAGAATCAATGAAGTATAAATTATGTTATGGACTCTTAATTTCATTCATACATTCCATTCATTCCTAGTGTGTGTGGATCATGTTGTTGGTGGTGTGAGGTCTAATCATGTGGTAGGTGGTTCTATATCTATCCTATGTTATATTAACTTTGATTATCATCGTAATATAATAATTTTTATTATTGAAATTTCATGATTCATCTATGTTTTATATGTACGCGTAAAAAATATTATTGAGAAAGCACTATTTCCCCCAAATTTTTGTAAATAGAAACGTTTTTTCATCACATTTTGAAAATGATTTAATTATGGATTTCAAATCAACTTTTTAAACAATTTTTTTTAATATTTTATAAAATTTTATAATCTAATGAATATTATTTTATTTATTATTCTTGTTTTTTCCTTGGGTACTTAGTGGAGGGATTAACATTAGGCCATGTATGTTGGAATTGTAATGGGTTTCACTCTCTTGGGTGTTCTCTAATTCAAGATCATATACACTTTATATATAGTAAACTGATTTAAATAAATGGTATTTCAGTTAATATGGTGTTTCTTCATACCTTGTTTATGGATTTATTAACTCTACTAACATGAGATCTTAATATTCAGTGTTTTTTTGTAGAGGTATAAATGACCTAGAAATCCTGAAATATGTATCACATGGGGTAAATATCATTTCCATTTGATTTATGCAATCCATTCATTGATATTATATAATAAATTCCTTGATAAATGATAATTATTTTAGTAAATTACATTTTTTTTCTAAATCACCTAGTTTTTTGAATGATTCAAAAAAAGAGAACTATTTACTAGGGATAAATATAAAATTCCCTAATTTCATATTACACCATATTTTCTAAAAATTTGTTATTTTTTATTATTCTTTTATAGGATGGTATATAACACATGTGTGGGATCCTACTAAGACAATTTATCTCAGACACTCCAAACTCCCTCGGGGTAGTATAGTAATTGTTTATCTATTTTTATAAGGGGAAGCTTTTCATGGTGATGCATTATAGACTATATCAAATGGGAATGTATAGAAACACAAAAATTTCATTTATATAAATTAAATATGAGTGTAATAATTTTAATTAAAAAATATAAGGATCCCTTCAACATTTTTATAGCTAAAATTACTTTGGGAACATGGATATATAAACAACCAATTCCTATGTGAATTGTGTAACCCCATATAGAAATCTACAAAACAATAATTACATTATCATATGATACATAATACCATTATTCATAACATGGGTAAGGAAACATAAGAAGTGGTGAGATTAAATTCATATTAAGGGTAAAAAAGGAGATATCAATGATCATATACTTAAAACATGAGCATAAGGATGCAATTACATGATCCAAATATTTAAAAATCATACTATGTATATCAAACATCATAATGTTGTGTCTTCGATAAAATCATAGATGTTTATAAAAAATGAACCATAGATCAAGAACTAAACATAATATATTGAATAATAACATTTTCCTAAGATAAGGTATTGTGTTATACATAAATGCATAATATTTATTTCTTTAGTAGGTAATTTTCATTGTGGAGACTATCATAGTGGGCTGTATTCTCCTTCTAAATTGTCAGAATATTAACGATTCACCCCAAATACTATCATAATGGAATTTGTTCAGTCAAAAAAAAATTGTATTCATTGTTCAATTTATGATTATTATTTTAGGAAAATTCCATTACAAAATCATGTTCACGCCCAATTATTGATGTGTTTATCTAATATTATATTCAAATTTAATCAATTCATTGGAGGGGGATATAGGTTCTTCCAATAAAATATTGAAAATAATATATATGTGTGATAGAATATCATAAATCATTATCTGTTAAAAATACATCAAATGAAATGGTCATCATAATTTTTTATCATAGCAATACACATTACAATGAAATAGGTTTATAATTAATTCGGAAATTCACTATATAATAACCATTGTAAAATGAATGGGTTTAATAAACATATTTTCATCATAATAATAATGATTCAAGAGAAGTACTAAATACAATATGATTGGATCATGTCCCCTATAAATCTTATGTATCATAAACAATTTCATCTACGATGGAAATGTATTTTGAATAACATCACATCAAATATTTCTTGAGGAGAATACCAATTTCACTATTAAATCACTTATTTAAAATCTAAAAATTTCAAAAATATCAATTAAACTTTTATTTTTTAAATAATCATTGACACTTTTTACAGAATATTTTAATTTTTTTTTGTTTTCATGATGGATTAAAATACTTTTCAAGTATTATATGTAAAAAATAATATTAAATTGATACATTCACTAAAAAAACAAAAGGGCCATGCATTGAAAATAAACTGAAGATTAATTTTAAAAAATTAAAAAAAAATAAATATATTGGTAAAAATAAATTTAAACCATTATAGTATAAAATTAATAAAATTATTGAATACATTTATAGAATACATGGACATTCAATAAAAAAGGTTTTCGACCCAAGAGATAAACATGAATGTTTTTCTGAAAAACTTTTCATGGAATCCTGAGTTTATTAATAGAGAGAATGATTGTAAAAACATATAGTTTATTTAAATTACCATATAAAAATGAATTTAACATAATTATTGAGATTTATATATTAATATATCATTATTAGAAGCATATTCATAATCAACATTGATAAAAATGGGATTATAACATAAAAACCACAACTGATTGTTGTATTTTTGAATAGTAAGTATCATGAAATAAATAACATTATGTAGATATAAAATCCAAATAATGTATTTTATAAGACTCATAAATGAAATTCATGAGTAGAATATACAGAAAATAAAAGAAAAAAGTTGTGAATATGGCAAGATTCTAGTAGATATAAATGTGACACAAAAATGCCCCCACCTCAAACCATAAATTTCGTCATACATTTTCAAATTTATAGTATAATATATATATATATATATTCTATAACTATAATCATATATGTCATAACATATATTATTTAATTATGAAATTTTATTAACTTTTAATTATTAAATATTTTTTTAAATCATGTTTCAGCTAATAATTGCTTTATTTTTTCATATTTTGTTTGGTTTGCTACTTCCAATAATTTTACATATATCATGAATCCATTTAATCAAAAATATTTAACAACATATTAATATCCTATATATTAATTATATTCTTTTATATTAATCAATTAGTTTTATTGAAAAATAATTAATTATACAGTTCACCGAGGCGGTTGGCCTTAAATTCGCAAAATAATTGGTCTCATTTGAATAAAAAATGAAAAGAAAGAAAGGTAAATATTAATTAAAAAATATGGACTAAATTTTATATATAATATAATATTTATATATATATTATGTTAATCTATGATTTTTATGTTATATTTTATAATAAATTGAAAAACATATAACATCCCTTTTTGGATGTGGTTGGCCAATAGTATGAATTAATGGTGCTATCATCTTACAATTTAATTGATTATTAGATTGTATATGTGATAAAATATTTAAAATACAATAATTATTTCATAAATAACATATATTGAAATTAAATCCATAATTATCTCTATCTTTGTGATATGGTGAGGTAAAATGAAGTACATCAATTCACAAGGTGTAAATTTTTTATACACGCGATCAACTATTTCATTTCCAATTTAATTAATGAGGATATAGATATTGGATATCAAACTTACATAATTAAATTTTAGTATATTTGGTATAATTAGGATATTAAATCTTAATATAGTTTCTATATAAAAATATGGATTATTAGATGTGGTTATCAATGTAATGAAGTTATATGATCTTGTATTTTTTTAAGTAAAGTTATTTTTATGTCTAATTAAGGGAGCCTAGGAGGTGAATTTTTATAATTTGGGAAAGGAACACAGTTGTAAACTATTTGGGAATTCCCCAAAAGTTTGTAAAATGATGAATTCATTACTTATTAAAAATGAAAAAAAAATTAATATATATTAAATGAAATTATATGATAATTTTAAATTATGGTTATTCAGTATGCTTTATAAATTTTTTATTATAAGACATACCCATATCTATTTTTATAACCTCTCAGTAAAGAGATTTTAACCATACATTCTTTAAATAATTTTTTCCTATTTTTAACTATTTGTTATAAAAAGAATTAATTTAAAATTAATATATAATATTAATTATGTTTGTTAGAAATATTTAATCCATTATTAAATATTCACATCATGTAAGTTGTGTACTTTAATTTATCATTAAATCCACATAAATGATAAAAAACCAATTTTATAAGGAAATATTTATCATTAGTATGAATGTTTTAATATCTAACTTTAAAATTATATTTAATAAAATTAAAAAATATGGATTAAAAAAAATTACTAATTTTTCTTTTATTTCCCTCGTAAATAAAAGTGGATTTTTTAATTTTTGTAACGGAAACTGCAGAATTTAATAAAAACTAGTATTTTTTTATTATTCATCAGAAAATTAACATTTGATAAAATTTATCAAAAAATATGTCAAATATAATTTGGAAATATAGATTTTAAAATATAATTTTATTTTATCAATTAAAATTTTAAACATTGGAAACTCTTACATTTATTATTTTTTTCTAAAAAAATAAATAGAATTTTTTTAAAACAAGTATATTCAATGAACATGATAAAAATTAAAAAAAGTTGGTACATTTTTTCAATATTTATATATCATATATAAAAATAACACTTATTTTTTTAAAAAAATATATTCTTATTTATACTCTGATGTAAAAGAAAATTATTTTAGAATTATCAAGATTAAATAATAATGTAAGCATTATATTATGGTTTATTAAAACAATGTTTTTTCATGTAAAAAACAAATTGATGAAATAAAATATAATTGATGAAAATATTTCATAAATTATATAGGTTTTAAATTAAATCCATTAAAACGATTTCCTCACCTATAATTAAATAGGTTTTATTTAAAAAATGGATAAATCTTATGCCTCATCATATCAGCAGGTTCCCGTGTAACTTCATCAAGTTGGTGGGTTTTCTATAAATCCTTGATCAGATGATTGGTCTTCTTTCATAGATCATTATCTATAGGATCTAGAATCTTAAAAAGTTATTCATTATGAGAAATATCATGATTCATGATTACAACTTTCTATTTCATTTTATGTGAGGTATGAGTTATTTATATCCTAAGGAGAGATACGTGAAACACATCATGGTCTTTAGAGAGGTTTAGTGAAAGCTCTAGATGATAATAAATCATCCCTAATTCATGAAGAATATAAAAAGTAAAAATATTCCTAGGGATAAAATTTCCATTATTGTCAAATATAATTACATTATTCCATGGATAGATTCACATAACCAAAATACTACCTCTATCAAGCATTGGATCACGTTGATGATTATCAGTATGACTATTCTATCGACATTTTAATTTCCTTAATTTTTGTTGAATGCTTTAAGACATCTTTTTTATTTATTTATTCAGCTATGTTCGCAAAAAATTTCATTATCTAACATTATCCCAACATGATGTACTTCTAGACTTCATTATATAAAGGTATTCTAAAGCTACCAACTAAATTGATGAGTGAATTTTATTTTTTTGTAAAAAAAATTAATAATTGAAGGTATTGATCCCAAAAAACAATTTAAATTCCTATAAAAAGATCTAAATATATAATTGAGTCTCCCAATTGTTCTATTATACTTACCATCTATCTGAATATGATATATAGTATCGAAATTTATCATAATATCTAGAACCTACTAAATACATATCTTGAAATTGAGGCAATCCTTCAATCATGAATCGCAATATTATAATGTGGTACTCTATGAAACATAGCCACTTAAATAATAAATTTTTTTGAATGATAGTAATGAGTGAAATCATAACTAATATCAAAAAGTGTAGTAACTTTTTATGGTGATAGACTACAACCCATATTGTATTATTACCTTTTCTGATTTTTTTGGAGTTCGAAGATAAAATCCAAAGAGTTGTTTTTCCATCCCATTTCAATATGCGTAATAGTTGAATCATCCCCTTAAAAAATTTCATTACAAAAAAAATTTACAATATTACAAACAACATGATACAACCAATGTAATATAAGCCTTAATTTAATACAACAAAAAACCCACATTAAAATATCTTTACATCTTCCCATATATATGATTTCAGGATTTCGATGAACTATGATCTTCCTCTTACAAATACTTTTTCAAAACGTGTGTTAATGGGGTAGAACCATGTATCATGAATGTTTTCATTGCATCATAATAAATGTGAAATACAAAAAAAATTCTAACAATCCTTTCTATCTCTAAATTTTCTATATATGCCTCTGAAATCATAATTTGGATAGATTACAGAATATTCATTTTAGAATGATATGATTTATCCCCGTCCTTCTAGATTTTTCCTTCTATCCAATGAAAATATTGAAATATAAGATTTTTTATCCTCATCATAAATTAAATTACTTGTTTTTTACTCAAATTTTCATCCACCTTGTTCACTTTTCTAGGGTGTTATGTGTTAAGATATCATAAACATTAATCAGCTCCAAATTTCTTCTATAGTTCATTTTCAACTCATTATATGTGAATATGTACTTTAATATTTAATTATCACTTTATATACGTAAAATTTATACATAATTACCATACCTCCAAATTTTTTAGAAAAAAATTTCAATAGCTAACTCCAAATATATATTTGGGTTATTTTTCTCATAAATCATTAATTTTCATGAGGCATAAGATATCACCATATCATTCATCATGGGGAAGCATCCCAAAACTCAAATTTAAAAATCACTATATATTAAAAAAACATTACCCTTTTCTAGGTAATGCTAACATAGGTACACTAACTAACATTCTCATTAGTTCCATGAAGTTTTCGTCACATTTATCCATCAGAGTAATTTGGCTCACTACAAAAATAACACTATGAGTAGATTATATAGTCATGATACATTCTCCACAAACCATCAATAATATCCATCCAAAAAAAGTAAAAATAAATTCTTTGTCATAGTGTTTAGTCTAGGATGATGTTAAATTAAATTGATATTGATTTATCCACTGATAATCCATCAATTGATATTTTTCAAAAACAAATATATCTTTTTATACAAAAAAATTAAATAGCTAAAAAAATGAATACATGTTTTCCTTTCTTATTGATTTATAATAAATTAATATGTCATTTTAATGTTATTTATTTCTATCTGAATACATTATAATATCATTTATAAATAATACCCCAAATGATAATTGTAAAATATAAAGACTCACTTCACTAAATCCAAGAAGATAGTGGGAGAATTAGTAACACCAAATGAAACCACTATATATTAACATTTCCCATAAATTGTACGAAATGTTTCTATTGGTATAACCCTATTATTTACCAATATTTTTTCATATATAAAATGAATTAAAATCTTTTAATAGTACTGAAATTTATATAATTGATCAAAAAAGTAATAAATATTTGTCAGATGGTAAATTTTCGTAATTGTGATGTTGTTTATCTCCCAATAATAATTTTTGAATCACATAAATCCACCATTATTCTTAAAAATATGGATAGTTTCACCACAAGGTGACATAAATGGTTGAATTAATCAATTGATTTGAATCCCTTTGGAGTTTTGATATAATTCATGAAACTTAATTTGTTATATTACATATAGATAATTTAAGAAAATTTAGCACTGAGTATGACTTATGATGAGAATTCTACATCACAATTATTTGAATGAGTAATTAACTCTGCACAAAAGACATTAAAAACACCCAAAATATAAAAATATCTTCAATGTTGTGTATCTTAACAAATATGTGAGATAAAAACTAATATTGAATAAAAATGGAGTCCCATAAGAAGTTGTTTGTATCCATCAGATGTTAATATTTTTCATTCCACTTATTTTGTATTATATGTTTTTTATCAATATAAAATTTTATTCCCCACACATATACATAGATGTGAGATTTTGGAAGATAATTCCAATCCATGCCAATGAAAAAAGAAAATTAAACTAGTAGGATTGTAAAAAGATTTAATGTAAGATATGCCTCAAAAAATTAAAATGGAGACTAATCATATACATGAAATTAAATCATCATTACATTAGGGGGTTTCACTACTAAATCAAAAATTAATATCTGAGCTTATATATTTATACCTTTAGAAAAGTATTTTGATATTAACTAGTGGGTAGATAAAGAATTAGATATTAAATTAATTGATCTACAGTGGATGGTAGGTATAACTTTCTCCACATTTTTATTGTACACCTATTTAGAATGAGTTATTCCATGAGTCTTTCCTTTGTTTCTCACCATAACAGGTTTTGGTTGTAAATCACATTCATTGAAATTTGGTTTTGATAGCATGTTTGGATAGTTCTCCTAATTATTTCATTTGATATACTGTAGTGTGGGTGGTGTATTGTAAGGTAATTCTATATATTATTATTATTAGATTAATATTCATATCACTTCATCAATGGATTTATAAATGAATTTATTTTCCAAACATAAAAAATTTACAGGTAACCTTATGAAAATTTCCATTATGATTTTTATAAACTTAAAGCATGATGAAGGGAACATCATCATTTCTCCATGATTTTTATAATTTCCAATAAATTCCATATTTCCATTATTATTAAAACTATGGTATTGTTGGGTATATTCAATCTCAATTTCCACCTTGATAACACAAAAAATGAATCACCCTTATGTGTTTGTTCATTAAATTCCTTTTCTATTTTCAGAAAATGAATATGAAGATTGTTTTTATTGAAGAATATGTTTTTAATCTTATCACATTATGTAGATTAAATGTCATTTAATTGAATCGTATTCTTGAAAATAGTCCACCATTAATCCACATGTCCTAACAAATTAAAGAAAAAAAAATTCTTTTTGTGATATCTAATTTTGAGAATGAAAAATAATTTCCCAATGATATTCACCAACTTCTCATAAAATAGTGGAATAGTAGAACCACTAATAGAATGTGGATTTTTCTTCTAGAAGGACCCAACATTGTATTATTCCTTCCCTTTCTTGTTTGGAATCATAGTGTGATTCATAGCCCGAAAAAGCGGTGTCAGTGTAGCAATGATAATTTTAGTTCCATCAATATTAACATTTCGTTGTTAATGAGTAAAGACATTTAATTTAACATCAAAATTATAATTAACATAATTCATTTGGGTTCCATACATTTAATAGAAAAATAGTTTTTGTAAAAATAATTATAGTGGAAAACTACACAATCATGAAAAATCAATTTTAGGATGTCTAAATCATGACTCCTTATTTACAATCGATGGCCAATTGTTATCAAACTGGGTCATTAATGATTATTATTTTAATAATTAATCTTGTTTTTAAAGTGATTTTGAATTAACAAATTATATTCCCTAGTACTGTTAATTTCATTGTCCAGTAACACTCATTGTTATGCACCATGTGATGATCACATTGAACTCAATACACAATTTTCAGAGTTGTTACCCATATATATAACTATGATGGAACCATATTAACTTGTATTAGTTGTAATGGGATTTAATAGAATGGTAACTACCAGATATATCCTTAAAACAAAATTCGAAGATATTTTCCTATATATAAACCTATTGTTTTGGATGTCTCTAAATTTTTTAAATCATATATTCCAAAGGTTAACGAAACATTTATCTAATACGAACTATAGAATCAGAAACTTTTCATATATAAATATAATATCATAGTAGGTGAATATATATTTAATAAAAAAAATTATCCATGAAATAATCATGTATGTCTTGTTCATTTGGTAAACTTCATACATAAAAAATTTGTTCATAAGTGAACTACGTCACCTCCAACTAGGAAATTAAAAAGTAGAAACATTCTTAGACATATCATGAAAAATACCATTATTCATTACCTAGGTAAGAAAACATAATATTAGATTGGATAAAATTCTTAGTAGGGGTAAATAAAAGAGATATATGGAACATATAACCACAATATGAGCATTGGGATATAAAAACAAGAACATTTCATATAAAAATCACATCCTATATATCATGTTACATAATATTGAGTCAAAGAATAATTCATTGTAGTTAATGAGACATGATTTTTAAATTAATGAATAAAATAATCCAATAAATAATAATATAGTCACAGTAAATGGAATTATAGTTTACACATAAGAATATAAAGTAATTTTATTTTTAGTCATGAAACATAGTTTTGATTGTCATAATGTAATGGGTTCACTACCCAATTCATAATAATAGTAATGTTTCTTTCGAATACTATCATTTTTGATTGGGATAGCTCCTGAAACAATTATAGTAGTCATGGTTAACTCCCATTAATGTAATAGTAGACAAATTCCTTTACTGAACTATATTTATGGATCATTCAAATATTTTTTTAACACAAAAGATTTTAATCATTAACCAATTAAATGGAGTATAATATAGTCTCTACCCATCATACAATAATAACCATACATATATTTTTTTTCAAATATCATAAAGCATTAATCATATCATAACCCATAAAAATTAACGGGTTTTCCAAATATTATATCATAGAGAAAACTGTTAGGTCTAAAAGGATGAATACCCTGAGAGGGGGGGTGAATCAGGGTATGACTAATAAACAATTAAATCATGTTCTGATCTTGTTTCACTGTTAAGAAAAACAATCTTCTCTCTCTTTCCTGGTGCACAATATAAACAGAAAGTAAATCAAGAACATGACACATCAATTTTACTTGGTTCACCGCTAAGGGCTATGTCCATGGAGCATACACCGACAGGTTTCCGGTCGTACCAAGTCCACTAAACTTCACTAGTTGTGGATTACAATGTTCGGGCTAGATCACTTCTATGCCCAGGGTCACTGCCCAAACAAGGTTTAGTGTCATTTCACTGCTTTCCCAAGGGTCACTCCCTGTTTCTATCACTCTGGGTCACTGCCGGTGGAGTGGATCACCTTTCACCTCTCCCTAAGCTCACTTCTCTTGGAAGGGATTCACTCACAGTTTATAAACCTGTAGGTCTCTTCATTTTCATGAAAGAATGCATCCTTAACTGATGATAGATGCTCTGTTAATGTCCAAATTTCATCCACTGATGAACACCTCTTTGCCAATGAACACATGGCAATTCCTTTTGGTAACACCTTGGCAAAGCACTCTACTTCGAGAAGCTCCCAATTTTGCAAAGCTCAAACAAGCCTTCGCGAAGCTCCTGCCTTTTCGCAAAGCTCTATCGCGAATCACTCTCGCGATGCACAGACCTTCACAATGATTAGGCTGTCACGGAGCTCCTGCCTCTCGGCGAAGCTCACTGAGCCAACGTGGGGCACACGCCTTTCGCGGAGCTAGAATAGCCTCCGCAAAGCTCCCCTTTCGCGAAGCACACTGCCTTCGCGAACCACCTCTGCGAACCGAGAGCAATCGATTTTCTCTGAAAATTCTCTCTGCTTCTCTCAAGGGGGTCAATCTCTATTTATAGGTGATTCCACCGACCCTCGTCCCTTCCGCACGAAGTCAATGCCACGTCATCTCAAATCACGAAGTTCCAAAGATTCTGCTGGAATTCTGTCCAAATCGCAAAGCACCACGACAATTTTTCATTCGCGGAGCTTGACGTAGTCGTGAAGCATCACCGTCAACATACCTTCGTGAATTCTCCGTGAAGCTCCTTTGCAATGCCCTTCTCTGCCGTGATGCGCTTCAGCCTCTGCCGTTCGCGAAGCTTTTGACGTAATCGTGAAGCATCATCGTCTCCATTTTTCTGGCCTTCGCGAAATCCAATTCATGCATCCCATCTTCGCGAAACTCATGCCTTTTCCATATTAAATTATGATCTTCATGGAAATCCACTTCTCGCGATGCTCACCAATCTCCAAATTCTGGAACAAAATTTTTTTGCAAACACTGGGAAACGGCGCCACCTTGTACTGCTCTTTTGTACCGCCTCCAGATCATCATTTCCTTTGTCATAGTTCTTTGTCAACATGTAATGTCAAGAACTTCTCGGGAACTCGAAAATTCTCCATGGAAACCTTCTTTGTCAACAAACACAATCAACCCAAAAATACTGCAATGTTACCTTGAGGGATTTTTGCCCAACAATCTCCCCTTTGGGTTTGTTGACAACTCTTCACAACTCTTCTCAGAATGATTTTCTTCACGTTGATACCTCACTGAATCTTCTTCCAGTTGCTACCACCATTCGCCTCTTGCGATTCTGATAGCATTCAACGATTCACTTAACACGTACTCTAAGCCCACATGAGAAATGCTCGGCGTGAGAAAAAAGAGTAGTATGAAAATTTCATCAATGAATCACTTCATGTCAGACCCCAATTGTCGATTCCAACCTGATACCAATTCTTAAATAGATATTAATTGTTGAACCACACTGATAAAAATTGGTGATAGCTGGACACCGTCTCACACCATTCCAACACCACTGTTCTTCTTTTATCACGATCCTCAGTTGTCGTGATTTCTATGCTTTCATCGATCACTTCTAGCATCGTCAGATTTGATACGATCCCCCTTTCTCATTTCTCCGCCTATCTGGCTGGTTCACTGGTCAGCTTCTCCCTATATCATTCATTATTTTTCAAATCTCCACACTGTCTCCCCCTTTAACAGTAACTATTTTCTCCCCCTTTGTCAACGAACCCAAAGGACACTCCTTTGTAGTCTGTAACATAGTAGAGAACACATATTAGCACAACAGGGAAAAACACAGCATACCTCGGTGAGAGGGGGGGTCCCACATCCACACTATTTCAAGTGAGGGGAAACGACTGAACTCCCAGAGCCAGTCGATGCCTCTCAAAAGCTTCCTTGGGTAAGGCCTTTGTCAGAATGTCTGCAACCTGTAGCTCTGTAGGCATGTACTCCAACTTCACGATTCCCTGCTCAACCTTCTCCTTGATAAAATGATACTTAATCTCAATGTTCATTGTCCATGAATGATGGACATGATTTTTGATAAGATTTATAGCACTTGAGTTGTTGCACTGGATTACGATCGGAGACTTGACTTCAACTCCCATATCTTCAAGCTGCTGCTTCATCCACAATAAATGTGTGTATGCTTGAGTGGCCGCGATATACTCATCTTCTGCGGTGCTCAATGAAATGAAATCTTACTTCTTTATAATCCAATAAATACACAATACACCAAGATAAAATGCACCACCTGATGTTGATTTTCTATCATCTGCTGATTCGGCCCAGTCTGCATCAGTATATCCCAATAACTCTGTCTGAGATTTGGTGCAATATGTCAAGACAAAGTCCACAGTGCCCTTGATATACCGAAGTATTCTTTTTTACTTAAAGCATGTGTCTCTCCTTGGGATTACTCTGATATCATGCTTCTTGGCATGTGGCGAAATCAATATTTGGCCTTGTTGCAGTCAATTACAACAAACTTCCAATAATTTCCCTGTATTCTGTGATATTAACTGCCTTCCAATCTGCATCTTTCGATAATTTCATCCGGGTGGCAACCGGAGTCTTCATCTACATGGAATTATCCATTCCAAACCTTCTTAAAACATCATTGGAATATTTGGATTGAGAAATAATAGTTCCATTCCTTCCTTGTGTCACCTGTAGACCAAGGAAAAACATTAGCTCTTCAATCATTGACATTTCAAACTCATTTTTCATGAATTCGGAAAACTGTCTTCACTGAGCTTCATCTGATCCACCAAACATTATGTCATCGACATACACTAGCACCATCATCCTTTGATTACTGTCATTGCAGAAATAAAGATTGTAATCAACTCCTCCACGCTGGAAACCAAGCTTCTTCAAGTACTGATCAACCTTTGAGTACCATGCCCTTGGTGCTTGTTTCAGCCCATACAATGCCTTCTTCAACCTGCAAACTTTGTTCTCATCCTCATGAATGAGAAAACCATATGGCTGCTTAATATACACCTCCTCTTCCAGAACACCATTCATGAATGCAGATTTGACATCCATCTGGAACACTTTGAACTTCCTTTGCACTGCGATGTCTAGGAATAATCTTATTATCTCCAGCCTTGCAACCGGTGCAAATGTCTCATCAACATCTATTCCCTCGATCTGGGAGTACCCCTTGCACACTAGCCATGCTTTGTTCCGAATCACTGTTCCATCTTCATTCATCTTTTTGCGATAGGCCAATTTGGCCCCAATGACATTCTTTTCTGCTGGCCTCGAAACAATCTCCCATGTCTGGTTCTTCTCAATTTGATCAAGCTCTCCATTCATAGCCTGAACCCAGTTTTCATCTTCAGCTACATCGAAAAAACATTTCGGCTCCACCTGAGATAAAATGGTGTTTGCTGTAATGATTTAATTATTTGAGTCTGAACTGGAGCTGTCTGATCACCAATGATATTTTTCCTATCAATTTCAGCTCGACTCTTTGGCTTCCTTGCAGATACAGACTTGACACTTTCTAGTTCATCATCAGTATCTTCTTCTGAGTCAGCCTCTACCACTTCTACTCCCCCGGTGTCACTTACCTCATCATCACATTCATCCAGAAACTGTTCACTGGGTCGTTGAGCAGTCTGTTCATTTTCGACTATAGTGACATCATTGCTCTCAACAATTTTTCCCAGCCTCTTGTTGAAGCATTTATATGCTTTGCTTTTCCATGAATAGCCATGGAATATCCCTTTATCTCCTTGTCCTTCAAACTTCCTATGATGTTCTTTATTGAGAATGAAACACTTACTTCCAAAGATTAGAATGTATTTCAACATTGGCTTCTTTCCATACCTCAGTTCATACGGAGTCTTCCCTTGCTTCGGACATAACAAGGACCTGTTTGAAACATAGACCGATGTCAAAACTGCTTCCTTCCAAAATTTCCCTGGTATGTCCTTATCAATAAGAATTGTTCTGTACATGTTGTTGATGATCCGATTTCTCCTTTCAAACATTCCATTCTATTGAGGAGTTCTTACTGATGAAACTTGATTCCTTATCCCATGTTTCTCGAGATAGTTTTCAACCTGACTGTTTGTAAATTCCGTACCGTTATCAGTACGAAACTTCAGAATTTTCTGCCCAAGAATCTTTTCCAATTCCCTCCTGTACTGCTTTTTGAAACTGAACACCTCTGTCTTATGGGTAATGATGAATACCCAGGCCATTCTGTTATAGTCATCAATTAAAAGAACATATTACCTTTTCCCCTCTATAGTTTGTGGTGAGATAGGTCCACATACATCAGCATGCACCAATTCGAGCACTCTAGTTTCTTTTGGTTGCTTTGGCTTGTATGTCTTCCTGATGATCTTCCCTTGTTGACAAGCATCACACGTATGAGTGTGATCACATGATAGTTTGGGAAGGTCTCTAGCAGCATCTAACTTTACCAGATCTTCCATAGATGGTTGACATAGATGACCAAGTCGCTTATGCCACATCTGATTTTCTTCTTCTCTGGATAAAAAGCATGAATCTTCTCCCCCACCTATCAGGTAAAGATTCCCCTTTGTTCGTTTTCCCTGTAGAATGACTATTCCATCTTTTCCTTTGACAATACCCATCTTCTAGGTAAATAGGATAGAGTGCCCAGAGTCGCATAGTTGACTGACGCTATGCAAATTATGACTGAGACCCTCTACCACCAAGACATCAGCATGTCTCATTTCATTGTCCCCAAACTTGGATTTTCCTAAGCCAACAATCTTCAGGCCTTCATCATTTCAAAATTTGAAAACTCCTTCTTTGTCATATTTTATGCCTGTAACCAAATCCTTCTTTCCTGTCATGTGGGATGTGCAACCACTATTAAGGATCCACACACCAGAACGATCTGATGCTGTAAGGGAAATTTCAGCAACTACGGTCTTCTCAATTTTCATCTTCCTGGTCCATACTTTTTCTTTCATACTCGTCATGGATTGAGGCTTCTGTTCTTTCTCAGAGTATGATGAACCAACTTCATCTTGCAAAACTGCAAATCCGTTATGAACTTTTAACTCACTTGTCGGTTTACTGATCTGCTGCTTGCGAACATTTTGATTCTTCTCTGGCACATTTTTCTGAATAGTCGGAGTGCAGTACCTAGCCATGTGTCCAAATCCTCCACACCAAAAACAGTTTCCTACAAAATATGTTCTGGAAAACCATTCTCTATTTGGCTGCGATCTCTGTTCTTGTTCCCTTCGATATCTTTTGGCTATGGAACACACATACTATGAATGTCCCATCTTTCCACAACAATAACACCTGATATAAGGTGCATTCCTTCGTGTTACTTCAGCACTTCGAGTTTCCCCTTGGGATCTCTGAGTATTCTGATTCTGCTTTGTGCTCAAATCTACTTTCAATATCAGGATAGGTGCTTGCGGTCTAACTTCAACTGCCACCGATTATTGTTTCTGATTAAGCCATGAATCAGCCTTAACTTCTGAGTTCAATTGCTGCTTCTTCCCTGCTGAACTACTAGGCTCTTCTTTCTTCTTTTCAGTCATCGTAACAACTTGATTTCCCAAGAATTTATTGGGATTCAAAGGTTTTTCCTGGTCTTTAACATTTCTCCACAGACCGACAACTTCCTCTTCAAGCTCTTCAATACGCTTGACGTGATCTTTCACTTTTCGACTCAAGAAATCGATCTCCCTTTTCTGCTCTTCAATCTTGAGATTATGCTCATCAACCTTTTCTGTGCGCTCTGGCCTGGAAGACTTAAGATTTTCAATTTATTTCTCACGATCAGACTTCTCTTCTTCTTGTTGTTGCATGTAGAGTTTGGCATCACGTACTATCTTGTTGGCTTTCTTTGTTTTTTCTCACCAAACATCTATCTCTTCAAGAGCTGCTTCTAATTCAGCTTCCATGTCAACTCTCCCTTCAATTTCTTCTTCTTCTTCATCAGTTTCGGTTTCTTTTTTTTATAGAGCTCTACTGGAAACAGACACCATCGCATTTTGTCCACGATCTTTGCAGTTATTTTCTCTTAAACTTCTTCACCCTCAGACTCGGCTGAACTGTCTATTTATTGTGAAAGAAGATTCTTCTTCTTAATGAAATTTCTCTTTAACTGCTTCCTCCCTTTCATGTAGGCTGATGATTTTTTCATGGGAATCTCAACTTCATCTTCATCGCTTTCTTCTTGAAACTTTTTGGGGCATCTTGCAGCAAGATGACCAACCTTTCCGCATCGGAAGCATGCTAGTGGAAGTTTCCCTTTAAACTTTCCTTTTCCTCTTTGCAGATTTGAAAAAAGGAACGACATCACCTCATCTGACTCTTCTTCCTCCTAAGAATCTTCAATAGTGAGCTTCTTCATGGCCTTAAATGCCACCTCTTTGGATTTACCCTTTTCCACATCATCGTTGTCATCATTTCCCATTTCATATGCAATAAGAGTGCTGTATAGGTTATCCAATGTCAGCTCTTTTGGATCTTTATCTTCCAAAACAGAAACATTCAGATTGAACCGAGGTGGAAGCTTTCTCAAGATGCACTTTACGATTTTAATGTCTTCGATAATTTCACCAAGGCCTCGCATGTCTTCTACCACAGCATTTACCCTGTCAAAGAATGCATCAACAGACTCATTCGGGTTCATTCTCAGATCTTCATACTTGTTCCGCAACACTTACAGCTTGGCCTCTCTGACTTTTGTATCCCCTTCATAAATATTCAAAAGCTTTTCCCACAGGGCATGTGATGTTTTGAAGGACATCACCTTTGTATATATGGTATTGGAAAGGGCTCCACCTAAGGCATTGATTGCTTTGGAATCAGCATCCAACTCTTTATTCTCAGCTTCTGATAGTGCACCACACGTAATTTCAGCTGTGATACCATGCATAGCTGCTGAAAACACATCCATTCCCAAGGATCAGAAATAGTGTTGCATTCTATTTATCCATATCTAAAAATTACATCTGTCGAAGATCAGAATCCCTCTATGATTAGTGACCTCCATTGAGAGAAGAACAATTGTCACCCTTTCCCTTTGATACCACTTGTTAGGTCCACTATGCTGAATACCCTGAGAGGGGGGGGGGGTGAATTAGGGTATGACTAATTAAAAATTAAAGCCCGTTCTGATCTTGTTTCACTGTTAATCAAACCACTCTTCTCTCTCTTTCCTGCTGCACAATATAAATAGAAGGTAAAGAAAGAACATGACACAACAATTTTACTTGGTTCACCGCTAAGGGCTACGTCCAAGGAGCATACGCCGACAGGTTGCCGGTCATACCATGTCCACTAAACTTCACTAGCTTTGGATTACAATGTTTGGGCTAGATCAATTCTATGCCCAGGCTCACTGCCCATACAAGGTTTTGGGCTAGCTCACTGCTTTCCCAAGGGTCACTCCCTGTTTCTCTCTCTCTGGCACACTGCCGGTGGAGAGGATCACCTTCTACCTCTCCCTAAGCTCACTGCTCTTGGAAGTGATTCACTCACAGTTTATAGACCTGTAGGTCTCTTCATTTGCATGAAAGAATGCATCCTTAACTGATGATGGATGATCTGTTAATGTCCAAATTTCATCCACTAATGAACACCTCATTTCCACTGAACACTGGGCAATTCCTTTTGGTAAAACATTCACAAAGCACCCTACATCGCGAAGCATCCAATTTCGCGAAGCTCAAACAAGCCTTCACGAAGCTCTTGCCTTTTCGCGAAGCTCTATCGCGAAGCACTCTCGCGATGCACAGACCATCGCAATGCTTAGGTCGTCACGAAGATCCTGCCTCTCGGCGAAGCACACTGAGCCAACACGGGGCACACGCCTTTCGCAGAGCTAGAATAGCCCCCGCGAAGCACCCCTTTCGCGATGCACACTGCCTTCGTGAACCACCTCTGCGAACTGAGAGCAATGGATTTTCTCTGAAAATTCTCTCTGCTTCTCTCGAGGGGGTCGGCCTCTATTTATAGGCGATTACACCGACCCTCGTCCCTTCCGCGCGAAGTCAACGCCACGTCATCTCAAATCGCGAAGCTCCAATGATTCCGCCAGAATTATTTCCAAATCGTGAAGCACCACGGCAATTTTCTGTTTGTGGAGCTTGATGTAGTCGCGAAGCATCATCGTCGACATACCTTCGCGACTTCGCCACGAAGCTACGTCGCAAAGCCCTTCTCCGCCGCGATGCGCTTCAGCCTCTGCCGTTCGCAAAACTTTTGAAGTAATCACGAAGCATCACCGCCTCCATTTTTCTGGCCTTCGCGAAATCCAATCCATGCATCCCATCTTCGCGAAACTCATGCCTTTGCCATATTATATTATGATCTTCATGGAAATCCACTTTTCGCGATGCTCACCAAATTCAAAATTTTGGACCCCAAAAATTTGGTAAACACTGTGAAACGGTGCCACCTTGTACTGATCTTTTGTACCGCCTCCAGATCGTCTTTTCCATTGTCATTGTTCTTTGTCAACATGGAATGTCAACAACTTCTCGGGAACTCGACATTTCTCCATGGAAACCTGCTTTGTCAACAAACACAATCAACCCAAAAATACTGCAATATTACCTTGAGAGATTTTTTCCCAACAAAAACCCATGGAAAAGAAATGGTTTTCATAATCATTTAATTATTTCAACATAGCACAACCCATTGAAAAAAGGTGAGTTTAATATAAATATTTTCATGATAACAAAAAACTCTCTAGATGACAATTAACTTAGGTATCATTCGATATTATCACCTTTCAATATTATGTAACATCATATGATTTCATTTTAGATGTAAAATTTACTTGAGAAAAATGACATTGAACATTGTTTTAGGAAAATAATCATTACACTTGACAATAAATTACTTAATTTAATTACATCCCAAATATTAATGAATAAATTTTCTATAAGAAAACATATAAATATTTTTAATAATTAATGAAATTATTTATTTTTTATGAAGTTATAAAATAACATTCCTTTTATACATGTCAAAACAATGAGTTATATGACTTTTTTGGTAAAAATTCATAAGATCCGTGTATGATAATGATAAGAAGATTAAATTTTTTCATTTTTATCAAAATTAAAACATTGCTTAAAATGATATTAAATCATCATTTTCTAACATTAATAAATCCATATATTAATTTTTACAATACATGGGCATGATATAAAAATGGTTTTTGACTGAATGTAGAAATAAGACAGTTATCCTTGAAACTATATTTTAGAATGTAATGTACATGATGATAGAAAAATTAAATAAATAATATTTGTATATAATTAACTATATGATAACAAATTTATTTTCTTTCTTTTTATTAATATCATAAGATATAATCCTTGATGAAAAATTATAAACAATATTGATAAGAAACGAGACAATTACAGAAGACCCGAACCACATTTGTATATAATTTAATCAAAATCCCCCCTAAAATAAATATCAATATATTTTTTTGGTATCCACATAATGTTTCTAATAATAATTAAAAAATTCATTCATGTTCATAAATTATAGAACAAAAAAGAAAAAAATTGGTGAATATGGCATGAGTCCCATAAAAATAAAAGTGATATGAAAAATCCTCTAACCAGAAGTATTTAGTTAAATATTAAATGATAAAAAATTACTATATGATAAATATAAATATATTATAAATATATTGAACAAACATACTCATATATTTAATTCCATATATTATTTAATTATGACATATTATTACCCATTTATCAAAAATGCCTTGTTACAATATTGATTTGGGAAATAACATCTTCATTTTTAATGTGTGTTTTGGATTTTTATTTATATCCTTTTACATTCCCAATAATTTCATCATACAAATAATTTTATCAATGATATTTAAATCATATATATTTTTCATTTATTTCAATATATTAATCAATTTCAGTTACCCATGGAAAATGAATTACAACATTCATGGAGACGGAAGGTCGTACATACATAAGAATATTGTTTCCATTTTTTCAATAGAAGGGAAAAAAATTTAATATTTGTTAAAATTATAATAATAATAATATTTATTTCATATATACGATATATAAATTTAATATATAATTATTTCCATCCATGTCAAACTAATTTGAAAATGTATCACATACCTTTGTGGAGGCCGCCATCCACATCTATGCATGAGCAGGGTTATCGTTTTCCAATGGATTATAAAGTTTGAATGTATATGTAATATTATTATTATTATAGAAATATAAATATGCCATTAATGTAGTATTTAATCAATAAATCCATCATTATATTTATACATTAAAGGTGGTGTTGAAAAATGAAGTACATTTTTTCATGAGGATGGAGTCCTCCATTAAAAAGATTGAATGTTTCATTTCCAATTTTATAGAAGAGGGTATATATATTCGGTGTGAATGAAACATAATAACATGAATGTACAAGTTGTATAATTATTTTATTTTATTGTTTTATTTTATGAATATTTTAATGAGAAATAAATTAAAATAAAATATACTACTAATAAGGATACCAATTCTTTTGACAACATTCTTAAGATTTCACTAAATGACTTATTAATAGGGTTTATAAATAAAACTAAGGAATATAGGATATGAATAGTGATATAAATAATAGATTTGGTTGGTTTTAGTTGATAAAAAGGGCTTTTATATGTGAAGACTGAAGAAGAAGAGGTTTCTTTTTAAATGTGTGGAAATGAACCCACAAGGAAACTAGATGGTAATTTATCATATAATACAAAATGATTATTTCATTCCAAATAAAAAATGACTCTAAATTATAATAAATTATATATTAGGATATAATTATTTTTATATATGGTCAATAAATTGGTTTTAGACTAGTTTAACAAAAAAACATACCCTTATCTTTTAGTTCACCCCTAGTAAACTGGTTTTTGCCTGAACCATGATAGTTAATTTTTGTTGATTTTAATATTGATTATGAATAATAAATTTACCTTATAATATAAAATAATGTATTTTTATTCCAAAAAATAATTGTTTTTGATGCTTTCGCCGAGGCGCGCGCCCGTCCGTCCTCGGGGGAGGACGTGCGGCGCTTTTGTTGCCCCGCATTCCAGCTTTCCAAAGGCGGGCGGAATTCGCTCCTTATTCAGGGACCTCTGGTCCATGATCGAAACGGGATGATGGGATGTTGGTTCTTCCTCCTGTGGATTCCTCCTCAGAACTCGTCACCTAGTCCGGGTCTCCCTCATAGATTTAATACGTAGTTCGTGAAACTCTTCCCAGTGCCATGTTTCCATGGGTGCTGGTTAATTACACTGCTTCTGTCGGGACATTCCAAAGGGTCCAGTCAGGGCAGAAACCTTCAGTCAGGGGAGTAGTCCCGTTGAGGAATCAGTATCATGTCTGGATGCTGGGGTACCTGGAATGTCTGTCTATTATCCTTGGCCACAAGGCTTCTCGAGGGCGTGGAAGCCCGAGGCATCCCACATTGAGCGCGGGGAATTATATGTCATAGACACATATCTGAGGTTTTCCTCAGCTTCCCATGTTTAACATAGGGTATGCCGCAAGTTTAACATCCAGCGGAGACGGATCAACCCAACCAGAGCATTAGCTAGGATAGATCAGATTGAGGGATCCTCCTTGAAGGGATATCGATACCGGGGCCAGCCCATGGGCGGCTGTGAAGAAGAGCGTACAGACATGGTCTCACCGGGATAAGACGGTCCGGGGCGAGAATCAGGACGGGTAATAGGTTGATGAAGGGAGTGGAAGGAGAGTGAAATGGGACCATAACAGGGGCGACAGTGAAGTTGGGCTTGATCCTTGATGAGGCTTCCTACGTATCCCCATGGCACGGAATCAATGTCCGCGTAGTTCGGGATGACGCCGATAAACCGACGTGATGGTGGACCTCGGCCCGATGAGCATCGTCAGCGTACCGTTGTGAAAGTAGACCCGTGGGTCCACTAATGGTGGGCTTGAACCTTGGGAAGGTTTCCTATGTACCATGCCTTGTCATGGATCAAAGTCCTCGTAGTTCACGGGATTGATGGAACACAGTTTTACGTCATGCGGGACGATAGTGAACCCTGACATGAATAAATGACGGGCTGTGAGTGTCGACGAGTCGACATAACTGAGGAACCTTGGTCCGATGGGAGTTGGGCTTGAGCCTAAGGAAGGCTTCCTACTTACCATGCCTTGACACGGATCAAAGTCCTCGTAGTTTGCTGAGAATTGGGGGCTTGGCACACCGACAAGAAGACGGTTTGGGCCAATGTTTGTTGGGCTTGAACCTCAGGGAGGCTTCCTACGTACCATGCCTTGACATGGATCAAAGTCCTCGTAGTTCGGATTGGGAAATGCAGTTTAACGTCATGCTAGACGTAGGTGGAACACGACGTGAATTAGATGATGGGTGGGCTTGAACCTCGTGGAGGCTTCCTACGTACCATGCCTTGACATGGATCAAAGAACTCGTAGTTCAAATGGGGCTTTGTCGGTGAACCGACGTGAAAGTGTACCTTGGTCCAATGAGTGGTGGGCTTGATCCTCTGGAAGTCTTCCTACGTACCATGTCTTGACATGGATCAAAGACCTCGTAGTTCGGGTGGGAATAGGTGTGCAGTTTAATGTCATGCAGGAAAAAGGGAGGTGTGCAGTTTAATGTCATGCGGGACAAAAATGGGACCCGATGTGAATAGATAACGGGTGGGTCGCAACGGCTTACCACTTGGCCAGAATGTAGTTTAACGACGTGCTGGACGGGGTTGAGACCCGGCGTGAAATTATGGGTGGGCTTGAACCTCGTGGAGGCTTCCTACGTACCATGCCTTGACATGGATCAAAGTCCTCGTAGTTCGCTAATATGGGTCGCAACGGCTTACCACTGGACCAGAAAGCAGTTTAACGTCGTGCTGGACAGGGTGAGACCCGACGTGAAATGACGGGTGAGCTTGAACCTCATGGAGGCTTCCTACGTACCATGCCTTGACATGGATCAAAGTCCTCGTAGTTCTAAAAGATGGGTGGTCAGGGTCGATGCTGACTCTAAGACCACGTGAGTCATGCTCGGTGTGAGAAACAAGAGGTTTGCAAGGACCTGACGATCACGTCACGATGGATGCGTCCGTGAGAAGCGAAAAGGGGCTTACGCGTTTGGCGGCCCATTGTGTTGGGACTTACTCCAGGATGGAGGCCCATGGCGCGACAAAGCGCGGAAAAGATGGACATTGGTCCGACGATGGGAGGTGCCTCGTTCCCTATCACGCCCTCCACTGACCTTGGTAGTGGGGAATTATGGAGATGCAGAGGTGCAGCCATCCGATATGATCGCCCTTCTCCTACGAACATACGCCACTCCAACAAGGAGGATCTCATTCCATGTGAGGAAGAGTTCTATTCCCGTGGAGACGAGTGGTGTAAAAAATGTTCGAGCTGGGGGGACCCTTCGGGAGGTGGGCGAGGTCGGATCACAGTTTAACGTCATGTGTTGAGAACGTGGGGCTTGGCAGTTTAACGTCCTGCATCTCGGACGAGGTGGGTTCACTCCACACCCCTAGGACTTACATAACCGGTACCCTCTGGTCCTTGGGGAAGGGAAGGTACCAGTAAAGCCATGGTTAAGGGGGGTCGTGGAATGAACCATCGAGGGGTCCACGTTACTGTGGCTATGCGAAGAAGCAATAGCCGTTAGTGTGCCTATGCGAAGAAGCATTAGGCGATGCAACGCTACAGGTGGTATTGTCCATGGGACTTTGAAATCACATCTTGCAAACCTGGAGGGTCGCACGGGAAGAGGAATCTCTAAGCCAAGGAGTGTGCTTTGCGAAGTGGAGTGCCTTGGCCTTAGCATGGGGCATAGGTGTGATTGGAAGGTGCTTCGCGAAGTGGAACAGTGTTCGCAGAGCACTGCCTCGTGAAGAAGGGGTGCCTCGCGAAGTAGGGTCATGCGAAGCAGTGAGCTTCGCGATGTGTAGAGATCCTGCCGTAGCATGGGGATCACTAGCATGGGTTGGGTGTTTCGCGAAGCATGAATGCTCCGCGGCTGCCCGGGTTCCCTTGGGAATCCCCTTCCTTCGCGAATGCCATTGAGCTTTGCGAAGGGCATCCCTCTCGGAAGAGGGGCTCAAAACGAGACAATGCAGAGGAGTCTCACGAAGTAGAAGTACCTCGCGAAGCTCATGATTCCCGGGGAAAAGCGTGCTTCGCGATTCGGGAGAGGAGAAGCCAAAAGGTCGGATTGTCCATCCGTTTGGACTCAAGGGGAGTCCAGTATTTATAGGGAAGGGGCGCCGCGAAGCAGAACTCGCGCGCCGCCTTCGGTGCTTCGCGGCACGCTCGCGAACGTCAACGTTGTCCGGGGAGGATTACAGCCTCTGGAGCTTCGCGGTGGATCGCGAACGTCAAATGCGTTCATGGAGGATTACCGCCTCTAGAGCTTCGTGGCGGCTCACGAACTTCAAATGCGTTCGCGGAGCATTACCTCCTCTGGAGCTTCGCGAGATCGCGATGGTCGGGGCGCTTTGCGTGGGTGCTTCGCGGCGGTGCTTCACGGGGGTGTTTCGCGAGGCAGCACGCCGGCCTTCTTTTTCGTTCCTTTATTTCGGGCCATATTTTTGGCGCCAACAAATGCCCCCCCTCAGACTTGGAGCCGCGGAGGGCAAAGGGTCGAAGTCTGAGGGAAAATCGCCAAAATCGACGGCGGTTCGCGAAGCGGCTTCGCGAGGGGGGCCCGCGGTGCTGACCGGGGCCACAGATCCGGACGCGCCGCGATGCTCCGCGCGGGTGAGGCATGCTGCGATGCTCCAAGGTCGCCACCTATAAATAGGGGGTCGACCTCTCTTTTGTCTTCACGTGCCTTCCTTTTCTTTTTGTGCTCTCGAATTCACGAAGCTCCGCGTACTCCGTGACAGCACTCCGCGAATCGAGCTTCGTGGCGAACCGCGGGTCTCTGACTCCGCGTCCGTGCCAAGAGAACCTCTTCTTGTCGGCCTTGGCCAGACTTCACGGCTTGGTACCGCGACCGATCTTCGCGATCCGGATTCGCGATTCAGCTTCGCGGTCGAGCTTCGAGATCCAGCCGAAAGAATTATTTTCTTAGGGCCAGAGTTAAAATGGCCCATCAAGAGGCTGTATTGGGGGTCCTTGAAGATGTTGCTCGTCGAGATGATATGGCCAACTATCCCAGCTTGAGGGAGATTATCTAGAGCCACTCGGACCACACTTCTTTGACAGATCTTCTCTCGGATGGTCAGAAAGATTATCCGCATTGCAAGAAACTGCCATTGTACGGCTTCGGGCTGAGGGATGATGTCTTTATCCCTGAGACGAATAGGGATGAACCAGCTTGCTGGTTCAGGAGCAAACTGTGCCAACACCAATGGTTCAGGGTGGCCGATGGTCACGCACAAGAGAACTTCACGCCTGTCACCGCTGACTGTCTCTACAACCATGTGAACAACATTGACGGGAATCCACTGCAGCCGGAGACTTCTCCTCCCCTCTATCGTACCATACTGAACGCGGCATTTCAAGATTCGAAGAAGGGATGGTCCGATGAGTGGGACCTACGCTAGGGCAGAAACTTTACTGATGACTGGGCCTGGGCCTACTGGGTAGGCACCTCATGTGAGGAGTTCGGGGCCGAGCTGAGGAGAGTGGGGTTGTATGATGCGGCATGGGCCTCCCAATTCCACATTTACCAACCAAAGCAACTGATGTCGGAGATGTTGAGTAGATGGTCATCTAGGACCAACACTTTTCACCTGCATCACGGGGAGGTGGGCATCAGCCTGTGGGATGTCCACCAGATTTCTGGGGTCCCGATCTTGGGGGCCATGTATGAAGAATTCCTCCCCATTGCCAGTGCATGGGGAGATGTGGAGCAAATGCCGTGACTGGCGTCGGAACTGATGGAACTTGTCCCAGGAGAGGACAATGAGGTAGTGGGGGACGTCCACTTCAGGAGGTGGTTCAAATGCTTCCTGAATTTTCCAGAGAATCGAGAGTTCCCCCCGAGGCCCCGAACATGTCCATGGGCAGCCCAACGGGGCAAGGGGCACTCGTATAGGCGGGTCTTGGAGGACAGCCAATGGAAGACTTGGGGTTTCAGTGTCAGCACTGAACAGCAGTCGATAGTCAGGCTGGCTGCGTTCATCGCGGCTCTCATCTGTGGCTGGATCCTACCGGTGAGGGATACAAGCATGGGGGTGCGGCCCAGCTCGTTTATCATGGCGTCGATGTTGGCCATGGGGTAGCGGATCAATCTGGGGATTCCGATGCTCACCAAACTGTACAGAATGTTGCGGCATATTAGCGAGGGCAAGAATCCGCCAAGGATATGCGGGCCCTTCCACCTCCTGTATGGGTGGATCACAGCGCATATCAGGGGGATTTACGAGTATCCAAACCCCATTTTCCCTCCGGGATCGAACTTACACCCCTCCATCCTGAACGCGGTCGGGAGCTTCCCGTTTAAACAGTCCATTCCGATGGTGCTGAATAGGGTGTGAAGGGTGGATGAGTTTAACTTCCACCCCTTCCCATTGCCGACGGGGATGCTTACTGATGACGGATGGGGAACGGAAGAGCATCGGGCTTACCTCCTGGCCTTCCGAGGTGGAGTTTTGGTGGCACGAATAGATCGTGAGCCGCTCTGCGAACCGTACACCCCGCATCGGTTTGCGAGGCAGTTCTGGTGCCTCCAGCGGCTGACCCCACAGGTCTACTGGGAGGTGCGTCACGAGGAGCACCCGTGTGTGATGAGGTAGTTGTGGCTCATGTTCACACGAGAAGATGGAAAGATGCGGATTGCATTGCCTACATCCACCGCCGCTTTCGGATTGGTGAAGGAGTACGCCATCAGTTGGGAGGTTGCTTACCCAGGGGAGATGCTGAAGCAACCAACGATCCGAGTTGGTGATGGTGGGACTCCTTTATCTCGAGGTCGGGGTCGGAGGGCAGCTAGGGCCGCTCGTGGTAGCGGGGCTGCCATGGTGGCGAGACCCGCATCGGCCAAGGGTATGGCAGCAGCGGTAGATCCGGTGATTCCGGAAGAGCAGGGTCATCCGGAGGGGCGGCCACCGAGGGGATTTCAAAGGATATCCACTCAGGCTCCGGGGAAGCGCCTGCATCACATTGACATGACAGAGGATGTCGTCTTCCCATAAGCTTGGGACATTTGGGATGTCAACCGGCAATTCCTCAGCCCATCCGAGATATGGGCTCACCTGAATCACCTCGGGATGGAATTGCTGGGCATAGGCCTAGTTCGGTCTGGATTCATGGCATCTCCAGTGGAGGCAGAACCGTACCTGGAAGAGCTGGAGGATTACGTCCACTCCAGTGGTGTCCCTCGCCCAATGACAGACCGGGTGAGGGTACTGTTGAATCAGACGGTCCCCCCGCAGTTATCGGCTGCTGATCTGAGGGAGCGCTTCCCCCTGCCGGAGGAATCAGAGGACTCCTCTCGGGAGGATGAGGCTGGAGGAGGGAGCCCACTGGAGGAGGGCGAGGTCGGAGACCGAGACTCAGAATTCGACGACTTCGCGGAGGCACTCGAGGTAGCATTCCGAACTTCTCTCCTCACGATCTGTTCTTGGGCCATCATGGGCTCCTCACCAATGTTTAATCCATGTAGGAGGAACTTGTTCGCATGCCTCGTTCTCGCTCCTTGGCGGGTGATGATGCGGGACCTTCAGAACCCGCGCCTATGGCTGCGTCCAGTTCCGCGTCGGGTGGGGCCAGAGCGCTCGAGGTGGCTCCCCCGGAATCTCCAGACCTTCCAACAGTATACGGGGGGACTCATCTCGGGTTCCCGTCAGTACCGGCTAAAGAGCAGTGCTCGGAGGTCGATCTCCGTAAGTCTCCTCTACCGGTCTCCTCATTGTCACCTATAGACCATGCCAACTAACGTTTGTCCTTCTCTATCATACAGTTCTTCGACTGGTGTGGGCCGCTGCGGCAAGGCTGGTCGGGATGTCTGGTGGAGTCCCTCCTAGGGGCATGCCGGTGATGGTGGCAATAGTCTCCCCATCTCCTCAAGCTGCGACGCACATCGTCACTGGCGGGACCACCAGCAGGGCCATACCCGAAGGTATTGAGGTGGACTCCGAGGAAGAGGATCAACCGGTCGGTCCCAGTTCTGTCGCGCCTGCTTCGGTGCCAGGTGTCGCACTGGATTCAACAACGAATGTTGATCCTACCGAGGATTTCCTGTGGGCGTATCCCGTGTACGAGCCTTCCAATCGCGCGGACTGGGACGAAATGGCCTCCGACGAGGAAGACAGCAGCATAGTCCGTCGTCGGTCGTGGTAGCTGATCCTGCGCTTTATCAAAGACACTCCCCAAGCACAATGGCTGGCCGAAATGGATAGGCTTCACTTGCGGTTGCGCGAACAGTGCACTAGGGGTGTGGATGCCCAATGTCCTCACGCACTCATCCCATATCTTATGGCTGAGAAGATCTGGGAGCATGATCGTGGGCTCAGCGTGGGATGGCAGCGGAGGAAGGAGACCAGTATCAAGAAGCTCCAGGAGGCTGAAGGCGAGGTTCGACAGATGCAGACCCAAGAAGATGAGCTTTCAGCCTCTCTTGACGCACAATTTGAGCTGGTCTCATGGTTGAAGGCCTAGTTGGCGGAGGCAGAAGAGCATATGAGGCATACCATTGGAGAGATGGTTGTCGTTCAAGCTGGCGTGGAGAGGGCCAAATCTAGGACTGACGAACTGTGCCCCGCCGCTGCTGAGGAGGAGCGGGAGCTAGTTCAGTGGCAGAAAGCCTTCTATGCCGCAAGTCAACGGGTGGCGGAGCTGCAACGCTCTTTTGACGGGGTCAACCCGTCCATGGGGGAAGTTAACCCCAGAGTATTGTAACAAACCCATTAACCTTTCATTGGTACTTTCGTGCTTCAAAATTTTTCTTTGTTTTGAATGTCGTAGCGCACACGATTTCCACTGTTAAATTTCCTTGTTACATCCCTACAATGTTTGCGGGACGTTCGGCGACAATTCCCCAAGCCTGTGTGGGTCGAGCCCGATGTCCAGAATTCGGATTACCAGTCCGGATTTCTGAGAGACGGGAGAGTCTTGATCAGAGAAGGAACTTTTAGGATGACCGAATTATCGTTCCCTCAGCGTGCTCTTATGCACGAACGGGGCAACGCCAGGGGCTCTGAAATTGGTCCAGACAGATGAAAATGGGAAGCGTGAATCACGATACCCAGGATTCGGGACACTGTGGGGATGGTGTGACAATAAGTGGCAACCGTTTACCTTGGAGAAGCAGTACCCTTACTGCGTTAGCCTGAAATGGGGACAACAAATGAGCATCGACCGCTGACCGTATTCGCAACGCGGGATTTTATCAATTTTTCGTCGATCAATCATTCGGGACGTTGGTCCAGGACAGTAGGCGGACCATAGGTCAAACATCCATACTGTTAGGGGGTCCTTCTAGGTATGACCCATCTTCCGGAACGTTGGCCCAGGACGGTAGGTGAGCCGATACGGCATGAGACCAGGCCGTTAGAGGGTCCCTTTAGACATGAAAGAGGACGAGGGTCCAAATAAGGGGCATGCAAAGCGTGGAATATGGAGTGATATTCTGTCCGAACAAAATCCAACACATAGGTAGTTACACCACTGTGGTGGGAGCACGCCAGATAGGCGCATTGGTTTGATCATGGATCATTCTTTCTTTCAGACAGGGCCTCTCTGGCGAGGGGATCTGTCACTTCCCAGTGGGATCTTGGGGCATCCTGAACTTGTTCAGGGTAGAACCGCAGTTTAATGTCATGCGTTGAGGACACATAGACTCCTGTAGTTTAACTTCATACGATAGGACGTGGAATAAGAGGGAAGGAAGCGTGTGGCGTGGTAGATATGAAACCGACGTGAATGAGGACATGGAGTCCAAATCAAACCATGTACCCCAGGAGGAAACTCTTCAGGTCGAGGGACCAAGAGTGAGGATTGGGCTGGGCCCGAAGCAAAGTGGTCGGGCGTTCCTACGTACCCCATGAGGATGGGAATCAAGCCATACCTAGTTATGAAAGCGCATTTTAACGTCATACAGGACGAGGAGCAGCCTGACCGCGTTGGTACACATCTCGCCAAAACTACTATGCCCACGTGTGTCATGCTCGGTGTGGGAAACAAGTAGTAGTGGTGGGATTTTCCCGACACAGAGAGGGGCAGGTTAGGGAAAAGGGATGCTCGGTGAATACTGGCCCAATGACACTAACATGATCATTTAGCGCACCTAGATGCACGAAAATAAAGAGCCGAGTATGATGGAATTCCACTTGAACATGAGGAAGTGGAAACGTGTGAATCATGGTGCTCGAGATTCAGATCACGATGATGGCGGCGTGACGATGGAGGATAACTGCTGACGTATTCGCAACACAGCACCCTGTCGCGTTAGCCTAGAATGGAGACAGACAAATGAGGTTCGACCATTGACCATGTTCGAAACACGGGACCGTGTCACAGATGTTGTCAAATATCTGTAGGGACATTGGCCCGAAACTATTGAAGGGCCCTTAGGTCCAGCATTCATGGAGAGCCCTTAAGCCAAGTATTCATGTCGTCCGAGGGTCCTTTTGGATGTGGAAGAGGATGAGGATCCAAATAGCGAGCTCATGAAGCTTGTTCATGGGATGAGGGGAATGTCCCTGTGACAATCCCACACTTTGGGCTCTTTGTCAAAACACATCTGAATACGGCAACAAAACGTATTAGAGAGAGGGATCAGATTCCTTTCCCTTTGGGGGATCTTATTTTAGGGTCGTAGAATTCGGACCATGGGTGAGAAAAAACATAAGAGGCACATGGTGGAGTAACTCAAACACCTGGCGTGAATGGGAATAGGAGGTGTGTACGGCGTAGTGAACAACTCGACGTGAATGAGGGCACAACCCCATATCAGACCGCACAACCTCCTTGGGAGAGGTTTTTGGTCAAGGGACCGAAAGGGAATGTTAGTCTGGCCCCACGGGGAAGTGCCCGGGCGCTCCTACGTATCTCATAAGGATGAGAATCAAGCCATACATAGTTCTAAAGGGTGCCTTTGACCATAAATGGGTAAAGGGAGCAGGGGACGCATGGCGTCAAGACCCGACATGAAGGATGACCTAAGCCCTACTTACCATGCGTTCTATGGGGAAATGTTCGAGTCGAGGGACCGAACACAAAGGTTAGGCTGGGCCCGCGGGGAAGTGCATGGGCGCTCCTACGTATCACATAAGGATAATAATCAAGCCATACGTAGTTCTGAAAGGTGACATGGTAGGATATCAGTGCCAAGGGAAAAAGGGAGTGCGGACGTGGCCCTTGCACTAAAAGAAGCGGAATTTGATGTATCTTGTTTGTTCTTTAAGGTGAATGGTTTTTTTGTGAAGCGACAGGCCTAGAGTAGTAGGTTGTGATTTCACCACAAGGATCAAGCTGTGATGGGCGTTGACAAATGGCATGACACGTGACCAATACCCAATGTGAGGTCCTCTACGACGAAATCATCACAATGTAGTGCCGTTTTTCGTCGTGTGGCCAGGATGATAATGTCACAGTTTAGGAACGTATGATAGGACCAAGCATGCATTTTATCGTCATGCAGTGCAGACGTAGCAGGGACGATGCTAGGCGGGAAATGTGCACAGTGATATAAAACACGATTGACGGAGACATGATACCTCATCAGATTGTACGCCATTCGGAGAGGGAAACCTTAGGCCGAGGGGCCTATATAAAGGTAAGAGGTGAAACCGGGGGAGAGACTGGCTCTCTAAATGGGTTGTACCTGAAGACAGGGTGTCCGGGCGGTCCTACATATCCTATGAGGATGGGAATCAAGACACACGTAGTTCTGAATGGTTCATAGCTTATGGTCTTAGAGCTCAGACCATGGGAGCCCCGAAGGACGCCATATTGCAGCTTTGTCCCCCTGACATGCAATGGTGCACTGAGGGATATCGCCAAAAGTGTCGAGATTCTACCTGGACATGATGGGGTGGAAAATGATGTGAATCATGCAACCAACATTCAAGGACTAAAGGGGCTGGCGTGACGACAGAGGATTACTGCTGACCATGTTCGCAACACAACATCATGTCGTGTTAGCCTGATATGAGGACAAACAAATGAGCATCGACCGCTGACCATATTCGCAACGCGGGATTTTATCGATTTGTTGTCCAAAACCCTCGGGGGCGTTGGCCCGTAACGGTAGGAGATCCCTTGGGCGTAGTATCCAGGCCGTTCTTGGGGGTCCCTCCGGGTGTGAAAGGTGATGGAAGCCCGAATGGAGGGGAACATGAAGATTGACAAGTGGAAGGAACTTGATCAAGTTGAATCTGACACTCTTGGTCCTAGACCATAGTACTCTTAATACATGGGTGAACCACTGCAAGGAGTCAAGGGACTAAACCTTGAGGGTGATCGAGAGATAGAAGATTCTCAGGGGAAGGGGGCACGGTTCCCAAAACCCTATATCATACCTACACATCCCCCTCCTGGAGAGGGATAGACCAAGTGGCCCAGGTGACTGGGAGATCAGGAGATCACTAAGAGGTGGGGCTGAACCCAAATCCTAGACATTCGGGTGGTCCTACGTATCCCATGAGGATGGGAATCAAGCCACACGTAGTTCTGAATGGTGCCTTTTAATGTCATGCGGGACAAGGAATAGGAGGGCTAACTTTCAGAACGGGGTGCACATGGTGCAGCTATTGCAAACCCGACGTAAATGAGGACATAGTCCTACACTACGCCACGCGGTCCCGTGGTCGGGGTCCTGAAGGCAGGACCAGAGAGGTGAACTTGCTGAACTCAAGCTGGACCCAAAGACAAGGGGTCTTGAACGTAGTTTCAGATGAGAATCTTAGTTTATGGTCTTAGAGCTCGTACCGTGGGTGGTGACAACTCCCGAGTAAGCACAGATGTCGACCCAATCCCTAAGACCACGTGAGATAAACTCGGTGTGGGAAACAAGGGGGGAAGATCCTTATCTCAATACTTGGGGCGTCTATCAAAGGGGAGTCGGCGGAGAGTTTTGAAGGACACCTTTGATGCAGCTTGTTCTCCCAACGCGCAGACGTGCACGGAGGAAAATTACCAAGAGTTCTGAGATTCTACTTGGACATGATGAAGTTATGAAGGGTGTGAATCGTGTACCTGGCATTTGGGCTTAATGGGTTGGCGTGGAGATAGAGAAAAACTGTTAATCCTGATGGAAACACAGCGTCCATATCGTGTTGGCCTGAGGTGGGAACAATAAGCGAGCATCGACCACTGACCATATTCACAACGCGGGATTTTATCGATTTTTCGTCCCAAACCCTCAGGGGCACTGGCCCGTAATGGTAGGAGAGCCCTTTGGCGTAGTATCCAGGCCATTATTGGGGGTCCCTCTGGGTGTGAGAGATGATGAAAGCCCTGATGCGGGGATACGCAAAACCTGGAAAGCGGGTGCGGACGTGTCCGAGTAAAGCTTGGCATTCCAGGTAATAAACCAGAGTACTCTTAAGCACATTGGTGAACCGCCAAAAAGGGATTGACGAAACAGCTCAGTAGGGGGAGGTACATGGCGTGGTCATTACGAGACCGTCGTGAATGAGGACATAATCCCACACCACACCATATAATCCTCTCATGGAGGAAGGATATGCCATGGGGCCAGGATGGGATGAGGATTCCCGAGAGATGGGGCTGGACCCGAATCTTGGACATCAGGTGGTCATACGTATCCCATTAGGATGGGAATCAAGCCACACGTAGTTCTCCAAACGTAGTTTAACGTCATACGGGACGAGGGGGGGAGTAATACACACCTAAACAAGGGAGGTGGATGGTATGGAGAAGAAGTCGTTGTGAATGAGGACGTAGTCCTACGTCACACCACACGATCCTATAAGATTGGACCTGGGCCGTGGACTGGAAAGGCCAAGGGGCCTGAGGCTGAGCCTCGGTCAGGAAGGCCTGACTGGCTTTCAGTTTAATGTCTTGCAAAGAGGACGAGGGGCCAGGGGCCCAAGGAGGCCAAGGGGCCTGAGGCCGGGCCTCGTAAAGGGGGGGGGGCGTACGACATGGTACATGATCCCAACATGAATTAGGACGTAGTCCTACACCACATAGTACACCACGGGTAAGAGATTGGGCGGAGAAATCCGAGAAGGCCAAGGGGCCTGAGGCTGGGCCTCGTAAGGGGAGGTGTACGACATGGTACATGATCCCGATGTGAATGAGGACATAGTCCCACATCACACCGTACACCCCTGGGTAAGAGGGGATCTGGGCCGTGGCCCGGAAAAGGCCAAGGGGACTAAGGTCAGGCATCAGTCAGGAAGGCCTGACTGGTTTGCAGTTTAACGTCTTACAAGAGGACGAGGGTCGGGGACCCGAGAAGGCCAAGGGGCCTGAGGCTGGGCCTCGTAAAGGGAGGGCGTACGGCATGGTACATGATCCCGACGTGAATGAGGACGTAGTCCCACATCACACCGTACACCCCTGGGAGGAATCGGGGTCGTGGGCCCAATCACTAGCACCACCTGGGGGAAGTTTGTCGCCTCGAGATGGGGAAGAATGAATCACTGCACTCGATGTCTGGGACATCTCAGGGTGGACCCAAAGATCCAGGACACTATTGACCATATTCAAAAAACAGCGTTCCTATGGTGACCCGTATGGGAGCAACAAATGAGCGTCGACCGCTGACCAAATTCGCAA
The DNA here is from genome assembly GCA_963277665.1 of Viscum album. Lineage (NCBI taxonomy): Eukaryota > Viridiplantae > Streptophyta > Magnoliopsida > Santalales > Viscaceae > Viscum > Viscum album. Next base: position 664,653,832 of record OY728141.1, read on the forward strand.
CGCGGGACTTGTATCGGCTTGTTGCTCGAAAACCCTCGGGGGCGTTGGCCCGTATCGGTAGGAGAGCCCTTGGGCATTGTATCCAGGCCGTTATTGGGGGTCCCTCTGGGTGTGAAAAATGATGGAATCCCAGTCAAGGAGTGAGTGAAGCATAGTTGTATCCATCCACGAAATAGGAAAACATCCCCAGGGGGGATGTGCAGCCGGGTCGAGGCTTCTCGATGTGAGTTAGGGGCAAAAGTGTGCACCCTTCCATGTCTTGACCCAAGGGGAAGATTTTGGCTTTTGGGCTGGGCCAAAGGACGAAATTCTTTCCTACGTATCTCATAGGGAAGATAATCAATCCATATGTAGTTCTTGAAGGCCATGTAGTTTAGCGTCATGCGGTGAGGACGCGGAAGGAGTAGAAGAACTGGAGCGGGTACATGGTGCGACCCTTACAATCCTTGTGCGAGTAGGGTTAAATAAGTGGGGCCAAGAAAGCCTACTCCCTGCTACAGAATGATCCTCCAAGAAAACTATTACTAGGTGGAATAGTGGAAGGGAAAAGCTTGGGGCTGGGCTCAAGATGAGGCGTCCGAGTGTTCCTACGTATCTCATAAGGATGAGAATCAAGCCATACGTAGTTCTGAAAATGCAGTTTAACGTCATGCGGGACGATAAGAAGCATCTCATTTGGGGATATGTACGGTACAATGAGTAATCCAACGTGAATGTGGACGTAGTCCTGCACCATACCGTACAATCCCACAAGAGAATAGATCAGGGAAAACCAGGGGGCCTGAGGTCGGGCCGCGGTCAAGGAGAACTGACCAGCTTTCTGTTTAACGTCTCGCGGTGAAGACGGGGCCGGGGGCCCGAGGAGGCCAAGGGGCCTAAGGCTGAGCCTCGGTCAGGAAGGCCTGACTGGCTTGCAGTTTAACATCTTGCATTAAGGACGGGGATGCAGTTTAGGGTCGTGCGGGACCATCTCGCAGTTTAGGGTCGTGCTGGACCATCTCGCATTTTAGGGTCGTGCTGGACCATCTCGCAGTTTAGGGTCGTGCTGGACCATCTCGCAGTTTAGGGTCGTGCTGGACCTTTTTGCCCTAGGAAAAGTATCGTTTGAGGAATTTGGCATTGGTGGGAGGGATTATACACTCCCCATCTGTGGTCACCAAGGAGTATGGTCCATTGGGGTAAACCTTATGGATGATATAAGGTCCTTCCCATTTGGGTTCTAATTTGGGCGGTTTCCTACCAGGAATCATTGGTGCTCGAAGGGCTAGTACCAGGTCGCGCTGTTGAAAAGAGCGAAGATGGTCCTTCTTGTCAAAGGCTCTCTCTATCTTGTCCTGATGCCTTTCCAAATTGTGCAGGGCACGAAGACAGTTCTCGTCCAGTGCTTCTAATTCAGCTAGACGGATCTCGGCTACCTCATCTGATGTCTGGTGGTCATAAACTGCAGTGCGTAACGATGGAAGCTGGATCTCAATCTGTAGGACGGCCTTAGCTCCATACACCAGGGAATATGGGGTCACCTGGGTAGAGTTGCGAGTCGTCGTTCGGTAATCCCAGAGGGCATTGGGGAGCTTGTCCGGCCAACTTTTCTTGTTCTGACTAACCATCTTATGCATAATGTTAGAGAGGGTCTTGTTGAACGCCTCGATCTGTCCATTTGCCGGCGTGTGGTAGCGGGAGGTATGGTTTGACCGGATGTCGTACTTAGCATACAATTTCCTCAATTCAGCTGCTTGGAAGTTGGTGCCGTTATTGGTGAGGACGGCGTGAGGGACTCCAAACTGGTGGATAATGTTGGAGCTCACAAAGTCAACGATGGAACGGGCCTTGAGATCTTTGAGCGGAACTGCCTCTTCCCACTTGGAGAAGAAATCTGTAGCGGTCAGGATGAACCTACACTGGAGGGCTGTTGTCGGTGGATACGGTCCTACTACATCAACTCCCCATACCGCAAATGGCCAAGAGTGCTTGGTGGGGAGGAGGGGCTCCGGCGGCCGATGCAAGAAGATGGCGTGTACTTGGCATGCGTGCCATCTCTTGGCATATACAATACAATTGTGGATCATAGAGGGCCAAAAGTATCTTAACCTCCGGATTTGATGGGACAGTTTCGGCCCAGCTTGATGGGCGCCACAGGAACCGGCGTAAACCTCTTGCATAACTTGAGGTATCTCCCCTCCTTGGAGGCAACAAAGAAGGACACCATCGAAACTACGCTTATAAAGGATTTGTTCGAGACTGGGGCCACTCTGGAGAGTAAATTGCAGTGCGCGGCATCAGATTCGCTCGTGCTCGGCCCGGTCGTCCAGGAGCTGACCATTTTGGAGATACTCGACAAAAGGTGATCTCCAGTCAGGGGTGGTTTCAACCTCTGCGTCTGATGAACCTGGGACTCCCGATATGGAGGGTCCGGCGGTGAGATGGCTTAACCGTAGGCCATCATGGTCCTCTTGGGTGGCGGGGGCAATGACTCTCTGGTGGGCCACATGTATGATCAAATCATCTTGCTCGGGTTCTGCGAGCGATGCGGCTAAGCTATCCAAGGCGTCTGCTTAGTCGTTCTGCAACCGTTGGACATGGGTAAACTCTGGTCGAGGGGAGAACTGGGCCATTAGGTGGAGGGTGTACTCTAGCAACGATGCGAGCTCCGGCTTCCTGACGACATAGTCTCCATTAACCTGTTTGATTACCAGCTCGGAATCTCCCTTCACATGTAGATGGGGCACATGGATCTCGAGGGCCAGCTCGAGGCCGGTGATGAGAGCTTGGTACTCTTCCTCGTTGTTCGTACAGCCTTCTGACAATAGGAACGAGTATGGCAGGATGACTTGCGCCGGGGTAATGAAGACAATACCCAGGCCCACTCTGTTGAGCTTGGGATCGTTGAGCCTCTTACCGGTGGGGCTCCGGGAGGCGCCGTCGAAATGCATTTGCCAACACGGGGCAGCATGATCGACTGAGAGGATCGTCTCATCAGGGAAATCCAGGTCCAGGGATTGATCTATAGAGGTTGGATGGGCAGCTAAAAAGTCTGCTAATGCCTGTCCCTTAATGGCCTTCTGAGGTACAAACCTGATATCAAACTGCTGGAGAATCACCACCCACTGTGCTAGTCGGCCCGTCAGCATAGGGCGGTTCCGGATGTACTTCAGTGGGTCTACACGGGAGACCAATTGCACTTCGTGGTGCTGCAGGTAATGTCGCAACTTCTGCACAGCGAAGACGAGCGCAAGGCATCTTTTTTCGATAGGGGAGTATCTGACCTCCGTATCGAGAAGCATGCGGCTGTGATAGTAGAGACTGTTCTCAGTACCCTCATTATTCTTTTGGGTGAGCAGCGCACCGAGGGATCTCTCCAGGGCAGTCACATAAAGGACCAGCGACTTCCCGGAGATGGGTGGCATCAAGATCAGAGGTTGGAGAAGGTACTGCTTGATTTCCTCGAAGGCGGTCCGACACTCCTCATCCCATTCATAGGTGGTGCCCTTCTTCATGAGCCGAGAAAAGGGATTACAATTGGCGACCAGATTCGCGATGCATCGGCGTATATAGGATAAGTGGCCTTGAAGGCCTCGAAGCTCCAGAATGTTGCTCGGGGGAGGCATTTGGCTGATGGCCTTGATCTTCTCCGGGTCGATCTCGATACCTCGGTATCTGACAACAAAGCCCAAAAATTTCCCAGAGGTGACCCCGAAGGCACACTTCAGTGGGTTTATCTTCAGGTGATGGGAACGGAGGAAACCGAACACTTTCTCAAGGTCTTTGAGATGGTCCTGGCGTTGGCATGATTTGACTACGAGGTCATCCACGTAGCATTCCACCAATGTCCTGAGAATTGGTTTGAATATGTGATGCATGGCCCTCTAATAAGTGGCACCTGCATTTTTCAAACCGAATGGCATTACCTGGTAGAAAAAGGTACCTTGGGGAGCCCTGAAGGCAGTGGACTCCTCGTCTTCGGGGGCCATCTGGATCTGGTTATACCCAGAATACCCATCCATGAAAGAGAGGGCTTGGAACCCGGCTGTGGCGTCAATCAACAACTCTGTCACCGGAAGTGGGAAGTCATACTTTGGACTATGGCGATTAAGATCGCGGAAGTCGATGTAGACTCTAATCTGGCCGTTATTCATCCTGACTGGCACAATGTTGGCAAGCCACTTGGGGTACTGGACCTCCTTGATGAAGTTGGCTTTGATTAGCTTGTCAACTTCGGCCTCAACCATAGCACCATGAGAAGGGTGCATCTTCCTGGGAGGCTGCTTAAACCCACGATTTTTTGTCGGGAGGCCCAAACGGTGAACGACTACCTGGGGATCTAACCCTAGCATATCTTTGTAACTCCAAGCAAACACATCACGGTGCTTTTTGAGGAAGTCTATGTACTGCTTCCGTTCTTCGGGGGACATGGCTGCGCTGATCAATGTGGGTTTCAGATCTGCCTCACTACCAAGGTTCACCTGTACCAGTTCATCAACAGTGGTAGAGACGCTTTCTTCAAAGGCTGGGGGAGCATCCTCCAAGTCTTCCTCCCCACCCGTGGGGGGACTTCCCGCGAAGGGGGGTACTTCTGGGCTATCAAAATCCGAGGGGCTGTTGGTGCCTGCTTGGGCAGCAGCGGTCATCACATCAGGAGACTCGCTTGCCATTGAGACCATAGCAATGAAGGCAGTCGACCCTATCCCATCGGGCCTTCGGCCTAAAGGGCCACGTTTGATGATATCAAAGCAGTGGTGACGTGTCGGCCTGAGTCGGTTGATTCCAGCCCGACGGAAGAGATACGTACGGCGCACCGCCGTTGTCATAAGCTTGACGTCCCGGTACCGTACAGGGTTAGGGGGTTCCGGGATGACTTGAGCCTGGTTGATGTAGGAGTAAGAGGTGATTTTCCGCTGTCGCTTGGACACGGGAACATGCCTTCCTTGCGTACCCGATGCAACAAAACATTGTCCCATGTCGGGGGTCGTGGCCTCCAACCGGTGGATCGGGAGGATGTATGCGTCATCCATGCTTTCCCAGGGATCACTTGTTATCGGGGCGGGTTCATCCTCACTTACCAGGATTTTCTTGTCCTTAATTTTTTAATAACCCGCATCCAGATAGCGGGCCTCACAAGAAGCGAAAGGGGACGCGTCTCCTTGGAGCACGCCTACTGGACCGTTGAGCGAGTACTTGATGCATTGGTGATACGACGAAGGGACCGCTACATGGAGATGGAGCCATGGCCTACCCATCAATGCATTGTAGGCGGTGTCCTGAGAGACAACCATGAACTCGGTGCTGGAAATTAAGCCATCGAACTAAGTATTCAGGCAGATCTTGCCGACTGGGGTTTTCTCTGTCCTGTCGTACCCCTGGATCCTGAGGTCAGATGGAGTTAAATCACCTTTGGACAGACCCAGCTTTCGCAACTTCCGGGTCGTAAATATATTGATTCCGGAACCCGTGTCCACGAGGCAACGGCGGACTTCTACACCATTGAAGTGGCCAGTGATGTATAGCAGGAAAATGTTCCCCTGTATAGGAGGGTCCTCATCTTCACCGGAGAACGAGATAACCGCCTGACATTCGGCATTTTCGATCGTCTCGGTATGGAAGGCTTCTGCAGCTGCTACCTCCATCTCGAACTGGAGGGGGCTCCTTAGGGCCTCAGCAAGTGCCTCGTTCATTTTAGATGACAGGCGGAGGGCCTCCAGGATGGAGAGCCTCGCCGTAATGCCAGCCAGGTGCTTCAGAACATCATACTTTCGTACCAAACGCGAGCCTCTGCTTACAGGAGGTCGTTCGACATTTGGAGGCACAGCGGGTCTGGCCGGTTGAACCGGTGATTGACTAGTACAGGGCACATCTTGCTACCTGCTAGTAGAAGCCAGAAGAGTAGTCGCCGGACTGGGATCGGACAGCGGAGGCTGGCCTGTATCCAGGCAAGACTGACCGTGATATGAATGAGGAAGCTCCCCCCGATCCAGTAGCACGAACGGCAGCGGAGGTAGAGCCGAGGGAATTAGATGGGTTTGTGCGTGCTGAGATCTGCGCTAAGCCTGCTGCCTAGTATCAGTAGCATGCACGACTTGGCTGAAAGTTCCTGCTGACGTACCTCGCCGACCGGCGCGGTTGCGATTCCGCTGACGTTGATGTCAGCTGGAAACGTTGGGGAGGTCTGCCTGGTGCTCCCCCTCGTCGGGACTCATATAGGGATTTACCAGCTCCACGGTGTTAACCGAAGCGTACCCATGACTATCGCTCGAGGAGTCAACCACCGCTGGGTGGATTATGGGAGGAATCCCCATTTCAGGGGGCATAAAGTCACCGAGAGTGCGGGATGACGACGGCACAGGCGGTGCGCGTTGCTTCTTCCTGCGTCGCCGCAGCTTTCCCTTTTGGAACGAGGCCGACTGTGAAGATGATGTGGAGGCACCAGATACTTCTTCTGAAGGTTCCGACTGCTTCAGGCACGCCCGGATGATACCATGGGTGCGGACGACGGTTTTTTGAGCCATCCAATCATCTTATTTCTGGGACCCGCGGCTGGGGACCTGCTGCCACTCGCCTTCGCTGTCGCTGCTGATCTCTGATCCTGCAAAGACACCTTCCACTTGCGCTGGTGCTGGGCCCAACTTGACTATGTTGTTGTTGACCTGGTCCTGAAGCCATTCTTTAAACACATAGCATTACTTGAGGGTGTGCCCCGGGATCCGATTATAAGGGCTGTAGTTGGGGTGATCGGTGAGATGCGCCTCTGCCAGCCTTCTGCACTCAGGCAGACGCATAATCCCTTGCACTAGGGCACTTCGGAAGTAGCCAAGGACCTGATTTTTGTTGAAAGAATAGGTCTGGTACCTTCTTTCCAGATAGGGGGCCCTGGGGGCCTTGCCCTGACGAGGGGCCGGAGGGGCCTACCGAGGAGGCGGCGCTTGATTGTCTCGCCTAGGTGGCGGTGGTGCGTTGCGCGGGGGAACCTGTCGGTTCTGAGGCGGTCGCTGCTGGGTAGGAGCATGTTCTTGAGGTGGAGGACCTCTGCGGGGTTGCGGGGGTGGTGCCACCGGCAGCAACTCCAGCTGCCTCGGGGCTTCTATTTGAGCCACCGCGGCAGGTTCAGCCCTGGCGGTCCTCCTGGCCGAGATCATAGGGGGCATCAAACGTGCCTGACTGGCCTGTTGCAGGGCTTCCTCGAGGCTTTGATCCTTATCTGAGAAATCTCTGAACCCTCCAGTGTAGTTCTGGGTAATCAAGGAGGGTACCAGCTCTATCCTGATGTTCCCCACACACATCGTCAGTAATTTCTCCTGAGTCAGTGGCATATCGAGGGAATATGTAAGTCCCTTCCACCGGGCGATGAAGTCTGTGACTCGCTCATCAGGCCTTTGCTTGTACTTGAAGAGGTCTGCAATGCTGGTCTTTCACGTGGTGGAGCTGAACTGGTATAAGAACTGCCGGCGAAGATCCTCCCAACCGGTCACCAATCCGATAGGGAGATGGATATACCAGACGAATGTCGGACCTTCCAATGTCTGTACGAAACATCGGATCTTGGCAGCTTCTTACTGAGTCGGGGTCCCCAGCTTGGGGCCACACCTGGAAGAAAAATGATCCAAGTGCTGCGGTGGGTCCCCTATCCCATTAAAAGGTGAGAAAGTGGGGTTCCCAAAACCCGGAGGTGCGGGCATATCATCCACCCACGCGGGATAAGGCTTTCCATCCGGTGGGACCACCACCTGCCGCGTTTCCAACGCTTCGATGCGAGCTGTGAGTGCCGCAATAAGAGTCTCTGGGTGGGGGTCCCTGTCTTGACGGGGATCCCTAACAACAAGTGCATTGCCAGGTTCTTCAACACGATAGACGTCTTCAGCCGCTCGTGTGTCAACTGGCTGGACGACCTGCGGGGCGACTGGGGGAACCCGGATTGGATTCTTCAGATTGCCCCGTCTCTCGGGGGGATTTGGCGAGACGTATCGCGCCCTCTTGCCATACGTTCCGGCTTTTGCCCTGTCTGCGGCAGAAGCATGATCAGGGTTTCCTGGAGGCATCTCACCGGGGGGAAATTGATCCTGCCCCTGCTGCCCCGGCCTGGGATTACCATAGTCGGGTCGGCGCTCTGCGGCGCGCTCGGCCAAGAGTTCGTCAACCATCCTCTTCTGCTAAGCAAGAAGCTGGCGTAGCGTGGCCTTCTCGGGATCTTCATCCATTTTCTGTACAGAGGCAGACGGGTCGGAGTGCTTGACTGTTCCAATGTGCTCCTTACCCTTTCCAGTGTTTTGACCGAGTACCAGCGACTCGGTGGGTACGGGGAGACCTAGAATGTTCCTCTGCTGACGGGTAACTCTCCCTGATGGGTCGAGCAGCGGCGGTACGCCCTCGGGTGGTAAGTCTCTGTCGAGGAATTCAATCTCATCTTCCTTATCTGCAATGTCGGCCATGTGGACTGCGACCCCTCTTGAGGGCATGTCCTCGATGTCGCATAGCGAATCGGGCTGCCGTTGGATAGGGTCGAAGAGGAGAGCGGCATAGTGTCCCCAACCATGGACTTGCACATGGGGGGTGGCTTCCCTGACGATTCTGCGGAGTGCTTTAAGACTCTGAACACTTTTTCGTTGAAGGGAGATCTGGTGGCCTGGCGACTCAGGGTGCTGGGCCACAAGAAGTGTGGCCGCAACGATCAGGCGGCACTGCTCTCCAATTTCTTCGAAGTGCACTCGACTTCTGGGGTACACCACCCGTTCATAACAGAGGCGGATGTGTGTCGCCCATAGGGTTAGACAAAAGCACCCCACGTATTTAGGGGTAAGAGACTCCGGTATGTGGAAATTCAGTGCCGCCGCCAGCCAGAACTTCTCCGGGAAGTAATCCGCTCCAAGGATACTCCAGAAGATCCTGGGTTCAAACTCAGGGTCTGGACCTGTGTTTCCCCACTCGTCAACCGGGGGCGGCTGAGGGACCGGTAGCGGTACCGAGGCGGACCTCTAGGATAGTAAGCTCGGCGGCGGTGAATACGGCAAATGAGCTGACTGGCCACCGAATTCCGGGCCATCCTCCGAAGAGTGAGGTGACCTGGCCACTATGTCACGATACGACGGGCTGATAACTACAACTTCTGGAACAGAAGCCGTGGCTACCGGCGACAGGTCGTGTCGCCGCTCTACTGTTGTTGGCCCCCAAAATAACTCTCTGTGATCTCTGGTAGAGGTAGAGGGCTCTTCTGGTGATAGTGGCGGCGATTGCGTGGTCGAGACCTGCGGAATTCCCAGGACTTCCTCCCCTTGGATGTACCTGCGGAGGGATATGGGAATCTAGTGGACATCAAATTCCGGGAGAATAAGGCTAACGCGTCTGGTTCCTGCCCCAATCCTTGATACTGAGGAGCGAGGAGAAGGTTCCATCGCTGAATCGCCTTCCGCTTCCGAGTCGGAGAAGCGGGCAGGTTTGATCTCCAAATAGGCCTTCCCAGGGTTCTTCTTGTTGCGGCGACGACCCGCTCTCTTGCCCCGGGGTGGCTCTTCGGGACAGGGTTGACCCCTATCAGGTAGCCTCGGTGCGGCGCTGGCGCCGTGGCGGAGAGGGCCCCCACTCAAGATAGCCGGGGTGCGAGTGGAACTGGGGAAAATGTCAAAGGGTACATGGGGAGGACCTCCATGAACAGTACCCATGTGGGCGGGGCCTCTGTTGGAACTGGCAAGAGCATGGGGAGGACCTCCATGGTTGATGCGAGCGGAGCGAGGCTGACCTTCACTCCTCGAGTTGCTGGGGCGAGGAGTACCTTCACCAGTTGAAGAGAGGACATAGGGAGGGCCCCCACGTTGGAGAAGGATCGGATTGACGGTGCCTCCAGGTTGGCAGTCGGGGGCAGGAGGATGGACTCCATACCCTGTATAGTGGGCGCCGGAAATGTTTCCCCGCTGAGCGTCATTGCCGCGGGGCAGGTCTTCCTACGGGATGGGGGTAGCACGAGGCATGCCTCTATGATGAACCTTGGAGCGGGGAAGTCCTGCGCTCTGTGGAGTAGTGGTAGGGGGAGGACCTCCGTACGGGGTGACATTACCGCGGGTTAGCTCGTGGCGATCACCACTTGGGCCTGCAACCCGGAGAGTCAACGCAGCCTGCCCGTGGGGCGGTTGGGATCTCGATCCTGGTTGGGTGAAGGAGTGCACCTGCTCAGTATATACAGGGGATTCACGATGCACGTCGGCGGTGGCTCGGGCCACTGTAGCTGTCGACGTTGACGCGCCTGGACGAGCGTCCTCAGCCCAGGCCCAGCGCTGACGTCGGGTCAGGCGGGCTAGTTTATGTGGTGCAGGGACGTAGCCTGCCAGCTCTTCCTGCGGGGCCGGACGGCGGCGCTGACGCGGCCGGGTGGGAGCACTCGCCTGGAGCCCTTGGGTCGGGGCCCAGAGCGGGCTGAGCCGGACGGCGCCTGCCTCTTCAGCGTAAGGCGAGGAGTCGTCAAGGCATTCCAGAGAAAAGCTCCCGAAAAAATTGAATGTTGGGGTGGGGAGCGGGGGCTCCCTGTGCGGCCTGTGAGTGTGGCGTTGACGGCGGGGCCTGGAGGCCTCCAGGTCCAAGCGGGCCATATCCTGGGTTGGGATGATTCCTTCTTCCTCATACCTGCGCACGAGGTTGTTGATCACCCTTCGCTGGATGACCTCTGTTGGGGAAAGGGGACGTGGGCACCCTGTATTCCGTGATGTGGCGGTCGTCGTGGCGGAAGCGGCGTTACGTGGGACAGTCGTGGTGGTGTTGCCCCTGCCCCTATGTGGGAGAGGAGTGGATGGCGACCGTGTCTCTGTAACAACAACCTGGTTCCTGGAAAACGAAGGGATCAACTCATCAGTACTGAGAGGAAAAGGATCGACAGCCAGTGCCCCAACTTCCTTCCATTCACCACGTCTGTAAGAAGGATCCACTCCAATACGCTACAGAACGGAGTGCCCCACGTTCTACTGCCCCAACTTCTGGTGAGTTTCACGATAGGTCCGCTACTTGCTTGGCGGGACCAGGCACCGAATATCTGGATCCGGTGACACGTCAATCTACTGGCATCTCGAACACTACTAATCTCCATATTGAGGTGAAGAAATTCACGTCGGGTTCACCATTTCTGTTTCCGACGCTTTCGCCGGGGCGCGCGCCCGTCCGTTCGTGGGGGAGGACGCGTGGTGCTTTTGTTGCCCCACATTCCCGCTTTCCAAAGGCGTGCGGCATTCGCTCCTTATTCAGGGACGTCTTCTCCTTGATCGAAACGGGATGATGGGATATCGGTTCTTCCTCCTGTGGATTCCTCCTCAGAACTCGTCACCTAGTCCGGGTCTCCCTCGTAGATTTAATACGTAGTTCGTGAAACTCTTCCCAGTGCCTTGTTTCCATGTGCTCCGATTAATTATACTGCTTCTGTCAGGACATTCCAAAGGGTCCAGTCAGGGCAGCAACCTTCAATCAGGGGAGTAGTCACATTGAGGCATCCGTAGCGTGTCTGGATGCTTGGGTACCTGTCATGTCTGTCTGTTATCCTTGGCCACAAGGCTTCTCGAGGGCGTGGAAGCCTGAGGCATCCCACATCGAGCACGGGGAATTATATTTCATAGACACATATATAAGGTTTTCCTCAGCTTCCCGTGTTTAACACAGGGTATGCCACAAGTTTAACGTCCAGCGAAGACGGATCAACCCAACCAGAGCATTAGCTAGGATAGATCGGATTGAGGGATCATCCTTGAAGGAATATCGATACCGGGGCTAGCCCATGGGCGGTTGTGAAGAAGAGCGTACCGACATGGTCTCACTGGGATAAGACGGTCCGGGGTGAGAATCAGGACGGGTAATAGGTTGATGAATGGAGTGGAAGGAGAGTGAAATTGGACCATCGCAGGGGCGACAGTGAAGTTGGGATTGAGCCTTGACGAGGTTTCCTACATATCCCTGTGGCAGGGAATCAAAGTCCGCGTAGTTCGGGATGATGCCGATAAACCGACGTGAAGGTGGACTTCGACCCGATGAGCATCGTCAGCGTACCGACGTGAAAGTAGACCCGTGGGTCCACTAATGGTGGACTTGAACATTGAGAAGGTTTCCTACGTACCATGCCTTGACATGGATCAAAGTCCTCGTAGTTCACGGGATTGATGGAACATAGTTTTACGTCCTGCAGGACGATAGTGAACCCTGACGTGAATAAACGACAGGCTGTGAGTGTCGGCGAGTCGATGTAAGTGAGGAACCTTGGTCCGATGGGAGTTGGGCAAGAGCCTCAGGTATTCTTCCTACGTACCATGCCTTGAAACGGATCAAAGTCCTCGTAGTTTTCTGAGAATTGGGGGCTTCGCACACCGACAAGAAGATGGTTTGGGCCAATGTTTGTTGGGCTTGGACATCAAGGAGGCTTCCTACGTACCATGCCTCGACATGGATCAAAGTCCTCGTAGTTCAGATTGGGAAATGCATTTTAACGTCATGCTAGACGTAGGTGGAACACGACGTGAATTGGATGATGGGTGGGCTTGAACCTCGTGGAGGCTTCCTACGTACCATGCCTTGACATGGATCAAAGACCTCGTAGTTCAAATGGGGCATTGTCGGTGAACTAACGTGAAAGTGGACCTTGGTCCAATGAGTGGTGGGATTGATCCTCTGGAAGGCTTCCTACGTACCATGTCATGACATGGATCAAAGACCTCGTAGTTCGGGTGGGAATAGGTGTGCAGTTTAATGTCATGCAGGACAAAGGGAGGTGTGCAGTTTAATGTCATACGGGACAAAAATGGGACCCGACGTGAATAGATGACGGGTGGGTCGCAACGGCTTACCACTGGGCCAGAATGTAGTTTAACGTCGTGCTGGACGGGGGTGAGACCCGATGTGAAATGACGGGTGGGCATGAACCTTGTGGAGGTTTCCTACGTACCATGCCTTGACATGGATCAAAGTCCTCATAGTTCTCTAAGATGGGTCACAACGTCTTACCACTGGACCAGAATGCAGTTTAACATCGTGCTGGACGGGGTGAGACCCGACGTGAAATGACGGGTGGGCTTGATCCTCATGGAGGCTTCCTACGTACCATGCCTTGACATGGATCAAAGTCCTCGTAGTTTGAAAAGATGGGTGGTCAGGGTCGATGCTCACTCTAAGCCCACGTGAGTCATGCTCGGTGTGAGAAACAAGAGGTTTGCAAGGACCTGACTATCACGTCGCGAAGGATGCGTCCGTGAGAAGCGAAAAGGGGCTTACGCGTTAGGCGGCCCACGGTGTTGGGACTTACTCCAGGATGGAGGCCCATGGCGCGACAAAGCGCGGAAAAGATGGACCTTGGTCCGACGATGGGAGGTGCCTCGTTCCCTATCACGCCCTCCACTGACCTTGGTAGTGGGGAAGTACGGAGATGCAGAGGTTTAGCCATCCGCTAGGATCACCCTTCTGCTATGAACATACGCCACTCCGACAAGGAGGATCTCATTCCATTTGAGGAAGAGTTCCATTCCCGTAGAGACGAGTGGTGTAAAAAATGTTCGACCTGGGGGGACCCTTCGTGAGGGGGATGAGGTTGGATCATAGTTTAACGTCATGTGTTGGGGACGTGGTGCTTGGAAGTTTAACGTCCTGCAGCTCGGACGAGGTGGGTTCACTCCACACACCTAGGACTTACATAACCGGTACCCTCTGGTCCTTGGGGAAGGGAAGGTACCAGTAAGGCCATAGTTAAGCGGGGTCGTGGAACGAACCATCAAGGGGTCCACGTTAGTGTGGCTATGCGGAGAAGCAATAGCCGTTAGCGTGCCTATGCGAAGAAGCATTAGGCGAAGCAACGCTACGGGTGGTATTGTTCATGGGACTTTGAAATCACATCTTGCAAACCTGGAGGGTCGTACGGGAAGAGGAATCGCTAAGCCAAGGAGTGTGCTTTGCGAAGTGGAGTGACTTGGCCTTAGCATGGGGAATAGGTGTGAGTGTAAGGTGCTTCGCGAAGTGGAACAGTGTTCGCGGAGCACTGCCTCGCGAAAGAAGGGGTGCCTCGCGAAGCAGGGTCCTGCGAAGCAGTGTGCTTCGCGATGTGTAGCGATCACTAGCATGGGTTGGGTGTTTCGCGAAGCATGAACGCTCCGTGGCTGCCCGGGTTCCCTTGGGAATACCCTTACTTCGCGAATGCCCTTGAGCTTCGCGAAGGGCATCCCTCTCGGAAGAGGGGCTCAAAACGAGACAATGCAGAGGAGTCTCGCGAAGTATAAGTACCTCGCGGAGCTCATGATTCCCGGGGCAAAGCGTGCTTCGCGATTCGGGAGAGGAGAATCTGAAAGGTCAGATTGTCCATCCGTTTGGACTCAGGGGGAGTCCAGTATTTATAGGGAAGGGGCGCCGTGAAGCAGAACTCGCGCGTTGCCTTCGGTGCTTCGCGGCGCGCTCGCGAACGTCAACGTCATCCGGGGAGGATTACTGCCTCTGGAGCTTCGCGGCGGCTCGCAAACATCAAATGCGTTCGCGAAGGATTACCGCCTCTGGAGCTTTGCGGCGGCTCGCGAATGTCAAATGAGTTCGCAGAGCATTACCGCCTCTGGAGCATCGCGAGACCACGATGGTCGGGGCGCTTCGCGTGGGTGCTTCGCGGCGGTGCTTCGCGATGCAGCACGCCAGCCATCTTTTTCGTTCCTTTCTTTCGAGCCATATTTTTGGCGCCAACAATAATATTCATTTTGATCTATTCAAATTAAATAAGTGACATAATATGTTTTAATATTGACCCACAAATGGGATTAAGAAGTTGGATTCCAATTAATTATTTCATAATTATATAAAGTATTAATTTTTAATTTCAATGTTAAAATGGATCAACGACTCATAATTTATTTCACAAATATATGATATATCAAATTTAACTTTTAAAAACATCTTAAAATAAAATAGATCTTCTAAATTTGTTAAACAAATAATCATTTTATAAAAAAAAGCATTATTTTTTCAATTTATCAAAAAATAAATCATTTCTGAAAAATATAAAAAAATTCAATCAAATTTAATTTTGAAATTCATATTTCAAAAATTAATTACAATTTTTAAAATAAATTTACTATAAATAGAAGAAATTAAATTAATTATTTTAACACAAAAATCAACAAAAACCTTTGAGAAAAAATTATTTTTTAATGATATAAATGCATTACTAAAAATTAAGTAATTATATATCAATATGTGATATATATATATATAAATAATTTATTTAATGTTTAAAATTTATTTATTCATATTCATACATCTATTTTTAATTACTTAGATATAAAATCCATCTTTAAATAAAAACGTTAATCATATGTCATGGTTCATTAAAACATTGTGATGCATTAATGCAAGCTAACAAGAAAATTAAAATCATTTTAAAAAATATATCATAAAATATAATGGTGTTATAAAATGGGAAGGTTGTGGTGATATGGTTGGCGGTTTCCCATATATCAAATTGTGTTGTAGTGTAATTATTTCATGTATTATTATTTGGTACTTTTTGAGTACATGTAATTTGGTTTTTATCTACAAAAATTTGGTTCTATTAATGTTTTTGGAATTATTTTTTTATTTAATATATATTTTTCAGTTTAATTTAAATACATACACCATGTTATTTTTTTTGGTGTGTAAAATCATTCCACATGGTCGATATTAAATAATAAAGATCTAGTATCCAACAAATTAGAGTAGGAAACTCCATTCGAGTCCTCCCATATTCTGGTTGATATCCTTCATGGAGGTTTACCTCGAACAAGACATGAAATTTTTTCTAACATATTATTGTTATCCTAAGTATTTTTAATATTCTATATAGGATAAAATATTTTGTAATACATGAGGTGTATGTTTTTGTGTGTTCTTGGATAGTTCAATCCATGGTGAGTTGTATGTTTCTATGCGATTTTTTGGATGTCTATGTCATGTGTTTGGTTCTAACCTAGATCATAGATTATTCCTATGTTTTCTATGTTATAATTGATAATATTTCCTTATCTGATGATTTTTTTTACTTTTGGTATGGATAGAGAAGGGTTTGAGATATATTTTATATGTTCCCTAAGAGGGTGTTGTTTGAGATACTCCTCAATATACTAATCCTTTGGAACAGAATATCTTTGCATCAATCATATTGTATGTTCATGACATGGAGAAGACTGTACATCATGTTCATAACAAAGATATTAAGTTGCAACTAGCATCTAGATGCGACATAGATCAACTGTGAGACTTCCTATATAAGAAGTACCCATCAAATTAGGGTAACAATGAACCCCTATAGGAGGAGTATAGTCTATAAATAATTATTAACATCATCTTATTGATAGAGAAATATATACCAATCATGTAAAAATACATAACATTCAAGAATAAGAGTCCTTTCAGGCGGTGGTGGAATTCTATGGTTCAAGAAACCGGACTTGTGGTATTGGAATTGAAGGGATTCAAGACACATTTCATTAAGTAGTTATACGTAGAATCATTGATAATATCTTTGTTTGTAGACATATTTTCAATACCACGGGGTGAGAAATTATTGTCAAGGTACATAACGTAATTTTAAATGTTTGTTCATTTTTCCTCTAGCGGTGATGTAGAATAAAAAAATGAATGAATAAATATAGATATATATATATATATATATATAATCATTATGAGACATCTTATCATAGGTACTCATTCTGAAGGACTCCAACCATACTGAGATAATAAATATGGTTATGAACACATAAATGGGTATAATTGTGTAATAGTATCTTATCAATATTTAATCATCCTCATAGTTTAATTCATGCTAGCATACATGCGAAGAAGGAGAAGCGGCGAGATAAAACAAATGATGGTGGAGGTGGTTCTTAAAAGTATCCCTCCATATAAGAATCAATAGTCTCTAATATTTTTACAATTATATTCAATCAATGTGGAATATTAGGACTCATTCAATGGTTTTTATAGTACCCATGAAGATTTCATTTTCCTATAGTCTGTATGGCCATTTTTAAATGATCTTATAATCATTTTTATATGATTTATTATGGTCAAGGATCTTCATTTCCAATGTATAATATAGTAAAGTATGATGCTTCAATGTCTACCGGAAACTATCCACGTAGTTATCTTCTGATTCACCTTATCATATTTGGATGAGTTTCCTATGGGATTTATGTAGGCCTTACTATAGTGATTGGTACAATTTTAATATCTTATACTAACTTAATGTTTAATACAAGTCTCAGAAAATCATTTATATTTATTGATTTGGTTGATGTAATGAAACTATTTATAAATAAAATGTATTTTTTTATAGAGATAGATATTAATCTTAAATTGATTAAATATTTTGGGTTTTTCTATTTTTCATATCCATTATCATAAGCTAATGTTTATTTGGTAGGGGATTATTTAAATCATGATTTATGTATTTTTGATATCATCAACAAGAATAGTTATATTATCATTAATTGACAATATAATAATTTTTACAATTTTTATTTTACATCCCTTATTGTATATTGGGTCTCATAGATATTAAATGCATAGTGTTATCCATGTTCCAGTCATATTGGGCATACTCACATAGTGATTATAAGTGTATCATTTTCCAAAACTACTTTTCCCGATTTTTTTTCCATTCATTTTGATCTTCCCCAGGATTTTGGTAGATCCCTAGGGGTTTCTTATATGGAATATCTAGTCATACATCAAAGAAGGTGGTTGATATTTTGGATCAATCTAGTTCTGGGAAAGAATCATATTTGAGTAGCCACTTATTGCAAGACACAAACTGAGATGAAAGTTCTCAAGATTCTTCCAGACGGTCTTACTAAAAATGAAATTATTCAACCTTTTAATTTTTAATAAAGTTTAATGGTTCATTGAGTCCATATTGGGACTAAAGATATTTGAATAAAATTACTATTAAAAATAAATACCAATTTCCTTAGGCTTATTTGATATTTTTCCATTAATGTGGGTGAAGTGGTTCTAATAAACTGATATTTGGATCAAATATCACTAGCTCTATGTTTGGTAGTCAGATATCCTGATGAATTATTTTTGATGTAGTTATAGCCATTATGAATATCATAAAATTATTTCTGGGGTAAATAACCATCCATTAGTTTTTATAGCTTTGATGAACACAATATTCAATCAGTATCACAACATCATTATTAATGTATTTTTGGATGATATCCTATTTTATGTGAGATATATGGATCAATATGATCACCATTAGAATATTTTACTCGAAATATTGAGGTGTCACCAACATTGTTAAAAGCTATTATAATGAAATATACATTTCATAGAAGTAAATTTATTAGGGAACATGAATAAAATAATACTGCTTTCTAGTCGATCCTGAGAAAGTCGAATATATCCTTTCATGCAATGAACAATGAAGCCACATCCTGATATGTAGCTTCTATGTTATAGAGGTATATTATCTATAACATGTAAATTACTTATCAATTCTAGAAACAACTTTGACTATTATTAAGAATAAAATTGTGAAATTACCATGTGATTTTAAAGTCGAATATATTTTCTTGAGTTGAAAGGGTTTATGAAAATGGATGATATTTAGATCTTATCAGTAATAGGAATTTTATGTGTTTTATGTTGTGTTTTTTTGGGTTCTAGTATGGGTCGCATTATTATATAGGATTCTTGGATTGATCGTTTTAGTTCTTATATTCTTCACAAAACAATAATTAATTTAGTAGTCGTTATTTGGATGACTCTAATGTTATGCATGTGCTTATGTGTTGATGAAACATTCTCATTTTATAGTGGTTAAAAATAATATGTAATAACATATGTTTAATTTACCACTTTTCTCCAAAATATCTAAATATTAGGAAGATATTACGGTTTAAATGACTCTAAACATAAATTTAGAGCATTTATTACACACTAAGGAATGTTAATAGCATCATTGAGACTCTCAATAGAATTTACCCTCAACAATATTTTAAACAATATAATTTTTAGGGGAAAATTATCGTTACTTTCACTCAGTTACATTAGGATTCATATATGGATGATTTATGTATGTATATGAATAGCGATCAAATGTATTTTTCTCTCTAAGAGTCCATTCAGTATGACGAGTAATAAGAATAGGAGTTCATAATAATTTAGGAAACCTTATATCACGGGGAAACTATGCCAGGTTAGTACCTATCCTTTTATTTGATTCTTCACTTGGGGAAACTATTTATTATCCCATTATTTTTTAGAAACACAATTTATCATGACTTTCATAGTTTCTTGTGTTCTGTGAAATCAGGCATGAAGAACACTTATTATTATAATAGATTGTATTTATGGTGGATGGGTATGATTTGTGAGATTTACAATTATATATCTTCCTATTAAACCTTCTAGTAGGTAAAGGCATAATAGTTAAAATCTCTGAATCTACTCTAGACTCATTTGGTGGAGAAATGAAAATGTGATGAGGTGTCCCTATAATTCATCATTAGAATACCATGGAATTATTGATGTTTTATTTCTATATAGAGGATGAATTTTCATTATATTATATTATCTCATTTCATGCTAATCAGGGTAACTGTCATGGTTAAGGATTTGAGTAAGCTATATGTGTATGAGATTGCAAGGATACATGGTGTATTCTCTACCATGATTTCTGATAGAGATCCAATCTTTACATAAATATTTTTGAAGTGTCTCTAAGAAGAAAAAATAACTCATATAATATTGAGTACATCTTACTATCCATGTATGTATGGCTTGATAGACAATATTATATAAATTATAAAAGACAAGAATGATGCATTCATAATGGATTATTGTGGATTGTTGGATAAAAAATATTGAATATTCATGTTCATTTATAAAAATTGTTAAAACAATTTTATGATGATGTAAGACTATGAGGTTAATTATAGTCATAGTTGAAATTATACACTCATTTTCTCTGGATATCTATAAACCTCTCTTATGGGACAGAATATCATTCAAGAAACATCATTGGGGAATTTTGATATATGTTGATGATTTGTTATAGACCAGACTCATAAAAAATCAAATAAAGATATTTGTTTCATTCCAATTGTTTCATTCATCACTGATCAAATTTTATTGATAGTTTCCCTTAATATGGATCACATTCATCTTCGGATAAAATTGAAGGTGGCTGCAACAAACGATGGAAAATTTGATACAACTAATAATATTGGTTATGCTAGTTATCAGTTGAAATTATTGACCATGTTGATTGGTATTCATGACGTTATCCACATATCTAAACAGAATAAATACTATAAAGATGATACACATGATTTAATTTGGGATTATATTGAGTTGGAGTGAAATGTTTTTCTAGGGATACCAATAGATATCGTAGATTCTCATGTGAAATTATTTTATGGGAAGACCACTCCACTGTTCAAAGTGAATTTTATTTAAAAATACTATTATCACAAGACATGAGAGTTTAAATATTTTATAAGTGGGAAGTGGACTCACCTCCCTATAGAGAATCCTTACTCCATGGTACTTTTTTTGGAGAGAAAGTATTAATGATGTAATAATTGTAAAATGATTAATTTTAAGGGATTCCTTGTTTTATAATCTTACTAATAATAATAGAATTAGTAGAATAAATTGAGTTATGTTAGAAGTGGTTGTAGGAGGATATGAATTAAAAAAAATGAAAACTCAATATCTGTGTCAGTTTAGGTCTTGAAATATATTCAAAACATGAATAGATCCTAGGAAAAGTAATTATTATTTTCATGATGAGTAAAATTATTATGATGTTAAATATTATATACATCATGAATTTTTTTACCTTATTATAAAGTCAAGGTGTAATTTTTTCTTCTGTTTCATCCATTCTAAATGTTCACATTGTGAATCGATGATTCATTTCGTGAATCATATTTTTTGTAGTAGATTAAATGTTTTGTGAACCCATATCCATTCTAATTTAAATTCACTATCCTTTCCCCAAACAATACATCATATCTATGTGATTTTTGGTGATCCAACTGTCTCTAAACGCCATCAAATTGGGTTTTAGTCCAATATTGACTGGTTTTAATTGGATCAATATGTTTGGTTAAATCCAACTAATTTATTTTTGGTCAAATTTATTATTAGTGGATCTTGTATGCATTTCATGATTTCTTGATCATGATATGATATTTATTCAATAAATTATAGATCTATTGTGTGATTATCCTCCATAGACTAGATAGCATGTCATTGGTGGCGTGGTGGAGAAGAATGTAATGGTATTTGATGGTTTAAATTATCTTAAATATGTTCTAATTATAGAAACTATATTTTAATATATGATAATTTATGCTTGGTAATATATTAATTATTATTATATCTACTTGTTTTCTAGTATTTTTTCATTCCATTATTGGTGTTCTATGACCCAATCATAATGTAGTGGATTCTGACTCTAGCATATGTTTTATGAATAGTGAATTCATGTTCATTTCCTAAATTTGTATCCAATTTTTTTGAAGGATCAATGAATATTAAATATGTGTGAATAAAAATGGGTTTTGAGAAAATATATGTTTTCCATTTTTGTGGAAAAAGAATGGTGATTTTAAAATAATTATTAATGGGATTTATAAATGCGTTTTGAAATAATATAATGGAATAAAATGGGTTTTTTGTAAATTTTGGGGAAATTTGATAATCCCATGTAATTTATTTGATATTCACCAATAATGAGGATTTTGGTTCCTAAGTGGATGGTTCAGTATTGGAAATTATCCTGTTTAAATTTTATGGGGATAACATATTAGGTCTTCCATCAATTCTTATATCATATATGCATTGGATCTAGGAACATGATTTAAATTATAGTTGGCTCACTTTCTGGGGTATTATTCAATCCCGAGATTGCACATGCATTGACTTAAGGGACTTAATTGATCATTATTTATTGTATTTTATCATTGTTTGTGTGACCATGATTTTAGTACATATGTAATCTATTGGGTGATTACCATTGTTCATTTTTTAATTTTATGTCATTGATATGATATAACACATTCATGGTAAATAAAAATTCATTACAATTTTTTATTGATATTTTATCACATCATTTTTAATGATTTTTAAAAGGGTGAGCTGTTTCTTATGATTTTCTTATTATACAATTTAATTTCTTGTTATTTTATTATTTATTAAAATTTATCATATTAGGATTTTGGTCTAGACACTAATTATGGATCATCTCAGTGAAATCCTACTGATTCTATTTTACTCACACCCTTCACAAACCCTTTGGTGTGTGTAGTCATTATTTTATCATATTAAGTAAATGAAAAGGTTCCATAGTAAGGAGGTGATGATTTTGTTAGATTGTAATGGGAATGTAGTGGTGACTTTGATGTCATGTTTTCCACATATTTGATGGATTAGTAATGGATCTTTTAGGATCCCTTTGTTATTATTTTTTAAGTCACGTACCTTTTTTTTCACCATTCCACTATTTATTTTATCATAATAATTCTGATCCATCTATTATGGATTATTATTTTTATTATATTGATTATATATATGTATATTTTATGTGACTTATTTCATGTATGGAGAATCATAAAACTCTAGTTGATGTTTCTTTCTAGGGTTCCAATCACCAGCCTGCGCGGTTTGTGATTTCCCTTTTTGTGTTTTATATGTTAAAAAATCATGTGAGGTCATATAACATGACATGAATGTGGGTACTTGTGTGTCCTTGAGAGGTTCTTATTTTTATAGTATAATTTACTACATAGATCTCTATCAATTTTTCTAACCCATATAAGGGGTACATCATGGTATAGGACTATAAATCGATGAATTTCTCATTATATCATTGGTTCAGGTATATTGGTACACTAGCGTAAATAATTCATATAGTGTGGATTATGGGCTTAGATGAGGCCTATGTGGATTAATTGTGATGTAATATGGAAATTGTTATGGGTTTATTCAATATAGGTTGTGTCTATTTCTTAAATTGGGATTTGTATTAAACCCTTTATGTATTGGATGCAACCTAAGTTCTATTGTTATTTTTTTAGGATATTGTTCAGTTATATATAATATGTCATAAGTAATGATTAAATTCACTATTCTATATAAAAGGATGTGTGTTGGGTGCTATCGAGTACCTTTTCTTGTTTATGTAGAAGTGGTTTTGAGCAATTGAGATTCATATCTAATATAAGAGAAGTTTTATTGGGAACAATTTACCACCCTCTACTGTATAAGAGGACGTGGTTGGAAATTATTTGAGCAGCTTATATTACATAATATGAGGGAACACTGTGATCCCTCCCCTGTGTAAGAGGAGGTGTATTGGATATATCAATGACCATCCATATATTTGTGGGTGTCATTTTATAACTAGTATTGTTTAATAACACACCCCTTCTAAATATAGAGCCATTGTGCATACATGGAGGGTTCATTGTGGCATAGTTTTCATACGATAAACAATAAGAAGATGTGTTACAATTAAATTATCAATTCTATTACATCATAAACATTACTAGTAATGATAAACTTATCATTATTATTCTTCGTGGTTTTCAACATGGATTTACTACATACACCAAACAATAGCACAATGGTACACTTTCTAACATTCTTATTGATGATTCATCCAAGGATAAGGGCCCTATAGTGAGATGCAGAGCTAGTTAATCTATATGAGAGTGAAGTGATTTATAGACATATATCATGATATTTTTTTACATATCAACTAATTTTATTTCAAATATCATTGAAAATATTGTTTGACACATATTTACATGGTATTTATATATATTATTTTCCAGTTTGATACTATATTTTATGAAATTCTATAAGGATTCTAAAATGGTTTTTTATTTTTCTATTTTATTTATGAAAAAAATGTTATTAGTAGAAAAAAATTTCTCAAATATTTTTTCATTACCAAATGAATGTATTTCATAATTCCTCGTAACTTTTGAAAAACTATATTTATACAAAGAAGTATAAAAGAGAATTGCTGACCCACTAACTCAGACAAGATGATATAGTATGGCGAATAAAAAAATTAAATAGATCATCATTTACATAATTAAATTATGATATTTTTATACAGATTAAAATATTTTCAAAACATGACAATTAAGCTATTCTTATTCATATCCACCACATACATCATGTATAGAAAAATTTATAAGGAAGTGATATTATTTATATAAATTTATTTATAGTTATTTATATTATTACTCGTGCTTTATTATGTAATGTTTAATAGGTTTTTAAAAATACTTAGGGTGAGGTAGTGGGTCAGATTATGTAGCGTAAATAGAAATTTTGCTTCACATGACTAGTTATTATTTTCACATAGTCAAATTCACAATGAATAAATAAATTACACCCATAAAATGATCAATGTTTTAATAAATATAATATGTTTGAAATATAATTAATTTATCCTAATCATGTAGTAAATATTTTTATTATGATACCTCCAAAAAAGAAGATACTAATATAATTTCATTGGGACCTGGGTATTTTTTGGATAATAATAAAGTAGTGTTTCTATAGTTATTACTTGAGTATGAACATTATAATTACATTTATAATTTAATTAATTAACATATTAAATACATTTTAGATATTTTATCCTTCCTCAAAAAATTGAATCAAGGATTTCTCATTATTTTGACCATGGACCGGGATATGGATGTTTCCAAAAAAGGTACTGCTCTAGTTTTACCTTAAGGTGCATAATAGGTTGAGGATTAATATGATTCATAGGATCCACAGTTGTAATAGGTAGAATATCCACATTATATGGTAGGTTTTCTGTCAGTGTCAATGGGAAACAAATGTTTTCATTAAGTAGGGACAACAATATTTAAATTTCAATGGGAATGAAAAAGATGCATTCATCATTCTTTATGGATATTTTGGTTCTTAAAGATGATGATTAATACATTGATTTTATGGATTATATTTTTTAGAAAGTCATTATGACTACAAAATAGATGGTGCATATGGTGTATTACATACTTTAAAGACATGATATGAGATGTTTTTGAGTGATGATTCAGGCCATAAGTCATATTGGCCAAACATGGGAGACCTCTAAAGATCTCTTAATTAATGATTTTTTCATAATACACTAATAATATTCCATGATCATGAGTTAATAAAGTGATAAAAAGGGGGAATTTTGTAGAGGAATATATGAATTTTATAGGGAGCCAATACGTTATTCTCAACTGTTGAATGGGAATGTGTCTCATGATTCAATTAGGTTTATGATTTGTCTCTAACAATATGGGAGGAAACATGTCAATGAGATTAATCAAAAATCATAATCTGATGTGGTCAATAAATACATAAATATTAATAATATCTTAGTAAATGTTAACCAAAAAGGATGAAATCACTTATTTTGGGGTCATGGTGTTCGGATTCCTAGTAGAGTGGCCAGATTCTATTTAATTGTTTGGATGAGGATGTTAGATGTGATGTTCTAGGAAATTGTGATTTATTTTGGGATTGGATGGGTTTCATAAAACACATTGCAAGAGGATGTCTCTATATATTCAATGATTATTTGTAGACTAGAAACAACCAATGTTAATGTGTTATCTAACTGAGGAATTCCAAGTATTTGATTGGATGATACATCACCAACAATTAAATAAAATATTTTATATATAATGGATTTGATATTGTGAAGGATATACACAAGAATCATGGTTAAGGATTAGGGGACCTTATAATAATAAAATATCCTCGTTTGGGAGGTTGGTATATGTATATGGATTATGTTCTTCACAGTAGAAGCTTAAACAGAGGCCTTAGGTTTTAGTTTCATTTGTAGACAAGGGATAACAGGGTCTTGAAAACATTTCTAATATGGAAAAATTATAAGAATTAAACTAGAACTTGGTTGATAGATCAAATGTTCCTCCAACCATCAATGGTATGTATTTGATCACATCTATTATATTTTATGTATTGTATGATAATGTTTTATCAGATTCATTCATTTTAATCTTCATTTTATCTTGATTAAGGACTTCCCTTGAGTTATACCATGGGATTACATTACTTGATACACCTCATCAGAATATTTTTTACCACATTCACTAGTTCCAAAAAAAAGTACCATAGTTGTTGGAGACTACATAATTATTAGAGAATTATCTATTCTAATTATAATTAACATTGAAATTATTATCTGAATGTATTATCTAACATTATTTAATAATCTCTATGATTTATTCAAACATGACAAACATTTACCTACTATTGGTGGTGGATGTATATTTTTCGTGGATAATAGAATATGAGAGATAATATATTATTATATTGCATCCGTAATAGGGTATTTATTATAGATAATGTGGTCTGTATTGATCTTGCTATGTAAATTTATATGGATCCAATCACATTTACTCTTATGGTGGGATAGTTTAAGTATGAGTTTCCTGAATATTTATCCAGACTCTCTATAATGTGGGATCTTGATTTTATGAAATATATTATTCCATATGTGAAGCCCATATTTATTTTTTCTTATTTTATGGCATCATTAAATATTATAGTGAAGAAGGAAGAGTTTGTTTCCCTTGAAGAGAAGAGTTTTATTCACACAAGTATGCCTAGATGCAGTGATTTGGTAGTATTAACCAACTATAATATGGTATCCTATCGTTGGGTGTGTATTTCCAAAAGTAAAAAATAGTATAAAATTAAAAACATGTATCTATTGAAAATGATAGATGACCTATTTGACAATATGATGGGATCTTAATGGTTTCCAATATCTCTCTTAGATTTGGGTAAAATTATTTGTTGTTTATAGTGGAGGATCTCAAAGGATTAAATTTTCAAAAATATCTATGATTCATATAAGTACCATTTGTTTCTATTTATAATAAATTTTTATCCCTACTCATATAGAATAATCTCACTATTTAGGGATGGCATATTTGTATTCTCATAGACCAATGTGTTGCATTAAAATCATATAAAGGTTTTTTATTATACTTGGAAGACATAAAAATTAATCCTAGTACTAAAAATTTCACATTTCAATTTTTGATGTTCATTTACATTGGAATGGGATCTCAGGTGTAGGGATATTTGTTGACACCGAGAAAGTTTATGTGGATATTTTTTTGGCATCCCCCTGGAATGTGTTTTAAATATAATTTTTTATTTTTTTGATCAATATTATAGATAGTTCATTAATGAAATTTATTTCTTGGAGGAACCTAGGATAGGGATGACCAAGAAGGGAGTAATATTTTAGTAGACTAATAACAGTGAGCATGTATTATATTTTCTAATAGATGTGATGAAAACATATTTTATTATGATTATATTAAGCTAGGAATCAATTATAATATCTATTTTGATTCCATTGGAGTTGATTTGTGATATTTTATCATGTATATGGATTGGGATGTAACATATGGGTCTCCATGATTAGAACCCCATGAACATAACCACCAAACCAATAATTTTTAGCTACATTTAATGGTTTATATTTTATTTTCTTCTATAATATCATTGGTTAGAGGTTTTCCATGAAAATTGAACACATTATATTATCATATATATTACCCCTTTAGGTAATGAACCTCCATTAGTGGTTTTGGGAGGAATACATATTGACCATCAATTGTGGGATGGTATATATAATAGGGAGGGGAATATCACTATGTATTATCTCTATAAGTGGACTCATTAGAGTAGACTTTATAATTGGGATGAGTTGTGGATGATTATTATAATACACATTGTTAGTAATATTATATTTCCAGTGAAATAAGTATCTATAACTTATGGCCTTCTTATAATTTACTCTTCATTGGTATACTAGGTATAGAAATTATATTATCCTTATTATAAATCCATAGTTATTTTAGAATGGCTCATGGGAGATGATATCATTTGGAGATTCTCATCAGTATAGAATTATGTTTTATACTATAATTTTAGGATCGGGTCCCCATATTCTTGAGAAATGAATTAATGCGGGACTCCTGTAATTCCCCATGATTTTCCTATATAACATTACTTTAATTAAATATAATATCATTTAATTATTACTCCATATAAATCACTAATTTTTTTTTGAATAAGAACACTTTAAATGAAATGATTAATTTTGATCATTATAATACATAAAATAAAGTTCAATGTATAAATGGAATTAACCATGTTTTGAAATCATTGGTGAGAATGAAATAAAATGGAATCTTTTAGTGGATGTATCCCTTATGGAGGGAATTTTTTCACACATAGAAAGAAAATAGAATCATTGGGCTTTTCCAATAATCAAGAAGAATATGAACAGAATTCATTACAATATGATAAAAAAATTACATGGGACAAAATTGACCTCGTGGAATCTTCAACAAGATCACTGATAGTGGAATGTGCACCATAAAATACCACCATATATAATCTTTTTATTATATATTTTTTAGAAATATTGATGGGATATGAAACAAGAAACTAGGAGGATACAATAAAAAAACTATTAATACATAGTGTTATTCATCACAAGCACTGTATAAAAATGGGTTGTTTTTTAGTAATACATTGATAAAATAAAGGTAATAATTTTATAAATTATATGTAATTCAGTAAAATAGTCTCTTTATACTCTATATATAATATTATTAAATATAATTAAAATATATTTTTGTGGATAATATTACAATAATCTTGTTAGAAATTGATAAAAGAAATCTATATGAGCTATTTATATTTTTAAAATCAATCTTCCAAGGAAAATAGTTTACAATATATTTTTACATTTTAATTTACAATTTATTCTCTAATATTTTAAAATATTAATTTTATTAAAATTACTTTAATTGTATATTATGAATATTAGTATTATCTAATAATTGTTTTTTCGTTTTTTCTAATATTGTTCATTTTACGATGAATATAAAGAAAATTACCATATACTAATATTCTAATCTCCATATCTTAATAATGAAGAATGCATTACATAAAAAATGCTTTTTTCATAAAAAATATATATTTATCCAGTATAATTATTCCCCTTAAAAATATAACAATTCTTATTAAACCTATGATTATCAATATCGAATCATAATTAATATTTTACATTGAAAATTGCATTCATTTTCGTATATTAAAAAAAATTCATCACTTGTATAAATTTAATTTTTTTAAAAAATTCTTTCATTATGTAGATCAATATTTAAATATGATGTAATAAGTAAAATTTTATTTTCTGATATAAAAGTATTATTACTAATAATATATAAAATAACTGTGATAATGGTGGAAGACATATATTCATTGAATTGTTTTATTAATGTTGTGTAACTATTTATGAAAAAATGTATTATTTTATTTTACATATTTAATATTTTTCAGGTTTACTAGAATGAATATTATTTTACATTTATTATTTTTGGATATTATAGGGATTATTTTCATAGATAGGTGCTAAGACGGTGTGAAATTTTTCACCCTCGAGAGCTCGAAAAAAAAATTATTGGAATATGTTAAATTTCCAAATAACGGACATGTGATGTTTTAAGAATAAATTTTAATAACTCCTGAATGGTTTCCTGAATCAAAAATCTATGAGACCAATTGATTTAGGGGAATATTTTTTAACTTATTTGCACTATTTCATTTGTTAGTGTGGGGGTGTTTCGGAAAATGATATCGCAGGAACCATTGGATAAAATAAATAACTAAATATAATTTTTTCATTTATTTTCAGATGAAACAACCTTGATAATAAAAAATATTATTTATATAGAGAAAATTTGGGGTTTTTCAGTTATAACTTGGAGAGCGATATAGGCCGTTATAGTGCGTTTTTGGCAGAAGTCGCTTGATTTGATCAGGATAAAGGATCGGTGTTCCAACAGAACAAATGGATCTCTAAAAAATAACTGACACATGACTGTATTTCAACATTTATTTTTCAAACTCATATATAGGATGTTTATTTATATTTCATTCCATTAATTTATCCTATTATAATGTGGGTCAAATCCAAGTATTATAATTGGTTCATGCATCGATGATTGAAAAAGTTGATGGATTTATTCTTATTTTTTGATGTCACATCAATTTGTTTTTCTACTTTTATAGAATCACATATAGGTTTAACAAACAAAGGCTAAGGTATGTTCTCACATTTTACTGGTTAAGGATTTCTCCCCCCATTATTTGAGTGTTCATAATTAAAGTATTCGTTAGTCGTAGTTTGACGATTAGCATTTAATCGATCATTGAATGATTTTTCATCAGTGAATTGGATTGATACCATGAGTCTAGTTTCTTATCTATGGTATTATCATGGATTGATGATAATATAGGAAATTAAATGTTTAATTTGAATGGATTTTTAGTAAATGATCATCATTGTTTCTATAGTGTATCTATACACAGCGCGAGTGGCTGTTTCTAGAAATGATTTGAAGCCCGGATCAACACATTCTAGTACCTATTGGGTGGAATAATCCATGATTTGTAAATTATAGAGAGAATGGAGGTTCTATATATTCATATAATAATGTGGATGGTAACATAAATGATATGGTAAATCCTGGGTTACACAACATGTAATATAGTGTGAAAATTTTTATGGGACCCTCTATGTGGTGCTAGGTTTTTCCATAGAGATAAATATCTCATTCCATGGGTCACATGTTTGTGTTTTGGTGGGTATATAGAGGAATATTATGACATGGGAAGATCATGTACATGTACACAGAATGTTGTAAATGTGTATGACCAGGTGTACATGAGTTGGTCCACAGGTTTGACCAATGGTAAATAGGAATCGACATAGAGAACGGGGAAGGTGCCTAATATCTCTTCACACATTGTAATATTTATATGGATTATTTATGGAAGGAATTGGATTTTTTGTGAGTCATCACCCCACAACCATGAAAGGTGTTGGTTAGACTCGCTGAAAACCCATCGTACATGTTGTGTACCGCCATTGAGGATATTTGATTCCCTTAGATTCTCCAGAATGGTCCAGTCATCCTATAGTGTGTTACGTAGGTCAATTTCCTCAAGGGTAAAGTTTTTTATTCTGTTTATATATTAATATTTTTATCCCTTATATAGAATGAGATTCATATATATTTATATGTGTACCATTATGAGATTTGGGGTGATCCTCTTGCATTTTTTATTCTTCATGAGGTTTGTGGAATAGGCATGACCTTCTTGTGCTACATGTCGATTCTCCTTCTGGTATTCTGTATCAGTAGGGATAATATTATAATCTTCATATGATCCCTAATCAATCATGTTTATCTAGATTGGTTTCATGTTTCCCCCCAATAATCCTATGAATGACCCCCTATTTAAGTATCAGTGCCTTCAAGAGGAGTGAGATTTCATGATATGATCCCAAGGATCATAACCACCATGAAAAGTTTCAATGTTGATATCATGGCCTATGGAGTGGATTGTATCAGAATGAGCATTTCATCAAGTAAAATTCTATAGATTTAAATTGGTTTGAATCTCCTAGTGATGCAACATCCTTATTACCTATATCCGAGTGCTTTTTTTGTTATGCATTGAATGATATATAATCACTATGGGTGGAATATCCATTATTCATAATGTTTAATGTTATTTTGTGTCCTTCTTGGTATTTCCTTACTCACCCCTACATTTTATATTCTAGGACATATCATCTATTTTTTAGATTATGAACCATTTGATGGTTTCCTTTATGGATAAATAGTAGGTGGAGAATAACTTGATCTTGACAAAATGAGGTGTTTTTCTATATCATTCTTGTGATTGTTGTACTTTACCTTAGATCATGTTATACTCTCTATAGTTTTTAGTTGATTCTATATTTGGCTCTTTTTGGCTTCATGAACATTAAATTAATTCTCCATTTGTGGAAGCATAGTTGTATGCATGCATTAGATTCTGTTGTTTTACATTTCTTCATTTTATCAGATTGCGTTTGTGTGCATGTATACAGGTATTTAATTTAATACCTCCCATATTTTGGATATGCCTACTCGACAACGGTCACTAAACCCCCGCCGTCTTCAATAAAGGCTTGGGGTAGTGGTGGTTCAATCCTTAATTGGACCAGTAAAGATAGAGTAGTATAATATGTGCTGGTTCTAATGTAGTAAAATAGACTATGAAATTTGGTTAAAGAAAGAGTATTATTTATTTCACGTTCATTTTTAGGCTAGGAACTCCTGTGTTGGTTCAGCGTCTAACATTTTTATACCCCAGGACTCAGAACACCTTCTTTTATACTCAGTACATGTAGACATTGGTTAAAAGGAAAGATATATAAACTCATCATATAAGAATGGTTTTTTACATGTCCTTATTGATTTATCTCCCCAGGTATACTCTGTGACTGTGGTACGTTTTTTTTTATTTCATGATTTCTCCAAGAAAATAGCTAGTTATGACTCCACTATGTGAATATGAGGATGATCCTCCAAGTGACGAGTCTTTGGTAAAGGGTTCCATTTAAGAGATAGAACCACCATGTGGTTTAATAGATATACAAAAACCTATTTAAAGGTAGCTTGCGTTGTAAGATCCCTATGACGATGCACATAGGCTGAGTTCACTACAAATTTTTTAGAGGACAAGGTTAACGAGGTTTCTTGCCAATCCAAACCCCCATGTAGCAGAGGTTTGGATGGATGCAGTATAATTAGTCATCAACCTCTGGAGGACTCCTGAATATTATATGGTGATCCTCATTTTTAGTCTTATTTAGGGATCTTCTACATGATTGTTGAGTTTAGGGGCACTGTCACATGACAATACAACTCTCTCATTCTCAAACATTGAGTGTCACTTCCGGGATGTGTTTTATCTGGCCACATTGTGACAAATTTCAATATATGATATTTTTCATATAGATTAGAGAAATTTGACCATGGTGGAGAATCCAATGATGTTTACTGATCTATCTTGACACTCCGTAGATGTGGTTTAGGATTTCATTTTTCAGAGAATGGACAATTACACTATGATTACACTCACATATCATGGACTCCATGATATCCCTCTACATTCCTACCTATGATGGGAAGAATGATTGGGCCTTGTTGGGGGAAATATTCTTAGTAGAGTAATTACTAAAACTAGGTGCTAGTAGATAGCCCCTAATAGGTGAGACCATGGTAATAGGAAGCCCATTGATGTCACTGATATCCATGAATGATAATTTTTTTGAGATGTTCCCTGGATATTGGATTAGTTATGCAGGGATCTCTAAATGTCTATAATCATCTTAGGGGGTGATGGTGATTATATTATGTTGTTATGGGGAATATTGCTCAGGATAGTCATCCTTGTCATACAACTGATTGTGAGATAGTAGTGGGACCACTAATATAGTTGAACATTCCGGGTCAAGGTGGACTGTAGGGAGTTAGATGTTGATAGGAGCTGACAGAGCAACATGAGGTTGTTGGAGGATTGACCTATTACCACAACTAACCTCATGTGTTCACCAATGGGATCAATGATTTGGTGGAATGGAAGGGGTCAATTTGTAGGCTATGGAGGCCTATAACTCTAAGGCTCTAAGGATAATATGATGATGGATCCATTTTTTCTACCTTACATACAGTTTTGATAGACTCATGTGAGAGTCATTACGTTCTTTACACTTCCCTATTTTCAAAATTAGATACTCTAGATGATCCTTTGGCACAATCCTGGTAGTTATACACTCCAAAAGGTAGTGATTCAGTGATTCCCCACTTATTTTTATAGTGTGATATATCACTTAGAGGTGATATCTTTGTATGAGATCTCATTATAGAAGTGATGATTCCTTATAAAGTCATCTTATCTATGGACTAAATATTCATAGTCCATGCCGATTTTACTTTTTTAGGAGGGTTTGGAGTGTCCACAATGATATGATGACATATTTATTTTAGGGTGAATAGAAAACCTTATCGATGTAGGATGGGATCAAGTAAAGGAGAGTGATGATGATTGTCACCAGTTTTTTATATTGACTCTTGGAGTAGTGTACGCTATAGGCTTCTAGTTATTTATATAGTGACAAAATTGCATTATAATGTCTTTATTGAGTACATTCCCGAATTACCTCCCTATAGTGAGCTAGACATATTTATTAATTTCTAGCAAAGGAAAACTGCGATATCTATAATGAATATAGGATGGATCCAATAGTGATTTATGAGTTTCGGGTGCGGTTAGATGACTTGAAGTATTTTGGATTTGTGAGACCATGTATTCCCCCTATGCATCACCAGTGTTATTCTCCAAGAAGGAATACGAGATATTGAGGTTATATGTGGAATATAAGAGATTTAACCTAGTTAACATTAAGAATTAGTACAATGTCTCGGGATGATATGGAGATATGGGATAATAGAATGATCTTGAAAAACTGATTTTGTTTCTAAGTGATAAAAATTTATCATATTCCTTACACTTAGAGTAGGTGGGACTCCCAATGGTTTTTTTGTTGGGATTTTTTGGCCCCTTCTTTCGTCTAGTACATTATTTTCATAATCTATTTTTTGGATCACAGATGCATGCATGCATTGGTTTTAGGTGTTTTATTTTTTAGAATTGTATGGTATTGGATATGTTTGAGTGCTTATAGGTACATTAGGTTAATGTCTCTCAGGAGTGTGATATTCCTTCTTAGTGTTCGTTACTATACCAAAGGCTATTGGAAGCGGGAATCAGGTAGTCTTTGTTTGTACCATAGTGGGTGAGTTAATGAATCATACACATATATAAAAATATATTATCATTAAATTATTTTATAAATAACTTTTTATAATAATTGAACATATAATGGTTGAAACATCATTTTCCCACCCAATAATAATTTTATATATGAAATAATACGATTTAAATTTAATAACCACATATAAAGGAATTTTATTTGACAATATGTAAAATAAATTTACTTTCATAATGTATAATAATTTGGAAGTAATAGTTACCGCAATTTTATTAAACAAAATACAAATTATTTTATTAAAACTAGTTACTACATTTTAAAAAATGATAAAATATTAAACTCCAATCCTAAAAGACCCTAAACATGTCTATGACATGTGATAAAGTTAATACTTAAGGATTCATTGATCTTATTTCTCCCCACACATCATTTTTCTCCATGGGATCCATTTAATCATCAATAGTGTAACATCATCATTGAAAAAATTAATGGGTTTTTATGAAAACTCTATTGTATTAACTTGTAAAATTGGATAAAAAATATATAATTTATATACCCTTTAAAATTAATTATCACTACCATTACAATACCCTAGTATATCATAAACTCTCTACCCACTTCATAGAAGCCTTGGATTTTCCAAAACTCTGATCTATGGATCTATAAGGTGTTATCCAAGGGGAAAACTCTAAATGTAAAGGTAATATTATCATCAAAGATCTATTATTTTTTTCATCATCATCCACCTAAAATGAAATGTATACAATTATTTATGCTAACATAATTATTACTAATAATATTATTTTTTTACTAATGGAACATCCATTTTCAACCATCCTCTCATTGGCGAGTAAAAAAAAGGAATATATGAAATGTGTGAATAAAATCTTCTAGTAGGGATGCGAACAATTTTTTAAAACAAGCAGAAAATTCTAGATTAAATGTGTGTATTTAATTTAAAATTATGATAACTATGAATTTATTATGATTATGGAAATATAGACTATATCCATCGTCTATTGCATTTTTTTAAATGAATGTTTCACCTGTGAGTACCTATGGATGATAACCTCCAAAAAAGAAACATATTTTGTCATTCTATCTAGTCATTTGATAATTTTATGTCTCTATAATAACATAACTAAGTAGATTATAAATTAAAAATACTATCATTAATATTCTGTAATAATTTTATTGTTCCATTATAATTACATTCTTCAATATAATCACCCATAGATTATAACTATACGTTATTTGGGAAGATTTAGTTACCATCAAAAAAATGTTATATTTTTCTAATATACTTGACTATGGAAACAAAAAAACAATATTTACTATAAATTAATGTGAAATTAATTTTTTTTATTTTTTATGGATTATATTTAATTTTTTATTCTCATTAATACCACATTTATCAATTAATTTTTTTTCTAAAATAATCTCTCAAAAACATTTTCATCTTAAATCATCCTAAATTTTTTGGTGAAATATAATTGTATAAAAATAAATATTTATTAAATATTTATTAAAAATTATATAACAATCTTTTAATAATGGAAATTGAATATACAAGCAACTATCAACACATAAATTATGAAACTAGTACTAAAAATTTAAACCCAATAACGACTACTGATGGAAAGAAACTATTTTAAAATATTGTATTTTCAATAAATTATTTTAAATAATATTTATTAGTGGTTATATATAGTAATAATTTTCATAAATGTGTGTCTGTGATAGTTATTTGTATAAATAGGGGGATAGATAACTCTATATTAAGATGGATTAAAGGTGCAAGTCATTTGTCAATATTTAAAATTCTATGAGTTATGCTTAAAATTGTATACAAAAATTACAATTATTAAAAGTATTTAATACCCTATTATTATAAAATATAATTAATATATTTTATTTCATGATATTTGTATGTTCATTTATTGATTACCCACCATTGACATTTTTTACAATACCAATACCATAAGGGATTTTCTTCAATCTCAATTTCAATTTGGGAATTTTTTTCAAACATATTACATCTACTGAAATTATTTTTTGTATATTTTTAATGCCACAAATAGATTATTTTATTATAATATTATTATTTTGGGGGGTCAATATTCCTTCTCTCTATTTAAACTCACCCCAGGACTCATTTTTTATACTTCTGATGGACAGTGGCCCTATATATTCTTTTAGAACATAAATACTCCTCTATATTGAGAATATTTTTAGGAAGGCTTTACAAATGATGTTATATAATCCAAAATAATTAATCATGTTCACATTAAAATAATTCTACCATGTTTTTATGTTTTAAAATGGTTTTATTATTTTATAGTTGGAATTTTTTCATCAATTATGGAATATAATATCTTTTTATGAACAAATAATTCTTCCTTCATTTCAATTTTATTTTAAAATTTATATATATTTTGTCTTATGTTTTGAAATTGATTCGTTTTATTGTTATTTTTAATACAGAAAATTCAAAATGGTTCTGAAAGACGGTTATTTCCAATGAGTATTTCAAATGCTTCTAATTATTTTTCATCTATGCCATTTTCTATTCACTTAATTTATGCATGATACATGATATTCTTCAAATGATACTAACCACATCATTTCATTACTTTACTTATTAAATAGTACATTATAACATCGTAATGATTAATTATAAACTTTTTCTTTCGTGATGATCCATTTTATATAATGAATATTTTCCTTCCATTTTCATTCATCTATGAACAATATATATTTCATTTCAATAATTAATGTTTGATTACCTTCATTAAAAATATCCACTGATTTGGGTAATTATTAACATAACCATATAATATGGTTTATTTATACTTGTTAAATTTAATATGCCTCATAAAATTTATTAAAGATAATTCAATTATAAATTTATTGACTGAATGTAGAGTTTTTATTATTAAATCATAAAGGATACAACCTATTGCCCAAAACAGACCACATGGGTCAAAAGTAATGAAGACCCAAAGAGTCCCCCACAACATAATTTATAGAAACTATAGGCAATGAACCCAAACTAGAGTAAATAATTAGTCAGTCGTGCTCGCTACCTTATCACGATAAAGTATATGCCACAAAGTTGGCCTACCTCATGACGTGTCGATCCACAAAACCCCGGATAATCTCTAACAAGCATCACCTGGAAAAATAAATTAAATTCCAAGGAGAAACTATATTCTCATGTTGAGTATGTACCAGAAGTTCATGGTCAGATTCAACCTCTTGCATCTTCAAGGAGATAATGTTGCAAATAAGAACCCCGGAGAGGAGAGCTCACATTTCAACTTCCATAGAGATACCCGAAACATAGAAGGCACTAAAGGCCACCATGACCGAACCATTACCATTACACAAGAGTCCTCCACCTCCCATTTGTACATTAATTAAAGACCCATCTATATTGAGCATGAGACCAGTCATTGAAGGCTGTCAACTAACCCAGAGACCGCTCAAACCAGAATGACCAACTGATCTACAGAGCAGTTTACACAGAACCGGGGATTTATCTCCCCCCTTGAAAAGAGATCCCAACTCATGTAGTAACAATTTCATTTTTAAATGAAGGGAATAAACTGAGGGAAAATTTGCTATCCTGCCTATGTTGTGTGTCGTCCACATCATCCTACAGGTTGACATCACAATAATAGATTGTGCCTTCCTTTCCATCTATGAGATTGAAGTGGACTCAAACCATCCTGTCAGGAACTCAAGAAAGGGGGCGCATGCATGATTATCCAAACCCCAAGACCCCATGGACGACTAGAGAGAAGCTGCCCATTAACTATGAAAAAATAAATGGCTGACAGATACCAAGTTTGGATGAGAACATCAGAAACTCCTTGAGGCCAATGACACCCCTCTTCTTTGAATATTCTCCTCTATAGGAAGTGTAAAATTTCTTATCCTCCAGACAAGAATGTTCATCTTAAAGAGGACTTACTTACACCACAACAATGATGCCCAATCATCATGAGTATCTTCTGGCCATTGGAGGCCACGATAAACATGTCCACTAAAGTGTCCTGAGGTTGAACCAGTGAAGAAACATCCATCATCAACCTCTAAAAACACAATATCTCTAGATTTGGACGGCTGCTCTTCCTTAAGAATTCATTCAATAAACCTTGGAAATTGGGTATCTTGTTTGATAGTCATCTCTGGCACAAGAAAAGATGGAATGAACAACCTCTGTCCGACCCAATTGTCATGCTACAGACTCATTTGTCCTCTCCCAATAACCCACTACAAAGATCCCTGAAGAAACTCCAGATGATATCGAATATCCCTAGCTAACCTGGACAGCTTGCGGACATTCCAATATTCCCATTTTCCCCCATATTTACTGTAACATCCCAAGTAAGTAATGAATAATAGATATTTTTATCTATGTCTATTAATGATTAAGATAGTGTCATAGAGGCTTAAAATGAAAATAAATACAATCTTATGCATGGAATACACTAATATTCTTAAAAGATTGTTTTACTGCCTTTTAATGGCAAACCATTTTTGAATCTATCTTTTGACAATTTTATAAACTATTTTTCGTCAAAATAAACTTATTCTTTATGATTGGGACATCAAAATTTACCTTCTGTGAATTTTTGGTATTTATATGACAATGTTCATTTTTTAATGAATAGTGAAAAATACTGCATTTTACATCAAAACTGCTTTTTAATCTAATTTATTTATATGATTAGATTATTTTTTGAATTGGTTTTGAAGTGAAATTAGAATATATTTTTACCATTTTATCCAATGGTGGTCATTGTAATCAATTTCACTTTGAAATTAGATTTAAACTGGTGTCAATCTTTTGATACTTATTGTTTTGTAAAAACATGCTATTTGCTCTGGCAGCGGGAATTAATTATTAAATTATTTAATGTGACTTATATGATTTGAATTTAGTAAAATTGACTTCATTTTTGAATTCGGAATATCAAATATAGCTTAGGGTGAATTTTTGGTAATTTTCTGGAAAACATCAATTTTTGATGAATAGTGAAACCACTAAGTGGTAATCAAGCAAACTGATTTTTCAGTTAAATGAAAGTTTACCACTAATGTGTATTGAATTTTTAAAACCCGACATACATGGTTGTCATTAAGAAGTAAAATGTGGTTCAATGGGATTAAAATAATTTTTTGGTGAATAGTAACTTATTAAGTTTTTAATCGCGATTAGTGGTAATTAGTGTAGTTTAAGGTATAAATAATGCTTTAAAAATATGAAATGACCTAGACACATGTCCCAAACTTATTGGTTGTGTCATGGCCGACCAAGACAAGCTATGGGTCAACTTGGGGACCCCATGCAGGCATTTTGGTTGGAAAATGACATAAATTACTTTT
The DNA here is from genome assembly GCA_963277665.1 of Viscum album. Lineage (NCBI taxonomy): Eukaryota > Viridiplantae > Streptophyta > Magnoliopsida > Santalales > Viscaceae > Viscum > Viscum album. The sequence continues at coordinate 664,693,946 of OY728141.1, forward strand.
TATTTAATGTAAAAGTAAAATTGACAGAAACATAATATGTTTTACGAAAACAATTTTTACATGGGGTTATAAAGATCAGATATTTGATTATAAATAGTCATTGGAAAGATAAAAAGATTTCCTACATCATAGTATTTGTTTTATGGTTTTTAGTCATTAAATAAATTAAATTATTTACGACATAATAATGATGTAGCGATGACATCATTATTTGACGATTTAAATAAAATGGAAAGACAATGTAAAATCTATGAACTAAACATGTCCAAAACCAATTGGATGAGTGGATTTAGAAACCTTATCACCTTATCCACGAATTATATTAATTCGGGACCTTTTAAAACCGAAACACATTTTCAAATAAAGTAATATTTCTTTACTTTCCAAAAGTGCCCCTCCTCTCCTCTTATAAAAGGCCCCCACCTCTACCTCATTTCACACACTCCTCAAGCCTTTGGCTCGGACAACCCCTGCCCATTTACTCTCTCCACTTCCCTCTACTCATCCTAGAGGATTCCCTTTGGGCAGAATCCTTTCAAAGGAATCCTTTAGGCTCAAATCAAAAGGAGTTACACTTTTAAAGGTAATTCATTCTCTCATGTTCATTTGTTTTATTTTCCTTCTCCAACCCCCTAAACTCTTTTTATTTACTTATTTTGTAACAACACCAGTATATTCAATATAAAAGTATGTTGTTATAATATTTATTTGAGCTACACTCTCACACAACAACATCAAATGGTTAAAGAACATACGGTTTCCGTGGATGGAGAAATTCTGCCTTCCGAAACGATGATTGTTCAATACTCATTTAACACCTTCAAAGGTGGACATTATGATGTCACTACTTTTATATATGATATATAATATGTTTATGCTTTCCTTAAGATTCTGTTTTTTTCATTTTGGGCATACCTTTATGGTTCCCATTATGGGTAAACACGATATCTTCATTTTAGGAAGTGCGGACTACCGCCCCCTGAAAGTGATTTGATTCGTTAATACCATATGTGGGATGTGTAAAGGATAAAGTTAATGATATTATATATGTTATTATACTGGAATTATAATATACTCTTATATCATTATGATTCCATTCCAGAAAATATGAAATAGAAATGGAAGTGGCGTTCATGCGTACGTACGGCTTACCGTCACCATGAACGGTGCATTTCATTTATTACCTCTAAATGTGATGTTATAATATAAATACATGTATATGATGAATATATATGATATATATGTTATCCAAATCATTAATATCATTCTGGATATAACGAACCTATGACCAAATTAACAACATGTAAGTGTAAGAAGTCTATTTTTGACTTAAGAACCAAATACCAACAAAATGAACACTATTAACTTAAATGATCACATGATGATAATAACATGGTATAAAAGGAATAATGAACTTGAAAAAGGCTCATAAGCAAGTAGAGATTAACTCAAGTTTATTATTCAGGAGATTAAAGAACGGTCGGGTCAAGTCGGATACGAGGTATGGGACTTCGTCTCAATCTCCTTTCATTGAGGCATATTTTATTTTATACACAACTTTCTTTTATGCGGTGTATAAACCCCTTTGACTTTTACGATTATTCAAAAGGAATCTTTTTTATACGAAGCGTTTACTAAACGACTAAAGGGAATGTTTTTGTCGTACGTATGCGGCGACAACGACTTCTCTGCCGTCGTGACCGTTATTTGAGTTTCGGCTTCCTCTACAAGCCATACCTTCTTTTTAAAGGAAAAATAAATACCATGTTTTACTTTTCTTTTATTTTGGTATTGAAAATGGTTTTCACAATGGTTTTTGTGTTGTATTGATATCTTGTGATTGAAATGTGGAAATGTTATGTTTCCTTTATGCATGTTTTATGTGATACGATTATGTTATGGTTCTTGGGCATTATTATGAAGATGGGTGGTTCCGTGATAAACTAAGGGCGGGTGAGCCTGTTATAGCTCTCCAATGCATTGGTTAACGCGAAGGAGTGAAACGTTAAGGTTTCTCCGAAAAGATTTTAGGGAATATACTGTGATGGGTATTCCAAACGTAACTAAGAGGGTTACTCCCTACGTAAGAATGTTATGAATGCCTCAAGTTACCTTTATGTCTTATGATTTCTATGATTTATTCATGATTTGATGAGGTATGTTAAAGTGCTTATGTTTTATGGGTAAAGTATGATTTCATTGTTATGTATATATGTACCCATGTTTCCTTTCCATATTTTTATAACCCATACTGAGCTTTTTATGCTCATCCCAAGTTTTTTTGAAATGTTTTCACAGGTCAAGGGAAAGGTACATGATATGATGATAGTGTCAAGGAAGTGTCAAGAATGAATCCACGTTTTATTTTAAATATGTTTCCTTTGATGGGAATGAAGAATACTATCTTTATGTAACCCCTTTGTTTATATGTGGAATGTAATGAATGTTTTATGATCTAATTCTCTAAAACTCTAAACCCGAAAAGATCCTCAATGTGTAATCTTGTAATAACTCAAGATTAAGTAAGGTTTAAGGCTGGGGCCTTATAGTTGGTATCAGAGGTTGGTTTAGATAACTTTAGGAGTTAGAATTCTATTAAATAATTATCCAAAAATAGTTTTTTTTCGAAATGATATTGAATTTAAAGATTACCATGTTGCTTCATCTGAGACATGTTTGTTCAGAATGGTTTTCCGCAGAGGAAACAGGGAAGCAGTGCTAGGAAGGCATACAGAAGGAAATAACCTTCCGAATCAGCATCCAGAAATGGTTGGAATTGGAACTGAACAGTTTGTTGAAGTAATGGCGCAGTTGACTCAAGCGATAAATGGCGGTGGTATCCATGCACGAGATCAGCCAGATCAACCGCAGAGGAACATGTCAGTGGTGGAACATTTCATGAGGCAACATCCACCATCATTCAGATGATCATCTGACCCTGTTCTAGCTTAAGGGTGGATTAAAGCACTGAAAAAGATTTTTGATGTCATTGGGTGTTCAGACAATCAATAGTTTAGTCTTGCTATTTACTGTTTGGAGGGTGAAGCAGATCAGTGGTGGTCTATGGTTAAAAATATTAGGGACGCCGATGAGATTGATGCTCTTGACTGGGATGAATTCAAAGGTATGTTTCTTGAGAAGTATTTTCCTAAGGCTGTTCGACTTAGGATGGAAAAGCAATTCTTGGAATTGAGGCAAGAGGAAGACTCAGTGGCTGCCTATGAAGAAAGGTTCACTCGATTGGCAAGGTATGCTCCAAATTTTATCCGAGACATTGATAGTAAAATCAAACATTTTTACTTAGGATTAAAGCCAAAATATCGAAGGGAATTAGCTTCTCGTGAGTTTAAAAGTTATGAAAAGCTTGTTCGATGTGCTGAGAAGGTGGAAATGGAGTTTTCCAATGACCAAGGTTTCTATAACAACCAGCAGAAGAAGAGACCGAGGTGGCAGGAGAAAGGTAAGAATTCTTCAAAAAAGTCTGATGGTAAGAGAACTAAGTTTCCAGTTTGTGATAAATGTAGCAAAAGGCATGCTGGGGAATGTCTTCTGAATTCTGGAAAGTGCTAACAATGTGGTAAGATGGGACATAAGGCTCGTGATTGCACTGAAAAGGATCAAGGTGATGGTAATAACAAATTTGATTTAAAGTTAGTGAAATGTTATAAGTGCAATGAGATGGGTCACTATGCAAATGAGTGTCCTACAAAGAGCTTGAGTGATGGGAAGCAGTTAGACTACAAGCAGAAAGGGGTGGTGAAATCCTTTGCAACTACTTCAGCAGATGTTGGGCCATCAAATGAAGTGGTATCAGGTACTTTGTTTGTTTTTTCAGATTATGCCAGTGTGTTGTTTGATTCGGGGTCTACACATTCTTTCATATCTGAAACCTTTTCTAGTAAAATGGGAATACCATCTCAAGAAATGACTCCTGAACTTTTGGTAAAAACACCTGGGGGAAATGTCGAGGCAAAAAGAATTTATAAGATTCTTTCTATCCTTATCTGTGGAAAGAACCTACTTGCAAACCTTATTTTTCTACCTATAGTAGAGTTTGATGTTATCCTGGGTATGGATTGGCTCTCTATTTACCATGCTAAGATTGACTGTAGAGCTAAAGAAGTTTCTTTTCAGAAAGACTTTCAGTTTGTTTACAAGAATGAGCCCTTACTTTTGATGACATATCAAGAGGCCGAGAAACTTGTGAAAGATGGAAATGAATGTTACCTTGCACACGTCGTTGAAAATAAAGGAACTATTCAGATTAATGATGTGCAAGTGGTAAATGAGTATCCTGATGTTTTTCCTGATGAGGTGCCTGGAATAATACCAGATTGGGAAGTTGAGTTTACTGTTGACTTAGTTCCTAATGCTAAGCCAATTTCAAAACCCCCTTATCGAATGGAACAAATTGAACTTTTAGAGTTGAAGGAGCAATTGCATGATTTATTAGAGAAAGGTTTCATTAGACCTAGCACATCACCATGGGGTGCTGTAGTTTTATTTGTTAAAAAGAAAGATAGTTCTATGAGACTTTGCATTGATTATAGAGCCTTGAATAATATCACTGTTAAGAACAAATATCCTTTGCCTCATATCGATGATTTGTTTGATCAGCTCCAGGGAGCTCAGTTTTTTTCAAAGATTGACTTGAGATCGGGGTACCATTAGCTGAAGGTAAAGGAGGTAGATATTCCGAAGACCGCGTTCCATACAAGATATGGTCATTATGAATTTTTAGTAATGCCTTTTTGGCTAACCAATGCACCTGCTGTATTCATGGATTTAATGAATAGAATTTTCCATGAGTTCTTGGATAAGTTTGTGGTGGTTTTCATTGATGATATTTTGGTGTTTTCAAAAAGTAAAGAGGAGCATGAAAAACATTTAAGGGTTATCTTGCAAACCTTAAAAGAAAAGAAACTGTATGGGAAATTCAGCAAGTGTGAGTTTTGGTTGCAACAAATTTCTTTCCTTGGTCACATTGTTTCTAAAGATGGAATAACTCTTGATCCTGCAAAAACAAAAGTTGTGGAAGAATGGACAAGACCCACAAATGTAACCGATATTCGTAGCTTCCTTGGTTTGGCGGGATATTACCGAATGTTTGTTAGAAATTTTTCACCGTTATCTAGTCCAATGACTAAGCTAACTCGGAAGGGTGTTAAGTTTATCTGCACAAAAGAATGTGATGATTGTTTTCAGGAATTGAAAAGAAGATTGGTGAATGCTCCAGTTTTGGAACAACCTTCCAGGAATGGTGATTTTGTTATATACAGTGATGCTTCATTGAAAGGACTTGGTTGTGTCCTAATGCAGAATGATCAGGTAATTGCTTATGCTTCACGACAGTTGAAAACTCATGAGGTAAATTACCCAACACATGATTTGGAATTAGCTGCTGTTGTTTTTGCTTCAAAAATTTGGAGGCATCATTTTTATGAAGTAAAGTGTGAAATAAATACCGATCACAAAAGTTTAAAGTATATATTCACTCAGAAAGAGTTAAACATGAGACAGAGGATATGGCTAGAATTAATCAAGGATTATGATTGTACAATTCATTACCATCCGGGAAAAGCGAATAAAGTGGCTGATGCTTTGAGTCGAAAAAGTAATGCTTCATTAACAATGTTGCGTTTAGAACGTGATCCTTTGGTTAAGGATTTGGTGAGATTTGGCATAGATGTTGTTGGTGTAGGAAGTCCTTCTGTTTTATTTCAGGTATTAGTGAGATCTTCTCTATCAGATAGAATCAAGCAAGCACAGAAGCAAGATAGTGAGTTGCAGAAAAAGGTAGAGCTGGTTCAGAAAGGTATGTTTCCTGAATTCAACATTGATAATGATTGCGTTTTGAGATTTGGGAAGAGACTGTGTGTGCCTTGTGATTCACAGTTGAAGAGAGAGATGTTATGTGAAGCTCATAGTTCTCTGTTTTCAGTTCATCCGGGCAGTACTAAGATGTATAGAGATCTGCGGGAGTATTACTGGTGGGATGGAATGAAAAGAGATATTGCTGATTTTACTGTGTAGTGTCTGACTTGTCAGCATGTTAAATCAGAGCGGCATTTACCGAAAGGGATGCTTCAGCCTTTACCAGTTCCAGAGTGGAAGTGGGAGAATATATCCATGGACTTTGTTGTTGGATTACTGAAGAAATCTCGAGGTAATAATGCAATATGGGTTATTGTTGATCGCTTGACCAAATCTGATCATTTCCTTGCTATACGAGATACTTTCTCTGTTGATCAACTTTCCCGTTTGTATCTTAAAGAGATATTCAGGTTACATGGAGTTCCTCTCTCCATTGTATCGGATCGTGATCCCAGGTTTACTTCTAACTTTTGGAAAGGCCTTCAGAAGTCGTTGGGTACTGAATTAAATTTTAGTACAGCTTTTCATCCTCAATCAGATGGGCAGTCAGAACAAACAATTCAGACATTAGAGGATATGCTACGAGCTTGTTCTATGGATTATCAGGGAAGTTGGGACCAACATCTTTCCTTGGTTGAGTTTTCATATAATAACAGTTTTAATTCCAGTATACAGATGGCACCATTTCAGGTATTATATGGGAAGCGGTGTCGAACTCCAGCTTTCTGGGATGAAGTGGGTGAAAGGAAGTTGATGGGACCAGAATTGGTAGAAGAGATGGTAGAAAAAGTTCAGCTGATTCAGAAACACATGAGAACAGCTCAGAGCAGGCAGAAGAGTTATGCGGATAACCGGAGGAAGGATCTATCTTTCGAGGTAGGTGATCATGTTTTTCTCAAGGTTTCTCCTTGGAAAAGTGTGATGAGATTTGGTAAGAAAGGAAAGCTAAGTCCAAGGTTCATTGGACCATACGAAATTCTGGAGAGAGTTGGGTCAGTTGCATACCGAGTGGCTTTACCTCCGAGAGTATCTCAGGTACACAATGTTTATCACGTTTCGATGTTGAGAAAGTATATGCCAGATCCATCTCATGTTTTGAGTCCAGAGGTAGTTCAGCTGGAAGAGAACCTATCTTATGAGGAACAACCGGTCCAGATTCTTGACCATAGGGAGAAAGTGTTACAGAATAAGGTGATTCACCAGGTAAAGGTTTTGTGGAAAAACCACATGATTGAAGAGGCAACATGGGAATCTGAAAATGCAATGAGGGATAAGTACCTCCATTTATTCGATAAGTAAATAAATTGCGGGGACGCAATTTTCTAAAGGGGGGAAGGATGTAACATCCCAAGTAAGTAATGAATAATAGATATTTTTATCTATGTCTATTAATGATTAAGATAGTGTTATAGAGGCTTAAAATGAATATAAATACAATCTTATGCATGGAATACACTAATATTCTTAAAAGATTGTTTTACTGCCTTTTGATGGCTAACCATTTTTGAATCTATCTTTTGACAATTTTATAAACTATGTTTGTCAAAATAAACTTATTCTTTATGATTTGGACATCAAAATTTACCTTGTGTGAATTTTTGGTATTTATCTGACAATGTTCATTTTTTAATGAATAGTGAAAAATACTGCATTTTACATCAAAACTGATTTTTAATCTAATTTATTTATATGATTATATTATGTTTTGAATTGGTTTTGAAGTGAAATTAGAATATATTTTTACCATTTAATCCAATGGTGGTCCTTGGAATCAATTTCACTTTGAAATTAGATTTAAACTGGTGTCAATCTTTTGATACTTATTGTTTTGTAAAAACACGCTATTTTCTCTGGCAGCGGGAATTAATTATTAAATTAATTAATGTGACTTATATGATTTGAATTTTGTAAAATAGACTTAATTTTTGAATTCGGAATATCAAATATAGCTTAGGGTGAATTTTTGCTAATTTTCTGGAAAACTTCAATTTTTAATGAATAGTGAAACCACTAAGTGGTAATCAAGCAAACTGATTTTTCAGTTAAATGAAAGTTTACCACTAATGTGTATTGAATTTTGAAAATCCTACATACATGGTTGTCATTAAGAAGAAAAATTTGGTTCAATGGAAATAAAATAATTTTTTGGTGAATAGTAACTTATTAACTTTTTAATCGCGATTAGTGGTAATTAGTGTAGTTTAAGGTATAAATAATGCTTTAATATTATGAAATGACCTGGAAACATGTCCCAACCTTATTGGTTGTGTCATGGCTGACCAAGAAAAGCCATGGGTCAACTTGGGGACCCCATGGAGACATTTTTGTTGGAAAATGATATAAATTACTTTTTATTTAATGTAAAAGTAAAATTGACACAAACATAATATGTTTTACGAAAACAATTTTAACATGGGGTTATAAAGATAAGATATTTGATTATAAATAGTCATTGGATAGATAAAAATATTTCCTACATCATAGTATTTTGTTTATGATTTTTAGACATTAAATAAATTAAATTATTTACGACATAATAATGATGCAGTGATGACATCATTATTTGACGATTTAAATAAAATGGAAAGATAATGTAAAATCTATAAACTACACATGTCCAAAACCAATTGGATGAGTGGATTTCGATCCCTTATCACCTTATCCACGAATTATATCAATGTGGGACCTTTTAAAACCGAAACACATTTTCAAATAAAGTAATATTTCTTTACTTTCCAAAAGCGCCCCTCCTCTCCTCTTATAAAAGGCCCCCACCTCTACCTCATTTCACACACTCCTCAAGCCTTTGGCTCGGCCAACCCCTGCCCATTTACTCTCTCCACTTCCCTCTCCTCATCCTAGAGGATTCCCTTTGGGCAGAATCCTTTCAAAGGAAGCCTTTAGGCTCAAATCAAAAGGAGTTACACTTTTAAAGGTAATTCATTCTCTCATGTTCATTTGTTTTATTTTGCTTCTCCAACCCCCTAAACTCTTTTTATTTACTTATTTTGTAACAACACCAGTATCTTCAATATACAAGGATGTTGTTATAATATTTATTTGAGCTAAACTCTCACACAACAACATCAAATGGTTAAAGAACATACGGTTTCCGTGGATGGCGAAATTCTGCCTCCCGAAACGATGATTGTTCAATACTCATTTAGCACCTTAAAAGGTGGCCATTATGATGTCACTATTTTTATATATGATATATAATATGTTTATGTTTTCCTTAAGATTCTGTTTTTTCCATTTTGGGCATACCTTTATGGTTCCCATTATGGGTAAACACGATATCTTCATTTTAGGAAGTGCGGACTACCGCCCCCTGAAAGTGATTTGATTCGTTAATACCATATGTGGGATTTGTAAAGGATAAAGTTAATGATATTATATATTTTATTATACTGGAATTATAATATACTCTTATATCATTATGATTCAATTCCAGAAAATATGAAATAGAAATGGAAGTAGCGTTCATGCGTACGTACGGCTTACCGTCTCCATGAACGGTGCATTTCATTTCTTACCTCTAAATGTGATGTAATATTATAAATACATGTATATGATGAATATATATGATATATATGTTATCCAAATCATTAATATCATTCTGGATATAATGAACCTATGACCAAATTAACAACATGTAAGTGTAAGAAGTCTATTTTTGACTTAAGAACCAAATACCGACAAAATGAACACTATTAACTTAAATGATCACATGATGTTCATAACATGGAATAAAAGGAATAATGAACTTGAAAAAGGATCATAAGAAAGTATAGATTAACTCAAGTTTATTATTCAGGAGATTAAAGAACGGTCGGGTCAAGTCGGATACGAGGTATGGGACTTCGTCTCAATCTCCTTTTATTGAGGCATATTTTATTTTATACACAACTTTCTTTTATACGGTGTATAAACCCCTTTGACTTTTACATTTATTCAAAAGGAATATTTTTTATACGAAGCGTTTACTAAACGACAAAAGGGAATGTTTTTGTCGTACGTATGCGGCGACAACGACTTCTCCGCCGTCGTGACCGTTATTTGAGTTTCGGCTTCCTCTACAAGCCATACCTTCTTTTTAAAAGAAAAATAAATACCATGTTTTACTTTTCATTTATTTTGGTATTGAAAATGGTTTTCACAATGGTTTTTGTGTTGTATTGATATCTTGTGATTGAAATGTGGAAATGTTATGTTTCCTTTATGCATGTTTTATGTGATACGATTATGCTATGGTTCTTAGGCATTATTATGAAGACAGGTGGTTTCGTGATAAACTAAGGGTGGGTGAGCCCGTTATAGCTCTCCAATGCATTGGGTAACGCGAAGAAGTGAAACGTTAAGGTTTCTCCGAAGAGATTTTAGGGAATATACTGTGATGGGTATTCCAAACGTAACTAAGAGGGTTACTCCCTACGTAAGAATGTTATGAATGCCTCAAGTTACCTTTATGTCTTATGATTTCTATGATTTATTCATGATTTGATGAGGTATGTTAAAGTGCTTATGTTTTATGGGTAAAGTATGATTTCATTCTTATGTATATATGTACCCATGTTTCCTTTCCGTATTTTTATAACCCATACTGAGCTTTTTATGCTCATCCCATGTTTTTTTAAATGTTTTCACAGGTCAAGGGAAAGGTACATGATATGATGATAGTGTCAAGGATGTGTCAAGAATGAATCCACGTTTTATTTTAAATATGTTTCCTTTGATGGGAATGAATAATACTATCTTTATGTAACCCCTTTGTTTATATGTGGAATGTAATGCAAGTTTTATGATCTAATTCTCTAAAACTCTAAACCCGAAAAGATCCTCAATGTGTAATCTTGTAATAACTCAAGATTAAGTAAGGTTTAAGGCTGGGGCCTTATATTTAGTCTTCATAATTTTGTACCAAAGAGAGCCCCCAACAATAATCTCCCAGGCCACAGAACCCTGCATGGATCGAATTGTAGAAACAACATCCCAAAGACTCACTCCACCCTATTCAATCGGTTTCGCCAAACAACACCAAGATGCCCAGTGACACCAACATGCTTTATTAAGATCCCATATAAAACCATTAAACATTTGTTCCATCAAACCAATGAACCCTTTAGGAGGAGTGATAACATCCATCACATGCATCAAAATAGAAACAATCACATTGTTTATTCAATCAACCCGACCACTGAATGATAAAAATTTGTTCTGCTATCTAAAAATTCTGACCAGCATTTTATTCACCAGATTCATAAAATAAATCATTTTAACATGACCATTGTAAATGGGAGCCCCGAGATATTTAATTGGAAATTTATTCCTCTGAATCACCAAGATCACTTAAATGTCCCGATCCCTGTTCCTTGGGCATTTAGAAGAAAAAAAACAATAATTTTAGCACTGCTCATGTGCTAGCCACTGAGACACCCATAAACCAACATAATCCAATTAAACCATCGGAAGGAGGGGCTCCAACCATTCACGAAAACAAGAATATCATCAGTGAACATGAGATGTGAAAAAGTACCACTTTAAGCCCGTGAATGATATGTCAGAATTTTCCTTTCTGTCAATTTTTAAGAAAATTTTTAGATAAGGCCTCCTGTGCTAAGATGAAAATAAAGGGAGAAAATGGGTCCTCGTACCGTACTCCCATCACACTCTTGAAGAAACAAAATATTTTACCTAATACTGAAATAGTGAGCCACGGAGAAGAGAAGAATGAGAAACATTAGTCATAGAAACATGCATGGAAACCCAGCTTCCTCATGACATTAACAATAAAGCCCCATTCCAACTTGTCAAAATCCTTGTTCATATCAATCTAAACGATGACATTGAAACCAATCACCCTTCTATTAACATCTTCAACATGTTCCTTGGAAATCCCAATCACTTTTTGAGTACCTCTTCCTTTATCAAAGTCGTGGTGCTCTGGGGAAATGAATTTCAGAATTAATTTGTCAAGCCTCCTCGCAATTAGGGTTTTCAGAATATTATAGGGAACATTACAGAGACTAATGGGTCTGTTGTTTTCCACTGCAGATGGGTCCTTGACTATTGGAATCAAAAACACTCTCATTGAGATAGAATTCCTATTCATCGTCCCCCCTCAGAAGAAATCCTGAATCACTTCACACACCAGATCACCGAAAAAATCCCAAGCCTCATCATAAAATCCCGTCGAACACTGTTAGGACCCGGGGCACTATCTAATGGAATATATCTATCAATAGCCCAAACCTCCTCCTTCTCTAGAATATCCATAAAGAAATCGTTCTCCCCTTCCTCAATGCTACTCTAAATGTTGTCCATGAAAACTTTTGGTGCCTCCTTCTCCACCTCCAAATTAGAGTCGTTCTAGGCATTACAAGCAAGAAAAAGCCTAAAATGATCCCAGGATAATTTACCTGCCACCACAATTTCCAAGGAAAATGATCCATCATAAATTTTAATGTTAATCTTCATCGACTAGAGTTCTTTAACACTGGCATGAAAAAACACATTATTCTGGTCTCCATATTTAGGCCACTTGATCCTAGATCTTATCTTATAAGATTTTTTCACCTCCAATAACCTATCTATTAAGAGGGTAAGTTTGTCACATAAGCACAAGAAAACATTCTCATCCCAACCAGGTAATAACATTGCTTCCAAGTCATCTATTTCATTCTGAAGTGCATCCACTGAAATATTCCTCACTAGATTGTAAAAAATACACCTAAAAATAGTAGATTTCAATTGTTTAAGACGAACAGTTAGACCAACCCAAGTAGACATTGAAAACTCTTGCTCCCACGAGCACTTAATCATCTGCATAAATCCCTCTAACTGATGCCAGCTGGCATAATACAAGAATGGTTTAAAGTCTTGCCATCCATGTTTCAACTCAATCAGAAGTAGAGCATGATTCGAATCCAAGTGGGAGTGATGAATAACTGAAGTACCAGAAAAATAATCAAGCCCTTGGATAGTAGTAATACAACGATCCAGACGAATCCATATTCTACTAAAACCGCATCTATTATTGCACCAAGTAAACTTACACCCTTTTGAACCATAATCAAGAAGAACCTTATTCGACACAAAGGAAGAAAATTCCAACATACCATTAGACAAGCACCAGGTTCTGCCTTTCTTCTCTGAAATATCGATGATGAAATTGAAGTCTCCCCCAACAAACCATGGGAGACCACCCTGATAAAAATCATCATGTTCATCCCATAAGGCCCTTATAACTTAAACATCCATACTGGTATAAATGAATAAGAAAATTAACACCATACCTTGGATCTGAATCTTAACCGTGATGTGTTGATCAGATGATTGAAACAGCTCCACCTAAAGCCCTTCTTTCCATCAAATCCTAATATTTTTATTTGTCGGTTGATCATGTAAATTAGAGATAAAACCCATATTCTTGGAGAGGAAGGGCAGCTGGCTAGGATTTAATTTAGGTTCCAAAATGGTCTCCAAGAATGAGGGCCACTTACGAACATCAGAGGCCATGAATGCACACTTAGCATAACCTCCACAATGACGATAATTCCAAATTTTGAGCGAAAACTTGAGAGTGATTGAGGTTTACCATTTAGAATTCTAGACCCAAATTGTAGGAAAAAAATAGGATTATCACATCCCTCTTTAGGTAGAGAACTATTGAATAGGCTAGAAGCCTTTTCAGCAGAAGACCACTTCCTTGGAATCAAAATTTTCTTTTTCAAAGGATTATCCGACTCCTCATGGAAATACAGTCTATTTTCTAGGGAAACTATCAAAGGTGGATCCATACCATCACGAAAGAGGGAATCCAGTGGTGGGAAACACAGATGCCCTTGGGCAGAACAAATTTCTTTCAATACACATTCCGATAAGGATCCTCGTGAAAGGGACCGCTCATTTTCTTTTCAAAAACCCACCAAAGCCGAGAAAACTTTCATTTAGCCTCCAGAGAGAATAGATGAAACACACCCACTATATTGAGGAGGGGACCAAGAAAGATACCAGAATATCATTGAAAATTCAAGATCAACGAGATTGAAACCCTCACCAGGGAACATAGGCTTCTTCAGTGCTGAACACCCTTACGAGGAAACCGAATTTAGTGTTCCTGACGAACCCATATAAGGAACCAATGATTACATAATAGAAGGAAAAAAACTATTAGACGGATCAATACCCACACTGAGGCCTCTTAAAGATCAAGTAAAAGTTCTTGAACCTCTCCCGAAGATCGTCAAATGATCAAGAAATACATCAGAACCATTTACCATCATAGAAGCCTTTAGAGGTGATGCCAAAAAACCACCCGAAGAGGACGCCTCATAGGGATGCTTCTGCACCAAGTAATCCTCCACAACATCTTTCTTCATATCATTCCAATGAGTTCCCTGATAATAAGACTTTTCCAAGGGCTCCCTCTTTCGCAACCTCGATAGCCTCTTACGACACACATCAACTGAATTCCCTTGAAACCCGCAAGACGAACGGAACCTCGGGGTGATTGATAGATCATGCGTTGCCACGAGTTGAACCCATTTGGCAATTTAATAAGAATATGAGGCGTAAATTTCTTCAACAGATTCATCTCCACATAGATCCTAAGCAAACCAACATTAAGAAGTCTCTGAGTAGGATAATCTGAACACAGAAAACTCCCCAATGCGTCTTCAGCTGAAGCTAAGATTGAAGGGTTGTGAAGAGGTAGAGGAAGCCCTGGCAATTTCACCCAAACCGCCACTATACACGATTTCTTACTGTAATGACAATCCCATTCCCATCGAGCAAGGATGAAATGACGAGAATCACAGCTTCTACCCTCTCATGACCATGCCCGAAAGAAATCCTCCTTTCAACGTAGTTGAACACAAAAAAGAATGCTTGGACATCTCAGAGACCACCGCCGGTTATTGGAGACCCCAAGTGTCGACAAAAGATTTAATGATTTCCAACGAGGATTTCACCGGCCCAAAACGAGCCACCAAGGAGAGGGCATGGAAACTCACCACATCAAGTAGCTCCTTATCTGAAACCTCAATCATTGGTGTCCCATCAACAAACTTCTGATCTCTGCATTCTAACCCAATCGTTGGAATAACCAATTTGTCAACTAGCCAATCCCCAGACGCAACCTCCGAAGATGAACCCTTCACCCCAAAATCTATTCCACAACGACTTCCTTGAAATACCTCCCCTCTCCTCTCCTCTAGGGACCGATCGCCCTAACCCCATTAACTGTTGCTCCCGAAACAGGATCCTCTCAAGGAAGAGGAAAAAAACCTAGCATCGCCTTCTGACACTGTTTTCTCCATAACTCCTTGCTCCGACATCTCTCCAAAATATAAATTTATTGAATTTCATTAGATAACCATTTATTTTCCAATATTTAATCATTATTAGATTAATAATTGAATAATTAATAATATCCTTACATGATTCCATTTAAAATTATTACAATAACGGCTACTTAGTAAATCATTATCCTCCCTATAATATGAATCTTAGTATATTAGATAATAATATATTGTATTAAACGTTTACAATGGTGAAATTTAGACTGAGAGTATCTCAACAACTGAATATGGTGTTAAAAATTTTCATTAACAAATATCAGTATTATGGAGTACATAATATAGAAAATAATATATAATCAGAAAATAACTATAATGTAAAAAATTGTACATTGTAATTAATAACTAATAATTTATTGACTAATAACAAATCATTGGAATATATAATAACATAGTTTATGAACCTATCATCATTGAATTTCTTAAGAGATCATACATACTAGATACAGAGTCTCCAATTACACTATCAATATTGTGTCATGGGTGTAACCAAATAATTGGGGATATAATATAATATGGGCCTCTCATATGAGAAAAATAATCCTATTTATTTTATCACTTATGAAAATCATTTATCCAGTACGTAACAGAATGATGAATAATGATTAATATATTAATAAATTACTTAATAAAAAGTAATTTTTCAAGGATTCAATTATGTAATATACATATATATTGTTATATAAATAATATTATCATGTTACATTAATGATATGACAATGGAGATGAATATTCCTCAGTTAGATTAGTTATGTGCATGGTATTCACATTATAGACAGTATGGGAAAAACAACTTTTTGTGACGGGTTTTTTGCGACGGGATTTATTCCGGTCGCAAAAAGTTTTTCATGAGTCTCATTCCAAACTGTGTGAATGTTTTTTGCGACGGGGGGATCCCCCCGTCACAAATAGTGATATTTTTACAACAGGACCAATCACAAATTCCCAGCAGTGGTTAATAGGTTTTTGCGACGAGATATCGTCCCATCGCAAAAGGCGTGTCGGAAGGAACTATTCGCGAAGTGACCCATCACAAATACCTTTTAAACTGCCGATAGTAATTAATTTGCGAGTAGGTATTTGCGACGGGTCTCATCACAAAATGCTCTATTTTGCAATGGGTAGCTCATAGAAAATAGTCCCGCCGCAAATAATCTAACCTATAAATACCCCCATCTATTTTTCTTCTCATTTCTCTCAATTCTTAAATCCAGTTTCTCCATGATCTCTAATTTCAGAGTGAAAATTTTTCTATGTTAATTTTGCTTTTCACGAAGTAGTTGTGAAGCCGTCTACGTCATTAGGAAGTAAAGTTTAAAGGGGTTTAGGTTTTATTTAACTTATTATTTATTTCATTTTATTTATGTTAATTATTATTATTGTTGGTTAGTTGTAATTACATTAAATTTAAATTGTTTTGTCATGAGTATTTGTTTGTACTAATAAATTTAATTTTTTAGTTCAGATTCTTAATTATTAGTTGCAATTAATAATTATTAGCTATAATTTATCAGGTATATAATTAATTTTCGGTAACTAATAACAATTCATAATAAATAGAAATAATAAGTAATAAATAGTAATAATGAGTAATAAATTGTAATAATTAGTAATTAATTGTAATAATTAGTAATAATTTCTAATAATTAATAATAAATTATAATAATTATTAATAATTAGTAATAATTATTAATAAATAGTAATCAACAGTAATAAATAGTATTCAATTATAATAATTAGAAATGAATTGTAATAATTAGTAGTAAATTGGAATAATTAGTAATAAATTGGAATAATTAGTAATAAATAGGAATAATTAGTAATAAATAGAAATAATTAGTAAGAAATTGCAATAATTAGTAATAATTCAGATTAATTAGTAATAAATTTTAATAATTAGTAATAAATTTTAATAATTTGTAATAAATTGTAATAATTCGAAATAAATAGTAATAATAAGTAATAAATTGTAATAATTAGTAACAAATTGTAATAATTAGTAATAAATTGTAATAATTAGTAATAAATTGTAATATTTAGAAATAAATTATAATAAATAGTAATAAATTGTAATAAATAGTAACAATTAGTAATAAATTGTAATAATTAGAAATAAATTGTAATAATTAGTAATAATTAGGATTAATTAGTAATAATTAAGAATAATTAGTAATAATAATGAATAATTAGTAATAATTAGGAATAAATAGGAAAAAATAAAAAAAAGGAATAAATAGGAATAAATGGCAATAATTATCAATAAATGGTAATAATAAGTAAAAAATGGTAAAAATGGTAAAAAATGATAATAAATACTAATAATTAGTAATAAATAGTAATAATTAGTAGTAAATAGTAATAATTTGTAATAAAAAAAATTATTAAGAAATACGAATAATTAGTAATAAATAGGAATAATTAGTATAAAACTGGAATAATTATCAATAAATAAGAATAATTTGTAATAATTTGTAATAATTAGTACTAATTAGTAATAAATTGTAATAATTAGTAATAATTAGTAATAATTTGTAATAATTTGTAATAATTGGTAATACATTGTAATAATTAGTAATAAATTGTCATAATTAGTAATTAATTGTAACAACTAGTAATAAATTGTAATAATTAGCATTGATTAGTAATAATTATCATTGATTAGTAATAATTAGCTTTGATTAGAAATAATTAGTAATAATTAGTTTAATTAGCATTGATTAGAAATAATTAGCATTGATCAGTAATAATTAGCATTGATTAGTAATAATTAGCATTGATTAGAAATAATTAGCATTGATTAGTAATAATTAGTACTAAATTGTAATAATTATTACTAAACTTTAATAATTAGTAATAATCTATTATAATTAGTAATAAATTGTAATAATTAGTAATAAATTGTTTTAATTAGTAACAAATTGTAATTATTAGTAATAAATTGTAATATTTTTTAATAAATAGGAATAATTAGAAATAATTAGGAATAAATTGTAATAATTCGGAATAAATTGTAATAATTATGAATAAATTTTAATAATTAGTAATAAATTGTAATAATTAGTAACAAATTGAAATAATTTGTAATAAATTGTAATAATTAGTAATAATTGGGAAAAGTTAGTAATAATTAGGAATAATTATCAATAAATAATAATAATTAATAATAATTTAAAATAATTAGCAGTAATTAGTAATAATTAGCATTGATTTGTAATAATTAGCATTGATTAGTAATAATTAGAATTGATTAGTAATAATTCGAATTGATTAGAAATAATTAGCATTGATTTGTAATAATTAGTAATAAATTGTATTAATTAGTACTAAACTGTAATAATTAGTAATAAACTATAATAATTAATAATAAATTGTAATAATTAGTAATAAATTGTAATAATTAGTAACAAATTGTAATTATTTGTAATAAATTGTAATATTTTGTAATAAATAGGAATAATTAGTAATAATTAAGAATAAATTGTAATAATTAGGAATAAATTGAAATAATTAGGAATGAATTTTAATAACTAGTAAAAAATTGTAAAAAATTGTAATAAATAGTAATAAATAGTAATAAATTGTAATAAATAGTAATAAATTGTAATAAATAGTAATAAATTGTAATAATTAGTAATAAATTGGAACAATTAGTAATAATTACGAAAAAATAGTAATAATTAGGAATAATTAGCAATAAATTGTAATCATTAGTAATAATTTTAAATAATTAGCATTGATTAGTAATAATTAGCATTGATTAGTAAAAATTAACATTGATTAGTAATTAATTATCATTTATTAGTAATTGATTAGCATTGGTTATTAATTGATTTGCATTGCTTAGAATTGATTAGTAATAATTAGCATTGATTAGCAATAATTAGCATTGATTACTAATAATTAGCATTGATTAGTAATAATTATCATTGATTAGTAATAATTAGCATTGATTAGTAATAATTAGCATTGATTATTAATAATTGGTAATAAATAGTAATAATTAATAATAAATAAGAATAATTTGTAATAAATATGAATAATTAGTAACAAATAGGAATAATTAGTAATTAATTGTAATAATTAGCAATAAATTGTAATAATTAGTAAAAATTGTAATAATTAGTAATAAATTGTAATAATTAGTAATAAATAGGAATAAATTGTAACAATTATGAATACATTGTAATAATAAGTAATCAATTGAAAAAATTTGTAATAAATTGTAATAAATTGTAATAAATTGTAACAATTCATATAAATTGTAATAATTAGTAATTAATTTTAATATTTAGGAATAATTAGGAATAATTATTAATAAATTGTAATAATTAGTAGTAAATTGTAATACTTAGTAATAATTTGGAATAATTAATAATATATTGTAATAATTTGCATTGATTAGTATTGATTTGCATTTATTAGTAATGATTATCATTGATTAGTATTAATTAGCATTGATTAGTATTGATTAGCATTTATTAGTAATGATTAGCATTAATTAGTATTGATTAGCATTGATTAGTATTGATTAGCATTGGTTAGAATTCATTAGTATTGATTAACATTAATTAGTATTGATTTGCATTAATTATTATTGACGACACTCCTTTTTCTCGATGACTTTTCTCCTTTAAACTCTCACTGACTCAAAACATTATGAAAAATGTGCTGCTAAGTATGCATATTAAATCTTGTATGCACGAGACTGGATATGCATTCGTAGGAATAATTAGTATAATTAACATTGATTAGTAAAAATTAGCATTGATTAGTAATAATTAGCATTGATTAGTATTGATTAGCACTGATTAGAATTCATTTGTATTGATTAACATTGATTAGTATTGATTTCCATTAATTATTATTGATTAGTAATATATAATAATAATTAGTAATAATTAATAATAAATAGTAATAATTAGTAATAAATAATAATAATTATTAATAAATACTAATAAATAGTAATAAATACTAATAAATATTAATAAAGGGTAATAATTAGTAAAGAACAGTTATGAATAGTTAGGAAGAAATTTTAATAAATTTTAATAAATTTTAAGAATTTGGCACAATTTCTAGTGGATTGACGACACTCTTTTTGCTCGATGACTTTTCTCCTTTCAACTCTCACCGACTCAAAAAATTATGAAAAATATGCTGCTACGTAGGCATATTCAATATTGTATGCATGAGATTGGATATGCATTCGTAGGACTGATTAATATAATTAGCATCAATTATCAATAATTAGAATTGATTAGCAGTTATTAGCATTTATTAGAAGTGATTAGAATTGATTAACATTCATCAGTATTGTTATGAATTATTTAGTATTTATTAGCATTAATTATTATCGATTAGTAATAATTAATAACAATTTGTTATAATTAATAATAATTAGTAATAATTAGTAATAAATACTATGAAATAGTAATAAATACTAATAAATAGTAATAATAAGTAATAATTAGTTAGGAAAAGTTAGGAAAAGTTTGGAAGAAATTTTAATAAATTTTAATAAATTTTAATTAATTTTAAGAACTTGGCACAATTTCCAGTGGATTGATGGCACTCATTTTTGTCAATGACTTTTCCCCTTTCAACTCTCACTGACTCAAAACATTATGACAAATGTGCTAATACATAGGAATATTGAATCTTCTATGCACGAGATTGGATATGCATTCGTAGGATCATGTTTTTTATAATGTTTTCAGGCAGTGACAGTTGGATGAAGACGATTCATTGATAAAAAGGGGGATCTTTTGTCTGACGGATCATTTACTTGCATCTTTCCCACACTAAAATCACAAATGAAGAATATCTTCGAAGGTACACATATTCATTATCGTGTACGAGAATTAATATGTGTAACTCGGACCAGGTTTCATCATTGTTATTTCACCGTAGGAAAGATGAAAGTAAATGAGCCCTCAGACAAAAGAGGAGTCGTCAATTCACTAGAAATTGTGTCGTCCTTAATTAATGGTAATTATTAAGATGTATTTGTAAATAGTTATCTTCTTTTTTTAGATAGTGTTTTAATAATTTCAAATTATTCAAAAATGGCGATGATTTTATATTTAATGTAGACAAATATGGAACAAGTATGTCAACCTCAGTCATTATTAGATGATCGTGCCTGGATAAATCAATGCAGAAATCCAAAGGGCTATGGTTTAAATCCGTTATATAATGAGGGTTTTGAAGCTTTCATAGAATTTGAATCATCAAAAACAGAATATGTTTCTGAAGGCACAATTAAGTGTACTTGTAAAAAATGTGCTCTAAGAATGTTTGACCAATTTGACAAGGTTGGGGGAAATCTCTTGCGGTTTGGTTTTCAACCAGATTATGTTATATAGTATCAACACGGTTTATGTAGTTCCAGTGAAGAAAATAAAAACTTTATTCCAGATCTATCACTGTTTCAAAATTCAGTGCACGATGTTGCCAGTCCATCTGTTCACCAAAATGAAACTCATGATGATATTGATTTAACTCCTATGTTAGAACCACATGAATTTTAAGAGTTGTCGAGGTATGTTGAGGATGCATTGTATCCTGGTTACAAGAAAAAAAATAGAAGTGTTTACAAAATTTATGGCTATTAAATCAGATAATCAAATGACAAACAACTATTTTGATTAGATATTTTCTTTTGTTAAAACATTGTTACCTAAAGGAAATTTGTTCTATGAAAATTAATATGAGAGTAAGAGGATGGTTCATAATCTGGGCCTCAGTTATCGAAAGTTTCATGCATGTCCTAATGATTGGATCTTATATTTTGGTGAAAATGAGTCATTGCATAATTGTCTAACATGTGAAAAATTGAGGTATGTAGAAGCTTAACCAAGGAAGTCAGGATCCATTCCAGTAAAATAGTTGAGATATTTCGCCAATAAACCCAGGTTGCATCGTTTATTTATGCCTTAGAACACAGCTTCAATGATCTCATGGCACAAAACCAAGATTTCAACTATTAAAAGCTTGAATCATCTATCTGATGGTGATACATGGAATAATTTTGACCTTCTGCATCCGTCTATTTCAATAGAGGCCCAAAATGTGCAATTGGGTATTTCTACTGATGGTTTCAGTCCGTTTGGTTCTTATGGTAGTCAGTATTCATGTTGGCCTGCATTTATAACTCTGTACAATTTACCTCCATGGATGTGGATAAAGGAGACCAATATCTTTTTGACTCTATTAATCCCAGGACATCTGAAAAAAATGTTGATATTTATTTGAAACCATTGATTGATTAGTTACATTCATTGTGGAGTGATGGTGTTACTATATATGATGTTGCTGCGAAACAAAATTTTATATTAAAAGCTGCATTGATGTGGACGATTAGTGACTTTCCGTAAAATGGCATGTTATCTGGTTGGAGTACACACAGTCTAAAATCATGTCCTTAATATATGAAAGACAACAAAGAATTTATGCTCTTCATTGGAAAAAAACTTTTCTATTTTGACTGTCACCATAGATTTCTTCCAACTGATCATCCTTTTTAGAGAAACAAATATTATTTAAAAAAAGGTAAAATTGAAAGGGATTAACCTCCAAAGATGGTTTCAGGTACAGAGTTAAAATAGGGTGTATTTTCATTACCTCCCATCACATTTTGACGAAGAGTAAACCAACAGAAAATTCATGTCTTTGGGAATGAACTTAATTGGATAAAATAGAGAATTTTTTGGGATCTTCTGTATTGGTCTGATTTGTTGTTCCACCACATGTTTAATGTTATGCATATTGAGAATAACTATTTTGATAATTTATTTCATACAGTTTTTGAAACACCATGTAAGACCAATGATACTGTAAAGGCACAATTAAATAATGCCCAAATTTGTAGGTTACTAGAACATGAACTATTTGAAAATGTCATATTACAGAAGTTTATAAATCCAAAAGAATCTTATACACTTTCTAAATAGAGTCACTTATTATTTTGTCAAGGGATTGCAGATTTGAGACTTCCAGATGGCTATGCTTTCAATTTTAGAAGATGTGCTAAAAATGGTTATATTACTGGATTAAAAAGTCATGATTGTAATGTTATAATGGAATGACTTAGGAGGTTTGGATTGAGTGGTTTTTTGAATTATATGATTTGGTATTAGATAAAAGACATATCATATTTTTTTCTAGACATTTGTGTAGCGAAAAAAAACTACGATGTGCTATGAAAACTGGATGAAGATGTTACTGTAATTATAAGTAAACTGGAATAAATCTTTCCACCAGCTTTCTTTGAATCAATGGAACATTTGATATTAAATATTGAATATGAAGATAAATGTTAAGGTCCAATACAGTTTCAATGGATATACCCATTCAAGGGAAGTGTGCAGAAATTGAAGAAAAAATTATGTAACCAAGCATCAGTTGAAGGCACAATTATTGACGTTTATTTGCAAGAGGAAATTGCTTTTTTCTGCTCTCATTATTTTTAATCTCAAAATCCTACAAAACAAAATCACTTGTGAAGAAAAAAGGGGAATTTTAATGAAGAAATGGACAATCAATTAATAGTTTTTCATCAACAAAATCTTGGATTCAATGGAGTTCATGAATCATGCCTTTCATATGATGAACATCACAGAGCTCATACATATGTTCTGCTCAATTATGAAGAAATGACATCATTTGTCCTGTGAGTGATTCTATCACTTATTCTATAATTTATGTTACAGTATTTAAACTAATTTTATTTGTAGGTTATATGATAATAAAATCAAGAAACAACTTCCACAAATTACAGCAGCTACTCTTGAATAACACAGACAAAAAAATTTCTCAATGGTTTCAAAAATAGGTAACATTAATTATTGATGGTTTAATATTAATTCTGTTTATTATTTATTATATTTATCATTATTTTAAATATATTCATGTGTCTCAGTATAATGATAAAATTGATAATCAACTATGTATATTGAGTAACCTAGCATCCAAAATGGTTAAATCTTATAATGCATATGTGGTGAATGGTTTTCGATTTCATACAAGTGCGTACGGGGAATCAAAAAAATAATGAACAGTGGAGTTTTCTTGAGAGAATCACATAATAGAGAAACTAAAGTTGAATTTTATAGAAATTTGGATGAAATTAATGAGTTGTGTTATCTAGGTCATAATTGCATAACAATGTTTAAATGTCGGTGGTTGGATACTAAGAGAGGCCTGCATGTTCATCCGACTCATGGAGTCGTTGATATTAAATATAATAGTTTTCTTGCAATAAATGAACCATTTTTACTGGCTCAATAGGACAATAAAAATTCTTACGCAAAGTACTATTCTACATCAAGTGACTTAAATGATTAGTGGAGCATAATAAAAATTAAATCTCGGGCAAATCAGTTTTCTCAAACACAATGTCGTTCCACTGAAGTGGAAGGAATTGAAATTTTTCACGAGACTGCTCAAAAGCCATCTAATTCACAAATAGACGTGAATATCGATGATGACACCCCACAATTAAGGATCGATGTTGCTGAATATGTTAATGGTGTTATATATGAATTTGAAATGACAAGAGATGATGAAACTGAAACTCATATAGATATTGATGATGCTGAGGAGGAAGATGAAGACATTGACATTGACAGCTATGAAGAAGAGGATGAAGATGCACATTGACTTGGTTAAATGGTGGTTATAATCATAACTAATATATATCTATATATAATAGTTATTTTCAACTATCTGCTACCAACAACAATTTTGTGTTTCAGATGGATGGTGATCTATTTAGTGAGTTGTAGGAGGATAAGCTATCGTTGGATTAGGGGGGGTTGGGATTATCTAAATCTCAGCATATTAGTGGTTCAGGGGGTACGCAGAGGGGGTACAGTCTTGCGCGACTGATGATTCCTGACCCTATTCTTGAGCGACGTCCATGTCTTAGCTTTGATCCATGCTCATGGAGGTATGGTAACCTGTATATTTTTATTAGATTTCATTAATTTATTTATATATATACTAATTGTTTGATTATTTATTTTTTTCACAGTTTTGCGCATGTATCTATTTGATAGGGGAGCGCTATCTTGTGAAATTATTTTTCTCAGCCATGGATCACATAGGAATAGATTCCCATTGATGTGCGGCACGATATGTTCCATCATTGGCTGGTACGTAAATAAATAATATTTATTTTGAAATTTATTTTATTAATATCTTGATATTATAAATTGTTTGTTGGGATTATGAAATCTTATAGATGATAGAATGTGTGACGCTATCCACACGGAATGGAAGGTTTCTATGTGTGACCGTTTCCATCATTTTTTTCACAATTTGAGAAGGACATTCATTAAGAAATCATGAGTGAAAAAATTTTATGAGTCGTATAGAGCCCACCGACCAGAGTACATTTCATCTCACGTTTGGGATGGAATATGTTTACACTGGTTGGGTGGGGGATTTTAAAGGAGATCTTTAGTGGGACGATAGAACCGTGGGAGATGGGTGGTGACACATCGAGCTGGTTGTCATACATTCAGTTAACATAAAGAGTATATGTTAAGAATATTATTTAAATATATTATATACCTTTAAATATAAAAAGTTTATTTTATATTTATGTAGGCAGTTGAACATCCCGATATTGCAGAGTACGATATTTATCGAAATATTTACAATGATCCATCCACTATTGAGACTAGAGGTGATCGCCAGCGTCAGATAGTGGTTAGTATAATTTTTTCAGTTTGACAATTAACTGCATATAATATTTTCACAATTATAATTTCAAATTGGAATTTAAGGAGTCATATGAGGTTACGTCCTCTCAGAAACAGGTCAAGGGTGCGAACGAGATGACTGAGAAGACCAGTGACCACCATTTCGATGAGGCAACATGGATGCAGGCGACTCAGTATGGCTTTTAGAAGGGCTGGGTAGTTGGTATCAACTCTCATTTGAATCCTGGTACTTATTGTGGTACATCTGCAATGTCAGTGTCCAGCTCGAGAGGAGATCCTGGAGAGGAACCATCTTCTGGCTCACAGTATAAGGAGCAGTTGCATACTCAGGCTGAGCTTATAGAGGCTTGGCAGAAGCTGTATGAAGAGATGTGTCGGCGGCGGAAGCAGAAGCAGCTTCAAGAGGTGATGCGTCGATTGGAGCAGCAGCAACAGCATGAGCATCATGAGTATATGAGTACATGTTCCATTTGACATGTAGTTTATGGATGGAGTTTCTTCCACCTCCTCCAGAAGACAACCCCCCTATTAATTTTTTATATGTTAATAACATTTGAATTCAGGATTTATAATAATATGAACTATTTACAGAATCTGTCTTTTATATTGGTGGAAATATTGTATAATTTTTTTTAATATTTTAATATTTATTATTAGTATAATATTTTTTATTAAATATTGAGAATTTTCATAATTTTATATTATTTTAATAATATTAATATTAATATTTTATTAATATTAATTTTATTAATTTTTTTTGTATTATATTTTTTAATGATTGTTTATTTTTTTAATAATAATAATAATTTATATTTTATTATTATTTTCATATTAATAATATAATTTTTTCATTAATTATATATATTTTTTATTATGTTTAGTATTTGTGACGGGGTCTATTGCGACGGGAACCCGTCGCAAATAAGTCATATATTTTTTTATGATTAATATTTGTGATGGTCCCATCACAAAATGATTAGGAGTATAAAATGTATATAATATGAAGTTTTTTTGCGACGAGAATTTTTCCCATCGCAACAGATATTTTTTGGGACGAGCCCATCACAAAAAATATCTATTGCGACGCCATTTCTGGCAATGAGCTATATGCAATGGGGCCCCATCGTAATAGGCTATTTGTGACGAGATCCCATCGCAAATATCTTGTTGAAAATATCTTAAATTCTGGTAGTGAGAGTATATGGGCATACTTACTTTTATAAAAGAGTATCAATTTTATAATTAAATGTGTAATGATAGAAGGAGATTCAATAAATTGGATTCTATCAAGGACATTAGAGTGTCTATAAAATACTATGAATCTCAATATATAAATCATTACTGGCTATTTAAATAACCACATACCCAAAATTTACCAATTTATTTATATTCCCTTAGCATCCCACTATTGTGGGATATGAATATTGTGACAGAAGAACATTTTTCTCATGATTTTTAGATATTAATAGGTATTGGTAGAAGCATTATTATAATGAATTTAAGATTAAAAGTGTATATACATGTTGTGATAGATCAATCCCATATTTGGTATTTCATTTCAATAATTCTCTAGATATATATAATTTTTTATAATTGAGAAAAATATAAAAGTTCAAAAATATTATTTTTAGAGAACATGATGTTCAAAATAATTATAAATTTACACCCATGGGAAAACATCTTTTCACAATCTAATAGAATGATTATAAAAAGTTTATATCAAAATGTGGATTTTACCCATGGATATAAATTTAATACGAATCATGGATGTTTTGATCATTCTCATTATTATTTATTAAAATATTAAATTTATGTTGCCTTTTGTACATGAGAATATTATTTTCTTGATAAAAATTTTAATCATTGAAGAATTTGTTTCAAAAAATAAATTATGGTAAAAATGATATTATAATTATATATTTACATTATTGTAGATATTTTTTGGCAATTGGGGAATGTGGAATCACCATGTTATATTAATATTATTTAATAAATTATTTATTAATAGTGGGATGTGGTTATATATATATATTTATATGATTCAATTAGCACTATTTTTTTAGGTTTATGACATTTATGATTATAAAAATAACTTATAGGAGTGGGTTACTGGTGTAAACAATTCTCATTATCCACTATTAAATATTAAATTTTCACTCTAATTACTCATTCAATATGTAGTTTGGGGGACTCATATTTTAGTATGATTATAGAATGTGATAGTGGTAACCTCTAATTAAGATTATCCAAAATTATTATCTATTTCATAATTTCTTGTAAATATAGTATTTATTAAATCCATGTTGATGTTTTAAGAATGGTTTAAATAATTAGTTTACTTTTTTATCCAGATTCATAAATTGTTATAGTAAATAAAAATGTAATAATACCATCGACCTTATAAACGCCTAAAACACTAGGATCCATAATAAAATACTATTTCCCCACTTTTTTATCTCTGTTCATAATTTGGTACATGTTTGGATAATTCTTGTGGAAGGACTAAGGTGAATTTTGGGACTTTTTTCACCAATGAATGGGGAACCACACCATTGTTGATGTGGTTGTGTCATAATGTATATATGGAGTTGAGGTAAATGTAAATTGGATGGATTAATTCTATATCACTATTTGATATTGTTTTTGTATCATATTCATTTATATGATGATACCAGAATAGAGGGATATGCTATGCTATCTCAGGTCACGCTGTTAATACTATTTCCACATCAAATACAGATCGCTGCTCTAGTACTCAGTCTTGTGGATTAAATGCCTTAAATTGGATGTTAGGAATTTAATTTGGGGTTATTTTATATGAATTTATTTAATTATTCATTTAAAAATTCATATATAGTAATTTATGAAGCTTAAAATAAGGTCTACCACAGAGGTTTATTCCTTCCAAATTATCAAATATTATTTATCACTTCAATTGGTATAGAAATCCAAAATAAATGTATACATGACTCAATCTCATTTCCATCATCCTACTACCTATAATTTTTAGTTCCTTTACAATCCTATACCCTCTTCCCCAATATACACCACATTGACTTGTCTTTATAATGGTTATATGGAACAGATATCCGATACATTTCTTAGAGACCATCATAGATATTTTCCTGTCTATAGTGTCATGTCAGCCACCATTTTGGTTCTCACTATATGTATCAACCATTTTTGAAGTACTATGGTGGTTACTCATAGTGAACCACTATAATTTAACACTATCTCATGCATCATGGTGGTTGTTACAATTCACATCAATCAGGTAACACATTTCATTCATTATATATCCTTCCATATTTTTTCCATAGAGCCTTCCAACTAATCAGTAAAACCATTTAGATAACAAATGCTCTTGGGTGACATTTTCCTTTAAAAATTTTACATCATTCACATTTTCACACTATAGAACACATGAAATATTTAATTGAATCTAATTCTAGTAGTCATTGTGGTGTGATCATGGTCATGTTGGTGTGGAAATGATGATTAACTGATGATGCCTTCATTGAACCATGATGTTGACCTTTACAACCATATGGTATGATGTTACCTAACATTTTGGGATATTGGTTACACATGAATCATTGATGTGATTATTTTCATACCATAAATTATAGAAATTATTAATAGATATCACATGTGTGTATGTATTTCTCATGGTAATTTTTTAATTGTCAATGCCATGAGTGATACATGTGTACGACATACCATGTTTGATGATGGTCAACGGATATTACATGTTGTATCTTACACTCAGGTTAATATTTTTTTATTCATGTTCTGCCTTGTATATGTGTTACCAATATTGCACATATCATTCTTAGTTCTAAGAAAATGTGAGACATCATGAATTGTATATCCCATATATGGGGTGTGGATGTGAACTATGAAAATGGAGATGAGGGACCTATGAACATGGTAGTGATATAGGGATTCCATGAATATTATGATTTTCTTACAATCAATGTATCCTGTTATTTATGGCGTACCATGTATCATGAGTTACACTAGAGGATGTCAAGAAACATGGTTAATCAATACTAGAAGATTATTTTTTTTTTGAAATTATCGACGACACAAGGTAGTTGGGAATCATGTTAACATAAATTCATGATGACTCTATACTTATGGATAACTATAATAGGGTCTAGTATGATTTCAATAAAAATATGTCATTATACTCACCGCATGAAGACAAAGTTTATATGATTGTGGGTATGTGGACGCTTGTTTAGCGCAAGTCATCATTGTTTTAATTATATGCTTATCGTAATTAGATAATTAAAGTTATGATGTCATTGAATTTTCATATGTGATAACATTAGGTTATGTATTCATTGGTTGTGTCTTTTTGAGTCTTGTACTCCCAACATACATGATAATTTTGGTTATCCATAGTTATCATAACTGTAGATTCTATGAAGGGAAAGGTCCCTATGGAAGATTGATGAAAAAGGATAACAGTAATGGTATTAGTATTGGATAGACTCAAGATGACCCCACTACATATTCATTTATTTGTTATAATATTACATAAAATTTAGAGGATTTCCACTTTTGATGTTATTTATTCCTGAATAAAATAAATAATATTATATACTCTTCACATGTTAAAAATTTGTTATTTTTTTAAGATTTATTAATTATCCAATGACATGATGCTAAGGTTATAGTAACCCCACTAATTGAAACAGACCCCCGATGCTAGTTAGCAACTCATTGAATATGTGGATTCACACATGATGTTTTTTAACCATTTTTAATAGACATGGGGGGGTTGGATTGGATTTTAAAAAATAGTATCATAGGATTTGAATGCAATATTTGGTTATTCTCTTACCTTGGGTTGGGATACGATAGATAGTATATATGATAGATTATTCTCAGGAAGGGGAACTATGAAGGAGTTTAGAATACACTATATAATAGACCTCTTTGATTTCATAAGGTGTGGGAAATTATATTATGTTATTATCATTGATAAAATTAACTTTTCATTGTGAATTTGATTTTGATATGTGATAAATGATATTTTATTGTGTTCATGAATTATTACTATGAATTTAGGTACTCATTCAATATAAATAAAAATTATTATGATGCAGCATTGTTCATTATTTAGATTAATTAATTTTTAATGTCCATTTTAGATATTTTCTCAATGCTTAATATATTGTTGTTATCTATGCTCTTATGGTATATATTTATATAATATCATTAGTTGTCCTTAGAATTTTATAGTTTTATTATATATATGATCAAGAATAATAACATGTAGGGATGGAGATCCATGATATTGATTGGTGAGCTATTCCTTGTGTTTTTTATAGATTCGTATGAAAAACTGTGTGTAACCTCATAGACTAGTAAATATATGTTCATGTCCCTAATATTCCTTCTATTGTATAATATGGTATGCAAAAACCATTTAGCGGGACCACCATAATAAAAGGTTTATTTATAACACATTGTCACACCTTCCCTAGTAGTGTAGGTAGTCGTATAATTTGATCCACCACTGATATCCATGGAAGCCAATTATAGGGATTCCAAGCTCTATAATCCTATATCATTTTAATGTACTGGAATATCACATAATACTAAGGATTGGGTTGAATAAATTAACGGTATATTCTATCATGATAAATTGTTTATTGGTATATATGTGAGAATTATTCCAATCATGATGTGAGGTCCTTCTATGAATTTTTAGTAATTTTTGAGTAAATATTACTGACTAGAGGTACTCCCATTTGAGTACCTCAAGGACTTGTTTTTTATATAGTTCTTCCCAAAATGCTCAAACTCTGCTTATAATAGGATTTAGTGGAACTGTAGAACGAGTTCATGATTGTATCTATATAGTCTACCGTGTAAGATTAGTTAATTTTTTTCTACTATTCAATAATCAATCTATTGGAACTCCTACTGTTGTAGTGAATACATCATCTAATGGTATGATGAGGAATGATATGAAAATACAACAAAATTATGGAATGTATGTTTAACAATGTTAAATCTCTATAGTTCCTTATATTTTTGACCCATATTTATTTAAATATGGAATGTTAAACCACTATAGTCAGGTATGAACTACACTATAGATCCAATGCATCCAATATAGAAAGAGAGGACATATGACTTAATTTTTCACAAAAGATTTTTATCTATATGATACTGCATTCTTAGTGGAATACTCATAAAGGCCATACACATTAATGAGAGGGTCTTAGGGATGTGGAATGTCACATCAATACATAATATTAAACTCCATAAGATGGTGGAGAGGGTACCTATATAGATATGGGAATGTTATTGATCACCTACACCTTTTCTACTACTTTTTATAATTCAATTGCTTCTAATTAGTTCATGTATATCTAGGTAGTTTCAATACATGACCTATCTGCCGTTTTTTTAACATATTTAGTCATCTATGATACACCATTTTGAATGAATCTGGATCATATCTAGGGATTCAAAGAGTGTCCCATAGTTTTCACCATCTATAAATATCTATGGGAGTTTATGATTTAGAATATGACCACATTTGATGAAATTCTCAACAAGGATTGGTAGACCATCTTCTCGAATCACATTTATTGATGTCATGTACGTGATTTATTCACTTTGATAAAGGGATATATTTTCATGATCACTAGATAGTAGAAATAATGTGTAGGTTATGAAAGACTATACATGATTCATCTCATTAAGATCATATCACAGATGGTGCACTGGGTTGTTTCAGTAAGAATGAAAAAAAAGAACATGAATCATCCACCCATCATGGATCTCTTTGAGAACATATTCCATTAATAAATAAAATAATCACTATAAATAGAGGAGAATACATTTTAATATGGATGTAATCAATTTTTAACACATTTGAATACATGCATATCACATGATGCCTATGGATAAGGAAGATCTGAAAGAACAGTAGGTCAAGTTAGAGAATAATGGAATTATCACGAGGATAAATTTAGCTTAGGGTGAACCAATGTTGTTCTATGAGAAGGTTAATTGAAGTCTGTTGGCGCCAAAATTCGGGACAGAGAAGAATCCAAAATGAAAGAACTGTTGACTACCTTGCGAAGCTATTTCTTAGAGTCCCCCAGTACCGCGGCCGCTGCGAATCAAGGAGGCGGGACACTTCATGACCATGTAAGACGTTCGCGAGCGTGTCGCGAAGCAAGGAGGCGGGATGCTCAGCGAACACATTTGACGTTCACGACCTTGTCATGAAGTAATGAGGTGGGATGCTCCACGAACACATTTGATGTTTGCGAGCCCACCATGAAGCAAGAAGGCAGGATGCTCTGCGAACGCATTTGACATTTGTGAGCTCGCCGTGAAGCAAAGAGGCGGGATGCTCCGCAACCACATTTGACCTTCGCGAGCCCACTGTAAAGCCACCAAGCCCCTCTTCGCGCCGCATAAGCTCTACATTGTGGTGAATCTTTCCTATAAATACTAATCTTTCCCTGAGCCCAAATGATGGATAGTCCTACCATTCGACTTCCCAGCTCCAGAATCACGAAGAATCCTTCTGCTCTATAATTCATGAGCTATGCAAGGTAATTATGCTCCATGAAGTGACTCCCCATTGTCTCTTTTTGATCCCCTCTTCCAAGAGGAATGCCTTTTGAAAAGCCTAAGGGCATCTAAGAAGGAGGGGGATCCCCAAGGGGACCCGGACGTCACAAATCATTTATGATTCACAAAGCACCCTTTATGTACACTTGATCCCCATGCTATGGCAGGGTCACTGTGCTTCGCAAAGCACATTGCTTCGCGACACTTTGCTTCACACAACACCATTACTGCATGAATGACTTTCCACTTCACGAAGTACCTCCTATATTATCCTATTCCATATGCTTAGGCAGAGGCACCCCACTTTGTGAATCACACCCCATCGTAAGTGCCCTCCTCCACACGGAGCAACAGAGCATCACACGGCCCCGGCCTATGAACACTTATGCTTGGAAATTCCTTTTCTCGTGCGACCCTCTAGGTCTTCATGATGTTATTTAAAAGTTCCTTGGATGACACTTCCTGTTGCATTGCATCGGCTCATGCTTCTTCATATAGACATGCTAATGGCTATTATTTCTTCTCATAGCCACGCTAATGTGGTCCCCTCGATTGTTCTCTCCATGACACCCCCTCACCATGGCTTTTCATATCCTCTCTATTCACCAAAGAGCAGAGGGTACAAGTTTTTTTGTCCTAGGGGTGAAGAGAAAACCCACATTGTCTGAGCTACAAGATGTTAAAATACCAAGCACCCTCGTTCTCAGCACATTATGTTAAACTATGACCTCGCCCCGTGCCTCGCACGTGGGGTACCACCACCTTGGACATTCTCCATTCACATTGTTCTCTAAATTGGATGATATCCTCATTATCAGAGTGGAGTTTTTCTATTGGGAAAGGGAAACCACCTCGGTGTAAGCCCCTAGATTTTCTGGCTGGAGGCAGCATCTCCTCTCTTTCTTTCATCTTTGGTCTGCAGGGCCAACGAATATCATGGTGGAAAATGGTGATTTTCAATTATTTGGTACCAAATCCATCCCCCGCTACTCTTTGTCGCCATCGAGACGCTATCTTGTAGTAAGTCCCAACCTATTCGGGCTGCAAACCACGTGTAAGCCCCACTCCACTTCCCGTAGACGCACCATTTTCGATGTGATCGTCTGGTCTCTACTACCTCATGTTTCTCACACCGAGCATGACTCTCGTGGGCGTAGTGTAAGTACTGATCCTGGTATCCAACACCCTGGGATACCTAGATTTTAAGCCCCATTCCATTCGAACTACATGGACATTGGTCATTTCCACGGAAAGGTATGTAGGAATCCTCTAAGTGGTTCAAGCCCAAAACCCCTATCGTTCTGAGCATCTTTGCATTTGTTGACCAACACCTTGGGCAGCCTAGAGTATACGCCCCATGCCCCACATGAACTATGAGGTCTTTGATCCTTCATAAAGCAAGGTACGTAAGTAGGATCCTTTAGGTTCAAGCCCAACACCCTGAAGTTCTGACCCCATTCAAATCGGATCACCCTCGTCCCACATGACGTTAAACTATGGTCCTCATTCAGTGGTCAGCTGTTGACACTCCATTTAGCAGTAAGCCGTTGTGACCCTACCCAGCAATATGCCGTTGAACCCCAATTAGAGGTAAGCAATCATCAGAAAAACTACATGGACTTCGATTCCCTGCCATGAAGATACATAGGAATCCTCTTCGAGGCTCAATCCCAAAACCTTTGTCATCCTCATGACGATTCCATCCCATTCACCATCCCCTTCACAGAACCTTCAATAATCCATCATGATTATTACCTAGGCTGCCACATCCTTGGGGATCATGCCACCTTATATCCCCATTCCATTCAACAGCAACTGGGAAGTCAACCACACGTTGGCCCCAATATCAGTGTTCCCTCTAGGGAGTTCCTCAATCTGATCCACTCTAGTCAGTGTTCTGATTAGCCCAATCCATCTCCGTTGGATGTTAAACTTGTGGCATACCCTGTGTTAATCATGGGATGATGAGGATAACCTCAGATTCATTCCTACAACATATGATTCTACGAGTTTGATGTGGGATGACTCAGGCTTCCGCACCCTTGAGAAGCCCTATAATAAGGGAAAGAAAAAAGGCACACCAATCCCCAGCATCCATACATGCCAGTGATGTCCAGCATGAATAAAACCCTAACCAATGATTTTTGCCCCAACCGGACACCTTGGAATGTCCTAACGGAAGAGTGTAATTAACTGGTGTCCCTGAAGCTATGGCGTCAGGAAGAGTTTCAGGAACAACATCTTATATCTATGAGGAAGAACCGGACTAGTCGACGATTTCCATGGAGGAATCCGCGGAATGAAGAACTAAGATCCCATCATCCCTTTTCGATCAAGGAGTAGACGTCCCGGAATAATGAGTGGATGTCGCCCACCTTTGGAAAGCGGGAATGCGGGGCAATAAGAACTGCTTCTCTCATCCCCAAATGAGACAGATACGTGCGCCCTGGCGAAAGTGTCAGAAACAGAAATGGTGAACCCAATGTGATGTTATTCTCTTCAACATGGAGATTTGTAGCTCTCGGGGCATCAATGGATTGACATGTCACCAGATCCAGATATCTGGCGCTGAGTCCCTCTAATCTAATAGCGGGTCTGGTATGAAACTTACTCGATGTTGGCTTAGTAGAACTTTGGTGATCCCATTCTGTGACGTTGTCATCATGGATCCCTCTTACCGAACACAGAAGACATAATGGTGTTGGGGCACTGGTTGTTGATTCCTTTCTCTTTCATCATTGACGTGTTCATCTCCCTACTTCTCAGGGATCAGGATGCTACCTCAAGAACCCGATCACCACCTACACATCCACATAAGGGAATGGGCAATGCCAGCACAACCGCTCTGTGTGGCTTCACCGCTTTGACGACCGTCTCTGCGTCCACGATAGTGGGGCACCTTACAACCCATATCCCAATCTTAAGTGATCCAAAAAAAGATAATTAACAACCTCGTGTGTCATTATGAGGAGGAGGGAATCATCCCAACTTGGGATATGGCCCACTGGGACCTGGAGGCATCTACGCCTCACCGTCAACGCCACCCTCGAGGACCGCACAGGGAGCCATTGCTCCCCACCCTGACATACAACTGCTTCGGGAGCCTATCCCTGGAGCACCTCGATGACTCCCTACCTTATGCTGATGAGGTAGGTGATGTCCTACCCTGCCCGGTCAGAGTCCCAATCTAGGGGCTCATAGATAGGGCTCCCACCCGGCCGTGTCAGTGCCGCCACCCGGTCTTGCAGGAGGAGCAAGTAATCTATGAACCTGCACCACATGCCCCGGTTCATCTGACCAAACACCAACGTCTGGTGAAAGTTGAGAAGGATGCCTTCCAAGGGGCATCAACTTCGACATATACTGTGGCCCGAGCCACCTCCGACGCATTCCATCAGGTCCCTGCATACACAACGTAGGGGAACCTCTACACCCAATAATGATCGAGGCTCCAACCGCCCCACGGGCAGGCCCGGTCGACTCTCCTGGATGGAGGCACAAACAGTGGTCACTGCGAAACAACCCCCAATGATTACACCCTATATAGAGGTCCTCCCCATACCACTACAACACAGAGCTTGGGCCTTCCCCGCTTTAGAGCCTGGTATGGTTGTCCGCCCCGTGCTACCCCCAATCTGAATGAAGGCCTGCCCCGCGATAGTGATTCTCAGAATGAAAGCCTCTTTTGTTCCAATTACACTGGGTATGGAGTCATTCTCTCCTCCCCTACCTCCAATAAAGGGAAATTCCCCATCCGATCTCTCTCTAACGTGGGGATCCTCCCTACATCCTCTCCATAGCTGGTGAAGGTCCTCATCACCCTAGAAACCAGAGGGGAAAATGCCATATTCGCTCCACCTACACCAAGCATAGAGGTCCTCCCCATGCTCGTGCTGGTCCCATCTATGGTTTTTCCTGATCTTTTTCCATTCATGGATGTCCTCCCCATGTACCCGTCATCATTTGTCTTGGTTCTCCTCGCACAACAGCTTTCTCGGGTTGAATCCCTCTCCGCCCCAATACTAGTGCGGTCGGAGGACCCCGTGTCAGGAATCATCCCTACCCCGAGGACCACCTAGGGGAAGGACGGTGGGTCACCACTTCCA
Organism: Viscum album; assembly: GCA_963277665.1. Classification (NCBI taxonomy): domain Eukaryota; kingdom Viridiplantae; phylum Streptophyta; class Magnoliopsida; order Santalales; family Viscaceae; genus Viscum; species Viscum album. Next base: position 664,731,623 of record OY728141.1, read on the forward strand.
TAAGAAGAATCTTAAGAAGGTCCGGATAGAGATCAAACCGATCCGCTTATCAGACTCTGAAGTGGAGTATGACTCATCTCAGGATCCCTCCCCTAGATCATCCGAGTCAAGGGCCAGGGTTGGAACGAGGTGCATCAGCCTAGTGCACCCAGAATGAGAGATCCAAAGTACTCCCACCTCCCTCCGCAGGTATATCTAGGAGGATGAAAATCTGGTGACCCCACAAGTTATTGTCGTGAAATCACCATCATCATCACCTAGAGCACTCTGAACCCCTACAAGATATCATGAAGAGCTATTTTGGGGACCAATGGAGAGCGAGCTTCAGCACAATCCATCACCAGTGGCCCTAGAACCTGATCCAAAAACGGTAGCAATCTTCCCTTCAAATCACGACGTAGCGGCTATGTTTCAACACTATTCAGGAGCACAGCTTGAGAATCGGCAGCTAGTCAGCTCGTTCACCATATTCCCCACTCGCCAGCCTGCCGTCCCAGCGGACTACCTTAGTACCACTTCCAGTTCCTCATCCACCCTTAGTTGGCGAGTGGGGAAATCAAGGGCTAGACCCTGAATTTGAGCAGAGGAGTTTCTGGAGCATCCTCACGGCGGACCAATTCTCTGAGAAGTTATGGCCCGTAGTAGCACATAATTTGCATATACAATAATCCCTCACACTGGATGAAGTTGAGGGTTCTAGCTACACCCTCTGGGTGACACACAATATTCTTCGTCATCAGTGTGTGGTTTATCCAAGGATCCAAGTTCATTTCGAGGAAATCAGTGAGTAGTGTCGTCTAGTTGATATGGCCAAACTCTCTGTGGCCCAGTGCCCCGAGTCAGTAGGTCTCCATGAGACCCTCCAACAGTAATGTATTGATAGTATCAAAATATTCCGCAAAATTATCAAGGAGGCTACCCCCATGTGAAAATTTGTGGCTGGGGGAATTATGACGCCCTCCTCTTTAGTCTTATTTGGCGGCATCCCGACTCGATTTGCGATATTGAGGACATGCCCCCAGGAAGGGTCACAATCAAACTGGCTGGCACAGTGGACAAGGACAATGAGCATGAGCTTCTCGATGAAGACTTACCCCCTGAAGGTGCACCACCTATGTTGGAACCCTCGGAGAAAATTACTCATTAGTAGATGAACCTCCTAGGTCTCCATGCACCTACTAAGGCATTGGTACTTAGCAGGAATTCTAGTAAGGGTAAAGAGCATGTCAGCACTATCAAGCATTCTGACCCATCCACCTCATTGCAAGAAGATGGAGGAGGACCCTGAGAATTCCACGATACACCAGCAACTTACTAAGCAGAAGTGGTTGTCCAATGAACTCTGGGCTGAACGCGCTACAGAGCGATGACCCGACTACGATGATCCTAGGCCGAGGCAGCAGGGGAAGGAACAACTACCCCTTGGAGAGATTCCCCCAGGAAAACCAGATATTTCTACCCCTCTAGAAAGGGATGAAGCCGGAGCTCATGGAAATAGAGTGTGGTATGTCTTGCCAAACCCTCTTGAACAGTCCGACAATCCACGGAACCCCACTCGGGCTCCCCAGGCAGCCCCAAGGGTCGCTCCACCAGCTGCTCCATGAGCCGCTGAGCATGTCTATTGTGTTGAAGAACTCAACAATTCACTTTTGGTTAGGGATCCCCATCAAGATAGGTACCTCTCCCCACATGATCCTATGACAACACTCATATCCCTCCTTGAGGCATTGGAAATGCGATAGGTAGAAATACCACCAGATGGAAATCCATACCTGAAGTGGGTGGATGATAGGTCAGCACCTCCGGGTTTTGGGAATCCCACCTTCTCCACATTTAATGGGACGGGGGACCCGCCGCAGTACCTGTCCCACATCAATTCAAGGATTTGTCCCATGTTAGGGACTCCATCATAGAAGGAGGATGCCAAGATCCGCATTTTTGTTCAGACATTGGGAGCACCGACATTCACCTAGTACAACCATCTCCCTGTTAGATTCATGACCAGCTGGGAGGACCATCGTAGGAAATTCCTCTACCAGTTCAGTTCCACCACCTGGATAACGAGCATCAAAAACCACTTCAAGTAAAATCAAAGGCCTGATAAGTGAGTCGTAGTCTCTATAGCCCGGTGGGAGGGGCTCACATACTCCCTTATCATGCCACTGACTCAGGAGCAACTACTGACGACATGTGTAGGGAATTTCAGGACGAAACTGGTTCCATATCTGATCACACAAAAAAAGACTGGATTATTCTGAGAGTTCTCTTACAAGGTCCAATGCCTAAGGGAAGCCTTGCAACAGGCTAGCCAGGAATGTCTGTTTCCAACTGTAATCCCAGCGAGGAGGTCTTCCCGATCCGAGCTCGCCGCGATGGCCTAAATAGAATCCCAAAGGATTATAGAATTACTACCAGAATAACCATCCCCACATCCTCGCAGAGGCCCTCCTCCTCAGGAGCAGTCTATGGCTCAGTAGCATCCTCACAATCCACAAGCACTCCCTCGTAACACACCAACACCGCATAGGTGGGACAATCCGGTCATGCATCCTCGAAAGGCCCCTCCTGCCCCTCGCCTGGGCCAGGCTCCAAGGACCCCCTTCCTAGATAGAAGAACCCACAACAACTCGTTCAATGAGAATCAGGTCCCCAGTTACTTGCGTAGCACCTTAGAATAGGGGATTCTATGCTTTCTTGAGTGCAGAAGTCCGGAAGAGGCGAATCTCACTAATCTCCACAAGTACTGCCCCTATTATTGGATTTTGGGGCACACCCTCAAGAAGTGCTATGTGTTTAAAGTCTTTCTCCATGAATAGGTCAACAACAACATTTTCAGGCTGGTCTCGGCCCTAACACAAGTGAAGGGTGTCATTGTAGGGCCAGATCACAGCAGCGACAGAGAAGGCGAGTTGCATCAGGTTTCTAACTGCGGTTCCCAGATGTACGATGACTGGATGGATCACAAGATAGTTTCTAATGCCCATGGAATCATTCCGGCATGACTGAATCATCCAAATTCATCAGAAGTTGTGGCCACCACTTCTGTATAATTATTTCATCCGACCTCTTCCTAGAAGAGCAATCATCAGTAGTGCAAGAGGAAGAAGACGCTCCACCAATGCCATCGTCCTCTAGCACTCTCGGTGACTTCATGCCCCCTGCGATGGGGATCCCTCCCGTAATCCTCCATGTAGTGGATGAATATTCTAGTGACATTCATGGGTATGATTAGGTCAATACCATTGGAGTTGGTAAACCCCTACCTGACTCTCGATGACTTGGAATGCCAAGAGAACCTCCCCAACGTCCCTAGAGGACGCCAACGTCGGCAGAGCCATGACCATATGGGTGGTCATGGTGCATCAGTTGGCATATCCAGACGGGTCTGCATGCCATCGATATTATAATGTTGTCCCAGCACAGAGCTCAGCACGCGCATCCTATTCATCAGGTGTACTCAGGCCCGCATCCACCATCATTTGTGCTACTGGATAAGGTAGAGCTACCTCGTCCAGGCCACCGCCAACCTCTCCCTACTATAGGCTGATCCCAGTCATCCAGTCCTCATATGGTAGCTACTATTCAGGCTTCTACTAGTGTGTAGCGAGATATTCCCAGCACAAGACAGCCACCGGTCCAGTCGGCATGGCCCGTCACACCTCCAATCGCAGAGCGGCCTCCTGTAAGCAGATGTTTGGCCAGCTACAAAAGTTTGAAGTTCTCAAGCACCTTTCTGGAATCCCAGCGAGGCTCTCCAACCTTGAATACCTTCGTCTATCGATAGATATGCATGAGGACCTCATTGAAGCTTTAAGAAGCCCCATTTAGTTTGAGATGGAGGTAGCTGTTGTAGAAGAATTTCATGTTGAAACAGTTGAGAATGTCGAGTGCCAGTCCATCCTTTCATTCTCTAGAGAAGACGAAGGCTACCCCATACAGGGGCACATCCTACCATTGTACATCACCGGCCAATTTAACGACATGGAGTTTTACCACTGTATTGTTGACACCGACTCTGGGATTAACCTTATCCTGATGTGGACATTGTGGACTATGGGGTTATCAGAGGATGACCTGACTCCATTCAATTTAAGGATCCAGAGATATGATATGATAGAGCAGACCCTGGTCAACAAGATCCATTTAAAGACCCAGTTTGGTGGCCTAATTTCAAGTACTGAGGTCATGGTTGACTCTCTAGACACCGCGTATAATGCATTGATGGGAAGACCATGGATCAACCTGCATGCAGCGGTCTGCCAATGCCTCAAATACTCCCTCAATGGTCGAGTAGGCATGATCCACCGAGATGTGTCTCCTGTTGCATCCTGTGAAGCCAATTATCTAGACATTGACTGTTATGAGAGCAAGGATAATCGTATTATGGAAAATGAGATTAAGCCTACCAAGATCACAACTGACCCGTGGGAAGGTCTGGATGATGCCTATATCATCATGATCCATCGATTGGATTACACAACCCCCAATATGGGGCAATGCTTTGTTGCCTCTGGTACAAGTGAAAATCATATTCCCATGTCCAAGAGATGGTGGAAAATCACTTATACTCCTACACAAACCAGGCTCAGGTGATCCTGGGACCTCCTACCCCCTTACGGTATCACGATGTGAACCCCATGGCCATGGTAGTACGTCATACATGTCTGTTTTTCCGGGATGGGATTAATCGGCTCAAGTAAATGCACTACTATTTCTTTGATATCATCACGAGCGGCCCATTGGGCTAACAACTAGATGGGATCAGATCGACTTCCTTTTTCACTATGGTCTTAGCAGCGCGTGAATCCCCTAATATGTTGTCCACTGCTGTCCAGGTTGGTTCCAACCCCCTGTCAGGTTCTTCCAACCCCGAAAAGGCTTCACACGCTGAGAATATCTCATCCCCACGTGAAAAAGACGATTTGGAGGATGCTCTCTCTGCCTTTGAAGATGGATTCTCTGCCATGGTTGATGAACAGGTACAGGTGAACCTTGGTAGCGAGGTAGATCTAAGACCCACATTGATCGGTGCCGGAAAGTCCTTTGAGAATCAGCAGTGGTATGCGGATTTCCAGAAACAACACCATGATATATTAACCTAGAGTTACAATTAGATTCTAGGAAAAGATCCTCAGGTAGTCTTCCACTGCCTCGATCTCCTGATAAATCATCACGAGTTCAAGCAGCCTCCTAGAAAGATTCACCCTTCTCACGGTGCCATTGTCTAGGATAAATTTGACAAGATCATTAGATCCAACTTCATCGAGGAGGTCTATTACCCCAAGTGTCTAGACAATAATGTGCCAGTCAGGATGAATAACGGACCAATCATAGTTTATATTGACTTTCGGGATCTCAACTATCACTGTAAAAGGATGATTTTCCACTTCTAGTGATTGGATTATTGATCAAATATATGGATTCGTTCCAAGTCCACTCCTTCATGGATGGTTACTCCGGATATAATCAGATCCATATTGCCACCGAGGATGAAGAGCCCACCACTTTAAAGGCTCTCAAGGTACCTTCTATTACCAGGTGATTCCCTTCATCCTGAAGAATGCAGGTGCCACCTATCAGTGGGCCATGCATCGCATATTCATGCCAATTCTCAAAAACATTGGTGGAATTATCTGTGGATGATCTGGTGGTCAAATCTTGCCAGTGTCGAGACCATCTCAAGGAAATTGAGAAAGTGTTCGTCTTCCTTCGTTCCCGCCACCTGAAGATGAACCCGCTGAAATGTTCCTTCGGGGCCAACTCCAAGAAGTTTCTTTTATTTTTTTCAGGTACTGAGGCATCGAGATTGATCCAGAAAAGATCACGGCCATCATCTAGATACCCCCCCCGAGCAATATTCGAGAGATCCGAGGTTTTCAAGGCCACTTAGCCTATATATGCAGATTCATTGCAAATATCAGAGGTAAGTGTAAGCCCTTTTCCCTGATCATTAAGAAAGGATATGCCTAAGAGGGGACGAAGTGCGCCAGACCATATTCGAGGAAATTAAGTAGTTTCTACTCCAGCCTTCGGTCATGATACCACCCATCTCCGGAAAGACACTAATCATGTATGTGACTGCCCTGGAATGATCTCTCAGTGCCCTTCTCGCCAAGAAGAACAATGAGGGTATAAAAAATAATATCAACTACCTCAGCCGCATGCTTCTCATTATAGAGACTAGACAATCCTGCATAGAAAAGATATTTAATGCACTGGTATTCGCAGTAAAGAAATTGTGTCACTACCTACAGCACCACGAGGTACAACTGGTTTCTCAGGTAGTCCTGCTGATGTACATTCTGAACCACCCCATGTTGATTGGACATCTAGCATGGTGGGTAGTAATCCTCTAGCAGTTCGACATTAGGTTCATCGCTCAGAAAACTATCAAGGGATGGGTATAGGAAGAATTTCATACTGCCCATCCAACCCCCACAGAGCAGTCCTTGGACTTGGATTTTCCTGATGAGGATATCCTCTCGATAGATCCTGCAATCCCATGTTAGCAGATGCACTTGGATGGTGCCTCTCGGAGCCTCATTGGCAGGAGACTCAATGATCATAGGCTCAAAATAATGGGATTGGGTATTGTCTTTATCACCCCGGCGCAATCCATTCTTCTGTATTCATTCCTATTATCAGAAGGCTACACCAACAACAAGGCATAATATCAGGCTCCTATCACTGTCCTCAAGTAGGCACTCGAGATCGATGTACCTCATTTTCATGTGAAAGTGGATTCTGAACTTGTCATAAAGCATGTTAATGGTGGCTATGTTTTCATAAATCCATATCTCATTCCATTGTTGGAGCACACCCTCCAGTTAATGGCCAAGTTTCCATCTCATCCAGAAGTTACTCATATCCCTTGATCTCGGAACGGTCGAGCTGATTCCCTGGCCAGCCTGGCTGCATCACTTGCAGAACCCGCTCAAGATGATCGTATTATACATGTGGAACCCCAGAGATTCATTGCCCCTTGTCACCCCATAGGATGAAGATGGCCTGTGAGGAAGCCATATTACCGCCGTATACTCCATGTCAGGCCCCACCTAGGTTCTGCAGATGTATTGGTTGAAACGACTCCCTACTGGATATCCCCTTTTGTCGAGTATCTCCAAAGTGGTTGCCTCCAGGCCGATCGGGCCGAGCGTGAGCGAATCCGACGCCGTGTGCTACAGTTTAGCCTCCAGAGTTGTCCCAGTCTTGAGAAGATCCTCTAAAAGTGTGGGTTTTATGGTTCTCTTCTCCATTGCTAACATGGAGTTTAGATTTCTCAAGTCATGCATGAGGTTTACGCTAGTTCCAGCGGTGCCCACCAAGTTGGACCGAAGCTATCCCATCAATTCTGGAGACTGGGGTACTTCTGGCCCTCCATGATCCATGAATGCATCAAGTTGACAAAGAGATGTCACGTGTGCCATGTTCATGCTAACATCCTGCATTGGCCTCCAGAACCTCTCCACTCCACAAAGTACTCTAGGCCATTTTCGGTTTGGGGTCTCGATGTCGTGGGACCCTATCCACCAACGACAGATCACCAGTGCAAGTTCATCCTGGCCGCCATGGATTTATTTTCCAAGTCAGAAGAAGAAGTTCTAATCAAGGTGGTCAAGGCCCATTCTCTCATTGTCATATTGAGATCCAATATCATTCATCGGTTTAGAGTCCCTCACGCTTTCCTCACTGATAACGACACCAGCTTTCGAGCAGCCGAGCTGAAGAAATTGTATTCAAAGTACAACAACTGTTCGAACCATACGTCCCTCTACCACATGCAGGTGAATGAATAGATCAAGGCATTCAACAAAACTCTCTCTTACATTTTGCTAAAAATGGTTGGTAAGAACAACAAGAGTTGGCCAGAAAAACTCCTCAATGCCCTCTGAGCCTATTATACAGCGACTCGTAATCCACCAAGGTGACCCTATATTCCCTGGTGTATGGAGTGGAGGTTGTCCTGCCATCGAGATCCAGCTACATTCATTACGCATAGCAGTCTATGACCCACAGGCGCCAGACAAGGGAGCATAAATGAATATGGCACAATTGGATGCACTTGATGAGAATATTCTTTGTGCCCTGCACAATCTGGAAAGGCATCAAAAAAGGATAGCTAGGGACTTCAACAAAAAGGTTTTCCTCCACTCTTTTCTGCAAGGCAACTTGGTATTAGCCCTCAGGGTGCTAATGATCCCTAGTAGGAAACCACGGATGATAGAGCCCAAATGGGAAAGATCATACATAATTCAAAAGGTTTACCCCAATGGAGTGTACCCCCTAGTGACCATGGATGGTGAGAGTATTAATCCTCACACCAATGCCATTTTCTTCAATAAATACACTGTCTGAGCCTACGGGTCCTTCATGACCTTAAACTAGATGGTCCCGCATGACCCTAAACTCCATGCCAGTCTCGCATGACCCTAAACTGCATGCTGGTCCCTCATGACCTTAAACTCTTCGTTCCTACATGAATTTAAACTCTGAATCATCTTTCATGATGTTAAACTACATTTTGAGAACTATTTATGGCTTGATTCCCATCTTCACGGGACACGTAGGAATGATCAGATTCCTCATCTTTATCCCAGCCCCACACTCTTATCTTTGACAATCCCCCTCGGTATAGTTCTCTTGGAGGATCCTTTCATGATGTAGTGTAGGCTTCTTTATCCCAACTCATGCTAGTATTATAATGGTTGAACCATGTGCCCACTCACATTACTCTATCCTCCCAGGTCCTCAACCCTTAACGTTAAACTATATGGACTTCAAAAACTACGTATGGCTTGATTCCCATAATTATGGGATACGTAGGATTGCCAAAAAAAATTCTCTGTTGGCCCATCCCAAATGCCAGAATCTTCTCCTTGGGTCAATACATATGTTAGGGGTGCATAATTGTTCCCTAATTCACGTTGATCTAACCTCGATCTGGCCATATGTCCCAATCCCTAGAGACATTCACCTCTTTTATAGATGGGAAAAACTATGCTTCACCCACTCCTCTGATTGGGACTCCATCATCTTTCCCTTCCAGAAGGGCTCCCGAATGGTAAGGATGTTAGGCCTAAGTGATCTCTTACCACATCGGGCCAACACCCTCGAGGATGTTGACCAACAAGCTGATAGAATTCCCGCATTGTGAATCTGGTCAGTAGTCGATGCTCATTTTTTGTTCCCATTTCAGGTCACTATAGGGACGCTGTGTTTCGAACATGGTCAATAGCTGTCATGTGACATTGGAACCACCCCAAGATGTCGCAAAAATTTAGTGTAGTGGTTCATTCTTCCCCATTTTATATCCATGTGACAAACTCCCTTCAGGAAAAGCCAAGTTTCAGTTCCCCAAATTACGGGGATAATCGAGACCTGCTCCATGTTTCCCACACCTAGCACTGCTCACGTTTGCTTAGGAGCTGTGATGAGGATGAAATCGTAAAAGAGGATGTATGGCCTTCCCATCTGTGGCCATACCTCAGGCCCCTTGGCCTTTTTGGGCCCTATACCAGGTTCTCTCTTATGGGATTTTACAGTGTGGTGTGGGATTATGTCTTCATTCACTAAGGGTTACTCTTCGTACCATACACATCACCGGATGAGATACCTTATCCTTTCTGCATACTCACTAAAAGACCGTAAACTGTAAATTAGTCGAGCCTTTCCGATCGAGGCCCAGCCTCAGGCCCCTCAGCCTTATCAGGTCCTATCCCAAGTTCATACACAGACTGTACGGTGTGGTGTGGAATTATGTCCTCATTCATGTCGGGTTATTCATCGTGTCATACAACTCCCTTGTGTAGTGTATCTTACTCCTATCATCATCCTCACTACAAGAAGTTAAACCGAAGACTGTTCGGGCCTTCCCATCCGAGGCCTAGCCTCAGTCCTCTTGGCCTTTCTGGGCCCCTGGCCCAAATTTCAATTTAGGGTTGTACGATGTGGTATGAGATTATGTCCTCATTCACGTCGGGTTACTCATCGTGCCATAAACCTCACTCATTAGGGTATATTATCCCTATGCACCTTCAAGAAATATGTATGGCTTGATTCACATCCTAATGGGATATGTAGGAAAACCTATAATTTTTAGACTTTGGGTCCAGCCCCATCTCCCAAAAATATCCCTTTCGCCTTGCCCCCATGGCCTACCATTTCCTGGGGAGGGGTGTATATGGTGTGGTATTGGATTATGTCCTTATTCACATCGTGTTTGTAATGACCACTCCATTTACCTCATCATTGGAATTATTTATCCCCATATTTTATACTCATTCCATCAGATAGGCTACTCTCATTTTGAGCACCCTCGTGGACCCTCTTCGGCGATTCACCAATGTTTTAAATGGTGCTCTGGCTTAGTAACTGTAATGTCATATTCTACATGGGAATGCTTACACTTGTTTCTCAGGCTTCGTGTTCCCCTAAATTATGGATTACATCACCATTCACACCTAAAGGGACTACCATGTCATATGAATGCTAGGCCTAAGGGCTCTTCTACCATTACGGGCAAACTTACTCGAGGGTTGCAGACAACAAATCGATAACGATCCTGCATTTCAAATACATTCAGCGGTCGACGCTAATTTGATTGTCCCCATTTCAGGCTAAAATGATATGGATCCTGCAATTCAAACACGGTCAACAGTCATCCTCCATCGTCACGCCAACCCCATTTAGCCCAAAATGTCGGTTACATGATTAACATTCTTCTCCTCCTCATTAGGTCCAAATAAAATCCCGACACTCCTAGAACTACCCCTCACTGCACATTTGCATGTCAGGTGGTCAAAACCATGGTAAGGGTATCATTCAGGGCTCTGAACTGATTTTCCTTTGGCGTGTGTTTCAGGTATTGCAATAAACATCTTTCTCCCTTGTTTCCCACATCGATTTTGAATCATTTGGGCTGACGGATCAGTTTGAGGTCTACGCTTACAAGGAAGGTTTTTACTCCTCTATGGTTTGAGCTCTAAGACTGTAAACAAAGATCTCTTTTAGAACTACGTATAGATGGATTCAAATCCTCATGGGATACGTAGGAATACCTAAATGTCTATACTTTGGGTCTATCCCCATTGGGAGCTTCTTTCTCCAACCCCTTACCCTCTTACATCTATTTTGGCCCATTACACCGAGGTTCCTTTCTCGGAATTGTGTACAGTGTGGTACGGGATTATGTCCCCATTCAAGCCAGGTATGTTTTATTGCACCATACACATTCCCCAATTAGCATCACCTATACTACGTATGTGCCACATGACATTAAAATTCATGCTTGGTCCTATCACATGACCCTAAATTGTGACATCATCATCCTGGCCGCACGACAAAAAACGGCACTGCATCTTAATGTCCATACTTAAGGGGACACCATGTTTGGTATTGGTCGCACGCCATACCATTTTTCAATGCCTGTATATGTCTTGACTCTTGCGGTGATGTTGTTACTTTCTATCCTAGTCTACCACTACAAAAAAATATTCCCCTTAAAGGATAAAAATGATTTATGAAATACCACTTCTTTTGGTGCGAGGACCACACCCGCGCACCCCATTATATCACTGGCAATGGAATCTTACCATGCCACCACAAAGAACTACATGCATCATGATCCCCATCTTCATAGGGCATGTAGGAAGGTTTGTGCACCTTGATTTAGACCTAGCTTAACTCTCGTTTTCAGACCCTCGACCTAAAACCTCCCTTAGGAACACAAGGTGGTCGGAACCCCCGGTTCCCATTCACATCGGGGTTTTTTATAATAACCCCACCATGTGTCTCCCTCATTTAGTACCATCCATGGTCCGAGTTCTACGACCCTAAATTAATATCTCCCTAGGGGATGGGACCTGAATCCCCCTATCTAATACGTCTCGTTTTCATATTCAGATGTGTTTTGACAAAGATCCTGAAGTGTTGAATTATCATGATGACATTCCATTTGTTCCATGTCATAGCATCGTGAGCTCTCTATTTAGATCATAATACTCTTCCACATCTGGGGGGACCCTATTCATGACCTTGTCTTATTCCTCCTTGGCTCACCTAACGTTTCGGGCCAACGTCCATAAAGATCTGAGACGACATTTGTGACAGGTCCCGTGTTTCAGACATGGTCAGTGGTCGACCCTCATTTGTCTGTCTCTATCCCAGGCTAACGCGATATAGATATTGTGTTTCAAATACGGTACACAGTTATCCTTCACCATCACGTCACTTCCTTTTTGATCCATATTTCGAGCATCCCAATTCACACATTTCCACTTCCTCATGTTCAAGTGGAATTCTGACATACTCGGCTTTACTTCATAGTGCATCTAGGTGCACTACATGGATGAGGTAGCATCATTGGGATGACATTCACTAAGAGTCCCATCACCCTAACATGTTCCTTCCGGTGTTGATAATGTCCCACCACTACATCTTGTTCCCCACATCGAGCACGACTCACGTGGGCTTAGTAGTTTTGGTAGGATGGGCACTGGCACATTCGGGATTTTAATCGCCCCGTATGATGCTATACTGTGCTTCCAGAACTATGTATGGCTTGATTACCATCCTCAAGGGATACATAGGGAAACCAAGGAATTTCACCTAGGGTCTTGCCCCAGGAATCATAAATCCTATTCCTCCCCGTTTCCGGGCCCCTGGCCGGACCCCTTGTGGGGAACCATGTAACTGCAATTTTTCCCTGTACATGTTCAGGATGTCTCAATATGGCATTGGGATGTGATGGATCCCTATCTAGAGAGGTTATGTCTCGTACGTAGGGATAATCCGTGATAAAACCGATGTGCCCCCCTAATGTGCTCCCACCACTGTGGTGTAATTTCAAGAGTGTTGGATTCTGTTTGAAAAATCCATCACTCCACATTCAATGCTTTGTGTACCCCTTATTCGGATCCTCATCCTAATTCATGTCTAAGAGAACCCCCTAACAATATGGATTCTCAGCCTATGGCCCGCTTATTGTACTGGGCCAATGTTCTGGAATACTGACGGATAACATTTTGAGTCAGGTCCCATATTTCGAACATGGTCAGTGGTTGGACCTCATTTTCTATCCCCACTCTAGGATAATACAATAATAATATTTTGTTTCGAATGCAGTCAACAGTTATTCTTTATTTTCACTCCACTACCACAATGTTATGATTCCAGGGTATCGTGATTCACACCTCCCATTCCCATATGTTTGGATTGATTTCAGTGCCCCGGGCTTTACCCCGTTCGTGCACAAAAGCACACTGGGAAAATAGTAATTTGACTATTCTGAGAGATTCATTATCCTGTCACGTCTATCCCATTTCCTCCCAGAAATCCGGACCAGTTGATCAAACCCAAGATGCCCGAATCTTGGTTTGCACTCCTACATTTGAATTCCGGTGATAAGGTGTTTATCCCATGTTTCTCACATCGGGGCCGACCCACGTGAGATTAGGTAATGATCACTGGACACTACATGATGGCCATGGGGATGTGATAAACCAACAAAAACATAGGAACCCATGCATGCTATGCATCAAACTATAAAAGTATAAATGTACATTGGATGTTTCAAAATCATTACAGCACCCGGGGGTCGACTCCCCCCAAGGATGGATTCACCTCGTCAAAGGAACTTTGCAGCTCCGCCACCCTCTGGATTGTAGAGTCCAGGAGTGTTGCCGCATGTTCACCTCCCGATCCTCCTCAGTAGTTATGGGGTGAAGTTCGTTGGCTACAATCTGGGCCAGCTCCACACCAGTCCGGATAGTGGACATCTCCTCAGAGGCTCTCTTCATGCCCTCTTCGGCCTCCGCCAACTGGGCTTTCAGTCACAAGACCTGCTCTGATTGCGCATCAAGAGATGCAGAATGCTCATACATCTTGGAATTAAACTGATCAACCTCGCATTCGGTCTCTTGGAGCCTCTTGATGATCACCACCTCTTTATCCTCCCATGGCACAATCTCCATCAATGTAATTTCCAGACGCGACATCTGCTCTGGATCCTCCCACATAGCCATATTTGGGAGGAATTTGTCATACATAACCCCCAGTATCGGGACCCCCGAGATGTGATGCACATCCCATATGCTGATGCCGACCACCCTATGATGTAGTTGGAAGGTATTGGTCCACGGTGTCTACCGGATCAACAGCTCTGGCATTAGCTACATCGGATGGTAGATGTGAAACAAGGAAGCCCAAGCTGCCTCATAGAGGCCCACTCTTTTCAGCTCCACTCCGAACTCCTCACATGAGGCGCCTACCCAGTAGGCCCATGCCCAATTATCCATGATGTTGACGCCCTGGCACAGGTCACATTTCTCAAACCACCCCGTCTTAAGGTTCCCCACCGTCACCTTTAGGATAGTTCGGTACTGAGGAGGGGACCTCTCCGGCTGGAATTCCTTCTCGTCGACGTTGTTCAGATGTTTGTATAATCAGTCGGTAATGATGGGTGTGCAATCCTCTAGGGCATGGCCATTAGCCGCCCTGAACCATCAGTGCTGGCCCGATATGCTCCTAATCCAATAAGCTAGCTCATCCCTACTTTCTTCAGGGATGGAGACGTCATCCCTCAGCCCGAATCCATACAAGGGTAACCTCCTACACAACACTTAGTTCTTCTGGCTCACCGATAGCATCTCCACCAATTAACTATGGTCCGTGTAACAGCCCGAGATTTTATGAAAAACATTCTTTTTAATATTATTAATGTCTTGTGTTTTACGCTACACCAAAAGGAGCTTGCACAACACGCATCCTTGACTTTCCTTTCATTACACGCAATCACGACCTTCCTTGATAAGCGTGTGTAGTACGCAATACTGAGTTCCACGAAACAACGATATGCTATTAAAATATTATTAAAACTAGCCGTTATGAATAGTAATAACCACTTTTTAAATTTTGGAAAATTTATCTCTCAAAATGGACTTCATTTTTGGATTCGGAGTATCAAATTCAGCTTAAGGTGAAATTTTGGTACTTTTCGGATAACTTTTATATTCTGATGAATAGTGAAAATTACTAAATTATAATTAAAAACAACTATTTTAATCAAAATAATTAATAGTGATAAATTATTAATTTGAGTGGTTTTAAAGTTTATTTAGAATATATTTTTACAATTTAATACAATGTTGGTCATTGGTTGTAATTTCACATTTAAACCAGACATAATCAAGTGTCAATCTTTTGATAGATATTGTTTCTCAAAAACACGCTATTTGTTTTAACAGCGGGATTTAATTATAAAATTAATTAATGCAACTTCTATGTTATGAATTTGGTAAAATAGACTTCATTTTTGAATTCGGAATATAAAATATAGCTTAGGATGAAATTTTGGCATTGTTCTGAAAAACATCAATTTTTGATGAATAGTGAAACTACTAAGTGGTAGTTAAAAAAACTGAATTTTTCATAAAACTTAATTTTACCGCTTCTGTGAATGGAATTTCAAAAATCCGAGAGACACGGTTGATGTCAGTAAGTAAAATGTGGTTCAATGAGATAAAAATAATTTTTTGGTGATTAATAACTTTTTACTTTTTTTACCGCGGTTAATAGTAAATAGGGTAACTAAGGGTAAATATGATATTAATATTACCCTAAAACATGTCTTAATTCTATTGGACAAGTGTAATTCGACCAAAAACAAACTTAGGAATAAAATATGACCATTTAGGCCCACTTGGGTTAGATTAGGACATTTATTATTAATTTATTTAAAGAAGGGTTAAAATAGTTAAAATCAACGTTTAATAAGTAAATCATTTCTAATATGGGGTTATACATAAGATAAATTCGACTATAAAAATTCATTAGAAATCTAAAAAGATTTCCTACATAATGATATTTTATTTATAATTTTTAGACTTTAAATAATTTAATTTATTTATGACACAATGATGATGCAGTAATTATCTTATTAATGAAATATTGACATAATTGATGTTATGAACACCAAAATAAATGTAATTTGAGACTTTTTATGAATTCCCCTAATTTTCTAGGTTACTATGATATATTAGTGTTGATTTAATCAACTTGGTTCGAACATATAATTCTGTTATGACTTTCACAAAAATCATATATCAAATAGTGTCAAAATTGACACAAAATAGTTTTTAAATCAAATATTATATTATTAATTGTTATTTTATTCCTAAAAATCTAAGGTTCGGCCAAATGACTTAGATAAGGATATATATATTATTCATAAACAATATGGGGTTCGTTTGGCATGTTATAGTAAGTGTATTAACCATATAGTGAAAGAAAACAAAAAGACATGGTAAAAGTTAAATTATTTAACTTAGAGTTAAATCTAATTGATAAGGTTAAAATAATAACCTAAACTTGTCTAAATCTTATTGGTTGATAGGCTTTCGACCCTTCCCCACTTTAGCTTCGAAATAAGACCCTTTGGAACCATTATAAACCGATTTTGACTTTAATATAAAATAATATTTTGAGATATTCCTAAGGTGCCCCTCTCCTCCCTTATAAAAGGACACCTCCTCCCCCTCCTCCTCACACCAATTTGAGCACTCAAGCTCGGCCAACCCCTGCCAAAATCTCTTCTCCACTTCCCTAGAAACATCCTAGAGGTTCTGGTCTTCCTAAAAGCCCAATTTTAGTGCCCTAAGAGGAGGTCTCAAAGAGGCGCTTCAAAGAAGAGGTAATTACCGTTACCAATTCTTTCATCTTTATTTCTTCATCCACTTCTTCTTCTTAGGTTGTTTCATTATGAAGTAATAACATAAGTATCACTCATATACTGATATGTTATTATAAGTATGAAACAACCCTATTTCACCATCTATCCATCCTACGGAAAAAGAAATCACCACGCGTGCATACGTACGGAATACCGTCTCCACGCCGTGGTGTAATCTATTTTCCACCACCACCTTACATGGATGGGTATAATGGTGTAAAGAATAACTATACATAGTTATTACAACATCATATTTATTCTGATATATTGTATAATACACTCCAATTCAATTCAATATTTATGGAAATGATATCATCGCTCGTGTGTACGTACGGACTACCGTCTCCACGACGCGATGAGATTCATTCTCCATTTAAGAATGATTATAAAGTATATATAACAAATAATAATGAAATATATGACATTATAAAGCTACTGGATTTATGTATATATATATATATGTATGTCATCTACTTACTTCCATTCAAGACAATAAGGAAAGAAAAACAGCGTTCATGCGTACGTACGGACTACCGTCTCCATGAACGGTGCTTTTCATTTCATTTATCTATCTATTATATATATATATATACTGAATATATATGATATATAAATCATATTTTATATTCTGGAAGTAAGTAAATCATGATATAAGTAATAATAATGTCAAGAACAACAATTCAAAACACCTACGATAAAATGAAACGATTTTACCCAAAACGCTTCTTTAACATGGAATTTACAAAAGAACGGGTAATATAAAGTCATAAGTGAACCATATATGATATCATAATAGTGAATATGATTCTGTAATAAGTCAATGAAATTATTTAAATCATTATACAGGAGGTTCGGACACATACAAAGGAAATCGGACCTAAGGTAAGGGAAATATCACAATCTCATTTTTATCCGAGATTGTTTATTCGTAAGTAATTACTGGGGTGTATTTTATCATCCACATCCATGTTTCATCAATATATAATATTATTTCCATCCACCTAAAATTGTTTAAATCCATTTTTACCCTTCGGTGAGTTTTTATTAAAAGAAATGTAAGGAATCTTTTGTCGTTTTTCGTACGAGGTACTTTTTGACTTTTCCGACAAAAGTACGAGAAGAATGTTTTTTTAACTTATACGGCATGAAATGATTTTTAAAACATTATTTCCAAGAAGCTTCCTTTACAAGTTTTCAAGTTTATTTTTAATCAACTTCTTTTAGATTAAAATTGTATGACATGTTAAGAAAGGAAAAGTGTTTTTGAAGTAGAAAGGATATTTTCCTCAAGAATGAAGTTCAAGTATTTTATCAAAATTATTTCCCATCTAAGATAATAAAAGGGTTCTGTTTTTATCCCTATTATTACATTGATTTGATCATGTTGTGATGGAAATATTTTTATGAATTCCTTTATCTTATATGAATTGCTTTATGATGTCATGTTGTTTAAGAATCCCATTTTTATTACATGGGTTACGCTATGATGTATGGTTTATGATTATGTGGCACACATAAGAAAGGATTCATTATGAGATGGGTGGGACCTATATCTCCCTCCAATGCATTGGGTAAAGATTTTATATCTCATGATATAGACAGGGCTGGAATGGTAGGTTATATCGGTTCAGTGAAACAGGACTGAAACGAGGGTTACTCGATTCAGAAAGGGACTTTGCCCACTAAGATAGTCTTGGCAATGAGTCTTGACTAACAAGAAATGATTCTCTATGATTATGTGTGAATTCCACAAAGTTTCATGTTTTAAGTTATGATTATTTTGATTACATTTCACTACCATGATTTATCCCATGTTATGAAATTATGCTCTCTTTTGCAGGTTATGATTTCCAAAATGTTATGTTCTTATGAATACGATGTGATTGATATTTCTTTTGTTTACACTTACTGAGCATTTGAGCTCACCCTTTTATGTTTTCTTTTCCCCAGGATATAAAGAAAGGTTTTAGGTAAAAAAAGGAAGATCTTTATGGGAGATGTTGAAGATCTTTCACAACGATTAGAAGATTTTATTCCGAGTTTCCAAAGACACTAAACTATTACGATCCTTGTGTGTGTGTGTTTTTGTTATGTACTAAGTATTCCGCAAAAGTTATGTAAAGTCTATGTATGTCAGGCTTCGGGTCTCTACAGTTGGTATCAAAGGAAAGGTTTAGTCAACCTTTGTAAACTAGGATGCGAGAACTTTAGTGAGATCCCTAGAGATATTTCTAAGGTATGTCTAGGGATGTCCCTAAGGTTAAGTATACGTATAGGTTATAGTACTAGAATTACGCTAACGATCATAGAATTAAACCTAATATGTTAGATATTGAAGGTACTTCCCCTTTATTATGTTGTTTTCCCTAACATGATTTTTTCCTCTCACACTATTCTTTTTGGGTTTTAGACGATGGCTGGAACCCGAAGGAACCGTGTTGATCAATGCAATGGACAATGCAATGATTTCCCTCCTGAACAAACAAATGTTATGGGAGATGGAGTGCAAAATCTTATTGCTATACTTACACAAGTTATGAATCATTCTGGACTTCCAAATGAACAGAGAAGGGAACAATATTCTATTGAGTCCTTCATGAGGCAACGCCCACCTTCTTTCAATGGGTCTTCCGATCCACTTGTTGCTGAACAATGGATCAGTACCACTGAAAAGATATTTTCAGTTCTTCAATGTTCTGAGCATGATAAAGTCATCTTAGCATTATATCGTTTGGAAGGTGAAGCTGATCAATGGTGGAATCTTATCAAGAATACGAGGCCAAGAGATGAAATTGAGTCCATGGAATGGGATGAGTTCAAGAACTTGTTTTTCAGTAAGTACTTCCCTCGTATTCTTCGAACAAAGATGGAAAAGGAGTTCCTTGAGCTGAAGCAGAAGGATGATGAATCTGTTGGTATATACGAAGCGAATTTTACAAGACTTGCAAGGTATGCATCTGGCATTATCATCCAACCTGAAAGTAAAGTTGATCGATTTTTCAGTGGCTTAAAACCAAGTCTTCGAAGGGCATTAGCTATAAGAGACTTCAGTAGCTATGAAGAAATTGTGCGTTGTGCTATCAAGGTAGAAATGGAAGTTGGTGTTACATATCCATCTCGTGGTTTTGAAAAGAAACGAAAGATGGAGTTCAAGGAGAAATCTCATAATAATGGTGAAAAGAAGATGAATGTTTCCTTATGCACAAAGTGTGGAAAGAAGCATGGTGGAGATTGTCTTAAAGGGACTAGAAAATGTTTTAAGTGTGGAAAAGAAGGTCATCGAGTAGCTGAGTGTCGAAGTAATGGAAAAAGGGATTCTAATGATGTGAATAAAGAAAACACTGCAGAGAATGCACCACCAACACTTCAATGCTTCAAGTGCATGGAGATGGGACATTATGCCAATAAATGCCCTAATCCAAGGGTTAGTGATGATCGACATGAGCAACAACTTAAGGCAAAGGACAAAGGGAAGTCACATGCGATCACAATTGGCGATGTTGAATATGACAACGATGTGGTGGAATGATTAAGTGTTTATGTAATGGGATTCCAAAATAATGTTGTATCATGGAGTATTGGAATATCTATGTATTGGTTTAATTTGGTATTCAACGTGATTGAGATATTATGAGCATAATGAAGGGAAAACGAGAAAATGAAATGTTTAATAGTATTCATGAGCTCATGATTGATATAAGGACTAAGTGATATCATGGTTTGAGTATATAGAATTTTGAGGATTTTGGTATGTGGAAAGTGTTAACTTTTAACTGCATTCATGTTTTCACTAAGGTATTCAAGAGAATACAAGATTAAGGCCTTTGAATGTTTGGAATGTGACCAATAAGATATATCTTATTATATATGGGGATCAATGATGGTATTAAATCTCTGAGAGTGGACGACAGTATTATGGATAAGCCTAAAGATTGGAATGGTTTATGTTGGACATAAGTTAGAATTATTGATGGGATGTTATAGTAATATAGTTTTAGAAAAAGGACAACCTGCAGGACGGGCGACAACCCATCGCTTCGGACAAGGCTGTGGGAATCGAACCCACAATCGAAGTGCGACTGGCCTTTATCGCCTACCACTGGCCTACAGGAAGTCCCTGTTTAGTAGAAACTAGTTTTATTATATTAAGCAGTATTATATATGAAGTATGAGTCGATTTTAGGAACAATATATGATTAATCTCACTATAGATCGACTTATGAATATAATTTTTGCTAACCTTTTGTTTGAGACAGATGGAATGACCCGTCATTCTATCACATGATCTGCTAACACTTCACGAATAACAAATTCAACTTCATTTATTTAAGAGATGAAGTGGAAATTGTTCAAGGCACGAACAACAGTGAGATTGTACCAAAATAAAGTAAGTATTTATTCTAATTCAAATTCTTCAACTTTAGGGAAATGATCTTGAAAACCAAAAATGTTGTCCTAGTGATCTTATACCTGATGAATCAGATGGTACCTTATATCATCACAAATCTATGGATTTGTGATTACTGGCTTTTCCATAGCCATGTTCTCTACCACTCTCCATCAGAACATGATGGTTAGATTTCTCTTCCATATCCATATTTTCACCTATGTGGAAACCCAGTGATTAGTTTTTTTGGGTAATCGTTACATTTCATACTTTAGTTTTGGTATTCTTTTTTTATGATGTGGGTTTCTATTAAAGAAACTTTCGAATAGTAAACCATTTATAACCCCGACGAATTTCGAGGGCGAAATTCATTTTAAGGGGGGTAGAATGTAACAGCCCGAGATTTTATGAAAAACATTCTTTTTAATATTATTAATGTCTTTTGTTTTACGCTACACCAAAAGGAGATTTCACAACATGCATCCTTGACTTGCCTTTCATTACACGCAATCACGACCTTCCTTGATAAGCGTGTGTAGTACGCAATACTGAGTTTCACGAAACAACGATATGCTATTAAAATATTATTAAAACTAGCCGTTATGAATAGTAATAACCACTTTTTAAATTTTAAAAAATTTATCTCTCAAAATGGACTTCATTTTTGGATTCGGAGTATCAAATTCAGCCTAAGGTGAAATTTTTGTACTTTTCGGATAACTTTCATATTCTGATGAATAGTGAAAATTACTAAATTATAATTAAAAACAACTGTTTTAATCAAAATAATTAATTGTGATAAATTTTTAATTTGAGTGGTTTTAAAGTTTATTTAGAATATATTTTTACAATTTAATACAATGTTGGTCATTGGTTGTAATTTCACATTTAAACCAGACATAATCAAGTGTCAATCTTTTGATAGATATTGTTTCTTAAAAACACGCTATTTGTTTTAACAGCGGGATTTAATTATAAAATTAATTAATGCAACTTCTATGTTTTGAATTTGGTAAAATAGACTTCATTTTTGAATTCTGAATATGAAATATAGCTTAGGATAAAATTTTGGCATTGTTCTGAAAAACATCAATTTTTGATGAATAGTGAAACTACTAAGTGGTAGTTAAAAAAACTGAATTTTTCATAAAACTTAATTTTACCGCTTCTGTGAATGGAATTTCAAAAATCTGAGAGACACGGTTGATGTCAGTAAGTAAAATGTGGTTCAATGAGATAAAAATAATTTTTTGGTGAATAGTAACTTTTTACTTTTTTAACCGCAGTTAATAGTAAATAGGGTAACTAAGGGTAAATATGATATTAATATTACCCTACCACATGTCCTAATTCTATTGGACAAGTTTAATTCGACCAAAAACAAACTTAGGAATAAAAGATGACCATTTAGGCCCACTTGGGTTAGATTAGGACATTTATTATTAATTTATTTAAAGAAGGGTTAAAATAGTTAAAATCAACGTTTAATAAGTAAATCATTTCTAATATGGGGTTATACATAAGATAAATTCGACTATAAAAATTCATTAGAAATCTAAAACGATTTCATACATAATGATATTTTATTTATAATTTTTAGACTTTAAATAATTTAATTTATTTATGACACAATGATGATGCAGTAATTATCTTATTAATGAAATATTGACATAATTGATGTTATAAACACCCAAATAAATGTAATTTGAGACTTTTTATGAATTCCACTAATTTTATAGGTTACTATGATATATTAGTGTTGATTTAATCAACTTGGTTCGAACATATAATTCTGTTATGACTTTCACAAAAATCATATATCAAATAGTGTCAAAATTGACACAAAATAGTTTTTAAATAAAATATTATATTATTAATTGTTATTTTATTCCTAAAAATATAAGGTTCGGCCAAATGACTTATATAAGGATATATATATTATTCATAAACAATTTGGGGTTCGTTTGGCATGTTATAGTAAGTGTATTAACCATATAGTGAAAGAAAACAAAAAGACACGGTAAAAGTTAAATTATTTAACTTAGAGTTAAATCTAATTGATAAGGTTAAAATAATAACCTAAACTTGTCTAAATCTTATTGGTTGATAGGCTTTCGACCCTTCCCCACTTTAGCTTCGAAATAAGACCCTTTGGAACCATTATAAACCGATTTTGACTTTAATATAAAATAATATTTTGAGATATTCCTAAGGTGCCCCTCTCCTCAATTATAAAAGGACACCTCCTCCCCCTCCTCCTCACACCAATTTGAGCACTCAAGCTCGGCCAACCCCTGCCAAAATCTCTTCTCCACTTCCCTAGAAACATCCTAGAGGTTCTGGTCTTCCTCAATGCCCAATTTTAGTTCCCTAAGAGGAGGTCTCAAAGAGGCGCTTCAAAGAAGAGGTAATTACCGTTACCAATTCTTTCATCTTTATTTCTTCTTCCACTTCTTCTTCTTAGGTTGTTTCATTATGAAGTAATAACATCAGTATCACTCATATACTGATATGTTATTATAAGTATGAAACAACCCTATTTCAGCATCTATCCATCCTACGGAAAAAGAAATCACCACGCGTGCGTACGTACGGAATACCGTCTCCACGCCGTGGTGTAATCTATTTTCCACCACCACCTTACATGGATGGGTATAATGGTGTAAAGAATAACTATACATAGTTATTACAACATCATATTGATTCTGATATATTGTATAATCCACTCCAATTCAATTCAATATTTATGGAAATGATATCATCGCTCGTGTGTACGTATGGACTACCGTCTCCACGACGCGATTAGATTCATTCTCTATTTAAGAATGATTATAAAGTATATATAACAAATAATAATGAAATATATGACATTATAAAGCTACTGGATTTATGTGTATATATATATATATGTATGTCATCTACTTACTTCCATTCAAGACAATAAGGAAAGAAAAACAGCGTTCATGCGTACGTACAGACTACCGTCTCCATGAACGGTGCTTTTCATTTCATTTATCTATCTATTATATATATATATATACTGAATATATATGATATATAAATCATATTTTATATTCTGGAAGTACGTAAATCATGATATAAGTAATAATAATGTCAAGAACAACAAGTCAAAACACCTACGATAAAATGAAACGATTTTACCCAAAACGCTTCTTTAACATGGAATTTACAAAAGAACGGGTAATATAAAGTCATAAGTGAACCATATATGATATCATAATAGTGAATATGATTCTGTAATAAGTCAATGACATTATTTAAATCATTATACAGGAGGTTCGGACACATACGAAGCAAATCAGACCTAAGGTAAGGGAAATATCACAATCTCATTTTTATCCGAGATTGTTTATTCGTAAGTAATTACTGGGGTGTATTTTATCATCCACATCCATGTTTCATCAATATATAATATTATTTCTATCCACCTACAATTGTTTAAATCCATTTTTACCCTTCGGTGAGTTTTTATTAAAAGAAATGAAAGGAATCTTTTGCCGTTTTTCGTACGAGGTACTTTTTGACTTTTCCGACAAAAGTACGAGAAGAATGTTTTTTTAACTTATACAGCATGAAGGGATTTTTAAAACATTATTTCCAAGAAGTTTCCTTTACAAGTTTTCAAGTTTATTTTTAATCAACTTCTTTTAGTTTAAAATTGTATGACATGTTAAGAAAGGAAAAGTGTTTTTGAAGTAGAAAGGATATTTTCCTCAAGAATGAAGTTCAAGTATTTTATCAAAATTATTTCCCATCTAAGATAACAAAAGGGTTCTGTTTTTATCCCTATTATTACATTGATTTGATCATGTTTTGATGGAAATTTTTTTATGAATTCCTTTATCTTATATGAATTGTTTTATGATGTCATGTTGTTTAAGAATCCCCTTTTTATTACATGGGTTACGCTATGATGTATGGTTTATGATTATGTGGCACACATAAGAAAGGATTCATTATGAGATGGGTGGGACCTATATCTCCCTCCAATGCATTGGGTAAAGATTTTATATCTCATGATATAGACAGGGCTGGAACGGTAGGTTATACCGGTTCAGTGAAACAGGACTGAAACGAGGGTTACTCGATTTAGAAAGGGACTTTGTCCACTAAGATAGTCTTGGCAATGAGTCTTGACTAACAAGAAATGATTCTCTATGATTATGTGTGAATTCCACAAAGTTTCATGTTTTAAGTTATGATTATTTTGATTACATTTCACTACCATTATTTATCCCATGTTATGAAATTATGCTCTCTTTTGCAGGTTATGATTTCCAAAATGTTATGTTCTTATGAATACGATGTGATTGATATTTCTTTTGTTTACACTTACTGAGCATTTGAGCTCACCCTTTTATGTTTTCTTTTCCCCAGGATATAAAGAAAGGTTTTAGGTAAAAAAAGGAATATCTTTATTGGAGATGTTGAAGATCTTTCACCACGATTAGAAGATTTTATTCCGAGTTTCCAAAGACACTAAACTATTACGATCCTTGTGTGTGTGTGTTTTTGTTATGTACTAAGTATTCCGCAAAAGTTATGTAAAGTCTATGTATGTCAGGCTTCGGGTCTCTACAGTCTTAGTGGCTACTAACTAACTCTCCAAGCACCATACTATTCATCATCTCATCCTTCCGGGCGGCATCCTCATGGACCCCCTAGGATGCTTCTTGGTGGTCCATGAAGTTGTGGAACATGGACGATTTTTGGGTTGGTTTGCGAAGCCCATCTGTAGAGCACGTTCACGAAGACTCTTAGCGAATAATGTTAATAGAGCACTACCTATGGGTTCAAGCACCGGATCACAGAGCACAAACACGGAGTCAAGGAATCGTTGTGTGCTGTGAATACTCGATTCGTAGAGAACACTCGTAGAGTACGCAGAGCGTTGCGAATCGAGAGTGCTGAAAGGCAAAATAATGGTCAAGGGAAAAGAAAAAAGACACGGCCGCCCCCTATTTATAGGTGACAAGCTTAGGAGCTTCGCTGCACATCCAATTCGCACAGAGATTCGTGGTGTGCTCAGCCCGCACGTCCCTTATCTGCCTCATGAACACTCTTCGCGATCCAACATCGTGAACAACCGATGATTTTTTAAATTCCGCTCATACTTCGACCTTTGATCTCTCTGGGACTCCAAGAATGAGGGGGGGGGGGATTTGTTATTTCCAAAATTTAGAATAGATATGAAGCCACAATGAAGGCACTGTTGACTGCCTTGGGAAGCTATTTTGCGAAGTCCCCCAGCACCGCGGCCGCCGCGAAGCAAGGAGGTGGGATGCTCTGCGAACACATTTTATTTTCGCGAGCCCGCTATGAAGCAAGGAGGCAGGACATTGCGTGAATTCATATGATGTTTGCAAGCCCACCGCGAATCAATGAGGCGGGAAGCTCCATGAACACATTTAACGTTCGTGAGCCTTCCTCAAACCAAGGAGGTGGGATGCTCTGCGACAACATTTGACGTACGTGAGCCTGCTGCAACGCAACCAATCCCCTCTTCACACCGCATAAGATCCACCTCGCGACGCCTCTTGCCTATAAATACCGGGAACCCCATGATCCCAAAAGGAAAATAGTATGACCTTTTGACTTCCCAGCTCCCAAATCAGGAAACCTCCTTCTACTCTGCGAACCATGAGTTGTGCGAGGTACTTCTGCTCCACGAAGTGCCTCCCCTTTGTCTCGTTTTGATCCCGTCTTCCTAAAGGGATGCCTTTTCAGAAGCCTAAGGGCCTTCGTGATGGAGGGGGATCCCCAAGGGGACCTGGTTAATCACGGAGCATTTATGATTCACAAAGCACCCTTCAAGTACACTTGATCCCCATGCTAAAGCAGGGTAACTGCACTTCGCGAAGCACATTTTCTTCGTGACACCTTGCTTTGCGCGACACCTTTTTTCCGTGAGGAAATGCTTTGTGAATACCTTTCCACTTCGTGAAGAACCTCCCATATGAACCAATTCCCTATGCTTAGGCTGAGGTACCCCACTTCGCGAAGCACACCCCTTCACAAGTGCCGTCTGCCACACGGAGCAACGGAGCTTCACAAGGCCCCAGCCTATGAACCACTCTTCTTGGAAATTCCTTTTCCCATGTGACTCTCCAGGTTTACACAATGTGATTTCAAAGTCCCTAGTAAGACACACCCCGCTGCATTGCTTCTCTTCATTCTTCTTCGCATAGGCATGCGAATGGCTATTGCTTCTTTGCATAGCCACACTGATTTGGGCCCCTCGATGGTTCGCTCCATGACACCCCCTCACCACGACTTTTTCTATCCCATCACTACACTAAGGAGGTGAGGGTACCAGTAATGTATGTCCTACGGGTGTGAAGAAAACTCACCTCGTCCATGTTTCAGGATGTTTAACTACCAAGCACCCTCATCCTCAGCACATGATGTTAAACTATGATCTTGCCCCAACTTGGAAATTCTCCACACCCACTGGTCTCCACAAAGGATGATATCCTCCATATTGGAGTGGCGTTTGTCCACAGGGAAAGGGAAACCATCTCAGTGTAAGACCCTAGATTTTATTGTCGTAGGCAGCGTCCCTGCTCCTCCTTTCATCTTCGGTACCGTGGGCCTGTGAAGGGCATGGTGGGAAATAGTTCCTCTCCTTTCTTCGGTACCACATCCCACTAGTTTTGCACTTCGCCACCATTGGTACTCCATCCTAGAGTATGTCCCAAACTCTTCAGGCTACTTACCACGTGTAATCCCCACTCCACTTCCCACGAACGCACCTTTCGCGATGTGATCGTCAGGTCCCTACTACCTTTTGTTTCTCACACTGAGCCTGAATCACGTGTTCTTAGAGTAGCACTAATCTT
The DNA here is from genome assembly GCA_963277665.1 of Viscum album. Taxonomy (NCBI): domain Eukaryota; kingdom Viridiplantae; phylum Streptophyta; class Magnoliopsida; order Santalales; family Viscaceae; genus Viscum; species Viscum album. The sequence goes on from OY728141.1 coordinate 664,759,596, forward strand.
GGCATCAAACACCCTGTAAATTTTCTAGTGTATACCCCATGCCACTAGAACTACATGGACTTTGATCCGTTCCAAGGAAAGGTACGTAGGAAGCCTCTATGAGGATCAAGCCCACAACCCCGATGATTCTGACCATCTTCAGATCGGTTCACCAACACCTTGGGAAGCCTAGTGTGTAATCCACATGCCCCACATGAAGTAAGAGGTCATTGATCCTTTCTATGGAAAGGTTTGTAGGAAGACTCCCTAAGGTTAAATCCCAACACCCATTAGTTTTGACCCCCTTCAAGTCCGTTCACCCCTGTCCCGCATGACGTTAAACTGTGGACCTCTTTCAGCGGTATGCCATTGTCACTACATTCAGTGGTAAGCCGTTGTGACCCTATACAACAGTAATACATTTAACCCTAATTGGAGGTAAGACGTCATCAGACGAACTACATGGACTTTGATTCCCTACCGCATGGGATACGTAGGAAGCCCCTTCGAGGCTCATACCCAAAACCTTCGTCATCCTCATGATGATTCGATCCCATTCACCATCCCCTTCATGGAACCTTCAATTATCCATCCTGATTCTTACCCAGGCTACCACATCATGATGGGATCATTCCACCTCATATCCCCATTCAATTCAATATCCACCAGGGAGTCAACCACGCGTTGGCCCCAATATCAGTGTTCCCTCCAAGGGGTTCCTCCAACTTATCCACTCTAGTCAGTGTTCGGATCCGCCTGATCCCTCTCCACTGGACATTAAACTTGTGGCATACCCTATGTTAAAAAAGGGAAGATGAGGAAAACCTCAGATACATGCCCATGGGATATGATTCCCTGCATTTGATGTGGGATTCCTCGAGCTTCCGTGCCCTCAAGAAGCCCTATAATAAGGGACATAAGGCAGACGCAACAATTCACATTGTCCAGACACACCAGTGATGCCTAGTGTGATTACTCCCTTAACCGAAGGTTGCTGCCCTGACCGGACCCCTTGTAATGTTCTAACAGAATCAGAATAATTAACTGGTGTCCAATAAGATATGGCGCCTGAAATTGATTCACAAACTACGTATTAAGACTACGTGGGAGACACGGACTAGGTGACGAGTTCTAAGGAAGAATCCATGAAAGGAAGAACTGACATCCCATCATCCAATTTCGATCAAGGAGTAGGCATCCCTGAATAAGGAGTGGATGTCTTCTGCCTTTGGAAAGCAGGAATGAGGGGCAACAAAAACCGCGTCTCTCGTCCTCGAACGAGATGGATGCATGCCCCCTAGTGAAAGCATCAGAAAAATAGTCTGTGACCCATTATTAATAATAGAAGTAGAAATATGTCTTAATGAAGTACCAATACCCATTCCCAAATATCTATGATCATATCTTCCAATTAAATCAATCCTAGAGGTTCTCCAATATTTATATTTAATCATTTTATCCTTAGTTGTGAGTTATAATTGAGGAAATTATGATTATAAGGTTTTTGAGTAATTGTGTATTGTGAGAGTATATTTCGATTATTTTTGGGATGAAAAATGAGTATGATGTGTTTAAATCCCTCATGAACAATATCATCCTCCAAAATATAGTCTTGTTCACCATAGTATTCTGGGATAAAATTACATTAGACACATCCACACCCCATTAGTCTGATAGGTGCCCAGATATAGTTTTTAAAAGTCATTGAGAAACTTAGGTTTACTCCATGTTATAAATGCATGTCTATTGGATTTGAGAGTTAAAATTAAAATTATATAATGTGTCTAAAATGTTTATATATATGGTATTAAGGAATGTTGTGGTAGTCATGTACTCGATACCTCACAAAACTGTGTATAATAGCATGTTCTTTCATGTATCAGAAGGATATTATAGATTATTTATCAAGGAATTCTCTGAATATTAGCACCCCTAATAGCTATGGTGAAAAAGTGGGTGAAATTATAGTAGTACAACCAATTATAGGAGGTATTCCTTGAGATACATGTAAGGTTTATGAAAAGTCATGTACTGACACTCCATGAGACTAGTTTTTTATGTATTGTAATATGATGAATTAGAAAATGATCTAGGACTAGTACAATTTTATATACTGAATGTAGTATCATATGATTCTTGAATTCTATTATCAACAGTGGTGAACTACCTAATTCATGAATTGATGCCAAAAAAAAGGTCCAATATCTAATGTGTTGGTTACATGACTTGTTTCTTAATATATATTTTCTTTAAAAGAAAACAAAGAACATTCATTACATCTTTAAAAATTGTTTCCTCAAGCTGTGATAAAGGAACTCAGATTATTATATGAAGATATTAAACAATTAGAGAGTGTATTTATTTAGAAAGGGTAACACCAATCCATATGCTCGTAGTTGTAATTCAAATGTAGAGTGTGAGAATGGTTAGCAGCCTTCACATGAGTAGTGATGCTTGATGATGTAGTTGGATGATTGGATGATGGATAACTCTAAAAATCAGGGACCAATAAAAAATAATACATGGGTTGTCACATATTATATTTTCCACTATGTGAAGGATATATAGTACTGAGACCAGGAGTGTGTCATGATGAGGGAACAACTATCAAGAGGTGACCTGTTACCTAGATAGTTTTTAGATGATGATGATGTTATCTAGGTACATGGAATTGTAATATTATCTGTTTCATTCAATGAAAATAATATACATCATTACCATAGCAATAAATGTTTAGTACATCTCGATTTTACCAAAATGTAGCATTCAATCATACATTAGTTCTATTGCCTAGGTACTAATATAGAATTTTCTAGTTTTATTTCAAAATGGTTTACCTTTAAGAGGATAATGATTAGGTACTAGAACCCCAATTGGTTATTCCATCCTCTCTTGGTGCCCATATGGGATGTAGGTGTATATAATGGGGGAATTTTTCCTAGGGTTTATGAAGACTTTGGGAATTATTAATTATATATGTGTTATTTTTGATCTGTTGAAATTTTGTTGCCACTTTTGACCAATCCAATAGACACCTTAAATGTTGTAGATTATCAATACTACAAATATGGACCTTATCAGTGCTATAAAAGGGAATTAATGGCGCAAAAATTACTATTATTCTAGCCAAAGATAGGGGAACTTTTATCAACCCTCAAAAAGTGCTGAAAAAAGTAAAGTAAATTAAAAAATGTAAAAAATAATATATAATGTTTGAGGGGGGGGCTTTTAACAGCCCTTCACCCCCCATTAGCGATAGGCAAACCCCCTCCCAACCTCCAGCGTGCTTCCCTTGCCCACACATGCCCCACATGATTGCACCCCCCTGTATCCACATGAATTCAAACCTGAGACATCCCCCCTTGCGCACCTGCACCTTTACCACTAATCTATTAAGTTTTTATCTCTATTTAATGAGATTTCTATTTATATATATATATAGTAATATTTATTTGTATATTAATATAGACTCATATTAATATAAAAATATAGATAGCAATATTAATGCATATATATTTACTGATATAATAATATATATTTATATATTTAGTTTTTTATATATATATAATTATATTTATTTTTTAGTATATTAATATAGAATTAGATTAACATAAATATATTTAGTTATTTTAATACATATAAATTTATTCATTTATTAATATATATATATATATATATATTCTTATATTAACATGTATTTATATATATATAGTTATATTTATTCAAATATTAATATAGACTCATATTAATATTAATACATTTAGTAATATTAATACATATATATTTATTCATATATTAGTATATATACATTTATTCATATATTAATTTATGTTAGTTTTTATTTATATATTTATATATTTATAATTTTTTATAAGTATATTTATAATTATATTAATATATATTTATAAGATTAGTTTTGAATAAATTTATAAAATATGATTTATATGTGTGTTTATAAATAAATACAAACATATATATATACAAAACACAAACACACACACATATTTACTAATATATATATGTGTGTGTATTTGAAATCCCATAGAATGTTAATACCACCATAATTTCTTATCTAGAAGTCTGTTTCAACTCCACAACTAGTCATCTCGATGAAAATTACACAATATTTGATGTGATATATGATGAAGGACTAGCGGTCCTCCGAATCAGAAGTTATATCCGTTTGAATGTTAAATAATCAAGGTATCCTGACTAAAAACTCAGTTTGGGAGGCCTTCCGGCCTTATTTGGCCCTGATAAATGAGACAACAGTTTTACATGATTCACTAACCCGTCGAGCTCATCGCAAGTTTTCATTTGATATACTGTAGAGCTCAAATAGGCACTCGATTCAAAATTTATGGTCGTATGATGTTTGACTTACATTTTTATCTTATTTTAGATCGTTCAGTAATTTTTTTTTGATTTTTTGGGTCGTAAAATTGTTTTTAAATGATTATTAATTAATAGAAATTAGAAAATTTATAATTAATAATAATTTTTTTAATATTTTGAATCCCTTTTCACTAAATTTTTTATATATTAAATTAAGAGTCTATTCATACTTATTAAAACATATTTAAAAAATACATATTAAATTTATATCAATATAATTCTACTTATATTACTAATATATTATTTTTCATGAATTTTTTAAAATATAAATTTTTTCAACTCTTGGAAAAAGTGATGATAAAGCCCCTATCAACTATATAATGAAAAGCACCCCTAAAGTGGTCCCCTTTAACAACACTAAAAAAATAACCGATAAAGGTTGACTTTTAACCTTTCATTTTTAGCTCTATTAAAAGAGACCTTTATTAGCTCTTTTTTAGCCCTGATAAGGCCCCCCATATATATGCCCTTTTTTAGCACTGTTTAATGGTGGAACTGTGGAAACCCAATTTTTTATTAGTGGAGAATGATCACTTTAATGATATTATTTTTCTAAATAGACTACCCTTTACAAAATTTTTACATAGAGATGGAATTTTTACCTCACATTTTTTGGAAAGTCTTGTAGATGTACCAACAGTCTCTATGAAGATTACCTAAATCTATCATCCTCAGAACGGTGGAAAGTCTAATTGGACTATACACATAATGTATTATATTCTTTAGAATGCATTCATAAATTTATTGGATCATGGTATGATTATATTTCCTTGTTTGATATCATATAAAATAGTGATTATGAGGAATCGATTCCAATGGAAACTTATGAGTCACTTTGTATGAGGTTGCTTCAGTCACCACTTCACTAGCATGAGGTGGGTGAGGAAAGAGTGGTGGGAACCAATTAGATCTAGAGACTAATGATAGAGTACAACTAATTAACAATATTTTTATTATCAATCATATTAGAAATATATTGTATTATGACCATGGGATTAAGCCATTAAAGATCAATGTTGGTGATTATGTTTTCATGAGAGATAATACAATATTCTGGAATATACATTTTTGGATATAGGGAAAACTAGAACCATGTCGTACTATATCATTTGAGACCTTCTAGAGGGATGGGGCAGTGGAATATCTTTTGAATTTTCAATATCTCTACCAAGGTATTCACAACATGTTTCATTTGATAAATTTATAGATGTACATGAATGATCCTAAATTTTTCATATACTAAGACGGTTGGGAGTGGGATCCTAATATATCAAATGAGGAGTGATTGATGATAATTATAGACTAAAGTGATAATTTATTCCAAGAGGAGATGATACCCCTTTTTTGGTATTGACGAATGAATTGTAATCCTCATTATGAGACACGATAGTGAGTAGATGACATTCTTTCTTATTGGCATGATTCTTTTTAATACGAACCCTAACGGCACATAAATTGGGATGTGGCATTCTTAGTGTGGGGTATTTTTAAAACCATAAAAACATTTCTTCTAAATAATATCTTCTGTTCCCTCCATTTATATATTTATATTTAGTTAGGCCATGTATGGGTAAGGCTTGTGGAAATTGTATGTCTTCAAAATGTTTTAAGAAGTGTTTTTTGATAGTTCTCACCAAATGAGGTGGCACCACATCATAGTGGAAGGGGAAACACCAAATATTAGTTATGGATATGAATCCATTCCAGAAAGGATGGAGTTATGCCATAGCGGTATGCAATGATGGGTTTTTTTCAATATCATTCATTGTGGTGATTCAGGATAATAGTGTTGTGTCATGGTATCATAGACAACACCATATATTTAATTTACCCATTAGTGAAAGGGAACTAGATCAATGCTCTTTCATCAATAGGAAAAGCCTTGAACGTGCTATGATGGTTAGATTCAAGGATTCCATTTTCAAATAGAATAAATTAATAATTATTTTAATTAATAGGTGAAATTATAAGTCCTAAAAAATTTCTTCCATGAGGTTTTGATCCTTCCAAATGCCTCAAAATTATTTCTCACTCAATTCTCTCAAGATCATAAAATGTCCATAGATGATACTTCATGATGTAGTCCTCATCTACACCATATAGGTTCACATTATAATGTATTTCTATACATTTATATTCTCCAAACACTATAAATACATGAATTTGTTATGGTTTTATGATGTATCCTTACCCTCAACATTGTGTAGGTCATCTTCCAATGATTTCTACAAATTATTTCCTTTTTATACTCTATAATAGTTCATTCTCTATGTTGTAGTAGTTTGTCCTACACCATGGTGGTTCCTCCCAGTGAGATAATATTACATTAAAATCAATTATGTGTCACAGTTATTGTTTTAACACACCGCCCAGAAAAATAATCTTTTCTTGTTCTACAATGCCTCCCAACATTTTTCTAGAGATACTTAGAACAAAACATGATAACTCTATTAATAAGGAATAGTATTTTATAAGATTTGTTTTCTACCAGTTTGATTTTTTTCTCAATATTGTACTGTAAAACCCATGAAAAATTTCATTAAAACATGTTCTAGTAGTTTTTGGAATGTAATTTTATTCTAGTAGGTGTTATAATGTTGTACAGATGATAGAAATCTTCAATGAACCTTGACTTGAACTTTGAAAATAGCATGGTCAGAAGTTACATCAATTCTTGGCCTCCTATTTAAAAATATTTCTATGATGTGATTATTTTTTGTGGAATAAGTGAGGAACATGATTTATTATAATATAAGGAGGATTTGTGTTTATCATATTATACTTTTTGTGATAATTGATTCAATCAGTGATGATGGATATTCATTTACCATGTTAATCACATACTCATATGTTTTTATTGCATACTCGCATGATGATATTCATTCCATTCATGATCTAAATTTTATATGTTTTAATTTTCTTAGAGGTATCATTAATAGTTCATATAAGTCTTGTGAAATAATGAAATTTTTATCCCTTATAGGGGGAGGGCACACAATATACAGTGATGTATGTTAGGGACCTTATCATGTTTTAGAGATATGATGATTCTATTTAGACCATGTTGATGATTATCTATATGTGGACTATAATTTATCATGTACTATGAATCATGTGATATCATTTTGTATATTGAGTTACAAATTTACAAATTACAGGATTACTTCATGTTGCATGACATACTTCATTTCAATAGGATTCGTGGTTACATGTTCATAAAATTCCATGAGGGAATTGTTCACTACATTACTAGCCTTGTGAAATGTATTTTTACATCATAAATCCCTTTATATCCGTACATAATGGAGCAAATAAAGGTATATATGATGTCTTGTGGTGTCTTGGTTAGTACGTGATTTCTCAATTTTGGTTATGCAGTTATTATTGTTACATATTTATAATTAGATGGAATACCCTTGTTATACATGATCACACTATATTATGGACACATTTGTGTTGTTCTACTTAATCTTGTACTGACACTCTATTATGAAATTTCTAAAGTCCTGAATATATCGTAACTAGTGACCTGGTTAAAGTGAACAGTCCATATAGTTTATAACTAAAAAGTGGATCAGATGGATAGTTATGGACTAGGATGGACTCCAGTGTAAACTGATATATATTTATTTATTTTATATGTTGGTTTATACACAGGACAGTAAGGTCACAATGGATAATTGTTTTTCTTATAAGATATTAATGTAATTCTAGAGATTTTAAATATCAACTATGGTTATTTGTTATATTATAAATAGATATTATATGTCTTACAAAATGATACTACAGTTATAGTCTCCCCACTAAAGGACTGATACCATTTATACTATGTTGTATCCTCTTCCATACAGGGAGGATCACATAGAGTCATGTGAATTTTGATCCTAGATGTAGTTTCTTAGGTTAGGATTTTACACAAAAATATATTATATATCCTTCCATCCCAACAATGATAATTGATTGACAGTCTTACTCCACTTATAAAATAGAAAATGTGTTTTTTTTGCAATTATCATTAGCCACAGAGCTCAATTAATTTAAAAAAAATCTAAAATTATATGCATCTATGAAATGATTTTTTATATTTTAAATTGAGTAATGTATTATGATATCAGATTAATTATATATAATTTTTTAAAATTATTTAAATGAGTCCGATGAATGGGGACATTATTGGGGATCATGTGTCCGTCATTTGAGGACTATGGGTTACTATTGTATTTCTTCTCTCTATGAATAGATTTACATCCATTTTATGGTGTTATTAAAAAAATATATGGAGAATTGGAGTCCTTTAAATGATATTATTCAATCTTTAATATGGTTCTATAGTACCCTTGAGATTGGGAAGAAATCATAAGGTGTCATCAATTATGTGAGGTTTCTAGGTGAGGTGGTGGTTTGAGTACTATAGTTTAGTGGTGATCATGGTATTACATGATTGTGGACTGTTTTTGGTGTAGTTATATAGAAATAGTAATTGTTCAATATGGAGAAGTATTACAAGGAGGACACCGTGTGATCTATGGTCAAAGGATATTAACTTAAAATAATAGGGGGAAAAATATATATATATAATATAAAAATGAAAATTATTATTATTGTTTTTACTAAATATTTTATATATATACATATGAATCTTTTAATTTTACATATTAAGAGAATAATTAAAAAATTTCTACACATATAATAAAATATAATTATTTTCATGGTTAGTTAGGTATGTTTGAGGGACTTCAATCGTTTTAGGATTTTGGGTTACTCTATTATGAATGAAGAAATCCACCAAAATTCAAGGGATGGTATCTAGAAAGTTATAACAAGTATATAAAATTAGTTCCATCAATTTTTAAAACATAATCATTTTTTGAAGAAAATAATTCCAAATATTTATATAGTTTCATCATTTGGATATCATGTGATGATTTCAATAAATATGATGCTAACGTTGCTCCTAGTATGATGAAAAAAACATAAAAAAAGATATAAGGATCATTGAGGATCAATAATATGTTACATTAGAAGGTTTAAATTTTATTTTAGAATATGAAAAAATGAATTCCTCTCCCACTATATTAGAAAATATTATAACTGTTATGGGAGTGAATAAAACACTATGATTTAATCTATATTTATGTGGAAATAATAAATTTCAGAATGAAACATATAACATAATTTTAATCAAGGGAAATCCATCAATAATTATCCTGACATGATTTATATTATAATACTATACTTGATAACAGAAATTAAAATTTCCTTATGATTGGAATAATGATTTTATGATATTTCTGAGGATGAAAATTGGATGATGATGGGGATGATGAAGATGTGTGTGCTTTCTTTGACATCGATAATGATTTTATTAGTTTAAATAAAAAAATTCAATTAACCTACTAAAATATCGATTTTGGGTTAAATGAAACTAATTATAATGCTATTTTTTCATCAAATATGTTCAATATATATATATATATATATATTCTCATGGCACCCTCCCTAGGTGGAGGGTAGTGAGGTAATATGTAATGAATCATTTCGTTCAAACACTATCACAAATATTTCATTGGGTATCAGTGATACGTATGTATTATGTGATTTTAGAGTAGCTCATCTAACACTATTAGAGTACAATAGAGTTTATTATCAAAAAATACTAATAAAACCCATATTATATTTTATATTGTTTATGTACCACATATAATTCTATTGGGAGTAACATCAACTGTATTATCAAATCATGTATTTAATGCATCTCCATGGTCAAATAATATAGAAGTAACACATATGATGTTGTAGTTTACTATATCATGAATATTTTGAGAAATTAAATTTTTTTTAATATGTTTGATAAGAGTACTAATTGGTACTAAACTACTAATTGAGGGTAGATTTTTTAGTTTTTAATTGAAAAGACAGAGTGAGTGGGCTAGTATGTTGGCCAACCATTTGACCTAGTCCCATATTATGTGATGTTAGAATACTATATGTGATAATGGTGGGAAAATGACATATGAAAATTTTTAATATTGTTTTATGATGATTTCATATAGTATATTTACTAATGAGGAGGTTGGATTGAGGTTGATGACCATCATCATATGTGGACATAAGACTATTGTCACAGTGTTACGTGTAGTTGTTTATATGGGTTCTCAATATTATTTTTGTGTGAGTGTGATGACTTAATATATGAATTATTCATAAGATTCTGTGGAGTATGATTATGTGTAATATTGGAATACATACACATGCTTATCATATGTATATCTAAACAAGTATGTATATGATATCAGAGTTAACAATTATATTGGGATTCAGTGTAACAATATCAAGGAAGTCTATTGGTAAAATTTATTATTTTATAATTATAAAATTATGATATTAATTATTCATTTTTGATAATGTTATTGATGTGTCAATTATAATATTGATACCCTCAATCCTATATTTTCATATTGGTGTCAAGATCATTATTAGGGTGTTTTTGGGATGTGTTATGTTGATGGTTTTATTTTATAGTAATATATACTTTGATAGGATTTTCTCTATATGTCATTGAGGTACACATGTTTTTTTATTAGTATGTTGGGAGCTATTGTGGTTTTTTTACATTAGATGAAATTTTCAATAATTTTGTTTACAATATATGATATTAATTAAATGTGCATCATTTATACTATATTTTGATCATGGATAAATTATTTTTTAATGATTGATTTTATTTCATTTATATTTTTCAAGTTTTTTCAACTAGATTAATTCCTTTCCATTGTAATATTTATTCCCTAAATTCTAATCACTAATCCCGAGAATAATAGAGGTGGGATTTGTAGGTCCCACATAGTTTTGTTTCGTATTTTGAAAAGCTGATGCCTTGGCTCAGAACGACCAAATCATTAATATTATTAAAATATAATTACATGATTCGAAAATACATGATCATTTTAAAATCTATTTCATTAAAGGAATCGAGCTTAGTGGTGAGGTCTGCAAACTAGGAAATGTCTCGATCTACCCCCATGTTTGCTAGTCCATCTGCAACTGTATTTTCTTCTCGATAAACATGTGTGATGAAATAGTTAATACTAATGAGTGAATGATTGCCTTCCATCCAATGCATAGTAATCAGTGAAGTAAGAAGAATTACTATATTCCAGACTGCATGAACTATTGTTGTCGAGTTACTTTCATTCCATAGGTAGTTCCATAAAAATTTCTTGGAAAAAGAAATGTCTAGTGTCAAACATTGCATCTCAACTTCAGCTTCGTTACTAAAATATCATAAATTTGAGTAATATATTCTCTTTACTCCCTAATATAAGATATATAATAGTGACATAAGAGGGATATTTTACTAGGAACATGTACGTGGTATTCCATAAATTCTGGTACATGTTCCATATAATAATATTGTGGGATTTATAGGTCTCACATAATATTATTATAGAAGTATAATTGTTATTAGTAATATTTTCTCCTAATAGAATTAAATAAGAGTTATGGTTGTGAGATAAGATGAATATCGTACTATGAACACATGAGAAAACTATTTGGTTGGTGAGATTCGTGTACAAATAAACTAAGGACATTTATTAGGACAAGGCAATTATCTTTGTGTGAGGGTGGATATTGATTCCATATACACAATCATAGGTCTTTTTGCGCCTATATATCAATATCGATTTTTCAGTAGTGTATAATACATTAAAGGATGAAGTATCATATTGTAATATTTGTTCCAAGATTTTTCTACAAGTTTTATATGGATGATGATTCACATGGGTTTGAATAAGTGAGTAGGTAATGTTATGTCACTTTTTCATATACCCTAGATTTCTAGATGATAAAAAATATCATTATTTTCAGTATATATTGACCATGAATCTATTCCAAAGATATTATTGAGGTTACTAAAGCATTGATTCTATAAAAATAAGTTTAGGTATATGTGGAGGATTTAGATAATTAATTGAGTCATTTTTTCACAATGGAGAAACACCAAATAGGGGGATCTATATCCGAAAATGTTATAAATGGAAGGATTGATGATGTAATGATCTCCTTATATTTATTTAATATTTCATCAACGTTTTATGAATTACTGATTAATTATATTATGATAAATTCTAAAAAGATCTAGGGTCCGAGCAAGCCAGCCCTAAATTTATTTAAAAAATGTAAGGTACAATAGATTAGGCCTTATGGGGGGAATTACAAGAACCGGAATAAGTCACGCCCCACATATCATTATCCACCATGCTAATGCAGGCATCAGGAATCCTGAATGACCATATGGTGCTGACCCCCACAATAGACTCCATTGAGAGGGCATCATCAATCTGATTCACCTCCCTGTAAACATGACATATGGAGATCTGAAGGCAGCTGTCCAGGTTGAGATATGCGATCCAATGAGGAAGGAGTCCCCAAGACACATCTCTAGTGCATGTTCCAAATGCCTTCACACCAAGTTGAGAGTCCTATTCAGTCCAAATAGGTGACTGGTTGTAATATACAACATATTTGGTAGAGTAGGTCACAACCCAAAGTTCAGCTTCAAATGTAGTACTTTGGCCAATAAAGTGGTGGAAGCAACTTTTGAAAAAACCATGGTATGTACGGAACACACCTCCACATACTGAAGGTCCAGGCGAGCCAGAAGCAGCACCATAAATGATAACTTTAATTCCAGGAGGGATCTGTGGAATCCATCTAACGAACATGAATTTAAGAGGCTTCTTCGGCTTTCCTGCAACACCAAGTTGCCGCAGAGTCCGCAGATCCTCGAAATAATTATGCATCTTGCTAGATTACACAGCAACAACAACATGAATATCCCTATGAATGACAAGGGAATCAGCATGGAAAATAGTCGGTTGACTCTCAAAGATCTCCTGATTGCGAGAAGCCCAGATAACATGGATGACCGATGCAGTAGCCATAATGAGCAAAATGTGGACCTTCCCACTCTTCCTATCCTCACAGAGTCACGACATAAGCTCCTCAAGATTCATGCAGTGAAGGAAATAAAAACAGAACAAAGAACCAATGTATTTCCAGAAATCCTGAGCATAAAAATAGACTAGGAAGATGTGTTTGACAGTATCTTCAGCCTGCATACACAAAGTGTAGGCATAGGCAAGATGGTGCCCATCTCCCTGCTGTTGGTCGTGTGTAGGGAGTCGGTTCCTCCAAATCCTCCAGAGAAGAACCATTCTAGATGGTTGAACAAAAGGGGAGTTAAATTGAAGAATCCACTTGGGTGGTCATTGAGAACTCACCTAGTTCATATCATAATAATCTTTGGTGTTGAAGTGACCATGTGAATTAGGCTTCCAAATCAAGGTATCCTCCTCTATGAAAACATAATTCTAACTTTCTTCCAGAGCTTGAATGGAAAGAACATCAACCAGAGTGTGATCTTGGTTCATGGCATCAGCCACAGTCAGCAAAGTCATGGTGGATGGGATGGTGGTGATATCAATAGGGTTGTCCAGACAACATGTATGCCAGCAATTAAGCACAGATTCTCTACTAACTAGCCACTTTGACTTCTGCACACATTTTGGTTATGGTGGTTTTGATGATTTTGATATTGTTAAATAGGGATAAATTCCTACCATTTTGAAATATTATATTTCCAACTACTGTGATTACTAATGTAATCGATCAATATATTTTCATTTTTAGTATAAATATGTACAAAAATATTTTATAATATTTTAATAAAATATTTTATAATATTATAATAAAATAGTTGTTTCCGTTAATTATTTTGAATAATAACCTCAATTTCAATTAGTATGTATTCATACTTTTATTTTTTTTAATATTAAATTATAAATCTATTAATTTGATAAAATAATTAATATAATTTATTTATAATAGTTTGGTTATGTAGATGGACTTATGCTTAGGATGGATGATATATCAGACATCTTATCCATATGCATACGAGTCTCTCCAATAATGTTTTTTTATAAAAAATAAAAAATTTGATTCATTTCATATGGGTATGTTTATATTTAATAGATATTAGATAACATATAATTATTTTTATTGGTAATTATTGATAAGAAATTATATATACATAATATACATTAGTGAAAAGTTTCAAACCATTTTGTTATATGATATTTTTAGTTAATATGTAGATATTCTTAGGAAGCACAGTAGATATGTAAGGCTTCACATTAATACACTAATAAATTATAAATTTTCCATTTTAATATAATATATTCATACTAATATATATGTGTGTGTTTTTTTTGGTGAACTCATTTATACATTATTAATATTCGAAATAAAAAAATTCCCATGTATAGATGTTCATAATAATAGAAGTTTATTATCCAATGTATTTTCACATTAATTTTATTGTGGAATCATTAATATGAGAAAAATATTGTAAATAATTTTATCATAAAATGTAGGAATGGGTAAAAATTGATCTCCGCACGTCACTCATTCATTCAAATAAGGTAATGAGGGATCATTTCAGTTTTTTTCGGATCATTGAGGATGAAATATACACCAACAAACTCTTAGAATATATTTAATATAAATAATAATAATCTCTATAAATATTGATTCTATGATTCATTGGAGTTCATGGAATTTTATGTATTGTCTATTATGTAGACAAGGTGATGATGATGATAATAGGAGGTGATTTTGGTGGAGATTAAGGTATCACTAACTTGTTTTATTGTATTTTTATTCTTCTTTTTATGATTTGGTGATAACATCATAGTCCATGTAATGATTTAACCTATCATCCCTTTTAATGAATGAAGTGTTTAAATTTTATTTTCGTCATTTATACTTTATGGTAATTGTAATTTGAGATCATGTATAAGGTATTGATATATATCACTATTCCATTGTGTATAGATTAATATTAATATTATTTTTATTAGTATTCAAAAAAATAAAACATATTTATTCCCAAACATATATGTTTTATGTTGGTAGGAGAGTAGAGGATTGGTAAAGGGTGCATATATACATTTGGAGAGGAAGGATAGTGAGTTCACTAGTTTGTCTATAACTATATCTAACCCGAAAATCCCCATAATGAATCTAGAAGGTTTATATATAAACATCACTTCCATATTAATTTAAGGGACTGATAATATAAATTTTATTATTATTATAGATTTTGCAGGATTGAAATCAAGGGCATGTTACAACCCTTGTCTCCAATTTCCTTTTACTTTTTCTCTATTTATATTCACTTCAGATCCACTAACACATAAAAATTTTTATAATTATTTAAAATTTTGAATATAAATATATTAATTTATTTACTATTATTTTTATATAATGAAAATTTTTAACCCTTAATTTCTACGAAATCCCATATATATCATCTCTAGTTTTTTGAATGGATTCTAAAAAAACTAATGGTAAATCCCACAAAAACCATACATCACTAGTTATATGTTGAGAGTGGGTTGGTGACTTTAGTTTTTAAATTTGATATAGTCATTAACAATTTTTATCCATATGTTTCTTTTTGTAATTTTACTTCAATAACTGAGAAGAGTGGATAGAATAATCTATTTACATTAAAATAAATTATTTTTCATATTAATTGTTTATAAAGGATGGTTATCTAAATGTAGTGGTAATATAATTATAAAAAACTATAGGGATGAATAATTCTATCCTCGTGTGAATTCTAATTACTATCTATAATTATTGAAAATGGATTTACTAATGATCCTATAAAATCAATTCACTTTAAATTCTAAATATCTCATAGATAAAAATTAATGGGTGTGGATGTTCAACTATAATTTGAAATGAAATTAGATCATGTAATATAATTTTTGATTTAAATATAATAATAATTTAAATAATTTTAACTTCATAAATCTACAAATAATTTATATATAATACAATTTTGAGGAAATCTTTTCATACTAGACGCCTTGGGGTAGTTATTATTTCACTACATTCAATTTTATTTCATTTATATTTTCATAAATGTCCAACAAGATTGCCTAATTTTAAAATGTAAATCTAGAATGTTTCCCTACATTGAATTGTGATGATGGTAGGTAGGATAGAATATATTTTCATGTTATAATTGAGTCCCCATAGAAAATAACCACTATAAATGATATCACAAGGGTGTTTCATGAACACCCAGAGTAATATTAAAAATAAAGAATTAAATTTTATGTTGAATATATTTAATTCAAATTATACTGATAATAAAAAATATTTTCATCATACTTTATATAAGAGTTTCTATTTTTTTAATACATATAATATTAAAATGATAAGGGAATAAAATATTTGAATGAATAGAATTGTAAAAAATAGGATAGGTTCTACCACCAACCAATGATTACAATGTATAAGTAAACATTGTTGTCCATTTTGTACATGAAGAAGCCACAAGAATGGTTGATGAAGAATTTATATACGTAAAGAAATACCTTTTGATAATCACCCTTAATAATACAAGGAATATAATATTCGTGGAGGAAAGGTAGAAAAAGAGGAATCTCTATTCAAAATTCTAACCCCATCACACGATATTATGAACACTATGTGGAAAAAATAATCTCTCTAGACGAAAAAAATATTATACAA
Organism: Viscum album; assembly: GCA_963277665.1. Classification (NCBI taxonomy): domain Eukaryota; kingdom Viridiplantae; phylum Streptophyta; class Magnoliopsida; order Santalales; family Viscaceae; genus Viscum; species Viscum album. The sequence continues at coordinate 664,776,579 of OY728141.1, forward strand.
CACCGGACCACCAAAAATTTTACGGTTCAAATTAAACAACAACAATCACCCTTCAAGCATAGGATAACCTCAAAAATATCTATCAATGCACTAGAAAAACAAAACACTTCCATGGATTTATTAGTGAAGATTCACTTTTCCTTGCTGGGTTTCATTTTAAATATTTAATAGTTTATTATAAGATTATCATTTATCTATTTTTTCATTTTTTTAAATAGATGTTTAAAATCTATTTTTAGGTAATTTAAGTTTTTTTTATAAAATGATGGTATCCACCACCAATTAGTAATGTGAGAACATTCCATGCTAAATGTTTTATACCTATTTTTTAGTTAAATCCTATTAATATAAATTTGAATTATCAAAATCATTGGGCATAGAGTGAATAGTAATTGTTAATAAAGAAACATGTTTGGATATGAGGTATATATTTTTCTTGATTTTTTATTATATAATTTTTTTCATTAATACATTATTAAAAATATTAAATATTTTAATTTTTCCAATGATCCAATCCAATCTATGTAAAATAAATTTAACATTTGAACTATGTGAAATTATCTTTTTATTGAGTAATTATATATTAATTCAATAAAAGTTTAGTGAATAAAAATTTAATCATGTCGAAAATAGATATTCATGAATTATCTTGTGTAGAATTTATTTTGTGTATATGAACACCTTTAGGATCAAACTAAATGTTAATAAATATAAGTATATTAAAAATGGTTTAAAAAGGGAATTTATCATCACACATGATGTTACAAGATGACTAGTCACTGGTTGTGTGATATGAAAATAATTAAATGTGAAAATTAAACAAATTGTTTTCCAATGTGATTGTTTTAATTAAAAAAATATAGTGTTGTTTCACATTTTTATAAAATAATGGATCAAGGTACGGAAAATATTTAACCTAGTTGTGGTAGATGGAAATTTATTTATAGTTGTATCATTGGGGTTATCATGGATGTGGAAAATTTAGTTGTATATAATGATGAATAAGGAATATGAATAATTAATGGTTCTACTAATTTTGAATTTTATTCATCTAATTTAAATTATTTTAAAATATATAAAATTAGGACATTGAATTGAGGATATGAAATGAAATAGGAACTTGAGGACATGATCTCTTTAATTTTTTTGTATTGATCAAGATGAAAAATAATTTTTAAAATTTTATTATTTTGATTAATATTAATAATATTTTAACGTAGTGTAACTAAATAATGTTTCTTAAATTGTGGTAATTTTTTAAAAAAACTACTATAGATAAAATTCATGAATTTATATATACATATATATATATATATTTGATAATTTTTTGAAATATATATCTCAATAGTATATATTTGTTGTATGTTATTTGTTATATAGAAAATATGTGTATGGGATAACTAATATTTATGAGTTCATGACTAGATTCATATGATTTACATAGAGGATGATAATTTAAGGAAAAAACATGTGAAAAATTATATATGAGTACTCTTTAATCTATAATAGATATTAAATCATAGGTAATTATTTACTTGTGATCGAAGTGAAATATAATGAAATATTCATTTCTAAAGGAAGATACGTGTTTCATTCCCCTTTTATATTAAAATTTTCAATAGATACATAATAATTTTTTATAAAAGGAGGATAAATAAGTCATATCATTATTACATGAATATATAATTTTTTTTAAATTAACCCTTAACATGATTGCATGATTATATGTAATTGTTTATGGGAACTCATGTATGTTTTCTCCATTATGAAGTCTTTCTAAAAAATATACGTATGTTCAAGTAAAATTGATACATTTATCCCGTATATTCCAATATGGCCTATATTAATGATACCGTTGTAAAAAAAAGAATTGTGACTTATTATTTATAGAAAAAAATGGATAAGGTTTAATGAAGATCTCAATATAGAATATATCCATTCATTTAATAGAATTTGGGATCATATGAGTTATTTTATGATCTTTTAGTGGTGTCAATGGAAAATCAGTGGATTTACCCCTTCATATCCCCTTTATAAATTCAATGTTTTGAATTAATTTTCATTTATTACACTTCATTTAATTATGTAATTAACATCACACATGATACAATAATGGTTATCACTAGTACCACATGTAAAATTCAGTCTTCATAATCTTCATATGGATTTATATATAACCCCCCATTATATTATCTCACAATATATATGGTGGTAGGTTGTTAAGATATATTAGTAGTGATTAACATTACATGAATATATTATGAAGGTAAGGGTGGAGAGTGTTTTGGTTGTTTTTTAATTTAGATTGAATACAAAATAACTAATAAAGGATGTAAGTGGTTATTATTCTTATTAAACATTATTAGTGGATTAATAGGGAGAGGTTTACATTTGAGGGTTATGATGGAATTTTTTGGATAAAATCAAAGGATCTACAAATCTACCATAACATTCATTTATTTATTATGTTTCAATTTAGATTTATTCAATATCACTCACGGAAAATGTGTAACCATCAATCCTTAAATATTATAATTTTAAAAAAATCAAGTATTCATGATGATTATTTGATAAATGTGGTGAATAACACTTTTATTATAGACCATATCCTGAACTAATTCCCTATAAACATTTTATGGTTTCTAGATATGAATTATTGATCATGAGGCCCATTAAAAAATAATATCATCATGTAATAGGTAAATAAATTTCATAGATAAAGTGAAAATGAGGAAGAAAAAGAAATCATTTAAACCTTTTTTACAATATAATATGGAATTCAATAATTGTAAAACATTTCAACTAATAAATAATGGTATTAATATATATATATATATTCTGAAAATTATACATTTATTTCTATTGTGAATTTTTTTTCACATCCTAAAGAGATGATTAATAGTTCTTAACACTATAGAATTGTCATTCTAGATCATATTAAATATTGCATTTACATAAATTTATGAAATTTTTTCAAGAATTTTATAATTAAATTATAGTTCAAAAGAATATAAAAATCGAAATTTTAATTTAATAATTAATCTTTAAAAGAGTAAATTTCATGTAAAATTTTATAATAAGTAATAAAAAATAATTACACGGGTCCTGTGAATATTTCATCAATTACAATGAAAACTCATTGAAACAATTTTTAAGGAGGTACTATCCAATCATGGAGAGGATTCAGATTTGAATCCATTTTGTAGTAATCAACATATGTTACATGAACTCTAAATTTCGTTGATATAACATCAGTTGCTATCATTAATGTTCTAATAATCTAGTACAATATTTCATGATTGAAACATTATCCTCAGTGAAATAAGATTTTTTTCTCTCATGTTAAATCATTCATTATTTGTCATATTGTTTTTGAAAAAAATCTCTATCATTAGAGGGACACCAAATAAGTTCTTCGTGGGATAAATCTCTATAGATTGTATTTTCTATGAAGAAAAAAATGATTCTCACACAATATTGATCGAAATAATTAGTATATATGGTGCTATGAGGTATAATTTTTAATGTATCGAAATAATTAAATCAAATAATAAACCTAAAATATACACCATTTTAAAAATAATTATGACATATAATTTAAGGCACATAGTTTTTATAAATAAATATATTTTTATTAAAAAGATTTGTCTTATTTAAATGTTATTTCAGATTATATCATTTATGTTATCATCATATTTACTCTCCAGCCCTCTTTATTTGACATTTACAATAACCCAAATAAATTATATTATTCATTTAATAAAACATAAAAAAAATATTCATGGTCAAGATAATAAATAATTTGTTTTTAGATGCACAACTAGATAAATATTTGTTTCATAATTAATAGATTTATTGCATTTTAATAAATTTTTAAAAAAATAACATTTTAATGTTTATTATTAATTATTAAATAAAAAATTCACTCACAAATTAATAGAAACAAAATAGAATCTATCATCAAACCCTAAACAAATATTATTTCTTGAACTAAATAATCATAAATATTCCAAATATTATATACGAATAGAATTTAACTATGATCAAGGAAGACAATAGGTGTGAAAAACTGTAGTCCACCATCATGGTGGTATTAAGAGGTATGTCATAGGATCCAATATTATCTTCAAATAACACATAATTGGACCTATATAGAAGTAATTAATGGTAACAATTATCAATACCAAATGTGATGGCTCACTATGTAATATAATATTTTTTAATGATAGATCATCATACATGTTGCATATTTATGTCCAAGACTCATATTTATGATATTTAAAACATTTACATAAATAAAATTTTCTGATGAATCGACAATGAACGTGTATTTAACATTTATGATTCCATTACAATTGAACATCCAAGATATCTACATCATTTAATCATAATTATAAATATAATAAGTGAAATAATTTTTTAATCAATATCCCTAATAAGTCACCCAACATTCCCAACCACCTTGTCTAGATTTTGCATTTGGTTTTACTTCATTACATCAATCTATATGAATAGTGATATGAATCAATATTTATATCATGTATAAAAAATAATTGATAGGTTCATAGATAAGAATATCCCAAGGCATGAAACCTTCTATATTTATGACTAGTAGGTCTGTCCTAAAAAGATTGCATCCTATAGGTTACCATGTGGGAATATAATGAGATAAATTTTTATCCCCATATATGTATTAGGATACTCATATATATCATTATTTATGTCCCATAATAGTATATTTTAATGATTTTATGACATATGTTTGAGAATATATTCATTTCACATCAATGTTCTCATCATATTAAGAAAATACAGTGGCCTATTTAATATGAATGATAATCTTGTAAATAACCCCAATAATATTACACCAACGAATATTCATTATGTGATATATATATAAATATATATATATAATTCATATTGTATAAATGTAAAATAATGTTAATAATTGGTTCTAGGGAACTAACACCACAAAATATGATGATATTATTAATTCATTAAATGTTGTAAAATGTTTAGTTTATGTGTTGTAGTGAACATTTTAAATATAAATTATTTATTATTTTATTATTCAATTTTTAGGTAGAATATTTCTTAGATTAGAAATTAGGAAAATTTATATTTTTATGGATGGTCCCCCATGAATAAAATATTTAGGAGAGGGCTTAGTTTCATTTTTATAGAGATTTTTACATTAAAATGTTTCTGTAATTATAGAATGATGGTGAGATAATAAAAAATCAATTAAATAAAAATTTAATATTTTAAATAGAAATGAATTATCACCTTATAGGATTTTATAAAAAAAGACATTATTTATATATTATTTTTAGATATATTTATTAAATTATTGAGTTATTTTTTTAAGCGGAATATCCTTTGATGTAGGAGTGGTGCACCATAAAATATCATTGGTTAAAATTTAATTGTTTTTCTGAGTATAGTTATGATTTTATGATATTTTAAAAAACTCGGGTTTTAAAATGCCACCATGATTATGTTTTCCAATCTTGAATATAACTATGTCATTTATAAAAAATTTTACATGAGAGCAATGTGACTATTATTACATAATCAATGATCCTAAATTTATTTTTTCAATATTTTTTTGAATTTAAAATATTTCATATTCCTTGGGTTATATTTTTTTGTGAATCATTAATTTAATCGTCCCCATTTTATAATATTTAATATTTTAATAAAATACTTTTTTATATATGAATAATTTTTTATATTAAATGATTATTTATTATTATAGAAGATTATAAAAAATATTACCACCAAATTAATTCTGAAACATTTCATTTACCTCATTGTGTAGTTTTTTTATATTGTTGGTGACCATAACATTGTAGTGTTTTTAAATTTATTTAAAATAATAAATTACAATGACATTTTTGAAATTTTATTTTATCACAGAACACATATTGAATTTAAATAATTTCAATTTTATTGGGATCGAGGGGAATTGATTTATTTTATAGTGTATTTATTTTTAATCACTCACCAGGATCATTATATGACCATTTTATACCATTAAATATTAAGATTTTACCCAATATACTTATTCTTCATATGTTTCAAATGATCATGAGAAAAAATGATAATAAAATTTAATGGATGTCCCTTCATTGTATATTTCATTTAATATCATATTCAACTCATATTTACCCATGATTTGGGAATTAAATAAATTAATATTTGTTTTATATAATAAATAAATAAAATTTTTATTCTCTTTTTTATATATTTAAAAAAAGGCACATTTTAATAGATAATAATTGTAAATTAAGGGAATGTAACTTCCAACCGTCCATCCCATATATAAAGTTATTTGGTAGCTAAATTAGACTAATCAATGTGTGAAAAGGGATTATTTTCATGATACCATCACCTGTCTTCCAAGGTTTGCGGGAGAAATAAATAAAAATCAATACATGTTGTAGAAATAATTTATGGAATATTTGATCTCATTTATGTTGTGTTGATTAGGGGTATTCAATTAGTGTTTGGATGTATAGTGGTTCAATTGAGGCACAACAACAGTAGTTACATCTAGTGTGGATTTAGAGAGTTATAGGGTTGGAAAGCGTGTCCTTGTAATTCCGTAGTGGTGGATCATATTTAATTCAGTGTTTTTAGCATAAAAAGTGATGTTGAGTGGTTAATATCACATATTTTATTTATTTTTATTAAAGGTTGAGCTATTATACTGGTGAATATTTAATGAATTATTGGTGGCTATGGGTTGTAAACATCAATAATTGAGGTAGTGGGTTGGGCATCAGCATTATCTTGTGATCAAATTGTATAATGTTGTCAGGTTGGATTTTATGTACAAATGGATGATGAGGATACAATATTTCTAGACCGGTGGAGACATGATAAAACTACATTGGTTGTAACAAAAGGTCCAGTTTGTATAAAAAATTAGGGATTATGTGACAATTTTTTATACGATAGGATTTTCTAAAAAATAGTTGACTAAAAAAAGTTAATAAAAAATTAAATATAATAAAAATTTAATAATATTTTCTCAAATAAATAACAAAAATGATTGTGTTATTATTTAATATAATGGAATATTTTTCTCTAATCATTATATCTAAAATATGAAAAATAAAAAAAATTCATTTCTCTATATAGACTGTGAAAGTGTTAAATTATTGGGAGTTCAATTTCATTTGAGGGTATTTTTGGGTATTTTAATATTTCTATTATATGAAATTTTAGAAGTCCCATTCGAGAAATTTGGACACTACCAGAACATTATCGATGTGTTATAAATGATATAACCCCATACAAAATTATGTATTTTAACATTATAAAAAATTTAAAATATTATTTTTTTCATTGATAGAAGTATATGTGATCTTCAAATCATTTTAGAAACAATAATTTGTGGTTATATCTTTATTTCCATCACAGACACGAATATACTATGTGTATCATTATAGATCATTTATATTCCTTGGTATAAGGTTAAATTGGTGTTTAAAATTTAAATACAATGAAATATTCAGCCACTATATTATGAAATTTAGTGATTATTCAAACATAATTAAATATTGAAATTCAAGATAATTCAATTATTTATACGTAATTAAAATAAAATTATGTATTTTACAATTAAAAAATGAAATGGGTGATCAATCTACGGTTTGACCGCAAATTCTATGATAGAGTATTCTAAATTTTTATGTTTATATTATGATTGAAATTAGTAATTAATGATCTTGAGAATGGTGGATAAATAATGATGATTTTTGTGATTAATCAATAATGATTATGTTCACTATAATATGGTAGAATATATTAATTATTTCAATGGTGATTGATATAACATGCTTATTATTGTAGTAACAAAAAAATATTTCCTTGCATAATATTATGATGTTGTCATATTTAACTATTTCACATTATATTGTTTGATATGATATGTTATTTGGATGTAGTTTCTCCTGAAACCCTTACTACGTTGAATGTAGTGTGAATAAATACAAGTTGTAATGAAATAATTTGAATGATACCTTCTATATAACCACTCATGAGAATGAGAGATGGGTGTCTATTATACTATGTGAAATAACTGTACATAATATTTATTTGAGTACTGTGGACACTATAAATCTTCCATAAGAGTGTGATAATTATTTTATTTTATGTGGTGGGAGTACCATACGTGAATCCATCAACCATTCCTTTTAGTACTAAAACATACTATGCTTATAAAAATTATTAATTTTTATATGTGGGAGTACTGCACTTGATATAATTAAATTTATAATAGATTTTAAAAATTTACTATGATGTGGGATATGTGAGTGATCACTTTTATTTATAATTATTTTTCATGACCAGAGAACTAATATATATGACCCCCATGTGGTATTTGATGGGTGTAACAAAAAACACATTTTTTTAATAGTATTTTAAAATTTCCAACCATAAAGCAAAGAACCATTTTCCATGATATGGGACAACAACAAATGATATCAATGGGAGAACCATTCAAGTATGGGTTTCATGTCTCATATGAAAAGTTCATGTTGTTGATAAAATAATCAAGATGATGGAAGGTAGTTTATGATCATCATGATATTATGTATTGTGACTATGATGTATTCTTTTATTAGAGTTCTTTACTAGAGTTGTCAATAATAATTTGGAGTGAGGTTCACGTCTATTAAGGCATATTAATCCATCATTTATAAATATCATTTTTTCTAGGAAGAAGAGAAATGTTATAAAATGGAATCATTTTTCCACTCATTGAAATCTCTTTATAAAGAAATAGTAGACCATTAGTATGGTTATATAATTCCTTGGGATCTAAATGAATGCATTCTAAATTAAATTATTGTTTTATATTTGAAGAAAAATATTGCGTATGATTTTTCCATTTTGGGACAAACTACTGTGTATGTGTGAATATAGATATGAAGTTTTATATATCTTTTATAATATCTTTTGATGGAGTGAGTGGATGGTATTATCACGATGGATTGGTTATGTAATAGGTGTTCTGTGAATCATAGTTTTATTGTTCACAATTGAGGTATTGAAGTAGTTTGGGTTTTATTGGGATATTGGGAGCTAACTATTGTTTTCATACAATTATATATATATATATATATATATATTATATTCTTGTTATAATTTTTATATGTTTTAATAATTATTTTAATTGAAATTTTATTACAATGAATTATTTATTATTTATATTTTTTTGTGGTTGAAATTTCGTTTACCTCATTTGAATGTGTTGTCTAAAGGTTTATACCAAACATTTTTAGACTTACAAACATGATTCTTGATTCAATGGTTTTTCCAATCTATGGAGGGACTCAAGGGGTTACACATGGTTCCACCTATAACATATTATAGGATTTCATAGAAAAAAATAAACCAGTATACTTTTTTGAACCCTGACATTTTTTTTGTATAATAGAGGCTTATAGAGTGTCTATAATGAGGGGGTTTTGAAATTTACCATAGAGTATAAATTTATCGAATATGTCAAAAATTGATCTAATATCACAATATCATATTACATACAATTATAAAATTATTTAAAAAAAACCAGTTATTGCATGAATTTAATGAATGATGAATAATATTTTCTCCATACTATGCTTCCCCAATGAGGAACCAGTGGTTTCTAGCCTCATTGCCCCAAACATTAGACGGAGCGCACAATAAGAGATGTAATTTTGGAGAAATTATGGATAGAAATTGAATTGAGGTGTGTAAAATTCTATTCTGATGCATGTATTTAATGGATATTTTGAAATGTATATCATTGAATTATGGGTTTTGTTAACGAAAGTCTTAGAATACTGGGTTTGATTAGATGAAAAAAATATAAAATTCAATGATATTATCTATTATAATTAATATTTTTTAAATAATTAAACTTATATAATCAAAATATAATATTTCTAGTACATATATTTACCATTAATACATATTTATTTTCATTAAAATTTTATATATAAATATCACATTCCACTATAAAATTCCCCATTATAGAATGTATGAATAATAAAATCAACTCATGCATAATTTGAATATCAAGAATCCATATTTTATATCGATTTTGTTAAATTTATAGTATTTATATTAGAACTATAATTATGGATTAAAACATAATAATTACAAAAACCACATATTTTAGTGAATGGGGTATTCTTTATTTTAACAAAAAATATTTTTACATTATTTTATATAGATTAGTAGTACTTTTTAATTGATGAAATTTTCTATTAAAATTGATGAGATTTTTTAATTGGAATGATATTTCTATTTTTAATGTTCAAAAAATTATTAGTAAAAAATAGTATTCCACTATTTTTATTTTTCATTAAAATTAATATACTATATTTTAAAATAAATATTTTCCCATGTAAATATTATAAATTAAATTAACTTATTTTACATTAGTTTTTTTTCATTATCTATTTTATAAAATAACTATTTTATATACAATATTTATTCAAATCGTTAAAAAAATGAAATATAATCTAGTATTTCTATAAGAAAACACCCATTATATTAGTGCATTATAGTTTTGTTATTAATTTGGATTTATTATTCTATTATAGTTGTATTAAAATAATGGATCAAATTTTTACAACTTTTGAAATCATAAATATGAAATAGTTGAATAATGTTTATTTGTTGAACCAATTTTTTTCAAATCATATAGAATTCACATAACTATTAGGTCATCAATGTAGATAATGATGAATCCAAATTTATAGTAGTGATAATTTCATTATAAATAATAATATATGAAATAATTGACTCCAAATATTCTATAATATTGTTTTTTTACTTTTAACAATTGATAAAAAATATATTTTTGGAGACAATTATTTGGACAATCGAAAAATAATTATGGTGCATGAATTTATAGAAACGTTTTAATTAATGAGTGCTCTTATATAATTATTTATATATCCATTGCATTGTTCATTTTAAATTGTTTAAATGTCACTCCTTAAAATTATATAATTCAAATATATATATATATATATATATATATATTATTTAGGATTACTGACTTGGTTATTCAATTTTTGAAGTGATTTTAATTATTATTGATTATAATTTTTATGCCATATTATTATGAATAATATAATTAACACTTTCAAAATTTCAATAAATCATCTTAGAATAAATTCGTAGTATTTTATTTTATTTATAAACTCATTAATTCATCTCATTATAATTATTAAAATTTTATCCTAATTATTTTCTTCCATTAATATTGATTTATTGTTAAAAATTTAGAAATCTCTATTAATTTTTCCATCAAATATTGTTCAGGAAAATAATAATATTTAATATTTTTATGATCAATGTAGAAATATTTACAATACATTATCTCAGAATATTATTAAAAATTAATATTTAAGGATAATTAAAATATTTAATGAATATTTGTTTATAATAAATATACATTCCATTTTAAAATATTATTTTGTATAATTACCTTTTGTAATATTTATTGTTTAATATAATACTTATATTACATAGAAAATACATAATAATACTCTATTTTTTATATCATTGTTCATTTTAATGTAAATATAATATAATTTGGTTATATATCATGCCTTATTGATCGATGACATAGTTTGAGAAATGAATTGCCAATTATTTTTTTACAAGATGTTTTGATTAATACAATTTCCAATTCGACAGTTGTTATATAAAAGTACAAAAACATTTTTTTATGAAATTATTAAAATTTTCATTATCTTTAATATATATAAATATATAATTTATTATTTAATAAAAAACAAAATTTTTTTCCAAAAAATAATTAATTTTCTTAATCTATAAATTTAAAAACTATATTATCTTATGTTCTTAAAAATAAATTATTCAAATCATTCTTAAAATTTGAGTTTTATCTTTAATAATTTATATTAACAGTCTATTATTTTGAATCAGGATAAATGAATTTTTTTTTTGTTTTAGCATGGGATATTTTTTGTTATAAATTATTGTCTTTGAAAAAATGTATACTATTTTTTTTAGTACTATAACCAATTTTTAAGCAATGATAAAAAAAATTATTATATATCTTGGTAAAATATCTAATTTACCAAGGTTATGAACATTTCATAAATTTTTTTTCATACATACAAATATATCTCAATTATGGTATTTTATGAGACTATAATTAGGGCCAGGTTAGAAAAATATATTTCAAAAATATATATTATTTTTTCATTTTTTATTCATGAAAATTCATATTCATAAATATTATAAAATAGTATTCTAATAACAAGAATAAATAATTTAATTTAGAAATAGAAAATATAACATTAATATGAATATATTAATATTTTATTCATCATAATTTAACATTCATCCATGACCATATTATTTGATATTATTTTTCATTCTCAGAAAAAAAAATTCATCATTTTCAGACTATATATTTAATTTTTTTTAAATGGTTCCTTAGAATATAGGGAAGTATACCAAATAATTATTTATATTTTTAAAACTATAAAAATATAATTTAGTATAAGTTCAAGATATCCAAAACTGATAAGAAATTTTTCTTTGAAAAAAATGGCATGAATATAAAAATGGTTCAAAATTAAATGTGTTCATCACTCTCTATTAATGGATAAAAAGATGCATATGGTATATTAAATAACCCATAATATAACTGATATATTAAAGATTAATATAAAAAACATTAATTATGTAATATATTATATTAACATGTTCTACATTATATATAAATAAGAAATAGTTCTAATTTTAAATAATATTTAAATGAAATTAATCGAAGAACTCATGTTAAATTTTTTGATGATTCGGAAATAATAATAATTTATATACTTTTTATTATATATATATTACCTTGATTAATAAATTTTATCATATTATTCTTTTTATTCTTTTTTTATTGGTTCGTAAATCATTCTCCAATGGAATGATGTGTAACTTTTTATAAAAGTATGGTGTTGATTTCATAGGGACCTAAGAAACAAGGTAAAGATAAGGGGATTTTCTTGAGAGATGATTAAATAATGTGTCAATTATATGAGTAATTTTCTTTTAATTTATTAAAAATTCTATGATCAATATGATTTAATTATTTATGGAATGGTTATACTCTAGGTTGATATTTGGGATTTATTGGGTTGATTAATTTTAATAAAAATTTGATTTATTTTCATAATGAAGAATCATTTAAAATAGGTATGGAATTTCTATATAAATATCTTGTTTGAAAATACACAATTGTCTATCTAATAAATATCTATAGGTTTTCTTAAGTTTCTGGAATGTTCATTTGTTATTCTATGACAAAAAATTGGTGCTTGTTGATTACCTCATTAAAAAATTGATAAAAATGACATTATTTATGGATGGTTTTTTGTGTGGTATATAAATATGAATTGTGTTTGAAGTTGTATTTTACCAACTTATGATATTATGAGACCAAATAGATTACCCATGAAAATATTAGGGTAAAAATATTAGGCTATCATTTGTATATGTTAATTTTAGCCTAATATTTTTTCTTTACATTTGGCCATCATATCACCATTTAGAAGGTCAAATTTTCACAAACCATAGTTTAATTAAGACATATCATTTTTTATACCTACAGAATAAACTTTAACATTATTAATTTTCTCATTTGGGAATTGGGTGAAATTTAGTTATATAGTGTCTATTTTACATTCACTAGATATTTTGGATATATGGACCAAAATCATTATATTTTGATATGAACAATTCACTATTCGATAGTGAATAAAATTTCCCACTAAATTTACTAGATCTCTCTTCATATTGTGTATTTAATTGAGTTCAAGATTGTGATTAAAAAGGATCAATGAAATGGGATGAAATTAATTTTTAATCTAACTTATTTATTAAATATAATCATGATGATAAATTGGGTTTTATTTGAAAAATATATTTTCACTAAAACTTATAAACAATTAAATAGATGAATATTTAAAAATGAAAAATGAAAAACATACATTTCTATGAAAATTCATAACACCAACTTGTGTTTTTATATAATTTCACAAATTAATTGCTCTAAAACATCTAAATTCATATCTGAATAAAAAAATATATTTTAAATAGAATGTTTAATATAAATACCTTAAACAAAATAATCATGAAAACAATGAAAATATTTTAATATAGGAAATATACCTATGATTATTAAAAACCTAAGATTATTAGTTTCTTCAAATTCAACACAAAATGTCATCTAATTATAATAAATTATTACAATTAATCATTCATTACAAATTACATTGGGGTTTATTCCCATTAATGATTCAACAATGGGGAGAACTTGTTAGGAATCATATTTATTATTTTTTGAAGAGTTTATTTATTTTTTCCATTCTTATCAATTAGTTTTTAATGTGATTACATTTTCATTATAATATAAACTCGGCTCAGTAGTGGAATCCCCTATAAAGGACCACTATCGATGACTCCTATGAATTATATCTTCAAGGAACAATAGAATCTGACATTCTTAAGAATCATCAGTATATATAATAGAAATAATAAAATTCAGTCAACCAAAAATATATATAATTTATAAATCTAGGCTAAAAAAATATAAATTCTTTATCCCCTATGATTTTAAGGGAACATATGATGAAATCAGTTTCTCTACATAGAAATTTTATTAAATTTTATTTTTTTGAATTAATTTATAATGTACTTTTTTAATATACACATATTAAACCAAAAAAAGATAAAAAAAATGTATCGTATATTATTTTTGAGAGAGTGAAATAATATCCACACCAAATAATCCAATAAAATTGAATTTTTGGAATTGATTTAATTTTTGAAAATTTATATGGTAAAAAAATAATTATAACCACCACACATAAAAATTTATGTTTGTGAGCACAAAAATGACGTAGTATTTTAATGAAGAATATAAAAATAATTTTCTATTAATTTTTATTATTCAAAAAGAATGTTGTCATATATAATGATAATGGAATTCATTCTTCTATTTTTTACATATTTTTATCTCATAAAAATATCATATTTTTCTTACCCAACTATAGAATGAAATTACCCTCTATGTGAAATAAATTTATATTGTGAATATCTACAATATATATGTTATAAAAGGTATTTAGAAATAAATTATAAATTATAATCACATGGTTTTTTGATGATGATATTCCTGAGAAATGAAATTATTGATTATATGATGATCTGCCCAGAATACCCTTATGAATCTGTACATGACCTGACATTTCACATACTAAATGGGAGTTCAAAATCCCCACATGCACGAGACTAGCACCCGGGCAACAAAAAAACCATATGGAACAATGAATCTCATAGTAGTGATGAAAAAAATTAAGATATATACATAATAAGGAAAATATAATAAATAAATAAGGAATATATATATATATATATATGAACCATAATTAAAAGAATAAAATGAAAATTATACATCTCAAATTTCACTAAAAATGTATGGTACTAGTCAATCTAAAAAGGAAAAAATCTAAATTGAAGAATAGATACTCCAATGGTAGCATGTATAATCTCACACCATCTCCTTATTAGCCACCCATACATAGAAGGTATAATCATTTCAACCTCATTTTGATTCCTTGACTTTCCATATATAAAATGAAATAAAAATGTCCATTGCACTACTAACGCGGTCCTCAAATGTTGATGAATGCTTGATCTGTATGATCCCACCAATGAGTTCTACAATAAGTGTCTTTATGAGAATATATTTATAAAAATTTTTATGAAATATAGAATTGGTAATTAGTTTAATAGTTATTATATCAAAGCAATGGTAAAACATTTCTCCTTTTTCAAAAGTTTTATGTAATCACACTAAAAATATTTATATAATCCTATTAAAACATTTACATATAATCCTAGTGAAACACCTTATAACAATTGAGGTAAAATAGTTTCAAATATTCTTGGTAAAACTGTTTAAATAATCCATGTAATGTTGTTTTAATATATATCATATATATCAACGAATTTAAAATAAGGTTCCACATATCTTATCATATCCCAATATGTAAAAATAAAATGAACAAATAACATCATGGAAAGGATCACTACTGGAAAGGCTATCTAGAATACTCTTAACCGAAGATTGAAAATCATGCACATCAATTTTCTAGACATATTCATCAAATCTGTAATGAAGGGGAACTTCACATAAAGTGAAACGTCCAATGTTTTCTATGATGTCCCATGAACAACAAGCATCCAGATTTGAGTTATCCAAATTATTGGACCATAGATAGTTTCATGGGATGATACTTATTACTACTCCATCCACATATGTACCCATGGTATCCCATTTTCTACATTCCCCATTCCATTTTAACAAGACCATTCATTGAATGTAATTTAATAATACCATATATCAATTAATTAAAAATAAAAATTTATTTTACCCAAAGATGATAAAAAAAATATTTTATGGAAATCTTATATAAACAAGCACACATGAAAATCAACCAGTACATAATCAAATATTAAATATATAAAAATTTACCAAAACTATCTAAATCGTGCTTTATAAATAATTTCTAGATATAGAACCACCAACCTCAACTCAGTTCATTAAAAAACATATAAAATACACAATCATATAGTGAAAATAAATAAAATATTAGAGGCCCTTATACTAATTCCTATATCATGGAATCAATTAAATAGGTTCTAATGTATGAGGAGAAGATAAACTACACTCAACTCAGCATAATATAAAGTTGTACCATAAGAAACTCATAGGTAATATGGCAGGATATGATCACACAACTAATCGAGAAATGATCAATAAGAACAGTACAACAAGACAATGAAATCCCATAAATGTAGTGCAATGGTTCTTCTTAGATCAATGAAAATGAATAAGATTAAAGATGAATTTCATAGAAAGGTATTTTCACACCCGGTTTTTAATGTCTTTGTTTCGATATTGTTCATTGGAAATAATGATCCTTTTACTACGTCTTGGTTTAGATAAATGTTGAGTTTTGAAATTTCATCTATGTCTAATCACCCTTATTTGGGTTCCCCATTTTTTGTTTAGGATTTTTTGGAGAAAAGGTGGTTATTTCACGATTTTGGCCAATAGTGAGCCCATTTCCAGATTTAAAAACTCAAATTTTGGTATTTTATAATATCTTCATTTTATGACATTTTTCATTTCCTATATTTCCTACTTATCCTCCACTGAAATATTAAAACTACCATATCCTTTCAGACACCCTTATAAATTCAGATGAATGGTGAATTTGGGTAACTTATTTTAGTATTGGACCAGCATGTGGGCCCATTTCCTATTTTAAAAAAATTTAATTGTTTCTTTTATATCTTTTAAATTCTTTACTATTTTTAGGTGATTCAACCTCCCATTCGAATCCAACATATCTAGACCCGCCCCCAAAATCTATTTTTCCTATTTTGAGCTCATTTGAATAACTTATTAGGGATAAAGTTCTTAGTTTCCTCAAAACATTCTGAATTGAGAAGGAAAATTGTTTCATCCTTAAGTCATTCCATTTGTACTCTGGTTCCCAAAAATCTTCTATCCCTAGTCATTCCTGATCATAAAATACTCTCCAAAAATTTTCAAACCATTTCCATTTATCTGTGGGTGCATATCTTATTGAAGACGAAGGTTTTTTCAGTTGAAAAGGAGAGATTCCTTCTCCTTTCTCATCCTTCTCCTTTATCCTTTCATTATTTCTTGGTTTTATAATCTCTCCTAGTCTGGATCGACCTAGGATTCTCTGATCCTATAATTGTTTTATGGTTTTTTTGTTTTTTTGGGGTGGGTCGCAAAAGGTTTAATGATTGTAAACCCTCTAATGGTGATATTGGGTGTGTGTTTCCATTTCGCCACAGATTTGAGGTAGGATATCCCTTGCACAAGCATTTATAATATATGTTTCATAATTATAATGTTTTTATAACCATATTTATATGATATGTGCTTCTTTAAAACCTTGGTTTTAATTATTTTGTATGAAAATGATGTTGTATGCCTTATATTGTTAAAAATATAGTTGTTTTGGTTTAAATGTGCACTCATCTTGTTTGATAAATTATTCCATGAGCTTTCAGACATTGTTTATGGTATTTCAAATAAGTTTCATTTTATTTAATAAATTTATGTCATGAATATGGTATTTTAATTTTTTTTATGTGACTAATATAAGTATTTTCGTTATAGAGTTCATGCCATGTGTTCGGAAAATTGCCCGGTTGACATTTATGTGTCTAGTGCCATTTAAAAAGTTTTTTTGTATTTTTATATACATTGGATGCATTAAAGAATTTATTTTGGGATAATTTAATGGAATTACGATTTGAATTTGGTCTTACAAACAAATGGGTTTTGGTTTACAACATTTTTTGGCCCTGTTGGCCGGAAAATTGCCCGTTTCACATCCTTATGAAAATTGTTGTGTTTTGAATTGGTTACCTGAGTGTTTTAAAGGATTTAGGAATATGGTTTGATGATGTAAATGGGGTGTATACACCACCTTAATAAAATTTAAATGAATAACTTTTTCATATGCTAGTTTTTAGAAAATGTTTAATGCCCCATTTGGCCTTTCCTAAAAATGAGGAATGACTGTTTTACATGTATATACCATGTTGATTCAATTGGGATTGTTTTATGGTCCATGATATGATTTTATTAAATGTTGTTAGGGCTTAAAAATATGGTTGGGTATGTTTTTATGTGTTTATACGTAAAAGATATTTTATACTGTGTTTTATGTGCAATGCCACAATACACTACTTGATATTATTTTACAAAAATATTTAGTGGTTTATTGATTCATTAAAGAATTGTGACTCAAGTTTGTGGGATGATTGTATGTATATAGTTTGGGAATGGAAGTTTTATGTGAAATGTGTATTTTATAATATGATTAACTTCATTGATCACTAATGGGAATCCCAAATATCTAAGTGGGCGGACGTGTACTAGTATGCTAGTGATTCGGTGTCTTTTGGAACCTGTTTGACGTAAAAAGATTGATGAATAAAACACTAACTAAACTAATATGATGATGTTTTTGGGGGACCACTAGGTTATGGGTATTCTCCCTACTAGTGTCTCTTCTGCATGAGAACAAATATTTACTATGGATACTTTCACCGAGAAACATGGTACCTGGGGCTCACAACTAACTAGTGCCTAGGGGTGTTTCTGTGACATGTGCTCATTGGATATTTTGTACTCACCCTCGGCTTACAGTGTGTTTTGATTGTAAAATCAATAGTTTGTGTCATTTATTTCAAAGTGTATATCCTTTAAATAATCCCTCTTGAAAACTAGATTCATTTCGAAGATGCACCTCTTTGAAAATTGTTTCTAGCATTCTTGTTTTTAAAACATGCAAGTTTTTTTATGGTAATTTATTTATAGCATGTGACCTCATTTGGATATCATACCTTTCTATTTTTATTCAAAACATGAAATTAATGTTTCTTTTATTTTGAAGAATGTGCATTGGGAATAGAATATTGGTCTAATCTACTATGTTTTAATACTCACGCCTATAGTATTCATCTATTTTTTTCCATGGATTAGGTTTCAGCATGACTTCCATCGCCTTAGGAAACATGTAATAATTATGTTGGAGAGTGACCAGCAGGATCACATGGAGTTAGTAGGTTATCAGGTTTGGTCAGTTGAGTTGTTGGTTTTTTTGTAAATTAAGTTTCTTGTATAAATAATGTTCAGTTCAGTTTTTATATAAATTTATTTTTGCGATGTCCATTTTATTTTGTTGTGTGTTTGATAGTTTATGTATCGGTAAAATTATTCCCTTGTGTACTCTATTTATTCCCTTGGTGCATGTCTCCATCCTCGGAGGATTCGGAATTCCTCTCGAGACATGTCGCAGGCTGGCCTGGGTGACTTGTTTTGGGTCGATCAGGCGGGTTCATGACAAAATGGTATTAGAGGAGGTCGGCTCTTAGTTTAACTTTTTTTAGAGGTCTATTTTTATTTAGGGCATGACAAGATTGTTGGATTAGGAATTTTGGAACATTAGGGGTATGTGTGGGAAGAGTATCACGAACTCTTTTTTTGATCGTCTGGTTTCCACGGGAAGTCCAATTTTATTAGTGTCATTGGTTCTTGTAGTTTTTTGGTGTTGATATATGATTAGGGGAGTCTGACTAATGGCTTCCATGAGCTCACAGGGCCCATAAATCCATGTGGAGTTGGGGCATGGTCATACAATTTCACTATGTGTCGGTTTTGTGTTTGACATATGTCCGCTAACCATATGGTCAAGTCACCCACCGACACTAGATCACTTTTTTTTGGGTTTCTTGGTCCCTTCGTGATTTGTTAATTAATGTTTTGAAAATGCTTATGTGAGAATTAAGGAAATGGGTTTTAAATGATGGATTATATTTTTTAGATTATAAACGTGGGTTTTAAAAATAAAATATAAGAATGGTTTTTGGAAGTTTATTTTTTAAACAAATTATGGGGAGGATGTGGAAATGATTTAACAGGATTTGATTTTCCCTAATCTAAACATGTGGTTTTTTGAAATAATTTTTTGAATGTGTGAATCATTTTAATGTGATTCTGAATATTTTTTTAAATGAGTTCTTTTGTGATGTTGAAAAGTGTTTTAATCTAATTAATTAGTGTTATAAATTGGTTTTCAGTGGTTGGGGGTTTCCTAAAATGGGAATTGGTCTCAAAGGACATCAGATTATGAAAAGATACAATGGTGAGTTTTAGGTAATGGGATCAGGTTATTTGGAGTAGATTGGTTGTTTTAAAAATTGAAAAAAATGAGATGGGGTAGGTTTTAAGAAAATGGTTCCTGATGAAGTGTGTTATTTTTGTGAAATATGATAAGGTTTTTTGACTTGGCGGTTGGTGTTCCTTTTTAAGGTGCATGATTTTGGGAAAGAAGTTATTTTGTTTTAGCCTTTAGTGTATTCATGGGTAATCACATGCGTGGTTTCATTGATATCTGGAATGATGGTATATAAGTCATGGTGGTTCTGTTCCTGGGGTGGCATGAAAATATGCATGTGGGTGAGACTTCATGAAAAACCATTGGTGAATTTGGAATCCGACCAAGTTAGTTTGTTTTTGAATAGTGTTTTGAACGGAAAACTTGTGGCAATTGTTTAGAATCAAATGGAAATGTTGCAAGTTTTTTCTTTTTCTTAGAAGAGTTATTTATTAAGTATTCTTCCTTATGATCTATAATCAAAATTCTTGTTGTATCAGGAGAATATATCTTGTCAGTGGCTCAGTTCTGGAGTAATATTTATTTGGTTTCTAAAGGTGTTTTTGATGTTGTGATGTGACCATGGATTGTTTTCTTTTGGAAGACTTTCCTATTTTTCATCATTAGGATTCAATTAAAATGATAAATTCACCTCTTTGGAAGATGCCTCTAACTGATTTTTGGAACAGAGAGCTATTTGTGATCGACATAAAGTGCTTCCATGTCATGATAATTCTTTTGGACACAGTAGATTTGTTGATTTACGTGGATTTTTTTCGTTGTATTCCTTGTCCATTCTGCCACTCCTTCGAATTGAGACAGAATTTTGATATGTATCTATGATTCACTATTTATAGGAGGGTGTTTTTTTGGGAATGTGAGTTTATTTTTGAGTGGTGTGATCCTAATCACCTAGAATGCAGTGCCGCAGATGCTTCAAGAATCAGGGCTCCAGCCATAGGCCTAGGAGTGAAGCTTTTCACGCAGTCAGAAAATCTCAAAGGTGTGGGGGGCATGACCAGGATCCTTCCTCCACCATTTTGGTATGTTGGCTTCTATGTCACAATTGTGGTTCCTAATTTCTGTGAATTTCACTTTGTCGCAAAAATCATGTTGGACTTATTCGTCACACATTGTCTATGGTTATGCCTTCAATGATGTGGGTTTTCGATTAATGTCTTTGTGAGGACCGCCTGTGAAAATAGGGTGTATTCTGGGTGTTACCGATTAGTAGGTGGAGAGTTGTGGGTTATTCCTTTGTTTATTTTGTGGTTTTCGTGGCCTAATTATTGGGGTCCCCTTCCCGCCCCTCCCCGAGTGGTGGGGGTTAGGATTAGTGTTGAAAGTGTTGTCCCAGTTCTTGTCCCCTCATTTCGGGAGTGGGTGGTTTAGTTGTTCATGTTGTAACCCTATTAACATGGGTTAGAAGGTTTTTATGGGAGTGTTTTGGTGGTCCAATTTATGTGATTCTCAATTCTATTTAATATTGTATTCTTGTTAGTTCGTTGCAAGTTGGGTTCAAATGGTGGGGAGGCCCACCACAAGACTAGTTGATTTTTTCCTCCTATGAACTTATCTAGTGCTATTTATTTCATAATGGTCGGGGATTCCATTCCATAATCAACTATAATATTTGATTTTTGTGAATTCTTTTTAGATTGGGTGATTTTTGGGTTCATTAATATAAGGCCCAAAAACCGGGATCTTGGTTTGGTTGTAGAGGTAGTGACAAGAACTTTCAGTTGACTCTCAAGAAGTGGTTTAGAGTTGGTGTGTTGGTTGAGGTAAGACGATTATGTTCCACTAATGTTTAATGGTGTGTCATTGGACTAGGAAGTAGGACCATATTTTAAAATAATACATTGGTTTTGATCAATCACCTACAATTTTCTATGTCTTTCTGAGGGTGGAAAGCTTTAATGGTGGGGATAATTGTCACACCCATTTTTTCATGTCTTTCTTTTGTTCCCGTTCAATGGAAATCCTAGTCCTTTTCGTGGGTCATGGATGAGATTAATGAAGAGTTTTTAAATTTCAACTATGTCTAATCCCACAAATTTGGGTTCCCCATTTCTTGTTTAGTAGATTTTGATAAAGGGTTGTTATTTCACGATGTGGGCCAACCGTGAGTAAATTATCAAATTTAAAAACCAAATTTGTTTCTTTTATAGCATATTCATTTTTTGACATGTTTCATTCCTTCCACATCCCTATTTTCCTTCACTGACATATTGAAACTTCCATATCCTTTTTTGAAACCCTTATAAATTCATAAGCTTTGTGAATTTGGGTTACTTATTTTGGTATTGGGCCAGCCTGTGGGCCCATTTCCTGTTTTATAACATTTAATTGTTTTAATAAAATCATTTTCATTTTTTCATATTTTTCGGTGAATCATCATTCCATTATATTCCAACATACCTATACCCACTCTCATTATCTATCTTACCTTCTTAGAGATCATTTGAATAAATTATAAGGGCGAATGTTCCTGGGATTCCTCAAAACGTCCAGAATTGAGAAGGAAATTTTTTTCATCCATAAGTCATTCTATTCATAGTCTGTTTCTTATTAATATCAACTCACTGGTTCTTACATACCATAGGAGACTCTCCAAGATGTTTCAAGCCATTAAATTTCCCTATGGGTTCATATCTAATGGAAGAAGAAGAGTTTTCTAGTTGAAAAGGAGTGATTCCTTCACCTTTCTCCTCCTCCTTCATCCCCCATTCATTATTCCATGGTTTTATAATCTCCACCAGTCATGATCGACTAAGGGATCTATTATCCTATGATTTTCTATGGGTTTTTTGATCGTTTGGGGTTGGTCGTCAAAGGTTTAAGGTTTGTAAACCCTCAAATGGTGATATTGGGTGTGTGTTTCCATTATGCCAAGGATTTTATGTAGGATATCACTTTCAAAAGCCTATATCGGTTATGTTTCATCATTATCATGATATTATTACCTTATTTATATGATATTTGCTTCTTTGAAACCTTTGTTTTAATTTTTTGTGTGAAAATGTTGTTTAATGCATTATTTTCGTAAAAATATAGATTTCGGTATAAATTTTTACTCCCCTTGTTTGATAAACTATTCCATGAGATTTTGCACTTGGTTTATCTATTATTAAATAAATTTCAGTATTTTGAATAATGTTTTGGCATGAAAATGGAATTTTATCATTTTTAAGTGCTTAATATGATTTGTTTTGTTAAATAGTTTAAGCCATGTGTTTGGTAAATTTCCCAGTTGGCATTTATGTGTCTAGTGCCATTTGAAATGATTTGTTTGGATTTATAAATAAATATTCATCACGATAAAAATAATTTTGGGATTCTTTTATGGCTTTATAATTTGGATTGGGTATTACAAACAAAGGGGTTTGGGTTTACAACATTTTTTTCACTAGTTGACGGAAAATGGCCCGTTTCACATCCTTAAGAAAATGATTGTTTTTTAAATATGTAATCTGAGTGTTTTAAGGGATTTATGAATGTGGTATTCTACCATAAATTGTGTGTGTACACCTCTTTAATATAATTTTAATGAATAAATTTTACAAATTTTTTTTTTCGGAAAATGTTTAAAGGCTCGTTTGGCCTTACCTAAAAATGAGGATTGGGTGTTTTACATGTATATACCATTTTGTTTCAATTGGAATTTTTTTATGGTCCATGAAATGATTTTATTAAATGTTTTTATGGATTCAAAATTTGTTTTGGTAAGGTTTTGTTTTGTGTTTAAACTTAAAATGGTGTTTTGAATGAGTTTTATGTGAAATGCTTTAATACACTCCGTGAAATTGTTTTTAGAAAATATTTAGTGATTTGTTGATTTATGAAAGAAATGTGACACATGATTGTGGGATGTTTGTGAGTTTATGGTTTGGGAATAGAATTTTTATTCAAAATGTGTATTATAAAATATTATGGACTTGATTGAGCAGTGAAGGTAATCCTGGGTTTCTAGGTGGGCGACGTGTACTTGTACATTGTTGATTCCGTGGGGTTTGGCCCATATTTCACATATAAAGTTTGAAGATAATATCACTTACTAAACTATGATGATGTTGTGGTTGGGGGACACTTGGTTATGGGTATTCTTCCTACTAGTGGCTCATGTACATGAGAATATATATTAATTATGGTTACTTTCGCCGAGATACGAGGTACCGTGGGCTCACAACTAACTAGTTTCTCGGGGTGTTCCTGTGACATGTTCTCATTGGAGCTTTTGTGATCGCCATCAACATAAAGTTTGTTTGGTTGGTAAATTCATAAGTGCATGTGATTTATTAAATAGTTTATATTCTTTAAGGAATCCCTCTTGAAAATTAATTTCATTTTGATGTTTCACCTCGTTGAAAATTTTTACTAGCATTCTTGTTTTTAAAACATGTATGTTTTTTGTATGGTAATTTTTTTCTATCATACTACCTCATTTAGAAAAAATACCTTAATATTTGTATTTAAAACATTAAATTGATGTTTATTTTATTTTAAAGGATGTGCATTGGGAATAGAATATCAGGCTAACCTACTGAGTTTTAATACTCACACCTATAGTCTTCTCCTGCTTTTAGCCCTCTTGTGCAGGTTTCTGCTTGAGGTCAATAACCTTGGGAACCATGAGACCCTTATGATTGAAGGTGACCATAAGGTGAACATGGAGTTATTTGGTTATTGGGTTTGGTCAGTGGAGAGTTTGGTTTAGTTTTACTTTCAGTTTCTTGTACAAATAATGTATAAATCAGTTATTATATTAATGTATTTTGGGATTTTCTATTCTTTCTGTTGTTTGTTTGATGGTTTTTATATGGGATAAAGCGTTCCATTTTGTAGTATATTGATTCCCTTGGTGTTTGTCTCCATCCAGGGAGGATTGGGATCTCCTCTTAGGACTTTTCACTGGCTGGCTTAGGTGACCGGTTTAGGTTCGACTTTGCCTGGTTCATGACTTATATGGAACATCCACCAAAATTCACATTCATCAACTAATGTGATCCACATGGTGTGTAGGTAACCAAAATATCCCATTATAGACCTTGTGTTTTGAATTATAATCATGCATGAAGAATGATAATCACAATATGTGATGAATGGTTTGAAAAAATATTATAATATATATATGGTGTAAACCAAAATTTATTTATTTAAATACCACATATGTAAAGTACACTGAAAAATAAGTCAGTTCTATTTAAATTCATGTCTTATTATATTAGGGTTTAAATTTTCATGATACAATATTGAGGAAATTTATGGTGTTAAGATGAATTTTCCCTCTAACAAAATTCTTCTGCAATAAACTGATTTCATAGATTTTCCCAAGAAACACGTTTTTTCTATAAATTTTTCTTACAATGTAAGATGATCTTATATGAATTACCTAAACATGATAATATAGTCACTAAAAAAAACTTATTGGATCTCTATTAATATTTTGTTCATATTTATACTCAGAGTCTATGAATTAAAATTAACACACATCATTGATCTTTAGAACATATCCCCCCCAAAATATCTCAGTCCTCTAAAATAATTAAACACACCCAAATGTACATAAAATTAAAATTGATATTTGGAAATCCCTCATATATGGTAATGAGATTTTACATACTCCCAACCATAAGAATTTCCACCCCCAATAACACATATAGAAAAATATTTCCCTAGAAACAGGTGTGACCACTACTCACTCAATAACTATTCATGATACCATTTCAAATGAGAAAATAATATGAATCTCCATTATCATCCAACCAATTGTATATAATATCATTCATGTCATTCATATGAGATTAAATGATTTCCACTAGCTACTCTACAACAGGAACGTCAGACTCTATCTTTTTCTCTTCCAAGATCAAAACATAAGAGAGGTCAAGATGTCACTTCTCAAGATGATATATGTAAAAATAATAATTAAAACCTATCAACATAAGTAGTAAATATAACCAATAAGAATCATTAACAATACTCTAAGATTAATCAAATGGTCCAGCATATCTTTGATTCATCATTACTATTTTTCAAGCCTCTGGTTACCCAACAGAGGAGGAACATTATAGAAAATTTTGTCACCAATTGAAAACTAAAAGAGTGAAATCGGTGATATGGATATGAATTCTTCTAAATCTATGTTATGACCAGATGATGATATATATATATGAAATACTCCTAGTAATGTGATGAACGATACATGGTACAATAAGATGGGAAGCTCCCTCCTCCAGCAAATAAATAGGTGATCATCATAGGAAACCATACATAGGATCACTGGGATTTGTTTTTATTAATGGTTAATAACTACTAATATAATAATAGTCAACATTCCCAAAATAGATATCACAGTATCTCACAAAATATAAAACCTAGAATTAGAGTATATCCTTCAGGAAGTAGATTGAATTATCTCTTAGGAAAAATGTCCGTGAATAGTTTATTTTACTCAGCCTAACCTGAGTCCCCATAGACTCTTATAGAATCTTCTAGAACCATGAGGTAAATCTAGTATCAAGATTAAAAAAATTCTTATTGTAACTCCATGCAACATGATATCCACTTCCAATATATGTTACCCATATCATTAACATTTTTCCCCCTAATTGGAATGAAATGAGATGATTTCATCAACCAATCAATAACCACCCATATAGAATTTATACCTTCTGTAGTCCATTGTAATCCAACAAAAAAGTACATAGAGATCACATTCCATTTTCAACCCATCACTAGAAGGGGATTGAGAAAATTATAAGGTTTCCAATGCTATTCTTTTATAGGTTAACTCGTTTAAGTGTGAGAGATATAATTTTTAATGTCACACTTCATACTCGACCACTATAAATTCCATCTCTTTTAATAATATATATTCATAGTGAATAGATGAACAATCAATGAATAATAATGATTTTAAAAAATTATCTCCTCATAGATTTTGGGACGACAAACAAACCCCTAAAGTAGAGTATTCTATGTGAAGAGAGAGACCGATTTGAAATACTCTCCCTTCCATAAAGGGTTTCTTGAAAACTACTAAACTTATCCTCTTGTTGGATGAATATTTATAATATACACAAGAATATTTAATGATAACTAAACATTGGTTATAACCATACATAAAACATCCTCCGGATTATCCAGATTCAACTGAGTAAAGAAGCTCATATGGCTCCACTCTTCAATCAATTCCAAAACATCATGGGATTGTACATTCCTACTAAGAGTTTCTATAATGAAATTCCCCTTCCCTATTTTGTAGGAGATGATAAAGTTGAATGTTTGAAGGTATTTCATCATCTAACTATGTCTATGATTCAATTAATTCTAATAAAACAAATACATTATAATCTTATGGTTAGAAAAAGACTATGAATATCTCTTCAATGATATTGTTCCACTAACTTTTAAGTGTACGAATATGTATTAAATGATTAAATTTAGGGGTGGGGTAATTTTTCGTGTGAAGATGATGTTGTTAGGAGTCATAATCTAAAAATTACTATCCTTCATGTGCATTTATCCCAAAACCGCACTATAAGCATCATTGTATACCACATACTCTTTATCAGACTATGTTAAGATTATAATTGTAGCTGATGGAATAAATCATTTCATTTCATCCAAATAAGACGAATTTTTTTCATTCAATGTGAAATTACCCACATTTATGGTAAGAACAATCAAATGTGATACCATCTTCAAATATCATTGAAACCCTATACTATATTTTCCATTATGTCCAAGAAATATATGAATATAAAATAAGATATATGGATCCTTCCATGATTATAATAATTTTACCTTATCAAGATAATCAAATAATATAGGTTCAAAAATAATGTTCCCAAATAAAATTAAATAACGGGTCTAAAATCTATATTTATAATTATTTCCATATAAATAGTGACTCCA
Source organism: Viscum album (assembly GCA_963277665.1). Classification (NCBI taxonomy): domain Eukaryota; kingdom Viridiplantae; phylum Streptophyta; class Magnoliopsida; order Santalales; family Viscaceae; genus Viscum; species Viscum album. Next base: position 664,805,306 of record OY728141.1, read on the forward strand.
TAGGAATTCCAATAAACAAAATCAGATATTACTCATTCTAAAAGTCAAATATTAAATAAAAAAATAGCATCCCTAAACAACAAAATAAAATCTTCAATGATAAAAATAGAATATCTTGTATATCAAATATAATAAAACATAAAAATTGTTAAACATTCTAGATGGAACCATATGATATTAATAATGGTAACACCTTATCTTGGTATCCATTTTCAGAATATCAATCTCCCAAAATATGAGAAGGTGATAACCTAACTAGAGATGGATCATTTAAAAAAACATTTCACCGGTATCCGATCAATACAATTATACATATGGGGAAACAACTTATTTTTTCCACAGTTTATTGGATCATATTTCAACATTCCATTAGTAATTAATTTGAAACATCTTCCCTAAAAAAAAGAGAACTACAGATACCAATGGTGAAATTATATGTAGAAAGAAACCCTTTAACAGTAAATGAAATCACTAAAATTATAACTCTTTCATCTTTTATGGTGGTATATTATTGGATGGTGTTGAGATATAATGTGTATCCAACACTATATCAATTATGGAATCTACACCGTTCTCTAGAAGAAGACCAATGAATTAATCTGATAAAAAATTATAAAATTTTGGAACAAACTCATGATGATAAAGTTGAGAAATAATGGCATTGGGCACAAGTGAAACAGTAGAAAAAAATCCTGAGATCTTCATAGAGAGGTCTTGCATGACTAGAATACAGATTTCACCCTACTAGAAACACCTGATAGATACCATCAACATCATGGAACAAGACACACTAATAATAATAATCAACCACAACATGATGAGTAAAAATCAAATCCATCTTGATGATGACATCAAATTGATCTGGAATGATACTATGTAAATCCCAAATTAACACTAAAGAATCTAAAAATTATGTTAACGGACATTGAACCTCTACATTTTCATTGTATTAATTTGTGTCACTAACTCCATATCAAATTACATGGGTTATGATATAATTTTATATTTATGAAGAAAATTGGAATATATAAATGAGTGATAGGCTCCTGTATGAAACAATGTAGTCCCTATAGAAGATGAAATAAATATGGAATCTCTCAATATCATTTGATATATGCCAAAAATCATCATAAACTCAATCATTGTATAAAAGTTATTCAATACTGAGGGTTGGAGTCAGAGCCTTCTAGTATTTAGATAATCTTAGTCTACCATAGTCACCTTTTGAAATGACATTCCCTAAAAATAATATGAGAGTAGACATTTTCTAAAAGAACCTCTGAAAATATCTATAGTTCCTCTAACCTTTGAACAACTATGTAGGAAAAAACTATGGAAGATGAGTGTTCTTTATCCTGGCACACTAATATCAAGATAGGGGAATAATAGTTTTTGTAAGTGATGGTGTAGATTAGGGATTCATATAAGAACTTTCTGCACCACCTGTATGATGTACATAACACTTCCTATTATTCCCATGCACATCAGTAATGCTAAAATTGTGTGAAAGTGAAGTTCCAAAAAACCCAACCATGCCATCCATATCAATATCCCCCATAATTTCACTATATACATTAACTATGTATGTAGAATTCATCAGCATGAATACTCATGATCTGATAGCCAGTCACAAACCCTAAAGGTACTTCGGAGCATTCAACTATTCATTCTACCCTTCCTATTGAGTAAAATGAACCAAATCCCAAAAAATATTTATGTATTCTGATAATATTCTATCTCTACTAAAAATAAAGGAACTATATAGAAATTTAAACCAAGAATTTCTCTAAGAAGAACATTTATAGGAAAAGGTTCTATAATCCCTTCCATATAATCCCATGTCCCTATATTCTAGTACCATGGAATCCCACATTTTCTTGGTGAGACCGATATGTCTAAACTAATCCCAGATAATCATTATATTATCATCTATATAGATGAAGTCTAAGATATATTCATTATTTTCAAGCTAGTCCCCCACCTCTTTGGGAAAATTTTTAACATTAATGGAAGCCATATTCTCTGATAATAACACCTAAGATCGATCCATTCCTCTCCAAACTCCTTAGTGTACCTAAATCACTGTGTTCTGGACTTGTAGTATGTTTTCATCCAGGGAATGAACTTATACCTTGATTGAATCAATAATAATATGATCCAAATTCATATTACCTTGAGAAGTAACTGTTTTTCCCCATTCTATATTGAATGGAAGACTTCATGGTGGAAAATCAATGTACACCAAAAATAGTATAAATGGTAAGATGATTAGAAAAAAACTCATCTCAAACATGAAGATCATAATAAAGAACTAATATTAGGATCATCAACCCAAAACATGAGAGACTAATCCCAACATCCCACTGTAACATGAGGCTCATTATAGAATGATATTTCTAGGAACTCAACACAAGAAACCTCTCCAGTCCCGAAAAAGCTATCATTAGTCCACTAATGTCCTAATACTAATCATAAAAATGATATATTTAACAAATTTGAAAAAATTTCCCTGATAATGTAGTGACCCGTCCTCTGGGCCTGTGTCGTGACTACCCCATGCCTGCCTTCCATAGGCCAGAGGCTGGAGACTTGCACCAAAGGCCGAAATCCCAATAACTGGGAAGGGATTGCCTTTATAAAAGTAACAAAAAAACCACCGAGTTTAAGCGGAAGTAAAACACTAAGTAAAAAAAGGCGCTGAAAAGTAAATGCTCCAGAATACAAACCCAATCGAAAGTATAGATACAAATGAAATAAAGTACAACAAGGACAAGCAGTTGGAAAAAGATAGAAGCAACTCTTGGGTTATCCTCCTCGAATCCTACCTAAAGGGTAGGTGCAGATAGCGCAGCTCCTGAATCATACACCACGGAACCTACCAGAAGGGTAGGTACAGATAGCCTCCACAATGCTCTCGCTCGTCAACCACCTCCGAATGTCGCCTCGTCTTGAATTCCACCATTGTATATTGTATCTTCGTGAGGTCCACCTCCGGGTACCGTCTAGTCCTCGAACACTCGTCCTCTGTCTGCGCTTCTTGTCTTCTGCAACCAACACAACGAGGTACACGCATAGCCCGTGCAGGGGTGAGTATAACGATACTCAGTAGGTACCCCTAGACCCTCATGGTCTCACTAAATCCAACAAGGATAACCACAGAGAAGATCTCAACAGATAACCTCTAATTATGTACATACCCATACATATACCCAAGTTATCAATCAACCCATGTCAATCATGAGGAAACACAAGGATTATGAAATCAACGGATAACCTCTACCCAGGTATATGCCCATACATATACCTAAGTTATCAAGTAACCCATCTCAATCATGAGGAAACAAAAATATTAAAGACTCAGCTCAACTAGGATTTTATTCATGACGTCGAAACCACAGATTCTTTGAACTCATTCTCCATCGAGTACAGTGGGCATGCCGCTACAACCATACGCATAGAACTCCTCCTCTGTCGAGTACAGAGGGCATGACGCTACATCCAAGAACACCGAACTCCTTGGACTGCTATAGTACTCTACCTGTCGAGTACTGTGGGCCTGCCACTACAACCATGCGCGCCGAACTCCTCCTCTATCGAGTACAAAGGGCCTGTCGCTACCACCAAATGCGCCGAACTCCTTAGAATGCTGTATTACTCCACCTGTCGAGTACTGTGGGCCTACTTCTACAACCAAGAACTTCCCACCATGGGTCTGCCGCTACAACCAACGCTCCCCCTCATAGGTTCCAGAGGCACTCCTTCTATTAAGTACCGCAGGTCTGTCGCTACAACCACGCGCTCCTCTGTCACGGGTCTGCCACTACAACCAAGTTATCCCCCTCATATCCTCCATAGGTACTCTTTCTGTTGAGTACCGTTGGTCTGCCACTACTACCAAGCGCTCCTCCACCGTGGGTCTACTGTTACAACCAAGCGCTCCACACTGGGCTATCTGAAACACACCGAGTCGATAGATCAGCAGTCGCCAAGTCTCAGCCAGTTACTAGGTCTCTACACTCTTCTAGCTTGTCACCGGGAGGGTCCTCTACATGATATACTAGTCTACACTCCATGTATAACAATGTTCCATGAAGAAGTATTTCAATGCGCCTCGTCATGGGGGTCTCAACGCAACAGACGGTGCGTCAGTCAGACGCCCGGTCTGTGAGTTACTAGCCTTTTCGTCCTAGGGGCCTGGTTGGTTTCCTGCGCGAACCAACCCGACCATATCTCGACTGTACCCCAAATAATCATAGGTTATTCTAATAGGGTAATCTCATAGGGTCCTATTCTCAAAATTATCACCAATACTGCTGACGGTTCGTCAAACGGACATACGGCCTGAAAGTTATCAGCCTTTCAGTCCTAGGGGCCCTGTTGGATTTCTGGTACAATCCAACCCGGCCATTATACATATGCATCCAAAACTCAGGGGAATCATGCCAAAAGTTCCGTCTCATCAAGAGGAAACCAACAAAGTCAAAGGCACATCAATCGGACGTTTGGATCTCGAGATATAAGTGTTTCCGCTCTGAGGGCCCAATTGGTTTCGTATCCGAACCAACCCGGACGTACTCAAGTTTCTCTGAAACATTGTGTGTAAGATGCCAAAACGTCTGTCTCAATCCAAGGATCACTACAAAACTGGCGGTGCATCGATCAGAGGTTCGTTGCCCACGTTATGGGCAATAGACCAAAAAAGTCCGGTATTAGGGGGTTCGAGCCCGGTCCGACCCGGCCCGATACCCCCAGGGTTGGCCCGAACAGTGTCCGGGTCTGGCCCGCCTGGGCGTGGCCCGGCCTTGCCCGGGCGTGGCCCAGCCCGGCACGCTGCCGCAGCCAGTGGCCTGGCGGCTCAGCCGTAACGGTCGAGTGATGAAGGGGGGGGGGTGGTGTGCTGCCCCCCGCGTTGAGAACCCGTGACCCCCATGTGGGGGCCACAACTGCTGGCCGACTGGGGGTTACAAACCCCCAATTTTCCCCTTACTGGTCGACCCGCTCTGGCCAGCCGACTGCTGCCGCCATGAGACCGGCACTGTCCGGTCCCCCTGCTCCGACGTTGGCAGCCCAGAACTGGCCAACGGTCTCCCCGCTCCGCCGCGGCCACAGCCGCGGCCTTGGTCCGTTCGGCGTGGTGTGACGGCGCCGCGCACCTCCACCGCGGACCCGCTCCGGCTGTGGCACTATTTTAGTTATCCGGTGTGGCGTGATCATGCCACGTCTTTGGTTCGTCATCAAGGGCGCGGCACGACGACACCCCTTCCCCTCCTTTCTTTAATATTTCTGGTCGGTGCTTCGGCACCGCGTTGCCTTGTTCGTGAAGCAAACAACATCAAACAACCAAAGGGGGGAGGTTGGTCAGCTGTGTTCGTGCAGTCCGACCCCCTCTAGTTATTGCGGAATCAGGCAGCTCCAATAGAAATGAAGAAAGGAAAAGGAAGATTTCACGAACAACAATTAAAATAAATCCCTACCTCAAGTGTCATCGAGCGAGGGTTCATCACGGAAAAAGGCATCGCGGAAGGGGGATCGTCGCATCGCGGAGAAAGGATTCGTATGCGTCGCGTCGTCGATCTCTGAGGATATAGCGTTCTTTACGACCTTCGTCGGAGGTCGGCGTTCTTCGCGTTCTTCACATTCTTCGTCGAGGAGGAAGAACTTCAAGAACCTAGGCGAATTCTCCCTCGCCTCCCAACACAATAAGACTAAAATAAAATAATAAGTGTCTTATTTTATTTACACACAAACTAACGTTTGAAATTCAAAATGAAAAGAAACAGTCAATTGATTAATTAATTGAGGCATTTAAAACCGCCCAATTAATGAGGAATTTATTATCCAGAATAAACGCAAGAGTAGACTTCATTAAAAAGGGTGTGCAGGTGCGTTACATAATTAAAGGAGGGGAGTTGAAAAAGGTGAAAGAAACGGTGGGGATCGTTTGGGACCCACCTCACAAATATCCTACCATGTTGGTAGGATATTGTGGGTCCCATATCATGCACATATCTTATGTTAAGAAAAATAAAATAATTGGTCACACCATTTTATTTTATTCAATTACTTAACCCGAAAATTTTAAATCCACACCCGAGCAGACGCAACTCTGGAAAAGGTGTTTATAAGAAATTATCGGCGGTGCAATTCCATCGATACCCTCAGAATTCAATTCCGAGCACCAGTTCAAAAGTTAAAAAAACCCACTCGTGCGTTCACTGAACGAGGTAAACATCGGAAAAAGATTCCAGGCACACCGGGGCTTGGAATTAGGTGCTGTTAGAAACTGAGTTCTTGTAAAATCCAAAATAAAATTAAGAAAAAAATTTCCATTTAATTTTTATGGGACTTTACAGATATCATTAAGTATTGGAACACAAACTGACCCATAGTGCACTCAAATGGTAATTTTTTATCTCCAAAGTCAAGTGACTAGAAACCTAACACCCAGAAAAACTAGAATTAATAGTTTCACCCATCCTAATGAAGATTACATGGAATATATATATATATTGAAGATAAAATACTGAATGAGAAAACAAGAATATATATATTCTATAAATGAGTGAATACATTAGAAGTGATGCTAGTAAAAAGTATCTAAAGTACATTGTGGTACAATCAAAAAAACTATAGAAAAAAATGTGAGAAATAACAACCCCATATGATTATGTGCGAATGTTACCACAATTTCACTGCTAGCAACTGAAAAACATCACTAAAAGTCCACACCATCACACTATAGTTTATTTTATTTCCCTAAATCCAAATATATATCATGGCTTACACAGAACCAAGGATGTGAATAGGGTGGAGCTATCAATCTCATTATGATGCCACACATGTATTCTATAAAAAGTCATTGTATAAAAAATTATTTATTTTCAACTTTAAATAAAAAACCATGATATACAGTTTAACATTTTTATATGATAATTGATTCAAAATAATTACCATTTCCCACTATTTTAAATAATCAATAAAAATCAGTATCATATAATCTAGGAAATATTGTTTTTGATAATCCAGTAAAATAGTTTCCAATATTCTAGGTAATGTAGTTTTAGATAATCATAGTAAAATATTTACAAACAATCTATGTTAAGCTGTTTTAAATAATATCATTAAGGTTGATTAAAAATCTCCATGTCCAATAGTTTCAAATTATCCAGGTAAACCAATTTCAAATAATCTAGGTTGAACATTTCAAATAATGTCACATATGTGATACAATTAAAATGAAGCTTCCATATATCATATCAAATAGAAAACAGTAACAACAAAAAACATAGGAAACACCATTAAAAGGACACTAGTAGTAATAATAACAGTAAATCTCATACATATACAAATACAATCATTTCAATAATATCAAAAAAAGTCTGTATTGAGTCTTGGTAGTAGATGAACACCCTCAAAAATTAACACTGAAATAGTTTATATTATCTATATGGATCAAATTTTCTTTTGTGTAGTGGAACGCCAAATTATTTGACCCCCATAGTGTACAACTATAATTCCTATTATTATACCCACACAAAAAATTACACATGGATTCCCATGTGTTACATTTTATTGAATATTTTATCAAATCAATGCTCTGAAAACCATTCCAAATATACATTTCATAATGCTTTTCAATTTCATTTTTATTTTATTAAAGCCTGGGGAAATCATTATATATTTTCCAAAGGACATTATAAAAAAAATCAAACCATAAATCATGAAATATTATTTCTGATATAATTTATCAAAACTAGAAAAATAATGGGTCATCCATAACATTCAAGAGGCAGAACCACCATCCTTAACTCAAGATGCACATGCCCATTATGGAAATCCACCAATATGGAAGTAATGAAAAGAGAACATTGGAGGCCCTAGAATTGATTCCCATAACATTTAAATAATTTATTAATAAAATGTTTAAATTAATATGATAAAAAAACATACCATGAGGAAATAAAACACGTCATTTCAATCAACACAAGGGTAATCCTCAAGGACAATATAACAGAATGATACCAGAATGGATGAACAAGAACATCACTTCAGGATCAATGGATCTAAACAATTTGTGCAATGATAGTAACAAGACCAATTTATGTAAACCAATGAAAATATTTCATACAAAGGAAAAAAAACACAACCACTATAATGATCATGAATCAAATGATGCGATCTGGTAGGAGCGGATGTTTCCTGATTCTTTTGTGAGAACTCTGAGGGTTTGAGATTGAATCATTTATATTAAATGAAAAAAATATTTTCTATAAACATTAATTTACTTAGAAAATATATTTATGGAATAAACCAACATTATACAACATAATAACCCTGTTATTTATGTACGATGAAAAATATTTCACCTCAAGATAAAATCCCAATAGAATATGTTACAATGAAAAAAATTATCTTATTATGAGAACGAAATTTATAGTGTAAAAATTAATATATTGGATTCAAATTTTATTATTGTTTAACCCAATTTCATTTATTTTTTCTAGTGTCATGGTGAAAATTTATCTTATGGAGTTTTATGGCCCGTTATGTAGTAATAGAACAAAATTCTACAATAACTCTAAAAAACCATCTTCTGACCCAAGAATATTTTTTACATAGTTATAAAATTACACCATAAATTCAAAAAACATCTATCCCTAAACATTTATTAATTTAATCTAACAAATTATCTCTATCATAAAATGGCTTGAAACACACCCAAACATAAATGGTAATGAAATGAGAGAAGGGGAATACCAAAAAGAAGGTAATAAGATGTTCCACATTTTCCTCATTATTACTTGAAAATATATTAAGATAATCATATATTATGTTTATTACATGAAATATTTGCATTTATTTTTCAATTCATTAATATATTAATGGACCAGAATCTCATAAACAATCAAGTTGGAAAACAATCATAACCCCAAGGGGTTCAGTTCAATAATATATATTTATTAGTATATATATGTATATTAGTATATATATATTAAAATATATGTGTATAAAGGATAGTATTTCGAATCATGATATAACATATATAAATGGTAATGTATATTCCATTGTCACCCCTTATTCATGGGATTCAGCACTGTTGCCTCACCTGATGAAATGAACTATCACCCATCCCATCAAAAATCATTTTAAAAAAAAGTTGTTTTTAATTATTTTAACAATAAACATAAACAAACTAAATAAATTTAAATCAAACAATGATAAAGATTCTATTTTCCTTAAAAATGTTCTTAGTTTAAATTATTTATCTCAACCAAGATCCTCTAACTTATTATAAATTTTAATGTTTCCAAATTTCCTTACTAACTTTAACATTAATTTTACGTTAATGGATTGATGCAATTATTACATTTATCCTATGATGATTGTCCATTACAATATTATAAATAGTAATAAATAATTTATTGACTACCCATGGGTGAATACATGATGCACTTTGTTGGTTCATGATCACTTCGATCATAACATCCTTCAGTGAAAATGTGGTTTGGAACTCTCTATGGTAATGTTTTTTCAATGATTACAACATTTATCATTTTGGATACAATATCTATATGCATGGAAACAATAATTGGTGGTCCATAATTTTTTATAATCTGTTATCAGAATTTCAATGTGATTAAAATGTTCTAAATTTATCATTGATCTATCTATATAAATATCAAAATTCATAAATTTGATTATGAAAATGGAGGTTTACTAACATTATAACAGTAAAGGGAATTATTTCCCACAAAATATTGACTGTGGTTACATTATAAGAATGTTTTCATATACATTACATTATACCGAAATATATTACATGTGATTTACATAATAACCATTCTTATAGGTGTTGATAATTTTTTAAGAATTTACAACATTTCAATTATCACCAATATAACTTAACTATTGGTCTGAGGGTGGTAAGCGGTAAAATCATTTAAGGGATCCTATGCATGGTCATGAATAATAATTATGCCTGATTGGTGATATGGGTTTCATGAACACTAATATGATCCCTAGGAATAATAATTGAGGGAAAAAATAAATTTGGAATAAAATTATTTTCTTGTGATCATTGGAATTAGTGGGAATTTACTCATCCCATTAAGATATATAATGAATTGGTAAGAGGATTAAGGCATTCCTCTTAAATTTTTAAAGGGCATAATTAAATCAAATAACTAAAATTCAAATATTTCTACTATAATAACGGAATTTAATGGATTTTGGTTCCTTTTTAAGGCTTCAAGTTGTTAAAATAAATATTATATTTATCAAAAAATTAATATCCCCTGGGAATATAATAACTAATATAAAACATGGATGTCCATTTTATGTTGTTTTATTTATGGAAAATCAGACTCAATGTTCATATCTATTAAAAGAATTATGGATAAATGTTTACTAAAAAATCATGGGAAATCCATTATTATACTGATTAGTACAGGATTTATAGAGTTATATATAGTTAAATAAAATGTTTTTACATGAAAATTTAATTTCCCATAGAATTAGTGTATTATTATTTTCTAATTATTCCCATATCCTAGTTGTTTTAAATATAATCATACCATTGAAGATCACTCAGAAATAAAATTTTCAAATCATTATTTGAATTAGAAATGGAATTATAAGATGAGTTATCATTTAATTCCAACCAGAATTGGGGGAATGATGTTAAATTTTAAACAACTCTTTTATCCTTAATCATTATTCAAAATTATATTATGAAAATGGACACAACGAATAAATATTTCTAAGGTGTCACCATTTGGTAAAATATAGTTCAATTAAAAATGATCGATGAATATAGTGATTGGAGATACTATGAAATAATATACGACAATATCTATTATAAAAAATGTAGAAATTATTTTTCAGTTTCTCCATAGTTTATTTTTAATTAATTAAATGAATTTACATATAAAATTAGAAAAAAATATCTTTTCACATCATTTGCATAAGGAAAATCCTATAGAAAATTTACTTACATCATATATGAGTTGTAAAAAAGTATATAATATTTATGATTCATGATGTGTATAGATATAGTATATTTCTTGAGATTCAAGGAGGATTGATAAAAATTTTCCATAAAAAGTATAAATTAGAACTATATCACTAGGGATACCAGAAATCATGATGATAATATGAATAAATATTTTATAAAAAATAACTTACCCTTGGATTTAATCCAATTATGTAATTATTTTTAAATTTAACCATTTTGTAGGTTATAAATCTTGTATTTAACAACATATATCCCTCTATAAAGGGAAATTTAAAATGGGATAATATTTTATTTACTATAAAAATAATTTCATTATTTTGGGACAAACTTCTTTACCCTCATATCACAAAAAATCTTTTATGTATAACTCATGGAACCGTTTAATGCATCCAAAATAATAGACAATTCATCCATAAATACATTTAGACACTCCCTAATAATTTCATAAAAAATACTCATTTTCACCACTAGAAGTTATTAGGGAAATTGAAGTCCCTAATGGTCTTATATTTGAATGGAAATGTTCCCATTAGATAAGATAATTTTGAAAGTAAATTACCTTATAATGTATCTGTTATTATCATATACAGTAAATACCCATCTAAGAAATATTAGGACTAATGTTCCACCACTCTCTCAAGGAAATGATAATTAAATAGAAATGTAAAATGATTTTTCTTAGTATACAATTCTATCTTCCTATATTCTATTCAAAACCAACATTCACTAATCACCCATGTAAGAAGGGAATCAACATAATTATTAGTTTTTATATTAACATGAACCTTATATGGAACCAATTCAATCTTAATTATCATATCGCTATTCTAAAATGGGTTGATAATTTATATTTTTAATGATATTTGTGTTTCTTTCTATATAACAGTCATTAAATATATGTTACTCTCATTTAGGGTTGGTTAAAAGTTTTCTAATTAGTTTCATGAATAATCCAATGGGTATTTTATGGGTTTGATAATCCCATGAATAAAAAAGGGTCTATCCAAAATATTTCATATGCCTTCTCAAGATGACATCAAGAATTCTCCCAGGGTTGTATTTGGGTGAAAAATAAATTAAAATAAAACTTTCATTAAATACCATAATAATTTAAAGTTGTTTGTGGATGGTAGGAAAATGAATTCGAGAACCATTTAGTAAAATTCACTTTGTTATATTTTATGTTTGATGGAAATATGGATGAATTTTATATAATACCCGATAAACACTATTCCTTTAGAATATATGTTTTATTGATCATTAGGATGATGATATTTATTGGAATGGTAATGATTTAGAACCAGAATACATTCACTAGAATTGGTTGAAAAAGTAAATACATATTTGGAACAATTCCATGAAAAACTAAACAAAAAACCCCTATAGGGGTCAAATTCATCAGGCAAATTTGTGGCCCCCCACCCTCTTCTCCAACAAACAATGCCCTAACTGTACGCTTTGTAGGTATATCGGTTCTCCAAAACCACATTGAAGATTAAAGATTTGATTTTATAGTCTAACACAGCTACAAATATTCATGAAGATGGAATTTTCTTCCAAAATCCCTTCCCAACATCACAAAACACATTATGAATAAATATACTACTACTTATGATAATGGGATGATGTTGTACCATCCCACTAGCTTTAAAATGTCTCCAAACTATTGAAAAACCTAGTAATTGGGAAGAAGACCAAAAATGGAAAATCAATGTTACCATAGCATCATGAAACTCATACTAATATTTTCATTAATACTTCACTATATGTGGTTATGACTTCCATGAAGGCCTAAACCCTTTATGGTGGAAGAAGGATCTTTAAGGTACCTATGGATTTGTAATGCAATAATTCTTCGTGAGGCACTCTTTTCTTGATCAAAAACATCATCATGAGGTAGGTTCACTATGTTTAGTAAATCATTCTCCTTCATGATGCCCCTAGTCAAAAAACGAACCACTTTGTGAGTCCCAATGCTTTTGAAAGCCCAACTCCTTGTCTTCTTTATGCTTCATCCCATATGTTCCCATCTCTTCATGAAGGATTAGATCTCTGGGGCCGCACAACCATCCATGATCATCCCAAATACACCTACTGTCCTTATAAGACCCGTTCTACCTTTTCATATGGTCTAATATATTCCATGTGTAACTTGAGACTCCAATTTAACTTCTTATTCTCAACATTAGTTCAATCATTCCTTTTTTGTCTCATTATTTCCACAGTAATGTGCACCTCATTATTGACCACTCCTCCACATATATGAACATGGAATATATAAATCAATGACCCTTCATGAGGTTCATGAACAGAGATTATATAATCTCAAAGGGTGTGTAGTGAGTACCCCACACCAATGATTCATGATTTAATACTGGATACAACATCTATACTCAACAAATGATGTTAAAATGAGACCATACCCACATTAAAATAATCATATAAGGCTCCATCTGTGACTAGAAAGGGATGGTCTTCACACTACCAATCCTGACAAGGAATGAGATCCCACTCCCAAGGACATATATCCTCCCCATATTGAATTGAATCCTTTTTGGGTAGAATCCTAGCATAACCCCCACTCACATGGAATGCGATCCTTCTCACATGGAATGATATCCTCATCAGGTATCTTCAAAGTGTAATATCCACACAATATCTCATGAGAGAATATTCCATGACACAATTATCAGGTCTACAATTTCATCTTTTTTATCACACAATAAATGTATAGCATGGTCTTAGTGTTTAGTATTGACAATGACATTTAGCTTCCAACCAATCATGACCCCTCAGTTTGGAAACTTCCATGTGTAATCGCCAAACAAATGGGGCTCATCTTTAGGTGAAAGTTCCAACTATCCCAAACAATGTAAGACATTATTCCATATTCATTGTGATACCTTGGTATCCTCTTTGAGGTCCAAAACCGACACCCGCACCATCCAACCAAGGGAAATACTCTGGAAAATTGAATTTTTCTTGCATAATCCCTCCTCCATCCCTTGTCATATATCCTTTCATGGAACATTATTACTTGCGACATTAAATTAAAATATATGGAATGGTCTTATCACATGACCTTAAACAATGACATCAAAGTATGTGGGTTTTTATCGTTGTCCTCTAGATAGGGTAGGTAGGATTCCTCAATAATTTTCAATCTCCACCAATGGTAAAACAATGATTCCCCTTATAGGGGTGTACCTCCTTGACTAACCACAAATAGTGTCTAGACCAACCTTTAGGGGTGACATATTCACTGATAGGGACACCCCCTTTATCCACCTCCATAGATAATTCTAATCAGACACATTCTTTCTCTATATAATGTAAAACACTTGACCTAACTATGTTATACCTACATCACGATACATATGAGATTCCTAAGGTGAAATAATTGTAATATATTCTCATAAAATATAAACTAACTCATCCATATCATGGTATTATTATGGTGTAATCCTTGGAATATATATACCTTTTCCAGCAAATTCCTCATGATTGAAATTAGATGTGTTGGGTTTCACACCCATGTTTCCTCCATGAGATGCACTTTTATGAGGAAGAATACATGTGGAAAAAGCTCTGAGAATCCAGAAAAGTCAATGATTCCCTAAATGACTACTATCATAACTTATTGTAATTGTCCTATCAATACCAACTAGAATTTCAATAAATAAGTACTGCAATTTCAATGTTTCCATAAATAGATGAAATCCAAAATTACTTCTGTGAGGATGAAAAAATTCCCATCATCCTGTTTTGATCATTTAGTATACATCTCCTTTGAAAGTAATAAATTTAATCGACCTTTGCAAATCAAGAATGCATGTATTTTTTTTTGAAAGTTGTGTGCATCGACATGTGCGGATGCACCCTAGGCGAAAGAATCAAAAATAGGAATGGGGAACCCAATGGAAAACATTTCTCCATTATCCACATACACTAACAATGTTAGTCATTAGATAAAGGATTTTATTTAGACGCTAAAAAAGTCATGCAATAAGAAGAAATGGTGATCCTAGCGTTATTATATTCTTCCTAATATGGGGATTAGTAGGGTTTGAGACATCATGAGACTAGCATGTAACTAAATCCAGTTTTTTTCAATGTGGACCAGAAAATAAAACAGTTTCCGTAGCTTAAAAATCATTATAAATTAGTGGAGTTACTTTTTGGTCTTTCTATTATCTGACCCTCTCAGCATAGATCTCTCTCTCCGACCATGGAGGGTTTTTTGATCTTTAGGAATTATGAATTTATTTCCTTATACTAATTCTACAATTTGATTCCTCTTACATTGAAGGACCTAATGTGTAGGTAAAAATACAGACAATGTTCCCAGTTTCAGGGAAGTAGAAATTTCAATGTGTTAATCATAGTTGACTCGACCTCCATTACAACCTCAGTCGTGACATCGGCCACCAATCACTCAATCAAGATATCATCCTCTAAAACTGTCTAAATAAATGTGATGAATTCCACATTTCAATGGTATGAGAATGTTGGGGTTATTCCTATAAGGGATATGTCCTTACATGATATGGATTATTTGATGTCACAATGGAAAATCGTGTCGCGACCCATCCCTCGGGGCCCATGCCGTGACTACATGAAGCCCGCGTTCTATGGGCCAGGGTCTGGAGACTAGAATTGAAGGGGTATTACCTAAAAATGAGACAGCATTTCCATTATAATATGTAACACACACAACCAAGCACACATCAAGATACGAACTCAAGTAAACTAAATAGTAAACAGAGTGAGTATAGTAATTTAATGGGCCAAAAAACAAGCCCAACTAGAATGTACAAAAAAATGAAAGTACAAATAATATTGAATAGCTCCTATGGACACCCGCCAAGGATCCTACCTGAAGGGTAGGTACAAATCTCGATCAGTCGTCTCGGGGGTACACCTCGTCTACGGTCCACCTCTGAGCTACCTCCAGTCCTGGAAGTCACATGCCCAGTCAGTGTTGTCCGTCATCTACACCAAACACAACGATGTGAGGGCATAGCCCGTATAGGGGTTAGTATAACAATACTTAGTAAGAACCACGAGACCCTCAAGGTCTCCATAAATCCACCATGTATAAACCACACATAATGAAATCAACTAACAACCCTACTTACGTATTGCACATATATATTCCTCAGTTAACAAGTATACTGATCTCAATCATGTGGAAACACAGAGTCCTAACCAAAAACCAAAAGATCAACTGTTACACAAAGGAAGAAATACACGAAGGCATGCACGACATAGGTACGCAACATAGAAAAATACCACCAAGGAGATACCATGAAGGAAATTACCACTTATGTACGAACTCATCTCACATTAGGTATGACTTAGGTATAGTAGTGGAGATGATTAGATGTAACTACTAAATCATCTTACTATGTTAATTGGAAGAAACATGAAGGATCTCTAATCATCATCAGTCCCGCTTAGTATCTATAGGTGCTGACCCACACATGATCGCTCATTGCTGACCCACATATGATCGCTCAGTGTGGACCCACATAGGATCGGTCAGTGCTGCCCGACAAATGATCCCTAGGTGCTGACCCACACATGATCGCTACGTCATCACCCACACATCATCTCTCAGGTTTTCCTACATGGAATACTAGAGCGGTTCCATGTGGGACCCACAATCACAGACCCATGAAGGATCTCTTCCTCATGTCACAGCCAGCTACTAGGTTCCCGCACTACGCTCGTTGTCTCTGGGAGGGTCATCTCCACACACCACCGGTACATATTTCTACTACCAAGAAGTCTCCCCAAGAAGTATCCCAAAGTACCACCATGTAAAAGGGGTCTCAATGCAATAGATGGTTCGTCAATCATAAGTTTGGTCTGTATGTTATTATCCTTTTGGTCCCGAGGGCCCAGTTGGATTTTTTCTCGACCTAACCTGTCTGTATCCCAAAATTATCCAAATCATTAGTGGGGTATAACAAATAGACCATCTCTCTCAAAGGTTTCCTTCCCCACTGACGATTCATCAAACGGACGTCTGGTGCCAATGTTATTGCAGTTAGAAAGAAAATCTCGTAGCTGGTCCGAGTTCGGTCTGACCCGGTCTGACCAAACCATCCCGACCCTGGCTGGGCCGACCCAACCCGGTTTGGGTCGACCTATCCTGTAGGGTCTAGCCTGGGCCACCCTGGTCAGTCCAGCAGGCCGCGAGTGGTTGTGGAGGGCTGTAGAGGTCGTGAGGGGACGCAGGGGTCCACAAGGGGCTACGGGACGTCGCAGGACTGGGGGCGGCATGGTAGGTAGCAGGGCGGCGATGCTGCGGGGTGGCGCAACCACCGGGCGACGAGGCCCCCAGGTGGAAGAGTGCTTTGAGGGATGTCAGACAATGGTGTACTGCAGGGAACAGAGGCTGCAGGCGGCGGGGGCCACATACGATGGAGGTGGCAGACTGTGGAGGCCCCATGATGCGTGGCCGCGGACGGACGAGGCCGCTGGAGGAAAGGCTGCATATTGCGAAGGCAGTGGGGCGGTGAGGTCGAGGACTACAGAGGATGAGGGGCAAGAAATTCACGGACGATGGAGGTCCCGCACTACTGGAAATGTGACCTTTCCCAACATTTATATACCCCCTTTCCCAACGGTTTGGTCAAACTATTGGGAAATCCCACTTTGTGTCCACTTTTCCCAACGGTTTGCCAAAATCGTTGAGAAAGGGTAGGCTTTCCCAATGGTTTGACCAAACCATTGGGAAAAGTCCACTTTGGGGCCAAAAATCCCTAACAGTTTTTCCAAACTGTTGGGAAAGGATAGGCTTTCCCAACGGTTTGGCAAAACCATTGGGAAAGGTCTAAATTGTGGCCACTTTTCCCAATGGTTTTGGCCAAACCGTTCGGAAATCCTACCCTTTCCCAACAGTTTGGCAAAAACCGTTGGGAAAGGTCCACTTTGTGGCCACATTTCCCAATGGTTTGGCCAAACCATTGGGAATTCCTACCCTTTCCCAACAGTTTGGCAAAACTGTTGGGAAAAGTGGCTAAAAAATCAACATCACTTCTCAGATTCCAGGGACCTTTCCCAACGGTTTTGACAACCGTTGGTATAGGTCTGTTTATTTGTTATCGGATCTTCTTAACCAGAACATTCAATTAATCAAAATTCAAAATAAATATGATAATAAAAATATATATTTATGAAATTAAGTTCACAAAAGTTATGTTAGGTTAGTGGTTAGGTCGTTCAATGATAAACCGGAGGTGCTGGGATCAAATCCCAGTGAATGTTTTTTTGGAAATACGTATACCAATTGTTTTAAGGAACCATTGTTATATATTTTCATATTACTTATACCAACGGTTTTCAAAACTATTGGTATAGGTATATACCAACGGTTTTCCAAACACCGTTGGTATAGACCTATCCCAACGGCTTACTTGCCTACGGTTCTCCAAACCATTGGTATAGGCTATACTAATGGTTTAGAGGCGTATACCAACGGTTCCAAACCGTTGGTATAGGTTAGTTTTCTAGTAGTGGCGGGTGGCGCAGCTGCAGACGGCAGAGGCCGCATGGCAGCAGAGCGCCTTGCCTTCATCGGTGACCGGCTTGACCAGCCACACTTCATTCATCACTTGCGCCACGGTTCTTGAGTTCGATCTGTGCCAACCTCCGGCACTGGTCGTCATCACCATCGTGAAGAAAACACCAGAGAACCTTGATTCTGTGGAGTTGAAGGGCCATATTTTTTTTGCACAAACTCTCCACGTTAAGGGGGTAGAAAGTGGCTAAGATTTCTTCCTTGATTCAAGAATAATTGTCATGAACAGGAAGGGTAAAAACCAAACATTCACAATACCTTGATTGTTCGTTGTTGTTGGCATGATAAAGAAGTCAATGAATGTGGAGGAGGTACCGAAGATCATGGATTCTGTAAACACGCTTTAATGATGGGATTGTACGTCATCCTCTTCCTTGACATCCGAAGAACGTTCTTCAATGTTTTTCTTCATTGGAATTCTTTGTTGGAGAGATTTCTTCCAATAGTTTTTTTATCCCCAATTCCATCCATAATTCCAAGTCACCAACATAATAGATTATGTTATCTATTTAGTTTGTTCACTTAATTTAAAATTAGTAAAATTAATTAATTGATTGGTTGGTGTAATTAATTAAATGGGAGAGTTGGCAAAATTTAAGTGGGGGAGCTCGTGTGGTTTGTCCCCATTAAGGGGGAGTTCAAGGGGTTTTAAGTCTTCACTGGTCCCCCCCACCATAACCCACATGGGAGGTTAGGCTCAGGTGGTCCCCACAACCATAAACTCACATGGGAGGTTTACATCTGGCGGTCCCCACTCTCAACATCCACATGGGGAGTTCCAATAGAAATAAAATAAAATTTTACTGAATTTTATTTTATCTTGTTCTTTCACAAAAAACCCAAATTCTATATTTCACCCTCAACCTACTACAGTTAAGGTGAAGGTCTTCTTAATCGAATACTGGAACTGTGAGTTCAACGGTGCCCTCAGATTTCATTTCCACAAACCAGTTCAAAAGATACAAATACTCGGACGTATGTTAACTTAACGTACCCGATTTTTTTTAGAAATTCATTTCAGGCACACCGGGCCTCGGAATCATGTGCCGTCAATTTTCACGGACTCGTTAAATTCCCATTTAATTAAAATAATTACATGGAAAATTCTGGGTCATTACATTCTCCCCACCTCAGAGATTTACTTCCCCATAAGCCTGGCCCCATCCATGTAGACACACCGAAATTTGCGCCTAGTACAGTCAATCTAATCATGGACTATAGATAAACATTCCATTCCCAATATTACATCGTAAGGCCTCGACACTTCTAATGAAAGAACCCAGCTGAATATCTCGCCTCCTAGAGTATGCTCTCACTGCTGGAACCATTGCGTAATCATCGAATACGTTCTCATATGAGTCTCTAGCCGTATAGATCGAGCCAACGGCTCCGTCAAAATCTATGATCTCCAAACGAGGGAAGTGGAAATAAAATAATGGCTGGAACCAATGTCTATGAGTATTGCAGCTATGGTGGTGTAGACACATATCGTACCATGTATCATCTCCGGAGCACCGTGATCTTAGGCCCCAGCTACCTGGAGCTGGGCTCTCCCCTGTCCACCTGCTCCATGAGGTCGCAGTGGACCTATTGGTGGTGGGGGAGGTAACATCTCGAATCGTCACCCATCTCTAGCTTCACAAACGGCTCATATACCATGTCCTCCAGCTCCCCATTGACCTCCTTGGTCGAATCCTTGTCTCTGCATGGGTGGTCCTTTGACCGTCACCTGATCATCCACATGGCAGGTCAGACAGTCACGAGCCATGTGACCCTGCCTACCGCACGCATGACACTGCCCTCTCTTGAATGAGTGGCTCTTCCTCATTTTCCACGCACAACTAACCCTAAAACATTTAGTTTTCCACATAAAGGTCTGGTCATTTTGGACCTCTGTTTCATCTGTCCGCTGCCAGCTGCAGAAGAGTCTACTACGTGATGACTAGTAGGGGGTCTTGCTTCTTGTGACTGCTCAGCAAGGAAACTATCCACTAGGAAGGCTCTCACTAACACCCCTGCATGCGTCAGGATGCTAAGTGAGATCATCAAAGCCCTGATATCCCACCTGAGTCCATGCTCGAAGGTCTGGGCCCTGAAGAATGTGTCCCACCCCATATTTGTGGAGTAACATGAGAGGTAAGAGAACCTTACTAAGTACTAAGCCACAGTCATGTTGCCCTGCTGCAGATGAAGTAGCTCCTATATGCGCACTGCGTAAAGACTTGCTGGGACAAACATTGCCGAAAACAGTTTCTTGAAGTCTGCCCAGAGAAGTGTCACCTCATCGTGAGCCTAGATCATCAAGCCCCACCATCTAACTGTTGTTGCCTATAGAAGAATGGAAACAAGGATCACCATGAGATCAGTTGGTGTCTCTACCAGTCGAATGACTATCACGACATCCTACATCCAATCCTCAGTCGCCTGTGGGACCATCTCTCCCCTAAACCTGCATGGACTCCGATGCTGGAACACATACAATGTGATCAAGCAGTGTGAACCCTCTGCTGCTGGGGCTGGTGGCATCGACGGCCCAATGGTTCATGGTACCTCTAGTGCCTCTACTAGAAGAGGGACCTGCATCGAGGCCTCATCGGTCGGTGGGCTATCAGTGCGTACTATATCTGGAACCCTAGCTGTTTGTCTGTGTGGAGGCATCCAAAAAAGAAACAGGTGCACCACAATCAATAAGTTATACCTGGTGAGTTGAATCAAGAGATCACAAATATAACTCTTGAAAACACATATGCAATTAGTGTTTTCATGGACTTTGTCAAAAATCAAAAGTCAGGGTCCTCGTGTACGGGTACGTCAGTTGGCGCACCAACACAGGATTCCCTAAACTGATAACTGCACTCACTAACCATAACACTATTCTTGTCAAAAAGATTAGACTATTTTGTTCTATGGTAAAAATGACTCCTTTGATAACAATTTTTCACAACCCATACCCCAGGGAATGTGCCTTGACTACCCCAAGCCTGCCTTCCATAGGCCAGAGGCTGGCGACTAGCACTAAAGGTGTATTCCCTAAAACTGGGAAGGCATTGCCTTTATAACCTATAACACACACATCCAAGCACACAATAAGATACGAATTCAAGTTAACTGAATAGTAAAAATAGTGGGTATATGTTAAAGGGCTAGAATACAATACCAACTTGATCGTACAAGAAACTAGAAGTACAAGTGTTCTGAAAAAACTCTTTTGAACACCCTTCAAGGATCCTAACTGAAGTGTAGGTACAACTCTTGATCAGTCGTCTCTGCGGTACACCTCATCTATGGTCCACCCCTGAGCTACCTCCAGTCCTGGTACTCACGTCATCAGTCAGCGATGTCTGTCGTCTGCACCAAAAACAACAAGGTACGAGCATAGCCCATGCGGTGGTGAGTTTAACGATACTCAGTAGGGACCCTGAGAATCTCATGGTCTCACAAAATCCACCAAGGATAAACCACACAACATAAAATCAACTGACAACCCTACTTAGGTATATTCCCATATGTATACCTATGTTATGAATTACTCTAATCTCAATCATGAGAAAATATAGAGTCTAAATAAATGCCCAAAGATCACCTGTTGCATAAATGGAATAAATACACGATGACAAGTACCACAAAGGTACGCCACCAAGAAGAATACCACCAATGTATTACCATGAAGAATGGTACAACTTATGTACGAACTCAGCTCACACCATGTATAATTTAGGTACAGTAGTAAAGATGGTTAGATGAATCAACTGAATCATATTACACTGTTAAGTGGTAGACTCATGAAGGATCTCTAATCGTCATCGGTACCACTTAGGATCTCTAGGTGGTGTCCCAAATAAGATCACTCGGTGATGACCCGCACATTATCGCTCAATGATGACCCACACAGGATCGCTCAGTGCTGACCCACACATGATCGCTAGGTGATGACCCACACATGATCGCTAGTTGCTGACCAAAACAGGATCGCTTGGGTAGTCCTTCATGGAATCCTAGAGGGTTTCCATGTGGGAACCTCAATCACAGACCACGAAGGATCTATTCCTTAAGTAACAACCTTCTACTGGGTTCCCGCACTACGCTCTCTTGTTTCTGGGAGGTTCTACTCCACAATCCCCTAGTCGATAATCTAACTAAAATGAAGTCACCTGAAAATGTATCCCAATGGACCTCTATGTAAAAGGAGTCTCAATGCAATATATGGTGCATCATTTAGACGTCTGGTCTGTAAGTTATTACCCTTTTAGTTTTGATGGCCCAGTTGGATTTGTGCTCGATCCCACATGACTGTATCCCATGTTTATCCAAATATTCAGTTAGTTATATCAATTTTAATCTCTCTCTAAATTTTTTCTAGCACCACAGACGGTTCAACAAACGGACGTATGGTGCAAAATATATGGAGGTTAGAGGAAAAAGCTCATAGCTGGTCTGGGTCCGGTCCGACCTGGTTTGGGTCGACCCAGCCCGCTGGGTCCAACCCGGCCCGTGCTTGGTGGCAAATCCCGCTAGGCGGTCTAGTTGGCCGTGAGGGCCATGAAAGGCCATAAAAGGACATGGGGGACACAGAGGGTCGTGGGAGGCAGTGACGCCGCGGGGCGACCCGGTATGTCGCGGGGCGGCGCGGAGAGGCCGCGATTAGGGGTGGTGAGGCCGCGAGTAGCAGAGAGACGTGAAGTGTGGGGGGCTGTGAGGGATGTTGGATGGTGGTGTGTCATGGGGCATGGAGGCCTCAGGTAGTGGAAGGTGGAGACGGAAGAGGCCGCGGACGACGGGGCTGTGGATGGCGGAGGCCGCGGGTGGGGGGCCACGGATGGCAGTGGTCGCGGTGCGGCGTGGCCATGGACGACGGAGGTTGTGGGGCATCCTGGCCATGGTCGACCAAGGCCGCAGGCAGAGTGGCCATAGAAGCTGGAGGCCATGGGGAGATAGAGCATCGTGACTGCTTCGGTGGCTGGCTTGACTTGCCGCCCTTCGTTCGTCAACATGGTCGCGGTTCTCGAGTTCCATATGTTCCAACTGCCGGCACCGGTCACTGTCACCATCATGATGAACACACAAGAGAACAAAAAAATTGTGGATAGGACGAGATAAGTTTTTTTGTCCCGCACTCTCTGTTTTTGGGTGGTAGTAAGTGACTAAAATTTCATCCTTGATTCATGAAGAATTGTCATGAAATGGAAGTGGACAAAATCAATCATCCACTCTTCCTTGATTGTTCATTATCATTAGTGCGAGAAAGAAGTCGAATAAGGAGGAGGGGGTTCCAGTGATCATTTCTTCTGAAACGACACATAAATGATTGGCACTTACATCATCATCTTCCTTGATTTCATACGAATATTCTTCGATTGCATTCTTCTTTTGCATTCATCGTTCAAGAGCTTTCTCCCAATATTTCTTCTCTCCCCAATTCCACCGATAATGCCAAGTATCGAACATAATAGATTATTATATCTATTTTGTTGGTTGGATTAATTTAAAATTAGGTAAATTAATTAATTGATGGGTTGGGTTATTAATTAATGGGGAGATTTGGCATAATTTAAGTGGGGGAGATTAAGAGGTTTCTCCCAATAAAGAGGTAGATCAGGGGTTTTAAGTCTCAGGGGGTCCCCACCACCACAACCCACATGGGAGTTTAGGATGGGGTGGTCCCCACAACCATAACCTCACATGGGAGGTTAATTTCTGGCGATACCCACCTCTCAACAACCACGAGGGGAGTTTGAAGAGAAATAAAATAAAATGTTACATAATTTTGTTTTATTTTATTCATTAAAAAATAACCCAAATTTTGTATTTTACCCTCAACCGACAGTGGTTTAGGTGAAGGTCTCCTTAAGCGAATACTGGGGTTTCGAGTTCAATGGTGCCATCAGATTACAATTCCAAGAACTGATTCAAAAGATACAAAATCCCACTCATAAGTAAACAGAACGTACATGAAAAAAGTTCTAAAATTCATTTTGGGCACACAGGGCCTCGGAATAATGCACCGTAAATTTCACGTACTCTTCAAATTACCATTTAATTAAAGAAATTACATGGAAAATTCCTGGTAGTTACAATGCATCCCTCGAGAGAAGGAGATAGTCATTGCTCCCCACTCAAACCATATATATCGTTACAATCCTCTCTATTTGGTGATCCCATTACATGATCCCCTATGCTCAGGATGTGGTATCTTCTTGATTCCCCATATCCATGACTACGACATGGAAGCCTCCAAGGATAACTCCATGAGGACCCGTCAAGGCTAACATTGACAGGCCATCAAGGACAATGAATTGGTGGACTTTATCCCCTATTATGTTATCCCTAGTTAGAACCATCTGGATTAAACATCATGAATAATATCCTTAGATCACTCCATAAGAACAAAATTCTTATAAATATCCAATATAACTTCTAAAATGGATTAGTTCTACATATTCATGACACTACTAAATAGGTATCTATCCATGCCCGATTTAAATTGAGTACTCAACCAACCCACAAGTTGGTTGGGTTGACTCTGTCAATTGTTAGCACCACTGGAAACTATTACATGCTAACCAATGATGAGATGTTTTATTTAAAATTGTATCCCCTCACATTATCCTACCCTAGTGGAGGTCCTCTGCACATCAATAACTAGAATGGTGGTCCTCCCCAGGCCACGACATCCATAAAACATAGATTCCATCCCTATGTTGCATCCAATCATCACGAAGATCATACAAACACCATTCCTAACACAAGAAAAGGTCATCCCTTCTATAGGAAATTTCCAAGAATAGTGTATCCCCACTTCATTGAAAATCCGTACGAAGTCACACCCCCTGAATCCACCTTCCATCATACAGTTCCTCTATATTCCAAATAAAACCATGGTCAAGGTCCTACCCACTTCTTTAATGGTAAACATAGAGGCCCTCCACATGATTCCACAAGCACAATATTAGTTTTTCAAAATGTATCCAACAACCATAGTAATGTTTCTCCCTATACTTATTATTATCAACATGGAGATTCTCTTCATTTCTAGTTTTTTCTGTTCGAAGGCCATCCCCTCAATTCCTACCCCGAAAGAGGAGGTCCTCTCACTCTAAAAATCCACATGGAGGCCTTCCCCATGTTCCCACTATGAAAAGAAAAGGCCATACATTATATTTCAATATCTAGAGTGGAGGTCTTCCCCACTCCCACAATAGTCAAAGTTGAGGTCCTCCATACCTTAACAAAAAATCAAGGAGGCCGTCATGATATCCTAGAAATAAATGTGGAGTTTGTCGTCACACTATCACCCACCAGCACAAAGGTCCCCTCCTTGAAAATTATATTTCCTTCCCAGAATAATTGTCCTGAGGGATATGGGAGAATCTTCTTATCTAAAGAAGATATGATGTGAAGCGCCAAGTCATTATTACTCTCATTCAACTGTTTGATAATGAGTGATAATGTGACTAAATGCCAGATCCTTTACCCTGTT
The DNA here is from genome assembly GCA_963277665.1 of Viscum album. Lineage (NCBI taxonomy): Eukaryota > Viridiplantae > Streptophyta > Magnoliopsida > Santalales > Viscaceae > Viscum > Viscum album. The sequence goes on from OY728141.1 coordinate 664,831,385, forward strand.
CATTAGTACTACAGTTTGGGGACATATTATGTTATGCGAGGTAAATTATTTTATTAGGTGAGATCCATATTATTCGCCAATTTTTCAATAGGTAAATGTAGGTAGTGGAGATTTGGCACTATTACATGGACTCATGGTGCATTCAACTCTATTATTTCCTCTTTCATTCTCTACCTCTACCCAATGTAATAGAGAGATTTTCTTGTATTGGATAAAAGAAGGGAATCTGGAAGACCCGCTGATGACCAAAATTTTCCCTTCACATGAGGAAGTGTTGAACACCCAATACTATAGGTATGTGATGATGTGGATGGCACCACCCCCATGATATGACCCAACAAGTACTGAATCATAAAATCATTCAGCGACTCCTCCACTGGCCAGCTAACCGTCACACTGATCCTCGCCAGTTTGATAATTAATCACTCATCAAACATCGTCCAAATCATGGTAAAATCAGGAGTAGGTAACAACTTATAAATAAGAAATATAATAACATACTCAATATGGTTATCATTTTTAGTGGTATTTTGGCCAAATGTTACTTCCAATTTCTACATCCCAAGGTCCCTCACCATGGTACAGTTTATGTTCCTTAAATGGATTATCTTGATGAAGTCTTTCCACATATGAGACCATAATTTGCATTATAATGGAATCCAAAAACACTTTTATGACCATCATCATTGGTGAAACATGAGTGAATACTCTTAGTGGAAAAAATCCTCCAACACCTAGAATCCACCAGACCCTCTAATAGAGATGCTTCATGATATTCACATTTCTTTAAAAATCATTTGAAGATGAGTCCTTACCCATGCAGATATGGGGATGGTGAAAATATAGTTCAATACATTTCAGTCACATCACGTGGAATCCAAATTCAACCATTGATATTGAGAACATTTCTCTTGGAATTATCAGGGAAAATATGATTTTCCCAAAGGTCAGAAAAGATGGGGGATTCTATGTAATATTTTACATTGAAAACCCATACCCTAAGAAAAAACATTACCATATGGACCCTCATTCTTCTATTTTTACACACCTGAAAACAAATTCGCTCAATCTCGGAGATCCAAATTCATCATTTCTACTAGTTGAAGCACCAAAAATCATATTAAAAATATCATTATTTCGTATCCCTTTGATCTATTCAATATTTCATATAATACAGAGTGTTATCCTACAATTGTTGCCTTTCAACAAAAAGTCATAGATCAAAATAAATTCATAAAACTTCTTTTTATGGATATTTTTTTTTGATTATGATACTCCTTGTTGAGTTCACATTCCTCCTCCATAGGGGTAGCAAGGGCATCCAAAAGTCATCCATAGCCAGTTGATTCCACCCAAGACAAGTTATCCAAAACACCACAATAGAGAAGAGTCAATATTGTATGGTGAGCACCCATGAAATGATTCACCAAATTTTCCTAAGAAGAATGTTAATATTCCAAAAGTTCAAGATAAGGTTTATCAATGAGCCACTAATCCTACATACAATTATTTGGAGAATGTCAATGCATTGGTAGTCTTGGATCCTCATCTATATTGCAACCCCCTCCAAAACTATCTGATATATTCTTTCACTACTCTCCCTAAATCCCATTAACTACAACATGTTTTGATACAACATGATGAAATGACATGTCCGGCATGGGTTGATGATATGCGAGTGCCCCCATAATTTTGGAACACCATTTTTTTCCATTTCAATGGGATGGGTAACATGCTATAGCATATGGACCACATTATTTTAAGGTGAAGGCCTATGTTGGTAACCGCAAAGTAGTAAGAGGATTCCAATCAATGAATTGTTGTCAAAAAAAAATGTAAGAACATAGATTTTTCTAGTAAGAAAAATTACTCATATACTCTATTACTTATTGGAAAAACCTCTGTAGGATTTTTTTCTACCAGTTTGTATCCTCCATGTGCATGACAAGTATTTTCAACCTCCCCAATTGCATAAATTTTTTTAACGAGAACATCACTGAAATAGTATCCTAGTGGAAGTAACTCATGTTTTTACATGATATATAGATTAACCAAGAGAATCATCCAATGATGTTCATGTGGAAATTCTGGATCGGACCAGTCCCTACACTCAGAACTCATAGAATTACTTACAGATTATTAGTTTTCTCAAACCATTCTCACCACATGAAATAATCCCTATGTTTTTCATGAATAAATATTCATTTACTCTTTTAACTAATAATTGAAAACACTATAGGGTATGTAGTACCTCTATAGTGTATGTTGATTCCTTATAGCCTTCTAGAGTTTTTTTTTCAAAGAACCACATGCTGAATTTCAACCTCGTGGGTAGCAGCCTCATCAATATTAGCCAGGGCCATCACTGAATCGGTATACACCACCTTGTCTAGGAATGCTCCCTAGGTAAGAGAACATGGCTCCAAACCGTCATCAGGATTCAACCACTCATTTTGGAGTTCCTTCTAGAGTCTCCATCCATGGAATAAGATTTTGGATCTACTCTTTCAATGATGATTGTGTTACAGGTTATTTATTTAGTTCCCTGGAACATGGGAATTTGAAACATCCAATGTGCATGAAACACCACAAATAAGAACTCACCGATTAACACTAAAACATCCCTTACAAAAGAATTCTGGAACATTCCATCAGTAATCACTTTGAATTTATGTATTGGTTTCATGAATAATTGGAAAATGGTGTGGTCATGTCGGGAAACATCCAGGTGTAGGTTGTACTCATCTTTGATGATAGAGATTGTGAAAGTGAATTTTCTAATGAGTTAATATAGGATTCCAATGATGGTACTCGTATGTACAATGACTATTGTATATGAGGGTAGTCACTCACACCCATGATTGCACTCACACCCTCCAATTCTATCCCTAAACACCTTATGTCAATTTTCCTTCCATGTCTACCACTTATTTCTCCACCTCAGAACTATATTCATCCTAGAAGGGTAGGCACCAATCGTGATAATGGAATGTATAGTTCTTCACCACTATAAAAGGCATCACCCACACATATTTAATTCATGTATATAGATATGGGAATCATCCCAAATCCCTTCCAAGCATTAGAAGACTCCACAAAAGATGACTAGGGATATGCCTCTACGAATAATATGATGTTGTTAGTCCTCAACCTAGCCTACAATGTTTAAGAATTCCATGCGAGTTCCATTAATACCCCCACATAAAATTCCATCTAAGTAATGTTCAAAGGAATTTAATCTAGAAGAATGACCAGAACAATGGACTAAAAAAATTCTTGCATGATATTGAGACTAGACATCAGGTGTTACATGAAGTTCAGCAGACATAGTCCTCCTAGCCCGCTCCATCAGACGCTCCTCAAAAGTTGATTATTGTAATTGACTAGGTACAATAGTTATGATTGTATCATGATCATCTATATCCATCTAAATATTGGCATACTCCAACTTATAGTATTCTATTTGGGGTTCTTAGAGATTTAGGGGATATGGAGTAGTACATTTTTTGCACCATCTAGAATCCAGTGGTTCATTAATCTATGTCAATCATGCCTCTTTCCATATTTAAACCCCAACGGGAATAAATGAGCTAATTTAATGGATGCATGATATGTAAATCAACTCAAAAGAATAAATAAAATCCTATTGATCCTTTAGTTCCCCTAAAAATCAAAATATGGGCATGAAGCCCTTGGGTTGACATTGAAGATACCCCTATACTTAAAAATATATGTAGCGATTGTAGAGACCATCTATATTGATTAGGCCAACTAAGGAAAATACCATTCCTAAATCCCACTATATAGATACGATGAGGGATCCCTCGTGTTGGGGAAACATTTCAATGTATAAATTAAAGTCCAGTTCAAGGGCATAGAAGTCCTCCATTAACTATTTGACTAATGATTGAGGACCAATATCATCACGAATCAAACACTCTGTGGGCTGGGGATGACTGAAGCATACCAGAGTCTGTCTGATTTGATGATTTAGGGTTATTATAGGACTGAGTAGTTACTATATGGTAGAATCTAGTAGAAATCCTAGTTTAGTTGATTGATAGAAAACAATGATTTCATGGTTTTCCCATAGGATTCTACCAAAAATGAGTTGATCGGTAAGAAATAGATCCTTATTCATATATCAGTTTCACTTCATATCACTATTGTCTCATGTACTCCCTCAATAGTTTATAAATCAGGATTCATGGTGATGCATCTTCATTAGACTTATAATAATCAAACTATCTGGATGGAAACTATTAAATGAAAATGGAAATGAAGATTCAAACAAATGAGTTTAATCACAAAACCACCAGAACCAGCCACGAATAGACTTGAATTATTATTTCATCCTCATGATTCTTCTATTTGAGGCTAAAAATCTAGACATAGGAAATTATTTGGTCATTTCTAATAGAAAATGACACCACATCCAAATGTAAAACGAATGTTAGAAGATTACCTTGTACTACAAAAGTAATAAGACCCTAGTGATTCCAAAAAAACCTTACTATATAATGTATCAAGATGTTTTACCCAACAATTATATTGTATGTCACAAGTTACTATTCTTCCCATCTGGGTTGGACAACTAGAAATATAACCCCACCATTGTGTTAAAATAATGTGTGTTCACTAAGGTTGTGGCCTTTTGGAATCTGTTCGATAGCCTCTTTCACTATGATTTTAGCAGTTCAGGATTATCCTGGTGAAGATTTCATATATGCCCAGGTAAGTACAAGTGCTTCCCTAGAATCAGTTATCCCAGATTTTCCATATCATCCCAATGATTTCCCTTCCTCATAAGATGAATTCAATTTTTAAGACCAATATCCTACAACTGAAGAGGGAATCTTCACCACCGGGGATGAGTTGGTTTAGGTGAAACTTGGCACTTAGATAGATCCAAGGCTAACAATTGTCAGTGAAAGAATTCCTATTGTGAAAAAACTTAAGTACTTGGATTTCATGATGAAAGCTAAAGATACCTTTTCCTAGATCTATTAGAAGATTCCAGGACTGGACCATTAGGTCAATGTTGACAATATTGGTCACCCAGTGAGTCATCACAGGTGAAAGTATCATCCCATGAAAATTCACCCTTATCATGGATCAATGGTTGTGGATTAGGATCATAATGTTATAAAATCTAACATTGTAATAGAATTTTTGTACCTCAAGTGGCTAAGAAACATCATCCTAGTCTGTAATATGAAGATTAAGATTAGAGTTTTTTATAGAATTTGGGACTTCAACCACCGCAGTCCTTATTTGGATTTTCACCTCCCAGTGATAATGTTGTTGATAGATTCTATACTAGGGTTTCATGAACTCTGTTTCATTCATGGATATTCTGGGTATACCAGATCTGAAAGTCCATCAAATTATAGGAGTCTACCTCCATCAATGTTTTTCATGGGAATTTTTTCTATCAAGTATAAACATTCGGTAAAAATAATGTGTAATCCACTAATTAGTTGTCCAAGAAACACATCTTCAAACCAACACTGAAAATACTAGTGGAATTTTAGGTGGATGATTTGGTGGTCATATCATACTAGCATTAGGACTATTATAGAGATCATAAGAAGAAGTTTGGCATCATTTTCATCCCGTATTTAATGATGATAACCTTGAAATATGAAATCTGGGTTACCTCTATAAAGTTTCATGACTTCATCATTATATATAGAGGCATCATGATCTATCTATAGAAGATAAAATCTATTTTCCAAAAACATTTCTCTAATAACCTATTAGATCACTGTGGTCTTCAATGCCACATAGACAATTTAAATAGATTAATTGTGAATTTAGATGAATTGTGTACGCCCTTTTCCAAGATGAAGATAAATTTTACCATCTACTAATGGGAGGAAGAGTGTCAACCAACCTCCATGGAAATAAATATGTATCAACAATAGCCTTTAGTTTTCATGTCACATATCTCAAGGAATCCTTTGGTCCTATACATGAAAACTATGGAATGCTCCCTTTATTCCCTTCTCTCCTAAAAGAAAAATGAAGTTAAATAGAATAGTTTATAATATCGCTATTTCACACTCCTCAAAATGGAGTCCATATTATCTCCTATTATGAATATCTTCCTCAAACTAGTTTTTTTAATTAAGAAGTTTAGGTATTATTTTCTGCATCATGAGATACAATTCTTATCTCATGTGGACCAGCTAATGTAAATCCAGAAAAGCATGATGTTTCCAAGACATGTAGTATGCTAGGATGTTATCCATAAATATTTCGCATTAGGTTTTTTCAATATAAATTCATCAAATTTTAGGAATTGATAATGTTTTAGCCACACATTTGACAGGTGATGATTTTACTATGGATTTTTATTCCCCATATGAAGTCATACATTCAATGGAATAGGGTATTCCATGTTGGAAAATGTCTTTTTACGATGCCTCCCAGAGTCCAACCGGTATAAGGCTCAGTGATCCTAGGCCATTAAGAGTAGGCATGGGAATCATTTTCGTCACTCTCATACAGGTTTTCATGCCATATGCATTCATGTTATAATAAGGCTACACCAAAAATGAGGTAAAGAATCATGAACACATTACTGATCATGAGATTAATCTCAATAATTATGTTCTTCCCTTTCATTTTCAGGATGACTCATATTTCTTCATCAAGAAAATCAATGGTTATTATATAGTAAAAAATCTAGAACTCATCTCCTTTAAAAAGCACAATTTCCTATAGATGGGCCAGTTCCCTTCTAAACTAGGGGGAATCATGTTCCCTGTTCACAGAAAGGTCTAGAATATGTCTTGGACATTTATATTCATCCCTTCTAGAACATATCATTTATGATCTGTTCATTCATGTGTAACATCATAATTTCATCATTTTTATCATTTTACACGATAATGAAAACCCGCCGATAAAACACTTGATTGATGGCACCTCCACATCAAAACCTCCAAATTACACCATATTAGAAGAATGATCTGATTGAAGAAATAATTTTCTCTAGTTCCGTATGCATGGAATCCTTCTATCATATCTAGTTAACAATGTGTTCGTTTTTTGGCATGCAACACAGTTCACCCTCCAATGAGATCCCATCCTCGTGAATACTCTCTATATGAATAGAATTAATTTAATTTATTTATATTTCATTAAAAAAGATGATATTTACTAGGTCCTTCAAGAAGATCATGTTGGGTCATATGGTTCTAATCAAGTAGGGTTTACAGCTCTCCCACCAGACTCAATGGTTGGGATACTTCTTCCCCCCATGGTCCATGAATTTAATAAATTCACTAAGAGCATCCATAAATTTCAAATCCATTCCTACATTTTGCATAAAGAACTAAATCTCTTCCACACCACAAATTAGTCACAGATCTTTTCAATTTAGTGATTTATGTAGAGGCATTATACCCACATGAAACAAACTTCCAATTTAGACTAATTTTGAGCATGGCCGATTTATTTTACAAAATGGGAAATGAAATTCATCTTATTGAAATTGTGGTATCATATGAAGTAAAATTCCTGATATCCAATATGATTTAAGGGTTCAGATTCCCTCATATTATTCTTATATAAAACAATTACAACTTCTTGGATGACGAGATGAAGATGTTGTATACCCATTATAGTATCTTATCCAACTATAATTCTCACTACCATGTGTAGGAAATTGGAACGATCAAGGTATTCAACAAGACTCCATCCAAAATTATATAGAATATGGTGGTCTTTAATAGGATTATTTAGCACAAAAAGCATCTCAAAACATTATTGTCATATTGGATGATGAATCCAACATCCACTAAGGTGACTGGATATTCCCTAGTGTATAGAATGGTGGTAGTTCTTCCCATAAGGATTCATAATCTGTCACTCTGAAAACCATTATACGATCATAAGACTCCCAAAAAATGGAAGGAGTTATTCTGGGTGAGCTAGAATCCAGATATGCGAAAAGGTTCCAGGCTTTGAATACTCTAGAGAGGCACTAGAGAATGGTATATAGATCATTCAAGAAGAATGCTGGCCAATGCTCCTACTTCTAGTGTGGCTTGATATTGTCTCTTAGAATGACAATGATACCTTCAGAAATCTAGTATCATTTCAGACCATGTGATAATGTATTTAAATCATTCATAAGGTTTATTCTAATGTGGTGTACTCATTGGTCACAATGGATGGTGAGTCCATCATTGCAACCAACACCACATTTCCCTAGTAGTACATCATGTGAGGAGTCGACATAGTCTCCACAAAATGACATTAAAATATTTTATTATCGTCTGAGCTATACAAAAATAAATTGCATTGCGCCATAATTTCCATAAACTAGCATTAAATTGTGGTATTATTTTCCATGTTTCGTGAATTTAAACTACACAGTACCCTTCTCTCTATAACACAACATTAAAATGTGATGTTATAGTTTGAGCTGTATAATTTTTCACTGCATAACGCCATTATCTCTGAAAAATGATGTTAAAATTCATTTTTATAGGATGATCTATAGATATTTTAATTGTATAGTTCCATCATCTCTACTACATTATATTAGACTATGTTTTTATTGTCGAAGATGTATGAATTTCTACTTAATAGAACCATCATCTCGGAAACATCACATTAAACTATGATGTTTATTCTGAGTTTTATGACATTAAACTACATTACCATATCATATCTACAACATGAAATTAAACTACGTTATTATTTTCTATTATATAGGAAATTAAACTACATTGTACAACTGTATTCTCAATATTAAGATGAAAATTTCTATTATATTATGATCTATAAGAATTTAAACTCTATATTTCCATCATCTTTGCAATAGTACATTAAACAATTTTGATATGGTCTGAGTTGTATGACCTCAAACTATATAGCACCATTTTCTCCACAACATGATGTAAAAATTTGTTGACATAGTTTGAGTTGTAAGACATTAAAATTCATAGAAATAGTGTCCCATGAAAATGATGGTATACTGTGCACTAAGTCCTAGCTTTTGGACTGTAAACTTATAGATATATTAGGTTTAGAGATCTACAACCATTAAATAAAATTTCATGTCTAGGCATCCCAACATTATACTATGTTCATGTCTTTAATAGTAGTGTATTCTGTGGTTTATTCCCCTTTGTAATCAATAATGTAGGGTTATATCTACTACAACATAATTACCCAATTCCAAATACATTCCACACTCTTTCTTTGATTCATGATAGTGAACTATGTAACCAGCACATCCTATTTTCATGAAATCATACAAAACACCCTTTGTCTTATTTATACAATATTGAGCTATGTAAAAATCATCATCATATAAAAATTAGGATAAAATACACGTCACCAACATCTTCTCACATGAGAGGATGTCTCCCTTGTATGTTTTCATCTACAATGCCATATATTTAACCTATGTAAATCTTTATTATAGTCCACAGAGGGTACATAGCAATGCCCATGTTTTATATCCTGTTCCAGCCACTAAAAAAATTCCTCCCCAGTGTATGGTTAGACATACACATGTATATTTATTCACAGGACTATGGGGGAATTGATTCCCATCTTTATGGGATATGGTGAAGTTCCTAGCCATTTTTTTCATCATGTCCAACCATAAATTTGTATAAACATTGGCACCTTATTCTCATCTTAGTCTGAGAAATAGGGAATAAATCTCTATGTGGACCTACTCCAAAAATCATATGTGATGTGTGTACCACCTTAGCCATCATTCCCATTATCATAGTATTACACTGTATTACACATGTCCCTTTTGGAATCATCATCCTTTGGTCTAAACACTATATCCTTAAACTAATGGTTGATGGTATGAGCACTATAACCATAAATTTGGAGTTAACATCATCAACCCATCACAATAAACTATGATCCTTACCTGAACAAGTTTTGGATGCCTCCAGATATTCATGGACTGTCTTTTTCTATCAGAAGCGAGTATATCCCCTACCATTGTTGATATATCAACACATTGTGTTAAGAAAATACATGAGGCTTGATTTCCTTCCATATAAGATACATAGAGTTTCCCATAAATGTTTTCTTTAGTCAGAACTGTAGGTTCATCAACTCTTTATCCCGTTTTCCATAGTTATGTTCCAGGTGTTACAACCATACACTTTACACATCCAATTTCAGGGATGTTTTTGGTCTATGATCCTATTCAGGTTCATTCACATTAGTATATATCATTAAAATTACACATATATTCCATAATAATTATCATTTTCTAATCTGTATTCCACGAATTTAAAATGATATCCCCTTTGTTCTAAATTCCATGATCTTAAACTATTATACTATGGTCCTGGAAACACTAACATAAACTATTTATTGCAATTCCATTCAGCATAAAAAGAACTATATGTGAGTCGTATTTGAATGGATTGTTGGGTTTTCGGGCCTACTTAGTCCTCATTCATTTAGGGTAATTCACTCAACCAAACCATACATCTCCCTTTTTTTGGATTCTCATATTATGGACAAAAGAATATAACATTAAACTAAGAGATATCAGTACAAAAAATGAAACATGATACTATTTTACGTGGTATATTAAATTAGTCCAAAACCATTCACAAAACTTAGGATTAAACTGCACATTTTGATATTCCTCATTCCAAACATCGAGTCATTCACAGTTCATATTTCCATTATCATTCCAAACCATGTAGACCCCAGAATGGTGATGTTCTCAGGCCATTTTTGGCCCAATTCACATTCAACGCCAACACCCAAATGGATAATTAATAGTACATAGTGAATCAGGTGTCTCAATCATGGTTGATATTTAATATTTTATTTCCTCACTTCATTATTGGCTAGTGTGTTTTATATTATTTTGTTTTCAAATACATTCATCAATCGATTCATTCTCATCAGTCACCCCAGATCCAAAGAATAAAATTTTCATATTACATCCTTTCAACGTCCTTATATTGTGCTGGAATTAAATACCCTTTATGTCACCTCTAATGTGTACCTCTACATGTCCAGAAAACCCTTATCGTTCACTGATTCCCAGTCCATGAATGACTCACTTGGGATTTGAAATTCTTTGGGGTTGTGTACTGATGTGTCCATGCTTCACAAATGATCCATGATCCATCTCCCTGACCATAACCATGGGATTAAAATACAAGAATCATGAAAAAAATCATCATGTGGTTTTTTTTATTAGGGAATTTTTATGTGAAATAAATTTCACTCGGTATCTCATTTATGTACGATTTATCACTATGTCATTCTACACATGTCCATTTGGAATGTTAATACCATAGTCCAAGCAATATATCCTTAAATTGATTGCAACATCTCTGTCACATGATGTTAAAGTATATGATAATTTCTATTTCCATTATTTTAAAAAATTATATACAAATCCAAACCATGTTATATTAAACCATTATTCCAACATCCTCACCATATGTTGTGAAGCTGTATATCAAAAATCTTTTTTGAAGGATGTAAAACCACAGGGTAACTTCAGCCTTTTTCAAAGACCCCTTCCATTGATGTTTCTCACCTAACATTCCACTCATGTTCAATAATCCCTCACTCACCATCCAATTTTATGATCCCTAGGAAGATGATTTTTTTAATTTTTTAGAACAATACACATTTAACCCATGTGTTTTAAACCACAATGGAATAATTCAAATAGTGTTAAAATCTATTTGAACATTCCATCACATCATTTAATCACTTTTTGTGCCTTCATTTGGAAAATCATCCTACTTCATATTTAATGGGACCCTATAAAGTCTTGGAATAATTCTATTTTCAGCTCACCTACCAAGGCGAATATCCAAGAAGACAATTGATAACAATCACAGATAGACTCCATCTTTTGAAAATAGTCAAAATTTGACTCCTATTTGTTTGTACCCACTCTAGGGGAATGATTGAAATTCCATGTTTTAACACGATCAAAATTTATCCTTTATTTTTAAGACATTGTCCTTGTTTTCCTGGTTATGGGAATCATTATTCATATATTCCTTTCAACTTTGTTTGGTTTGAATCCACCAACCTTGGCATTTTACCATTAGTGAATTAGAGCACATTGGGAAAGAATGTAGTCTATTATGAGAGACCCATTCTCCAGCCCCAATGTCTCTAATATCAAGAGAAAACATTATGAATTCATCAAAAGTAAACCCCAAGTGTTTGTTGATCATCTGGAATTATCTTATCAAAATCAATCCCATGATCATCCCTTGTTTTTGGAACCTGACATGGCCTACACGCTATTAGGGATAGGTTGTTCCTTGACACTTATATATTATCAATGTACTATAATATATCAACAAAATATGTTCAATCATGAAAGTTTGGATAAACTAGAGTTTCAAGGGGGTCATCTACAAAGCGGGTCTCCCCTTGGGAAAATATTCCTCTACAGCACCGCCACATCGATCAAGTACTTGAGCTCAGAAATCCTTTATTGAGTTGTCTCAAATGAATATTTCTATACTGAAGGGTATTCCTTCTCTTTATCAGACATGAATTTATCAGCATTTGATAGAAATCCCAGATAAACTTATTCTACCCAGGACACAACTTCCACCTTTGTTATTTTGACTTCGTTATCCATAAAAACTACCAATTTAACCATCAAATTGATAGTGTTTCCTCCAAATTGGATTGGGAAGCTTCCATTTCGCAAATGCACGTTGGATGAGGATGTCCCATTCCATTGCATGAAAAGTAATGAAATCCATCCCATCGACCACTAGATTGAAGAATCTATTTTGGAGATATCCGAACTATTTTATAATTTCAAATATACGAGAAAAGGTGATGGTATTCTTCAGATTCCTCCACACTTACCAGTGGACGACCCGATTATCCTTAGTGACATATGTGATAGACTCCTCGAAATATTCTATTGGTCCAGGATCATGAGGAGGAATGACCACAAATATATTTTTGGATGGGTCTTGTAGATGAATATATTCAAACATGAGTATCTCAATGACCATCTCCAAGATTAGTTTCTCATTATCCTCTCAAACAAGGGAAGAAGCCCCTACTCCACATTCTGCTGTTACGGTGTATTATGACATTGTCCCAGTAGAAAATTATAGTATCTCTACTACCAAATTATCAACCACCACATTTCATTAGGTCATCCCTATTATAGTCTATGTATCCACCCCCTCCATTGAGGGCTTGATCACAATAGTCCCCTCCAATGGAGCATGTAGAGTTGGCCTGACCACCACAACCTCATGGTCTCTTACCATTGAGAGATTAGTGTTGACCATTGCACCTCATCCCTTTGGTGGAGCTAATGGAAGTGATGTAAATTGTTATTGAGTTACTAAAAATGTTCAAACATCCATTCCCAATTATATTGGTCATACATTGGAAGAAGACAGAAAGAGAAAATGGATTATAGGTTAAAGGACCATACATGAATTGTATGCTATTGTAAGGTGTTCCGGAAGGTTGACTTGGGGACCTAGGGTAGGGTTATTATAATATTTGTTACCTTAGTTTCACACATCAATGATTTAATTATTTCATCCCTGAAAAATGGATGGGACCCCGAACTCAACACTACATCGGCTGAGATACCTTAATCTTCATTTTCTTGTCCGTTTTGGACCTCCCCTTCCTCTGTGTTTGATTCATACACAAGTGGAAAGACGGTTAGACCTTACTTCAAAAAATATGGTTATAACTGAGGTATGTATGATTTAGATATTTAATTGGTTGGAAAAACTGAATCACCTGAATAGTCAACATTAATAACCTTTTTCTCCCCAAGACTCCTCTGATTCTTCAGGAAATAGAGCATGTGAATTTAACTCTATTATTGATAGTTGTGGTGGCGAGGCATTTCCTACATGCACCCTCACATGGCCTGTTAATAGAAGGAAAACTCTATAATTAAAGAGTTGAGGAAAATCTATCACAGTCTACTCCCCCTCTACATATGACATGAGTAATCCAACCATTGAATAACTAATATCAACATGACACTTCCTACATCTATTGAGATTCTTCCACTTCACATGAACACTGTAGAACTACATTAAGACATCCTAGTTGTAACATGACTTGTGAATTAGGGCATCATTGTTAATTTTTATATGGGGTAACTGCTTCCCAGGTGGTTCGGTGAATATCCTAAGGACCACCCTATAAGGATCCCCTTCCTCCTATGTCCACCTACCCATGGTCATTGGACCAGATATTGTTGGTCCTCTTCCTTCACTTATCTCTTATGAGGGACAAATAACTATTGGTCACACTACTACTTTGATTCCCATCAATACATCTCTACCATCACGGTGCACTCCAGTCACCACTCAACCCTAGCCCCTCGGTGGAGTTCTTACCCCTTAATTATCCTAGATGGACCACTACCACAAAATTACCGTATTATAGGAAATCGTTTAAATACATTCATAATTATAGGTTACCTTAATATAATAATTGGATCGCGGAAACTCATTACATACCTTTTCATCATCGCACGTGAACTTATGAGATATTATCCTCATCACTGAAGGTTGTCACCCATGACACACATTGTAGTACACATTAGGGGTTTGTCTCCATAGGGACCAGAACTCCCTCGAAAACTAGTGTGGGATATATGGCTCATATACTAGCTCATACCAAACCCTTTACACCAGCACCATGACTCAAAATTACATGACGAAAGATCTATTCTCATCATTATGTGTTCCATCATCAGTTACCACCACAGTTGAAAGGTAAAATAAGTAACAGATTAATTTATCTGCCAGCCCAACATTGACCAAAATGTCTAACATCCCCTTATTGAATGGGTATCACCCCACAATATTTTGGTTATATGGAAAAAATTTTTACTATAGAGGAAATAGGGCTTCGATACTTCTATGCCCCCATTTCTATAGCCACAAACCCTTACAAAAATTGAAAATGCCCACACAGACATGCAGGATCATCTTCCCTTCGCTATGTGGTGATGTAATTTCTACAACTTCACAAACACAATGATTTAGATATTGTCACACTAACCTATTTACAACATCACCACAATTATGATGGTTCTAATTCATTCCCTCATGAATGAATCTATCACAAGAATCATCCACTCATAAACTAGATATGTGATAGATCCTGCTATTCTAATTGTGGGTTATGTTTTAATGTTAACAATGTGGCCCCGCAACTGTCACTTACTCACATTAAGAATACACTAGTAGGATCCCTCTTTTCCCATATTGAATCTAAAAGGACATGTGTGTGTACTTATTGTAAATTTCCATGTTGGATAATAACCCTTATAGAACTCTTCTTCTAGCTTGTTCAAGAAACAGTTAATCCATTGATTGAAGGGAACATCCTTTCCACCAACTTCATCTCCCTGGTTCACTGCACCCGATCCAGATGAACATTCCCTAGCATAGGTATCTACTCTTGGTTCTCCCTATGTTCTCCAAATGAAGAAACTCATTATAAAACTCTCTCAATATTGGTATCCTGGAGATTTGGTAAATATTCGAGAGGATGATGCTAACCACCCAATGATGAAAATGGAATGTGTTAGTCTCTGAGGACCTTCTCCCCAATAGCTCAACTATGAACTCGTATATCCAGTAAATGTAGAATTATGAATCCCATGGAACTTCATAATTTCATTTCAACTTCAAATCCAATTTGATACCTCTGAATGACACACACTCCCAGAAGACACATAACAATTCATCTGTATGGTTTTTCCCAAGAGTGGGTCCATTTGTCATTCCATCCCTTATTTGGGTCCCCCTAACCATCCTTTAAAATCATATGATTTGTTGGTGTGGATTTATCATCATCCATATTCTATCCATTAACATTATTGATGTTATTATAGGGTTATTATACTTTTATGGTTTTTTTATCTTTCACAATATACACTGCAACATCCCTATTCGACTCATACTGGCCAAGTATGCATTTGAGCAAGTAGACAGATTTGTATTTGCTCATATTCAGGATCAATACATCATCTCTTAGTACAAATACAATCAATATAATCCTATTTCACAAAGGATACTTCCTTTTATCCTCTAATAGTAGACCATATTGTGATTCACATGTTGAGGTTCTTCAGACACAGTCCTTGATGATGATGTTGTTCTCCATCTTGTGCCATCAAGATGAATTCACATTTACTTCCCATGTGACATCTTCATTGGATATTAAATTTGATACAACGTGTTTTTTACTCGTATACTCAAATCGCATTCAAAAAACATGCTATTCAAATGTAGTTTTTGGAGCTATGAGTCACAGTACTCACTTCACGAGGATGCAGTTTCTAATGTACGGTTCACTGAAAAGCAATCCCAAAGCTAAGGAACTAAAGAATAGATCTAAAATAATGTTTTGTTGATAAAGTATTAAAGAGTTCATGAGCTACATGGAAATAGAGAAACATTCTTTTCTTCACATGAAGTCGATAACCTTTGAGGTCACGCACCAAGGAACTATTTATAGACGTTGGGAGTGGTCTTTCTATTCAATATAGTTTATGTCAGTGATCTCAATGTATCAACACCATAAGTGATAATCATGAATGGTATTAATGAAATAAAACACATTTTCATCTTTAAAAAAATGTCCCTCATAAATCGACCCTCTTTTTCAGATTATCTCCCATTCCAATGTGGGGTATTTGTTGGTCTTCCAATATGTTCCATGAGATTTGTAAAGGAATTCAGAGCCAATTGGTATTAAATCGAAGATGAAATTACCACAAAACACTATTAATGGTGTAATTCATTATTCCCATTCCCAACCCCCCCCCCTCAAACATCTGATACCCTAATTGAACACTTTACATGCCCAATGTTTCTCTATGATCGAGCTAAGAATTGATGTTGTACATTGTGTGTTTGGTAGATCTTTTGAAATTCACAAAGTCCACAATTTACTTGAGATCCATTTACTACATTATAAAAAAATCATATAAATATACATCTCATTATTACATGAGGAAAATGGTGACCCAAACCATCAACTTAATTATTCCTCCCAATTCATGAAGCACCCAATCATCAAGAACTAGAATGAAAATTTACAATCTAAGGTAAATGAGAATCATGAAACCCCCTGCCATATTATATTTAATACCTCCCCCTAAGGTGGTGATGAATTTTGGGAAGTACTACACGCATCACAGATGATGAAGTCCCTCAGGGAAATGTGAGACTTCATGAAGCATTTAGCCTTCATGAAGAAAACATTTCATAATATAGTACTACATCCTGAGGTAGGGTAACAATTTAATGAATCCTATTCCTTTTTTAAGCCCCTAAACATCATGAAGCACATTATATTTTTTAAAGACCGATCTATGAGGAAATATTCTTCATTAAGCCCCTCTCATGGTATTCTGTATGATGTCCTGGTTCAATAGACAACTATTCTTAGAGGATAAGTTCTCAAGGACTCCAAAATGGTCACTGATAGTTCTAGCTCCACATCAAGTCCCTAAGTGTCTCATGGCACCCATTCCTATAATAGAATCCGTCCCATGTGTGGTCTAATACTCACATTTACAAATTTTATTCTAATCATTTGTATTCTAATTCCATTTTTTAATATTTTCATGATAACATAAATCTCATTATCAAACACTCCTCAACAATAATGAATCCTATAATTTCTAAAATAGTTATTTTCAATGGGGTGCATGATCAGAGGTTATGTAAGCCCAATTGGGGAGAAGTGAGTACCCCACATCCATTCTAGGTGATGTAAAATTTCATAGTACCACCATCCTCAACACTTGACATTATGTTGTTATCATTGCCACTGTAATAAGACCAAGATGATCCATGATTGATGGGAAATTGATAGTGTTCACATTGTATATCCTAAAATGAAATAATATCCCACTCACATGGAATTATATTCCACCAACATAGAATGATATTCTCATCGGGCATCCTCCTTGGTTTTCCCCAGTCACATATAATGAGATCATCCTCACATAGAATGAGGTACTCTTTGTGATGCTTCTATGAATATCCCCCAAAATTTACTCATTATATTATCTTTAACAAAACAACTATCTTGTATAACGCTTCTTAGTGTTTGTCTCACCAAAATTGTATCATGCTTAATTAGAGGTTATAAGTGACCATTGAAATCAAACATCCATCCAATCATATCCCCTCATGTGGGAAGCTTACATGTCTGAGCCCCAACCAAATGGGCATTCTCTTTAGGTGTATAACCTAGCTACCCTAAACTATGGGAACATTGATTCCTAACTAACTGGGATATGTAAAAAATCCATTGTAATGTCTAAAACTGACACCCACACCATTCAACCAAGGAAAATATTCTTGTGAAGGGTATCATACAATCATAATACATACACCATCACTTATTGACACATTATTAGTGGTGTGAGTTTCATTACCTCAAGTTGTTTTACATTTTTGACATGTCTTATAAGATGACCTTAAACTACATCATCAAAATACAAGGTTTTTGATCCATGTAAAACAAATAGGGTATATATGATACCTTTATAAGGCTCTGTTATGACCAATAAAAGCCCTAGGTTCCAACTTCTAGTGTTATACCCCATTAATTCTCCTCAAACGGTGTCTATAAAAACCACTAGTTGAGATATATTACCTCCAAGGGACACCCCCACAATTGATCTTCCACTACAAGGTGTTCTAATCCACCACATTATATCTTTACATGATGTCAATCTTGATAACCTACTCTATAAAAGAAACAAAATTTGCCACCAGTTATTCCAAAGGTGAAAGACTTGGAATATATGTGACTACAATGTTAGATACCTCCTGCTAAACATGGAATACCCGAGGTGAAATCCTTGAATGAAATATTCATTTTCCATCAGATACCCCATGATCGGTACATTATTCCTTGGGTTATATGCCCATTAAGCCTCAATGAGACGAAATTATATGAGTAAGAATACATTTGACAAATTTTACAGGCATGAAGACATGATAGTGGTTCCCAAAGTGACTACTCATCTGACTGAATGTTTCATTCCCACCAAGACCAAAAACCATGTCTAGACAGAAGTAGTGTAATTAACTGGTGTCCACAAATTGATGGAACATAGAATGAGTTACTTTAGAATGAATTAACTTTCTGAAGTTGTCCCAAACAAGATTATGTTTTCTAATGAGGAATCCATAGAAGTTGTAAATGATATCTCATAATCTTGTTTGGATCAAGGACCAGACATTGCCGTTGAATGTGATGAAAACCACTTGCCTTTGCAATGTGGTGATATGAGGCAACAAATTAAGACTCTAATGAAAATAAACATATAAGGAAAATCATCCAAGAGAAAGTATCAGAACCAGTATTGAAACATATTTAATAATTTCTTTGTTGTTATCAATTATTAGATATCATAAAAAATAAATTTGCGGTCATATGATGTTGATTTGTGACTTGGTTAATATTATTACTTTTCTTATTAGAGAAAATATTTTTCCTAACTACATAAATATACATCATCAAATATTATATGTTCTCATTTCTACATTCAGAGCCACCTATAAAATATAACTCATCTTCTTCATCTTACTCATTTATTATATGTATTGTATTATAACATTATATATTGAAGCTCATATTATCTAACATTATGTACATGTTATCATCCCTAATTTAGATTGATGATTTGATTATTTTTTCAATAAATGTCAAATGGTGATATGAATTTTTTCACAATGAAATTTTTTTTCTAGGTTTTGTATGAAATCATGTCATTAGGGATAATGTAGTTTTTATATATCATTAAAAAATCATCTATAATAACCTTAGGTACATTAAAAATAGAGGTATAAAGAGTGAAAGATTCGTGTTTTAGCTACAAAATCCTTAACTCATAGTACACAAATTTTATAATAATTTTTAACGTAGATCCAAGAATAAAATGTTGTTCATACACAATTTCTATAACTGTTCTAAATTTATGTGAGGATATCTTATTTCTATTAAATATGGATCTATAGTTCACATGATGATGGTTATCAAATTTGAAAAACATGAGACACAAATTTTATAAGATAATTTCAGTTTTAACATGAAAAATTTCATATGGTAGAAGTATTATATAGGTACTTAGTTTATTGTAACAGAAAGGGTATTTTATGCTTAACATGATAGTATATTTCAATTGATGTGTCTCCTATATTGGGTTTTTAATTTATCTCATTAAATATAAATCTTGGGATTCTTATTTGAGTTTTTCGTGATTTAGTTTTTCATTGCAATTTTCTTAAGAATAATTATATAAAAAAATTATATATAATAATATAGTTGCGTTGAGGAATAAAATTGTTTGTGAATAGTTTTGTTAGTTTTTTTAATTAAATACCAAACCTTAATATTATCATATATTTGTGTTGTTTAATAAGAGAATATGTTAAACTATATTTTTTCCTACATATTGGAGAAGGAATATACTCAATTAGATGTTGTTCTATATAAGTTATAAAATATTCAACTCATGTTATAGGGAATAAATCACATTATTGATTGTTTTTCTCTTTTTATACATATTTTCTCATGGAATGGGAAATTACGAAATATGGCAGTGGATTGATTTTTTGTTATCTAAATTGGATATAATATATACGAAAATCAAACTGGAGGATGTATAAACATTCATAACTAAGAATTAATTAATTAAAGGGTTAGAATGTTTTTTCTGGAGAGTACAGATTTAGACCAACTAACTGATTGGATTGTGGATTATCCCACCAATTATGGATTGGATAATTAGTTTACATTCAATTTGTGTTTTTCTTGTACTATCGATTCTATATATTTTCCTGAAAAACTATAAACATGGTCACCAAATAATAAATATCCTTTATTAAGGTAATAATATAAAATTTACAAATATTATTTATTTTTTCAAAAAATTTTCAAAGTGGATCAACAAATTCAGCTTCATTGATTAATCTGTGATTGATGAACATCACCATCATATATTAGAATACAATATCTATCAGTTGGTTTTCGTCATTCCTAATCATGTTTCTACCCCCAAATATTGATATATTATAAAAATAGAGAGAATAATTCCAAATATAATTTTGTCTAGAAATACATTAAAGATACTCATATGGATCAATGGTTAATTTATTTTATATAGTAAATGAAACAACTTACATAGGATTTTTTTGTTGACCCTAAAAATTTACAAAAAAATATGAATTTTTTGATAGACTGGGAACCCATTATGATGTAAACTATTTTTTATATCATTAAACACATCACATATTTCATAAAAATATAGTCACTATTAAAAAAATAATACTACATTATAGTGAATTTTTATTAAGGTGAGGAAATTATTTTTTTATAAAACACTATTTTTAAATGGTTCAATGAATGTATATATAAAATTCTAAAATTATTGAACCAAATCATATCTAAATAAATTATTAAAAAAAATTAAATATCCTTATCTTGGTTGAAATAATAATATTTGGGGAATTGATTATATATGATGAATTTAATCAAACCGACATAAATGAAAGGATTCTATAACTCAATCCAATGAAAGGTAGGATGATATTTTATGACATGTAATTTGATGTAATAGTGTTCTACATATTGGGTAGCCTGATTAATGCATAATGGGGAATTGATCCACATTTGTGTTTTATATTCATTAAAGGATAGATTGATGAATTAAATTAAATAGGTTCTTCCACATTTATTTATCTCATTTGAATCCCACCAGACTTTTTGAATATATTATTTATAAAACCCTCCATAAGTGTTAACTCGAGTTTAGAGGTGGAAGATTCTAAAAATTTGGATCTAAAGGTAGTTGGTGAAGAGTATATTTTATCATCCACCCAATTATAATCCACCCATGCAATATATGATGAATATTCCATAATGTAAGAGGACAGTCATAGATATAAAGGGAACAATATATTACGTATAGTCTTGATAAAAACACGTGTAATAGTAGAATGATGTTATCTATGGATCACTATATTCCAAAATAATGAATAAAAAATTTTCCTATCCCAAAATTTTGCCATGGGATTAAATATTCCAATTAAATACAACTAGGGGTCAATTTATTTGAGACCTATGATGTAAACTAAATACACTAATATTTTTTTGATAAACATATATATTAACTCTCTAATTATTAAGGATTCTATAGATCCAAATACGATATTGAGGTTTCCTTGATGATTTGTTCTTATTGATGTTGATTAAACAATTCCCTTGTAAAAAGGACCAAATGGAGTTTTGTGTTGATCTGAAATGAGATATTATCAAGATTTCACTAATTTTACACCGATCATTTTAGTACATTCACAAACAATAATCTATTAAGATGACTGTTTTGTAGATAATATTAATATTGGAAGTATTTTATGTCATGAATCATGATGGAATCCATTAATTTGATCCTTAAATTATTTAATGTAGTATTTATTTAAAATATAATCATTGATTACTTGGGGGATATTTTTAGTTAAGAAAAATAGTAAAGGAATTGAGTATTTATGAGAAAATGAACTTCATGAAATAGAGGCTGAAATTAAATTTTAGTGTGTGCGTCATTAGTGAATAATATTAACTTTTATAAAGGACCTCACACAACATTGGTTTTGGATTCAGCAATAAGGATTTGAGATAGAGAATAACTATACTT
Organism: Viscum album; assembly: GCA_963277665.1. Taxonomy (NCBI): domain Eukaryota; kingdom Viridiplantae; phylum Streptophyta; class Magnoliopsida; order Santalales; family Viscaceae; genus Viscum; species Viscum album. The sequence continues at coordinate 664,854,102 of OY728141.1, forward strand.
TAGTAATTTGTATTATGTTGTGATATATCTCACTAATAGTTTAAGAGAAATTTATTTTAGAGTAAATCTTCTCCTATAAAAAATATTTCCATGATATTTGGGGAGGCTAGTGGGATCATGTCAAAATGAAATGGATACTGAAATAATAGTTTAACTTACTCCATACTAGACATGATGTGATATTTTGGTGTATCTATGGAATGAATAATCATATTTGTCTTGAAACATTTATAATTTCCATGCAACAATAATTCTACAATAGAGATATATATATATATATATACAGTATATATGGTTCTTTCTCCATGGTGAGGGGTCCATTCCCCAACAATGACCACATATATTTGGGATTTATATCCCATATCTATCGAATATGAACATAATTTTATCTAAATGGAGGTCAAGTTTTAATACATTCTAATTCTATAAAATCAATGTTTTACTTCCTAAAGAAAATAGTAATAAAGTAATTTGAAACTTGAAGTTATTCAACAATTAATTTAAAATTATAGTTTAATAACACCCATGGATTATTGATTTTATTTTTCAATTAATAATTACTATATTGGATGCCAGTATAACAAGAACAACAAAAATAAAATTATCTTTGAATTATTAGATCAATATTAATTATAAGTTATTATAATAATAAAACATCCATTATAATGCCACAACATCTAAATAAATGACTTTTATTTGATATGTAAATATGTTGAACAAATTTTCTATCATAGAACACCAAATATAAAAGTCAAATAATTTTATAACAACATTAATAATAAACCTAATATCTTAATTAATTAAAAAACATTACCATTATATGATAAATAATTTAAATGAGTAGATTTTAAATACATTATTATTATTATTATTTTCAATTTATATTAAAATAAATATTTTATAATTTTATAATTTTAAATAGATAAAATAAAACATGTTTTTGGATTCACCACTCAAAAATTAACATAATATGATGTTTTGGGCATTCTCTATAATGGCAGATTTTTAGTCCAAAATGATGTATTTATAAAATTTATAATATCCATGAATTCTTCAATATAAAAGTAAAAAATATATTATTTAAAACCATTATAGTAATAAAATATGTAATTATGAAATAAAATTATTCATTATTTAATATTATATGTATATAGAAATCTTATTGATAATATTACTTTGACTATTGTAATTTGATAAATTAATAACAAAAATTGTTTTCCCTTCTCTTTAAAACAAATATTCTCATGGTGAGTTTAAGTTTTATATTTCAATAGAAGACTCATTCCATTTATTGAATTAACAGTAATCCAATTAATTTCCTTAAAATTAGTAATCATGATAATTTTATCATGTAAATAAATTGAAAATATCAATAAAAACATTTTTGTAAAATGTTTTATGTGATTGCATATATTTATTTTAAAATTAAAATGTCATAGTAGTATAAAATTTACATGATAAAATAATTTTCAAAATTAAAATCATAATATTCCAAATATTTATTATGTCAATTTTTAATTTTTTTCCTATTAAATGAAAATACTATGGACATAAAATAATTAAAGAAAAAAATTAATAGTGGTAACTTGAGTTTATCATTGTATAAATTTAATTATTCTTGTAAAAATATATTTATTTGAATGTTTTAAATTTTAGCCACTAATAAATGTTTTCCATTTTAGTTTCATTAATTTTGTGTTAATGAACATTTAATATTATCAATTAAATATAAAAAAATATGTTGGTGTTCCCAAAAGTACAGATACATTCATTAATAAAAAGTAACCAATTCTACTCTTTAATGATACACATAACCTTAAAATTACACCGTTATGTTATGAATTTTGTACTATCCCTATAACCCTCTTCAATGAAAAAGAACTACTAGTTATTTATAGAAATCCTAAACCCTTCAAATTCAATTAGAATTCCCAGGACAATTCAAGTCTCCAACATAAGTATTCTCCCCCTTTTAAGGATTAATATTAATATAAAACATTAAAATATTTTATGTAACTAATTATATATTTAAATCCATATAATAATTATACTGATATGTTTTTATATCTATAGTATAATTCTAATTTATTCATTTCAATCGAAAGAGAAAAATATAATAATGCCAATAATGTTTATGTGATGACTTCTTCTTCGTAGAAAAATCATTTCTTCATATAGTTTTTATATTATTATCCATGAATAATAAAATAAGGATAAAAATTATAAAACAATAAAAAATATTTCATAAATATCCTTTTAGATTGATATTATCTAAACATAAACACCTAATTAACTATATTAACACGTCATGTTAATGTGTGGCCATGTTTTTGTCAGTTTAACCTCATACTGAAAGAATACTATACATTTTTATTATAAAAGAACATTGGATCATTTTTTATTACACGATAGAAATATTTAAATTATTTTTATTATATTTTTGTGTGTGGTTATATTGATGTATAGATCATTAATTATGAAACACAATTTTCCGTAATTTGGAATCCTGAAAACACGATCATTGTCGATTTCGACATTATGATTTATTAAAAAATACAATAATTGAAATTATAAAATTACTACTATATAAAAACACATATTATAGTGTATTATATTATCATATATATATATAATTAGGAAAATTAATAGATAACAACATGATTTTTCTAAAACAAAAAAAGTATATATATATATTATTTACACGTGGTGTTGAAAATAATTAAAAACTAAATAATATGTATAGGATGATTATAAATACGAATCAGAAATGTTTATAGTTATAAATAATGTTATTTTTAATATTTTTTACTTCAATTAATTTAATTATTCAATTTTATTTTTGGATGTTTAGAAAAGATCAAAACAGGGAAACTGTTTTCATCTCAGATTCCTCACATTGAGATATATTTCATATTATTAACATAATTTCATTTATGTAGTGTATGTTTTTATGATTTAAGATAACATATCTTGAATTAATATTTAATTATTTAATTTTATGTATAATTAAAATTACTCTCTTTCACGGGTTTTTATTATATTTTTAATTAGTCCACAATATCTATCTTGGTCTCAAATACAATTAATTAATAAATATAACATTTTAAGAAGAATACTTTCTTTATATATTTTATTCACATAAACTATATGTTTCTTGAATATAATATTATAATATAATGTGTTTTATTATACATAATGTTTTATTAATCTTTTTTAAATATTTTGTTTTTTCAAAAAACGTAATTTGATGTATTAAGATTTTACATTTCATTATAAAAAAAGTAGATCAACATTTACTATAGATAAATTTATTTCATATTCAATTCTATAATATAAAATATTCAGGAAAATTAAAATGGATTTAAGGATATTCAACTTTATATTTTTGACAATAATTGTGGAAGTCATATCTAACATCCTCATTTAGATCAATTTTTAAAATGTTATATAATAGGTATTTTATGTTTTGACATTTGTATCCATTTTATATTTTTAAAATGATTAGTCCATATAGGATTTATTCTTCATGATGTATTATCTAGTATATATTTATATTATCATTTGAGGGAAATTAACTCATGATAAAAGATAATCCAATTCCTTGACCATTACTTGGTTGTACCATTCAATAATTATTTTTCAATGTTGAATTTCATAAATATTGACATCGTTATAGATTTAATTTCTGTAAATGGCCATATTTCCTTTTAAAATGATCCAATTACTTCCGAAGGATGTCTTGTGATCATGTTTTTCAAGTGCAAACTTATCCATATTTTCAAATATCGATATTATATGAACATTAAATTATACATAATTATGATTGGATGTTATTCAAAATGAAAAAATATTAATCTCTAGGCATGGGAGAATGTATTAAAATATTTTATGTTTTTATGGAAATAATGATGACTATTTGAAAGTTGACTTGATAAAATTTTACCATCCAATATCATTATTCATATGAGTTTTGATCATGTTATCTCTCTTAGTGAGATGGGGAAAACTATTTTCACACCATATATATTTATTGCAATATGGAATATTATTTGAATACTAACTATTTATTGTTTTACCACCCAAGAAATTTCCCTAGATGGGTTACAGTCAAGTTATCCCTTTTATTTAAATTATGATATGTGGAGGATAGTTGACATCCAATTTTGTTTGATCGTGTATTTACATTTTATATACATTATTTTATAGTAATAAATGTTTTTTCAATAATAGGATCATAAGGGAATAATATGAGAGCCATTTATGGATATTTTTGTGAATGAATTAGATATAATAAAGTGAAAATATGGGATAAAAAAGAATATATATCCTTGATACATAAGTAGGCCACATTGGAATTTTTTTTATTTGGTGTATTCTATCAAAATTTAATATGATTTCTTGATTATGATCTCGATGACAAGAAATATGCCTTAGAATGAGGCCTTTATTTTAGGTTATTAATTTCATGCATTTCTTTTCCCTTATATATGTGATCAACATTTTTTGTATCCATATATTAATTTATTTTCATGGATTTATAATGATACAGTTTTTAAGATTATTATTTACCGTGATGTTTACATATTCCTTCAATAATACATATGTTTTTTTAATATTAGGATTTCGTCAGTTATATAGTTACCTTGATGTGTTTTTATTTCAACAATTATTATGTTTCAATTTACCCAAGATATGATGGGGTGTATTACACGTTATATTATTAAAATCATAGATTGTTGAGAATGAATTGGGGGAGATTTGGGATATTCTTCATGGATTTAATATTTTGATATATAGTAGAAGTAATGTATGTGTCACACTAAGAGCATTGGATTTATTAGTGTACATTTTTTCTTAATTATAAAATTCTCTAAATCAAAAAGGATCCTTTAGAATATAAAATAATCGATATTCATTTTTATTTATTAATTAAGGATGGCCATATCTAGGGTCTCACAGATAATATCAAGGATTCTGTGTAACATATATGTTTATAGAACATGATTCAAATGCATGGGTCCACGTAATGACCTATATTAAATAAATACATTGTTACCAATTAAAAAATACATACAAACTGTGATTAGAAAATAATAAAATCATAAATGGTGTTTTTTGAAGAAAACCAATTTTCATTATATATATATATATATCTAATAAAAATTATATTTATAAATTTTAGAATTTCAATTCTATTGAATGAATGTTATAATTTCAATCCAAATAAAATTTTATATTATTATTATTTTTTTCATATTTTTCTAAATTAATTTATTTATAGATGAATAGAAAAAATTTCTCGTACTAAAATTGACATATATAATACTTTATTATATTAAAATATATACACTAAAGTAATTGAAAAAAATTTTATATAAGAATAAATATTAATAGTGTAAAATAAATAATATAAAAACACTATAATTTATTCTAAAACCCCATTTTTATGTATTGGAAGCACAACTAATATATTACAATAATAATATTTAATTGAAATACATTTAAAATTATATCCAATCACTTGAAGAAAATGAATATATAAAAAATATTTTTAAATTTTATATCAACATATTCATATTATGTATCCCTGTCAACTTAATTTTTAGAATTAACATATGATTACTGATATTAATATCAATATCCCTAAAAGATGGTGAAGGGTTTAATTTATAATAATTATTCTATTGTTGTCCTGTAATTTTAATATATAATAAATGATAATTATAAATTTTATATAATTTATAAAATTGGATTTCTCCCTCGTATATAAATACATTAACATAAATTGTATTTCTAATTAGTGTAATATAATATTAAGAACACTTAATTATGAAAAAAAAATTTACATAAAATTTTTCTCTACATGTTAAATGTTTTAGTTGAAAATATAATATTGTATTATTTAAATGTGATTTATAATTTATATGTATTACATTTTTTTCATACTGACCTAATTTTCTAATAGCTTTATGGTTTTTTATTAAATATATACTACATGGTCGAAATTTGGTACCATGTTAAAAAAATTTAAACTAAACAATTGTTGTAATAATATTGAAAATTGATTAAAACATGTTATAAAATAAATTTTAACGGATTTAATGATATTAAATAAAAAAATTCTATTATTCATAAATATTGATCCCATTTTAACATTAATATTTTCATTCCATTATTAAAAAATAATGGTTATTCAAAAAATTTCCCTTTTTCTTAAATTATAAATTGTTATAACTTCCACTACTCCATGATAAACCAATCCCTTTGAATTATATCATAAAAATATCAATGTTTATACTAATATAATCATATATCATGTTCATAATAATCATGTCCAATGTACACATACCAAGGTCTCCATTTCTAAGGTGGCTTCTAAAAGAAATCACATTTTCTCAATATGAGTATATATTATTCATTAGTAATTTCATCTAAATCATCATCTTTTAAAAATATTTTTGGGATTAATATTATATGGAATATTGTTTTTTATATATATTAATGTCTTTATATTTATAATTATATCATTATTATATCATTTCCATCAACAAAAAACAATATTAATCCTCGGTACGTGTGGACTTCCTCCACCAAAAAATGATGTGGTTTGTTTTTCATCACTAACCTTAAACATTGGTAATAATGATAGATTTGATGAATGGATATTTTAAATAATTAAAAATTATAATTCATATATGATTATTTATCATATAATTCATTCGATCCCAGTCATTTATAAGTGGAATCATTATTTGTTCTAATGGCAGACTACAACCTCCATGAACGAAAAACTCCATATGTCACCACAATCGTTCATTGATGGACGTATTGTTTAATATATTGAAGATATATGATAAATATTTAACTTTATAATTATATAAATATTATTTTATAAATATATGGGATAATAAATTCTCATAAATTAATTACAGCATTCTATAGTTTAAGTCATATTATATATCCAATCTTTCAATATTATAATGTATAAAACATGAATGACTATAATATCTTATAAAATATAAATTTCAATTACTAAATTTGATTAAATATTAATTACAAAAAATATGAATTTTTTATTTATTTTTAATAAATTTATTTTTATATCTTTCATTAGATTTTTAAAGAACTATTTTGAATTAATAAATACCACCACTAATGTTTTAAAAACCAATGTAATTTTATACTTCATAAAACTTTTTTATTAATTTTTATTAACAAATACATATCATCGCATAAAAAATAAAATATAAGAATATTGATTTAATATTTTCGATCAATGTGTTAATATTATGCCAGATATTTATCATCAGTTTAGGCATTATATTATGTTTACTATGATTAATTTTACGTGTTGTGATAAAAGTGAAATAGTTATTTTCAAATAATTGGTTTATTAATATTGTGTTATGTTTTATCTAATAAATCAAAGTGATATATACTATATAATTTCAATAAAATTATTTTTATGAAATGTATAATTATATTTTTTCACTCATTTAATTAGTAATAGGTATTATATATGATTAATAATACATAATGTTGAAAAAAGGTTATACACCAATGTTTTCCAATATAGTAAATATAAAGGCCTGTACTATACAAATAGATTTTACATAACCATTGAAGAATAATATTACATAACAGAAAAAATACATGGCATGACAATATAGGTTTAGTGTCTTTAAAAACTGGGAAAAATATTCTATTGATTCGTAAGACATCAACATTACAACGGAATTATTTAATCTTAACTAGTCTCCCATTTGACATATCTTACTTAATACCCTTATTCAGGACCTGGGGAAGATAAACCTATGAATGGGTGAGCTGAAATGCTCAGTATTGAAAAACAAGAGAAATATCAATAAAAAACATAGTATTTGAAAAAATTAGCATATATATAAATGATCATAATATCTAGTTGTTTGATAAATAAAAAAATTAAAATTTAATTACAATTTTCATAACATAAGAAATGTAATTTTCTGGAATACACAAATAATCATAGAAAACCATTTCATATTAGTCAAGGCTCATTGATGAGACCATCATAGAGGAAAAAGAGCATTACTGAACCAAGTTCACTGCTCATTCATGCCCTGTATTACTAATCTGAATTTACTATCCAATCTAGTCATTATATATCATTAGATATAAATCATTACCGAATACATTAGGTGGAGATATTGGTCCCAACCATCCCATAATGAAACCATTCTTTTGTGTGCATCAAAAACATAAATCACTTATCATAACATAAACAGTGAAATAAAATGGGCTTCATAATAATCATTACATCATAACATAATCCATATATATTATAATTCCATCATTAAAAAACTAAAATCATAGTAATTATATATATATATAGAAACCTAACCATTTCTAATGAGAATCATCTTCTAGGAAAAATAATTTTGATAAAACACTTGAAATAAATTCATGATGAAAATATCCATTCTTCTTCAAAATATTTTCTTTTCTAAAAATGACAAGAAAAGATTAAAATAGAATATTTTTTTGGAAATTGATCCTGAAATTATGTAGATAGAGATTCATTTAAATATGTTGTCATGAAACTATAAAAATTCATTCATGCCGTAAAATATAAAAAAACAGTGTCCTCATACTTTTGTTGGAATGTTAGAAAGTACCTCAAATAAAATAATGGAATTTTTTTCCCTTTATAGCACTTAATAATAATATACCAAAGGGTAAAATTAAAATTAAAAAAATATAATAATATAATAATATTTCATAATTAGAATACATCGATATGGAAGGTAAATATGACCCATTAAATACTTATGAATAAACAATCTCTGATAAAAATGAGATGGAAAAATTTTCCCATACCTTATGTCTAATATTTTAAATATGTGCCCTAAACTCCTGTATAATTATTTAAATAATTTTACATATTTATTACAGGATCATAATAACTATTATGATAAAATTTATGATCATATTTTTGTTCATTAGTTAGAAAAATTTCATTGTTACTCGTTATTAAGGTATAAACTACTTTATTTCTTATGAATGTTTTGTCGGATTAGTTATTATTCAAATTTTTGGGATATAATTATCTCACATAATGAATGGTGTTATAATAATATTTATCATATTCGATTCCTTTTTATAATAATTCATTAATGAATATTGTGTAGAATGAATAACATCACACCGTGGAGACTGTAAGCCGTACGTACACACGAGCGACAATATCATTCCCATAATGGTTGAACGGTATAGATGTGGATGGATTATAGTTTCTCAGAATCAAAATAGTTCTATATTAATCATATATATTTATTAATTCCATCATTATACCAATCCATATTTGGTGGTGGTGAAAAATGGATTACACCATGGCGTAGAGACGGTAAGCCTTATGTATGCACGCATAGTGATTTCATTTTTATAGGATGGATAGAAGGTGACATATGATTATTAAATATTTATAATAAAATACAATTATATTACTTATAATTATGTTATTACATTATAATGAAACAACTAATGAATAGGATGTATAAGTAGAAACAAATTTGAAATAATCTCTAGAAGAAATCTCTTCTTCCTCGACGTGTTTCCTCCAAATCTCATCTTAGGTCACTAGTGTTGGTATTTGAAGATGACAAGAAAATATAAAATAAAAATATTGGAGTTTGGAAGGAAATATTTCATTGGTATTCTGAGCGTGAGAAATCTAAATGAAGTGAATAGGTGCAAGAGGAGGTGTCATTTTTCAATTGAGGTGATGGGAACTTTTGGAAACTCTATAAATAATAATTTATAATAAAATCAAAACCTTCCCAAAAACAACAAAAGTGTCTAAATTTATAAGATTAGATTATATAGGGTTGTAATCACTTCATGAAATAAATTTTGGACACCATTTTTTATCAATTTAAACCATGTCCTTTTAATTGACACTTTGTTATTCTATTTAATTTCAATTGTGGTAATACAATTATAAGCATTTAATGCTTATAAATATGTTCTTATATAGTGTTAATTGCCCATTTATGGATATTAAATGAACGTATAGGCCTTATAATTACCAATTTGTCATTTTTAATTAATTTTATGATATTTAAATAATTTATTAAAATGTTATTTATATAAAATATCAGTAGTGTCAATTTAGACACTATTCATTTATTTGACATTAAATTATGTCCACACAGTTGATAAATTTGATAAAATATATTTAATAGAATTTTAACATGTCATAGTCCCCTATAGAATTCATTGGGAACATTATTTTGTTCATATGATATTTATTTTAATATTTTTATTACCATTTATTTGATATTTCTTTTAAAAGAATAATTTTTACATCACTGTTGTGTCATCAATAATGGAATTTATATAATCTATAAAAATTATAAATAAATTCCTATGAATAACGTTATTATTTTTAATTTTCTTATTCTATCTATATTAAATATTATCTTGTATTTATACATATATTGAACATAATACACATATATAAATGTGATTGTGACATTTTGTCACAGTCATTATTTTATATTACGTTCATGTCATATTCATAGGAAAGTGTCAATAAAATGATTACACTTCTAACAATATATTATAAGGGTCAAATGTAGTCATTAAATAGGATTTTTACTGGTTTTATGGTACTTTGATAATATTTATTTTACACTTAATTACCTGATAGACCATTAATAATGGTCAAAAAATATTAACCAAAGTAACTGTCCATAAAGACAAAAAATAAAAGTAGCCTATTAACATAATTTTGACCTAATTTTTTCTAATATGGAATCAATTTTTCAAAATCAAAACACAATTGTTGTTGTAGTTAATTTAAAATAAATCTCATTGTTGAAAAGGGAAAAAAAGTTTTAAAAACATTACAAAATATTGATATGTTCTTTCTAATGAATTCATTGTAAATTTAATGAAAATTAAATAAATTATATTGAATGGTAAAAATATATTCTATTAATACTTTAGAACAATGCAATGTTATAATTTATCCATATAAATTATCTTGATGAAATTTTTTTTTAATTTAATTTAGCATATTTTTACTATTAATTAAAATATAAACGATGTCATAAAAATATCAGAAATATATCCAAAGTAAATATTTATATCCTACATAAAAATAACATTTTTATGTTTTGATATAAAAATTATTAATGTGTTAAAAAATAAATTTAAAATTGTTTCGTCATTCAATGGTTTATACTTAACCTTTAAAAAATAGTTTGGTATACCTCAAATATTGGTTTATTCATACCCTAAGACTAAAATATCCATTAGATAAATATCATAAATATTTTATTAATTATATGACACATATATATCACATAAATTTAATTACGAAATGTAATTCACTAAAAAATAAAAATATCTAATTGATTTATATTTTCCTTCAATAATTTTTATCCAAAAAATTATTAATGTATTTTCATAAGTTAGTTATAATTATTCATGGTAACCTAATGGCTAGGGTATAATGGTAATTTTTTATAAGGGTGAATTTTTGTTTGTTTATACTCTCAATTTTGTGCAATTCATGCTACTGAATAATAACAACGATTTAATGAAAATATTTCATAATAAACATCCGGGTGTTACAATTAATGTCTTCAGACAAATACTAATTTTACGTTACATATACATTTTATTAGATTCTAGAGGATGAAAAATTAGGTTCATGAAATCCAAATTTTTTTATGGTTCACTTTATATATTTATTAAAATATAATCTTATGGGGTAATAAATTGTTTGGAAGCTAAAAAATAACAAGATAAAATGACAAAGTCAACTATTAATGATATTAAAATATGTTTATAACATGTTTCAAAAAGACTATATATGACTCATATAACATAATGTAACCCATACTACACTATTTCTCAATTTTGGAGCTATTTATCATAGAAGAGTTTCATTTCATTATTGAAAAATAATGGGTATTTACCAATGTTCCATTTTAATCCATTGTAAAATTAGATCACATCAACCAATTCATGATATATATATTGTCACAAACATATACATCACTAAAACCTCATTAGATTTTTTTAAATGATTCTTGAATCCATCCTCATATATGCATTTTGAAGTTGTCAAGAAGTAATGGTATAAGCACACAAAATGTTAGAAATTTTAATAAAAAACCCAAGGAAGATATCACAAAATCACCAATCTATTCCTCAATTAAAGTATATATAAAACAAAAATTGTGAAAATAATCCTAGTGTGAATTATTACATGAAATTATTACAAAAATAACTGAATTAAAATAGTAACAACATGAAATTTCCCGTTGTATAAATTAAATATCTCCATATTGATCAAGTAATTTCCAATTTATTCACTATAATACTGCTAGAAGCATAAAAATTATTTTAATATAATATATATACATATATATTTTTATGTATACATATATACTCTATATTTATATCCTCAAGATATTTTTTACGAATTTAAATGTATATTCCATTGCCTTTATGAAAAAATTGAAACCCCTATATTCAACTAACATGTCAACTAGTTCCCCCAGCCTCACAATGTTTCATAACCAAATTACTCATTTTTTATAGTGGATTATTATCATGAAAATTTAATACCACCACACTACTATATTACCACTTCTTTCCACTCATTCTCATTGAACTACCATCCCTTCATTATCCACCGGTGATGGCCCCAACATTAAATCAATTATTGTGCACCATATGAAAATCACACCTCTCTCCCTAAATATAATGTCAAACCTCATGTCCCTTACCACATATCACATACTTATATCCACATCCAACGTCATATATTTTTTGATTTATGTAAACATGAATTAAAATAATATCAACATCATTCTCTCATACGACAATTCAAGTACCCCATTCCCACCCAATATCTCACTATTCATTCCCATTAATCCCCAATAAGATCATCTAATGGTAAATCATGGATGAGTGGGAAGTAATCCATATATATCTTCCAAATTACATATGTAGTGAACACACCCCCCCCCAAAACTCAATGTTAGTCATGTTACCTGACGAAGGTGGTGTATAAAAAGAAACTAATAATTTACATGTATAGTAGTAGTATTAAAAACATTATACACATATGAGTTAATACAAGGTCCAACATCGTTCAAAAATCTCCGAACATCACTAGTATCATTCCTCGAAGAACATTAACTAATGTAAATAAATGAAAAATAACATTTCTTTCGCCTACCCACAACCTAGTTTCATAATTCCATATTCAACTATCAAATCACCACAAAGATATATTTATAGATTTATTTATTCCAAATACACTCCAAATAATTATTTAATCATTGTAGGTATTAAAACATTGTTTAGTTCATGTTCTTCATATTTCATAAAAATCCTTTATAATTTATTACAATACCAATTATAATGGAATTTTTAATTATTTTTTCAGTCCATTTCTACCGAACATGTAAGATGAATCAACCCAAAAAAATACAATAAAATGAAGTTCCATTATCACCCAATAACCATAAAACCCACCAAGCCACATTAATTAAGGACCCCAAGTTTAAAAACATAAAACATAGTCCTCTACAATGTGAATATTCGTTAATTTTTTGGATTTAATAGATTATCCAATTTAAGGGTATTTCCAATCAAGAAATAACATAATGAAAAAATATGTAATATCAATATCATCAACAATAATATCACTATAATGCTAGTGAAAATAGGAAATCACACAATTTCCCATGAGGAAATAGTCTTTTTATTAATTCTGATCATGTTATCAATTCCATTCACCCACTGTAAGGAAAACCCATGATCAATTCATAATTTCATGTAATAAGAGGAAATATCTTGAATACCCTACATCAATGAAGCATAATGGTTGAACCATTATATAATAAAGATTCATCCACTTACAATATCATAGGTATTTTCATGATATCCTATACATTATAAGAAAACATCAATGTACTCCAAAAATATTGGAGAACCCCAAAAACAGTGAACTCCCTAACATATTAGATTTATAAGAAAAGAATAATGTGGGGAAGAGTGGTTTTATTGATCCAAATAACTCCAACTAATAAGATCCATATATAACCAAAGTGTTTGAACCACTAAGAGAAGTGACTAGAGAAGTGGGGGCTTGATAGTAGTTATAAACACATGAGTGAAGGGCTGTAAATTTGAAATATGGGGATGTGGGAGTAGTATTTTTAAATTATCTTTGAAACCCAACACAATAACATATTGAGTCTTCCAATCCAATATAGTATTCCCATTTCATCACATAGTCTGATATTATCTTTCCATATTTTATTCTGCAACTCTTTTTTAACATTATTTGATCACCATCGTAGCCTAGAACACATCTTGGTTCATTATAATTTGGATACTAAAACCACTATAATGACTAGTCATATTATATAAAATCCCAAAAAACATACTATTTCACTGTTACCACACAAAAGGATATGGTTTGTTGAGTTCAATATCCACCATTTGCATACGGTTGTCCATGAGAGACCATACCTTCTGAATGAATGGTTATTATTCCCATGATAAATAGGTAGACAAGTAGTCTAAGATTCAAAAACTATGGATTCTTGAGGGCATGATCACACAACCCTTTTTAAAAGGATTAAACCATGTCAAACATGAACACCACCACCAAAAAATATGTGTTAACATTTTTTGTTAGACTCAAAAAGGAAAATTCTACCTAGATTACCTAGATCACCACCAAGCACATTAAAAAAACTTTATTTCCCCATGGAGAACACATATGAATAATTGGGATTATTTGGTACTTACTTGACATAATTCTCAATGAATTATAAATGAATCAAAATCCAACATGAAACTCAAAAAATATAGAGATTCAAACAACAAAATCTAGAGATACCTCATAAAGATATCATAAAAACAAAAATACTCCCACCTTCCCAAACCTTCATCATTAAAAATATTAATACATCCATCAATAAACACTACCCAATATATAAAAACAATGAATACCATCCCATATCAAGATATTTAATTCATTGACTAGAACTAACACACACATGTAGTTTTAAAATATGTTGTAAACATTATGTTTCTTGTTCTGGAAGGGGATTCCCATTATTTATTTACTTGAAGATATAGTATATATTGTAAACAAGATAAAAAAATATTTCAAAAATTAAAATGAATCATTAATGATATCTTAAATTCAAAAATAAGAAAAAATTAATAGAACATAGGTTACTGGGCACAAATCTACATTTTATGCTCTTAGGAACACAACTACAAGCCACCATTTCTCCATAGAACATGAACTAAAGGAATTATCTATCTATGAATTATCTTATATTGAGGATCCATTATCTTTATCTATCACTCGATTGATATCATATCATCCTCAAGATCTATCTCCTCCAATTCAATGACATGTGATTCATAGTGTAGATATCAACATAGATAGTCTATGAATATGTTTTCATGGATCCTATCTAATCATGGTTGGAGAACCAAAAAATATACCACCAGACCATCAAGTCCAAATAAATTTAAGGGTTTAAGTAACAATAGTGAAATATTAATTACATGTTTAACATCTACTGACCCTAAAAATATATCTATATTTTAAAAAAAAGTCTCTTTACCAAATCTACCATGATATCCTCCTCTAATAGACATAAATTTATATCATTATTTGGCTACCATAATACTATCACAAACCATCAATAACTTATTAATCATTCTTTTCACTACATTAGTAGTAACTTTAGATGCATCATCAGCTTAATTCATTCAAATTGGGAATCAACCAGATCTCTCATAAAATGACTCAAATGGTGTGGTACAATTGGATTGGTGATTAAAAATATTACAGGAAAACAATTATATAATAATGATCATCCAAAATAGAAAATAAATTATTGAAACATATCTTACATCTTTTGGATAGTAAACTTTTTAACTATCATTCTACAAGTGGAATGTAATGATAAGGCATATCTTAGAGCCAATGGAATGTTGTAATTCATTCTAAACTCATGATGTAATCCTAGAGTCTCCATAAAAAATATGATCATGTTGACAACAACATGTCACACCACTTAATCCACATGATTCCATAATTAACAATAGTGGTACTCAACTCCCATATCATTATTATGTTAAAACACTTGATTAGTTTATCGACAATCACTGAAATAACATCGATTCCTCTCTATAATATGGTAACCAGGATGATTAAGTCAATCAGTTATCCTCACATTTCTTATTTGTTATAACCAATGAATGGGAAAAAAATTAAATATATGATTCTTTTCCATTAAATACTGCTAAACTATAAAATGACCCAAAAAACCTATCAATTCTCAATTCATACATGGAAACTAAAATTGTCTACCGATGACTTGATAAATCTTAAAAAATTGGCATATACTGCAATTATTGTTAAATGATACTCATAAATAGTTCCTTATCTTATCAACAATTGGAAAACATTTTCCATTTGAAGATAACCCAATTATTTTCATTAATTGATTATACCTTAGGGGAATACCCATGGAATACTAGATCATGAATCACCTCCACCACTATGTCTCCTCATCGAGACTACTTCAAATATTTTGAAAAGGATGGATTAAAATATATATGGATAAATAATACTCTACCACCAAACACATTTAAACCATGACGCAAGAATTCAAACACCATCCATACTAAAAATGTTTCCTTATATTCTCGAATGTATCCATAAAACTTCCTGGTTAGTACATCATCCACTACAATCCTATTATCGTAGTGTATCCAAAATATTACTTGAAATCCTAGAAATGAACTATCCACCACCAATGTTATATATTTATATCATCTATGAAAATGTAAATCTAATGATCTTTTGATATTTAATGATAACTAACATTCCCGGATGAGGTAATTTCCCTGTGGAATCAGAGAAATTACCTCTCATTTTATCTATATATAATGGGTGGCATAGTTACAATCCCAATGATACAACAATGTTGATGTACTGGAGATCACTTCCCTCAATTACATAAAGATTCACCCCAAACATAAATGATGAGAATCACAAAACATGACAATAATAAAAACCTCATCATGTATATAAAGAATGGATAAACAATCTAGCTTCTCATTTATGTATTGGAATAATTCCTAAAAATCGTATGTTCGAATGTTGTATTATTTCCTCAATGTAAATAATGTAAACTATGATTAAATATTATATTATACAAATAACAACCTCATGTAGTATCCTATATTTTTATGTAAGATACAAAATAATTTCACATTCGAATGTGATTAAAGAAAAATTATAACATGATCCATACCAAATCCAATGATAATCAGTAAAACGATACCAAATTTTATGATCATTCACCACTCACATATAAAACATGTTTAATAACACATTTAATATGTGAATGTTTTTTTATTAGTATTTAAAAATTAAATAGTTATATTAATTTTGTTATTGAATTATTATAATAAATAATTTTTTAAAATATTATTAATATAAAACTATAATTATTAAATTATAGAATTTTTATTTGATAAAAAAATAATATCATTTTTGAATATAGTATATTTAAATAATATTAGTATTAATTTTTGGTTATTTTTCAAAAAAGTTTAATTTGTCGTGAATAGAAAAAACAATGTTTTTTATTAAATATAGTTTTTTTGTTATATAATCAAGAGATAAATATGATATAAAATTTATTTGACCTATTAAATGAATAAATTATTATTTTTATAATATAAATATTCTACAAAAAATTAATCTGATCATGTATGTTAAAATTTATTTCAGGATAAGAATATTTTTTTATTAGTATTGAAGTATTGCATGCACTACACTGACGAGGAGATAAATGTATGACTTATTGACAATAATTGTGTGCTAATTATTAATTTCATTAATTTTTTATTAATTAATATGTACACTTTATATTTTTTTATGGTGATTTAGAGTTTGTGATTTAAATAAAGTAATTATTTTTCTAAAGTCTGTGAAATTCTTGCACAGGGCATGAAAATAAATAATTACCAAATTAAATAAATATTCATGCCATGTATATGAGTAAATATCCATAATAATGTAATATAAATTATTATTTTTATTATATTAATTTAATTTTAATTTTTACAATGAAATAGTTTTCATTAATGCTTGTGCTATGATGATGCAGTTCTTGTGCATGTAGAAGAAAAAAAATAAAATTTTTCTAATTAAAAATATAATACCATTAAATGACCCAAAACATGACTTAATATTTTTTAATAATCAAGTGTTGATTTTTATCCTAATTTTATTATAATTTGGGATATTTTGGTCCCACATGAATCAGTTTAGGAACTTTATAATTTTTTATTTAATGTGATGCCAAGTTGATCACACTATTGTTTTTAATTTTTATAAAATTTTAATAATTTGTTTTATTTAAGTGTTTTTTAAAACATAAATAGTATATTTTAATATATTTTTTTGATTTTTTAAATTCATTGTAATGAATAATATTTAATTTAAAAAAACCTTTTTTATGAATAAAATAATTTATAAAATAATTTAAAAATAAAAAAATCATTAACAAGGCCCAAAATGATAGTATTACATTTCCAAAGTGATATATTGTGATTTGGATTAATTTTTTACATCATTATCCCTATATGAGACTATTTATATTTTAATATTTAATGTAGTTTATAATTAACTCCTTAACTCATTTATAAATTGTGGCACTTCAGAAAACAAAATTTCATAACCTTATGCAATTTTTCTAAACTATATTAAACAAAATACCCATATCCTAATCCCATTATAAATTCAAGTTAATCCATTATCACAAATTTAAAACATCCAAGTGCATTAGGAGGTTCTCAGGGAGATATTTTCATGAGGAAAATTCCTTCTTTTTATATTTTGACTTCTTTCTCACTTATACCTTATCTGAACCACTTTTCAAATTTTTCATTATAACTAATGTATCATTTATATATATATATATATAAGTATTGGAAATTTCTTGTTATTATGGTATATGCGTCATAAAATCTCCCCCTTTCACCTTTTATTTTTAAATAACAAAATAATCATCCATGGTGTGTCAACTCACCGCCTTCATGTATGAAGTGTTTTTCAATCCCTTTACCTATATCAAAGAACCATTAAATTTAATAATAATTTATTAAAATTTCATATATATATGTGTGTGTGTGTGTGTGTTCACAAATATGATGTATTATTAACATATGAAATGAAATTCCATAATAAATAGACCTCTGAAACTATGAAAAGAACCCACCTGAAACAATGGGAAGAATTAAAAATATATAATAAATGGGTGAGAAATGTTATAAGAAGATCATGTAAGATATTATAAACATGAGTAAAATTATTTAATAAATTAATAACATTATTCAAATCATTATTCATGTTTTTTCAAAAAAAATTATAGAAATAGAACCCAAGCTAAGGGACATTCCTTTTTAAATCCTTTTAAACATCGTTTTTACAGATTTCAAAATGATTGTTGTTTCTTTTAATACGGAATGAGCCGTCAATACCAATTTCATGAATCATTATAACTATATTGTTTCAATAATATGTTTTGACAGTTCTTTTTTAGGAATATTATTTAATTTTTATGTTTACCTTTTTAATATTTTAAAAGTGACATCTATGATAAATGGGTATTTTGATATCTAAAAGGGTTTTTGTCAAGGGTATAAATGAATTAGAGGGTGTTCTATTTAGAATATGTTCCTTGGAAACAATTTATTATGGTTTTATCCCATTATATATAAATTTATGATGGGTTTATCCTCATTATTATTCAAGATATGATTGTTTTATCCTCATTATAGCTCATAATATGAAGTGTGAGCCCATGTATAGCTCTATAACGCATTGGGTACCCTAAAGTTGAAGGTTAAATGAAAGGTTATTCAATTTTTATGGGTTTATATAATAGTTATATGGTAAATATTTTTAATGGTCTGGACCTCTCCGACACATTCCTTTGTCAAGAAGAAGGCCAAGAAGTGTTCTGGAGGGTAAAATGAACTTTTTCCACACTTTCCAGAATTTTGAAACTACACGCCATATAGTTTTACACGCCATGTACCCCCTTCCTGATTATACCCCAGGTTGCAGACCGTGTCCTTGCTGTGTGGAATAATGGGTGCACACCGTGTGTCTAGTTCTACACGTCGTGTAGTCCTTCCCCGTGTACGCGTTACCAGTCAATGGTCGCGGAGCCTTGTTGGAAGCCGCGTATAGACCGTGTGAAAGAACCGAGTACACGCTGTGTACCATAAAGTACACACTGTGTACTTTTTCTTTTCACGCCTATAAAAGGAGGGGTCCCCTCCTCCTTTCAACTCACACCTCTCCTCCCCTCTTCTCTGAGCAGAGCTCTCCCAAAAGACTCGAAGGCTCTTCCTACCAGAACTTCTTCGTTAGAGCTCCGATTTACGATCCTTCAAGGGCCACTGGATCGTAACGACGAGGCGGAGCTTCCGAGCCTGGTTCTGTTTTCTTTCCTTTGGCCTTTCTTTTCCGACTTCCACTCGAGGAGGTTTTGTAGGGACCCGACAGAAGTGACGGACTCCGACGGACGTCTTCTAAGGTTGATTCGGGAGAGAATTGCAATCAAGAACCTGTTGAGGTAGGGATTTTACCTTCGTCTTTCTAATTTGTGCATCATGTGGATTGGGTGTTCTCTTTTTTATGTGAAACACTTTTGAACCAGTTTAATGAAGATAATAATTGGCTTATATAATGTGTATGGGAAGTTGTGATTGTTGTTACTTTATATCCTGTGATATTATGTTGTGAATTGAATGAGCTTCTTACTAGTGAAAATCACGGTCGTTGGGGGCGTTTTCTTAAGAAATTAAATGTTTCCCTCTCCTTCTGGATTTTCTTATAGATGGAACCCTTGTGGATTGTGGAATTTGGTTAATCACGTAAAGTTGGCTGTTTAAAATATGGAACCATTGTGTGATCACCCCGGTTAAACAAAATGGAATAATGAACTTGTGGGTGTTTTCTTGGTTACGAGGCATGTGATGGGAGAGTTTTTGTGGGTTGTTGTGGATCGGGTGAGCAGCGGGGCTGAGATTGACTTGGTTTTGGGTTGGTGTGAATGTTATGATAGTGATGGGCAGTGGGGCTGCGATAAATGGTATTAAAGGGATGGGGATGTGTGGATTCAGTGTGGTTGTGGTTATAATGGTTGGCAGTGGGGCTGTAGGGATGGTCTTATTTGTGAATAAATAGTGGGTTGTGAATAATAAATTAAAGTGGAAGAGTTAATGAATGGTGGGGCGTGGTAATGAAACAGAAATAATAATCAATGGGGTTGGCTGGTTGATAAGAGGGACTTTGTTGTGCTGCTTATGTTTTTCCTAACTTGTTTTGGGGATGACAGGGATATGTTTTAAGAACGAATGATGTGGTTGGTTGTGGATAGTTTCCCAGTAGTTAAAGAAAAAATAAACTAATTCTGCTGAAACATGGAAACCTAAATGGGGTGGTGGTAGTTGTTGTATGCATGCTTCGTGGTAGCAGTGCCGAGTCACGCACTCAGTTTCTCTGTTTAGAAGCCATAGGTTGGGCTGTGTGTTTGGTGTATATATATATATCTATATCTTTTGTGTTTTATCGCACCCCACCAATGTTGAGCACATAGTGCCAAACACTCCCATTTTATGGGAGAGGGTGTTTTTCCATTAGTTAATAGCTCCTTCCTGCTCCTTCTCCCCTAGGATGTGATAACTTGAGGTGACCTTAAACCTAATACTCTTCGGGTAGGTTTCGATTCGGGTGGTTTTATCGCCAGACTCTTCGGGCAGGTTCTACTGTTTCCCAAGAATCATCGGGATGAGGCCCAGTTGTGTGCGGGCGGGATGCGTGGTTGTGAGGCCCAAGTGTGTGAGGGCGGGATACGTGGTTGCGAGGCCTAGGTGTGTGCGGGCGAGGAGAGTGTGGCAGCGTCAGGACATTCTTCATTAGGTAGAGTAGCTAACTAAAGGGAAATGGTGCGGGGTACCCAATACTCTTGTTTCTTATATACTACTACCTGTTGTGCTTGTGTTATGGTGAGTGTGGCTGGTGAGGTTGGGAGGATAGAATTCCTTGCTAGGTTTCTTTTGATGTTCTCTCGGGACATTAAAATGTCTCCCCTCTTGTGCACGAGTGATTTAGGTTTCCCTACTGAGTATACTTGTATGCTCACCCTACGTTTACTTTCAGGTTTCCAGGAGGACTACCAGGGCCGTGCGGGACCCTACTAGTCGGACAGTTGGAGTTGTTTCTGTTGTTGTACAATTGTTTCCTTCTGGTATTGTAATTTGAGAATTCTTGTACTTGTACCATCTTATAAAAATTATTTAAACATGCATGTGGGCATGGTTTGGGTTTATTTATATACACTGGTTCTTTTTCTTTTTTGGTGGTTGACTTGTCCCATTTCCCGATCTTTAATAATAAAAACATAAATGCCTCCCATATTTGTGGAAAACTCATACCCTTGGTACTAGTCGCCACACCGGGGCCTACTGGAGGTGGGACTCGGGGGTCATTATCCCCCTTAAACCATTCCCAGCTCAGGAGGGGCATCTTTGGTGGGAGGGGGTCATGACAGAATGGTATCAGAGCTGATATTTGAGAGATTGGATGGAGTCTGGAGTTAGGAACAGTGAGGATTGCATGTGATGGTAGGGCAACAGTGTTAGTCAATCTTGGTGCGTGACATAGGCCAGGGAAGACCGGCTAGGACACGGGATTTTAGGGACCCCCGTGATCCGATGCAAGGAATCTTAGCCTACCGAACGACCAAGTGAGACTACATTGATTGCAGGGTAGAGACCCTAAGGAAGGTACATGCATCATCATGATTGTGTTTTACTTCATTTGGGTGTTCTGGGAATGAAATTGAAATAAAATGATAAAATGAAACCATGAGTTTTTCCTTACTACTTGGTATTAGGTGATCCTTGTTTACTGTAACGCTATGGCCCCTAGACATCGTCCTCGGGTGGCTCAGACGGCCGAGGCCCAGCAGATTCTGGCGGTCGATCAGTTGAGGATTGAACGAGAGGAGGAAGATAGCCAATGGCCAAAGACTCTCCGTTCTTTCCAGCGGATGACCTTCAAGAGTTACGAGGGTAGTACATCGGATACGGAGACGGAGGGGAGTCTTGAGGAGCTAGGGATCGCTTTTACCTTGATCCGTGCTCCAAGGGAGTAATGGGTTCCCCTAGTAGTCAGTCAGCTGAGAGGTGCGACACGAAAGTGGTGGACGCTCTACCTCGGAGAGAGGATAGAGGAAGAGTTTCCATGGGCTGACTTTGAGAAGGAATTCTGAGAGGAATTACATTCTTCCATGATCATGGTGGATAAGTGGTAGGAGTTACTCTCCCTTTAGTAGGGGAGTATGATGGTACGAGAGCTGGGGATCAAGTTCAACGATCTCCTACGCTTTGCTCTAGATCTCTTCCCAGATGAGGAGCCTCGGGTGAGACATTCAGAGGAGGCCCATGGAGTTCGAGGTGGGGGATCATGTGTTCTTGAAGGTTTCCCCTCGACGGGGGAAACAGATGTTTGGGAAGGGGAGCAAGCTCTCACCTAGGTCCATCAGACCTTTTGAGGTGTTGAGGCGAGTTGGCGAGGTTTCTTATCTGCTAGCCCTGCCACCTCTGTTGGAGAAAGTTCATGATATCTTCCACGTTTCCCAGATTCGTCGGTACCTACATGACGACTCCCACGTTATCAACTGGGGAGAGTTAGACATGGGAGAAGACACGACCTTCGAGGAACGACCAGTCAGAATCGAAGATCGTAAAGAGAAGGTGCTTCGTGGATGAACCATTCCGTTGGTTCGTGTGTGGTGGAGGCATGGTGGCCTCGAGGAGAGCACTTGGGAGTGGGAGACCCAGATGCACGCTCAGTACCCAGAGTTGCTTTTACTTGTGTTTTTCCCTTGTTCTTCTAAGATTGTGTTGATGTTGTACTATGTACCCTTGTTATATGGAATGCTTGGCTTGTCAGATGTGAGACCTTTTGTTTCTTTGTTCCCCGGTAATGTGTAACATGTCCCGATATGTGGGAAAGGTAAAAACCTTACCCTTAATCGAGACGCATTAATTATGATGCGATTAAACCCATGTAGGCGAGTCAGTGCCACCTAAAGTAGATAATATCTCGACATAGGTGAAGTAATTTCCCAAACCCACATGTTCGAGTAGTGTGTTGTTTGTGTGGTGTTGGGGTTAGTACGAGTTGATAAATCCTAATGTATGAAAGTGGGAAGACCTAATTCTTAATTGAGACGCATTAATGAGGATGTGATTTAACCCATGCAGGTGAGTCAGTGCCGCCTAAAGCAGATAATATCTCGACATAGGAGAAGGAATTCCTAACACATATGATTAGGGTTGTTGGTAGGGTTCCTGTTATAAAGAGAACCCGAAGAGGTATCTTGTTGGGTTCCTCTAGGTTGGTTTTGAATTCTCAGGGTGGAGAATGATTTAAGTGGTATCTGATGTAATGGCCCGGACCTCTCCGTCCCAATCCTTTGTCAAGAAGGAGGTCAAGAAGTGTTTTGGAGGGTAAAATGGACTTTTTCCACACTTTCTAGAATTTTGAAACTACATGCCGTGTAGTTTGAGTACATGCTGTGTACCCCCTTCCCGGGTATACCCCGTGTTGCAGATCATGTCCTTGCTGTATGGAATAATGGGTGCACGCCGTGTGTCCAGTTCAACACGCCGTGTAGTCTTTCCCCGTGTACGAGTTACCAGTCAACAACCACAGAGCCGTGTTGGAAGCCTCGTGGAGACCGTGTGAAAGAACTGGGTAGACTCCGTGTACCATAAAGTACATGCCGTGTACTTTTTCTTTTCATGCCTATAAAAGGAGGGGTCCCCTCCTCCTTTTAACTCACACCTCTCCTCCCCTATCCTCTGAGAATAGCTCTCCCAAGAGACACGAAGGCTCTTCCTACCATAACTTCATCGTCCGAGCTCCGATTTACGATCTGGTCCGGCCCATTTCTTTGTCAAGAAGAAGGTCAAGAAGTTTTCTGGAGGGTAAAATGGACTTTTTCCACACTTTCCAGAATTTTGAAACTACATGCAATGTAGTTTGAGTACACGCCATGTACTCCCTTCCCGGGTATACCCCGTGTTGCAGACCGTGTCCTTGTTTTGTGGAATAATGGGTGCACACCGTGTGTCCAGTTCTACATGCCTTATAGTCCTTCCCCGCGTATGCGCTACCAGTCAACGGCCACGGAGCCATGTTGGAAGCCGCGTGGAGACCGTGTGAAAGAACTGAGTACATGCCGTGTACCATAAAGTACACGCCGTGTACTTTTTCTTTTCTTGCCTATAAAAGGAGGGGTCCCCTCCTACTTTCAACTCACACCTCTCCTCCCCTCTCCTCTAAGCAGAGTTCTCACAAGAGACTTGAAGGCTCTTCCTTCCATAACTTCTTCGTCCGATATCCGATTTATGATCCTCCAGCGGCCACGAGATCGTAACGATGAGGCAGAGCTTCCGAGCCTAGTTCCGTTGTCTTTCCTTTGGCCTTTCCATTCCGACATCCACCCGAGGAGGTTTTTCTGGGACTCGACAGAAGTGACAGACGCCGACAGACGTCTTCTAATGCTGATCCGGGGGAGCGTTGGGATCAAGAACCTGTTGAGGTAGGGATTTTACCTTTGTCTCTCTAATTTGTGCATCATGCGGGGTTGGTGTTCTCTTCTTTATGTGAAAAACTTTTGAACCATTTTAATGAAGATAATAACTGGCTTATATATCTGGGATGGGAAGTTGTGATTTCTGTTACTTTATATCCTGTGAAATTATGTTGTGAATTGAATGAGATTCTACCTACGAAAAATCACGGTCGTCGGGGGCCTTTGATTAAGAAATTAAATGTTTCCCTCTCCTTCTGAATTTTCTTATGGATGGAAACCTTGTGGATTGTTGCATTTGGTTAATCACGTAAAGTTGGCTGTTTAAAATCGGGAACCCTTGTGTGATCACCCCGGTTAAAAAAATGGAATAATGAACATGTGGGTTTTGGCTTGGTTACGAGGAACATGATGGGGGTGTTTTTGTGGGTTGTTGTGGATCAGGTGAGCAGCGGGGCTGCGGTTGACTTGGTTTTGGGTTGGTGTGATTGTTATGATGTTGATGGGCAGCGGGGCTGTGATAAATGGAATTAAAGGGATGGGGATGTGTGGCATCGATGTGGTTGTGGTTATGATGGTTGGCAGTGGGGCTGCAGGGATGGGCTTGTTTGTGAATGAATATTGGGTTGTGAATAATAAATTAAAGTGGAAGAGTTAATGAATTGTGGGGCGTGGTAATGAAACAGAAATAATAATCAATGGGGTATGCTGGTTGATAAGAGGGACTTTGTTGTGCTGCTTATGTTTTTCCTAACTTGTTTTGTGGATGGAAGGGATATGTTTTACAAACGATTGATGTGGTTGGTTATGGATAGTTTCCCAGTAGTTAAGGAACAAATAAACTAATTATGCTGAAATGTGAAAACCTAAATGGGGATGGGGTTGTTGTTGTATGCATGCTTTGTGGTAGTAGTGTCGAGGCACAGACTCAGTTTCTCTGTTTAGAATCCATAGGTTGGGTTGTGTGTTTGGTATATATATATATCTATATCTTTTGTGTTTTATCGCACCCCACCCATGTTGAGAACTTAGTGCCAAACACTCCCATTTTATGGGAGTGTGTGTGTTTTCCCTTAGTTACTAGCTCCTTACTACTCTTTCTCCCCTAGGCTGTGATGGCATGAGGCGAGATTACACCTAAGACTCTTCGGGTAGGTTTCGATTGGGGTGGTTTTAGAAAAAGACTCTTCGGTAAGGTTCTACTATTTCCCAAAAATATTCGAGATGAGGCCCAGGTGTGTGTGGGCGGGATGCATGGTTGTGAGGCCCAGGTGTGTGCGGGTGGGATACGTGGTTGTGAGGCCCGAGTGTGTGCGGGCGGGGAGAGTGTGGCAGTGTCAGGACATTCGTCGTTAGGAAGTGCAGCTAACTAATGTGAAATGGTGCGGGGTACCCAATACTCTTGTTTCATATATACTACAACCTATTGTGCTTGTGTTTTGGTGAGTGTGGCTGGTGAGGTTGGGTGGATAGAATTCCTTGCTAGGTTACTTCTGTTGTTCTCACGGGACATTAGGATGTCTCCCCAGTTGTGCAAGAGTGCTTTAGGTTTCCCTACTGAGTATACTTGTATGCTCACCCTACGTTTACTTTCAGGTTTCCAGGAGGACTACCAGGGTCGTGCGAGACCCTACTAGTCGGACAGTTGGAGTTGTTTCTGTTGTTGTACCATTGTTTCTTTTTGGTATTTTACTTTGAGATTTCTTTTACCTGTACCATTTTATAAAAATTATTTTAACATGCATGTGGGCTTGGTTTGGGATTATTTATCTACACTGGTTCTTCTTCTTTTTTGGTGGTTGACTTGTCCTATTTCCCGATCATTAATAATAAAAAGGGTAATGCCTCCCATATTTGTTGAAAACTCATACCATTGGGGCTAATCACCACCCCGGGGCCTACTGGAGGCGGGACTCGGGGGTCATTATCTCTATTTAACCACTCCCATCTCAGGAGGGGAATCTTTGGTGGGAGGGGGTCGTGACAGAATGGTATCAGAGCTATTGTTTGAGAGATAGTATGGAGTCTGGAGTTAGGCACAGTGATGATTGCATGGGATGGTAGGGAAACAGTGTTAGTCAATCTTGGTGCGTGACATAGGCCAGGGGAGACTGGCTAGGACACGGGATTTTAGGGCCCACCCGTGATCCGATGCAAGGACTCTGAGCCTACCGATCGACCAAGTGAGACTACATTGATTGTAGGGTAGAGACCCTAGGGAAGATACATGCATCATCATGATTGTATTTTACTTTATTTGGGTGTTCTGGGATTGAAATTGAAATAAAATGATAAAATGAAACCTTGAGTTTTTCCTTACTACTTGGTCTTAGGCGATCCTTGTTTACCATACAGCTATGGCCCCTAGATGTCATCCCTCGGTGGCTCAGACGGCTGAGGCCCAGCAGATTCAGGCAGTCGATCAGTTGAGGATTGATCGAGAGGAGGAAGATAGCCAGTGGCAGAAGACTCTCCGTTCTTTCTAGCGGATGACCCTTAAGAAGTATGAGGGTAGTACTTCGGATACGGAGACAGAGGGGTGGATTGAGGAGCTAGGGATCGCTTTTACCTTGATCTCTGCTCCGAGGGAGTAATGGGTTCCCCTAGTAGTCAATCAGCTGAGAGATGCGGCGCGATAGTGGTGGATGCTCTACCTCGGAGAGAGTATAAAGGCAGAGGTTCCATGGGCTGACTTTGAGATGGAATTCCGAGAGAAATTACATTCTTCCATGATCAAGGTGGAGAAGTAGCAGGCGTTACTCTCCCTTCAACAGGGGAGTATGATGGTACGAGAGCTGGGGATCACGTTCAAAGATCTCATGCGCTTTGCTTCGGATCTCTTCCCGGATTAGGAGACTCGGGCGAGACGTTCAGAGGAGGCCCTAGGAGTTCGAGGTGGGGGATCATGTGTTCTTGAAGGTTTCCCCTCGACGGGGGCAACAGATGTTTGGGAAGGGGAGCAAGCTCTCACCTAGGTTCATCATACCTTTTGAGGTTTTGAGGCGAGTTGGCAAGGTTTCTTATCAGCTAGCCCTACCACCTCTGTTGGAGAAAGATCATGATATCTTCCACGTTTCCCTGATTCGTCGGTACCTACATGACGACTCCCACGTTATCGACTGGGGAGAGTTAGACATGGGAGAAGACACGACATTCGAGGAACAACCAGTCAGAATCGAAGATCGTAAAGTGAAGGTGCTCCGTGGACGGACCATTATGTTGGATTGTGTGTTGTGGAGGCATGGCGGCCTCGAGGAGAGCACTTGGGAGTGGGAGACCCACATGCATGCTCAGTACCCAGAGTTTCTTTGACTTGTGTTTTTCCCTTGTTCTTCTAAGCTTGTGTTGATGTTGTACTTTGTACCCTTGTTATATGGAATGCTTGGCTTGTCAGTTGTGAGACCTTTTGTTTCTTCGTTCCCTGGTAATGTGTAACATCTCCCGATGTTAGGGAAAGGGAAAAACCTGACCCTTATTCGAGATGCATTAATGTGGATGCGATTAAACCCATTCAGGCGAGTCAGTGCCACCTAAAGCAGATAATATCTCGACATAGGTGAAGGAATTTACCAAACCCACGTGTTCGAGTAGTGTGTTGGTTGTGTGGTTTTGGGGATAGTACGAGTTGATAAATACTAATGTATGAAAGTGGGAAGACCCAATTCTTAATCGAGATGCATTAATGAGGATAAGCTTAAACCTGTGCAGGCGAGTCAGTGCCGCCTAAACTAGATAATATCTTGACATAGGAGAAGGAATTCATAACACATATGATTAGGGTTGTTGGTTGGGTTCCTGTTATAAAGAGAACCCTAAGAGGTATCTTGTTGGGTTCCTCTGGGTTGGTTTTGAATTATCAGGGAGGAGAATGATTTAAGAGGTATCTGATGTAATGGCTCGGACCTCTCCGGCCCCTTCCTTTGTCATGAATAAGGTCAAGAAGTGTTCTGGAGGGTAAAATGGACATTTTCCACACTTTACAGAATTTTGAAACTATGCACCGTGTAGTTTGAGTACACGTTGTGTACCCCCTTCCTGGGTTTACCCCATGTTGCAGATCGTGTCCTTGCTGTGTGGAATAATGGGTGCACGCCGTGTGTCAAGTTCTACACGCCGTGTAGTCCTTCCCCGTGTACGAGTTACCAGTCAACGGTCGCGGAGCCGTGTTCGAAGCCTCATGGAGATCGTGTGAATGAACCGAGTAAACGCCGTGTACCATAAATTACACGCCGTGTACTTTTTCTTTTCATTCCAATAAAAGGAGGGGTCCCCTCCTCCTTTTAACTCACACCTCTCCTCCCTTCTCCTCTGAGCAGAGCTCTCCCAAGAGTCTCGAAGGCTATTCCTACCATATCTTCTTCGTCTGAGCTCCGATTTACGATCAGGTCCGGCCCATTTCGTTGACATGAAGAAGGTCAAGAAGTGTTCTGGAGGGTACAATGGACTTTTTTGACACTTTCCAGAATTTTGAAACTACACGCTATGTAGTTTGAGTACACGCCATGTACTCCCTTCCCGGGTATACCCCGTGTTGCAGACCGTGTCCTTGCTGTGTGGAATAATGGGTGCACGCCATGTGTCTAGTTCTACATGCCTTGTAGTCCTTCCCCACGTACGCGTTACCAGTCAACGGCCACAGAGCCGTGTTGGAAGCCGTGTGGAGACCGTGTGATAGAACCGAGTACATGCTATGTACCATAAAGTACACGGCGTGTACTTTTTCTTTTCACGCCTATAAAAAGTGGGGTCCCCTCCTACTTTCAACTCACACCTCTCCTCCCATCTCCTCTGAGTAGAGTTCTCCCAAGAGACTTGAAGTCTCTTCCTACCATAACTTCCTCATCCGAGCTCCGATTTACGATCCCTCAGCGGCCACGAGATCGTAATGACGAGGCGGAGCATCCGAGCCTAGGTCTGTTGTCTTTCCTTTGGCTTTTCCATTCCGACTTCCACCTGAGGAGGTTTTGCCGGGACCCGACAGAAGTGACATAAGCCGACAGACGTCTTCTAAGGTTGATCTAGGGGAGCGTTGCGATCAAGAACCTGTTGAGGTAGGGATTTTACCTTCGTCTCTCTTATTTGTGCATCATGCGGGGTGGGTGTTCTCTTGTTTATGTGAAACACTTTTGAACCAGTTTAATGAAGATAATAACTGTATTATATAACAGGGATGGGAAGTTGTGATTTCTGTTACTTTATATCCTGTGATATTATGTTGTGAATTGAATGAGCTTCTACCTACTGAAAATCAAGGTCGTTGGGGGCCTTTTATTATGCAATTAAATGTTTCCCTCTACTTCAAGATTTTCTTATGTATGGAAACCTTGTGGATTGTGGAATTTGGTTAATCACGTAAAGTTGGCTGTTTAAAATCTGGAACCCTTGGGTGATCACCCCGGTTAAAAAATGGAATAATGTACATGTGGGTGTTGTCTTGGTTACGAGGCATGTGATGGGGGTGTTTTGTGGGTTGTTGTGGATCAGGTGAGCAGTGGGGCTGCAGTTGACTTGGTTTTGGGTTGGTGTGAATGTTATGATGGTGATGGGAAGCGGGGCTGCGATAAATGGTATTAAAGGGATGGGGATGTGTGGCTTCAATGTGGTTGTGGTTATGATGGTTGGCAGTGGGGCTGCAGGGATGATCTTATTTGTGAATGAATAGTTGGTTGTGAATAATAAATTAAAGTGGAAGAGTTAATGAATGGTGGGGCGTGGTAATGAAACAGAAATAATAATCAATGGGGTAAGCTGGTTGATAAGAGGGACTTTGTTGTGCTTCTTATGTTTTTTCTAACTTGTTTTTTGGATGGCAACGATATGTTTTACGAACGATTGATGTGGTTGGTTGTGGATAGTTTCCCAGTAGTTAAGGAACAAATAAACTAATTCTGCTGAAACGTGAAAACCTAAATGGGGTTGGGGTTGTTGTTGTATGCATGCTTCGTGGTAGCAGTGTCGAGGCATGCGCTCAGTTTCTCAGTTTAGAAGCCACTGGTTGGGCTGTGTGTTTGGTATATATATATATCTGTAACTGTTGTGTTTTATCGCACCCCACCCATGTTGATCACTTAGTGCCAAACACTCCCATTTTATGGGAGGGTGTTTTTTTCCCTTAGTTACGAGATCTTTCCTACTCTTTCTCCCCTAGGCTGTGATAGCTTGAGGCGAGCTTACACCTAAGACTCTTCGGGTAGGTTTCGATTGGGGTGGTTTTAGCAAAAGACTCTTTGGGCAGGTTCTACTGTTTCCCAAAATTCTTCGGGATGAGGCCCACGTGTGTGCGGGCGGGATGCGTGGTTGTGAGGCCTAGGTGTGTGCGGGCGGGGAGAGTGTGGCAGCGTCAGGACGTTCGTCATTAAGAAGAGCAGCTAACTAAAGTGAAATGCTGCGGGGTACCCAATACTCTGGTT
The DNA here is from genome assembly GCA_963277665.1 of Viscum album. Taxonomy (NCBI): domain Eukaryota; kingdom Viridiplantae; phylum Streptophyta; class Magnoliopsida; order Santalales; family Viscaceae; genus Viscum; species Viscum album. The sequence continues at coordinate 664,886,236 of OY728141.1, forward strand.
TCATATATACTACTACCTGTTGTGCTTGTGTTTTGGTGAGTGTGGCTGGTGAGGTTGGGTGGATAGAATTCCTTGCTAGGTTTCTTCTATTGTTCTCACGGGACATTAGGATGTCTCCCCAGTTGTGCACGAGAGATTTTGGTTTCCCTACTAATTATAAATGTATTCTCACCCTACGTTTACTTTCAGGTTTCCAGGAGGACTACAAGGGCCATGCGGGACCCTACTAGTCAGACAGTTGGAGTTTTTGCGGTTGTTTTACCTTTGTTTCCTTTTGGTATTGTACTTTGAGCTTTCTTGTACTTTTACTTTGTTATAAAAATTATTTAATCATGCATGTGGGATTGGTTTGTGTTTATTTATATACACTGGTTCTTTTCCTTTTTGGTGGTTGACTTGTCTTATTTCCCGATCTTTAAAAATAAAAAGGATAATGACTCCCATATTTGTGAAAAACTCATAACCTTGGTGCTAGTCGCCACCCCGGGGCCTACTAGAGGCAGGACTCAGGGGTCATTATCTCCCTTTCCCCATTTCTAGCTCAGGAGGGGCGTCTTTGGTGTGAGGGGGTCATGACAGAATGGTATCAGAGCTGATGATTGAGAGATAGGACGAAGTCTGGAGTTAGGAACAGTGAGGATTGCATGGGATGGTAGGGAAACAGTGTTAGTCAATCTTGGTGCATGACATAGGCTAGGGAAGACCAAATAGGACACGGGATATTAGGGCCCCCCGTGATCCGATGCAAGGACTCTGAGCTTACCGAATGACCAAGTGAGACTACATTGATTATAGGGTAGAGACCCTAGGGAAGGGACATGCATCATCATGATTGTGTTTTACTTGATTTGGGTGTTCTGGGAATGAAATTGAAATAAAATGATACAAATAAAACTTGAGTTTTTTCTTACTACTTGGGCTTATGCGATCCTTGTTTACCATACATATATGGCACCTAAACGTTGTCCCCAGGTGGCTCAGACGGCCGAGGCCCAGTAGATTCAGGCGGCCGATCAGCTGAGGATTGACAGAGAGGAGGAAGATAACCAGTGGCAGAAGACTATCTGTTCATTCTAGTGGAAGACCCTCAAGAAGTAAGAGGGTAGTACTTCGGATACGGAGACAGAGGGGTGGCTTGAGGAGCTAGGGATTGCTTTTACCTTGATCCGTGCTCCGAGGGAGTACTGGGTTCCCCTAGCAGTCATTCAGCTGAGAGGTGTGGCGCGATAGTGGTGGACGCTCTACCTCAGAGAGAGGATAGAGGCAAGGGTTCCATGGGCTGATTTTGAGAAGGAATTACAAGAGGAATTCCTTTCTTCCATGATCATGGCGGAGAAGTGGTAGGAGTTACTCTCCCTTCAGCAGGGGAGTATGACGATGCGAGAGCTGGGGATCAAGTTCGAAGATCTCATGTGCTTTGCTCCGGATCACTTCCCAGATGAGGAGTCTCGGGAGAGACGTTCGGAGGAGGCCCATGGAGTTCGAGGTGGGGCATCATGTTTTCTTGAAGGTTTCCCCTCGACGGGGGTAGAGGAGGTTTGGGAAGGGGAGGAAGCTCTCACCTAGGTTCATCGGACCTTTTGAGGTGTTGAGGCGAGTTGGCGAGGTGGCTTATCAGCTAGCCCTTCCACCTTAGTTAGAGAAAGTTCATGATGTCTTCCACGTTTCCCAGCTTTGTCGGAACCTACACGATGAATCCCACATTATCGACTGGGGAGAGTTAGACAAGGGAGACAACACGACCTTCGAGGAACGACTAGTCATAATTGACGATTGTAAAGAGAAGGTGCTCTGTGGATGAACCATTCTGTTGGTTCGTGTGTTGTGGAGGCATGGCGGCCTCGAGGAGAGCACTTGGTAGAGGGAGACAAAGATGCACGCTCAGTACTCGGATTTGTTTTGACTTGTGTTTTTCCCTTGTTCTTCTAAGTTTGTGTTGATGTTGTACTATGTACCCTTATTATATTGAATGCTTGGCTTGTCAGTTGTGAGACCTTTTGTTTCTTTGTTCCCTGGTAATGTGTAACATGTCCGGATGTGTGGGAAAAGGAAAAACCTGACCCTTCATCGAGAAACATTAATTCGAATGCGATTAAAACCATGTAAGCAAGTCAGTGCCGCCTAAAGCGGAGAATATCTCGACATAGGTGAAGGAATTTCCCAAACCCACGTGTTCGGGTAGTGTGTTGGTTGTGTGGTGTTGGGGTTAGTACGAGTGGATAAATCCTAATGTATGAAAGTGGGAAGACATAATTCTTAATCGAGACACATTAATGAGGATGCGATTAAACCCGTGCAGGCGAGTCAGTGCTGCCTAAAGCGGATAATATCTCGACATAGGAGAAGGAATTCATAACACATATGATTAGGGTTGTTGGTTGGGTTCCTGTTATAACGAGAACCCTAAGAGGTATCTTTTTGGGTTCCTTTGGGTTGGTTTTGAATTCATTGGGATGAGAATGTTTTAAGAGGTATCTGATGTAATGGCCCGGACCTCTCCGGGCCATTCCTTTTGCAAGAAGAAGGTCAAGAAGTGTTATTGAGGGTAAATTGTACTTCTTCCACACATTCCAGAATTTTGAAACTACACGCCGTGTAGTTTGAGTACACACCGTGTACCCACTTCCCGTGTATACCCCGTGTTGCAGACCGTGTCCCTGCTGTGTGGAATAATGGGTGCACGCCGTGTGTTCGGTTCTACATGCCGTGTAGTCCTTCCCCGTGTAAGCGTTACCAGTCAACGGCTGTGGAGCCGTGTTGGAAGCCGCGTGGAGACCGTGTGAAATAACATAGTACACACCGTGTACCATAAATTACATGTTGTGTACTTTTGATTTTCACGCCTATAAAAGTAGGGGTGCCCTCCTCCATTCAACTCACACCTCTCCTCCCCTCTCCTCTGAGTAGAGCTCTCCCAAGAGACTCAAAGGCTCTTCCTACCATAACTTCTTCATCCGAGCTCCGATTTACGTTCCGTCAGCGGCCACGGGATCATAATGACGAGGCGGAGCTTCCGAGCCTAGTTCTGTTGTCTTTACTTTGGGATTTTCATTTCCGAATTCCACCTGATGAGGTTTTTCCAGGACCCGACAGAAGTGACGGACGCTGACAGATGTCTTCTAAGGTTGATCCAGGGGAGCATTGCGAACAAGAACTTGTTGAGGTAGGGATTTTACCTTCGTCTCTCTAATTTGTGCATCATGCATGGTGGGTGTTCTCTTGTTTATGTGAAACACTTTTGAACGAGTTTAATGAGGATAATAACTGGCTTATATAACGGGGAAGGAAAGTTGTGATTGATGTTACATTATATCCTGTGATATCATGTTGTGAATTGAATGAGCTTCTACCTACTGAAAATCACAGTCGTTGGGGGACTTTGCTTATGCAATTAAATGTTGTCCTCTCCTTCTGGATTTTGTTATGGATGGAAAACTTGTGGATTGTGGAATTTGGTTAATCACCTAAAGTTGGCTGTTTAAAATATAGAACCCTTGTGTGATCACCCCAGTTAAACAAAATGGAATAATGAACATGTGGGTGTTTGCTTGGTTACAAGGCATGTGATGGGGGAGTTTTTTCGGGTTGTTTGTGGATCGGGTGAGCAGTGGGGCTGCAGTTGACTTGGTTATGGGTTGGTGTGAATGTTATGATGGTGATGGGCAGCTGGGATGAGATAAATGGTATTAAAGGGATGGGGATGTGTGGCTTTGGTGTGGTTGTGGTTATGATGGTTGGCAGTGGGGCTGCAGGGATGGGCTTGTTTTTGAATGAATAGTGGGTTGTGAATAATAAATTAAAGTGGAAGAGTTAATGAATGGTGGGGTGTGGTAATGAAACAGAAATAACAATCAATGGGGTTGGCTGGTTGATAAGAGAGACTTTGTTGTGCTTCTTATGTGTTTCCTAACATGTTTTGTGGATGGCAGGGATATGTTTTATGAATGATTAATGTGGTTGGTTGTGGATATTTTCCCAGTAGTTAAGGAACAAATAAACTAATTCTCCTGAAACGTGAAAACCTAAATGGGGTGGGGTTGTTGTTGTATGCATGCTTTGTGGTAGCAGTGTCGAGGAACACACTCAGTTTCTCTATTTAGAAGCCATAGGTTGGGGTGTGTGTTTGGTATGTATATATATCTGTATCTTTTGTGTTTTATCGCACCCCACCCATGTTGAGCACTTAGTTCCAAACAATCCCATTTTATGAGAGAGGGTGTTTTTGCCTTAGTTACTAGCTCCTCCATGCTCCTTCTCCCCTAGGTAGTGATGGCTTGAGGTGACCTTACACCTAAGACACTTCGGGTAGGTTTTGATTGGGGTGGTTTTAGCTCAAGACTCTTCAAGAAGGTTCTACTATTTCCCAAGAATCTTTGGGGTGAGGCCCAGGTGTGTGCGAGTGGGATACGTGGTTGTGAGGCCCAGGTGTGTGCGGGCGGGATGCGTGGTTGTGAAGCCTAGGTGTGTGCGGGCGGGGAGAGTGTGGCAGCGTCAAGATGTTTGTCGTTAGGAAGAGCAGCTAACTAAAGGGAAATGGTGCGGGGTACCCAATACTCTTGTTTATTATTTACTACTACCTGTTGTTCTTCTGTTTTGGTGAGTGTGGCTGGTGAGGTTGGGTGGATAGAATTCCTTGATAGGTTTCTTCTGTTGTTCTCACGGGACATTAGGATGTCTCCCCACTTGTGTACGAGAGCTTTAGGTTTCTCCACTGAGTATACTTGTATGCTCACCCTATGTTTACTTTCAGGTTTCCAGGAGGACTAACAGGGTCGTGTGGGACCCTACTAGTCGGACAGTTGGAGTTGTTGCTGTTGATGTACCTTTGTTTCCTTTTGGTATTGTACTTTAAGCTTTCTTGTACTTGTACCTTATTATAAAAATAATTTAAAAATGCATGTGGGCTTGGTTTGGGTTTATTTATATACAGTGGTTCTTTTCCTTTTTTTTGTGGTTGACTTGTCCTATTTCCCGATCTTTAAAAATAAAAAGGGTAATACCTCCCATCTTTGTGAAAAACTCATACCCTTGGCGCTAGTCGCCACCCTGGGGCCTACTAAAGGCGGGACTCGGGGGTCATTATCTCCCTTTCACCATTGACAGCTTAGGAGGGGCATCTTTGGTGGGAGGGGGTCATGAAAATATTCCAAAATTAGACTATGTGAATTTTCTAGGAATGGATTGTCTTTTCAAGAAAATTGATTATAATATGTTTCCATGTTTTACTGGACTAGCGATTTTCCTTCATTATGTTCATTTTTGAGCTTTTTGTTCTCATACTATGTTTTTATAAATGTATTAATATTCTATATGGATAGGAAAGAGAATGAAGTTTTTCCTGTTGAATGTTAAAAATATTATTCAAGGATGTCATGTTTTTTTATGTACTGTTTCATGTTGAATAAATTTGATAATGATTTTGTTGAATCCTCATTGTATGAATGTGGAATGTTATATATGTATTATTAATCAATTATCTAAAACAATAAACCTAAAAATATCCTAACTATTAAAAAATATACATTACTAACTAGAAATCAATATTATGTAATGTTATATGCTTTATTCCTTACAGTTTGTATCAATAGATGGTATAGATAACTTTAGGGGTTGTGAAGATGTTAATAGAATAACATAAATTATTTTTTTCCATTATAGTTATTTTGAAATGATATAGATTTTTAACATTACAATGTTTATTCATCTATGATATGTCAATCCAGAATGATTTTCCATAGAAAAAACATCGATGATGACATAGAGAGATATTGATAGAGTGAAATCCTTCTAAATCCACATCCTAGAGTGGTTGGAATTCAAATTGAGCAGTTTGAGAAAATAATGAAACATTTGTCTCATGTGATATTTGGTGGTTTTATCCATGTTATAGAGTAACAATAAGAAACATTATGGAACAAGTATTTTATGGATAATTACAAGAGGAAAAAACCCCCGTAATTCAGTGGATCATCAGACCCAGTGGTAGGAGAAGGATGGATCAATGCTATTGAAAGTTATATGACGATGTGGGATGTTTGGAACATTAAAAGATAACACATTCCATTTATCATTTTGTAGGTGAAGATAATAGATGGTGGTCATCATTTTAGAATACCACAGTGAATGAAGATCATGATTCCAATGAATAGACAAAATTCAAGGATATCTTTCTTAAAAAATATTTTCCTATGGGCGTTCGACTCTGAATAGAAAAACAGATTCCTGAAATGTGGTAAAAAATGAATATTTCATAGTTTCATAACACGATAACATCAAAAGAAAGGCCTGGTATGATCCAAATATTTTTCGATAAAGTGATTGAGAAATATATATTTTTTACATAGGATTGAAACCATGTTTACCAAGGGATTTGGCCTCAGGGGAATTTATAAACATTGAGAGTGATTTTTATTGTGATAAAAAAATGAAATTAAGTTTAATGACATATATTTTCCTCATGATGAATATAATAAAAAGATTCTTTGTTAGATGGCTTTGGGGAAGAATTAATCAATGAAATTTAGAGGTAATAAAATCAAATTCCCTTATTATGAAAATTTCAGTAAAAATAATCCTATATAATTTCATTTAAATTCTATGAAGTGCTACAGATGAGGAAAAATTGGAAAAATGGATTTTTTTAGTGCATGTATAATGATTAGAAGATTAATAGGGAGTTGATTTTAAAATGGTTTAACTCAAATGGGTTGAATCATTTGGTGAATGTATGCCCAAATGTAATCACTCCGGTCATATTTCAGTATAGTTTGAAATTGATGGGTGTGGGAATATACTTTACGAATAAATTAGATAATTTTGATCTATAAAGAAGTATCAATAATGAAAAATTCTTGTTTTTACATAATATTCTATTGTGTTTTTTGAATCAGGGACTACACATTCATTCATTACAGATAACGTTTCAGGGAAATAGGAAATTATACCCTAGGTAATGAATCTAGAACATAATTTGTAAAAAAATTGAAGTAATATTAAGTCAAAATGAAATTATATTAATCATCAAAACATTTTATATGTAAATATTTTACCCAAACCCCTTTTAATCTACTTTAGTATAGTTTAATGTTATCTTGGGTATAGATTGGATTTTTTTACCCTTATAAGAGTAATTTTAGAGATAATAATCATCTTTAGAAATAATAGGTTCAATTTTTGTACAATAATGAACCCATACCATTTTTTACATAGCAGGAAGACAAAAAATTGTTTAAATGTGGAAATGAAAGTTATCATTCACAATTTTTTGAAATAATCTAAATTTCTAATCTAATTATATGATATTGGTAAATGAGTATCTGGATGTTTTTCCTGATGATTTTCTCAGTGTTATTCAAAATCGATTGGTTGTGGTTTATATTGAGTTAGTTCTTATTACTAATCCAATTTTAAAACCCTCTTACTGAATTGATAAAGTAGAAATTCTAGTATTGAAAAATTAGTTACAGTATTTATTAAATAAATGTTCTATCCAACCTATAACTTCACCGTGGGGTGATCATATCTTGTTTGATAAAAAGATATATGGTCAATGAGACTTTTCATTGATTATAGAGCCCTGAATAACATCACTGTTAGGATTAAGTATCCTTTTTTCATAACAATGATTTTTATAATCAGCTCCAAGTAGATTAGTATTTTCCCCATATTGAATTGAGATCCAGGTACCACCAGATGAAGGCGAAGGAGGATGAAATTCCGAAGAGAACATTCTATATATGATATGGGGGTTATGATTTTGTTGTTTTCCATTAGAATAATAATCTCCTCTACTATATTTATGGATCATATGAATGGAAGTTTTCAAGAGTATTTGGATAAGATTGTTGATTTTTATTGATGATATTATTGAATTTTCATAAAGTAATGTTGACTATTAAAATTATTTAAGGATTTTCTTAAAAACTATCATTGAAAAAATGTTATTAGATAAATTTAGAAAAAAATATATTTTTTTGTTGAACCATATTTCTTTCCATTGGAATATTTTTAATTATGATACCAAAATAGTTGATCCCACCAAATCAAAAGTGGTTGATGAGTTTCCAATACCAAAAAATGATAGTAATATTTGTAGTTATCATAGATTAGTAGGTTATTATTAGAAGTTTGTTGAAAACATTACATGGTTATCTAGCCTGCAAACTAAGGTAACATGAAAAGGAGTTAGATTTATTTTGATATAACAATGTGACATTTATTAGTTATGGAAATGAAAAAAAGTTAAATATCATTTTTCGGATTTTCACTCAATAAATCGGTGTCATTTCACCTATAGTGATTATTCATTGAAGGGATGTTGTTTGTTTCGAATGCATATTGATCAGGTAAATTTTTATGCATCAATACAATTGAATCCTAATGAAGTATATTATCCTCCACGTGATTTTCATCTATATTCTTTCGATATTGATAAAAAAATTTGAATGATTCTATTATATGGAACCAAGTGTTAAATATATAATAAACATAAAAGTTTTAAGTAAATATTTACTAAAATGAAATTTAGAATGAGGTAAAGAAGATTGTTGGAATTGATAATGGATTATGATTTCATGATCAGTTACCAACCAAGAAAAGAGAAAAATGTAGTGTATTCATTGAGTCAATAATATCATGCATCATTAACCATGTTATGATTGGAACATGACCCATTAAATAAATATTTGAATAATGTTTTATTAAAACATACTAGTATAAGAAATTTATATAATTGTTTTAGGGGTATGTACACTCATCTATGTCAGACGGAATTAGGGATGCTCTGTAGAAATATAGAGAGTTATTTTAAAAGTTTGACTTTGTTAACAAATGTATGTGGTCAGAATTTAATGTCGCCAAGATTGCATCTTGGGGGATTGATAGAGATTCTGTGTGCCTTTTAATTTCATGAAGTGAATGAATTGTTATGTGAGGTAACAAGTATATTGTTTTCAGTTCATCTGGAAGCCACTATGATTTAGGGTTACCTTCTGTAGTATTACTTTTGGAACGGAATTAAAGGAGATATTTCTAAATTTACCCTGAGATGTTTGACTTGATAATAAGTTAATGAATGATATAATTTATATAATAGAATGGTTCAACCATTTCCATTACCAAATTAAAAAATGGAAAATATATCTAGGGATTTAATGGAAAGGATAATAAATTTGTCTCAAGGTAACAATACAATTTGGGTTATTATTGATCGATAGAATAAATATGTACATTTCATTCCTATTTGAGATATAATTACATTATATCATCATTATTGATTGTACATAAATGATATTTTCATGTTATATAGTGTTCATATCACCATTGTATTTACCGTGATACCATGATCATGTATATATTTATAAAAAGACATAAAAAATCATTGGGAACTAAATTAAATTTAATCATAACCCTTCATCCTCAATATTATAGACATATCATGTGGAAAAATTGTACATTGGAAGGCATTTTTAATTCTTATTCAATATATTACTATGGATGTCAGGGTCATCATCATTCTTTGGTTGAGGTTTCATATAATAGAAATATTTATTTCAACATAATAATGGACCCTTTTGATTAATTTTATGGAATGTGGGGAGAAACTCTCAATTTTTTTGATGATTTTTGGAAATGGATATTGATGGGGGCATAATTAGTTGATAAACTGGATAAATAAGTGAATATGATCAAACTAAATTTGAGGTAAAATCCTTTGATGATTAAAAGATTAGTAGATAATAGGTAGAAACTCATTTTTCGATATAAGTGGTCATTTATTCATGAAATTGTATCCATGGAATCATTTTATGTATTTTGGTAAGAGTGGAATGTTAATATGATGGTTCATTTTAACTTATGAATCCTAGATATAGTTGATCATTTTCCTACCAAGTATCCTTACCCCCAAGTTTATCACATGTTCACAATGTTTTTCAGGTTTCAAAGTTAATAAAGTATGTTTCATATTCAACTCATTCTTAGAGCCCATAAGTAGTTCATCTAGAAGAGAACATTTCTTATGAATAGAAATCTATTTAGATTATTTACCATAGAGAGAAATCATTACAGAACAATGTAATTCACTAGGTTATGATTTTTTTGGAGAAACCATGTAGTTAATGAAGCAACATGAGAATCTGAAAATGATATGATAGAAAATAACACCCAAATGATTAATATGTAAAAAAAATATAAAAAAAAATAAAAAATAGAATATTGTAACCAAACATATACATAAAGATTATTTTTTATTAGTATTATTGAATTAAATATTTATATTCACTATGTTAAGTAATTTATTTTTAAAATTTATTTCTTATATGGTTAATTATTTGGAAACAATTTTTCAAATTTAAAAATTTATTTGTGAAAAAACTAATTTAAATATTTGATTTTAGATTTTTATATAATTTTATTATTAATTTTTTATAATTCTTTGAAGATTATATACTTTTGTTGAATAGTAAAAAATATAGTTCTTTTAAATTGAATATTTTTATAGCATCATGAAGAAGTAAATGTTATGTCCAATTTATTAAAAATATTGAATGAATAAATTTAGATTTTAAAGTATAAATATTTTTGAAAAATAATTCATAACATGAATTTTATAATTTATTTTATTATATGTATAACAATCATTGTCAATGCCATCGTAGTGCCTGCGCAGTGCTGCCAATTTTCCTATTAGTGACATATTTATAATAGTTGAGGGCTAAAAATTATTTTCAATAAAATATTTTTAATTTTTCTGTATAATTTATGCTTTTGTGTGCTAATTAATAATTCTATAGTTATATAACATAAGTCATAGCCATATTCCTGCGCAATGGTTATTAAATGATAGAAAAGTCTAAATTAACAAATTAAAGAAGTTTTCATGACATGTATTTGAGAAAATATAAAAAATAAATGAATATAAATAATTATATTAATCCTGATAAATTTATTTTTTTGATAGTAAATTTTTAAATTCTTATAAATGAAATAATTACCATTTGGTCTTATGCCACACTATTGTTTTCTTGTGCCATGGGAACAATAATAAATAAAATTATTTTAATTAAAATGATATGTATCGTTAAATGACCCAAAACATGAAGGAATATGTTTCTATATGATATTTTAGAAATTTATTTTAATTTTATTTGAATTTTTGTAATTTTGGACCCTCATGAATCACTTTAACCCCATAAATTGTTTTTTCAATGAATGTCAATTTGTTCACCCTATATTTTTTAATTTTCTTAATATTTTAATATATAGTTTTCCAAAAAAATTCATTCAAGAATATATTTTATATTGATATATAATTAAATTATATTTTTCATTTAATTTAGTTATTAATTTTTATTACTAAATAATTATCTTATAGGATTCTTCAATGATGATAGAGTAGACATTTAATTAATAAATCTATAAAATAATTGATATTATAAAATATTACAAAAATATTATTTGTTATATTAATTTTAATACATGAATTATCTATATTTATATGTTATGTCTATAATATTACAAAAAAAATAAAATTGGAATATTTTTACGACGGTTTAATGTAATAAATTTTAATAGTATTTCAATTAACAAAAACAAAATTTATGATCAGAATATTTTATTAAATTATTTATGGAACACAGAAATATTTTACATGGCCAAAAATGTTACTATTACTTATAAAATATGATCTAATGTTATCTTTATTACTTCTAAAATTCATTATCACAACGATATACTAATTATATTTTAATATTTTATGTAATTCATAAATAACCCATCACCTTTATTATAATTGGAGACAAATCCCTTCAAAAAATTTCATCACCATAAGATATTTTTCATGGGTATATTCTGAACAATTCACTTCTTCTCCTCTATTGAAACATTCTAGTGCTTCTGGTATAACAAAAACGACCACTATTAAGATCCTAATGCAGTTCTCAAGGATAAATTTTCAAGAGATAAATTCATTCTTTTTCAATTTTAAATTCTTTCACACTGCCACCTTATCCTCACATACTATCTATTGTTTCAAGATAACTCCAATATCATATATATATATATATCATAATTTTTTATTTCATATTCATCATAAATTCTCTCTTTTTTCTCCTTTTATTCTTAAATAAGGAAATTTTCATCCATGGTGTCTCAATTCACCGCCTTAATAGATGGTGCATTTTTGTTTAACTTTACCGCAATCAAAGAATGTTTAAATTCCCGTATAATTGTACAAAATTATATATATATATATATATATATATATGTTATATATTATAGAGCACTATTTATATTTTAATGGTTTTTCCATACAAAATATTCTTTGAAACCATGAAAAGAACACACATGAAATAATGAAAATAACAACAATGTTTTAAATAATGTATATATAATGTTATAAGAAGATAGTGTATGGTATTATATAAATTATTATATCTATAAAATCAATTAATAAGACTCCAAAAAGAATTATAATACACACTTTAACACATTTTATGTAATTTGAACTTAAGGTAAGGGACTTTACTTTTATAATCATTTTAAATATATCTTTTAAGAAATTGAAAATGATTCTTCTTTTCTTATATGGAATGAGATGTTTCTCACACATTCAAGAATATTTATTTATATAATGTTTTCTATATAAGTTGTCATAATTATTTTTGAATAATATAATTTCATTACTATGTGTCTTGTTTCTATATTTTAAATGTGACCTTTATAAGAAATGGGTATTTTGATTTCGAAAAGTGGTTTCTCTTGAGTATAAATGAGTTATTAAGTGTTTTATTCATGATATGTTCCTTTTCAATTGTTTTTATTTTTTCTTTCCAATTACATCTAAATATACAAATATTTTATCCCCAATATAGCACTATATATAAATTTTTGATCCCCATTATCGCTTAACATATGATGGGTGATACACATTATTTCTCTACAATGAATTGGGTATTCTAGAGATGAAATTAGATAGAAATGTTTTTAAATATGTAATGGTGAATGTGTGATTGATATGGTAAATATTTTCTGTCCCACCTTTTTTATTTTTCTATTCATTAAAATGAGTCTTCATGAAATGGAAATTATTATGGGTTTTCATGTTTTTCACTCAAAAAATGATTTCCATTATTTATGTTACATAATATGATTTATCTGATCATAACTATTTTTTAAATGTTTTTACATAGGGTATGAGTATGGGTAAGTAATATTATGAAATAAAATAAAATTTTATAATGATTTATCGGTGAAATAATGTTTTATTTTAAAAAAATCATGTGAGAAAAAATGGATATTGTATTAGAGGTGTCCAACATGTATGAATTTGGTATGTTATGTATTTATTATGACCTAATTCTCTAAAATTATAATCCTGAAATGTTATTCAATGTGAAAGAAAGTAAATTCATCAATAAAAATAAAGATAATGTAATGTTTAAAGTATAATTACTTATAACTTGATCTTAAAAAACATTATAATGTGATTTTGGTATTAAGGGATCATTTTGAATATATCCTTCTCTTCAATATAATCCTCCTTGGAAATTAATTTTATTATATATTTTTTATGAAAATGGAAAAATTGTTTAGTGAAATCATGGAATATAGAGTTCATGAGCTTCATGAACATGGATTGTTTATTTATAGAATCCAATATAATAACTAAAAAATTCAAATGTCCATATTGATATTGGAATTTTTTTCATTAGGGAGTCCTCTTTATCCCACAATTGAGGATATTATAACAACCAATCATTCTTAGAAAACTATCCTACAAAACATAAATAGAGAAATTTTTATCTATTCCATATAGGGTGTATCAATTAAGAATCATCACCTGATATATCCTATAGAAGTTTATGAATACCCCAATATATTTATCTTCCTTCTTAGAAAACAATACTAGATCTCCACATGGTGACATACAATGATGAAGAAAACATTTCCATATATGGTCATATATTTTAATCCTTAGCTATTACATATCAAAAATAATACATCTTATAAAGATCCAAAAAAATAAAAGAATTCCCAGAATTTAAATCTATGATGATCCCGATTATGACTTAGGGGGTCACAACCACTTCTATGAAAATATCCGATAAATCCCCCACATCTATAGGAAACTCGATATCCAAAATAATAAAATAATACAATGATGACTCATCCTTTAAGAGAAGAAGGGTTTACAATTTTTAATTACCATTAATCTAAATTTTCTCACTAAATAAAATCATACACCATCATTCATCATTAGTTAACTCAACAATTCTTTATAATAAAATTATGTCCTAATTTATAGTATGAAAAATATTCATGATTCATATAAAATCATATAGATTCATCTTTAGTAAGAAAGAATACCCTAATGAATGATCTTTCCCTATCACCATTCCACACCCCTGATGAACATATCAAAATTATAATGACCTGATACAAGCATCGCTAATATGTAGGTAATAATAATAATCTTCATACCTAGTGAAAAATATTAAAAAAATGTGGGGGAACTAATTTTGTGAGATTTTCTATTGTCAATCTGATTCGAAAATAAGGAAGATAAAAATAGATTTAACCACAAAAACCATATACATCTCTAGAATTGTATCCTCTATAACATGAAACTATCATTATCCACCTCTATTTCATCACTAATGGAAGCCACCAATACCCTATAACAACTAGGGACCCCTCAAAAATCTACCATCTCCACCTCATCCATGATAACAAATATCCTCCTTAAAAAACTTCATTGCATAAACTGAATTCCACTTCTTCTAGGTATGGTACATCACCTGACTATAAGAACCATATTGGTCACATTCAATTTAAAGGAAATAACTCTGATATTGACCATGTTCACCTCAACAAAGTCACCAAACTGGTTATATTTTATAGGATGTACAGGAACCACTATCAAACTGATGATGAGATAGATACCATTAAGGCCACTTTCATTCTAACTAGAATTTAAAATTTTCCAATATCCTAGAACCTCATTTTCATGGTGTAATCGAAAAAGGCCTGTGGTATCCTTATAAAATGGGTTCTCTATAATTCTCATATACCTTATCTATCTCATCATCCTTATTATAAATCCACATATAAATTAGTAAATTAAATGGAGAAACTATAGAATAATGGGAAGGATAAGTAACTCCTCCAAACACATCACATAGAACTGCCCATATAGGAATACATTTGGTTAAAATTATAGAATATACATAAACACTATTACAAGATCCTAAAAAACATGATTACTTACTAATGGGATTGAATCTTTAAACTATTCACCAGCATCAAAACTAAAGATACTAAATATGTATGAAACTCCTAGTGAAAATCAAACTGTAATACATCTTCATTCTTTCACTCCCCCAATAATAGGATCTACTCATTATGAAATTAAACCCATTGTATTCTATACATGTGGGGTACATGATGTTCATATTAGGACAATATCATAAAAATGTGTGTCTCCAGATCCTCCAACCAATTCTCCCCATTATGGTATGTCACACTTTAATCACATATATGAATTTTATGGAACTGAAAAACATACCACATCCACTACCACTTCTCACCATCCAAATCAGTATCAACCCTGTAACAATCGATAGGGTAATCATTATATACCTCCCAAACCTAGAAAATAAATGGATGAAAACATATAAAAATCCCTAAAACATTGGAGGAAACTATTATTTATCAATTAATGGAATTTAAACCGATTTATTAAACCCTATTATTAATTTATCTAATAAAATAATATATCTCATATATAAACATGAATAGCTCGTGAAAACATAAATCATGTTACAATCCTAGTTTTCTAACATAAAAAAATTTTCCCCTCACATTGAACCATAAAAAATATAAATGTACGCACATCTAATCCTAGTGGGACCTAAATACATATTTTCCTGATGGTGTCTTTTTTTCTTACAATGTATTCTGTGCTCTGCTCAAATTGATTCCCTATCATCACATTCAATACTCGCAACTCCATTAAAAATAAATACATTATATATCATAACAAAATGATCTAATACATATTAGTAATGACCATTACCTATGAGAATCTCCTCCATTATTGGATTAAAATGTGATATTGACCCTCAATGACCACATCCAGGAGGCACTAGGTTGAATACTAGCACTAGTTTATAGACATATAAAATGGGGAAATTTCCTTAAAAATCCAAGGGTTATATCATGAAATAAATAATATATTCCCCCATAATTAAATGATAGTAAAAAATCCATTAATATTATTATTATAATCATGATTTCATGAAATAAATACAACCATATCTAAAATAAAATAGTAAAAGAAAAAAAATCCTGCAATAGTAATTCAGTAACTCTGCCCTTGTCTTGAGATGTCTAGTTTGTTCACCAATTTCATCCAATAAACATAGAAGGTAGTTTAATATATTTATTGGATTAGAATACATATATACTCAGTTGGTACCTCCCAAAGGGATATCATGAAATGTAGAAGTAGAAAAATAATTCCAATGTCAACAAACACTAGAACCAAAAAAAATATGTAGGGTGATCTAGTTTACCCATCCTTACAAAGGAATTGTCACTAAATCATGAATCCATGTATAGTAGAGTAATATAATGAACACATAAAGTTACACATATAAAACATTCCCACAGTTTTTCACCTCACACTGAATGATCCCGCATAAATTTTGTAACCACCATTGATGAGACCCACCATATATCACATCTCATGGCACTAACCACACATTATCATCATGGTCCCAACCACACAAGACACATCCTGGTCCCACGAAACTTATCACACCATACATCATCATATGTATATATTACATCTAAATAAAAACCCATTATCATATTACTTTGATTTTATGGTATCATGGACACAAAGGATGTCATCCTCATACACGACTTCTTCTATGAATGACCCCTAAAACATATATCTTTCTCAATTAATATAACATAGATACCAACCAATGTATAAAGTGAAGGGAATTGTCTAATGTGAAACATACATATCCCCCACATCTCAAATGATTTGAAGGATTCCCCCAATAGTACTAGATGTCATTCTAGTTACCATATTCATGTGGGGTGCCAAAACAAACAATGAATGTTCAAGAATGTTGTACTCACTCACAATCCCATGCCTATAATTTATTTGAAGATTCATTATCAATAATAAATTCCCAAAAACCACTAAAACCACAACCCCATTATAACACCCCAAGAATCCATGGAACGATTCTCTTTGAATAATATAGTTGTGTGTGTTGTATGCAACTTCGAGATTCAAACACACCACAACCAATCAAAGTTGCCATTATGAATAGTAATATCTACTTTTTGAAATTTTATAAATTTTACCTCTAAAAATGGACTTCATTTTTGGATTCAGAATATCAAAATTAGCCTAGGGTGATATTTTGGTACTTTTCGGATAACTTTTATATTTTTATGAATAGTGAAAATTACTAATTTCTAATTAAAAACATCTTTTTTAATCAAAATAATAAATAGTGATAAATTTTGAATTTTAGTGGTTTTAAAGTATATTTATAATATATTTTTACCATTTAATACAATTTTGGTCATTGGACATAATTTCACATTTAAACCAGACATAAACAACTGTCAATCTTTTGATAGTTATTATCTCTTAAAAACACGTTTTTTGTTTTAAAAACGAGAATTAATTTAAAATTAATTTCTTCCACTTCTGTATTTTTAATTTAGAATAATGGATTCCATATTTATAATTAGGAGGTCCAAATAGGGTAAATAGGTAACTATTATTTTTAGAAATTTTGAAATAATTACTTTGGTAAAAATTTAATTTACCATGGATAAATGGTAAATATGGTAAATAAGGGTAAAAAATTAATATTATAATAATAATAAATTACCCTAAAATGTGTCATAATCCTATTGGTTGATACATGTCCAAACACGGGCATCATTGGATCGATTTTGGGACACCCTAGATACACTTTTATGTGATAATGACACTTTATATTATTTATGATATAGTAAATACTAAAATTACATAAGCATATATATTATAGAAAAACAATTTTTACATATAGTTATATATGTTATATTTTTGACTATAAATATTCATTAGAAATATAAAAATACATCCTACATAATTGTATTTTATTTATAATTTTTAGAAATTGAATAATTAAATTTATTTATGACACAATAATGATGCATTATTTTACATAATAGTAAAAGAATCAAATAATTGGTATTATAAAAGTAAAAATAAATAAAATACACAGTTTTGATGACATAAAATAATTCATTTGGTTAATATTACATGTTATTATTGCTTAAATTAATTATATTCGAATTAATTAAGTTGGTAGGACTTCACCAAAAATCAATTATTGAATAGTGTCAAAATTGACATAAATGAGTTTTTAAAACAAATATTATATTATTAATTGATTTTCTATTTTTAAAATTCTAAGGTTCGGCCAAAGGACCTATATAATGTTAGGTGTATTATTAATGGATCACATGGGGGTCTATTGTATGTATAAAGAATGTTTTTCAACTTTATATAATAAAAATACAAAGTGACATGGTAAGTGTCAAACGAATTAACTAAGAGTTAAAACTAAATGATAAGGTTAATATAATGACCCAAACCCATATAAAATCTATTCGTTGAAAGGATTTAGATCCATCCACACATTATAATTTTAATAATCTACTTTTGAGTCATTATTAACCTAATATGAATTTATATTAAAATAAGACTTTAAGTTTTTCCTAAAGAGTCCCTCCTCCCCCTTATAAAAGGACACCACTTCTATCCAATTACCCACACCATCAATGCCTTTTGGCTCGGTGAACCCTACCCAAATACTCTCCCAACTTCCCTCACTTAATCCTAGAGGCCATAGTTTGATCATAAAGCCATCCTAAGAAGCCCTTTTGATCAAATAAAAAGGAATAACCCGAAAAAGAGGTCATGATTTCACCACCCTTTTCAAGTTCCTTTCTTCTTCAACTTCTTCGTTCTTTGTTATTTCCTTTCTAAAATAATAACTCCAGAATATTCTATATACTTTGATGTTAATATAAATATGGTACAACCATATTCAGTATTTTATCCATCCTTTGAATGACATGTCACCATATGTGCATACGTACGACTTACCGTCTCCACGTCGTGGTGTAATTGTTATTCAAAAACATTATTATTTGGATGGGTATGATAAAGATATGTAATTGATATAAATAATAAATATAACATGATAATTATTGTGTATATATGATATACCATCCAATTAAATATTATTTTAATATCAAAAGAATGATATTATCACTCGTGCGTATGTACGGACTACCGTCTTCAGGAACACGATGTTATTCATTCCCCATCGTATCCATGAAATTATAATTCTCATTTGATAATTAAATTTTTTTTATGTGCTTGATATAATTCTGGATATGAGTAAGATAATGCCTATCCATAACAAACATGACTTATGTAATAAAATATATAAAAGGAAATGAGTGAGTTAACACCCGAAACGATGATAATACTAAGATAATATTAACAAATCAATGTTGAAAGATCATATATGATATCATATTAATGTATATGATTCTTCTATAATTTAATAACAATTATTACACCATTATACAAGATGTTAACCTACATTTAAACAAGGAAAAGTACAAGATCAGGGATTATTTTACAATCTCTTCATTATACGAGGTTGTTTGTACATAATTATCTACTGGGACATCTCTATCATCCACATCCATGTTTCTTAAAAATGTATTTCAAAACATTTTTACTATTTTACAGAATATGGGTTAAAGTCATTTATACCATTTTTTGACTTTTTATAAGATGTTTATAAAGGAATATTTTCGTCGTTTTCCAAACAAGGTCCTGTTTTACCTTTTCGACAAAATTAAAGTAAGTATGTCTTTTTAACTTATATGGCGGGTGCAGCAATTTTCTGCCATTATAAAATCGTCGATTCTCCCCTTACAAGCTTATACGAATATTTTTTAATTAAATGTTTTCTTTTATAATTATGTGACTTTTGAATTATTTCAAAAAAGATATATTTCTCTCAAATAGTTTTGATTTCATCTATATCAACATCCTTTGATGGAATTTATATTTATTTGATGTTGATTTATTATGATACAAAAAATCCATATTTTATTGATGGTTTTGTGATATGTTTGAATGTGGATGTTTTATTTTTATACCATTCATGGTTTATGGAGAAAGTATTGACATTTCGTTCGCTAGTTTTAATACGAATGTTTATGTTATGGTTAAACCTGTTCGTATGAGGAATGCATTGGACTTAATAAGTGAAGGGTGGATCCTGGTATAGCTCCTCGATGAATCAGTAAGTCTCATGAAACAAACAAGTGTCTTGGCACGAGGCCTTGACAAAATCTTATTTTTAGTCTTGGTACGAGGCCTTGACAAAATCTTATTTTTAGTCTTGGTACGAGGCCTCGGCTACGTGGTAATGATAGTCTGGCATTACGCATTCCTTAATTATAAAAGTGGTTATTGATATTGATTGTGATTATTCGGTTTGTAGAATATCCATGTGAATAAGTAAATGGAATTATTTCATTTTATTTATACCATATTATTCTAAATTTAATGTTTAAAAGTCTTTTGTTTTAGTTAGACATTTCCTTAAATGTTTATTCTTATATATGAAAGTTTCTGCTATATTGTTTTCCATACTGGGCATCTGAGCTCACCCCTTTCTATGTTTTATTTTTTCCAGGATGTGAAGATGTATTTTATAAATGTCCTACAAGGATAGTATGATGGGTTATGAGTGTGGACCATGGAGACTATGTTGTTTTTAGTTTTCATTTTATGATGTAATGTAAACGTTATGAATGTATCTAGTAATTCCAAGGCTTCTAAACTAATTGGTATTTTGAGATTTGATCTATTGTGATCATGAAAATGTTATGTAATAATGCACTGACTCTGGGTAACTAGGTTCGGGGCGTTATAGTTGGTATCAGAGAATTTTTAGTACAAACCTTGGAAGCTAGATTTTGAAAAACTCTGATTAGAGAACATAGCCCTAAGATAGACTTTGAGGATTAGTATAGAAGAACTTCCTAGATTTTTTTTAATTGTATAGATTTTGTGAGTTTTCCCAGAAATACATCCCTATCTGGATACGAGCAGGTAGAGGCGGCTCTGGCACCGATGTACCTAGGGGTAGAACCCGAAAACACCGCTTTGAGCTAGACTCGAACGGGAACTGGTGCCCGACAACAGGCCTTTCTTCACAATTGGTTACGACACTCTCGGGAGATATTCTTAGGATAATTCTCATTTAATTTACAATCCATTATAAAGGTTTTATGAGTATATACTTCCAAAAAGAAAACATTTTTTTATAATTATTGATTATATACATAAATTGTTCAATTTATGTTAAGTGTTTTATAAGAATGAAATTATGTATTTTGATTCGTAAACTGATCGAGTTTATTCCATTGTTTAGAAATGGTCCCTAGAAGGAATTGAAGCCGTATAAATGCACGTACTCCATGTAGGGATTCCCCTCCCACTCAAGATAATTATAGTGGATCAGGTGATGCAACTAGTGCTGATCAGATAATGACCATACTGGGAAAACTAACTCAGTTTATGAAGAATAACCTTACCCGTATGGAGCACCATGATCATCAGCGTGGAGGATCAATGTTAGATCTCTCCATGAGGCAGAAACCACCAAAATTAATTGCGAGTACAAATCCATTAGTAGCTGATCAATGGATATGTTCTTTAAAGAAAATATTTCATTCGTTTGGGAGTAGTGAAAGAGAAAAAGTTGTCATGGCAGTTTACTGCCTCACTGGAAAAGCAGATCAATGGTGGTCATTGAATCAAAACACGAAGGAAGATGATGAAGTATCTAATATGGAATGGAGGGATTCCAAGGAGCATTTCTTAGAAAAATACTTTTCTCATGACCATCGAGCAGATATTGGAAGGAAATTTCTAAGTCTGAGACAAAAGGAGGATGGGAATGTCGCAAAGTATGAGGCTTACTTTACAAGGTTAGAAAATTATGCTGTAATTTATATACGTAACCCAAGAAGTAATATTGATCGTTTCTTTGATGTGTTAAAACCATTTCTTCTTCGAGCATTAGTCTCACAATCCTTCTCGTCGTACGAAGTCATAGTCTCATGTGCTATCAAGACAGAAAAGGAATTCACTAAGGCTTATGACTTTAAAACAAAGAAAGAGAAGAAGAGATCTGTTGATCAATATGAAAATTGAAATTAGGGGAATATATGAAATGTTGAATATCCATCCTGTAGTAATTGTGGGAAAAAACACCTCGATACTTGCTTAAAAGGAATGGGAGTCAGTTACAAGTGCGGTGAAAAAGGCCACCATGATCATGATTGCAAGGGAAAGAGAGTTGTTGTCAATGTGGAATGATATAATTGTAGAGAGATGGGACATTATGCAAATGTATTTCCTAAGATACAGGGGAACGTACCTCAGAAAAGGAAAAGGGATCATGGACAAGCTTATGTTATCACTACTGCTGAGGTAGAAGCTCTGAAAGACATGGTGGCAGGTAATTTAATGGTTTCTTCAAGTTTAGAAAATGATTTATTTGATTCTGGATCATCGCATTGTTTCATGTCTTCCTAGTTTTCTACAAAAAATAGATATTTTAAATTTAATTTAACAAGGGTGTTTTCAGTTAAAAATTCTAAGGGAAGTATCATTGAAATAACGTTTTGTGAATTAGTCCCCATTAGTGCACATTAATGTTCTTTATCCGCTGATATCATCGTCATACCTATGATTGTGTTTGATATAATCCTCGGTATGGATTGAATTTTGGACCATGATGAAAAGATTTATTGTAAGAAGAAGGAGGTTAAGATTTTTGATTATGATGATAAAGAACACCTTATCATTAGAGATAAATCGCCACACCCCAATTCTTATCTAGATCCACCCCAGTAGCCCAACGAAATTCAATTATTATGGGGGGAAAGGATGAAATAAATGTGGGTGAGGAAAATAATGTTCGAATAGAGGATGTAGCTTTTGTGAATGAATATGTAGATGTGTTTCTGGAATATTAACCTGGACATCCTCCCAAACGAAAATTTGGGTTTTCTATTGATTTAATTCCTAGATAAAGGACTATGTCAACTACCCCTTATAGAATGGACACTGTGGAAATAGTAGAACTAAAGAAACAACTAGAGGAATTGAGTAATAAATAATTTATTCCCCCTAGTGTTTCTCTATTGGGATCCCCTCTTCTTTTTGATAAAAAGAAAGATGGATCTATGAGGTTATGTATCGACTATAGGGAGATTAATGCTATAACAATAAAGAACATGTATTCTATTACACCACCCATATGACCCTACCTTTTTGTCATACTCTCAACCCTATCACCATAAAACCACAAATGACACAAGATAGAACAAAACCAGACACAACACATAGGCACACCAACCAAGGGAGGGTGTATTCATAATTAGAAAATACTGGTTCATTAATTCTACTTCGATAATTTAAGGGTTATCACTGAACAAGATAGATACATGGCAATCCATTTAATTAACTGAATTTATATGGTTAATCATTTTCATATATATATATATACATTCAATAGAAAATAAAAAACATGCCACCATAATACATCCAAATTTGACCAAAAAACACCACCAATGAGAATGCTATCTATGAGGCATATAGAACATATAGAACACAATATCATTAAACAATAAAAGAGAAGCTTGCATAACTTTTTCCCAGCCTCAGTTTATTTGATTAAAGATGATTTAATTGTCTTTATTAAACTTGTATTCCACCACCTTCACATGGAAACCTCCACACAAATACAATTCATGATACAAAAATAAGAGGGATGAAGGGATCCCAACATCAAAATACATACAATCATCACCTTCTCATAACACCAAATAAGGGGCACACAAGACTCTAGGGAAACCAGATGGAAGGATGCAACACAGATGCATAGATCTCTAGGGAACATTTTTCTAGGATTCCAGGGTATCATCTGAAAAGAGAAATAACAAATGAAGGAAAGGTTTCTGGATTTGAGGGACTAGATCTAGGACTGAAGGGATATGAAACCATTTTTAACTCTCCATTAAAAATGGGTATTGACCACGTACATTGAAAAATATAAATCCTATAGAGTGTTAGAAAAATATATAATATACATCATTATAAATGGCTTCAAAACACTCAATCATTTAGTTAACTAATTTTACATCAAAATAAATGATAAAGGGGACAATTTGGAAAAACTTGAGACAATAGAAATTTTGACATACAGTTAGAAATGAATCATTATTTGGTGAGTCACCAATGTCAGTCATCGATTGTTGAGTCACTGTTGGATGAGTCACTGATGCGACCAACTATCAGTAATTCACCGACATGACTCGTTGATGCCCCATAATTATTCCACATATCGACGCCAACTACCGATGCGACCAACCAATGCCACTGACCGACACCACAGATGGATTCCACCTACCATTTGATATTTTACATCGTGAGTCACCAAAGTTACTCACCAGCATGAATAAAAATTAGCGAGTCACTATCGTATGTAACTGATGTGACTCACTGATGCGACCCATAATTGGGACATACCATAGATGACTTACCATCAGACAATCTTCCATTGGAAAATAGCATTTTTTGGAATCTCATGTAGTGACTCACCATTTTCTCCCAGAACACATCAAACATCATAGTTTACCAAAATATTAGGCTAGGTAGGTCTGGTCTAATACAGTTCAGTTATATGTTCTATTGAGGTCTATACATAATGATATGGGGGATTTTCGACTAAATCATTGGGAAATACATTAGCAAATTTTCTAATAATGGTCATTTACAAATAAATGATTCTTATATTTTAATAAACCATTTTTGATCTGTATTATACTTTATAGGGTATCATTACCCATTCAATTGATCATTTTCTAAAAGGGATTCATTATATTTTTTATTTTTATTGTGGAGAGAGGGATTGTTTAGAATATAAAAATGATTTTTGTTCCTAAAAAATTATATTAATTTTATATAACGAGAGACAATTCATGCATAGTATAACATTGAATTGTACCAATTGAAGTATTATGATATTCTATGGATGAATATTCCGACATATGGTAATTACAAAGGTTTCCAACACTACAGGTTCAATGATCTAATGACTACATGGTAATATATATATCTATAGTTCATGATATCAAAGATTTGATTCAATAGATCCTGAAAAATGAATGAATTTAGGAATTAATAGAAATGGAATAAAATAATTATTTTTCTATTATTTAGTATATTGAAATTATACAATTTTTGACTTTTTTTCATACACCACATAAGTAGTATTTTTTATATAATACTTCCCTTTATCATTTGGAAAAAGTGGTTGATAATGCTAACTACCTTCAAAGATATGTCATTTAATTCACCAGAGTCAATAGTGACATATCTCCCTAAAGATGAAGTATGTAACAATTTGTGGTGAATTAAGAGGTTATTTCATTTATTCAATCTTGTTAGCTGGATTCATCATGTATCATATTTATTAATTAACATTTTAGACATTTCTCTCACACATAAATAATTTACCAAACCCATTAATGAAATTAAAATGATATTTCTTCCCACATTTTTACAGGAAGTTTCTTGGATCATATTTCCTCATTTTACAAAAGAATCAATAGTACAAAACTCCATTATTCTATTCTTATACCCATGTATTATAGACTTATCTCCAAACTCTATCTCAACTTTGATAGAACATCGAAAAAATTATTCATATCTCTTGATGACTTGGTTATTTATATCCTTTCAATAGTGTGGTTTTATTCGACTATATAATATATATATTTTTTGTCACTACTGATAAAAAATATCGAGGTGTGTGTTGAAATCTGTGGGATATTTTCCTTATAAATCATGATAGATTCAAATTATTTTTTCATGACTCTAATAATCCCTTCTCAATCTATATTTGAGGAATTATATGGAAGTACTTTTTTGTAAATATTTTAGTAATGAATTTTTACTCCATCTCTTATATTTTATCATTTTTCATAGTCTTCTTTATCAACTCCTACCATTGATATGTTTCCCTGTCTAAAAAAAAGATTTAAATTGTCACCTTCTCTAAATTATAATAGTTGAGAACATAAATGATTTTCCCTATTGAGTTATCCCACACTTCCTCTACAATTTGATCCGCATATCCGCATAATAATTATTTTTCATTACATATAAAATAATTGATATACAGTTTCTCTTTCTTAAAAGAAATTAGATTCTCTACATGGTTCTTATTATGATCCATATCCTTAGACAATGGGTTAGGCATTACAATGAGGATTGGAATTCCACATCCCATTGATTTCGGAATATATTTCTAAAAATAATAATATTATCCTTCACATTTGTTGCTGGCTTGGTCTCTATAACATTCCACCATTTTATAAAATAAAAATTATTTTAACAAAATATATGTCAACAAATTATTAATTAATAATTTATTCTTATGTGTAGTTGACACTAATGGTATATCTTATGGGATACCAATGTTTATCAAATATTTAACATGTCTATTATAGGATGGATTCCCTTAATTAGAATTATTATTAGGGTTTTAAATTAAATTTTTAAATCCAAATTCCCAAATTGTCTAAATAGACACTCAAATATTGACTATAGTGACACTAATTTTTTTATATGATTATTATATGATTTTATGATAAACAAAATTATAGTATTATAAATATTGTATCAAAATGTTTAGTTTCCATGGAAAAATATATTCATAGATCAATTACGAATTAAAAAACAAAAAATATTTTATAAATAATTATTTATATTCCATATAAAATCTAAAATTTTAATTATTAAATGTAATAACCTTAGGTTATACGTCAATGAAAGGAATAATCTAAAATCCAAGTAAGAGGAGGATTATTTGACATTAATCAATATAAAATGGTTTAGAATAATTATGATCATAATATCATAAGAATATTTTCACCATCAAAAAAATAAAAGAAACATTTGATAAATGAAAGGAATGTGTCATATCAATAAAAATGAAACCTAATTTCCTTGTGGTCAACTATAGACATAGTTGATAACAAATACATGATCATATTCACACATAAAATATCTAAATAAATCATAACATTATTATTGTGAAACAATCTGGAACCACATTCAAATATAGTGCACATAATATCAAAAGATAATTCACACTTTCAAATTCATTGTAGGGTGATATAATTTTAGGCCCACAAAGCACGTTATAAATTCCCATAATCATGTGTGCCACATAGAACATATAGTTATACTTGCTATGAAATAACACATAGAAATTAGTGGGTTTCCTAAGGATTTAAACAAGAATTTATTCATGTGACAACATTTCGGTTCCAAATTGAATTTTAGTAAACAATTTTGGCATAAAAATCAATATTTTTAAGGTAGACGAAACAACCCATGAAGTGAAAAGATATGTTTTGGAAAGACTTTTTTAACAAAATAATAATATTTGGATAAAATTTCATTATGGAATGGAGTAAAACATATATATCTCCAAAAAAATTAATGACAAACATTTTAAGGATACATATAGAATTTTATTTTAATATATATTCTAAAAATGACAACAAATATAGATAATGTAAAGACGAGGAGTTGGGTTCGAGAATCCCATTACCATAAAACAATATTTATTTGGTCGCATTTCCATCCCCTTAAAAACAAACATTGTTTTTTTGTAACATTGATACCAAAGTAAATTTTTTTCTATTTTAGTGAAATTTATTTATTACAATGATTTCATTATAATTCATAATTTCATTAAATAATGGGAAGGTATTTCGAAATCATTTTTCCTTTGAAATTTTATTATTTTCTTCAATTTCACTATTTTGGTCAATGTAATATTTAAATTAGTAGAATTATTTATAGATGAATTAAATACATATATATATATATTAATTTATATTTATTAAATAATTCATAATATCAATAAATAATGTTATTGATATAAATGTATTTTTAAACGTCTTTGTAGGCGGTTAATCTGCTGTTATTGGGAAAATTTACTGAAAGAGGGTAATAAGATGTATAAAATACAAATAAATCAAATAATGTTATTTTTGATTTAGGTAAAAATTATTATTATAATTCTAAAATCGTATATAATTATCCATAGAAAATATCATTTGTAAATGGACAAATATTTTGATAAAGAGAAGATGAAAACAAAAATAAGAGTTGACAAAAATGTACCCTTTGATCTGTGTTTCCTTCTCTTTTAAGACACTAGAATCCCTAGATTATTTGAATTAGATTACTATAGAACATCTATTTGGATTCTAATATTATAAAAATAGAGTATATTTTTAAATATTGATTTTTGAATGCATGGGTGGATTATTTTTTGAAGGGGGATGTGAGTTATTTATTCCTAAAGAGACATGTATTTTTCATTTTAAATATTGTATAAAATAATATAACCAAGGTAATCTATCCAATAGGGATACTTTTTACAATATATAACATATTTAAATTAAATAAACTTATTTTATAAATTATAATTAAATTATAATTCTAATTAATTATTTTAATCAAAATGACAGGAGGAAAATGATAAAATATTATTATAATGTGATAATTTAAATGTTAGATTATGGAAAGTAATTTTTAGGCTCTGAAATCATGTATATTTTATTTAAATGACCCATTTACCACTCCAAGTATGTTTAAATTGATCCTAAATATCTATAAATTGTTATTTATTTATTTTAAAATGAAGGACATAAATCATGATACATCGGTCACTAAAAAATTGTGTTTTACTATTCACCTTGAAAATTGATTTATTTTATTAAATTACAAAAAAATAAAAATAACACAAATTTGATTTCATGATTTCCAACTTTATATTAATTTTATCATTATAATTTTTTAAAATATGTTTTTATAATATTTTATGTTAAAATTGTTATTTTTACAAAATATATTAAAATATTAATAATTAAAAATCTAATAATATTTTCTTTGAATTTTCAATCATGATATTAATTTTATGGAAGTATAGTAGTTATAACTACTTAAGTTATTAATGATAAATATTGATTACATTTAAATTTAGTTTTTGAGGTTAAATTATTAATCTGATAGTTTGGTTAAAATTCAAAATGATTAGGTTACTATTATAATGGACATGTTTTTATTTAGATTTTCTCAATACTGTCCTTAAATACCACATTAGTGAATCATTCATTATTAACAAAAATTTTTCTCAAGGTTCTCAATTTAAATTTTCAATAATTTTTATTAGATTCATAATAACATGTTTATTTTTCATTGTTTTTTTGTGGGAGGGATGGTTTGTGTATTTAGGGGCAATCCAATTTTTCATATTTCAATTTTTATATTTTATATTTTACCCTTGAAATATTTTGAATATTGATGGTCTTAATTACTAACTAATGTAATGATTATAATTATTGAAAAATATTTATTTTTAGTTACTCTTTGTTTGTATGTGTGTAGTACTGTATAATATAACATAGTAAAGATCAACTTCAGAAAAAATATAATTTTTAATATCAGGGGTAAATCCACTAATATATTCCAATTTTAGGATATTAGTTATATGGAATAATATATAATTATTTATCTTAGACATATTATTCATTAATTTTTAATTTTATGGTAGATTATGTTTGATGCTTTCCTTTACTCTAATTATGAGCTGGTCATTTACTATATTTTCATTTATACATGATATCTGGATGGAATATTTGAATTATTTTATTGATTTACTATATTAAATAATATTATTCTCTCTATAATATTAAGAAGAATTTCATGTTTTGAAATTTAATGTGATATACATGTTTTTATCCAATGTCTTAATAATAATAAACTAATCTATATTCTTGGATGTAATTATTTATATCTGGTACCTTTTTAGTATCATAATAACCTTCTTAGGGATATTGGAGTTGGGTTGTTAAAATTATTATTATAGAAATGTCGTTATTTGTTTATATCAAAATATTCATAACTACCACATCATACAAGGTAATAAAATTATTTGCATAAATTATATAAAAATATTAATTTCATTGTTTGGGGATTTTTATTAGGATTGTTAATGACGAATTCAGTTATGAGAGTATTTTTATGTTTTTTATCTTATGTACATTGGTATAATAATTGGCATGTTAAATATTAATGTTAGCTTTCCAGATCAAAAATGTAATTATTATTTACTTATTTATGATATATGTCATCAATATATAGGTTCTCTTAGTCATCTATGACACAATTATAGAGCATTGTTCTGGTGGGTGGTTAATCTGAACTAAAAAATATTATTCTATTGTTTAGTAAAATATTATGTGATGATTTTGTTTTAATTAGTTTATTATAAGGGAATAATGAAATATTTTTACTAGAATGACATATTTTAATTTAATTTAGGTTTATTAATAAGTAATGTATATGATAATATAAACAATTATAAATAATTGTTTTCCATCTTATTACACTTGTTTGAAATAGATTAATTTAGAACAATTGTTTATTGTTCATATCATTTATAATAAATACAATTTTATTTTCTGAAACCATAATAATTTCAATAAAATTACATTCATCCAATAACCCCAATCTTAGAAGAATCCAATAACAGCGATGCTAAGATACAAAATTCACTATTCTTTGGAGGCGTTGGTCCGTATATATACATGGTTAGAGATATCATATTCTATATAACGTGTAAATGGATGAGTATGTTTTATAATTTCATAAAAAATGTTAATAATAAAATAATTGTTTATTAAATTCATTATCCTGAACGTATTTTTATGATGGTTAAGGATAAATAAATACATTTTTTCTTAGAGGTGGTTGTATACACATACTAACGATTGGATTTTCACATTTCACAAGTAGAGTGGGGAAAGGGTAAATGATTTATATCACATAAACATAACATAATATAATTAAATTTATACCATTGATGTAATAAATTAATAGTGACTGATATATTTTTAATATAAATTGATATAGTAGGAAAATGATCATTGAGTGAGAATTACATAGATATTTTTTAATTATGTTGAAGTACTTGAGAGAAATGAAAGGAAGTAGGAAATATGATGTGGATAAACCAATAAGGTATTAAAATAAGATTCTATTGTAATTAATATTGACAGGTTTGCATTAATAAATCAAAATTTTCTCTTTGGATTGGAATGACTATTGGGAGGACCCTTTTTATGTGTTGTAAATAACATTGATTTATATATTTCAGCTTAATATAAATAGAGCATGTGTTTTACATGTCATATGGCCGTAAAAAATGAACAATTATTTGTTTTTTAGGATATATGATTGATAATATCTCAACCACTACATTAGTGACCTATTTTAATCCATTTTCCCTTATATTTATTACTTTCAATATTTTTTCAATTTTACCACCATAACTACTTTATAGTTTTGTGATTTATAATTTGTGCCTAAAAATAATTAGTCTCTTATTACATAATAGAAAAATTTAATTGAAATTTAAAAAATCATGATATAATATAGTATCTTAAAATGTTATAAAAATTTATTGTGTTCAAAAAATAATTTGATTTCAATATAAACATAAATTTAAAAAAAAAATCAAATAATGTCATGTAAACTAAAAAACACTATATTAAATTTATATTTTAATTAAAAAATATTTATTTTTATTAAAAAATTATTTCTTATGTCTCTCTATCATACTTATAAACCAATAATTTCATATAATTCATGTTATGTATAAAAACCTCATTTTCCACTATTCACCTAGATAATTAAATATAAACGAAAAATTCTAAATGTACACCCAATGATTATGTTGAATTTATAAGTTCAAAATGTATTTCCATTTTATCTTATTAAATTTCAAATAATTATATATTTATCATTAGAATGAAAATAAAAAATAAAAGATTAAAATAATTTAATTGAAGAATGTTGTTTTTAAACAATATTTGTTATTGATATAATATCATATACATTTATGATTTAAATAATATCAATATAAATTCTTAATAGTCTCCAATTTTTTATAAGGCTAATTTATAATGTAAATAATTAAATATTTCTCCAAAAAGTATTATTTGTAAACATAATATACATTAAAAATAAAAATAAAAATAATTATTTACTTTATAAATTGAAATTTTAATATTACATTTATATTAGATGAATATATTAAATATAATTTATAAATCAGAAATTAATTTTATAATATTATTACCATTTTTACATAACATATATATATATATATATATTTCTTTGTGTGTGTTTATTTTTTTTATAATACTAAAATCCTTAATTTTAAATTCATTATGATATATATTATTTTACATTTAAAACTAATTATCACACAAAACATATTTAACTATTTGATATAAATATGACAACTATTTTTAAAATAAATAATTATAATCTTAAAAAAAATTCATATATTTTTAGTGAGGGAGTAACTAAAAAAATTCAACCCACTCTTATTTTGCAAGGCATCATTATTATTTAATATTTTAGATTTTTGATGATTATTTATCATTTAATGGGGATCTTCATCATTATATATCAATTTTTGATACTGGATATCTTTATGGTTGAATATGATACCAAGGATATCATAGTTTTATTTACTTTGTTCTATTCTATTTTTTATCCCCAAATTATTTAAGCACGTTTAATGGATGTATTCATCCAAGGTGATTAACAATCTATGGTCTGTAAATTATTTTTTTATTTTTTTATGTTCCTATTGTTATTAAATAATGTATTTATAGATTTATTAATTACAATTATTACTTATATATTAATCATCATCAACATTCTACGATTGAAAAATCATAATTAAAATAGTATAATTTATAAAAGGACTATACATCAAAAATACCCTAGGTTTTACACTGTGGAATTTGACCATAAGAGTTTTATCCTTCCCTTAATGCCTAACTCCCAATATAAGAAGTAATTTGACTCATATAATTAGAATTTAAGAATTTAATGATTAAATTTTGAGCTCATTATTGTGAAAAAATGTAATTTATCAATGTGTGAATAAATACATAAAATGATATAATGATCTCAAGGTTATATTTATAAACATATAATGAAATAAAACAACTCTTACAAAGAAACAATACATGTTTTAGAAATGTACAGTTGAAAATGATACATTCATTTTGAAAAAAATAGAAAAACATTTCAATAAATGGGACACAAAAATATTATTATGTTTCCATAAATATGTCCTCTACTGGTAATTTTTTTATATCCTTATGTGACCCATTTTTACTCTAAGTCATCTGAATTTTCATGGGTAGGCATAAGTGCATGTGTTGTTGGTTGGAAGTGAACATTCTCGTATTTCACATAAAATCAATACTTCATATTTTCCTTTATGTTCATATTGGAAAAAATTAGATATGAATAATTTTTAGTTAATCAAATAGGATGTTTTTTAGAAGGAATATTCTAGCATGTAGTTAAATATTAGGGAAATTTTTTTTCCATGATTATATTTTGATTCAAAAAGATCATTGTTTTTTGGGGCCTTAAAATATGGTGTGGATTTTTTTCTTCAACCTAGGATTCTTAGTTTAATATTAAAATATATAAATTACCATATAAAATAGTTGGAAAAGAAAATTTGTAATTAGTATTTTATTCTTATTGGGTTCTAAACTTCATTTGCCAAAAAAATATGTATATAACACAAAACTTATCATTATCTGTATAAATAATTAATTACTCTGGAATTATCAGATCATCATAAATAATTTTCTATACTCATCATGAAATCTATAATTTCATTCAATAATTTAGTGTCCTAGACAATGTGTAATTACATGTCATTTAATTATATATTAATGAATTTTAAATATTAATATAAATAAAAATTGAGATATATTTTTTATATTGTAAAATTCATTATTACTGACATTTATACAAATTTATCAATATTCATATTTTATATTAAATTATTTATGTTATCCATATTAAATATTATATCAGTAATTATACACTTTATTATGTATTAATGTGATATAAATTCAAAATTTCAATTTATTTTATTTAATAAATATTATTTGTTACATTATGAAATATTCACATGATATAATGAATCAATAAGGTAAGTATGTTTATATTTAATATATTAATATATTCAAATTTAAATTATAAATATAATTATATTTATATGGATATAAAATTTTTTAACAAATAAAATTTTTAATTATCATCACTTATTTTAATTAGAACTAGAAATTGAATATTATTACATAGTTATTTCTATTAAATGTCTTTAACCATTTATGATTTAATTTTTTTATCATATCAAAACAGAAAAATAATTTAAGGGATATGAATTATTTTACCAATCAACTAGTTTTTATTATTTTTCATTCACAACATAAATCTCTCTCTCTCTATATATTTTTCTCATTATCAACATTTTCTAATCATCACATTACATAATTAAAATATATATATTAATGTTTATTTAAAATAATTTTAATTTATAATATCAAAATACATATAATTTCAAGGAATGAACATGATTATTCTCATATGATTCCTTTCCATCATCAATGGAATTGAATAAAAATAATTAGTAATTAATCCATACTTATTTATAAAAATGTTAATGTTAATGTTAAATAAAAAATATAAATAACAAAAATACCAAGAAAGTATTTTATTTTAATCATTTTTTCCTTCTCGTGGATTAATCTTATTGAATTATGTTTTTTAAAGATAAATAATGGTTATATAATATTAAATATGAGTATTGGGTTTTAAAATTATCTAATGTGATTTTTTATTAATATAATAGTAGTAGAATATTTCTGAACATTGATGGGTATAAAAGTCCCATTAATTACGAAACCAAAATATAGTGCTAAAATTAATACTAATAGATGGTTATATAGGTGGAAAATTATTTTTAGGTTGTTATGTTGAAGAAACAATTAGCAAAACCTTTTTGGAAAATTACCAAACATTATGAAATTCAAATCCTAATCCTCCCTAGATCACATAATGATGAAACATAAAATTGTTTTTTGGTCCCAAAAAAAGTTATATACCATATGAGAGGGTTGGATGAGGATATAAAATTTTAAAAAATTTCCCTTACCAATGATAATTTTTTGATCCTTATGAACAAATATCTTATCCAAATATTCTCCAAGAAGCACAATATTAGTGAAGAGTAATAGAAAATAATTTATACATTTTCACTAAAACTATATTATCCATGAAGCCATCATCTCAATAACCATGTCGGGGTTCCAACCAACCTGACACCCATCCCGATCCATGGCCTGAAGCTTATCCTGGTTCATGAAAAAATGGTATCAAATGGTGGAAGTCTCTTTAGTGTAACTAACTTACAAAGCACGCTATGTTATTTGGGATTTCAAGGTAGATGGATTATGATTTTTTATGCATGGGGTGTAGGTTTGGGTGAGAGTTTGTCTAACTCTTCTTGTATTAAACCTTTATTTTCCATGGTATATTGTCTTTTGTTGATATAGTTGGATTTTATGGTTGTATGTTGTTTGGGAAATGAAGTGGGTGTTCGTTCAGTGGTTTCAGTGAGCATACATGGCTTGGAAATTGATATGGTGCTGGGGATACAGATCTATAATACTCTCAGTGATGGTGCTTTTATTATTTTATGTCCACCAACAATATGTTCAAGTAACCCATCAATACCAGTTTCTCCTTGGGAGTTTCTTCCTTCTTGGGAACAAATTTTTATAAAGAAATTATTTTTATGATATGGTAAAACTATATTTAAAGGGGAAATGGTTTGTTTTTATGAAGGGGTAAAATGGATTTTTAGAATCGTTATGAATGAATATTTTCAAATGTATATTTTTATAAATTTATTTTTGAATGGATGGGAATTTTTCCATCTTGAAAAAATTTCTATAATAAAAAACTAATGTTTATCAAAAAAATTCATTGAGAATAAAAAACCTTTTTTAATGCAGGATTTCAGAATTTATAAAAAATGTGAAGAGATAAGTATTAACATAAATGTTTTTTATCGAAAATTGTTTGTTGTGTTACTAAATGCGTTTTGAAATGTGATTTTATTTTGAGAAATAATGAAAAGGGATTGATGGGTGGAGTTCGAAAATGTATTTTATTTGGTGGTTAGTGATTTTTCGAAAATCATTATGAGCATTGGAATTTTGAAGTGGATTGATATAATGAAATTGGGGTTTGAATTTGTGGGCTGGTAAAGTGGAAAATTATTTTGTTAAACATTTTTATTTCTATGACTTATTAAATGCATGGATTTGTGTCAAAATTGGCATGAAGTAATGGGTTATTAACAATGCATGAGAATACGCATGTGTCAGGATTTATGGGATAACATTGGTGAGTGAACACCCTTCTATGCCTTTATTCTTCCAAATTTATATTTAAATGATTTTTTGATTTTTTGATCACCCGTAGTTCTATATTTTGTCTCTATGTGACTTGTTACTATTTCAAGTGTAATTCATAGAGTTTGATTACTCTTCTTGTTTGAAACTAGTTTCTGTATGTTTTCTTGTCGATGGAATATTTTTGAGATTATGGATAATGTTTTATTTTATAAAAGGATTTTCTAAACCCATGTGTTTTTTCCTTTTTGTTTTTAGGAATTTTTGGTGTGAGTTTTGGCCAATTAATTAGTTTGGTTGTTTTCTCGGTTTTCTTATTTGATAGGGTACACCCCTACAAAATTTTATTTTTATTCAATGTGCAGCCACACGTGGTTCCGTAATGGTATACCCTCTAATTGATCTAAATAATGAATTTATTCTTGATTTTTGAATATTGCACCCTTATCCCCTTTTCAGTTAAGTGGGCCCTCTCAAAGGGGACGAAAAGATGTAAAAAATTTAACGAAACTTTAGTTTCATAAATTTACATAGTCATTAAATATGATTTCTTCCACATATATAGTTGAATGTATTGTCTAGAAGTGGAGAATAAAATTTTAGTATGGGTAATGGAATGTGAGATAATGCTGTTGGTGCTGTTTGTGGTTTTAATAGTCCTTTGGGACTTTTTTAGCTTCAGTTGGGCATTAGATCATGTAGTTCTGTAAGTTAGGAATGTCAATTAATATTAATACATTATTTATGAATCATTTGAAGACCTTACATGAGTATGTATTCCTAGTTCACCTGAAATGGTTATTTTGGAGTTTTTCCAGGTAGTTTCATAGAGCTATGTCCTCCACTTTGAAAATCACCCATGTCCATTTTTAGGACTTGTTCCCTGCTTGGGGATCGATTTAATGTTATTATCTTTTTAATGATTCTATGGTTGTAATGGTCATTTTTGGTGATGTTTTCTAGTGTCATATTTTCATTAAAATTTCGATTAGGATATTTTGTAATAGTTCAATAACATTTGTTTTAATGCAAACATTTTTTTCCTTCGAAAATCAAAAATATTGTTGATCTAAATATTGGTGTATTCAATATGTTCTATTTAAGTATTTCTTATCATTAGGATGAATGAGGTAAATTCATATGTGTCCCTTCAATCCCCATCACAATGAAGCACCTATTTGAGATGATGTGTCTTCCATGTTGTGTTGTGTTATGTTAGTTCTACAGGGATTGTTGTTTGGAAGATTGTGGAATTGGATGAATGAGTTATGCTAAGGGATCTTCAACTCCTAATTGTGAGACAGGATTTGGTTCAAACATCATGGATCCATCCATAGGAATCATAGTGAATATGGTTCATATTTAGGAATAATGATGGCGGGACATTGGATTGGATCTGTCTCCAGTGTTGGATGGGGGAAATTTAATATTCTCTATAATAAATCCCTGGTCATGGAAATGTACTGTTGTGGGGGAAACAATATAAATGCATCATTATACATTATGAACTTAATTGGAATAAGAGTTCCTCTCTGGTTATATAGAGGTGTGGTTTAATTCATTTATTAAATAAAAATGGAGGTTCCTTTTCAGATTAGTGTTTCTATTTGGATAAACATTATGGTTAACTTCAATGAATCAAAATCAGTTTTTGTTTGTCTCATGGGTTTTTGTTTTCCCTTATCATGTTTTCTTCCCCTGGTGAAGGGGTTTGTTTTTTGTGTTTTTTGTTTTTTGTTCTTTCGTCTATGTTTGATGTTCCTACGATGACCCATGTCAATTTTCCCATGTCTTTCGGTGCTAGTTTGTTATGTTGGTAGGTTCTTATGGTGTATAGACACACCACTAATCTGACTGTAACTGCTTCTCAAATAAATCAGTTCCAGTTCGTTTCTAATGTTGGGGATCCATTTTGGGCCACCCTGTGTTGATAATTTAGTTCATTATTTGGTTTTTCATAGTATTTAGAGTTTTCTGGGATTTTTTTTCTCTGATTTCCCCTTCCGAGTAAACATGGGGATTTTGTAGTTTTCCTACTGGTCTTGTTTGAATCATAAAAAAATGTGGTTCATTCTTTTTTATGTTCTTTGTGAAATGGTTTGGGATCAATTTTTCATGTCTAGTAAAATGTATGTGTTTTTTTGGTCATGTGTTAGGTGTCCTAGGAATGAGAGGTTAGATAATTTTGTTTTTAGAATTACATTACATTTGATCATTAAAATGGAGGTGTTGTGTTTTTGTAGGGGTAGAATGTGAATAGTGGTGAACCCATTCTGGCCTCCCACGTTAATTCCTATGAAAATATTTTCCATTTTTAGTGTCATTTCATTCTCCTGATTTGGTTTTGATTGACATTTCATTCAGTTTTAGAGAAATATCTTATTATGTCTGGGGATCTAAACATGGAATGATTTTTTGTAGGAGGAAGGTTTTCATAGTGGGGATAATGTTTAAATATAAACAATTTTATTTATGTGTAACCTCATTTAAATTATATCCCTTTGTTATTTCTTAGTTTCCCAATGTTTTTAATGAAACAAATTGAATATTTTTAATTGGTTGTAAGTGGTGCATGATTTAATATTGACTAGGGGTATCCCTCAACCTATCCCAGGAAACTATATGAGAAAGTGTCATTTTCTTGGAATGTGGGTAACCACCTGGTTGTCCATTATTTTTCAATCCAAGCCGAGAATCATGTGACTTTCTCTTAATTTGAATAGTGGGGTGTATGGTACCTGAACGGTTAGGAAAATTATTTTTCGTGTCCATGACATTACAACTTATGAATTTACATGTTTTCCCTTTTTAGATTTAAACCAATTGTCACCCTTGCTTCCCGATCTTTATATTTTCAATCCTAGGAGCATCCTCCCCTACCTTGGATCCCTTGGATATCCATATCCTTAGTTGATTTGGTGCGGTTTTCTGAATATTCTTCAAGTAAGTTCCATTTCATCTTGATTTCATATATTTTATAGGGATTTTTTTCTTTTTTCTTAGGGTTTCGTATTTCCAGCTGGTTGGGTGACCTATATGAGGTAGAATCATTACTTTTATGGTTCATTATTGATATTTTTTGTTCAATATTTTGTTGTTATGATATTTTTGTGGTGAAGATGTGGTCTCTAACCAATTTTAATAAGTTTCTATGTGTAAGGTAAGTGGTTCCATGATTTTACAATATAATATTATCATTAATTGTTTGCTTTCATTTAAGAAAGTGTTTTATGGTATAATTTTGTGGTAAAAAACGTAGATTTCATGTTTTGGTCATGAATATATGATGAAATTATATTTTTTTAAAAATGGTTATTTTTTATTATTATTTATTACTGTGTTTCATGAATGTGTTTCATTTCCTATATGGAATGATTGAAATGGATTTTAGAGGTATTTAATCGAGAAATTCTATTGAATGTATGTTTCTAATTGAAATGAGAATTTATGGATGTTTCAATTCAAGTTTTTCACTGATTATATGAATTTTGAGTTGTGTAAATGTTAGGAAACATGTTTTAAAATTTATTTGGGTTCATTTGTAGATTGAAAGGATGATTTGGTCACATAAAAGGGTTGTTTAATATGTGCTCTTCATCCATGTTTTCAAAAGAGTATCATGAATTGGTAGAATGGTAAAAAAATCATTTTAAAATGGATGTAATGTACATTTGGATTCAAAATTTATTTTGGGATATGGAAATTTTTGTTTATCATTCATGTCTTTCTGATTGGATTATGCATGTGTGATGGTGATGTTTCATTTTATTTGTGAAATTGAAATTGAGAACAAATTGAATCATAAGGGACTAGGTTGGAAAAATACGACTAGTATCCTTATTGGGTAAGTAGGGATGAGGCTAGGTTCTTTCTAGTGGGATTGATGACTCAACTCTAACTAAAATATTAATGTTATAGTCAACTATAATATTGGATATATTATTATTTAATGGCTCGAGCATGTGGTTGATGAAATGTGTTGTTGATATACCACGTTTTACTGAGATATGAGGAACCTAGTGTTCCACTATAGCGGGTTCCTATAAGGATATCCCATGACATAGTTCTCTTTTGTGATATTGTAATAATTTTTTCTACACGCCGCACTTGGTGTATCAATTTAGAAGAAAACTATGTTCTTCCTTCAAGAAGGTTCATCGTTTGAAACGTTTTTTTAAATATTACTATAAAAAATGGTTCTATCCCTTCAAAAAACATTCATGTTAGTTTTTTCGACTGTTGTGGCATGGATTCCTTTCTTTTAAGTTGAATCCAACATGTATTTTTCTCACTCCCTACATATATATTTTGTTTTATGTATACATTATTATGTCTAAATCAAGTATCAGGATCATTTATCATGGTGAGGATGATGAATATAGTTTCTAACTGTCTTCCCCTATAGGTGATTGTGGTGGTGTCTTACAGATGAATACCCATATGTTGTGTAAATTATTATGGGTCATGGTTAGTTGGAATTACACAATATCTGGGGTTATTTTGGTTTTGGATAATGTTGTAAACACTTAATATGATTATTTCCTTTTTTGGTTATTGATATTGTTTATTGCGATATTTTTTATTTTTTGTTATTTATAATTATTTAAATGGGTGAAATCATTTCCAAATCTTGTTGTTGAAACTAGATAGTATTTTCCATCAAATGGGGATTATGCATTCTCATTGGTACATGACACAGACTCGGTAAGGTGTTCTGTTGGATGGTACCCTAGCTAGGTTTTTTACAATTCATAACAATCATCCTACACAAAAAAATACTAAATCAAAATGATTTTTAATAGAAGGATTATAGAATTCGTGATGAACTTACTATCTTATAATCATAAATTGAATAAATTCCATTAATATTAAATCAAAATTAAACACACTAAACTATCTATAATAGTATTATCCTCTACTACTATAATTGTTTTTTACAAAAATGTGGGTGTGTTGATATAGACCACTTTTGTTATGTTTGAAGACACTCACACTAACATTCCCAAAATATTATTCTAGATCTCCATTCCTCTCCTTATTCGTCTTAATATTTTGAGTTTAGAAAAATATTCCATCCATTTTTTCCCATCACACTTATTGAATAAATATTCATCCTAATTTTTCTCTCCAACTTTACATTTTTCAATCTAGACACTTATATTAAATGAACCAATTATCATCAATTTGAGAATATTTCAAAATTAGTTTTATTTAATATTAGAAACCTCCCTTTTTAGTTAAAAAAATTATTAAATGATATATGTTAGTTCATTTTATTCCATCATAGAAAATTATTATTTAAAATTAGGTAAAATAACCCATTTATAATGTTACCATTATCCAAAAAAATATTTGACATTGTTCTTAATAATTATATAATTAATGATACTCCCTTTTATTTTTGATGCATTTCCTATTTAACCTCATACCTTTTCCTTATTTTGGTCAATGTGTTTAGAGTTAAAACATTATAATCATCCTTAAACACATATTAAAATAATTGAAAAATCTACTCCTTTATCTACTTTAAATCATAGATTAATTTCCACTACTCCAGGCTAGCCAAAATGATAATAATTTCTATCTGATTAATAAAATATACCCAAAAAATCTTATGGATGAAAATCCAAAAATATATATAGTAATGACTTGTATGGAACACCAAATGAATCATACATAGACGATAGCCACATGTACACAAACACTTATACCTAGATGATAGAAATAAAGATTATTATAAATTTCACATTGTGTTAATGAAAAATACATAGTTTCTGATGAGTCATGTATAGAATATGACCCTACAATAAATAATCATGTAGCGGTGTATTTTTTACTGTGGTAGATTAAATGTCCTCTATATGGTTCTACGATGGTTTCAAAAAACTACAGCTAAAATTGGTGGGTTCATTCAACAGTCGATGGTTCCATCAATTTAGATGTGGTTTTTTAAATTGTCATAGAATGCATATTTTTTATGGTTATCTCAATTTTGGAAGTGGGGTTCATTTATAAAAATAATTATAAGATAGCGATAACTAAAAACCCACGCAAAATTTTGATGTTTTTTACTAAAAAACACCACTGAAATGGATAAAATGGATGCTAAATAAACTTTTTCAATATTTAGAAGTGGTTTTTACCGCCATCTCAAAAAATAAATAATAACGGGGTGGTATAAACCGCAGTAATAAAAAATAAATTTAGTGGAGTTGTAAACCACCACTAAATCATGAATTGAAAATAAAACAAGTTGTATATTCTACACCCATAAACATGTAACCCGAAAAAAAAGAAGAATAAAAAATAAAATTTGACCATATCATCCAATATATGATCAAAATACAAGGAAAACGACACATAAAACAACACATGTTAAAACTAAACAATCATCATACATTTATTCTCACCACAACCAAAAGATTAAACACATTGACAATGGAAAATGACACATTGAATGAAATAATACATTTCTCAATACATAGAATACATCAAAAAAGACCTAGCACATTAAAAGAATAAATAATGCATAAATACTTAAAAATAATCAACACATTAATAAAATCAATAATACATTATATTTTTTAATAATATATTTCTCAATGCATTGAAAGAATCAATACAATTTTTAATAATGAAGACATAATTCAAAATATGAAACGATTCATTATAAATACCATTTTCATCAAAAGTGTAATTTATGATTAAAACCCACTAAAAATGGTTAGAAAAAATGAACAATAACCATAAATATCCCTAAATTATCTGAACATCCATATGAAAGCATTAAAACTAATTTTGGATTTATACAATCAGTAAATACATTATGAAATTCTTGGACTTCCAACACTGATCATACACCTTGATGAGATCCAAAAAAGTATCATTGATTCCTCTATGTTCTATGCCCAATAAGAGTCCACATAGTTTGAGTTACACAATTATATCCCCATAGACTATCCAAGACTAACAAGATATAGCTCAAAAAAGTGTTCATGAATAAATAGAGCCCAAAAATCTCCCAACCATGATATTTTTTTGAACCCACTCTATAGATACATATATAGAGGACCCACACTATACTGTGACATGTGGGTTATACTCAGTTAATATAGGACCAATAACCTATCATGATAAGATGATATCACTTTGTGAATAGAGGACCTATACCCTAGCATGATATAGTGACCAAT
Organism: Viscum album; assembly: GCA_963277665.1. Lineage (NCBI taxonomy): Eukaryota > Viridiplantae > Streptophyta > Magnoliopsida > Santalales > Viscaceae > Viscum > Viscum album. The sequence goes on from OY728141.1 coordinate 664,929,996, forward strand.
GAATATATAATTTAATAGATGCCCACATCTTGGAATAATAGGGGTTCCATCCTACTAAACAGAGGTCTTATGCATTAGTATGTTATGGGGTTATACTTTGTATGTAGAGTAACCACACCCTAGAACATTAAATGGGTACCACTAAATTAACTGAGGAACCATTCCCTAGGGATTAAATGGGATACCACTCAGTAGATGGAGAGGTATATGGGGCACTTATTCCTAGAATGGCAAGGGGTTTTCAACCCTGACATCACATATATGTCCTTCCTTGATCACATCCATCATAAAGGATCACATTAATAAGTTTCACACTTAGAACACAACACAATATATCATGTATGCCAAAATTAAGGGAACAAATATGATATATGTGTAAAAACACATAGGATTATAAATGTGTGGGATAAAATCATTGTCTCAAAGAAGAAAATATAAGAGGAAGAAGTTTTCATGTGAGTATACAACATTTATTGGGATCGATATAGCATGTTACCTTGCATAACTGTCTTCCTAGACATATCTTGGAACGCTATGTCACACTACATGTCCTGTACTAGTAATACACAGTGTGTCTCTTTAACCTTGGGATTTTTTTGTTATGATCCTTCTATATTTGTTTACATCGGCATGTGACAATTTTCATGTTCATGTTCGGTTATGCTGGATGTGTATGAGTACATGGACACTCATGTGTACTCTGGTCGTGACTATATTCCTAGGTGTGTATATTCTAAGGAATTAATGGAGTACATGTTGGGATTATAACATCGGGCTATATGGAGTTTGCTAGGGGTACACAATGTGTGATATTTTTCCTCACAAATAACCCTATAAAACACAGTCAGGGGACTACAAGAGGTTTATTACAAGATTATACACAATGTTTTTAGTATTTTCATAGAAAATGTAGAAAGATACATCTGTTATTGGAAAATCAGTTTTGTCATATTTTTCCCCTGAATAACATTGGGGGTTCTTGATCTACTATCATAAATGCCCAATCCAATATCAACAGCTACTTTCTGACCTTCCAAACCCCACAAGAATTCCCTCGTTGCACCTCACCTCTGCACAAGATACTCTGAATACCTAATCTATAATGAATAAAACAAAAATCTTCTCAATCCATCCAAAAATTACTATCTCGTTCATTATTCCACATCCAATTATGAATCATGGTTTTGGGCAATGCTTTAAACCACCTTTCAATGTTGAACCGTGACCCTTTGTTCCATGAACAAATATAGAGAAATTTAGTATCCCCATCCCCCATACGACACCAGCTCGTAATGTTTCACACCCCAACAAGAAAAATACTATACCATATCCCTGCAAACAACACCTCATTGTGAAATTCAGGCATCCCAACTAACACAAAGGTACCAAGACAAACCCAGTGGCATAGTTAGACCATCAGAACCACAAGAAACAACCAGGGGTCGCCCCCCATCGCATAAAACCATTTCACAAAAAATATACCTCATGAATAGCCTCTAATTAGGATCCAAATCTACACATACAAAAACCAATATCCACAAAGAAACAAACCTAATGATACCCAACACAAAAAAGAGTTCGATACCAAAACAAGCTACACAATGAAAAAATAACTCAATCCATCCCTACACCACACCAAAACCAGTTGGGAAACATCACTAAACACAGAAAATAGGAGCTAACCAGTGAAAAAACCACCCAACAACCACCATACTAAGCCAAAAGTTCACTGCAAACCACCAGCCTCCACCACTAGGAAGATACCAACATCCACCATTCACCCCACACATAGAAAACTAAAAGTAAAATTCCATATCTATTTTATCTCAAGGTTGATCATGAATGAAGGAATTTTAATATAGGAGGAGAGTCTATATCAGACCAAAAAATCAAAATTAACCAAAATCATGCATCCACAATAAGGGTGGGAACCATGTATCCACGTGTTCATCTCCTTCCAAATTATATTCAAAATGGTAAGCCAGCCTAATTCTACCCAAAACAATAGTAAAATAATTCCTTGATAAATTGAAAGGGATCCAATAAATAAGCTCGTAAAATAATATAGGAGAGGATTCAACATTTAATAATAAAATAAAGGAAGACCAAAAATTTCGAGAGAAAATACAGTTATGGAAAATATGATCAATATTCTCAGAGCTCCTATCAATATGAAAGTATTGGTTTGGGAAATAAGAAAAAAATAATTCATGCAAGGCCCATGTAGTGTGAGTATAAACATACTTAGTGGGGAACCATGAAACAAAGTGAGAAATTGTAGAATATAATAGTTATATTATCATATATGAAAAAAAAGAAGACTATAAACTAAACATCATATATGACCATAATGCATTTTCAATTACCATATATAGTTGAAACAAAACAGATAGAAACATGGTTATACCGAACATATATAGAGAATATGTTTCCCGATCCTATATAAAATATAAAAAAAAATATACAAAAGGAAAAAATTGTACATGAAGAAACCCTCTCCAATAATCATTTCCCAATGGTTAGCATTTCTCATTACCCTCCCATTTACGTCTCTACATCCTTTTACATACACCTGTAAGACAATTATATAGAAAATTAAAAAATGTTTTACATTTATATTTAAACTTAAAATCAATAAAAGTTAGTAAAAAATTTATTTTAAGTAGTGTGATTGACTTACTCACCATTTTTCATCACTAGAAAATACATGGAGATTGATGTGGTCATCTTTTGATATAAATCAAACAACATGTTCGTCATAACAGATATCTTATATTCCTATTCATAAATTTGTTTCTAGAATTTTACTTTCTCTAGGAATATTGGCATAGGGATATTCTACAATATGTTGAATATGAACTTGAAATCCCTGTTTTCCTACAAAATTCCTTAGATGGTATGATCCCAATCGCAACATGTACACTCGACCAGGATGATCCTCCCAATGGACATTACCAGCTGGGTCATCCTCGAAGAATGTGTGAGATAACGTATGATTGGCATCCCATAGTTCTTTACATTTTACATATAAATCAAATATCATTAATATTAGAACCAATATATATTTAAATAGTGAAAAATAATAACACGTTATTATAATGAAAGATGAATTCAAACCCCAACTTCATTGAAGGGCTCCTAAAAAAAGATCACATCAGATTTTTTATGATCATCTAAGCACACTTTATTTTGGGATAACAATTTTCCTAAAATCGGTGACTACATTAAACAAAGATAATTAAAATATTTCATATATTAAATAGATAATATTGTCTATTTAATATTGAAACCAATGAAAAGATTACCAGATTCGATCGACTTCAATAAAAATGTTTTGACCCCATAGTGTGAGGGCTGAATTGCATAGCCCTACTCGATAAATTCTTCCTTGAACAATCCAAAATTAAATAAAATTTATTTTAATAGTAATATATTTAATTTCATCAATTTATCATGTACATTTATAAATGTAAAATTACATTAATATAATAATATATATTTATATACAATGTTCTTCTCATCACAATGACTATCAACAAAAACTCTCTATTCATATCTATGTACCCCATTGGGTACCTTATCATAAATTTTTTGCCCATATAATGAAGTATTGTTGACTTCGTTCCATAATATCTATTTAAAATCTTTCCATTTCTTACCCAAAATTTTCAATTTCCACTTTTGTGTTAGGATATCAACTACTATAAAATAGAAAAGCATATGTACATTGATATTTACTTTGAAAATAATAACATTTATTAAATAATTACATTCAATTACACCATAATATATTAAAATTACTTTTATTTTTTAATACAAAAAACATTATTTTACCAAGATGAAGACATATGCCTCCAATCATTAAACGTAAGGATATGGGTATCTGACTCCATAATCAGTTGCCCTAAAGTTTGGCCATGTAATTATGAGGCATCGTCAGTAGGGACCCCATATGAATTAAATGGGAAAACTATATTTTTTTAGGTTAGATTCCACATATATTTACATTTCATATTTTTCTCCATAGTATCATTTTTCCATCTTTTAATGAAAAAAATAGTTAGTATTATAAAAAAGTGTAGTTAATTTATTCAAATTAAAAAATATAGGTATTAAAGTCGCCCTCCAGTATCCATATGAAGAACTTGATGTTGAACCATACTCCCTCACTTATTAGGCTGATGAATGGGAATACATCAATTGAGCTACATATGTGATGCTGCTAGGGGGTGTGAGAGACAATGAAGGGGGCCAGAAGATAGTGTCTTAGATATTGTTGGGAGGGATACAGATGGATCATCATCTTTCAGAGTGTTTGTTGGAATGTCTGCTGTCCGAGTGGTCAATGGAATGTCAACTAATCATCAAATGTAAAAATCATAACCCTTCCTTATTTTATTTACTATTATTTATAAAATTAAATTATGTTCATAACATATATATCAAAATATTCATGTAGAAAAAATAGAAATTATAACAGCTGCACAATACTAAAAAAATAAACATAAAAATGATACTGAATGATTTCACAAATGATATATGTGGCTGATAAATGAATGGATAACTGCAAATACAATCATTTTATTCTTAAATCATTTCAGTTTCCTTCTCCATCATTACTTCTACTACTTCATCCACCTTGAAAGTCTAATGTTTTTAATATATTGATGAAATAATAATTCTTCTTATTACTATTTACTGGATTCATTGTCATTGGTCTAATCTTCCACTTTATCACCCATATCTGACAAGTCTACATGTTCTATGTGAAAAACTACACTCCACCCTTCATCCATGAAATATTTCATATAATATACCATTTTCTCTTATGATGATAAGATATATTGATCCTGTAGTTAATTGTCACGAATATCAATCAAGTGAGATAAGTTTATAGAATTAAATTTACAGGAATATATTTTTAGACCCCTGACAATATATACCATAATTTATTTGAATAAAAATACTAAACAAGGACTATGGTAGTTTAGTTTAATAATATCAGTGAACATTACATTGTATTCCTCTTTAGTCAACATAAATATGCCAGTTTTTTTACCTAAAACCATTTTTTGTATCAATAGTATGGAATCTAAATCCATTCACAATGTAAGAGTCAATCATTGTAGCTTATTTTAGAGGTCCTATAGCATGAAACATCAAATATTCTTACAACTCTTCTCAAGTATCAGTATTCATTATCTAAAAAAGTAATTATTTTTTTTATAAATATGAAATATATGTATCAACATAATGTTAATATTGAATGAAATATTTATGAACATACACATCATTCAAACCATTATACATGAACTTTAATAATAGATTTTGTTATATATTACTTATTTTATACCTATACTCTCACTCGTCTCATTGTTTGTATCCTTCACTATTCAATAAATGGATCGATAATTTTAATAATCAGCAACCCATATATTTGTGCACATAGTAATTCCATTTCGATTAATATAATAATTTGGGATCCTCCTAACGGATCAGCAAATAATAGAAGATATTTTTTATTTCTTGTGTATTTTAGATTGATTTGATGTGTCATAAACACATCTATCATGATTTAATATTGTCTCAATATCAACCATGTACCAAGAAAAAATGGAAAAACACTCCAATGAAAATTATCCTTAAGAAAAAGATCCTTTAGGTTGGACTTTATTTGCCTCATATGATTTCAAATTCCTATGATATTTGTTAAATAAAATGATAAACATAATTATGTATTTAAATAATTTACAATAATTTTTTAGGAAGACACAAAACATATATAAAAAGTATCTATCAATTCGATATATCCATCGATATCATATGGGGTCTCCTAATTTAGGTTCCTCAAACAAATGCATAGTTAAATGACTGTTGTATGTAAAACAACAGATGAAAGATGATCTAAAATGCACAATGTTTCACTAAAAATCTAACCATAATGTTTTCAAGATGAAAATGATGTGGATTTTTCTCAAATAGATATCTAAAAAATGTGAATATTTGGAGTACAATAGAAATTAACATTGTATGTAATAATGTACGCAATGAAAATGGATGTGACTACTGTAAAAAAATATCTAAATCATTATTTTTGAATCCATGTAACCTTTGATGCATTAAGTCAACACACCTTCATATGTTACTTTAATAACCTTCAGATACATTAATGTATTTTATAATTAGAAGTAATATATAATTATCAATATTTTTCATTCAATTTTTTTTGAAGCATACTCCCATCTGGCCAAGGGTCACGCTTTAAGTTCCTTTCTTGGATGTATTTTTATGAAATGAGATGATCCATCAATATTCAATTCTCATTATGAAATGTAAAGATCATATTTTCTCAAAAATTCATCTCAATATGAATCAAATCAATATTATTCCACAATAAATTAAATTACCAACACAAATGTTTGAATAATATATTTCTTTTTCTTCCATTGTTATGTTCTAAATCCACTTGATGATGAACATCAAAATTTGTTACCACTATCATAAAAATGATGAACCATTCGAATCTATATTTCATCATTTCCAAATTGTGCCAATATTTTCAAACCTATTAACAAATTTTGGAGGTGGTTTATCATCAATGAAACCATTCAAATTTGACTTTTTTCACCCAAAATCCATGAGATGAATTGATAAATAATCAATGGAACAAGATGCACCATTTTCTAGAATGAGGTAACTATTCTGGCTCAAAATAGATGTTACAATTCAAAAAATCCAAACCCATGTATGTGTTCCTACCAAATAAATTCTCAAGTCCAAGGATGCCATTAACAGTCAACATTTGACTAGCTTTCATTTTAAACAATGTTCTAGAAGATGCATCATATGTCTCAACACCATTTCTCTGTAACTTCTATAATTATTAAATTAAAGCATATAAGTATACAACACTATCACTTATAGGAATATTTTTTATCAGGAGTAATAGTAAAAATGAAAAAAGAATTTTTTTCAAACACATCAACAGTGGTATATTATAAGGGATTAAAATAACATCCAAATGCTAAAATTAGTACACAAAGTCCCAAATGGGTTGAGTCCATTAGTAGACAATCCCAATCAAACATTACAATGATCTAATGATAAATGTGGTTGTAATAAATAAAATTTCATCCAAAATTATGAATCTCTTGGATGTCTTATTAACACATCATTATTATTTTCTACATAAATTTACTTCAAGTGTTTCGTAGTTTTCGATGACATGGATTGTTTTATCAATCAAGGCTTTAAATTAAAGCAATGAAAAATCATTTTAGGTGAGTTCCTTTTCTTCTTCTTCTTCATTGTAGTATGTTCATTCAGACTTCTAAAATCACCCATTGACTTCTATCATGAAGAAGACCATTTTTTAATTATTATTTGCATGAATCCTATCGCCAATAAAGCATTCAATCATTGGGACAAGCATTTAGTTTTTTATATTTCAGAACAAACTTCTAAAAAAAATTTGTATATCATAAAAATACACATGTATATTTTCTTCATGAAATTAATCATGCAACAATTCCAATATCATGGAAATCGCCATATTGGTAATTCCAATAGGCATTTTATATGGTACAACTTCAACATAAAAAAATGTTTTGAATATTTCATACATCCACTATAAAACTCTGTATTTCTAGAAACAAGTAAATCGTGAAACACATCAATCTACTCATTGAAATTTTGTATTATATTAATCTTCATAGAATAAAGAGGAGGATCCAATGATTTGATATAATATGGATCTAGTTGTTATATAGTCTGAAAAACATCACATATAATGTTGCTATTTTTAGCACCCAAAATTGAATGTTATGATACTTTTTATGTAGAAAATTGTGTCATGTAATTTTGAATTCATCATTTATTTGATATTTGATTTTATTCCCATTGTTTATGAAGTTGTGTTCATTCTATGGATTGACATCAATTCTAAAACTTTCTGTAATGTTCTATTCTCCTTGGAAAATCCCCCCCAATTACTGAGCAGAGAATTTCTTTAATATCAAGTGTTCATAAAAATAATCTCTCTCCAACCATATTCTAAATTTATATTTAGTACAATGAAATCTTATTCTCCCATCAATGGATTTATTGGAAATTAATAAATATAGAAATTCCTCCAAATTATAGTATATTGAGTTGTGTTCCTCAAAAATTTGATCCACCATTTTTCAATATATATCACAAGGTTCTTACACATTTTTAAAAAATTTAATACACCAAACTACTAATAAATAAGAAAATATATTCATATTTAGTAGTTGATAAAATATTTGAATATGTTAAATATGTTTTTCCTATATAAATACACATGGTAAGTGGTGAATATTCTTGGTAAATATTATTTAATCAAAAAACTAAATATTAAGATATTAAACCAAAATTATTGTTTCATTTCTAATATAATAAATTACACATTGATTATATTAATGATATATAAGTGTTCACTATTAAATTAAAGGATTAAATAATTCGGTATTCATAAATTATATAAATTTTATGAAAAAAAAAATCACCTCAAATGTTTGGAAAATTTAACTGAATTGGTTTATTATTCTTATGATATAAACGAACCTCATATAATCCTTCTTGAGAATGAAGGTAGATGATTTGAAAATAACATATCCCATTTATAACAATGGAATCATAAATGAATTTTTACATAGAAAACATATTTGACTATGAATTTTATAATGGTGTTTTATAAGAAGAGATCAATAATACATTTTCATGACTTCATGAGTTCAACAACCAAAATGAGGAATCTTTATACACAAAAAGGGGATATTTGGATCATTTTATTTTGATTTTAATAGTGGTTATTTTATTCATTGATACATTTGAAGAATATAGTTTATCTCAATAGTATTCCAATTTTTTTGTCAGAGTATTAACCTGTGTATACATCATTTTCATTTTATGATATACATCCACCTTTTTATTTTATTACATAATGTATTCTAATGGTGACACTCCAAACCCTTATCCTCTATCAAAACCATATTATGATATTTGGTACAAGCGAGGTGATGACTATGTATGATGAGGGGAGAATCAGAAATCATAAAAATAAGAGTTGCATAAAAATATATTATAAAATATGATAGATTACGAAATTCAATAATTCATCCTCTTATAAATTAAAGAAGTTTATGGGATATGAGATAAAGAAACAATGAAATATATATTAACATAATCATTTATATTGGTTTAGGTTAGAATCATCCAATGTATACTCATAACTACACAATTTATTAATATGGAAATTGACTATTGACAATGGCATTTTATGTTGAAGAAAAACCTATAATTTTACCAATATATTTTTATTACCCCTAGTATTTTATTAATGGTGGAGACCCAAAATCCCACTATCCACACTAAGGCAGTAGATATAGGCCAATATTTTCTATAAGGAGTAGCCCTAGCATATTAAATTTTTTAAAGATAATGAATAACCTATTTCAATTCATTTTGGTAAGGTGGTTAGAAACATTTAGTACATTTTAAGGAGGGTATAACCCATATTTTTAACAATGCAACACAAAAAATAATCCAAAAAAAATGGGGAAAAACTAAATAGTTAAAAAATAATTTTTTTGAGAATATTATTATCATCCCTTTAAAAGGTTTGAGAAATGATTCTTATGTAATCAAACAACTCTACATCAAACAGTGAAAAAATGAATCTTAGGGACTCTTGGTAAAATAGTGAAAAATGAGAAAATAAAAATAAATCATGCTAACATCTCAGTCTAATAGTGCATGTGTTTGATTCATCCTTTCAATAGAGACAATTTAAATGAAAATATTAATCTTCAATGTCATTTATCTCCCATTATAAATAAAAAATAATAAATTCAACATGTAGATGAATTCTTAATGTTCTGTAAACAATTATATAAAAAATAACCAATTTGTATATAAAATTTCATAAGAATGAAAAATTAATAAAAAATTAATTATAATAAAAATATTTAGGCAATTAATAATACCTTAATCATCTATAAACCATGTGTTCAATTCCAATGGTTAATTTTATGTGAAATGGTAAAAAATAAAAATCATAAATCATTCATATAATCCTTCATTATGGGATTTGGGGGAATTAAAACTATCTCAAAAAACCAAGAGATATACTCCATTATTGAATAACATCCTTACTAATAGCTCGGAGATGTAATATATATAAACATGAATTGTATAATTCAACAAATAAATAATTAAATATGGATAACACCTAAAAGAAAACTGTATTAATCATAATAGCTTTAAATCACATCAAACCATATCAAAATACCCTAGAACAAAATTCAATTAAAGATTTAATTCCGTTACACCCATGTTAAATTGAATGTTTATAAAGTAAAGAGTGATACATAAACTCTCTTTTTCTTAACACTTTACATTTGAGTGGCGATGAGTGTAGGGGGGTTTCAGGGCAAGTATCGGGACCGGTACTGGCAGTGAGTGTAGATGAGGGTTTGGATTAATAGCAATGGGTGGTGAGTGTTGGGATCAGCGGTGATCCTTCGTGGGGTTAGGGGAGAATTATCAGGTTTCTCCAAAAACTAAATGGGTTAGTAGTGTTTTTTAATGAACTGATACTACTGTCTGATTTTAGTGTAGTTTGATAACACAAAAAATGGATTCATTACTAATATGTAGAAAAAAATAGTAATTTTTCTCAAATGACTCATACAAAACATAAAATGAATCATCTATGGATTCCAGACGAATCATATAATGATATGTGGTCCTCAAGAAGATGAATCACGTAAAAAAAATATGACACAAATTACTCACCTACTATGGTATAAAACATACACTACGAAGACAAAGCATGATTTCAGTTGGTACTTGAAAATAGTTTCTCAAAAAAACAACAAAAATCATACAATACTCTATATGTTCTTAAGAGATGTTGTCAAAATGAATATACAAGTTAAATTGAATATTACCTCATCCTTATTTTCAAAAAATATATCATAATACCACTCCTGGGATATTATTCCACAATATACCTCCTTTAGTTTTGTTAAAATTATCAAAACAGATTTATCATTTAGTTTCATGAAAACAAAAAAAAACTAAAAAGTTACTATAATCAAAATTTATGCCTCTATCCATTATAGTGGGTAAAAATGATTAAAAACCCATCAAATATAATCCAATATGAGTAAAAAATAGCTCGAGAAATATGAGTAAACTAAAAAACATTTCATAATATAACACCTTTTAAATTCTATAAATATCACATCTATTTCATGTTCTTAATCCGTAGGAATAATTATTCAAGAACTCTTCCCATTTAAAATAAAGTATTGTAACCTTTAATTAAACATCTTACCAACCATTTTGATCAATCACAAAGAAAAATTTTAAGAAGATTCTAAAATAATGGTTATAAAGTAAAATAATTTAATAATTTATTTAAAAGATACCATTATAGAAATATAAACTAACATAGTGGACTAGGGGTCCCTTTACAAACTCATCCAGTAAAATAAAGTTAATTGGACTCAATAATCCAGTCGATTAATTTAAAAATCATCCTTGTGATGTTGAATTGGAGGAATATCATCCACTTAAGGTCAAATCATGTGGTAACTTCACTATCCCATATTCTAAATTTCCATGATAATATGATACTATGAATCATGTCACATTAATCATGAGTGATAAATGTTATTTTTTATAATACTAATAGTATTTAAGTTTTCACACATGATTTTGAGGATATATTTTACATACACATAAATATAATCATGTTGTTATTTATTCCATAATAATGTAGTATAATCTTGAATAGATATTACATATTAAGAATATATGGTACTCAAAAGATATTAAAAAAACAAATTAATTATCCAATAAATGAATGAATTTACATTAAATAAAATACCAATTAATATTGATGTAATTTCATCATATTTTGTTACCATATATGCCGTGCTACATCACCATATTATCATATATGATTTTCTATTATAAACATTAAACACATCACACAATTTTTGTAGAAAAGTGTTCCCTTTTAAAGTTGATCATTTCATTATGTTTTAAATATTTTATAACATGTATTTTATCATTTAGAAATTTAGAGCATTAGTTATGTGGTTATTATGGATAGTAAACTACTATAATTTTTTCTATAGTTAGTTACAATATTATTCATTCTATCACAATCCTTGGATATTATTATAATTATCATATCTAGAATTTTTGTAAGATATAAATAATATTCATAAAACCATTTAAATATTTATTTGGAATATATTTTAATAGGAAAAAATGTTCCTTTTTAATACATGAACCAATAAGACAATTAGTGTTTTTATCCTAGAAATCATTGAAATATCACATTTAATCATATATTATTTAAAAAAAATATCAGAGTGCTCATTATTTTATCCTCTAAAATGATTCCATCCACATAAATAACTAATGGAATCTGGTTATTAATTTTTTTTCTTTTCATATTAGATATGTTCATCTCTAGCGATTTGAAATTACATATTTTTTCAAATAATCAAAAATACCTGGATAAATGAGAGTTTTAGAATGTATAAATATTTATGTATTAAGAATTGTTTTCATTTTCATTAATTAAATAAAATATCAACTATAAAAAAATCATTGTTAAGTACTCTAATTAAGAAATTTGATTTCATATCCATATGATATGATTTTAGTACACTTTTTTCTATTATAGGGAAAAAATTAATGGTATTTTACCAAAGCTCTAGTGTAAAAATTTATTCATTATCTATGAGATAATTTTGATTATAAATCCTTAAAAAATCATATTTTTATTACATATAAATTATAAATCATCATTAATATTGATTTGGACATTCCACGTGGTTCTGAAAACATTATTTTTTATGCTTATGAACCACATCCAATGTTTTGATTAATTAAAATTAGTCAGGTTCTTCATTCATAGAATTAATAAAACTACAATCCATTAATTATTCTAAAATATTTATAGTATCCACTTGAGAAAAAAATAAATTATATAATTTCATTATTTATTGTTAAACTATAGTTTTTCATTCAATGGAATATTTATATCACTAATATTCTCCATTGTTTTATATTTCATGGTTTTTTGTACTAGGTGAATTTTTTTCTCCATAATATTCAAATTAAATTTATTCTATATCCCATTGTTTTCACCCCGAGAAACACAACAAGGAAATAAAATTATATCTTATTTTCAAAAATTTTATTATCCAAACTCTTCTCACCTGTTTAAAAATTATACTCATTATAAAAATGTATTACATATTGAATTTATAAATTTTTTCAAATATGATTCTTTATAATATAAGATCATTTATTTTGGAATAATATCCATGAAACTATAATTATTTTACATTGTATATTAATTTTTTATGAATTGGTTTTTTATGAATAATACATATAATTCCAAAAAAATATGAATCGTTTTAAGTTGGCGTTGTTACGTACTAAAAATCATTGGGGTTATTATCTTAATTTTCACATAATAATATGTTATTATAGATGATAAATTGTGTAAAAAGAACCTTAATACAATAAGAATCTAGTAGATTATAATCTTTATGAATTTTCATTTAGAAATTATTGATAACTCAGTTCCTCTTCTAAATGACACAATTTTGTTATGGAATCCAACCCATTGAAACAAGATAGTATGTTCAAATACATCGATTGATATATTATAATGTATTATTGATAAATTATTACCATTATTATTCTAGAAAAATTTATTTTTCATTCCATGAATTTTCTATTCAAATATTTGACAATGATTGATGAACTACAATAAATTAGATTTTTGATAAATTATTAACATATAATCTATTTTATATTATTTTTTAACAAATATTACATAATAGATTTTTATATTTATGTATTGGTAAATAATAATACCACCTACATGAATATGAACCAGCTCATGGTATTTTGTTTAATTTTTAATTTTTACTTATAATCCTTTTGGAAAATATTCTCTCTCTTAAACACATCAAATATGTGTGTGAGATCCCATGAATGTGTATAAAGATCATGATCTCGTTCATTTTTCAACATGTGGACCATGTATGTTTGGAAGAAAATAAATTTTATCTCATTCTAAAATTTTATTTTCTAATCTTGGGATATCAATAATCTAATCTCTCCTCCAAAGATGTGATAGCAGTTTAGGAAGGAGAACCATACCTTAAAAACTACAGTCACATATTTTCCATTTTTGAAGATAGTTTTCTTGTTAAAAAATATTACACGCCATGTGATATATAATTTAATAAAATTAAATATATTTGGAAGAAGTCCTTCCATTGATGACACATATGTATGCATTATATCCATTAAATAACTCATAGACCAACCATATAAAATGGTCATTATCCTTTCATCATTATAAAATTCTATGATTCCTTCATTATTTTATTTTCTATCTTTTATAAGGGTTATTAGCTGGAATCATATGAGAAGTTAATATGATTTCAAGAATCCGTGTTTTCTATCTGTATAATTCCATCAATGATATTTTAAAAACATTTTCATTCATAGGTTTTTCATTTTTTATCAATAATCATTTCTTCACATCTGTAGGTGGAATGTTAGATTTTATAACATCTGAATCCATATTCTCATCAACTTTTATGTGGTATTAATAATTTTGTGTCTATTTTTATGACTATTCTAAATTATATTTATTTTTTGTTGAATAACCATTTGAACAATTAATTTTTATTTAGATGAATAGATCGGTAATTCATTCCCAAAAAATTCAAAAAAAATGATCATTAAAAGACTATTTACTATATCAAATTATTATCTTAATTTTATTCTTTATCCATGAAAAATTTTCCTTCTATGGGAAACACATAATTTTTATAGCCTATATATAAAAAATAAGGACACCACTATTTTTGTCTCTCATTCTATATCTTCTCAAAACCCATAAAACAATTTTGGGCATACAATAAGTCTCTCAAAATCACATTCTTCTATTGTGTGGGTTATTGGGTATTATCAGCATCCTTTAAAAAATTATTCAGATGGAATGATCCAAAATTAATTATTCATTATCCCTATATTAGTGCACTTATGGTAAAGTAGAAAAAATTTATATTGACCCCTTTGTAATTTCATTATTGACTAGTTTACCTAATATACACTATGATATACTGGAATAAAGATGTATTTCGTCCCCAATAAACACAAATTAACAAGTAAAAAATTCAATTTAAGGTTCCATTACTTTTTTGTAACATTTTTTATAATTGTTTTTTTGGAGATTAATAATATGGCCTTTCATCAATAATTTTTAATAATATTCCAAATAATGTTCCAAAATATCAAGATTTTTTTTGTTCCAATTTTTCAATATTCTATTTTAGTTCGGAAATTTAGTCCACCTATTAAATTATAATGTGTTTTGAGCCACATAAATCTATATCTTCATTCATTATTTTATCCCTTAATGTAAATTTGTTGAAGGTAATGCAATATATTAGCATTCAAATACTATGTTACCTGAATTTCGGTAATGTAATCCTTATTTTATTTACCATTTTTCTTGTTTAAAATAGTCATGAAAACGTATTCAATGATTAATATACATTAATTTAACTTCTAAACATCATTATCATTTGAATGTGTATATAATATAAAAATTCAGTTATTGTTTGGGAATAATTTCAATTCTTTTTTTCTTTTTCTGCCTTTACCTTTCGATGGATTCTTCAAGGGATATTCCTCTCCATCGCCAACAGAAAATAATTATTGGAATAAAGATGATGGAAAGTAACATTTTATTTTTTATAATAGATATATTGAAATAATGAATATGATTTTCTATTTTACACTTTAGGGATTAAAGGAAATTAAAGACATCATATCATCAACTTCTCTATCATTATGATTATAAATTTAGTTGAATAACCTTATAAACATTAATTATATATCAAATGAGTTATATATTTCAATAGAATAACTATCATTATTCCATATTTCATATGGAATAATAGTGTTATGGAGAATTTCTGATATCACCTACTTTTCATCATTATCATTGATAATCAATAAATCGTCATTTAAAATATGGATGTAGTATTCTCAGGATTCTCTTTTCAATTTAATAAAATAGAGGAACTCCCCAAATATCCGAATATCTTACAAAAATATGTTCACCAGATCGATGAATGCCTCAAATATATCATTCTAGTGTATTCTCAAATATTTATATTATCTTGTAGTTCCTACTTATTATCTTATAGGATTTTTCAATCAGCTTCTAAAAAATTTATGAATTTATCCCACATATAAATCTAGGTTTTTCATGAAATTACATTTTGGTAAATAGTTTTTTCCAACCCCCTCCAGATCAGTTTATTTACATGAAATCAATATTGTAACATCCCTAGTAATTATAAAATAATAAATTTTCATATATATTAATATTTATTAATTATATTTAAGTTTTAAATTATGAGGGACTCATTGTCTGATAGCGTACCCAACACACAATAATAGGTTTCTCGGAAATCTTATGTTCCACAAAATACTGAGATATACTGAAAAAATAATATATTATTAATATTATTATTTTATGTGTAATTATTTCATTGGTATTATATTGGAGTTAATGATTGATATTACCTATATTGTGAAAATAGGGATTACACATGATAATATAATTATTCATTGGTTATGAAATTAAAACCACTTGAATATAAATGATATGTTTTTATGAGAAAAACAATAAGTGTGAATAAATGTGTTCCTAAAATAAAAAAATCACTCTATTAGTATTATATTAATGAATTCTAAATTAAATATAAGATTTATAAATAATATAATATTTTTTCTATACATTATATATGAATAAATACAATTTTATGGGGAAAATGAGTGTTTTTCTACAAATACAGTTCTACTACCATTTAATGGAAATCCAATTTAAAATATAGTTTTTATACCATTAAATGTTATATTTTAATAATAAAAATCTTATTTAGATGTGGGAAATCAAAATTTTCTTAGGATGATATTTTTATTTTTAAGATAAAATTCATATTTTAAAGAATATTATAAAATATGTCATTTTAATTAAAAACTGAATTTTTGTCTAATTTATACATATTTATTGATTAGATTTTTAATTGGTTTTAAAATATAATTAAATAAATTTTATATCATTTAATTTATTTTTGGTCATTGGAAGTAATTTCCAATAGAAATTAGATATTAATATATGCCAATATTTTAATGGTTTTTAGTTTTAAAAAACATGTTCTCTTGTTTTGAAAAGGGGGATTAATTTTAAATGATGAATGAAAGTTATGAATTTTTAATTTGGAAATATGGATTAATTTTTTGAGATAATTAGGTCCAAATTATTTAAAAATGTCAATTTTATTTTCCCATAGTTAAAGGTAAATATGGTAATTAATGGTAAAAATAATATTTTAATATTATAAAACTACCCTAACACTTATATTAATATAAATGGATGATTTTATTCTGACCATGAATTTCATTGGGTCTATTTTAGGTCCATTTTGTGCAACATGGATGACTTTAATGTATTTATAATATTATATTCAATGAATTGTCATTTTTGATCAATTTTTTTTTGAAAAAGTAATATATTTTAATCTTGATTTATACAGGGGGTCATTTCGACTATAAATATTAATTCGAAATATGAAAGGATTACCTAAGTCATGGTAATTTATTTATTAATTTTATATATTTAATAAATTAATTTAATTATGACATAAAGAGTATGTAGTAATTTCATTATTGATTAATGAATGAAATAAATTATATTACGGATATGAAAATATATATTATATGACATAATATATTCAATAGATGAATTTTATAGATATGTTTGTAATTTTGGTAATGATTTAAAGTATTTTTTTCTATCTTATATATTGGTTATGATATTTTTCGAAAGTCAACTAATGAATTGTATCAAAATAGGGAGTGTTGGTATTTTATAATATAAAATAGTTTATTAAATATTATAAAATTTATAAATATATAATATTTTTCAAATGGTAAGTATAACTCTTAATATGGCAGAAATGTCACTTTTTTTGACTTTTTACATTTTATGGTAATCATGTTAACCAACAATGTTTAAAAAACATGATATGATTGTAAGAATAAAATGGATAAAATACAGCTTACAACTACATGATAAGGATTAAAAAATATTAAAAATTAGTCTAAGTATAATTTAATGATTTTAATTCAACCCAAAATCATTTTATATTTTAAATAAAATACTCTGGGTCCATTTGGAATCAATATTTAATTAATATTAATTTAATACATTAAATAATTTTATTGGTGTCCCTCCCCTCTCCTATAAAAATTAACCCATTCCTCTCTCTTACTCAAACATCCAAAACCAATTTATTTGGAAAATATCATCCCAAACCTTAATTAGAATCCCTACACACATTCTTGAGGCCTTATATAAGTAATTAAACTCATTTTAGAAGTGTTAATGTGTTACGATAGGTGATAATCTGAAGGAAATGTAATGTTTTTATATAAGTGTTTTTATTTGATTTCTTCTTCCACTACCATTAAATATTCTTCACCAAAAATGAATTAACAGATAATATATCCTAAATATTTTCATATATTATTATATTATTATTACCACTTATATCCATCTTTACATGCATTAAATGGGAAAGTAATTAATCGTTCTTGGGTACGTGGGAACTATCACCTCCATGAACCGATATAATTTTTTTTGCATAACTATATCTAAAGAATAATTATAATGATGGAATTATTATTTTTATATAATTCTAATGACATATTTATCATTATAAAAATATAATATTTCAATTATTTTCTTACTTTACATACTCATAAAAATGATAATGTCGTTCGTTCGTAAGTATGAAATATTACCACAACGAAGAAATGTGAATAATTTTTATTCATCACATCACTTTTATGATATAAAAAATTATAATTAAATGATTATTATTTTTATAATTATATTTTTATCATTCTGTATATATTATATTATAATTACCTTATTTCTATAATTATAAATGGAAATGGAAATTTTACGCATGCTTGTGTTCGACATACTTTTTCCTTGATTATAACATTTTTTATTTTTCATAAAATTAATGAATATATTGATTTAAAAAGTATAAATGATGTATTAAAGTGATTAGTATCTAATAAATGTTATTTTGTAGATTATGGACATATTAAGACATGGACTATTGATATAATTCCATGTTCATGTTCGACTAAAGTTCTGAATACTGAAGGAACATCTGATATGAACAAAAATTGTTATTAAATTTTTATAACATGGTAGTAAGTTATATAAAAGAAATAATAAACATAAAAAAAATTTATCAAGAATTTATAAATTGATAAATTTTTATTATACAGTAACATAAATATTTTATGTGATGATTCAACTCACGATAATGGAATTCATTTCAATCACCTTTCATTACGACATTACTTGATGATAGAGAAATAATTATTTTATAAATATTATATTCCAACCAATTGAAATTCTGTATCCATATTATATATATATTAATGTTATTTAATGTTTTGTTAAATTTTATACTTTCATGTGGCCTATAATTTATACGTTCAAAATGGTAAATGACCCTTTAACTAAAACAATGTTTTAACATTTTTTATTATTTATTATTCTAAATAATTCTTATTAATGTACATGCTTTATAAATGTTCTAAGTATTTATTTATATGCAAATTAATTTTTTAAAACATTATTTACATTATAATGATTCAAAGTGGTATGAGACTATTTGATTTAAAAATACATTTTACATTTTTTAATTGTGTTTTTAAAAAGGGATTGATAATATCAATAAATAGTAATATTTTTATAACATATATGCCACGAATGGAATTTATTGCATTAATTTTTCAATTAAATGGTAATTTTTACATTAAAATTCTACCATTTTATTTTAAAATAATGTTTCTTTTTAATTATTGTGTAAATATGAATTGTGATTTCAAGCAGGAAATGTTATTTATCTTTGATAATTGGTTTAAGAGTTATGATTATGTTATGGTTCATGGGAATTTCTCATGTATATGTGTAGTTTCATGATAAAATAATGGAGTATGAACCCATGATAGCTCTACAATTAATTAGTTAATGATATGGAGTTAATCGGTTGGTTTTCTCTTAAGAGACTTAGGGAATATACTATGATGTGTATTCCAAACGTAACCATGATTGTTACTCTCTATGTAGAAGTGAAAGCGTCAATGTAAGTATGATATGGATGACACAAGTCACATATTAAATTTATTATAGATAAAAAGTTTTTCATGAATATAACAATGTTAGGGAGTTTTTTAAATATTTTATTTATAATAGGTGAAATTTATGATTTTTGTAAAACAAGTTCCTGAGTTTAAAATATTTACGATTTAATAGTTTCATTCCATAATTTATATCTCTTACTTATCTTTTTTTTCTCATACACTATTTTTGAAATGTTTTACAATGGGTATTACAGTTGGTAAGATAAAGGATGAAGTAAAGAATACTTTTATCAAAAAAATAAATCATATTTTATTTTAAAATGGTTTTTTGTGGTAAGTGGATACTAAGTATAACATTCTACTTGTAATGTATGGGTCTAATTTGTAAATTTTTTATTAATTATATAATTCTATAAACATAAAAGATACTCTAATTTTAATAATTGTTTTAAAACACTATAATATATTATTTTTATGGTCAGTTCCATGTATTTGGTATCAAAGGATTGTATTAGATAACTTTGGGGATTATAATTTTTGTTTAATCATATTGTAACATTATATGTCTACTATTTTGGTTAAAACCTATTTCATTAAATTTTTTAGGTCAATGAATGTTAGTAAAAAATGGAAGGAGGAGGATCTCAAAAAACATCCATTTCTCTTCCTGATGACTTTCTTTGAATAACTATTACAAATTCAGGTTTGGATGATTATGAAAAAATTTCAAACATACAAATCACATGAATGAATTTTTTTGAGATATCAATCACCTCCAATATACCTATATAACATTTTGGATCATTGGTTGTTTTTAATTAGATATTACTTTCTCCAAATTCTCATATTATCAATAGAGTTAGATATTACCAAGGAATTTTTAGATATTTTACCTTATCACCTTATTAAAAAGCATATTATTATTTTGAAAAACATGCAGAAGAGGGAGACCCAATCATGACCAACTTATAATTTCTTTTAAAATATAGTCTTTCAGCATATACATATGGTGTTTTAAATGCACCAATGTTTGAATTTTTCAATACAAACTAAGTCTGAATATTTTATAAAAAGGAATTATTATTGGATGTATTAAAATTTTATTCATATAATATTATTTTCCCAAACAATTTCACTAAGAACACACATATGATTCATGTGGTACAATGTGTACTTGGAAAAAGGATACAAGTAATTTTGACGAATCGTTAAATTAATATTTCATTTCATCAACCTTCATTCTACATTAAAAAAAGTGATGATGAAACCAGGTGGACACCATGACCATGGTATGATGTTTTTTATTTTGGGAATATTTATATTTTATCATTTGGAGGTGAAATAAAAAATTTATGTCAACATATATAATACTTCATTAATTAAGATGTTGATGTCATTATGAGACGGGATCAAAATGATAGGTAAATGATAACCTTTAAGATTAAAACATGATATGGTTATTTTTAGGATTTTATCACATATTGGTAGTATTTTTTAATAATGATATTGTTTTATTAAATTAAAAACTCTTATGATGGTTCAAAACCTATCACATCCTAGATGGTCACAATGATCGATCCCACAAGTGAAGGGTGATAAGGGTGAATCACCTACCACTAGTTGTGTGATCTCCCTGGTGTGTGTGGCATTATATCTTTCCTAGTATACAAGTTGATGGAATAAGAATTTTTTGATTTTGGTAACTTATGATTTATCGAACATAAATCCTTAGTATTCGAAATGATTTTAGTATTGAAGGATACATGTTATTTTAGAAGACACCATTATTTTGAGAACCCTTTATGCCTATGGAAAATATAATACTATGGGATTTTATTTGATAATTAATGGATAAAAAATAATTTGGATGAATCTATGTTTTTATATTGTATTTATGGAAATTCAATTTTATTAATGAAATGATTAACATATATTTTAAAATTTTGGATTATGAAATTACCATTTTTATGAGAAATTTATAGTGAATTATGTTATTTTGAGATAAATTATAAAAACAATCATTGAAAAAAAATATCATAATATTATTCTATATTTTGGGTTTGAAAAATAGTTTTTATTATTTATTGAATTTAAAAAAAAATATTTGTTGAGTGGTCTATTTATGACTTTGGGTATAACTTTTTATTTTCAGATATTAAAATTAGTTCTTAATCATCCTAATGTTTATATATTTTATAAGAATTATCTTATCTTGTAATAACAATGTGTGTTATTGTTAATGTTTTAAGATATGATAAATAGATAGTTAATCCTTTTTGGATTATGTGAATCTCTAAAATTTGATCATACTACTTTAGTCATGAAAGAAAAATTCATGTCAAATAATAATCCTTTTGAGAAAAATATGATTTTGTGGAGCAATTGGATATAAAGATGAAATATTACTAGTCATGTATGTTTATTTCCTTATAGTCTAATTCAATGTATTAAAATTAATCTTATAATCTATTAAAATGATCATAAAAATTGTTTTTTGTTTATTTTTCATACCCCAAATTCTATTATTATTTAACCAATCACATGTTTTTGGCTTTCTGATTGTTAACTATCTCATGTTTATGTTTTTTATCGCTCTTCATTAGAACAAGATGGTTAGTTTTTCTACCATATCGATTTTTTATATGGAATCCCAGTATGTGTTATCATAGGTGAAATTTTTACATATCATTTAACTATTTGTGTAATTTTTGTTGACTCTTTCTCCAATGTGAGATTTTAAGGAAGTAATTTTAAAAATTTAACCCTTAGTTAATATACCCAAATCTAAAATTATGTGGATTTAATTTCCAAAATTAGGGAAGTATGTAAGATCCTTGGTAAATATAAAATAATATTTTTTATATTTATTTAAAATTTTATATTATATATTAATTTTATATTAAAAGGGGCACTATGTTTTATAGTATACCTAACACGTAATAATAGGTTTCTCTAAAATTTAATGTACCTCACAATACCAACTTATATCGAAAAATAATATATTATTAATATTAATATTTTATGTTGTAAATATTGGATAACTGTTAAAATGGAGGTACTAAATGATATCTACTGATTTATGAAAATAGGGTTTAAGGATGTTTATATAATGATTCATTGGTTAAAAAATATAACCTAATTTAATATAAATGATATGTATTTATGAAAAACTATTCAAGTGCGTATAATTGTGTTTAAAAATTGATCCAATATATATTTTTGGAATATTATAATTAAATATTCATTAAATATATTGTTTAATATATATATTATATGATTTTATACATCATATAAGAACAATGAATTTTTTATGGATAAAATAAATATTTTTCAAAAAATATAGTTTTACCACCTTTTGATGTAGAACTAGTTTTATATATAGTTTTTGACACATTATTATCTTATATATGAAATAATAAAATTTATATTTGTAATTATGACATTAAATTTATCTTTTGTAGAATTTTTGGTATTTTTCATAAAAAATTCATATTTTACTTAATAGTGAAAAATAAATTATTTTTATTCGAAAGAGGGTTTTCATCTAATTTATTAATATTGTTATATTATCATTTTAATTAATTTTAAAATAAAGGTACATGAATTTTTTACCATTTCAACAAATATTGGTTTTTTGAATTAATTTCACATTAAAATTTGATATAAACGCATGTCAGCCTTTTGATGATTGTTATGTTTAAAAACCTTAAATTCTCTTTTTGAAAACAGGGTTCAATTTAAAATTATTTAATGTAATAATTATTTATTTTAAAATTGGAATCCATATTTTAAATCACAGGGTCCAAATTATTTAATTTTGACCCTTTTATATTTGGACATTATGAATAGTAACATTAGTTATAAAAATTATTACCATGGTTAATGGTAAATCTGGAACTAAAGGGTAAAAATAATATTATAATAATATATATCTACCATAAAACATATCATAATTTAATTTAATGAATTTATTCACACAATTATCATTCTTGTGACAATTTTAGGACCACCTTGAGCCACTTGGATGAATTTAATTTAAATATAATATTATATTCAATGAAAAATCATATTTGTAACACATTTGTATTTTAAAAATAAAAGTATTTAAATAGAGAGTAGTGAATTGGATATATTAGACTATAAATATGAATTAAAAATTTGAATATATTACCTATATCAGGGTTATTTTTTTATAATTTATATAAATTAAATAATTACATTTATTTTTTATCTAAGGATGATGCAGTAATTTCTAAATTATTGAATTAATCAAATAAATGATATTATAAATACCGAAATAAATTTTATTTTATATAATATTTTACTTCCACGAATTTTATCGTCAAATTTTACATATTTGTAATTATTTAATGGAGTTTTTTAACTCATATTTCTTTTATGATATTTTTTGAAATTCAACAATGAATAACTATTGAAATTGGCATTATTGTAATTTTAAAATTTATTATAGTTTATTCAGTGTTATAAAATTACTAAAACATAATGATTCATCCAAAAGGATAGGATAAGTTATAATATTTTATAAATGACACTTTTTTAGTCATTTAACACGTTTTTTTTATTAAAATAACCAACAAAGTGTAAATAACGTGATATCGTGGTAAGATTAAAAATGGAAAAATAGGGGTTCAAACAATAAGATAATTTTTTAAAAATATTGAAAACAATTAATATTTTAATTGGATGACTAGTATTAGACCCAAAGTCATATTATATTTTAAATCAATTAGTTTGGGTCCACCTGTAGTTGTAATTAAATTTATATTAATTTAATACTTTTAATATTTCCAAGGGTGTCCCTCCCTTCTCCTATAAAAAGACACTCATTCTTCTCTATTAGTCACACTTATAATAAATTTTGGA
Source organism: Viscum album (assembly GCA_963277665.1). NCBI lineage: Eukaryota > Viridiplantae > Streptophyta > Magnoliopsida > Santalales > Viscaceae > Viscum > Viscum album. The sequence goes on from OY728141.1 coordinate 664,955,196, forward strand.
TTAGCCTAGATCATCCCAAAACCCTTCCAATAATCCCTATGTAATTTCTTGAAGCCATATATGTTATAGAACACACTACATAATGGTTTGATGATGTTAAGATAAGTGATCTTTGGAAGGAAAGGTAATGTTTTTTATTTAAGTGCTTCAATTTAATATCTTCCTGCACTACGTTAAATTCATCTTCACCCATTATAAAATAATATATACAATATCCTCAATATATTTATATATTATTTTTTAAATATAATTACTTAAATCTTACTCCACATTCATTATATTGGAAAGTAATTAATCGTTCAAGTGTACGTGTATACTATTACATCCACAAACATATATTATTTGTTTTCCATAAATATATTTCATGACTGGTAATAATGATGGAATTAAAATTTTTTATATTAATTTCATGACATATTAATCATTACAAGGTAATAATATATAATTTATATTAATACGTTCCATCCACATAAAAATGGTAATGATATTCATGAGTACGTGTGAACTATCACCTCCACGAAGTAATGTGAACCGTTTTGTTTTACCCCATCACTTATATGTTATATATAATTATATTTAAATGATTAATATTATTTTAATTATACTATTATAATTCTGTAATGTTAAAATAATAATTACCTTATTTCTATAATGATGAATGAAAAATGGATGTGTTTCTCATGCGCGCGTACGACCAAGTGTCTCCCTGATTACAATATTATTAATTTTTCAACACATAAATAAATTTATTGAATTAAAATGTATAATTTATGTATGAAATTAATTATTTTTTAATGAATTTTAATCTATATATGGTTCACAGATGATCCCGTGGACTATTGTAGTCAAGACAACTTAATTTTAGATGCATAAACGGAATATCGAATAAACGTCCAATATGTTCTTAAATAATAATATAATTTTTTTTAATATTGTCATAGGTGATATAAAATGTATAATAATATTTAAAAAGGTTCTCATGTAATTATAAATTATCCTATGTTTATTATCCAAAATAAAAAAATTATATGTGATGAGCTGGACTCACGACAAGTGTTTTCATCTCAATCTCCTTTCATAGGGACATTTCTTGATGATATATTCTTTAATTATTTTATAAATTATATATTCAAAACCATTTATATTATTTATCCATATTAGACATATAATAATGTTATTTAATGTTTTCTAAAATTTTCTACATTCATTTGGATTATTTTTTAAATGTAAAAAATGGAAAAAGATTATTTAACTAAAAAGTGTTTTAAATGTTTTGATGATTTATTATTTTTAATAGTGCATATAAATATTCATGTTTTCAAAAAAGGTTTATATGGATTTAATTATATATACCAGAAATATATAAATTGTTATTGCATTAAAAATTTAAAAAGTGGTATAGGATTATTTGACCCAGTAATATTTTATTTTAAATTTTTTATTTGTGTTTTCAAAAGGGATTGATTATTTCAATAAATTGGAAAGTTTTTTGACATAAATTCCATTAATATAATATATTTATTTCATTTATCTATTTTCTTTGATGTTTACATTACAATTTTACCATTTAATTTAAAAATAACATGTTTTATTTTATAATTGTTCATCTTCTAAAGATGAATGGTAATTTATAAGTAGAAATGTTATTTTATCCATTCATCTTGATTTATGTGTTATGTTTATGATAGGGTTTCTGGACATTTAATATGTATATGGGTGGATCTATTATAATCCAAGGGTGTTAATCCTGCAATAGCTCTCAAATGAACTTTTTAATGAGACATAGTTAATCGGTTGTGTTTCTCTAATGAGATTTAGGTAAAATACAGTGATTGATATTACAAATGTAACCATGAAGGTCACTACAATTGTAGATATGAAAGCTATGATGTAAGTATGATATGGATTACACAAGTTACCTTTATGATTTATGATTTCTAAGAGGTTTTGCAAGAATATTATTATTTCATTATTTATGTTATAAAGATATTGTATTATGGGAGAAATGAATGATTTTTTTAAAATGTTTCTTGAGTTTAAAATATTCTTGGATTAATTGTTTCATTCCTTATTTTGTATCCCTAAATGAGCTATTTTCGCTGAAACTATGTTTATTTAATTTTATCCATAGCTAATACGGATGGTTAAGCGAATGGAAGAAGTTATGAAAAATTTTATGGAGAAATTAAATCATGTTTTATTTTAGAAGGATTTTCTTATTGGGGAATGAGGATAATGAGAAAAACATTCCATAAGTATTGAATGTGTCTACTTTGTAAATTGTTTTCTTAATTCCTTAAATGAATGGCCTGAATAGATCCTTTAATGTAAATTATTGTTCAAAGACAATAGAATAACATGTGATGAAGGCTGAATCCTTACAAATAATCAATCCATTATGAAATTTACTTCATGGAGCACTATTCTCTATAATGGTCATGATTGCATGAATAATCATATTTTACACATCCTTCCACAATGACCGAAAAAAATTTAATTCTGTTTTCTAATAAATAGTAGTTAATTCCTTCAAAAAGGAATTTAATTATCATTGAAAACTAATAAAATATCATTATAGAGTGAGAACCACCCCACTGACTGTCAGGTTTGATAATACATATTGGTTCCAAACATTTTTTATACACTAATAAGAGTGGATTCTAGGTTAGTCAAATTTAAGAATTTATCCCCTTATAATGATCATGTTCTATATATATATTGGAGACACCATTATCAAACCCATATTCAGTATAATGTAATATTGAAATAAATTGGGACATTTGAGTTTTTTTGGTGTTCCATAATGTTCAAATCAAAGGAGAAAACAAAGAAATGTAGGTGAAAACATGAATAAATAAAGTTCCTAAATTTTTATTGCATTTTTCAATGTTTTCACACAATGGTTCATCTATGATAATCATTGAAAAACAATATCATCGATCTTTTTATAGAATGAAACATGTTTCACCTCCAGAAATTTTCTTCTACTCCATGAAATAATAATGATTTTAGATGAACGATGTGGGTTAATATAAACTAATTTTTATCTATATGATTAACATCTTATATAACATCTTTGGATAAGTCTCATAGAACATTTTACACTCCATTATCTTCTTTAAAGAATGAGTCTTGAAAAATATACTCCATATTTATCTATATTTTCTAGAACACTTATTATATAAACTATTCTATTACACTTTATCTCTATACATCCATGATAAACTGTAAAAAAAATTAATGGTAATATATTTATTTTTTAAATATTTCATTATTTATTTTGATAAAAAATATATAACTTTTTTAGGGAAATATTTATTTTATAAATGTATGAAAGCTCTCTATTTTCCAAACTGTTTGAATCATCCTACCAAATATGCGAACATAATCCTTCCATTATTTAACCATTATAAAACATTATAACAACGCAAATTTTACTAATCATATATTATAAAACAAGTATCTCATTATTTATACACCATCCATGTCTCTTCATTCCTTTAACATAATCGGTTTTTGAAGTTCATAGTTAAATGACAAAAGTAATCAGATGTAGTAGATTAAAATACTAAAATCATCAAACAAATTATCTTTCTTAAATAATGGCATGGAGTCCTCCACTATAGGTTGGCCAAAATAATTATTACATTTTATGATTATTAAAATATACTCTAAATATTTTCTTGCAGAATTTTGAAAATCAAAAAAGGAATGAGTGTTAAATAATCCATGATTACACAGACATAGTAAGTAGCAAATTGTACACAAACACTAAAACACAAATTTCTTGTATGTAGTTTTTTCTTATCATATGGGATATTTTTAAGTAATATTTAGTTTTTTATGAGTCTAATATAAATGTTGATTCCTCATATGTAGATTACTTCATGACACATAAAAATATAATACATAGTTATTTTTCATAATTTACTTGTATGAAACCAATGGTGTTTAATTTTATGATTTTAAATGACATCCTGTAGATCTATGGACCTCAAAGAAATGTCTCATATATATACCGTTATGTATATAACTCAATTTATATCAATGTATCATGAGAATAAAGGAACTAGAAATATTTAAAATGCCTTTTAGAAACATATTCACAAAATAAATTTTAAAACACCACATTCCTCTTCCTTTTTTTATGAAATGATCTCGACACACTTGAAGATAATTTGTTAATTATTATTGAAGAATAAAATTTCAAAAAAATTTATCTAAAAGACACACCTAGGTTATTTTTCCAAAATCACTTGTATTTAGGAAACTATTACATTATATTTCAAAGGAAATCAAATCCATTGATGAACACATTTCTCTTAGAACAAAATTTTTTATCATTAATTATTTTAATAACTGAAATATAATAAATAAAAATTTTAAATTATTATTTTAGGAGAATGATACTCGTAATTTTTTTAATAAGTTAATATTAATCTTATACATCCACAAATCAAATATTTTTAAATTTAATCAACCACATGAATATAATAAATTTCTAAAATTTTAGTTCATTTTAAAAACATGATATTGAATGAATTAATGTTAATCTATAATTTTTTATTAAATAACATCCATTGAGGTCCACTATATATTTTTTAGTACATATCATTTCCATTTCAAGAACATAAAAATATGAAATCATGTGTATAGTATTAATATAATCATGAAAAGATTAAATATAATGTCAAAACAAAAATGGTGAGGTATTAATAATAAATACAAACCATAATTTACAAAAAAATTATTTCAAGGTATTTTTAATGAGACAATTGAATTATAGGTTATTAGTTTTTTTCCTTTAAAAAGTTACCACTATATACCAATAATTTAAATTCATTTAATATATTTAACATTAAATTTACTTTTTCATTGATAAATATATTTTATTATTTATAATGGTGTACCACACTATAATAATATCATGCTTCCTCGAGTAGAAGGATCAATAATTTACATCATGGAATCCCCTAAAAATACATGATGATATTAATAAAATAACTAATGTACCACACTATTAGTTTTTTGGCCAATCCAAAAGTAATGAATATAGTTAGACTACGTAAAATTAATATATAAGGATTTATTGAACAATAGTAATGAATTAAAATATTTTTATAATAATGTAATAAATTATTATAAATCAACTGATTTTTGTATAATATAGATGCATTTCTTCTCTATTAACTATCACCAAAATATTTGGACCAAAAACTCAAATTAGATGAAATTGGCCTCAAATTGTATCCATTAAATTTGAGAAAATCCCAAAAAAGATTATTCATACATTTATTGTTTTATTATATCAGTCATTATTATATATTACCATCTCCCATGAGATTAAATAATAATCAGATGAGTAATATTAAAATTATAAGACATTAGTAAAATCTTATTTGGGAATAATAATGGTTTTTGATAGAATTTATGAAATTATAGGAATATAATCCTCTTATATGAGAGTTTGTATAAATTTTTCTGTGATTTTACATGTATCTAGAAATACATTTAATACATATATTGAAATGTATATAAGTCCTCTTTAATAAGTTTCACAACATTTTAAATTTCACCTAAAACACAATTCATTTTTTACATGTTAAAAAATGTTAATACAAATTATTAGTGATCATGTAATCCCACATAAAATATTAAATTATAAAATATTAAAAAATGGATTAAAATACCTTATATTTGAATCTATTCATTAGTTAAAATATCATATATTTTATCATTCATTAGATATATGATGTATATAAACTCACTATTTGTAATCTCATTTCTAAAATATATGGTTCATAAAAATTATAACATATTATATATAATATGATCTATTTAAATAATTATTTACAAAATAAATCATTATTATCACATATTAAGTTAATTCATCGCATTTCCATTAATTTAATATCTAATTATTTTTTGAATAAAATATGATCAACATTTATTAAAATAAATATATAAAACATTAAGAAATTATATATTTAAAAATAAAATCATTTAATTTATTTTATATCTATTTCAATTAATTGAGTCATATCAAGAATAATAAATAATTATTAATAGGTGGTTTAAACATTACGAGTCCTTTTATGTTTTCTTTTACTATTTTATATTGATATATTTGTTAATAAAAAATATTTTTTTGTATTAATATTTCTAGAAACTATATAAGTGAGACTCAATATAGAAACTAATTTATATAATTTGTGCTACTCAAAACCTCTATTTGAGATTTTTCTGTTAAAAAAATCTTAGATAAGGAGAATAGAATAAAAAACCCATGAATTTTAACTCTTTATTCCATTTTATAAGTTATTTGAATTCATTATATTAATATGAACATTATTGGTATAACACCATAATATTTTTAAATATTTATTTTTCAAAATTTATAATATTATTAATATAATGCATCAAATGTGACATGAAACAAAATTCAAATACCAATTTTTTATGATTAAATTTTTGTTTTTGACCATCAGAAAATATTTGATAAATTATAGTGTAAAAATTATCGTACGAACAATAAGATATGTTTATAGAAAGTAAATGAAATTTAATTGAGTTGTAAGCTTCTAACATATGATCCCCATATAAATGAACTTGTAAAATAGGTGTAATTAAAATGTGTATATGTATAAAAATACCAATAATAACTCAAATAACTATGAGAGGATTTAAATTCTACATGAAACAAGTTCAAGGGTGTGTAATGTTTCATGACATCAATGCTATCAAAAATATAATCCCACAACTTCTACTATGGAATATATTTTTGTTATTTGTTTTTATAACATAATTATGAGTTATGTATGATCAAATTCAGATGAAATAAACTATTAATTATTAATGTCACAAATTATTTACATATAACTTGTATATTTTAAATTTCTTATTCAAAATTTTTGAGAAAATAAATGTTCATTTTAAAAAAGAATGCGATGATAAAACACAATTAATGTTGCTAAATAAGAAATTAGATAATTTTTTTTAAAAATTGAGCTTTACTAGAAATTCCATTTTTTGGAGTAAAGTAATTTTCTATTAAAAAATATTTTCATTTAATATTATTTTTACAGGTAATATATTACATCTAATTTCATTATCAATTAAAATGTAATTTTAATATGAACAGTTAATATTATAGAAATTTACATTCCTTCAAATAAGGATCATACTATATTATTTTAAATTTATATAAATGTTAAATTCTATAATTTTATATTTTTAAGTTGGAAAAATTAAAATAATTTATGTATTTATCCTTTCAAAAATATTATTATTATTATAGATTTTTAGAATTTTTCTAATAATTTTTTTTTCTAAGTGAATTCTTTAAAATACAATTTTTATTGAAAGTGTAGTGTTTTTTCGTATATCATGTTGTAAGCATAACATAAAAACTTATAAAAACATTTAATATTAAAAATAAATTTATTGAGTGAATCAATTAATTAAAAAATATAATGTTTAATCTTAAAATCCTATCATTATTATTTTAAATATCAAATAATATTATTTCTAATAAAAAACATTTTCAATCAATATCTCTTAACATTTTATTTTCTATGTGAAATTATTAATTTTATTTTATTTAATGAAACATATCTCTAATATAGTCAGTAATAAATGGATTGTTTTCATTTAAGTAAAAAACACTTATAATTTTATCATTGTTTAAATATTTAAGCATGATAATACATATTTTCTATCAATAGTTTATAAAAATTATATACACTAAATTTGAGATTAAAAGTATCACCAATATAAAATTATTTGAATAATATAATCCAATATATGGAACCATTAGGTCAAAATTATATTGGAATATATTTTTTTCCATTAAAATTAAATTTAACTGTTAAAAATTAATTAATGTGGTAAAAACCGAAAATGATAAAACTAAAAAATTTAAGTGTAAATGAAGTAAAACATTTAAAAAGAATATTTGAAATGGGTTGTTTGAATATTATGAGGGATTAAACATCCCTCACACTATTATTTTCAATTATTTTCTCTATTTGACTATTTAATATTGAGTTTTACTTCTATATATTTTAAAAATGTCACTCATATTATATATACATGTATCCAATATCACCCTACTACTCTTCATACCCTAATACATTTTTATTTTAATAAATTATACCATTTCCTCCCACAAAATCTATTAACCATCACTAGAATCTTTATTTCCTCCTAAAGGCTAACAAAATGATCATTAACGTCTTTCCAAAAAGAGAATGGCCAAAGGCTGTGTTATTATTCTAAAAAAAGAGAATTAAGTCATTTTTTTCATCTACACTATTAACCCAATTATATACCTGAATATATCATAACATACATATTAGAAAAATAATTATTATTATACAATCAGAATAATATTTTTTTGTCTTCCTTTGAATCCATTAATCAATAAATACATATATATATGTGTATGTCAAGACTACCACTAAATTAAATGACAAGCATGATTATCCATCATCGATTTAAATATATTGTTCAAAACGTTTATTAAAATTACAAATAATGGATTTATAAAACCATTATGTTTCTGATATTATTATTAACTTCACATATTCCTCTCCATCAATGTAAACAAAACACATCAAAAATTCATAATATAGCCTCCATAAAAGAGGTGTATTTAATTTATCATTACAGTATTTTCATATTCATCAAACTCCACTATAACTAGAATAACCTACTTAAAAAATGAATAATATCATTATTATTATTTAAAATTGATATTAAGTTATTATATTCACTTTCATATCCATAATCTCCCAAAGATTGTAGATTGTTATTGTTTGGTCCAGTTTTACTACCTACTAGAACAATGAAATAATGTTCGATCATTGATGACTATGGAGTTATAATGACTATATATTTTATAAATAAATTATAAAATAAATTTTTATGTTATTTTTATAGGTTATATTCATAATTATATTATTTTTGTTAAACCACATATCTATTCATCATAATTTATTGAATCTAGCTCATCACTGACTTTATCACCTTGACTTGTAACTAAAATACTAATGAAATGAAATATGAAAAATATAATTTATTATAAATAATATTTTATAGTACCTATAATGATCTCATAATGATGTTCTTGGAATTGATAAACAGAAATTGACGATTCCATTCTGAAATTAGTTAGGAAAAAGATATCCAAACAAATAAAATGTTGTTATAAAAATAAAATATTAATAATAAATATATTTATTAAAAAAATTAATATATATTATTTTCATAAGATGATAATGGTTTGAATTATGTTTAGAACTGTTTTATTATGATTATTTTTTATACAATAGATCCGATCATTTCTTGACTAAATGGTAATAATTGTAATACTTTTTCATATTAGTTTCCTTTCATTGAGATTTGATGCATATTCACCATTTATTTAAATTTTTTGATTCTATCTTCCCAATAATATTTTTTTCATAATTTTACAAAAATTTTTAGTTATCAAGATTCAATATCATGCCCATCAATTAAATTTGAAAGATGATGTGTATGATTTATAGACATAATTTCATCTATGTGTCAAATATACAGCCTATTGGAATATTATATCATGAATTATCTATTACTCATGTTATTTAGTGCTCATATTAATTCTCTCACTGTAACTATTCTCTATTAAAATGTTTTTCAGAAGTTGTAAGGGGTGATAATAAATCAAATTATTATTGAGTCATAATAATTAATCTTTTACTATGTTTTTAAAATATGGATTTATTCTCTTCATTATTGATTTTATAATGACTTCATTTTTTCTTGTTGGTTTAATTAACATTATGGATTTCATTATTCTTATAATTTTATGATATTTATATAAATTTTGATTCTCCCTAAATGATATTTTTTTCATTCTAAATAAATATCCCCGGTTCCTAATAATGTACTCATATATTATTTTCAAATCCAAATATGTTTTGTAATTTTTTTTGGTTCGAAATAATAATTAACTATTTTCAAAAAGTTGATGTCTCCCTCTATTTGTAATTTCAGATTCAATAAATTTATTTTCAAAATATTTAAATTGATTTTTCTTTCACATTTTTATATTTTTCATAGACCCAAAAGTTACTATAAAATATTATGAAGAATTTTTAGATGATATATTATTTATATTTCAATAAAATTGTGTTTTTAAATATATTTAATTATATAATATTCAAAAAATGATTTTGGACTGTGATTCATAATTTCGTATGATTACCAAAATTATATAAAATGTTCACTGAAATTTATTTGTGTTGTTACACTTCATCATAATCATTAAAAGATCTAAGTACTTTGGTTAATTTTTATGAGTCACCTATTAAATAAATATTTACAATACTTTTATTGTGTTACATAATGGTATCAAGAAACATGGTCCCTAAATTCTATTCAAGTTATTATATTAATTAATGATATGAATCCCATTTTCTAGCCAAGTAGTTTTTTATATGATGAATTATTGATTTCATGGGGTTTATATATGTAATGATGATTAATATCTGAAAACTGTGTCAAATGTAACCCCCAATTAATATTTTAAATCATTACATCAATTAATACAATAATGGGAAATTATTAATATTTCTCGATTAATATTGGTAATAATGTTGTGTTGTTTGAACCACTATAGGAAACATAATATAATGATTTACACAATTAGCTAAATATGATGTGATATGTGATCCATAATGTTATTATTTCAGGATAAATTTTTTTCAATGTTCCTATGTTATCTTCATATGCTCATTATCAGTGGATCATGTTCATTTTGTCACAAAATTATGTCATGATATATATTCTTTCATTTGATATCACATATGATTTTATTATGTCATATAAACATCTATTACTTTTCCCAGTTCTTTTTAGCATGATATTTCAACTGTATTCATATTTTCACAAATAATTATTATCCAACCATTGATATTATTTAATGGGTTTTCTCTTAATGAGTTTTTCAGAACACCCCATACTTTTGTTTCCATTCTATCGATTATAATTATTTTCATAACTGACAAGAAATATAGAGTGAAGTATAGTGAGTCCTAGTTACAGATAAATGTTCTTCACCATTGATAAATAGGTTTATTATATAGCTAATATTAAAATACAGTGAAACATATTTTACTTAGATTATGGAATTATTGGTGAGATTATTATGATGGTAATTTTTTTAAATGATCAAAAATAGATATATCTTTTAATTGGGTTATCTCTCTTTTTATTGAATACATTCTTTAATAACCGTGTTTTAGAACATGGACTAGGATTTTGGGTTTTGGGTTCTTTATTTGGAATTAGAGCGTGTTATATTTACTTTTGAGTGTTAATATTATAAATTTGTGTGTTGAGGATAAGTGAACTTGACAAAAAAATAATAAAGTAAGAATAAAATATATTATTAAATCCTCTATGTTTTTTTACATGTTTTGAGTTTTCTAGATTCTTTCAAATAGAATCCATGTTGGGATAACTTAATATTGATATAGTTGATCTATATATTCACAAAGGAATAATCACAATAAAAATATTTTTTTGACAATAAACTAAATACTCACTTACTTCATGATGACTTTATCTTATACTGAAAACCATTCTATAAAATTCTAGAGGATATACATTGGTAAATCCGAATCTCTTTACGATCCATTGTAGAAAATTTATTATATTATAAAATGAGGCTAATTAGTATCAGAGAAACAAAAAAAAAGAAAAATATTTGAACCAAGATTTATTTAATTTGAAAATCATGATAACGTCATGGTTTCAATGATTTATATAATTATAAGTTTTATTTTCATAAAATTTTTTATGATAATTCTATTATGATATAAATTTTCATCACTCACAATAACCCCTTATAGTATTTTTTTTAATTGATACCAAGGGGAACTATGTTAATGGAAGGAATGATTGGAATGTATAAATTTCATAAATAAACATAATAAACTATGTATGATATGGACTATAAAATTATGTAATTACTTGAAATAATATATTATAAATTTAGGTTTAAAAAATAAATGTTTTTGACCATATAAACAAAAAATAATTTAATTTTTATGTCTAATGGAAGATCACATGAGAATGACCCTATAAGAAATAATATTAAATTTCACATCAGTCAATGATGTTGTAATAATCACTAAGTGAAGTGTGTAAATGTAATTGGATGATATTTGATATGTGGAAAAGTCCAAAATAATTTATAATTTTTTTAAAATATGAAGACTTTAATTTATGCGGTGAAAGAAAAAATTTATTGTTTGAAAGGAATGATTGTTCAATTTTTAAATGTACTGAACATGGTAATTATCTAATTCAATAAACCAAAATCATGAAATAAATATATAATAGATATATTCAACCACTTATACCAAGGGACAAATTTAGGGCCTATGAAATTACTACCACTGAAGTGGATCCAAATACTTAAAGAGAAGTCACTCCCCACTCCAATTTTATTGACATCTTGTTGGAATTTGATACTCAGAAACATAGTGTATCTACAAATTTTTATAAGATAATTAAACCACCACCTCAATGAATTTATTAACTTATTGAAAATTTTGTTCTGTGGTTACTGTATAAAAAATAACTTTTTTGGAATTTTATTCAGTAAATTGTTGTTTATAATAATTTTAGGAAATTCTAATCATTAATGACCCCTTATAAATAATAAAGCAAATAAATATAATATTAAAAATTAAAAATTACCCTATGAACATAAATATATTCATGGGTAACAATTAAATATATTGTAAAAATGATAATATTTTAGGGTCCATGATACCTATTAATTTGTTAAGCTTCTATCAATGAACTGGAGGGAAGAAAAACATCAGTGATAGGTACACACTTAGTAAAATTGATTGGTTCCCCTTTTTTAAATATAATATTTCTGAATTAATAATAAATTAATTTGTGGTTATCTTCTAGATAACCATATATTGTTCCATTAGTAATGGATAATCAAATTTTATAGGATATAATTTACTATTGGTGGAAAATGAAACACCCTAATATTTTGGAATATATACTTTCTCTATAGATAAATATGGATATTAATAGCATTCTTCAAACACAACGTTAGAATAAAAAATTTATTGACACCATAAAAATATTAATTTCGAATATTATAATATATAAATTAAATTTCTGTATATATTTTTCTTTAACCACACATTAAAAGAAATTTATAGGAGAGAAATTATGACATAGATTAGTATGTTTCTTCCTTTTAACTCTCATATATACTTCAATTTATTATACGAGGCATCAAAAGGGTTTACAATATACATTGACCATTCCTTATTATAATCATTATATTAGTAGGGAAATAACATATGGGTTATGTTCAGGATTATAGTGATTAAAAAGGGGTCCAGGTTAGTTGAACTGCCACCCACAATTAACACCAGTGAAATTCATTTTCTTATATCTTATTATGATATCAAGAGGGGTCATGTGGTTAGAAATTCATATGGTATAAATATCAAATGAATTATTTAATAATTTATTCATATATAAAATTAAATTCTTACATATTAAATATCAACCTTCAATGATAGAAAATGTTTATTTTTAATAACTATGCGTTGATAAAACTCTTTTAATGCACCTAAATATCAAATAAGATAATTTTCTTATTATAAATGTTTTTTCAGAAAAATTTAATTTTTATGTTTTATAAATTTTTTTTTTGGAAAATAAATATTTTATCATTTATTATGTTATTTATTTTAAAAATTTATTATGAATAATTTAATTATTAAATTTTATAAAAATTAATTTTTTTTAATATTTTAAATTGTTATTTCCCAAGATATATTATATTAAATATATTTATTGAATTTATTTAAATATAAAGATATAAAAATATAGATTAATTTTTTTAATAATTTAAAAAAAATATGTTCTTTTTAATGTAAATATTTTTAATATGATATTATGGGGGTTTTTTGGAAATAATATTTTGTAGCTGAATAATGGATAAAAATGATTTCACTAAAACACTACAATTTATGACTATAACCAGAAGTAAGTGTAAAATAAACAATTACTTGGACAATTTCTTTGATGCTAATTTTATATACGGATTTTAATGATGCATATAAATATACTAAATTGAATTTATAAATCCCTTTTAATTTTTTTAAAAGAAACTATTTTTTGGAATAAGAAATATACTTTTTAATCCCTTTTAATTATGTTTTAGATAAGGGTAATTATTTTTTCTTATTTCATTAAACCTATCACAGATAACATTTGGTAACTAATAAATAAATGAATTCCATTATTTTTTATTATTGGATAAATTAGACTATTTAATATAGAATTTAACTTTTATATGTTACAAAAACCACACATTACAACATTATAAAAGGACCCACCTCTGTGGCATATATCTTCACATCAAAAAGTCCATGTATTAGTCCAAAAATCTAAAAAACTAGCCCATCAAAACTCTCCCCCTATCCTATAATACTTTTAATCTTTCAAATGACCATGCTAATTATCCTTAATGTGTATCCCAAGGGAGAACATGAAAATTTTAGGTAATCTTTCCTACTTAAATATTCTAATTCATTTCATCCTCAACAATATCAAAAATATTCTATCCATTGGAATATTAAAATATAAGTATTAAAAAATGAAAAATATGTTATTCTAATAATTTAATATATATTTTATATATTCCTTCAAGACTATTTGAAAAATAAATTTTTCTGCATGTGTACGTCTAAAAAAACTATTACATAAATGATTTTCTCCATTTTTACTAACCAATATAAATGAATTTTTCATAATATTTCATTTAATGTATTAATATTAAATTTATAAAATTATAATTATTCTTAAATTATTATCCATTCACTATATTTCTCACTATCTATAAAAGATAAACGTATCTCTCATGTGTAAGTGTGGACTAAGACCTCCACAAATGTTCCATATTCTTTTATTCAATCATGTATTTTTTACTTATCTATCTCATAAACATTAAACATCTTAATAATATCATTTTTCATAGGTAATAATGATATAATATGAAATTAATTACTTTGTAAACCATTCTCACCAGTATATTATAGCTTGTTCTTGTTCTAGTAATTTTTTACACAAACTTGAATAATAATGTAAATATATATCATTGGTAAATATATAAACAACAAGACTAGGTTTTATTATAAATAAATTTCAAAATAATTTTGTGGTTTATTCTTCTTTAATGTTATATTAATATTTAAACTATTATTATTTTACTATCTTTTATAGTTCATTAAAAATTTCAAAAATAATATCATCACTGACTTTGACATAAATTATTGATACTCAATTACATATGAAATGAACGTTTTAAAAATATAAATCATTATAATTTTTTTTACCTAACTATAAGGATAATATAATTATTAAATTATGTTGGATAAACATTAACGTAAACAAAAATGACAATTATAGTACTAAAAACAATCAATGCTAATGACTTCCTATATGGAAAAAAATAACTGACCAATATAATATTAATAAATAGATTTAAAATATATTTATAAAAGGATATATTTTTGAATTGGGTTCGTAAATAAGTGATTATGATAGTATACTTATTTATACCGAATGTTAGATTATGTTCTCACTAAGAGGGAATAAATGCAAGGGTTTAGCATCACAATTGTTCATTGTTGAGATATTAGGGGTACTCAACACTTTCATAAAAAACTGGTTTTATATATTGTAATTATGTATCATTTATATTATTTTTAATTCTAAGAGATATAAAAATACATCATTTATTCTACTTTTCATGGGTTCTAAATTCTAATGATACTGATGACGTGTGGGTGTTTCATCTAAATTTCCTTTATTTGATACAAGTTTTGTTATATTGACTAATTTTAATTTAAATTGTTTTTATAATACACAATGGATATATATTATCATATAGAATCATTAATTTATTTATTGTAATGTTAAAATCCAAGAACATTCATTTAATTAGATTATATTAAAACAACTATTTAGCGATAATGTATTTTCTTGAATGAACATCTTTTCTTAGGTAACCTTTATTCGTTTTTCAATATGTTTTTACAATTGGGTTTTAGTCAATTTTATGATGATATTATAATTCCTTTTATATTTATTTTCCTCACAATAAAATCAATGTATTTATTTTCCCAACATATTAGTTTATTTCAAGAAGAATTATAATTCTCTTTAAATTAACCATTTTCTCAATATTCATAATCACCCTTCCCTATAATGTTCCACTACATTATTTAAAAATCCAAATATTATTTAATTATATTAAATATAAATATTAACATTAATTTTTTTCAAAATAAGGATTATAACTATTATAATCCTATGTGTTTCAATAGAACTAATTTCATGTTATTGGCAAGGTTTTCCAATTTATTTTTATATTTTTATTTTCCACACCAAATATCTTTTCGAAAACCACGATGTATTTTAATTGATAAATTCTATAGATTTTTTTTAAATTATAATTTAAAAAATCATATTACCTTCTTTAATTGTAATTTTTGTGCGTGATTCATATTTTCACCTCAATATGATAATGTCATGAAATAATTTCATGTTGATAATTTTTGTGATTTCTCTTCCATTTTCCATTGTATGACATCCAACTCTTATTTATTTATGTTTTATGAATCACCCCTTAAATTAATTTATGAAATAATATTTTTAGTGATTGAATGATCGTATTCATATATATAGTCTCTGAAGTCTGTTTATGATATTCCATTTACATAATATAAGAAACCCATTTTACATCATTGTATTAATTATTATATAATGTGTGATTGATTTCATGTGGCACATAAATATATATGTGGAAGATTATTATTTGGAGGGTGGGTCTATATAACCCTTAAACTCAATGGGTATATCCTTAAATTTCATTATACAATATTTGAAAATTAGTAAATATACTCAATACACTATAGGAAATAAGTTATGTTTTTTAATACACTATAGGAGATATCATGTAAATCCAATTTTAGTGTGGGAAAATGGATGTGATGTTTCATCAAATATGTTATTACTTCAATAATAATTTATATTCCATATTTCGATTAGATTTTTGAATAATTTTTCTCAATGGTTAATGTTTATTATCTCATAATCTTGTGTTGGTAATCATAATTAATCATTTAATATTATGATCTATTCTGTCATGAATTAATGATTTTTTTATTATTTCTTTTTAATATGATATTTTTACCATGATCATGATTTAACATATTATTATAATCAAATATTTAATATCAAAATCATATTATTTTTCTTATATAGTGTTTGAACATAATTTTTTTTGTGTTTCCATTTCATAGGTTATGAATATGTGTGTCACATTTGATAACTTGTGAAAGGAATAAAGTGAAGATCATTATAGAGTAATGATCATGAGTATTTTAAAATTTGAATCGTAAGTATTTAATCTAATGTGACACTAAATCATTAATTCAAAAGATTGTGTTCATGTTTATGAGATCATTGTGATAATTAATTTTTATTTCATAGATATGATGTGAAACTATGAGATTTTTTTCATGGTTTATCTCACATTTTATCAAAGACATTTTTAATGAATGTATTAATAACATGATTATGGAGGTAGGCCCTTCATCCTCGATAGTGGTGATGCCCTATCTCGGAGATTATGGAACATCCGTCCTCCTCATCCTTGGTGGGGGGGGGAGGGTGGGTACTTCCTTACTCCTCGATGGCTCAACCCATCATCCCCTTTACCAACCTGGCCAGCCTTCATCCATTCTCATCGATCCATCGCATCCCTAAGGTCCAAAACCTTCACGAAGGCTCAAACCAAAATACGATTTATACAAATGAGTTAAGCATCAGATCATCACAAATCGACTTTTTTTGGTTTGATTCAAGGGTGTACGTCCATTAGTTGACACTTTCAATAGATTTTTTTTGATTCATGGGATCTTCCAAACCAAGCGGTGGTGGGTCTTCTCGATCGATGTCAAATGATGATATGCTTTTCATCAGAGGAGGATTTTGTTGTTTCCTTGTCCATAACTACACATGTGTTCAATGGATAAGGGTTTTTCCAACTATAGTGGTCCTTTAATATCAACATTAATCATGATCCATCTTCGGCTTGAGTGTTGGTATGTTTTCCCGACCCGCCCCAAAATATTCCGAATCCTTCCATTATATGAATGCTCGTGAATATGCTTTGAAGGTATCTGTGTTCATATAATCATACATCTGGGATGTGTCACCCTATTTTTCCTTGTGCTTGTGTCAATTTTGATGTCTCCAATCAGCCAACGAAGTGGCTATGGATTATGGTTGGAGAAGTGTTATGACGGAAGCAGAGAGTGGTGTTAAAAACTGGTCTCTCATTCTGCTTAGTGTGAAAAAAGCATATCCATTGGACCCATGGTTGTCATCATGCGAACTGGGATATTCCATTTGTGGTGCAAGTGGATACATTAGTGAAACACTAATTGCGGGAGAGTGTTGTTTTAGGTGGGCATGACACAGCGCACGAGGAGGTTCTAATGGAGCTGGAACTGGTTATGTTCCATGATCCTCCAGTTGTGTAGTCTAGTACCATGGATGCTCATATATAGTTGACTCCCTTGATTTCTATAGTAAATGTGATGAAAGTGAATCCTATGGAGGATAAACTCCATGTTGTGTACATCTTCACCTGGTTGAAGCATGATATGTGAATCATTGGAGTTGAATAAAAGAGTCCCTTACTAGTGTCCATAGTGAATCCATTTTCTACATCCAATTATACCGAGGAAGGTGAGGAGAGATTGATGGGGGTGAGGTCCAATGTTCTGGTATCTCACAAAGTAGAGGCTCGGAGGACACTAACATGCAGTTTCAGTTTATGGGTCGTGGATTTGAGAAATTTTTAGGATCATAATTGAGGTAGGGGGTGTCCTTCATGTCGGGTGAAACATCTCATAATGGAAAAGGGAAGATTGAAGGTGTGAATGTCTTGAGTCCCTTAGAAACAAACATCCTCGGTGCCCATCTGGTGGATGGGTGTAGGGGAAGAATTCTAGCTTGTAGAATAAGGTAGGTAAGTTGGAGTCTTTATGTATGTATATGAACATTAAGGAAGTCACAATGATAATGCTGGGGAAATATTTTGGTGGATTGTAAGTCAAGAAACTCCATTGAATCAGAAGGATGAATCATTATGATATGATAGATATAGTCTCCCTTCAGTGGATAGTATGTACTGATGTTAAAGACAATGTCCTCGCAGCCCTCATAGGAAGAAAGGGAAAGTTTAATTAGAGATTCAGGGAAATATGTTGTGCTTCAAGGGAAAAGTCCAAAGGGGACGTAAGGATTACTCTAACTTTTCGAAACCTATGAAATCTAGCTAGGGCAAGAAGAGAAGAAACAAGGAAAACTCATCCCTATAGAAGGGAGAACGTGAAGAATAAAATTGGTATACAAGACTTATAGAAGTAAAGGATGGGGAGTTCTAAAAAATATTTCTATAAACCAAGAAAGATATGGATGAGAAAGAAATATGACCAAATTTCTCATAAGAGGATCTCAAGAGGATTTATGAACGATGGTTGCAAGTTGATACCAAAAATGATCAAGAAGTGTGGATAGAAAAACAAGCTTCAATAATGGCCCGAGGTTTCAATCATCATAAAATCAACCCAGAGGAAAATTATTCAGAGAATGGAAAGGATCAATACTCACCTTGAAGAGATTATTAGAGAGGATCCAGATATCCACGTTAGTATTCTGCACTGGGATCATTATAATGTAGCTGAGTTAAAAAATATTACTCATCTGTTAAACCAGTTTTGAGCTCTTACAGCACAAAGTGGTAGCATGTTTGTCAATATTTGTATTCCATTTATCTAAAAAACGGTTTAATAATAATTAAATTTTTTGGATGGTGTTATTAACATGGGACTAAATAGTATATCCATGGGTTTCCAAATTATAATTTGGTAATAATAATTATCTTGATATATATATTTTTCTAAATATAATATTTTTTTATGAATTTCAAATTAAATAAACACTATGATTTGTTATTATCACCTTAGTAGTAATTCAAATCTCTTAAATAAATTTTTAACATCAAGAATATTATACAGAAATATTGAATGTGGTTAATAGTCAATGAATTTATTTTTATAGGTAATTTTTCAATCATAGTAATTAATATAGTATTTTTCATGTGATCTGGATTTAACATGAGTAGTAAAGTGTATATTATAAGAAACGATGGATTTCAATAATATAAAACAATTTTATTAAAATAAATAATTTAATAAAAGTAATTTTTCATGTTTTAGGAATGGATTTGTGTGGGATTGCAATATTTTAAAACCATTATTCTAATATATTATTAAAAATAAGTCAATTAAAATAATGGAAATTTAATTTACCTCTTAAAATTATAGATCCAAATAGAGTTATGTGAGAACAATTTGGCTTGAATGTTATTGAATATTTAACTACTGTGTTGGATGAATTAGTTAGAAATTATTATAGTATGTTATTTTTATTTTGAGAAGCTTATGATAATGATATATTGGGTAAGCTGTTTTTATTAAATTTTAAACAATATTTGAATATGATGATTATATTGATCATGAATTTATTTTAGGAATATTTTTCTCTTAATAAATTTTATGATTTTTATTATAAAAAATGGAAAAATATATCATTAATGTTTTAACATTTTTATCCTGGTTATTTTTTTCATATTAAATTATGTAATTATTTTTAAATTAGATATATAACATATATAATTTTGGAAGATGTATACATGTAATAGATTAAATAGATAATTAATACTCATTCAAAACTAACATAACAAAATGTATAAAACCATTTAATCTATATTTGTGTAATCATAAAAAATAATAGATTACACCAGGAGGGGAATCTATTAATAAACATGACTTATACAGAATATTGTTACTATTTATAAAATAATTCTAATATTATTCTGAAATATGATATTACTTAAACACTTTGATCAATAATATAATTGTTTTGTTTGAATTTATAAATGAAAAATGATCAATATCACTAGAACCCCACTAACTCATCAATTTTTTCCTTTTGGAAACATCCATGGTAATCAAATATAATAGATTATTATATAATAGTCCCTTGAAATATATTTCTTAATGAACTAAAAATGTAATTTTATTAATTTTTGGAATAAAAAATCTTTTTATTATGAAATCAATGACCTTTATATATATTGATTGTGAGAGATCCATTAGATAGCTTTAGTCCCAAGCTAATGTGGCCCATGAACATGGCCGAAGGCCTAGGGAAACATCAGGAATCTAATAACCACATGTTCATATATTTACACTTTCTCTTATATACTTCCATTATTTGTAACATTATATTTTTTTTGAGTAAAAATGAAGAAAACATCAAAATGATATCCATAAATATGAATTTAGATGGGGGATATATTAATTTTCACAATCTGACAAGTGATCTAAAAATATTATAGGTTACAAGACTATACAAGATGATAATAATATGTTTCCTAAAATTTATGAAGAATATATGACCCCTAATTAATCCTTGTTAAATATTTACTTTGGTAAATTTAAATATGAATAAATGATGTTGGAATAATTATTAAATTATTAATATAAAAATATTTAAATTAAATTATTAGATAAATTTTGTTATAATCTGATAATTGTTTATAATTATTGTCATTAAAATTTTAAAAAATTCATCCTAAAATATTATTCATATTTCTCATATATAGATGATCTTGATTTGAGAAAATTTTTTCTTATAGAACTTCTTCTATTTTTTAAATTTCGCAACCTAAATATAAAAACCAATGTACCACAATACCAAAACAATTCATTCGTCAATGTCTTAAGATTTCTACAAGAGTATATGGATCAAATAATACCAATGTGGAGATATATCTATTAAATTTACTTTATTAAAAAGTAAAATATTTTAACTAAATAAATGAACATGAAAATAGGGGTATCATAACTCAAATTAAAGTAAAGAAAATTGGTTAATGAAATATTTGATTAACTGATAATTATGAATATAAAAAATAAAAATTGATATAATATTGTTTAAATAAATTGAAATAACCACTAGTTGATACCTAGGCCCCACTACACTATAAATAATTATCCTAATATTTATATACCTTATATCTATATATTTTCAACAATATATAGAGTATGTAAATTTATATCCAAAACCAAAACATGTATATAGAAAGGAGTGAATCCGATGAATTAGAAAATTTTATAACTGTCATATTCTCCCTTTTTTATAAGTGATATGTGGGTAAACATGTGAAATTTATATTGGTGTGAAAAAACCAAAAAAAAATTAAATATTATCAAACCATGAATTACATATAATATGATAAAATTAAATGAAAATACATCAGAATAAATAATAATTTAAGAATTTCGGTGCAATAATGAAATAATATTGTATGGGAGAATGATTTATATAATTTTTTGGTACTACACACAAAACTAAAATATTTATACTATATTGAAAATACATTAATAGTGAATTATGATTTAACTATAGTCATTTCCTTAATAAACAGTAAATGAGAAACTAGGTGAGAAGAAACATAAATGGTTGACCAAATGAATAAAACCTAATAAATATTAGATTTATCTGAATCCCATTCGAGTCTCACAATGAAAAAAATTTATATATTTGTTAATACCACCAAAATTTAATCAGTGATATCCCATGTAGATAACCGTTAATAAACATCAAGTAATCTCTACCACTAAACTAATTATAAAAAATTCTACGAACATTGAATTCAGAGCCCCCCTATATCAAGAAATACTATTATATAATTAATTTAATTTTGAATTTTTTTTACAAGAACATAAATTTCATTCCCACTATATAGATTCATCTCAGATAACTCTATCGTATATTTAAAATTTAAGGCTAACCACATTAACTGTAGAAAATTTCATGTTTCTCCAATTAATGTGGCATAAAATAAAATATAATAACCTCAAAATACTTGGATTATAATATGGAAAATGGTATCCATAAATCAATACCTAAGGCTATAAAAGGGAAAACATTTGAAGACCACTAATAAAAGTGATATAAAATACGATTGTATCATTTGTTCCAAAAGAAAATAACATATAATAAAAAATGACGATACAATTTCATATCACTATACATAAGGTACCTAAAAGAACATAACCCATCATAATATTGAACTATGATAATTTACATATTTTAAGTGCATATATAACATCTCATTAACATTCAAAAATGAAACATTAAACATACGAATTATTTTATGGCTAGTAAAGTAGTTATAACATAAAAATAAATGGATTCATTGTCTTTCTAAATAGTTTTTTAACCCTATGACTTACCACATGTAAACCATTATTCCAATTTTTTGACCTCATGTGATTATTCTATATTTTTTGTACCATGTAACTAATTTTTCAACCATATTAAATCTTGAATGTTATGTTAATTATCACAATTAGAATAAAAAACATCCAATGTAATCTATCAATAATTAAATACACTAATAATATATGATGATAATATCACATTTAAGCCCAAAAACATTTCAGTGTAACATTTTTCAATAGCCAACCCCTAATGGTTTATCCACATTTAAAAAAATATTATTCACGGTAATGTAATCAATAGGACACTATGGTAAAATTAAAATCACAACATAGAACTTTTTATGCCAACAATATTCACCTATAATTCTCTATGCCTATGGCCAATACATGTAACTAAAAAATAATAAAACTTATTCTATAAATAGAATCTAATTAAGGAATAACTAAACCAAAAAAATTTAACTCAAAATAAAAAATGGATATAATAAACAATAAATCAAAATATTTGATAAATGTAAACACACTACGTATTTTTTTCCTTTTTTTTATATTAAATAAACTAACAATTTTAATCACTTAAAAAATAAATAAATATTTATAAAATGTGGTCCAATACCTCATAATTTTACAATAAATGATTTAAATCTCATCTATAACCCAAAATTGTGAATTTGTTTTCATAGAAGCCTATATTAAAAATTAAAATCACAATAATAACTTGAGAAGTCATTCAATAATTACACATTCATTAATAAAATATATTATAATAATAATGTAGAATATATAAACAATTAGATTAGAACTCCCAAGGAGACCCCCTAATATATCGTCAATTAATAATTACTTGATTAAAAATGGGTCCACAAAGATCAAATTTACTTCACAAGCTAAATCGCTTGGTTTTACATCAAAATGATTAATGGGGGAGGAATTGGGAGAAACAAATGAGTTATGGTATATCATTATATATATATAATGAGAAAATTTATGAAATAAATACATTTTTCATCCCATTCTAAAATAGAGTGATATAAGGGTCTAATGACCTTGTAAAGGGATAAATTATAAAGAAAATATTTAATATGGAAATAAAATTTTATTTTCATACAATCCTCTTGAGATGAATCCTTAGTTAACATGGTTTCCAAAACCATTTAAAATACCATATTAAACTCTCTATGACACCCAAATAAGGATTCTTGGTTAGGTTAAAATACATCACATGCATTAAAGTATATAATTTTTTTATATAATTTATTTTGCCTTATTATTCCTACCATATTAACTAAAATTTCTTAAAATATATTATAATTCATTCTAGGGGATATTTTGTTGATATAACAACATTAAAATGATCCTAAATAAAAACTATTTTACGCAGAGCCAATTTTTTTTAATTTTTTTCATATTACTTCCAATACACATTCATATTAAATAAATATTATTAAATTACAAAAAAACATATTATAACATAATAACACATCAATGGTTATTATAATAATAATTCAAAAAGTAATGAATATAACTCAATCAACTAATATTTTCCTAGTCTCAAACAATTCCAATAAATGCTATTTACATTGATGTTTAGATCAGTCATATGTATAAACTTGTAGAATCTAAATAATTTAACTAATGTAGCAGGCTACCCACTAAAAAAATCTCTTAATTTTCAAAAAATAACATTCATAGTATCATGTCACCATGATCTGTATTGTTTCCTTTATTAATTAAATTCAATGAAAACTAATTATACATTATATCATAAATATTGAATGTCCAATTAAATTAGAAATATAATTTTAAGCCCTTGGAAAATAAAACTTCTAAATAAATAATATGATATAAAAAAACAGTAAATTATGTTTGTCATTAAAAACATTAAATTAAATTAAATTTACAATGGTTTAATACCACAAATTGTATAATATAAATTAATTTTAGAAAAAAATAAAAATATACAATTCTAACTAATATATTTAATTTAAAAGTCTCATAATAATGTTGATTTTGAATAAAATAATCTACTAATGGTATTTATAAAACTAGAATAAATTTTAAAATTTTGGATTTACAAAACCTTAAAATAAAAAATATTTTCAACCCTGAAAATTATCAAAAATAAAAAAATTTATTAGCCACATGAAATTAAACTAAAAAAAATTTAGTTTAAAAGAATCACTTTTTTAGGAATATATTATTCTTTAGAAATTTCTAAAAAATTAAAAATTAAAATAAATTAAAAATTACAATAATAGATAACATATAAATATATAAAACATCAAAATCTCAATCATTAAAACATTTCTAATCATAACATGTTTTTTACATCCTAAAAATATCTATATTTAAAAAATACATTTTTAAAATAATAAAAATATTTATCAATGTTAGAAAATAATTATCATAATCATAAGATTATTTATGTAAAGACCCGTAATTTCTGTGGAAATTTTTTTCATAAATACGTGGGAATTTTATGAGTCCATGAAAACTGACGGCGCATGATTCTAAGCCCCGGTGTGCCCGGAATCAATTTATGATGTTCTGTTTGGGTATATATAGTAAACGTACGAGATGGTTTTTATAACTTTTGATCTGTTGACCGAAATTGAAATCCTGGGGCACTGTTGGAATCCTAGTGCCGGTATTCGCTTAAGAAGACTTTCATCTCGAGGACAGTTGGTCGAGAATGAATGTTAGTTTTTGGTTTTTAATGAATAAATTAAATAAAAATAAATTTGTAGCTTTATTTTTATTTTTAGTTTCTTAAAACCTCCATGTGCATATTGTAGGTGGGGACCGCTACACCTTAACCCCCCATGAGAGGTTATGGAGGTAGGGCCCATCCAAACCTATCCTTCCATTCATTTCTAATGTGGTGGGGACCACCCAAGTTTAAAACCTCTTGATATCCCCACTTTATAGTGCCCAATCCACTCAATTAATTTATTGAACATCAATTAATTAATTTGAATATTTTGGATATTTGTGCCAACTACTAAATATTAGATAAATCTATTATTTTGTCGGGGAACTTACTTTCTTTTTGGTGGAGCTTGGGAGAGGGGATAACATGGGAGAAACATATTCTCTCCAATGATGAACGCTTCTCCCAACGATGAACGACCATCGATGAACGAAGAACACTTCATCCACCAACGTCAGACATCATCATCTATGAAATTAAACCAGAACAATGGAGGAAGCAAAATCTTTGAAGAATGCCGACGACATCATCCTCGACTTCTTCATCTTTTTTCCCGATGACAACAAATCGATGTTCGGTTTATGTGACTTCATCAATGAATAACAAAGAACGGTAGGGTTCAAGAAATGTTAATTGTTACATGTTCTTCATTTTCCATTGGGGATTATAATTTTAAGCTACTTTATATAACCCTAACGCGAAGGGTGTGAGCCGAACATACACTGTCTGAACCCTCTACCTTCTCTATAGAATTTGATGTTAAACACGACATGATTCTGCGATAAGAGTAACTTGTCAAAGATGCTTGTGGATTGAAGGTGACGTCCAGAGGAGTGTGTGGGTACTTCTGGAATGATAATTAGGCCACCGAAATTCATCTGGTGACCCACAGAATGTTTGACGACAGATGGAAGGACGAACATCACCGTGTGATGGCAGCAGCGCAACCTCTTCGCTGATTCATTTACCCACGCATGATGGGCCGCGGTTGTGCATCGGTCGTAGTTCAAGCCGACTGAGAAGAAAATCGGCGGCCCAAGCCGCCGGGTCACCGGAGAACATACGACACAAATGTGCTGCATATTGGAGAAAATAGGGGACACAGCCCCTAGCCATGGCGGTTTAGTGGTGGCCGGTGCAATTCCATCCACGAGGAAGATCGGCGGCCCGAGGAGTCGGGTTGCTAGAGGTGGTGTGGCACAACTGCACCGTGCGGGAGTCGACTGGCTGCTCGGCCAGCCGGGAAGAGAGGTACCCCTCGCTGGGTCCCGCGTGATGCGGACCGGCGCCACGTGGCACCAGTTGGCATCCACCTGAACGGCTAATCCGTTCTCGTGTTACAGGGGGTGCGACCTTCACGCTGGATGCGGCTAGCGTGGACATCCCGGGCCGCCAGACGTGCAGGTTGTTAGCCACGCGGGCTAGAACCAGCATGGGCCAGACACAGTGTGGGCTGGATCCAGTGCACGCCAGACCCAGCACGGGCTAGGACACCCCCACAAATCGGGTCGGATCCCAGTCTTGACCTGGGTCAGTTCAGGTCGGTCCAAATGTGCCGGACCGGACCCAGACACGTTAGATCTGTATGTACTCTTTTGCTCGTAACATGAGCCACAAGTTTCTGATTTACAAACTGTTTGTGGAAAAGGAATCATTAGTTGGAGATGGTTCTTTTAGTTTACCCCACTCGAGGTTTGTACTCAGGTGGTTTACGGCCGGGTTGGATCGAACATAAATCCAACTGGGCCCTCCGAACGGAAATGCCAATAACTCTCAGATTGGGCGTCCAATTGGAACACCGTCTATCACGTTGGGTTTCTTATCGAAAGACAGAAATTTTGGATAAATAAACATTGTACTAGATGGAAGTTTATGTATCGACACCTGTATTGAAGATCAGACCCTCCCTGAATCAAGCATGATTTGTGCGAAACCCTATGGCTGGCTGTGCACTGACGACTGTTCCTGGATCCTGTGTGGGTTCAAAAGCACTGACAACTATTTTAGAATCCTATGTGGGTTCGACCCCTCTGTTTACTATTCTTGGATCCTCTTTCGGTTTGACAGGTCTGATTTCAGTTCCTGGATATTGTGTGGGTTCAACAGAATAGATGATTCCGTGGCTACATCTGATCATCTCTATCTCTCTACATATGTTGTATACATATGTTATCTATGTCAGTATATTTGTGTTTGTTTCATGATTTGAGATGGATTACTTGACAACATAGGTATATGAATGGGCATATACCTATGTTTTGTTATCTTTTTTATTTCATACATGTGGTTTATCCTTGTTGGATTTTTGTGAGACATTGAGGGTCTCGAGGTCCCTACGGAGTATCGCTATACTCACCCATTCATGGGTTATTCTCGAACCATGTTGTCTTGGATGTAGAAGAAGGATAGCGCTGATCGAGGATGAGTGTACAAGGACTGGATGGTGCCTGGAGGCAGACCTCTTGATGAGTCGGTACCTGGAGGAGACAGACGGACGTTGAATGCTGTGGAGGCTATTTGTACCTACCCATTAGGTAGGATTTCCCAGTGGATGATCTAGGAGTTTTTTCCCTATTTCTAGTACTTGTACATTAAGTTTATTGTACTTTCCATTTGGGCGTGTATTCGGGCCCCTTTCCACGTTCTGTACACTCTTATTGGTTATTCAGTTTTACATAGTGTTTTGCTTCAAGCTTGTACTCTTTTGTGTGTGTTGACAGGTTATAAAGGTAATGGCTTCCCAGAATTAGGGTTTTATTACTATGGTTCAAGTCGCTAGCCCCTGGCCTATAGAAGTCAGGCTTGGAGTAGTCACGGTACAAGCCATGTGTGACGGGTCGTGACAAATTGGTATCAGAGGAGTTAGTTATACCTTAGAAAATATGACTCTGATCTTTTCTATGATGTAATAGTGATATGTGTAGGGAGTGTGGTTTTCAGTTCAAGGAATCCAGTGTTGGTATGGCGGCCGATGTATCCACACACCACGTTCCTGGCTTCTGATTTCGAAATCAGTGAATGAAAACACTGATTGTGTGTGTGTTTTGAGGAGTCTTCTTTGTGATATCTTCTCATTTAGTGCACCAGGTATAACGTATTGACAACAACGCACCTGTTTCTTTATAGAATGCCTCCACATAGACAGCCAGCCAGGGTTCCAGGCATTGTATGAGATGGAAAACCCACCGAGTAATGAGGCCTCGGTTTAGCGACCCATCACATCAGAGGCACCATTAGTACCCCTACTTGTAGGGCCACCAATGCCACCAGCCCCAGCAGCAGAGAGTGCACGCTGCTTGAGCGCATTGCACGAGTTCGATCCCCATAGGTCGCCCAAGTACAGGGGCGAGACGGACCCACATGCAGTTGAGGATTGGCCGGAGGCTATGGTGGGAGTCTTCAGGCTGGTAGGGACACCGGTAGACCTTATGGTGATCCCTGCAACGATTTTCCTTCAGGAAATAGTTGGAAGATGGTGGAGCCTGATTCTTGTAGGTTCAAGATGAGGCGACACTTCTCTGGGAAGACTTCGATAGCCTGCTTCGGGCGGAGTTTGTCCCAAACACCCTACGTTTGGTGTGGATACAAGAGCTACTACAACTACAAGATGGTTGCATGATAGTAGCTCTGTACTCAGTAAGGTTCACTGACCACCCATGCTACTCCACAGATATGGTTCGGGACCCATTCTTCAGGGCCTAGACCTTAGAACAGTGGATCAAGTGAGAGATCAAGGATTCAATGATCTCCCACAGTATCTCGACTTAGGCAGGGGTGTTGGAGCGAGCCATCTTACAGGAGAGTTTCCTTGTTAAGCAGTCACATGCAGCGAGACCCACCACTGGGCGTAACATAGAGGAGTCTTCTACAGAAAGAAGCTTCCAAGTGTCACAGAGGTCCAAGCAGACCAGACCATCCATTAGATGACATCAAGAAACTGGTTGGGTTGTGTCAGGGAAATAAGATTGAGGAATCATTTGAGGAACATGCAGTGTTTAACATGTTGCGGGCAGGGTGACATGACTCGTGACTGTCTGACCCATCATTCGGATGATCAGTAGACAGTTGAGGGACCTCCCCAGAAGAGGCAGAGGTTTGATCAAAGAGATCCGCAGGGCACATGCTGACGTGGCAGAGGAGCTGGTTGTGCAGCTGGCGGTGGAAGATATTATGAGGTGTTATGACCACCACCACTAGGAGGTCCACCCCGACTATAGGGAGAAAGTGGATATGGGAGAACTAAGCTCCAGGCAGTTGAGGCATGCATTCATGGCACTCTGGAGATGATTTATGGTACGATCTGTGTCTACTCCACCTTAGCTGTAGTTTTTATAGACACAGGTTCCAGTCACTCATTCATTACCACTGCCCTCGTTCAGAGATTATAGATTCTGACAGAGCCATTGGATCGATCCTTACGGCTAGAGACTCTTACGAGAGAAAACCCGACGATCACACATTGGCGTCGACAGAGTGAGTTTAATCTAGAAGTAGAGAGCTTCTTCTTGGATCTCCTCGTAGTGGCATTGAGGCCTTATGACATCATCATGGGTCTAGAGTGGTTATCTACATTCCATGCTCTGATCGACTATATTAGGAGCAGGGTTGGTCTGTCTGCTCGGATGGGACTAGGTTCACCTTCACTAGTGAGAAGGGATAATTTGCAGTGCGAGACAGACTTACATGGAGGAGGGTGCAGCCGATCACTCATCAATTGGCCTGCCCTACCCTCGGAGCAGTTGATCTCGAGAGTCCGAGCAATCTTATAGTGGTGGACTAGTACGTGGATGTTTTCCCTGATGATGTCCTAGGTCTACCTCCTCATAGCTAGGTGGAATTTTACATTTACCTGTACCCCGGGACGTCACCGATATCTAAGACAACATATCAGAAGGCTCCCACTGAGCATCATGAATTGCGGGTACAGTTGGAGGACTTACAAGGGAAAGGACTCATCTGGCCTAGTGTTTCTCCCTAGGCAGCCCTGATTCTGTTCGCCCTGAAGGCTGATTAGAGAATGAGGATTTGTGTCAACTATCGTCACCTAAACCATGTTATCGTGAATAACAAGTACCCACTCTCGAGAATTGATGACCTCTTTGTTCAGCTGAAGGGAGCATGGTTTTTCTCGAAGATAGACCTCATATCAAGCTATCACCAGCTCAGAGTTCTAGATGAGGATGTACATAAGATAGCCTTCAACTCTAGATATGACCACTATAAGTTCTTGGTTATGCCTTTCGGCATAACCATTTCTACAGCAGTCTTCATGGGCTCATGAACATGATCTTCCAGCCATACCTTGATTTCTTTGTCGTAATTTTCATCAATGACATTTTGATCTACTCGACTACTGAGGAAGAGAATACCTACCATTTCTAGGTAGTACCGAAAACACTCTGAGAGTACCAGCTTTATGGTAAGCTCATGATGTGCCAGTTCTAGATCTGAGAGGTTCACTTCTTGGGACACGTCATCTCGGGGGCTGGAGTTTTAGTCGATCCACCCAAGATTGAGATGGTACTTTCTTAGAGCCACATAAGAGTGTGATGGAGGTATAAAGATTCGTGGGTTTGGATGGAGATTACTGGAGGTTCGTACCAGTCTTCTCCAGAGATTCAACACTACTATCATCCTTGAAGAATAAGGGGAAACCCTTTGTGTTGTCGGAGAGATGCCCACAAATATTTCAGAAGATAAGGAAGCGGCTGACTAGTGCCCCCATCGTGAGGCTTCCAGATGAGGGCATAGTGTTATCATCAGTTGAGACAACATTAACAGAACTATCCTTTCCATGACCTGGAGTTAGCAGCAGTTTTCTTCGCCTTAAAGACGTGACGACACTATCCGATGGGCGAGCGTTTCACAGTCTACTATAACCAGAAGAGTTTCAGTTATATCTTTTCTCTGAAAGACCTGAACCCGAGATAGGGATGTTGTCTTGAGTTCCTCCAGGACTATGAATTCGAGATAATCTATACACCTAGGAAGGGGAACATTGTAGCAGATGCACTCAGTATGAGATCAGGTATACAACCGTTAGAAGAGGTCATAGAGTAGCTGGAAGATTTACAGATATCCTTTGTGGATTGAGATGGAGTAGTTTTTCATTCAGTCTCTTATAGTCATTCCTCCACTAATTCAGCAAGTCATGGAGGCACATCGTGGAGATGCTGACTACGAGACACGACGTGCTCATATATCCATAGGTTTGGGACATGAAATATTTTCTAAAGGTGGGGAGCACGTCATCCTCTTACAAGGATGTACTATGGTGCCAAAGTCACTTCAAGAGGATGTGTTGAAAGAGTTTCATACATCCATTCTAGTGGTGCATCCATGAGTGGTGAGGATGTATCAGGATCTCCAATTACAACTCCGGTGGCTGGAGATGAAGAAGGCAGTTGCAGAGTTTGTCTCTCGGTGCCTCACTTATCAGCAAGTGAAGGAATATAATCAGGTACCAGCTGGCTTGGTTCAGCCTTTAGAGGTTCCATAGTGGATGTGGGATGGGATATCCCTAAAATTCATGACAGGAATTCCTCATACATCGGGGCTTCATGACTCTATTTGGGTGATCGTTGATCGACTCAATAAGTTGGCCCACATCATACCTACCAGAGAGCAGGGTTATGTAGAGAGCATGGGACGCCTCTATGTGAAGGATATTGTGCGGCTACATAGAGTACCTTCTTCTATTGTCTTTGATCATTACACACAGATTAATTCTCAGTCGTGGAAGGGGTTGCAAGAGGTTTTTAGGATGCATCTTCATCTATGCACCGCCTTTTATCCTCAGACGGATGGTCAGACTAAGCGTACCGTTCAGACCCTCGAGGACATGATGTGTGCATGTGTCCTTGACCATGGTCAGAGCTGGGAGGATCACTTACCTTTGGTATTGTTTGCATACAACAACATTTATCACTCCACCATAGAGATGTCACCTTTTGAGGTGTTATATGGGAGACCATGCATATCACCCTAATGTTGGACTGACCCTAGGGAGTCAGCACTAGTGGGTCCAGAGATGGAATGAGATACAATGGAGATGGTGCAGATCATCTAGGAGAAGATGAAAACTGTACAGAGGAGACAGATGTCTTATGTAGACAGGATACGAAGACCTCTAGAGGTCGAGGATGGAAACCACATCTTTCTACGAGTATCACCTCGGTGAGGATTATAGCAATTTGGCCGAGGTGGAAAGTTATCTCCACCTTTAATCGGATCATTCTAGGTCCTCAGGAGAGTTCATGAGGCACCATACAGCTAAGCTCTTCCACCTCATTTCCACCGGGTGCATAATGTCTTTCATGTATCATAGCTGAGGAGATATGTGCACAACCCTTCTCACATTATCAACCACGGAGATATGGATGTCGACGATGGGGATAATTTTACGAAGGATCTAGTGGAGATTGAGGATCGACAGGAGCAGGTCCTTCATGGATGCTTGATACCTTGGGTGCACGTTTGTTGGAAGCACGAGAACCTCCAGGAGAGAACATGGGGGCGGGAGGCTCAGATGCATTCTTAGTATCCCCACTTATTACATTAGTTATAGTTATATCATACGAGGACTTAAATCCATTATAAGTCTGTGAAAATTGACGGGGCAAGATTACGAGATCTGGTGTGCCCGAAATCAATTTCTGATGTTTTGTTCGGGTCCGTGCAGTAAACATACGAGTGAGTTTTTATAAATTTTGAACTGGTGATCAGAATTGAAATTTGTGGGCACCAATGAACTCACAATGCTAGAATTCTCTTAATATTACTTTGACCTCGATGGTAGTTGGTCAAGAATGAAAGTTAGTTTTTGGTTTTTAATGAATAAATTAAATAAAAATAATGTTGTAGATTTTTTTTTTTTTTAGTTGGTTAAAACATCCATGTGGGGGTTGGACGTGTGGACCGCCGCACCTTATCCTCCCATGATAGGTTATGTAGGTGGGGCTCACCCAAAACTAACCTCCTATTCATGTTTAATGTGGTGGGGACCACCTGAGGTTAAAACCTATAGAAACATCCAATTAATTGTGGAGAAACCTCTTGATCTCCATACATTATTGTGCCAAATTGACTACATTAATTAATTGAGCATCAAATAATTAATTTGAATAATTTTTAAATATATACCATCAGATAATAATATATAAATCTGTTATTTTTTTGGAGAACTCACTTTCTATTTTATGGGGCTTGAGAGAGGGGTGAACATGGGAGAAACAAATTCTCTCCAACGAAGAACACTCCTCCCAACGAAGAATGACCATCGAAGAACGAAGAACACTTCATCCGCCAACGACCGATATCTTCTTCATTAATCTTCAACCAGAATAATGGAGGAAAGTCCATAATTGAAGAACGCCGACAACAATTTCCTTGACTTCATTATCTTCATTCCCGACAACAACTAATCAACGTTCCCTTTTCGCGACTTCGTCAATTATCAACAAACAATGGTAGGGGTACAATGTTTGTTTATTATTTCATGTTCTTCATTTTACATCAAGTATTAAAATTATAAACCGCTTCATATCACCCTAACGTGGAGGGAGAGGGCTGAAAAAAATGGCCTGACCCCTCCACCTTCTCTGTGGAATTTGACTCTAAACGCGACATGAGTTCGAGATGAGAGTTACTCGTCAACAATGGTTGCAGATCGAAGGCGACGTCTAGAGAAGTGCACTTCTACATTCGAAACGAGAATCAGGCCATCAAAACTCCATTGGTGACCCATGAAAAGTTTGCTGACGGATGGAATGATGAACGCCACCACGAGACGGAGATGACACAACCACACCACCGGAGGTGAAAGACGTGGAAGGCGGGCTGTGGTGGAGCAGCGGCTACAGTAAAACCCATCCACGAAGAAAACTGGCAGCCAAAGCCACAGGGTCGCTTGAGAAGGCGCGACACAATCGTGTCGCGAAGTGGAGAAAAAGGGGTTCACGGCCCCTTTCCGTGGATGTGCAGTGGCGGACGGCTGTGAGGGTGACCTGCGGCCAGAGCCGCCGGCCCCCCGGAGGTGGCGCAGTGCAACAACATCGTGCTCGAGGCGGCTTTCCACTCGGCAAGCTGGGAGGAGCAAGAACCCTCGTAGGGTCCCACGTGACGTGGACAGGCACCACGTGGAAATGGTATACATACAGCTAGATAGCTAGGCCATTCGGGTTTTCCAGGGGTGCGACCTTCCCCCTGGACGTGGCTTGGGTCCAACCCACAGGCTGCCAGCTGCGCGGGCCAGACCCAGCATGGGCCGGAAATAGCATGGGCCAGACCCAGCACGGGTCGGGCCACCCCCGCGGGCCGAGCCACCCCCACAAACCGGTTCGGACCCATGGACCAGGTCAGATCCAAGTCTGGACCCGGGTCGGGCCAGGTCGGTCCGACTGGGCCAGACTGGACCCGGACCCGTTTGATCTTTTTCCACTATTTTTCCCATAACATGAGCTAAAGGTGTCCAATTTGCGGACGGTATGTGGAGACAGAGTCCTTGGAAGGGGACAATTCTTTTGGTATATCGCACTCGAAGTTTGGACATAGGTGGCTTACGACCAGGTCTGACCGAATGTCAATCCAACCGAGCCCTCAGAACAGAAATGTCATTAAATTTCAGACTGGGCATCTGATTGACGCATCATCTATCATGTTGTGTTTTTTATGGAAGGACTGATATTTTAGATACACTCACTTAGGAATTCATGGCAGTTGATGTATCGATACTTGTCTTGAGAAGCGCACCCTCCCGAAATAAAACATGCTTTTTGCGGAACCCTGTGGCATGTTGTGCACTGACGACTGTTCATGGATCTTGTGTGGGTTCGACAGCATTGATGACTGTTCTTGGATCCTTTGTGTGTTTGACAGCTTCGACGACTATTCCTAGATCCTGTTTGGGTTCGACAGCTCCATTAATTGTTCCTGGATCCTGTGTGGGTTCGACAGAATAGATGATTCAGTAGTTAATCTGATCATCTCTATCTATCTATATAAGATGAATAAATGTGTTAGATGAGTCATTAACTTTGTGTTTTAATCATTTTTTGAGATGGATTAATTGATAACTATGGTATATGTATTGGCATATACCTATGTGGGGTTATCTATTGATTTCATACTTGTGGTTTATCCTTGTGGTGTTTTTATGAGACCTTGAGGGTCTCTGGGTCCCTACTAAGTATCGCTATACTCACCCCTGCACGGGCTATGCCCGGACCTCATTGTGTTGGATGCAGACAAATTATGGTTCTGACTGAGGCTGAGTGTATAAGGATTTGATGGTGCCCAGAGGTGGACCTCACGATGAGTATGTACCTAGAGAAGACGGACGGATGTGGTCTACTGTGGAGGTTATATGTACCTACCCTTTAGGTAGGATTTCCCAGTGGATGACCAAGGAGCGGTTTTCCCTTTTTCTAGTACCTATACTTTCAGTTTATTGTACTTTCAAGTTGGGCTTGTATTCTATCCATTTTCCACTTTCTGTACTCTCTTGTTGGTTATTCTGTTTTACTTAGGGTTTTGATTCCATCTTGAACTTTGTTGTGTGCGTTTTCAGGTAATAAAGGCAATTCCTTTAAGTATTAGGGATTTATGCCTTTGGTGCTAGTCACCAGCCCCTTGCCTATGGAAGATGGGATTGGGGAAGTCACGGTACGGGCCTTGGGGACAGGTCATGAAAATTTATGTAACAAAAATCAACTACATCAATAATTGAATGATTTATGAGAAAATTGGAAAAAAGACTCCTTGTTGGGCCCAATACTCACATAGCACATCTATCCAAGCAACATAATAATTTATCTAAAAACACACACTTATAATAATATATTTGCTTAAATATTAAATCTCTTAATAACATGAAATTAAAAAAAAGACTTTATATCCCATGAACACATAAAACATACAATAATTATTTTGACAAACAATACATAGATCTATCTATCTCAATTCAAAAATTTCTAAAATATTTGACGAAATTTTATTATTTTTATATCTACATAAATAATTTTCTATGATATAAGACATAACATAATCCTCTAAATTTTCCCATTAATGAAAAAAAGTAATGAGAGGGAAAAATATATCATTAGTGAGACTATAACCTCAACACAACCAAATAAAAATGGTTATAAAATATATTAATTAATTTATACATGTATACTCACACCACCAATTAAATTTTAATAAAAATAAATTTTCATGGAACCAATATTTAACACATGAGTCATAATATAGAAAAAGGGACAATATTATCCAAAAAAACAATAACAATCTCTTGAAGATACCTTTGTCTCCTCAACACTACCCACTAATATTCATTAAATTATTTTATTAGTCTTAAAAACCATGAAACAAATTAAAAACATCTCTAATTTAAAATTAATTCCACATATTTTTAATTAGTGGGTGCTAATTTATATACCTTTTATTATTACATTATTTACTTATAATTCCTTCAATTATAGGGAAAACTATGCATTCATATATTATTTTTTTGGTATCAATCAACACAAATTAAATAAATTGAATCAATTAATAATGAAAAAATAAATTAATAGTGTAATGTAATGAAACAAAAAAATGATAATATTAAATATATATAGTTACATAATCGTATTATAGAAACCATAAATGATACAATGACTCATATTAAATATCCAAATTTAATTACAAACATAACTTTAAAAAAAATAAGGCCTATGTATTGTAATAAATAATAAATGTCCCTTCATGTGTACAGGCCCAAATAATGATTATATGATGTAATATGGGATAATAAGCCTAAAAACTGGATAAAAATGTTCCAAAAAACATTTAAAATCATAATTATACTATGAATTCATCATTGTTTCCTAGATAAAAACATGATATATACTTTCAAAATCCCAAAAAGGATAATAATGACTAATATATGGGATAAATACCAATTGATGCCTAATAAACACACCTAAAAATTTTAAAAACAAAAAATTTCATAGATATAGATAATAATGATTAAATTTCATGATAAACACCCAAATATGATACGTAAAATTAAAAAGTAACATATATGAAAAATTATTCGATTTCATTTATATACTTTCATCTCATATGATTTATGTCTAAACACTGATAAGGAGAAACAGTTTTATGAGAATAAATAATAAATTTTAGATATTATAGAATTTACCTGATCTCTAACGAAATAAGAAAAAATCCTTTTAACATGGATCATAACCATATTTGGGACACTAAAAACCATATATCAATACTTTTATCCAAATAAAAATTTAAGTCAATTAGCTAATCCAAAGACTGTCAAATAAAAAAGGAATTAAAACCCAAAAAAATATTAAAATACATCCCAAAATAAAAACTATTGACAATTACCCACTAAAATTACACCCATGAATAACAACTATTTACATGTCCTAATTTATCTCAGTAGAAGAACATTGAATTCCAAAATTATACCTATTAAAAAACCAATGATTTAATGGAATAAAAAATTAAAATTAATATTCTTCAGTTTCTCTCAACATTATTTCCTAACAAAGTGTCTAACTCTATGGACCATACATTAAAAAAATATTCAATTTTTATAGTTTTTAACACAATTTGTAAATTATGAATCTCTAAATGTAATCCTTTATAACAATGATTGGTAGTTATGATCATTAATTATTCATGAGACATCCCAATATGTACATACACCCACAATATTTATGGATAAACTTCTATATTAACCAAAACCAATACCACATTCACATTGATATTTTACAAATCTTATATTATTAAACCTTACAAATATTTAATGATGTGTGGAAAATTAATCTACCAAACCACTAAGGTGTAATAAAAAAATAAACCCCATATATTGGGATTCCAATTGAATTTATTATGATTCATTAAGATAAAAAATGAATACATGAAACTCCATAGGTCACCCTATTAATATAAGAAATGAAAATGAATCGTTTTAAAAATACACAAAAAATTTTATCATAAAATATTACATTGAAAATCAAAATTTTCATTACAATGGTATAAAAACAAAGAGGAATTAAAATAAAATTAAATACTCATCATCTCTTATAAAACAAACTAAAATAGATATACTATTTCAAATTAACATATCTATTATAAAAGTGATCCATAAATAATAAATATATTCAAAATTATCAGTTACATAAAAAAATAAACATATTATATATTCTGAATAATTAATAAAAATTATATATATTTTAAAAAAAATA
This sequence comes from Viscum album, assembly GCA_963277665.1. Taxonomy (NCBI): domain Eukaryota; kingdom Viridiplantae; phylum Streptophyta; class Magnoliopsida; order Santalales; family Viscaceae; genus Viscum; species Viscum album. The sequence goes on from OY728141.1 coordinate 664,994,609, forward strand.
TTTGAATCAATGGTCTCTTTAAAACACAAATTTTAATAATTAAAACACATTTAAACCCTATAAAGTATTTCAAAAAAATTATCAAATAAAAATATGATATTCTAAAAAAAATTATTACAAATTCCTTGCATTTTTTTTTAAAAAATAAGTCATTCAACCATTTTAAAAAAATAACTTTTTAAAATAAAAAAATATATCATTTCATCCTTAAATATATGATTTCATTTTAAATGTATGACCCATTATTTTACTATTAAAAATAAACACTTAATCCCGAAAAATGTATCAAAATTATTGTTCTATTATATTATCACCTGAGTATTTAAAATTTATTTAAGGATACATTCAAAATAGATTCTTGAAATTTTATTATAGAATATGTAATTAAATAAATAACCACCATAGTCATGATATTTGGAGAAACATATTCTAAAAAGAATGATAAGTGTAAAAATTACATAGATATCTATAAAAAACAAAATTCAATTGAATATAAATTGTATATGAATAAAAAAGGATATGAATGATATTATATGATATAATGAAGTCTGTATATAAGGGGTTATATAAAAATTTTATGGGTAACGTGGATGTTAGAATTTAATAGTTGAGAATTTCAACATTGGAATAATAACATATTTTAGGGATATTATATAATAATATAATCTATATTCATAAAATTTCATAATAAAATATTGAAAACTACATGGTAATAATAATATTCATAATTTATAATAATAAATATTCACTCATCAATAAATTTGATAATATATATATATTCCATAAAAAGTTATTTTAAAATATTTTCTACCAAGTACATGCTTTTACAATAAATTTAGATTATTATTTAAAAACTAAATTTATATTTTATATAATTATATTTTCACAAAAGGGATAAAAATTAAGAATTTCCATATAAAATTTATTTAATAATTTTATTGAATTTTCTAACAGATCTTTTTTTTGTAAATAAAAATATTCATTATGTATATATGTAATGATTTTTTATCATTGTAATCATAAAATATTTTAATTAAATATATAATGTATTAATAAAATAAAATATGTTAATAAATAATAATATATATTAAAAATAATTACATTTTTTTAATATGCCTATAAAGATGCATCTAAAGCATATTGTTTACCATAACATTTTTAAAATAAATATTAGTTAAAAACAGTCCATTCGATGATGAAAATAATATAATTTAATTGAATTTGGACATTAAACTTATAAAATTCATAAAATATGTTTTAAAATTATTTTACTATTGTTTAAAACCATTGAAACGTTAATATATTCTGTTTTTTCAAAACCAATCATCCAGGGAAAATATTTAGAAATAAATAAAAAATAATCCCTAGTTTTATATATATACCCACTCATTAAATTATTACACTCCACTAAAAACAATTATTCTTGTTTTCCTATCACCATCTATCTCATTAGTATCTATCAAGAGAAATAGTTATGAATTATTTTAAAAATATATATCCCCTTTTTCTTATTTTTTTCATTAATATTTTTCTCATGAGACAATGTGTATTAACGGTTCCAATATAATGTATCCGCATTTATCATTTATGATCCTAGACTAAAATAATATATGGTTAAAATATATTGGGAATATTAATAGAAAAGTAACTATTTACATACCCCTTGAAAACATTTATTTCTAATGTACTTTCAATTATATTACGTTTATATATGAAATTTTTTTACAGATCCTTATCAGAAAAATATGATTTTACTAATAATATGAAATTTTAATTGCTTATAACTATTTCATTTTTATATTCATTATAATTTCATAATATTAATTTTTTAAGATAATGATTTTTATAAAATTATTTTAGCCTCACAATGTTTTATATAATACCCTTTTAGGGTGAATTTATCCCTATTTAATAAATCATTATCATGGATACCATCGATCACATTGTTAATATCCAAAGATTACTACTAAATCGATGGATATTTACCATCATAGCGATTGAATTAAATTAAATAGTAAAATATTGAAAACATACAAACCTATTAAATATATTTATAAATGTATGGATTTCAATGACAGGTTTATTTAATTGGTTCCTTTTTGAAGATTGTGTAATATATTGTTATCCAAAATCCTTCAAATGATGGATTCATTAGACTTATTAAGTGATATTGAATTGTAATTATATATCACATGGATGAATTGGTTGGACTCAATAGAAATACTATTCTATGGAATTATTTTTCTGCATTCCCAATTAGGTATTGCCTCGTGGAACATTTCCTTTGCGGTACTTTTTAATTTCTTGGTTAACACCTTCACAATATTATCGTGATTTAAAAGATTATGCATACCATAATTTTTCATTAATTTATTATTATAATCCAGGTAATTACATATTTATTTTTTATATATTACAACGTTATATTCTTCTCATATGTTAAAAATTTCATAATTTACATCCATCATCTAATTTGTGCCATAATATCTCAATGTGGACTTATGTTATACGCTACACAATATGGCTTGTTGATGCTCATCCCTTATTTTTTTCACCTCTTGGATAAAAATTACAAGGAGTATTATTATATCTCTATGATTATTCTTAGATGAATAATAATTTTTAAATGAAATTTTTGCTGTATTTTATGTTATAGAATGAAATGTAATAGTGAAGTATATATTTAGTCTCTTAATACTATTTATTGGTTAATTCATTGGTAATGTATTCTCTTATAACCTTTTCCAGTATAATATAATACTCTATATTACTGACCTTTTGAATTTATGTTATTTTATTTTGTTTCATTGTATATTTATTACAAATTAAAGGAAGATGATTTAAAAGAACATAATTATATACTATTTGGTGCTATGAAATTTGGTGGACACTTTTTTGCCATATGTTACATACATAAACGACATGTTTTGGGTCATAGATAGTATAGTATCATTATAAATAAATATGAATTAAATAGAGTCTCTTTGGGGTAAATGATATCTCATATACCAAGATCATGGGATACATTAAAAAATACCCATTTCGTTGATGTAGTGGTGGAAAAATCCCTCTTTTATTAGGCCCTGAATTTCATCCTTCATTGCTAAAAAGTTTTCTGTAGTCCTTAAATAATTTCGATGAACCATTTCAAGCATATTTTGGAATACTAAACTATATAATTATGAAATTCAATACATATATGGGTTTTGATAATTTTTTATGCCTTATTTCAAAAATTGTGTATCCAAAATTGATATAAAGTAAAAAATTTATGATCATTTAATATCAAGATTTTTAGGGTGTATTATTTCTGAAGTCCACAAATATGACTACGACAAGACATTCCCATCTTCCATTCCTAGACATAGGCACCTAGAATCATATTCTCATACTCCTTCATTATTCTAGGTACACCATTCATTAATAACATATCCTCACTCGTACTTACTGATAAAATAAGTGTTTGAGGTAGTTATTTTCGTTATTTGGGTGTTTCAAATTGGGATTTCCCATTAAAATACCCAAGATCCATCTATTTTTTGGAAGATCATAAGAATAGAAACATATTAATGAGTACAAAAACTTACACTGAGAGTACCTAATAATGGAATAAAATGATCACAAAGAACCTGCATACAAGTGAATTTCGAATACAAAAGATAACTAATTGAAAGGTTTGTGATGGACCCCTCTCAATTGCAGTCATTACATATGAGACATACAACCTAGGAAATGACTATCATTCACTTAATCACTTAGTCTATAATACCCTTGAACTAGACCACATGTTCACTAACATCTAATGTGTTGAATCACCTAGGAACATGATACATATGAACTAAATCATGTAATCCCTCATAAACCATGAATCATACACCTAGAAACTATGATCAGGAATTCTTCTTCCCCCCAAGACTTCCACCTAGACAACACAATCACCCATGTCACATAGAGGGGTTCCCATTTTCTATTTCACCTAGCTAGGTACCCATTCTCTCAGATGTCGAAGTCGTGTTATCATTATCCCATATCTCCTACGTATGTTTCCACTAGACCATACAATTGGATCTCCACCTTACACAACCCCATTTTAGATTAGTAGATGTATCCATAGGAGAGCCCATGACTTGATCTTTCTATATCTTTCAGTGACCACCATTTTAAATACGAGTAATACCAGTATCATTTTGGCTTACTTTAGAAAATATTGGGGTAATGATACCTTTGACCCCCACCTTTTGTTGAGATACATATCATTGTTTTTTCATATTTCATGATTCTTTATATTGATCTTGGTCTCTTCATATGACTTTAGTTGAGATACAAATCTGGGTTTCCTTAAACCCTTATTCAAAATACACATATTGGTTTCCTTATATTCCTTAAGACATGATACACATACAATATTCATCATCTAACAAGATTCATGATTATACTATTTGTTTCCTCATATTAATTGATTTAATATTCTCCACTTGGAATCCACATATTCACTAATAAATATTACTACACTGGGTATCCTCATATTCCATAAGATAATATAATCCTCTTCGATTCTTATAAAACCATGATTCATTATAATACACCAGGTTTTATTATATTCCTTGAGTTTTGATACTTCCTTGATTTCTTTATATTCCTAGAGTCAATATTTTAATCTTATATTCATTAAATTCTTTGATTCAAGATTTTATTTCAGGGTTCATCATCTATCTGGAAACAGTATAATCATTATAGTATCCTTATATCCCATTATCATGATGCTCCTCTTAGTTTCCTCTTATTCCATGATTCGATATTCTTCTATTAGTTTCCATCTATTAGTTAAGTTGAAACTATATTCTAATTTATTAATATCAACTTACAAGGATCTTATACATGAATAATCATGATATGGTTGTATGGATGTATATACTTAATTAACCAATTCTAGATATATTTTCCCGAGGTAAATTGGGTTTCCATTAGAGATAACTTATTATTTTTATATTATATAATTTTAATCATTCTATAATAAAAACCATTTCCCACATTGAAAAAACTATTTCCACACAACATGATGTAATTATGTTAAAACCATTATTTATGGGTAATATTTTATTTTCTAATGGATAAACTAATAAATTTAATGGTAAAAAGGTTTTTTCCTCAAATAATATATTATACACTTTGTTATATAGTGAATGGGATAACATTTTTCTGGTGGTGAAATATCATTGGGATGATAAGAGTGGTAATTGATTCCAAAAACAGGGCTCCATGTGGTGACATAGACTATGTATTGAAATTATTTTGGAAAGGGTATTCAATGAGATATTTAAGCCACATGACCAAAGAGATGATATGTAATGAAAATTCAAACAACTATTAAAAACATCATATGGAGTTATTATAGATAATTTTGTTCTGTTTGCATGGAATTAAATACAATTTTCACGAATTTTTTTTTCTATAAATCATGATTGATCAAATTTTTGATAGGATGGAACCAAGACATTGAAGGATAATTTTATTGTCAGAAAAATTAATATAGGTTGAAAAAATTTATAATGACAACATTAATGTGAATTAATTATCAATGTATTTTATATCAATGAAATTAATGATTAGAAGATAATAATTTGTTATATGTTGGTAGGAAATTGTCAATGTAGAAGAACATATAATTGGAATTCCAGATATTTATTAACAATGGATTGAAAAAAATATGTGACTCGATATGTCTCAAACCTACCCAGATACACTCATACCATGATACCAAGTACTGATCTAACAATGATCAAAGGGAATTATTGATCCCCTGGGTTGTAAAATCGAACACTATATCACTCAAGAATTGTGGATGAATGGTTTACTCATAGAAAACTAGAATATAAAAAAATACAAGAAGGTGTTCTCAATAAACAAAATGGATAAAGTACCATGACCAATTAGGTAAAATATTACCAAAACAGTGCATCCTCAAGACACAAAATAATTAAGAAATAAATATTATCCATTTCACATGTTACATGTGTATCACGTCTCCACTAATCACCTTCAAAACAACAATCCCAAAGAATATGAACATCCAAAACTTCAATTTAGAGCATTAACTTTAATTAGATTGAGATTAAGTCAATGTAAATATTCCCAAAAGAAACATTAGGTTATGAGCTAAATATCCTAGTAGTGAATCACTAAGAGTTCCATAATCAATACCATAACAATTAATGAAATTATGTAATCAATTTAAAATAAACAATACATTAAATAAAATTTAGTTATTTTAAATAAAATGATGCATGTAATTGCATAAGATTGAAAATATATCAAAACAGTCTTAAATAAACATTTAATTTAATTTTTAAATTATCTAGCATGAATAAATCATTCCCATAGATTAATGAGATCTTTTTTATCAATGAATAAGTACCTTATAACCATATAATAAGATACATGGTATAATATGTTCTTAATATATGATCCTCACAAAACTCAATCAGGAATCATAGAAAAATGTTGTGTACATTTCCCATGACATATGCTATGGAGACTCAACTTCCCATTAACGAAAACCACACAACACTATACTTATGTAAGTGTTTTAAACATTAATCTAGTTCTTGGGGATTAGATCCAAGAAATACTACCCTAATGTAATGGCCCATGGTTTTGGGGTCCATTACTTGGGGAAAATCTGATGTTTGAGGTGTTCTGGGTGGTCTAGAAGGCCATCCGAGCTTCTCGGTGAAGCATAAGATTCTTAGCGGGGGCCTTGGCCTACCAGTGGCCTCGGCCTAATGGTCGCCTCGGCCTACCGGTAGCTCAGCCTACCGGTGGCGTTGGCCTACCAGTGGCATCGACCTACCGGTGGCTTGGCCTACCTATGGCTCGACCTACCAGTAGCCTCGGCCTAACAAGGCTACCGGTAGTGGTGACCTTGGGGTACCATTAGTTCTTGCCTACCGGTGGCCTTGGTGTAACGGTGACCTCTCAACGGAGTTTTACAATAGCACCTCCTTTTTGCGCGAATTGGTTTTTAAAACATGTTTTGACCCTTTTAAGATTGTTTTAAATCCCATTAATGGCGTTTACTTAAATGATTGATGAGGTACCCTCATTAAATGAAAAACCATGTGTTTTGGTCATTCCTTTAACCACATTTTCAGAAACACCTGGTCAAGGATGTGTGCGCCGGTTTTAACTGCCCCGAAGAGAGGGCACCTTTTAAGTTAGACATGTGGGGTGGCCAGCCGTGTGGTCAACCCATGATACTGCTTCTTCCGCGGTTTCGAGTTTTTCTCCATATCTTAACTGTCCTGGGAAATCTGTATCTGAGCCTTTATAACCTAAAGCTTTTCTTCTTGTAGGTTTTCACTTTTTCTCACCCTGCGCTCGGAGTAACCTTCCTCCCTAAAGTTGTACCCCTATTGTAAATATTTCCTTGATCACGTTCTGTGTAATTCCTCCTACTCCTGATTTCCAGTTTCCATGCGAGGACTTAATGTTGATCCTTGATCAATCAGGTAGGAATCATACATTTGTCTCTCCTCCATGTGTATCATGTGGGGTGGGTGTTCTTTGGTTCCCACGAGGCAGTTAATCAATTCTGTAATGAAGATAATAATGGGTTAAAGAACAGGGACGAGGGAGTTTGTTAATGTTGTTACTTGTTTTTACCTATGAATTCCATATGATGTTGTTTTGAATTAAATTGGAATAGGACTACTGAAAATCACGGTCGTTGGGGGCCTTTGTTTGCGCACCTATGCTATGCTCTGTTTTAGGCATTGTCTAGTAAGTGGGAATCATATATGAATTGGTTAAACAATTAAACTTGACTATTCAATATGAATTCCTATAACATTGTGTGATCACACCTATTAGACAAAATAATATAACAGAATTAATTGTGAATGTTGGGATGTTTCAGTTATGAAATGGGTGAAGGGGTGAATGTGTTTTGTTATGGATGGGTGAACAACAGGGATGTGAAGGTTGTGGTTGGAATGACATGAGTTTTTGTGTGGATGTGGTGGTGTTTGGAAGCAAGGTTGTAGGTTTGGTTGTGAACATGAATAAGTTATATGTTAATAACGAACTGGGAGGAACAGTCATGAATTAATGTGGGGATAACCCATGGTTTTTTGGATTTTTCATTTGTTCTAGTTTTTTGAGGGATTCCACTAATCCCACTTTCATGATACTATTTACAAGAGAACCAGGTGTGAATGGTTAAATTACCTAATGGTTATCCTTCTTGCAATATTGTCATTTCATCTGTGATTGTGCATGTTAGTTTCCTTATAGTGAAGGGATTAACTCATACTTATCTATTATGAAATGATAACTTTAATAGGGAAACCAGGAACTGTTTGTTGTGTACATGTTTTCTGAGGCAGCAGTGCTTTTCCACCTGCTTGTATCAGTTTTAGGAGCCATAGACTGGGTTTTGTGTTGATATATATATATGTAACTTTATGTTTTCTATTTAGTTTCACCCCACCCGCATTGGGAACATAGTGTTGGACACCCTATCTTATGTGGAAGGGCATTTCCCCCTAGTTACTCTCCTTCCTGGTACCACTTCCCTCAGCTGTGATGGCTGGAGGTGAACATACACCCAAGACTCTTTGGGTAGGTTTTGATTGGTGTGTTGTTATCCCAGGACACTTCGGGAAGGTTTTTTCCCAAGAATATTTGGGATGAGGCCCATGTATTTTCGGGAAGGGGTTCTGGTTATGATTTGTTTTCCCAGGTGTCTTCGGGATAAGGCCTAGGTGTGTGCGGGTAGGGATGTGGATGGTTGTGAGGCCCAGGTGTGTGTGGTTAGAGATGTGGGTGGTTTTGAGGCCCAGGTGTGTGCGTTCAGGTAGAGCGTGGTAGCATCAGGATGTTTTCTTTTATGGATGAGCAGCTAGCTAGTCGTGGAAATGGTGGTGCAGGGTAACTAAATTTTTTGTTCTTTATTATTACATTACTGTTTGTGTTATTTGTTGAGTGTGGCCAGTGAGATGGGATGGATAGATTCCTTGATAGATTTTGGTTCTTCTACTTCTCACATGACTTTAGGACATCTCCACAATTGTGCAGAAGAGCTATAGGTTTTTCTACTGAGTATACTTTGTATTCTCACCCTACGTTTACTTTCAGGTTTCCAGGAGGACATTGGAGGCCGTGTGGGACCATACTAGTCTAGAAGTTGGAGTTTCAGTTGGTCTTTGTTGGTTTCTTCTTAGCCTTTTTTTCCTTTTTTTTTTGGTTTTGTACATTGGAGTTCTTGTACTTGTTAAGTTTTATTATTAAATCATGCATGTAGTTTGGTTTTCTTTTGAGATTT